>JAZDUH010000451.1:37385000-38657500 GCA_036419115.1 Scarus forsteni
ATGTCTTCCATCGTTACAGATTATTTGCTTACATTAAACTACTGTTATAAAAAATAAAGGCTATTTAAATATCCTAAAGTGGATTTAGTCTAATGCCATGTCTGAAAAGATGCTCTGTCCATTTCTTAAACTCCATTTTAATGCTTCAATCTAAGCTCTCTCCACTAAGATGTATCTAAAATGTGTAAATAAAATAATTTCTCCAGCTTAGCCTCAAAATTGATTGCCTCCAAAATGAGATAGATAGGTTCAGACAAGAAAAAAATGTACAAGATTGCACAGAATGGTGGTTTATTGGGCCTTGATTAATGGACGCATCCAATTCCTTCTAACTTGAGATACCTCTTTGAATACAAACACTTATTTTCATTTACAAAATGGAATTTGCTGGCTGCACAACCATGCAGAACAAATTATTTCAAGAATCCATTAAAGTCGTGTCGACACTGAACTCCATTCAATTTAGCATAGCCCTAAGTTTACTCCAACTGTGAGAGCACTTCTATTTAAAAAATCCCCTGTATTCTTATATTCATTCATCACAGGCTCAAGTTTAAAGTGTCAAGAGGCAGCAGCTTGAAGCTCTTCTACCTTTTTCTCTTTGTGAGTGTCACTGTGGTGAGGTGTGAATATCAAAAACACAAGTTTCTTTCATCTGGATGTTCGGCTCCCTGGATCAGCATAACCATTCAGGCTGTATGGTGAATTGGGAACTATAAGGGAAACACTCAATATTTTATTATAGGCTGAGGATTGGAAGGCAACCTCAATATGAAGAAATTGATATTGCTCTGCATCTGTCAGAAGTAACAAATATCACGACAGGTAAACTGGAATTTTAAACTCAGTGTTTGGTCCTTTGTTTTCACTGAACACAGCAGATATTTCAGCAAGAGAAGCATATTATACTGCCATCAGTTTAAAATCAGAATCAGCCTTTATTGACCCCTTTATATGAGTTTTAGGTGTATGTGGGCTTAACAGATATCAGTTACAGATGTCTGTGACCAGTTAAATGTGGATATTTGGCACATCAAACTACTGATTTGAAGGAGGTTTATTATGTGATTTCAAAGTCAAACACGAGAAAAAATAGGTGCTATGAGAGATTTATATCAAAAAGTAAATGTGAAACATCAATTTTGGCATTAGCATTTGCTAAATTATTGTTTCAGATATATGTCTTCATCAACCCTGATTTTTGATCCTTAGAGGTAAGTAATTTACACTTTTTTACACTTCTTATGTCAACAGTAGTTTTAAAAATGTTTCTTATTTAAATATTTAATATTGAATATTTAAGGGCTTTTCTCCAAAAACATGTTTTCCCTTTCTCTTGAAGCAACATTCAAACACACAATGAAATATAACAATTCTTAAATTTAGTCTTTTTCATAAACTGGCCTTGAAGTTGTACATTTTCATTATTAATTTATGTTTTGCAGACTGTCATAAGTTTGGGCATTTTGGTTTAATTTGATGCTCAGTGCTGTTGCAATAAACTTTGAAGACAAAAAGTTCTTTAAGATTTTTTTAAGCAGCAGGATATTCATTTTATAGAGACATTAAAGCATATCATGTATTGAAAGACTAGTTAATCAGTACTAGTTCTGCTTTTTACTTGTGTGCACCAAGTTTCTGTATGTGCAGTGTTTTAGTTTATTAGACCACCTGTCATTAAAAAATGAGAAATATTTTTGAAATCAGTAACAAACTGAAAATGACATACATTTTGATAAAGAATGAGGAATTTCAGATAGAATTATACTGTAATTTGAGCCTACTAATGGACTTCAAATAATAATGACATTATTAAAAATTCAACAGTTTACATTATTTTTTACTGTTCGGGAGTGTAAGTTAATAATAATTATTTGACACCTCAATCAAGAAATAATAATGTGATTTACGGTTATTTCAGAATTTTTGGAATACTGAGTCATGGATAATAATAATAATAATAATAATAATAATAATAATAATAATAATAATAATAATTACTTAAGAATGTTAATTGTGGCAACTTTGACAGTAACCTTATATTTGGTGGCGGTTCGGATAGATAGATAGATAGATAGATAGATAGATAGATAGATAGATAGATAGATAGATAGATAGATAGATAGATAGATAGATAGATAGATAGATAGATAGATGCGCTGTCCTCGGTGGTGATGAACTGAGTCCAACACCAGGGGGCGCTAAGGAGCCACAATAGCGAACAGACCCCAACCTCTTCTTCAAACTTGTGTTGCATGGCTGTATGAGTCCTTCTTTTCAATGTTATCGACACTTGAACGTGTCAAGTAAACTTTAGGGTCAACTTTAGGACATTTCACTGAAGCTTGTTTTTTTAACAGATTTGAGTTTTATCACAAAATATATCAAAGAAACAATAAAAAAATAATAATAAGAAATTTTAAACAAATCTTTGAGCACAATACCACTGCTAATAATTAGGTGAACTATTTAACCCATAGGATCAGGGCTGATATTAGTCACACCCACTCTCACTATAAGCACAAAAATGTATTATTGCAGGTAAGAAAATATTATACATTAAGATTTTATTCTACTTTGACTGAACTCATTTACCCATACATCTGACCTAGTTATTGAAATAAAAGACTAATTAATTTTAAAGATTTAAACCCTTTAAATGCCAGGTTAGGTTAAAAAGTTGCTTAAACAATTTTACATGTTGATAATATTTCCCACTTTTGGATTTTCAAATCAGCATCAGACCTAAACCTTCACATACAGGATTTTCCAAAGGTTTTTACCCTTTTGAATAGACACTTGTTTTTGCATCGTGCCTCCATATTTTCAGATTATAAAACAAACCAAAAGGAAGGCTATAATTTTGGAACAGTACCTGCAAAGTCAAAGTATTTTTTGTATTGAACTGTTATTGTCTGGGATATGTCAATGATAAGCAGCAACACTGATTTTATTTTCTGTGCAGTGTCACATACTTATGCTTATAAACACAAAGAAATTATAAATTGCTAATTTTCCCTTTCATTTTAAACCCAACAGTCATAATCATACAGAACAAATATTCTTTAATTTTTATAAAGAACCCCTTACCCCTTAAATGCCAGGTTTTTGTTATGATGCCACTACATTTTTTATATGAAAGAGAGAAATTAAGGGGGAAATCATTTTCAGTATACTGTTTGCAAAGTAAAATGTTGTGTTGGGTTCTTAAAGCCAGTCAGATTTCAGTGATTATCAGACTCACTGATTTATTATTTTTTATACTCTGGCCAGTGTCAAATAACCACAACCACGCAGCAAAATGTGCTTAATTAGGTATCTATTAAACATTATACATTGCATTATTTCAGACTTTTTAGGCATGTTTTTAACCTACAACAGTCCTGACCAAACAGATAAGAAAAATCCTGAAATTATAAATATTTATATCTTTTTTATGCCAGGTTATTGTCATGATACCAACATGTTTCGATATAAAAACAATGACAACAAAAGAACAATTACTGGTATACTACAGACAAAGTCATTCTTTAGTGTTAAGTTTCAGCAGAGGATATCAACAATTTGCAGAAATGCTCATTTTTATGCTTTATCATTTTCTATGCAGTATCAAATACTTACAGTTAAAACCACTAAGCACAAAAAATGCTATTTTCATGAAGTAACCAATGAGGTACCATAATACCATCATGAATCTTTAAAGGGTTAACGTTTAAATGCCAGGTTTCTCTCATGGTGTTTGACAAAAACTCCCAGAAAAAAAGAATTGTTTTCAGAAAACTGCATACAAAGTACATTTTCATGTCAAAAATGGCGTCATTAGGTAGAGTAGAAAAAAAAGGATAATTCCAAGGCAAAAGCCCAGACACTCAGATATAATATAATGCATTTATTATGCTTTAATAGACACGAAACCCTAAATTTCAGGTTGAGTGGGTTTCGGTGACACAATTTTTGCACTTATTTGTACACTAAGTATTTTAGACTTTCTTTAGGAGCAGAGTAGGAAATAAAAGATCAAATAAAAATACACAACCTTGCTGAAATTTAGGCTATAGTCATGAACACAGACAAAGTTATCGAAAGATGGAGACTGGATAGCGCGTAAAATGCGCACAACTGTCCCTAAGGGTTGGTTAGAGGGAAAATGCGTAAAAACATTAAGGTGCAGGTGGAAAGACTATAAACAAGGAGGCGTATTCCCGTCTGTCAGGCAGCGCTTCCGTGTTTACACACCCACAAAAGAAAAAAAAGCAGGACACAGTGGCGGTCGTCGGGTGAATGTTTACCGAGCAGGCACAGAGTGGTGGTGAGGGAAGTGACAGTCACACTGGAGGCTCGGTGTATGGTGAAAACACAGGTGATTTCAGCGTCCACGGCTGCATTTTAAAGCGGAATGTTCACTCGAAGGGTGCATGGAGACGTCAAGAAATCTACACAGAAAGTTTTGGACCCAAAGAAGGATGTGCTGGCCCGGCTCAAACACCTCCGGTCGCTGTTAGGTGAGTGTAATGTCACCGGGCTTCTGATGCTGCTGCATCGCCGAGGGTTAGCTAGCCCGAGCTAGCAGCCGACAGCTAACGTCAAACAACGCCAGGTCAGGTTAGCTGCCTGTCACTGCGCTGGTTAATGCAACCTAACTGACAGGTAGCGTTTATTGTCGCAGAATGAAATTAAAACTTCCACGATAATTAGAGGTGTCCGACACTGTCTTTTCGTCTGTCTTTATTGTGGTGTAGGACAAGTGACTACTGAGGCATGGATGCTAGCAAATGAAAGCTAGCTCCCCTGTCGGCTAACAGGCTAGCCAATGCTAACTGATGCTGCCTTGTCAGAGCATGAGAGGTTGAGGAGCAGATGGAAGCACAACGTTTTGCTGTCATTCGGTCTTTTGACAACCAGGTTTTTATAAAACAAGAAGTATACCCAGCTGTCTGACTCAAGTCTGAGTGGAAAGCTTAAGTCAGCCTTTGTTTGACTCTGAGTTGAATAAAGAGAAGATGGTACATCCAGCTGGGAGCACAGTTCAGGTGCAGTGAAGCTACTTTGGGATACCTTGTGATACACAGTGTGATAGTCATGGAAAATGTAAATGTGCCACTCTGGTTAAGTCCTGCTTTTCATTTGGACGAGGAAGTGTACCATTTATAACTCATAAAACTGTGACACAGCAGTAGTTCAAACCCTGTCTTCCCTAGGAGAGGCATTTGCAGTGTTTCCTCTCATATAGCCTTACCTTTACTGCAGATCAGAGTTTTGCATAACACGTCAAGGAAACTATTTCTCATGTGATCCTACAATGACATGTTCAGGAGCTATCAAGTCCCACTATATGAGATTTCCTCTTTATCTGTTTCAAAAATCCATCTGTCAGAAGCTGCACAATCACTGTTACATCTTGACTCTTTTCTTTTACACATTATTTATTCATTACACCCCATCTAAGTTGACTTATTGACTCACAACAAAGGGGACCTTCAGTTTTGTGGACCTTATACTATTTATCTTTTCAGCGCTTGGATAACAAGGTCAGTGTGTAATGTATAATACAGGCAGAGAGGGAGAAAGTTGTCCTCTTATGATCAGTTATGTCTTTGCTTCTGTGTATACACTAGGGCTTTCTACAAGCACTGGCTGCCAGTCAAATAGTCGAGTACTCACTCCGATACAGCAGACTTTTTCCCTTATACTGTAGTTTATGTAACCCTCAAACAGGCATACATATGTGAATATCCGTCCATCCATTATCTATACTAGGGATGCACAATATTGCATTTTTACCGTTGTCTGATTTTCCAGTATTTCACTCACTATTGCTGTTATGAACGTTTTTGGTCAAAAGCTCATGTTCTGCACTTTTCAGAAATTGACTTGTTTCTTTCACTATAACTTTAAAGCAAGAAGGAGCAGTAATATGGTACATTTGCGTGTTTTGCCAATATTCCAGCATATGTAAAAAAAAAAGAAAAAAAGAAAAGAAAACCAACATTTAAGTCTTGAAAAAATAAAATTCTCGATCTGATATTTTGCCAATATCCAGCATGTTTATGGTCAATATGCATGGTCAGTATTTCAGCAGCAAATATTTTTTTAGGCTGATTATTATGACTGATGCTGATAATATTGAGCATTCTAAATCTATACTGCTTTTCCCTTTTGGAGCTGCAGAAGGCTGGAGCCTATCCCTGCTGACATTTAGTGAGAGGCGGAGTACACCTTGAACTGGTCCCAGCTAAACACAGTGCCACATAAAGAGACAGACAACCATTCACGTACTCACCCACACCTAAGAGCAATTTAGAGTCACTAGCTAACAAGACAAGCATGCTTTTTTGATCAGTGGGAGGAAACTGGAGTGCTAAAAACAGGTCAAATCCACACAGAAAGGCCCAGACTGACACAGGGTTCAAGCCAACAACTTTCTTGCTGGGAGACATGCTCGCAACCTGCTGCTCCACCGAGTCACCCTTATGTTAACATGGTTAGAAGTAAACTAACTGCTCTTTGATTGCATATGGGCTGAGAAAGTACAGGTGATTTTTTTAAAAGTAAGGAATTTACTTTCCATTTACAATCTTTAAAGGACATGTTGACAATATAGAGCCATATTTGGTAATTAAAAATATTGTAAGTAAATGGCTTATATTTTTGTTTTTTTTTTGTACAAGAAGTTTAGAAAAAATGAAAAAAAAAACTCACAAATTTTAATATACATAACAAATCCATATTTGGTCTTTGGTGCCAGTGCTCTCTGAATACATTGTGGCTTTGTGAAAGGTGGAGAGGGGTTAACACAATTCAGGCTGGTGGTGGAGGAATAATAGTGTGGGGGATATTTTCATGGCACACTTCAGGACCCCTTTGCAATGAACATCATTTAAACACTGTAGCCTACGTTAGGATTGTTGCTGACCATGTCCATCCCTTAAAGATCACAGTGTACCCATCTTCCGGCAGAATAATGGGTCATGTCACAAAGCTCAAATTACCTCCGAATTGAACATGACAGTGAGCTCACTGTACCTCATTGTCCTCAAAAGTCATCAGTAGGGATGTAACAGTTACCGGTAAAATGGTAATCCGCGGTAAAATTTCCCACGGTAATCATTACTGTGTCCTATTAAAATAATCGTTATATTGTGTTTGATCGCCACACTGCCTCAGTAACGCGCGGTATGCTGCTCTTTGACTGGAAAAGCCTAACCCATGTATCTGTCCTCGATTAAGCAGCCTCACCCAGGGCGCGCATGCACAGTTTACATTGTTTGGCCTCTGAGTCTGAGAGCGGAAGTTAGAGACACTACAGTGGAGACTTTACCTCTCAAAACAAACTCTCAAGTCTGGTTGAATTTTGGATTTTACAAAGATGCCGAGGGGAAACTGATAGAAGACAGTCTCCCTGTTTAAACAAGAAGCTGCAGCAAAAGAAAAAGACGTGTTCGGTTAAAACTGCTGTGACTCCTATTATTACATAATAATGAAAAATACTTGCTAGACTTGTTTACCTTTATTTCTCATGAAAAAAGGGTAAAAAATGTACTCAAAGGGCATTTCTTGACACATTTATTGACAAAAAAGACAAAAAAGTGTTATGATTATAATATTAAAGGAGTTAAATGATTTCAATTCTGTATAAAAGTACTTTTTGAACATTTTGAGCACACTGCAACAAGACTGCGATTATTATGATAACCATGATAATATTGGTCACAATGACCTTGATGCAAAATTTTCATATCGTTACATCCCTGGCCATCAGGTCTCAATCCAATAGAGCCCTTTTGGATAAAGTTGAACAGGAGAGTTATATCATGGACATGCAGACAACAAATCTGTAGCACCTGAATGATGATATTGTGTCAATTTGGAAGAAGATCTTTGAGGAGTGTTTTCATCACCTGGTTGAATCTATGCTGGCAAGCTGTACCTAATAATGTGGCCAGTCAATGTAGCCTCTGCAGGTGTTCTGTTACCAGCTCTAAATCAATCAAGTAACAGATGCAGATATTTTCCTCAATAACAGGTTACTTTTAAGAAACGTTGGGCTGTAATAGATGGCTTGGATGGCAGACCTAGCACATTAGATGAACATGTGATCTTAGCTACAGATTACATTGTTACATGTTTTCCCATAAGTCCCATTTGACAAGAAATCATCCATGATAGATAACAGCTTGTTTGCATTGTTTTACTGCCATTATTTGCTCTAATAAACACTAAATAGTCTCGTCCTCTTCCCCAGTGCATCTTTGCCACTGATAGCTCCATATTAACGATATTAATAAACACAAGTCGCCATCTCCCAGCATGAAGTGTTTATCTCTGTGGCACTTGAGATGCCTGTTTGTGAAAACTGTCTCATCATGAAAGGTAATTGTGGAAGAAAATGTTAAGAAGGAATAGTGAGACAGAGAAAATGAAATGACTAAGTGCACGGGCTGTATGATGTTTGACTCTCCTGTGTTTTTGTCAAAGTAGGTCACTCCAGCTCGTGTTGCCCAAGAGTTTGTGTCTGATTAGGATGCAAAGGCATTATGTCACATGTGTTCTACCAACTTATCACACTTTAGACGGAGGGACGTCCTGATCAGCTTTTTTGCCCCCTCCCCAATCTTAATCTGTTTTTTCAAGATGATATTTAGTCCCAATCAAATATTTATATTTACACAGACAACACAGATGCACACTGGTTTTTGTTTTTATTTGTTTTTGGTTTGTTAGCCTTATTAAGTAAACAAGGTAACATTATGTCCTTATTCAGTTTTATGTTACTAATTCCAACTAGCATTATTGCAAAACTCCTAAAAAAGAAATGTACTAAGTAGGGCTGAAAGATATATCATTATTGTATCGTTATCAAGATATGAACATTCAAGATAGTAATATCGAAAAAGCAACAACATAAACAATATAGATTTCCCACACGCTTGTCCTGCATGTACAGCTCTAGAAGTCACAACAAATTTAATTTTTACGATTGCCCTTTAAAGCGATATTCCGGGATGGAACAAGTTGGGTCCTATCACAAGGTTTAGGGCAGAAATTACCCCAACAGCGGTGTTTCTGTGCAGCAGAAGCCCAGGGCATCTGCACTAAACTCCCCCTCCCTGCTCCGGTCCTGCTCGTCTGCCGATCCCTCTGCACTCAGACGGGGCCATATTTTACTTGACCAAAAACACACATCAACGGACTCCCACCGAAAAAATCTGATATCAGTCTACATTCACGCTTTATATAGAGAATTTTCAGCGCGTTACTTTCACACAAAAACACCGCTAGATAAGGCTGTAGTTCTCACAGCGCTGTGAAACGGCCTCCGCGGAAGAGCCACAGCTGTGGCTGCAGAGCCTCCGCTGCAGCTGTGGCTCTACAGCAGAGGCCGTTTCACTTTTGGAAGACGAACCTGCCAATGTTAGAACAACATAATCAGCATTTTAGGACACACATTTTAACATTAAGAGGGTTTGGGAACGTATTTTGACAACATAAAGGCAAAAGTTGGTTCAGGTCATTTTTATGGCACTGGAAGCCTTTATTTTTTTTTGAGAGGGAAAAATGTATTAAAATCACAAGTGAAAAACAAATTGGATTTTATTTTTAGGCCATATCACCCAGCCCTACTACTTACAATGGTATATTTGACTGGAATGACTGGTATATTCCTGTAATTTGGATATCTTGTAGTGATGGGTGGGCCTGCTGTGAGGGCCTGAATCTTTGTTGCACTTGTAGGTAAATGTGTGATGCTGTGCTGTGCAGTGCTGCCCACGCTTTGAACCCCCTTAACATTCATCACCTTTCTTACATTTTTACACAGAGTGTCATGTACCTGTTGCTTGATGATTTCCTTTATACTCTGCTCAGCTCCTTGATGGCCTGTTTCAGCTTGCTCTGCTGTAGGTGACCCCTGAAAATACAATGCATGCCACTTTTAACTCCAGAGTGGAGAAATCAGTCCAGTATTTAGTGAGACTCTGCAATGACATGAGACAAACGTTGGAGCTCCATATTTCTGTCATTTTAATCACAGCGGCCACATTGCATTTGAGATCACCTCATAAATATCAGATGTTCCTCCAAGTAAATTAGTAGTTTTTAGGGATGCACCGAAATGAAAATTTGTGGCCGAAGCTGAATGAAATATAAACGCTTGGCTGAATACCAAATATCCAATGTGGAGGCTAAGTAGTTCACTATATTTTTTAATAGTGCATAAATAGCTTAGAATGCATTTTTAGACATGTTTTTTAAAGAAAGTAATTGTTTATTGAATGTTATGACATTTTTTTAATATTCCAGTAGCCTTTGCTTTTCAAAAAAGGCACAACAAAGTTTTTCATTCATAGTAGGCCTTCAAACAAAACAAAACCTGCATTAAAAAAGAAAATTAAGTGCATTGAAGTGGATTAACCTGCAACAAATGAATTACTGTCCTTTTGACACAAGTCTGCTTAGCCACAGTCACACACATCCTTAGTAGTTTTGCTTTGCAAGTGGCCATTGGACTGTTTTTGCTTTCCAAATTAAAGCATTTCCACACTGCTAACGTATTAGCCACGTTGCTGTTCCTGCTACATCACCTACACTTTTATTTTTGCCGCAAAGTGCTCAGTTTACTGAATAGTATGCTCGTACAGTGTAACCCAGATCAAGTAAAAATGCTGATGTTGGACCCAATGTGATACTTCTGATTGGTAGTGGGAAATGTTTTTCTGAAAACTGTCAAAAAAATTGGATGCACAATGTCATCGTAGCAATGTTGGTATCTGCTGATATAGAAATACCGGAATATATTTACAGACGATTCTTTATCTGTATAAAGTGGCCATGATATAGGCAGAATATACAAATGTTGCACAGTATTTTCCCTCATTAACACTGAGTATTTACTCCGAAATATCCGAAAATTTTTTTTGGAGATTTGTTTTCTCGCTCCCCTTTGTAGGCTTTGTAGCCTTTACAAAAAACATATTAGCATTCATATAGGTATTGATAAAGGTATTGGCAATAATGTGTTTGGAAATATAGGCATATTGCCAAAAATCCAATAATGTGTATCCCTATCAAAACTATCTTGGTTGAATTGAAGGAATTTTAATAATATTCCATTGTGTACCGCTCAAGCAGTCTTTTGTAAAGGTCATTTCAACAGAGCTTATCGTCGGATGGAAAACCAGAATACAAAAAGTATCAGGTTTTTAGCCGAGGTCCAACAATTGTTTCTAAAAGGTTTTGTAAAGATATTGAAAATAACAAGGAAGCAATGACATAGATTTTTCATTTAGGGGTAATTCTCCATGTATGCCAACTGTAAAGAAAAACAGGCCAGTTGTTCAGTGAATAAACAGTTGGGTGTATACCAGCAAAGCACTGATGTAACACAACAGTTTATTACATGGTGATGACAAGTTCAGCTCACATTTATGTGCACATGACTTGTGTTTGTCTACAGGGTATATAATGGCTAATGCTGATGTTAAACTGAGGAATCTGCATCCATAATTTTGCAGTTCTGAGCTTATTTGTTAGACTGTTGCAGGCTTGTTCCCTTTCATAGTGGTGTGTTTTCTGTTTTATTGATTTCTACACAGTGAATCATGCACATCAGCCCGTATCAGCATGACAGTTTCCAGAAACCAGAGCTTAACTGTTTTAAGTTAATATGATTAAATCTTTCTGCTACCTTCAATGTCAAGAGCAGCTCAGCCAAAGTAGAGGTCATTACACAGCTCTACATGTCGTCTTTGTTTTTCTTCCCCTCATGTGCAGTTAGAGATAAGGTTGGTCTGTTTTTCCAGCAGCTGATAGGAGGAGGTACACGCAGATGCCCCCAACCACCCTGTTTTAAACATGCTTTTAGCTCAGGAAGGATTTCCTCCTGGAGCTGCTGGTTCCTGTGTGGACAGGAAGTAGTGATGAGAGATGGGCCTGCTGTGGTGGACAGGACAGGGACTAGAGGGAATATTGTTGACCACATTTCCCTGCAGTCAGCATTTTGTATTTTTGTAAATCATAACATTTATCTTACTTGCAAGGGAGGCATTTTTTTTTTTACCGGGAAGAAGAATTTCCTGGTAAGAAGATTTCCAAACATCAGCAGTAATGGCAACATCACACAGTGCCGTGATGAAGTCAAGGAGGCTCAGAGTCTGATGAAATACATGTTTGTTTCTAACAAAGATTGAGATAATGGTGCTTTTTTCAAGTTGTTATTGAAATACTGTACAAATGTTAAGTCATGACACCTTGTTAACCTTGTTGAAGGCCAAGCTAATTACCGTCCCTCAATTTGCATGAAAGATGCAGCTCTGTTTTATTGTCTCTGTGGCACTGTTGCAAAAGAGCCAAACATTTGTCACGCTATCTGTTTGACTGTAGTCGTAGTATCAGTGGTATTGGAGTTGAAAGGACAATCTGTGGTCTGGGCTATTTTCAGACTGGCCCTGTATTGGTTTTCTGCTCACTGAGCAGATCTGTGGGACAGAGTGTGAAAGCTGCTGCATGTTAATTTGCTGGTCATGCCTGGCTGGATTTGGCTGTGGTTGTTAATTACAGGAGCCCAGCAAGCCACCTGATCACTCCTCTCACTGGAGACACAAACAGCTATCGCCCTGTTTCTGCCTCTTGTATTTGGCGTTTGAACTGTTGACAATATCACATCCAAAAGTGTGCTGACATTGATTGAGCAATACACCAGCAACATGGAGGGAAATCAGTCATTATTTTGTGATTATTTTCACTCTTTAAAAGAAGATACTGATTTTTTTTTAATGCTAATTCTGCAACAGTGTTATGCAACAGTTTTGCTTTTTGAACAATAGAAGGTTGAATGCAGGAGCTCCTCATACACACACAGTTAGACATGCACAAACAAGCACTGTGCTCATCTAGTTTCACAGTTCCAACATGAGAATAGGAATGGGAATCTATTTTATTGATAACAATGCCACTATTGATCCAAGTCTTTAAGTAGGCCTACACCATCATACGCAGTCATAAACATCTGCCCTGTCTGTCATTACTGCTGGCTGTCCCTTTGATTTGCAAGGCATGCAGAACAAACAGGGTTCCCACTCATCCTGGAAAATGATTGACTGATTTTCCAGTGGTGGAAAACATATGGAAAAAGTTCAATGTCCTGGAAAAACTTAAATCATCCTGGGAAATTATTATTATTATTATTATATTATAATTATTCACCCCCCTGCTTCTTTCTTCCTTGTTAGTGAATGCAAACGGATTCAAAAATGTGCACATAGCCTTAATATCTATTCTCAGCAAGTTGAGCTGCAGAGTTTCTCTGCCTCGAGTTGGTGCAGCGCCCCATGTGACGCTACCAAAACCAGAAACTTTGAGTTCAAGAGTGTTGCTGTATTGGTATATTAAATGAGAGGTTTTTATCTCCTCTCTGTCTCTTCTGTTGAGTGACAGACACGGCTTGAAAAATAACTTATAGAAAAGAACCCTGACTAAGTGGAAGGAATTGATGAGGGAAAAGAAGAATGATATGGATTCCTGGAATGATTGTTAATGATTTTCAACAGGAATTGTTTTTTTCCTATCCCTCCTTAAGAAACCAGGTGGAGACATTACAGACTCACACACAAACGTCAAATCAGGAAACATTGTTAATTCACTTCTCTTTAAAGTATTGATTTAGGAACCAGGTGTAGTAGAGCCCAATAAAATCTGTATTTTTCCCCCAAAATTCCTTTTAATTTTTCTCAATTCCATTTTTTTCGGTTTTATTTTTTGAGATTTTTTTCGTATTTTCCGAAATTTAAGCCTGAGTTACATTAGGGAGTAATAAAATATAATCACTCACACTTCAGGTTGTCTTCACACTTGTCTTTACTGGTCCAGTCAATAGCAAATTGACAGAATTTGCAGATCATTTGATCACCTGACTCAATAATCATTTGGAAACTTTTCTCCCCTGTACTTTTGAGTTAGCTGGAAGATTTGGAGCTTCTTTGATAACTTAGCCGGTGTCTCAGGCGGCCACTTCAACATGTTAGTGGGGGGGGGGGGGGGTCACACCAGATATAATATAAGCCTGCATTGTCCCCAGCCTTAGTTAACCCCTCAGAGCATTTTCTCGAGAGATGCATTTCTTTTTAGTCAGATAAACATCTTTTACATAAGTTTTCGGCTATTTCTGTGATATTCTGTGTTTATCTTAAAGTCAGTATTTTTAATTTCCAATCCTGTGATTCTGTCCGATAGTTGGTGATCACAGATTTGACAGGGCCTTAGTAAAGGCACAAGCATAGTTTTAAAAGTACTGACTGAGCTTCATAAGCAGAATAGTTTCAATTTCACATTTGACCACCCTCTGTTATGAAAAAAAGATCATCAAGATTAAATAATCAACTGCTTGTGATTTTGACTCATTTTTCCATATGCTGTTCATTTGTCAGTGTCTCTTGTATTTTTGGCCCAAAGTAGCATATCATGGCAACCTTAAAAAAATAAACCTATCAAACAGAAAAGATTCTAAAAAATGACTTAGACTTTATTGAGAGCCGACAAAAAAATCAGAGTAAAGTCATTTTTCAGTGTGCAGTGGAATATGCTGTTCCTGCAACTAATGGCACCTGAGTGGATATGTAGGTGAGCTGTTCACAGGGATTTTGTTCCTGGTTATAAACATTGAATCTGTAATAGTTTTATCAATGCTGTTGGTGCACATATTATGGAATAAATGAGCCATTGTGTTCTGTAATCTAGATCGATCTACCAGTCAAAAAAATGTTACTATGACTTTTCCCTAATCAGGCAGCCTTTTATACAAGTATCACTAACTTCTGCATAATCTTAAAAATCCAGTTAAAGAAGTCCAGAGAGCTCAAGGCATCTTTTAAGGCATCATCTTACTCCTTTGTTTCCTTCAGAGAGTGTAAACAGACTCGTTGTGAACCTGCTGTTAACCTCCTTGGGGTCAGCAGTTAATGTGTGCCAGTGTTGACATCCACTGAGTTTGTTTGAGTATACACATGTTTTTACTGCAGCCAAATGTTTTTTTAAAAGAAGCTCTTCACTCTCATCTTTGAAAGAAATGAAATATAGTGTCATTACTGTTACTTTCCTCTCTCTGAGTGCTCTGAGTGTCGTAGGAGTCGGGGTCAGCTAAAAGCGCTGCTGTTATAAGAGGAAATCACAAGGTGAAGCACCAGAGGAAACAATGAGCACAACACTGGAGGGGCTCTCGAGCCTTCTGTGTGGCTGAAGTAAAGGCTGAGATCACTCAACTTCTGATTCTCCTCTTTTTGTTGAACACTCAGCTTAGACTTGTGAATAACTTCAGACTCTTATCGTCTTTTATTCTACACCGTGTAGGCATTGTGTCTGCACTGAAGTGTGGTGCAATATAACCATCATCATAAGCAATCAGAAATGGATTTTATTAGCTTTTCAGAGCCTTAAAGCCACTTATCATCTGTTTCTCTTTACAAGCCTTTGAGACACTGACTAATTGTGCTACTGCAATGAAGGATAAAACCATATTGCCTCTCGTAGTTATGCAATATTGCATCCTTACATTTTTTTTTTGCAGTTTCATTGCATTGAAATATAATATCAGCTTTAAGTTAAAGATAAATGGAGCCTTTTTACACTGATCAGACTAAATGGCATTTTAAAGTGATTATAGATCTGTACAAATTGATCGAAACTTAACATTTGGCTTAAACAAGACAACTCCTACCATGTCAGAGAGATGTCACGGAGGATTTCAAAAGCCTTTTGAGACTGGGCAATGCCAGACGGTCATTAGCAGGTCTTTGTCAGGTGTTACCTTTTATGTTAACAGCTTCTGCTATTATAGCCTGGCTTTAATCCATTAGCATACTGTCAGTGGAGCTCATCTGAAAGGAGATTTGACAGAGGAATGACTCTTCAGCCATTGAATTCCCATTTCTATACATTCATATTTTCTAGTAACACAAAACAGAATGACTTTAATAAACAAGAGCAAAGTAGAGCTATTGTTTTAATGTCTAATTTTAGGCCAGTTTAAGTAAATGTGGATTGTTATTCTGTGGCTGGATTGATGGCCTGGTCACTGGTAGGGCTGGTAAAAAGCCACAAAGGCATCAAATCCAAATGAATAAATATCTGAAAATAAACAATGAAGTATATAAATTTTGAGTGTTAAATATCTTTGTAGTGTATTTAATTGAATGTAGGTTGAAAAGTATTTGCAAGTATTCCATTATTGACTAGGTTTTACATACAGTCTCCCATGGTCATTGAAATAAGCACTTTAAATGGGTCTTTCTTAAAACAAGCTTTTCGATGAAAATCAGACATTTGCTTTTCCTCTCAGTCAATACAATTCAACAAAGCACCCATGTCATACTTATACAAAATATACGAAATTTAAACAATATTATCTTGCCCTGTATCTCTTCTAAGTGACATCAATTTATATATCCTGTAAAAATGTTTTTTCAGCCCTAGTCCATGGTAAGTTTGTTGAGATGCAGCTTTCATTTGCACAGTTTCAGTTTGTTTGCTGAAGGACAGACAAACTTCCTCTTGCTGCAGCCAAATATCTAAATTTTGGCTCATCTGTCCAGAGCCTGCTGCGATTTTTCTCAATCCCAGTTCCTATTTCCTTGCATTGATGAGTGACTTTGCCTTCTTTCTCTATCAGTTAAATGCATCTTTGGCCTTAATACTTCCTTGAGGATCATTTTTGGTCAGACTTCTCATGACAGTAGATGGGTGTGCATGGGTCCCACTGGTTTCTGCTAGTTCTGCGCTGATGTAATGGATGGACATATTCCAATTTCAAAGGGAAGTAAGTATGATGTGCTTTATCTGCTGAACTGTTTCCTTCTCCAACCGCTGCCCTTGGTAATGCTTGGTAATGGTTCTTTGTACTTCTTCAAAAGATTGTAAACAGCCTGCCTGACATCTTACCAGGCAAAAGCTTTTCATTGCAGAGACCTTGTTGATGTAACATATCTACCTTGTGGGCTACTGCTATTCCTTGTCTTGCCACAACCTCACCTTGGTAGCAGAGTATTACAGTAACTCACCCAGTTTTAATCCTCATGCACAGCTGTTTGTGTCTCAGTTAATGACTGTGCTGCTTCAAACTACATGTAAAATGGTGATCTTTTGCACCTGTTTGGATGATTAGTGAATCGCACACACTATTATTATCTATAAACCTGCAAAGGCCTTGACTATCTGCAAGTACACTCCTAGCAGCTGATGCTTGTATTGAAGGCATGGGTGGTCACACCAAATATACATTTGATTTAAATATTTCCTCTGTTTGCACACATTTCATTTTGTAAACTGATAAAAAATGATTTGGTTTTATGATTTGAAAAGAGTCTTTTGTGCAATAGTGATGCAACTGTATACAGTTTTAATTAGGGATGTGGACGTGTAGGACTTTTACTACACGAGGCTACTAACCAACGTGTACATGGTTACACGTCAGAGATTAATAATTTTTTTCAAACACAGTTGCGCTATATAACCACTAGAGGGTTCAGTCTCCTTTAGAATACCTCCTTATTCCATTAAATCAAAGACATTACAGTAGTTATAAGACAAAAACTTAATTCAGCAAGCAGAACTTAAAAAGTAGGCAATCCATCTCACCGTTTTAAGGCTTAGGCCTACTTATGACAGGAAGTAAAACAAGCTGAAAATAAAACCATTTATAATTGTGACAGACAAGAAAATGTACAAGTGAAAGCTGAAAAAAGATATAACCTTCTTTTTAATTAATTGTTTTAACTTTTGCTCACTATTGTACAATATTTTTTAAAACTTAAAGTGCAAACTGCATCCCTCTTTCACAACTGGAGCCCTGTCTGAATTTAATTTGTCTCATAGTAAAAGTAATCTGGAATTGGCGAGAGAAAGCAACTCAAAAAAAGAAGCCAAATTAAGCTGTGGAAAAGAGGAAAAGCCTTCACCTTTATATGCTCAAAGTTAAAAAAATAGAGGGGGACTCTCATAATTATTCACTAAACTGTCGGAAAAAACGTGTTTTCTTCCTCCGCTCTAGACGTGAGGATTTGTGATCAGGTCGAGAAAAGCCGACAGAGCACCAACAAATGATATAATGTACAACAACACGCAATAATACAGGCAAAAGTAAACAGCCATTAACAGTTTTTGTTTTTAGCTGCACAACATTTGCGTATGGAGAAGACTATGAGCACTGCGCTCAAACACAATAGCAGCAGCAGCAGTCTCTCCCTCTGACTTGTTCTGGTGTTTCCATGGCAGGTGCTTTTGCATGCATCCCGTGCTGCTGTTATAAGCCAGTTTTGCCTGACATAGCCTACACTAAACAGTATTTCCACTGGTAGTTTGTTAGAAAAAACTGCCACACAGTGCTCTGCTTGATGATGGCTGCCTCCGCGTCTCCGAAGCAACCTGAAGTGACGCGACACTGGCTGTGGCTGCAGATCTTTTATATTAATGTGACATTGCGCCCCATTCATCTATGAGATGCAGATAACTGCTTTAGTGGGAACACTTAAGTGTAAAGTTGGTTAATATTATTATCTAAAGTTTTCAGGCAACATTGTCACTAGGGCTGAACAATTCATCGCAAATTAGATTAAATCGCAACATGGCTTGTTGCAATTTTCAAATCGCTGACAGTGCAATATTTTTAACCCAAAATGTGTTGAACATTTTGGCATTGTGATGTAGTTTCTTGCGATTTCATGCCTATTTTAACCTTTTTTAACCCAGTTTTTACAGCTTTATGCCTATCTTGCTCCCATTCATCTTTTTTTTTGGCCACTGTCAGACCATGTTTTGAATTTTTACATGGTTTTTGAAATTTAATCCCAATTTTGCTGCTATAATCAATTTTTTTGCCCATTTTTTTTGCAATTTCATACCTATTTTGCACCTATTAACTTTTTTTCTGCTTTCGTACCATTTTTTTTGCCCAGTTTTTACAATTTCATACCTATTTTGCTTCTGTTCTTCACTTCTCCACTTTTTCTTAAATCTTTTATGCTTAGATTGATTTATTGTCATAATGTTATACAATAAACTGATCTACTGCTTATGTTTGTTTAAGAATACATAAGATGAGGAACATTAAAACAATCGCAGAGTAAATCGCAAATGCGATATGGGGAAAAATATCGCAATCAGATTATTTCCTCAAATCATTCAGCCCTAATTGTCACCAGTAAAAATAATATATAAATTAGTGAGAAATGAACGAGGAGGAGGAGGAGGAGGAAAAAAATGACGTGTAAACGGTTATTGATTTTTCTAAACGGTTATGATTTGATATCTGTGTATCCGTTTACACTTTTAGATGTTGACACCCCTAGTTTTGATAATACATTATTGTGACAAAAATGATCACAGTTTTTATTATTATTGTGGTATTGTTGCATTGTTCTCAAAATATTCAAATAGTACTTTTACACTCAGAAAATTCATTTCTGGTTTCTCGCTGAGGTCTTTCTTCCCAGTCAGCCCCCCCCTCCCCGTTGCTGCTTTGGTCGTGTTTGTGGTGGAGGTGCTGGGGCTGGTGGTTCTTCCTTGCCTCCCTTCCCAGAGACTTTTTGTCTACATTTTCTTCAGTCAGTGACCGTCTTCAGTCATTTTCCCCTCAGCATCCTTGTAAAATCCAAAACATTACCAGACTTCAGACTTTGTCTGTGTCGAGTGGGGGAAAAATCTCTGGTACAGTGTCCGTGCAGACACCAACAGCCATACTTTCACTTTCAGCAACGTAGTAATACGGCAGTAACATAGTTTTGGCTTTTCCAGACAATGAGCAGTGTCACAGTGAGTAATTGACAAAGGGAGGTAATCAAACACGGTTTGGTTGGTAATTAAAATAGAAGACCGTATACTAACCATCAGAAATTTTACCACAGTTTATCATTTTTGTCGTTAACTGTTACATCCCTACAGCACAACATTTTGCTCCTGTCAGGCTCTGTTGTAGAGGGCAGAAACAGGCCAGTGAAAGTTACTGCCTGTGTCTGCTTGTTGTCTTTCTCTGAGTAGTCTCTTCAAACAAATCATCACAACACACGGTTTATTTACTTCACGGTATACCAGTGTTTGTTTTAAATACTGAATTATGACTCAGTAAAGGGCTGTAGTTAGGAAGTTGAGCCAAGCCTCTTCAGCTCTGTCTCTCTGTGTGTCCTTGGACAGTGCAGCCACATAATGAACAGGGCCAGTTTTTAAGAGTCAGGTTATTTAAAATGGTGATTCAAGCAGCTGTATTTGAATTCATTACAGTTTGTTTTAGTGTTTTAAACTTGAAAATTGGTCACTTAGGTGGATAAACCACGACCCTTTTTTAAATGGAAAAATAGTGTGTAAAGCACAGGTTATTCACCTGATTTCACAGCAGCAGTTTTAGATTGGGTTTTGTGAGAAGCGTCAACAGATGGTTTATCTAACAATAACATTTGTGAATATATTAATGAGTAAGTCAAGTTTTTTTTAAAAAAAGACACCATGTTTTTAGTCCTTTGTATCACTTTCATGTGATTAAGAGCCTCCCTTAAACCCAAAATTCAAATACTGATATAAATCACATGGTGTGGAATGAAAGGCTGCGTTATTTTAGCCACTGCTCTGATGGAGAGGGAGAGATAGGAAAACACTAGCGCTCTGTGTTCTGCAGTGGATGATATCTGAGGGATTTCACATAGCATGTGAAAAACCAGTTTGTCGAGTTGCACTGTTTACCTGTCCTGCCTTTGTTATAGACAAACCAAGCCAAGGGCCTTCAGTTTACTGTTACACCTCTTGTTTTCATTATCTCAAAACGGTTTTATGTGTAGTGTTGCCTTTCTGAATGCCAAGCTCTGGTTAATCTGTTATGGATTTTAAGGTTTAAAGCTCAAGGAAAATAAACACTTAGATTTGGCTGACAGAATAAGCAGACTTGTCCAAGTATTCTGGCAGCAGCAGCAAAACACTGGATGATATCAGTAAAACAGAAAATTTTAAACAGGATTCTCTTTATAAGCAATTGAAAATTAACAACAAATAAACTATTTTACATAAACTCACAGATTTTTGTTTGCCTGCAGCATTAGTGTCCATGTTATAGCTTGTCATATTAGACCACGTCATGGCCTTTTTTTTTTTAACTGACGATAGTCCCTGAGGCAGTAAGCCCCCTTCATGACTCTCCTCTGGTCTCCCCTCTCCCTGGCAGATATCCTTGGTATTTTTTGTCCTCTAATCTTTCCAGAGTACAATGGATTAAATCCATAAAGCACGAACTTTGACGGATAAAGACGATCAATTTCAAAATACGAATACACGGCAAAAGAATGGCAAGAATACACTCCAGAATGATACTAATGCTATTATTCACAATATTTAGACATTATTTAGACAGAGAATACTGACAAACCACCTGTAATTCTCTCGGGTATGGCTCATTGAATCTTTTCTCTCGCTCTCTCGCTCTCTCTCTCTCTCTACCTCTACGGCTCGGTCAGTTCATTTACTCGAGGAGTTACGGCAGTTTTAATCTCGCACGTCTTTTTCTTTAGCGGCAGCTTCATGTTTAGACAGAGTGACTGTCTGCTGTCAGTTTCTCCTTGGTGTCATTGTAAATCCAAAATTTAACCAGACTTCAGAGTCTGTTTCCAGAGGGAGTCTCTGCTGTCTCTAACTTTTGCTGAGGCCAAACAATGCAAACTGCGCATGTGCGCTTCCCATGAGGCTGCTTCATCCAGGAAGAGCCTCATAGTTCGGGCATTTCCAGGCAAAGAGCAGCATCACCGTGCGGTTTTGACGCATTGTGGTTGTCAAACATGGTAAAACTGTAATTTTTATAGGAAGCGGTAATGATTACCGATGGAAATTTTACCACGGTTTACCATTTTACTGGTAACCGTTACATCCCTACTCTCATATCACTCAAACCTACTTGGTTTGTTAATCTCTCTTTTTGCACATTTTTTATTAAAAAAAGTCAAATGCATCTTTGATATCAGTGCAAGTAGGGACCATGTTGGATTTTTGCTGATATGCCGATATTTCTAAACTCATTACTGCTGATACCAATATTTTATCTCAGAGCACAAAGTCTCTACTTAACTAAAACTGACCTGTTTCTTCCATGATTACTTTCCATTTGTGTCAGAAGCAGCTGTGAAGCAAGATAAGTGACGATTTATTCTTTAATAAATTACACTTTGAATTCGTAAAAGTGGACAATCGTGGTACAATATACGTTTGTCAATATAACAGCCAGTATATTTGACTTTGATAGCTAATTTGTGTGGTCAAATCATCAGCTTTACACATCAGCAAAAATGATCAAATCTGCCAATATGGATAATTAGCTTTATAGGCTAATATTTGCTGTTACAGATATTGATGTGTTAATATCTTGCATTGCTAAGTGTAACCATTGGAGCAAATGCAGAGATAGAAATAAACTGGTGTAGATGATGGAGTAATGCCCAAAACACTGCTCATTATACACTCAGTGCTACTTTATTATACACACCAGTTTAGCAACTTTTAAATGTAGAACGCTAATCACATGGCAGTAACAAAATGCATTTAGGCATTTAGAAATGGCCAAGATGATCTGCTGAAGTTCAAATTAATGTCACAGTCACACATTCCTGTTCCTCATGGCGATTGTGCACGACTACAGGATTGAAAAAACGGTACATACACCATCAGTAGTACTTCTACAGTGCTTCAGGGGTGTTCGTCCTGCTTCACTTAGGTTGATAGAACAATATGACAAGGGTTTCCATAAATTTTTATTTCTGCATTGAGCCACGATCGGCCCGCTTGAGCCCCGTACATGCCATGCTAATACCGCCTTAGAACTGCATTAGGCTTTCAACCTACTATATGGAGGGGGGGGATTCACCACAACAGTTTTGAACAGTTCAAAACTATCAGGACCCTTCCCTGTTCTCAGGCGTTCGTCCACAACTTTCAAAGGCTTATCCAGATCAAGTAGCCCATGCACCACAACCAAAAAACGTTTCATCTGGATTATGACAATCGTGCATTATCGCCATGAGAAACAGGAATGTGTGACAAGGGCTTAAGCATCAGAACAGCAAAGAACAGTAATTAAATTAACTTTTAATGTGCCATTGTTTTGTGCAAGGTTGGGTTAAGGTTGTCATTTTTCTCAAAAATCAAACTTGATCATATTTTGAGCACACACACTACTCACTGAAGATATACAGTTCCTAGTGTGGTCTTTGAGGAGTGCTTTACAGCTGTTTGAATCTGTGCCACTTAGAACGCGGGCAGTATTGAAGGCAAAAAGGGTCCAAATGTGGTACGAGTAAAGCAAACTTAACAAAAGTAAAGTTTCCTCTGAGTGGTCTGGTTTGCTTTGGTTAAGTGTCGTTCAGAACGTGTTGGAGGGGTTAACCCTGGGCTTGTTTGTGTTTCAACTGTTAGCTTAACCTTCACTCGATGGTGGAGATGTGAGGCGAGAAGAAAGGGACGCACCGCCACAGTCAGTGCATGAAATCACAGGAGCACGCCACAGTGAAGCAGTCTGAAGTCAAGCGTGACTGGGAGCAAAAACAAATTCAGCACTTCAGTACTCCATGGAGCGTTGCTTAGTGAGGCCATCTCTTACAGCAACAGCATTGAACAAATAAATCTACATCCACGGCTTATTACCTCCACCAAGGAGGTGATGTTTTCGCCGGTGTGTGCTAGTTTGTCTGTTTGTTTGTAGTAAGAGTACACAAAAACTGCTGGAAGGATTTCGCTGAAATTTTCAGGAGATGTTGGTAATGGCCCAACTTAAAAAAACATTAGATTTTGGTGGTGATCTAGATAACCGCCATTAATGAACATCATTTTTGCTCAATAACTGTCTAACTACTGATGATATCAAAGTGTCTCCAAATGCTAGGTGTGGGTTTTCAGGGTCAAGGAATTATATTATCATGGTAACTTTATCAGCAGTTACCTTCGTGAGCTGTTATCATATAAAGTCATATTTTGAAATTTAAAGAGGACATATCATGCTTGTTTCTCCTTTTCACTATGCCAGACTAGGATGCCTGTAAAGCATTTCTGCTCTCAGTACAAGTCATTTAGTTCTTTCATTGCCCCACAATAGCGTTCTCGAAATCCTCATTTTAGGCCATTATCAAGCTCTCTTTGAAACGCTCGGATCTCAGGCTGACCTACAGTAACCTCGCAACGTCACAGCCCTTTGTGCTCTGATTGGTCAGTTCTATCGGGGGTAGAGCCAGCCTGTCCTTCTTCTTCTACTGTATTTTCCAGCAGGCTCAAAGCAGCGACTGCGTATTGAGTCCCCGTACAGGCCAGAGCTGGTAATGAGTGAGTGTGAGCTAGGGAGCTATATCCTGCTGCTGGGTGGATGTGTTCCTGACTGATGGTTTTGGGGCTAACGGACATCACAGAGGAGGAAGTGTTTTATCAGATTACTCCAATAAAAAGAAATGTACCTCGTGTCGTCACGACGATTTAAATCTCGCGGTCATCTCACAATGACCTATTTTCAGAGGCATCAAATCTCGTTCTAGGATATCAGAAAAAATACAATATCTCATTTTTTGAAAATTAAGGGGGTGTAAGGTCTTGTTTTCAAATTTATTATATTATATGTAAGTATTAAATCATGCATCAGCATGATATGTCTCCTTTAAAATTTAACATTAAAGCTCTCTTTATTACACCTTTGCTAAAAGGAAGGAAAATCAGTGAACATTAACATGTGGATAAAAGATGCCAATTCACAGTGTTTCAAATAAAGCTGTACCTTGAAATGTACTGACATTTACAGAGCTTTGGAGTTTTTTACATTTGTGCCATTGTACACAAAGCTAGTACGCCTCTTGGATCACATCAGCAGGGTGAGCAGGAACAAGATTCATAGTAACATGCTGAAAGGATGCATATGACAGCCTATTCTAACCTCTGTCATTCCTCTTTACTGATGCAGTTTAACTTGGATGAGGACAAAAGTTAAACTGCCTAATCAAGCTGCTACCAAATGTAACGATGCCTGTGGGCCAGGTTATCATTGAGTTTTACTCTATCTTTGAATATTTTCAGCTTCCCATGCCCATCGCATCCACAATCATTTTTCAGCGTTAGTAATAAGCCCCCACATTGACAAAGATGACAATTTTAAGAGTGAAAGTCCCCAGTTTAACAGCCCCACAGCTCTAAGCTGCTGAGATAAGCTCACTCTGTCATGTGTGGGCTCAGGCTGGGTTAAGGTCAGGGCTGCCAGCTCTGCTGTGACTCTTTCACACTGAGCTCTGCAGAGACCTACAGTAGAAGCCCCAATCTGTTACACAGCCAGACACCAACTGCAAGTCCAGACATCCGTGCAGCATTTGGCACAGTGGTGACATAATGAAATTATTTGCACCAGAGTGTTCTGATTACAGCCCGCTTTTGTAATGATTTCACTTTGAAGATTTGTGTTAATGCTGCTGCACTTTGTATGAAATTTGGATTAAAGAAGTGCAGATGATAGCTGGCTTTATTTTTTTCTGAGCATTCTGTCACTCCGTCAAGGACTTTAGAAGCCTGTTGAATTCAGGTACCCTTAACAACCAGGAGCTAATGATTATCGGCTAATGGATTCCAAAATTCCACTTAACAGTCTGTAATTACAGCAGCTGAGCTGTGTGTTTGAAGGCTCACTGTTTCTGAGGTTGTGTGTTGTCCCCATCATTCTGGAGAGGAACAGAGGATGATGTTTAGAGCAAGAATCTGCACAGCAATGCTTTAAAAAGCAGCTGGAGCTTCTTTTTTAAGACTTTACACCTTAACTTATGTATTTACAGGAGGATGTAAAAGTATTTCTTGTGCATGTAGTTTGGACATTTTTAAAATATTATAAAAAACATATATGGGTGAATATACTTTTGTAGTTTTAAATATGTTTAGGTTACCCACCAGTATAGTGTCAGTGTGAGGGAAACAGTCTCTCTTGGCTCGATTGGCTTGGCCTGGCTTTATGGTAATCATTTCCAGAGAGCACTTTGCACAGGGGATGATCCACTGATGGGAAAAGTATTTTTTTCTTCACATTTTCTTCTAAAAAGCTAAAAATCAGCCCACTATATATACATGATGTTGGCCCTTGAACGATCTGCACAGTCAAGGCTTTAAACTGGAGTAAATTTGCTCCATTAGACCCTCTGATGAGGGTCTTCTAATTGAGTGCCCTAATGTAGTTCATTGAAATGTGTACGGCCTGCAGCATGATGCACAGTTGCCCTGTTGACTGCATCATGTGACAGTGGCTGGCTCAATAATTTTATGATTAAGCTCATTACACTTTGTCAAATATCAACTTCCACACTGTGAGAAGACCTGCAAAGCACCATATGCTGGACACAAAAAGAAGGAAAACAAGTGAGATTACTTCTATGGCATCTGAAATTCTCTTCTCTACCATTTACTTTATATAAATGTGTTTTTTTACTTGATGATTTGCTTGCTTGGCATGCCTTTAAAATTAAAGTCTTCAAGTATTTTTAAGGTTGTAGTATGTTTGTTAAATCTTTCAGAATTGGCACAGCTTCCTTGAAAGAGTTTTAAATATTTTTTTATTTTATTTAAATGATATGTAGCTTTTCATTAAGGTTGTGAAAAATATTTTTATACTTTTTAAATATTGTTTTTTAACTGTCACTACATTTTTAATCACATCATGTCTTTTTCATGTATTCAGTTGAATTGAAAAGCATTTGTAAACAAGTTATTGTATTCAGTTTTTTTGTCACAGTTGTTGTCGTACCTCAGAAAATTTAAAGGAATAAGAAAAGGTATGCTCTATACACCTTATGAAGACACAGGTGCATATTCTGTCACACTTATTTTAGAGAAAAAAAACATAGTTTATTCTGGATTCTGGGTGAACATGCACTGTCCACATTCATAGAGTGTCATAGTAACATCTCTGATTGGTTTATAGGGCCGGATATTTTCAATAGGGAGAGATTTGTCTCAAAAATATGCACACAAATATATCCATAATTTTTACACGTGTTTTTAAATTTGTGAGTGCATTTATCATGACTTATTTGTAAATCTTCTGTTCTGCTTGTGAATTGTTGGAAGTGCGTTTGTGGGTCAACTGACTACTGCATGAATTTTTTAGACAAACGTAATGCAACTTAAAGAAATGCACACACATTGGAGGGCTTTATAACATTAATATGTGCACATATAACCATGATATGTGAATATTTTTGAGACAGATCTCTCCCCATAATTTCCAACAACCTCATGATACAGTGTATTTCTCAATGCAGAGGCTGCGAAGTGTGACTGCAATAATTCTGACAGCTTTTGTTTTCTTGTAGAAATAATAACACCTAAGACAAGGTTTGAAGAATCCTTCAACTTCGGACTTTAGGTGTTTAGAGGTTAAAGTTACTGAAATTATGGAGCTTGAGCTGCATTATGTAATCAGACTATAACTGCTACCTATTGAGCTGCCCCATGCCTGAAAGCACCCGAGGTGTGTTTTACAACTGCTGACACAGACAGCATTTAGGGACTCTTCAAATCTGTGAAATCTGTATAAATATATATGCATCAGCCAGGAGAACTCACTGATATATAGCCATATTTGTTTTTTTTTTTTTTTGCATAGGCCTTTGGGTTAATCCTTGCTTAACCCAATGTTGCGATAGACTGCCTCTGCTGAATTTAAAGGTGAATCCTGCTGTCGCCAGGGAATTTTGACAATGAGATACTTCTGTTGAGGATTGGTGAAAGTGGACACCACTCTTGAGCTGGTTGTGACCATAGTTGGCACCACACATCATCAGGGTTCAAACCTAATGTTATACTTTGAACACATATGTAGAACCATACTAATTTGGACTGTGTTTCAGGATTTTAACCAAAAACTGATCAACAATTTGCAGCTTTTCCAGTTTCATAGGTTTTTATTTGAAAAAAAAAAAGATTTTTGTGTGTGAGAAATCACCAGATAGGGCTTATCTATCTGCCTCCACATTAGCTACCACCCCCGTATCTCTTCCTCTATGTGTTGTTGCCCTCCAGGCATCCCTCTGCTGGGGCCCTTAAAGACTCCTCTGTGTCTGATCTGAGCGCTCTGCCAAAGAAACGTATCAGTCTTTTCTTTTTTTCTCATCTCCTCTCTGGCAAGACTTTAGTGCACCTGCAGTGTTAGCCAGCCCAGGCCCAATGCAAATGAGTGTGTCTGATCAAAGGCCTGATTAGACTGCTTTTGAGTATGAGACGGCATATTAATGACTTTGCCCCAGGCTGTATAAAAGCATACATTGTGTGTTTCCTAAAGAATTAAATGTGGTTTAACACAACCTTTGAACTACAGTGTGAGTGCTTGTCGTGCATTTGTTATGTGCAGATTACATTTTGAGAGTGGAGCTGTTCGCAGAGTCATCGGGAGTTAGATTGAGTAAATATACCAAATGCTTCAACTAAGTAGATGACCTTGACCCAGTGGCTAACAAGCCCTATGTGCTCACTGCTGTGTGCACTGTCTCAGTGCTTGCAGGGCAAACCCAGTTTAACAGCAGTTCATTAGAATAGCAAGCAACAGGAAAGTTACTTATTAATCTTTGTGAGTGTGAAATTATGCAGCTTTGGCCATGAGAAGGATGAGAGATGGTTGACTTCTCTCTATTAAGACATTATGTAAAGCTGTTATGTGTCAATGCAGGGTTATATAAAACAATGTGGGAAACAAAAGTTCATTCGACTATTTCAGACTTCCCCAGACATCAGACATTTCTCTCTCTCTCTCTCTCTCTCTCTCTCTCTCTCTCTCTCTCTCTCTCTCTCTCTCTCTCTCTATATATATATATATATATATATATAGATAGATAGATAGATAGATAGATAGATAGATAGATAGATAGATAGATATAGATATAGATATAGAGATAGAGATAGAGATAGAGATAGATAGATAGATAGATAGATAGATATAGAGATAGCTATAGAGATAGATAGATAGATAGATAGATAGATAGATAGATAGATAGATATAGAGATAGATAGATAGATTGATTTAGAGATAGATATATAATATGATATGATATATGCATAAATAAAATATATGTAGACTTTAACAAAGTCATGTATTTTATTGGAGTTCAGTGTTATGTGTTTGGTTCCAGAATTATACCAAACAGGTGCTAATGATTATTTCCTGACGTAGGTTGAAACACAGTGACTCACAAAATTAAGAGTAGTCCTAAACCTGGTTGAACAACAAAACTCTATTACAAGGAGAGGTTTGTACACTATAGCAAGACACAGTAACAAGGCTCAAGGTGGTATTCTATATCAGCATGGTCTCTCCCAGGCTATTATTTTAAAGCTGGCTGGGGTTTTATGATGTACTGTCCTGGCTGTTTTTAAAAAGCACAAAAAACACTGAGAACTGTAGATATAGATTGGGGTTGGTACCATTTAGTTCTGATCAGTGCTGGTTCCATTTTCTGTTCCTCCTATCCAGTTCTTACTAACAGTTTCTAATTCTTAATTCATTTTATCTGGAAAGTGAACATTTTTTCCTTAAAGTCGATGTGTTAGAAGTGAGAAAATCGGCAATCATGTGGAGTTGGGTGACTTTGACAACTGCCAAATTGTGATGGCTCAATGACTGGGTCAAAGCTTTTCCAACACTGTCCCTCTTGTGGGGTGTTCCCTGGTCAGCAGTGGACAGGATCCACTGTATCTAAAGAGGTCCAAGGAAGGAACAGTTGTGAACTGGCGATAGGGTTGTAGGTGCAGGTGGGGAGCAAAGACTGATTCGTGTGGTCCAATCCTACAGACAAACTACTGTTACTGTAGCTCAGATTGCTGAAGACATTGATGCTGGTTCTGATACAGAGGTATGGGGATAGGGAGTATGGAGCTGTACAGCTGGTCATCGTGTTACACCTGATCAGTGTACGTTAGTGCTGTGTGTATGTCTTGAGCAAGTGTGGGTATGTGTGAGTGGGTAAAACACGTCTGTGTTTGCACATACTACTTTAGTTTTTGTTGTTTCTTTTCTATTGAGAATGACTCAACAAGACAAATGTCTTCATTTATTCATCGACAAGAAACCTGCTCTACTCTACTCTGGTCTGGTCCTTTTACACAGGGTTTGGCCATCTGCCCTTTGTAGACCCTGAACAGGAAAAACATCACAGTGGAGAATAGTATTATCAATCCCAAACCGGTCAGGGCTCGTTTACCATCTGTTCAAAACTTCACAAGAGAAGATTTTAGGTCTTTTAAGATCATTTAGTCACTGGTGTCTTGATGATTGCTCACACTCTATTCAGCCAGTTAACAACTAGGCTGACTTAATAAAGCCCATACAAAATAGTCAGCTTACTGTGCTTTAGGCAGCTTATGGGAAAAAGCAGAGTATTTAGCGTCACTCAATGAGTAGAATTACTTGGATAGCAGTTTGGGCAACAATTGACCCACGGTTTGTTTCTTACAAACTTGGACGAGTTTCTCGGCACCCCTTCATCCCCTCTCTTCCCCCTTTCATTAGTTCTGTAGCAAGTCTCCCTTTTACTAGAAGTGCTGTTTTGTGTGAATTACATCATTCAGGCTTGGCATCAGCTCTGCTTCCTCAAATAGAGGGATTCTGAAAACAAGAGAGTTAAAGCGAACAGTTTATTAAGCTACAGTTTCTGATGTAGCACAGAAGGGCTGGGCAACATGGACCAAAAGTCACACCTCAGTACTAGGGATGTCCTGATCAGGCTTCCACTCTAGCAGGGAATGGATATAAGGAAACATTGATCCTTCAGTATATTGTGATATTTTTGCAGCAATTCTGTATTGATATTTTTTAAACAGTGCCATGATATTTGATTACCGTAATATCTCAAATACAATACGCCCTCATTTATAACAGTCACCTATATTTTTCATGCTTTTTTTAAAAAAGAAAAATCAGTGTATTTAAATAACACTTTTTCTCTCTCAACTGGATGCGAAAATACCTTGTGCTCCATGCATGCACAGTAGCTGGATTTCTGCCAGAGCATTCGCAGTTGCAGTGTACCAGCCAATCAGAAAGTAGCTGTCTGTTGCTGATGCTGATGTCTTTGACCAATCACAGCTGTCTTAGTCCACTTAAGATGGCAGCGCTCTGTGTTTACTTGTGAATGGTACCATAACACTTGATTGGATTGGAACTGTATAACAATCAGTTTTATGATAATTACAAAAGTTTAGTGTAATGTTTCGCAGAGAGAGAGAGTGAGAGAGAGAATTTGGCTCTCTGTATCATATGTGTAGTAAAAATATATACGAGAAATTACGATGCTAACTCATAGAAATAGGACCATTTGACTAACTGTCTTCCAGTTACATTTTTTTGCCATGAGTTTTTCCTGTGGCTCACATTAAAGTCTGTAAATGTTGCAGGAGTCATGTTTTTCTTTCTTTTTTTTTTATAAGGAATCAGAAACTGATTTTTTTATGCCTGCAAAATTGTGGGTTCTTAGTTCTACTTAAAAATGTCTTTTTTGAGACAGTTTTTTGTTTTCTTGTTTGATTTTAAACGGCGCATACACACAGAAATTTGAATTTTTAAAAATATTTAAGACAAGACAAATATGTAAGTAACTTAAAAACTCTTGTAGGGATGTAACAATATGAAAATTTTATATCACGGTTATTGTGACCAAAATTATCACGGTTATCATTATTATCACGGTATTGTTGCAGTGTGCTCAAAATGCTCAAAAAGGACTTTTACACACAATTTAAATCACTTAACCCCTTCAATATTATTATCATAATGGTTCTTTGTTGTCTTTTTTGTCAATAATGTGTCAAGAAATGCCCTTTGAGTACATTTTACCCTTCTTTCATGAGAAATAAAAGTAAACAATTCCAGAAAGTATTTGCCATGATTATGTTTTCTTTTCTTGTGTGATTACAAGACAAGAAAACAACTTATTTGAACATCAAACAGGATTCTCTTTATAAACAGTTGTAAATGAACATGTTCAAAGTTTTGAGATGACAAAAAATAATCTTAACCTATTTTACATCCAGCACTAGTGTCCATTTTACAGCTCCTTATATTAGAAAATGTCCATGACTTTCTTTTTTTTAACTGACGATAGTCCCTAAAGCAGTAAACCTCCTTCATGACTCCTCTAGTCTCCCTAGCAGGCTTCCTCAATATTTGCTCCTCTAAATATTTCCAAATTACGATAGATGAAATCTATAAAACATGAACTATGACAAAAAAAGACGATCAATTTCAAAATACGGCAAATACACGTCTAAACAAAGGCAAGACCACACTCCAGAATGATATTAATTCTGTTATTTACAAGATTTATACATGCTGAATAGAATTACTGATAAACTACCTGTAATTCTCTCAGGTATGGCTCACTGAATCCTCTCTCTCCCTCTCTCTCCCTCTCTCTCTTTCTCTCTCTCTCTACCTTTACGGCTGGGTCAGTTCATATACTCGAAGAGTTCCAGCCGTTTCAATCGTGCACGTCTTTTTCCTTCGCTGCAGCATCGTCTTTCAAACAGGGAGACTGTTTCAGACATGGAGACTGTCTTCTATTAGTTTCCCCGCAGCATCCTTTTAAAAATTAAAAATTCAACCAGACTTTAGAGTCCGTTTCGAGAAAACTCTCCGCTGTGTCTCCAACTTCCGCTCTCAGACTCAGAGGCCAAACAGTACAAACTGCGCATGTGCGCTTCCATTGAGGCTGCTTAATCGAGGACGGATACATAGATCAGGCTTTTCCAGGCAAAGAGCAACATCGCCATGCGTTACTGACACTGTGTGGTGATTAAACACGCTATAACGGTAATTTTAAAAAGACATGGTAATGATTACCGTGGGAAATTTTACCGTGGTTTACCATTTTACCGGTAACCGTTACATCCCTAAACTCTTGTAAATAATATTTCTTTAAGACAAGGCAGTAACATCATAAAAGACCCCCCCAAAAAAAACAAAAAACAAAAACAAACCCAAAGGTGATTGTAGAGATAAAAGTAAAGATCAGACACAGATATTAAAACAAGCTTGTCCAAGACTGCAATGTTTGATTTTTCATGGTAATTAATAGCTTCATTTTACAACCTTTTCTTCGTGGGGATGGCACTGGTGGGGTGCAACAGTCACTACGATATAAACGAGGCTCTTTATACTCCACATTTTGAAACCCCTGGTTTAGGGGATATTTTGTCACCCTCTGCATTCCCAGGACCAGGAGAACAGGTTCTGTCTCTTTCTACTGTTACCAGAGAAGACTGAATAGTCTGTTGAGGGGAAGGGTCTTCATGTATGAAGATACTGTTCTTTAAAATTCACTTTAGCCAAACTTAAAGAAATTGTGTTTTTCATCATACTTCTTTTGATTTGTTTATTGGTCATTTTGTTGTCATTTTGTATTAATCCTGTACTTATTTATTTACATAATTGTTTTAACCTTTCTTTCTTTTTTTATCTTTGGCAGAGTTCTTCAGTAGCATCATGCATTACTTAGTTTACCTTTACCTTTTATATTGTTGTCTTAATTGCTGTTGTTCTACATTTTATTATAGAACTTCCTCTGGGTGTCTTAAATAACGACCAGTGATGATGATATGGAGTTATTTCAAATTTGGCTAAATGCAAATGAAGACCATGTTTGACTCGTTTGTCTGAAGTTAATAAAGCAGAAAACAGTCAAAACAGAACACTCTGCATTTATCATATGATCATAGGATCAGACAGTGTGAGTGTGGCTTATCTTACATTTGCAGTGCTACTACCTCTCTGTTTATTCCACACGTCTGTCCTGAATGCGGTTACTTGCTGCTTCAATCAAGTGGTTATATGCGCAAATAGTGACAAAGCCTATGTACAACTTCAGCTTCATTTTTTTCGACCCAAATACTTCCATACAGTCCTGATCTTATGCTATCTATTTGGCACCCACTCACTCACTGTCACTCAGGATAATTTTTTTACAACCTTGTAAGATGCCATTAACTGAAAAACTATGGCTCCTTACCTGGGCCTCAGTTGATCAAATATGTAACTAGAAAAGCACTTGGAGAGCGCAGACCTCCGCCAGTGCCACAGTCCTCACCCATATTGTAATTTTCACCACATATATTAGTCCTACCTTTATTTCATCTAAATATTTAGATTCCTTGACCATGATGACATACCATTAGCAATTGGATTCATAATGATATCTATTTCAGTTCAGTAGTTATTAACAAAAATCACATTTTTCGTAATGGTGGTTTTACGCTGATCTGGATCACTCCCAAAATCTATTAATTTGTTCCTTGTTCCAATCCAGACATTACCTGAAAATTTCATTGAAATCTGTCCTTAACTTTTTGAGTTATGTTGCTGACAGAGAAACAAGCAAACAAACAAACAAACAAAAATACAGACAGACAGACGCCGGCAATAACAAAATCTCCTTGGCGGAGGTAATAAATAGCTGAAACATGTTTGTGGTGCTGTGGTTAACCATGCAGCCAGCTAACAATGTACATCCCTATGGACAAAAGGTGGGAAGCAACAGCAGGTACTGTCAGCATTTCTGATACATATGGAGCCCAGTCACGAAGAGTTTTTTTTTTCTTTGGGTTCCTTTCACCAGAGCCATGGATAGAGAGAGTTGTGTCATTGAGGGGTCAGAGCAGCAGAGGATCACGTGGTTCATGTAGCAGCCGAATAGTTCCAAATAACGCATGGAGGGTCATTTAAATGAGCTGCTTAGCTGCCATTTCTAATAATTACTTACACATATTTTCCATTTGTTACATTAATATTTTGATATAGATGATTTCAAACGTGACCCATATTCTACGCACATGTGCAGGAACATTATAACTGTGATAATACTTTTAAAATTGCTTAAGTTTCCTCTGAAAAGGAAGAATGTGATTAGAAATCTAGCTGGCTAGACTGATGTTTAACAAACATTGCTTGATCCTGTAACATTACAAAATTTCCCTGCTTGTAACACCCACATTGGTGATTTGGAAATCCTAACTTGATTTGTGGAAACATTTCAGATAAAGGAAGAAGTGTGATCCTCCTGAATAAGACAATGTTCTGATGTTTCAAGGATAATGTCTGTGTTGTAAATTAGCTTTGTTAACTTAAAGCATGAAACTCTGTCTTGTGAAGTATGAAACATCTATTTTTATCATATCTAACTGCTGTATGTATAAATGTTTTTTTTTATTTTAATAGTTGACTACATGTCCATGCTTCTTATTAGAGCTGAAACGATTCCTCGAATATTCGCGAATACTCGATTACAAAATATCCTCAAATTAAATTTTGTGCCTCGAAGCCTCGTTTAATATATAATTATACATATAAATATATATCTGGACTACTATACAGTGCACGGGGTTTGAGTCCGCAGAAGAAACGGCAGAGAGTGTCCAAAGTGTGTGGTCACTACAAGAAGGGACGAAAAGAAAACACAGTGCAGTGTGTCTGATGTCAAACTGAGTGAGATTAGCACATAGCTTAGCATGATAGCACATTGTTAGGGCTGCAACTATTACTATTACAGCATTTTAAATATGCTCATCACAGACATGCGTCCTCTTTCCATGGTGGAGGACACAGGATTTAAGAACATGATAAGGATTTCAATCCAAACTGCACAATGCCCTCCTGAACACACAAATATAATTGCAGAATTATATTACTGCTTTGTAAATCAGTATTGTCTTGGCTTTGTTTTAAGCCAGTACTGGTTTAAACTTTGAAAGTTCTTAAAATAAAAACCCTTTTCTGAGGAATAAATGGCATTTGGTTGCTCATTTTGAAAGCCCTAACATGTTGCATTGTATACAGTTGATTTATTTGTTTAAAAACAAAAAAGTATGTATTGTTAGAGTACTCGAGTACTCGAAGAAATAATCAACAGAGTACTCGATTCCAAAAATACTCGATAGTTGCAGCTCTACTTCTTATATTCACCAGAAATTAAGCAAGAAAGCAATGGCTTACCCCATTTCTTAAAAACACCTTACTCAATCCTATTTTTTCAGATTAAATGTGTAGATCTAAAGCATGTTATTTAAGAAGCAGATCAGTGACCACATTAGAAGTTATATTTTGTTTAAAATTGATAAGCTATTGTGCTTTAAATTACATAGTTGGTTTGATTCAAATGTGCTTGTAATATGGTTATTATTAAAATGTCAGCTGTAACTTCCACCACGCAAATTGACCTTCGATGCCAGGAACATCCTTTCCCCATAGGAATCCTATTGCTTCAGTCCCATTGTTTGGAGTTGACGTCACGTAACTCTTATTCCATGGTGCTGCCTTTCACATAAAGTCAGAGATGAAGATGCAAAATCATCTCTTCCTGAGTATGGAGTCAAGAACTATTTTGCAAACAGCATCAAATGATCACTGGTATTGAAATAAAGCTTAAAAAACCCAGGCTTAGTATTTAATGGAGACCAACATTTTAATAAACAGTTATAGCTCATCTTACCAATTTTTGTGGAGATTCTTGTTTAAGATTTACCATATAATAACATATAAAGGCAGGGTGCCAATTAATTGCAGGGTCCCAAATAAACGCCGGGTGTAGCAGTACATGTAAACAAATAGACGCCTGTTCCAAATAAAAGCTGGGTGTAATTTCTTTGGCGCAGCGTACAAGCTACGGTTGAAGTTACAGAACACACTTGTGAATGCTGAGCTCACAACTAACACTTCACGCTTGAGCAGAAACATGATCAGACTGTACCTTAGCAGTGCGTATGGTTTATTTGTCTTTCTAGACGTCCTGTCGGCTCACTTCTTCTCCCTCTGTATGTCAACAAATACAAGGTGATGTATGGCGCTCTGTTTTATGACAGTGCAGTTACACTCAATGTCCACAGAGACCCCTAGAGCGCAGACAGCTGGAATCTTACAGACTAGGGCTTTAAAAATCCAAAGAAGACGTTGCCACGGCCTCCTGCTAGCGTCAGAAGACCAGTCACGTCAGTTAGCAGTACATTGCTTCTGATTGCCATCGCCCTGCTGCAGCAGAACAAAAGAAATACAACCTTAACTTATCTACTGGTAGTTCCTTACCAGTATTAAGAGTGTTTAGAGGGAAGAAAAGAGTATGACCACGGTACAGTAATCTTGCTGTGAAAATGTAAAGGTGATACTCATGTTGGTGTAAACAAATAATTTGACTACATATTTTTACATTTTTTGCTAAGCAAGATTTTTGTGAGAATGGAATTAAACGCCTGTCTCAAATGCGCCTGATCCCAAATAAACGCCTGGTCTGCTCAGTGATTGAAACAAATAAACACCCTGGCCATTAGTTGGTGTTTTACGGTATCGGTGTTGTTTTTCATTCTTTTAAAGAAACTCTCTTCCAATACATCAACAGATGGCTGCTCTCATGCATGAGAATTGATGGCCCACCTTTGACAGACACTGGCATATGTTCTGATAACAAAAACACCTTGAATTTTAGATTTTGACCGTCTTTGTCTGACTCGCTATCGGGAGGCTCATCACTGTCTTGTCAACCTTTTCCAAGATGGTTTGCGTCCACCTGAGACTCCAACATCTTGTTGAAATGCCTCTGACTCAATTTTTCTCTTTTTCACCCCCAAACCTCTCCTTCCATCCGTCATGCTTCAGTGCTCAGTGTGGGGTGTTTGAGCAGATGGAGAGCAGTGAATCTGAAGGTTGAAGTGCATAATATGATGGCCTTATGAGCAGAGTGTGCGACTTGTGGAATGAAATTGGCCCATTCCTGTCAAGTCCTCACACAAAGAAAAATATTAAAATTGGCTGACACAATTTTTAGACTTCCTCGCTGATCTCCTATTATTAAAGAGTACCCACACACAGCAACCAATCCCAGGGTCATTTAGGGCCAAAAAGAAACCCACCATGTTTTCTTAAAACCTGGCAGGTCTTCTACATGAACCTGCACCCTAAGTTTAGAGATAGTTTTGAGGTAAGGTCCTGGGTGCTTTCTAGGCTCAGCTGTTTGTACCATGCCCAAGAATGTTTCATTTCTACTTCCCTGTAGGCCTGTGCTCAAAATATCGATACGGCAAAATATCGTCATGCACTTCTTGGGGATACGTGTATAGATATGGATTCTACAGAGTCGATACGTCCTCAGTGTTTGGGCAGTTGTTGTAAATACACTTTGGGTAATGTTAAAAATGGCACAGTTCAAAGTAGAAGCCAAGCAACATGATAAAACACATTTTCCAAATTTAAACTTGAGTCTACCATCCTTGGGGACCTGGATTAAAGTTCTTCAGTTGAAGAATTATTTAAAACTCATGCTTGTTCTTTTTCTTCTTATAATAAAAACAAAAGTTGCTGGGAATTCTGTTAAAAGCACAGTCAATGTTCACAATTTATGTGCATCTGGATACGTATCGTGGCCTCAGTATCGATATAAGTATCGTATCGTGGGGTTGCTGGAAATACCCAGCCCTACTTCCCTGTTTCTCACTGGTCTGCTGTTTTACCGCTAAGAGGAAGAAATAAGCCTGTTTTACACAAACATACTAAAGGATGGTATGTGAAATTCAGAAGACATTTGTGTAGATATGCCTATACAAATGTTCTCGCCAACAAATGCAAAAAGACAGTAGAGCGAGTACCCTTGTGTTGGAGCAAGACTGTGGCTACACCTTGATAAGTGGACAAGGGTGCGATGCTCAAGTGCATTGTAGAATGTTTGTGTATACAGTGGGTACGGAAAGAATTCAGTGCTTTTCCTAATAAAGTTCCATCAATACAATTAAACACAGCTTGACTCCAATGAAGATGTCGACCCATCTCAAGGATGATCAGAAGAAATGGACAGTGCCTCAGTTAGAACAAGTGTCGCAGTAAAGGATCTGCATACTTATGACCATGTGATATTTCAGTTTTTCTTTTTTAATAAATCAAAAATTAAAAAAAATTCAATTCTGATGTTTTTTGTCAATATGGGGTCCTTTGTGTACATTGATGAGGAAGACAATGAATTTAGATGATTATAAGAAATTACTGTAATATAACAAAATGTAAAAAATTTAAGGGTGTCTGAATACTTTCCGTACCCACTGTATATGCTAGTAGTCTGTGGTGTCCTGTGAGTGTGGACATGTTGACTAGGGCTGAAACGATTCCTCGGATAATCCAGATTATTCGATTACAAAATATCCTTGGGGCAAATTATGTGCCTCGAAGCCTCTTTTAATATATAATTATACATATAAAAAATATATCTGGACTACTATACAGTGCACAGTGTTTGACACGGACAGTCATTTCTTTGGCACAACGCACCTGCTACCTCCACTGCTGCACAGCTTGTAAAATCATGAAGGAAGAGAAAAGAGAGGGACAGAAAGGAGAGAGTCCGCAGAAGAAATGTCAGAGTGTCCCAAGTGTGTGGTCACTACAAGAAGGGACGAAAAGAAAACAGTGCAGTGTGTCTGATGTCGGAGTTAGCTTAGCACGTAGCTTAGCATAATAGCATGTCGTCAATGCTTCAGTACGTCAACAGTAAACATCCGGTCTGTGCGTCAAGTCCGCAGAATGGACACAACAGCATGGCACTCATGATACATCAACAGAAGCAGCTAATGTCATCAATTACTGAGATATGGGCTAGTAAATAACCTACTTTGATTATGGCTCCACGTAAAGGCTGGTTCAGAACGTCAATCAAATATAAAATAAATACTTGTCCAGAATTATGTGTATTTTGTTCACATACTTTTCACATTCAATAACTTTACATTTAATTTGATTGCAGAGAGTAGAACAGGAAACACTGACAGTGAGTAGAGGAAGCAGGTGTAGGGAATGCTTTCATATGTTATAGAAATGTACATTAGCTAGTTAAATTATCTTAGCATCTAAGTATGATATTATTTGGTCCTAGAAATAAAGTAAGCAAAATAAGATCATGGTACAGTAGTAAAGACAATAATTTAGCAAAAAGAGATAAGCATGAAAACAAATAAAATAAAAAACAAACTTAAAAAAAAAAATACTGAAAAAAGCAAGATATGGCCCAGAGTAAAAATTAAGTATAGATTTTGATTCTGAGATCCCATTTATGCTCAGAATGTTCGAAATAAGAAAAATAAGTTGTTAGTTAACTGTTTAAGTGACCTGGCTTTTCTGTTATGTGTGTTACTACTACTAATAATAATGCATAGTGATTCAATGTAAAACAATAGCAGTCAGCGCAATGTAACGTTATCCGATTACTCGATTAATCACCAAAAATTTGATAATCTATTACAAAAAGAATCAATAGTTGCAGCCCTAATGCTGACCATTAAAGAAATGTCTAACTACATCCAGTGATTTTTTTTTTTTTACTTTCAACAAACCAGTTTCTTCTTCAACAAAGCAGGAAATCTTAGAAATCTCTGCCTTTCATATGATCCTCCCACAATGCATCTTCATGATCTTTACTTTAATCTCAGGGCAAACTAAATCATCTGAGTGTTTGTTACTCACTACATCATTCCAGCACTCCCCATGAGCAGGGCCACCTCTGGGAGCCTTCCAATTTGCCATGTGGTGGTGGCAAAAATTGCAACAGAAGGTGAACCTTAATTGCTGTCCTGGTGCCAGGGCTCCTCCTGGCCTATATTTGATTTTTTTTTTCAATCCAGGCTTATCTCATTACTACAGCACTAAGAAGTGTGTCAAATAACAGGAGTTCATTAAATGTGGGATTTGGACTTTTGAAAGTGCTGGTTTGTTTGTGTACATGTTCCACCATTTCCATTAATTTACTGTTGCTACAGCTTTGGTCTGTCAGTGCACCTCAGCATGGCCCCAGTCCAGAACACATTTCTTTTTATCCAAATGAGCACAAGAGATAAATCCTTAAGTCGTGACAGCTCAGAGCACCATAGCCTTTGACAGATTTGTAGAAACACCTTGAAAAACTCTCCTCAAGTAAGTTAGCAACACACTTTCATGCAGTGATGGTTATTTAAAGACTGTACACACTAGTACGAGTGTATTACATCAGCCTGCCGAGGACTACAGATGAATATTAGCCTTTGGATTAACGGACAATTCTTTAACTTTTTCATATTAATCAATAAATCAGAAACATTTGATCTCCATTGCCACTGGATATTAAGTGTCAACTAAAGCAGAGTATTTGCAGGCTTTATGGGCTGATTACTGTGGTAACTGGATTGCCAGTTTGGCAGTGTGTGTTGCCACGGAGCACTTATCATGCAGGTGACCCGGGTTATGAATCCAAACTGGGCCTCTTGAGGGGGTTGGGGGCATTTGTACTTTTAGTTATTGGCATGGAGGCTGGTTTGATTTGGGTAGAAATAAAGCCTTACAGTTGATACACAGATCTCCCTTCGATTTTGCTTGTATTTTAATAAACATCAAAATATTAATTATTAGTGTTTTTAATGGATGTTCTGTCAGCTTTTTTGACCTGTTCCCAATTAGATTTTTTGTGTACATATCTACTGATATCATGTCCCAGTTTGATGTCATTCACCTACACAGCTGCACAGTTTTATGTGTTTGTTTGGTGTTTTCTCGATACGTTAACAAAGTAATAAGAGACCCTTATCTAATTCCATTGAACTGTTCATGTGACTTTAATGTAAAAATCATATAAAAATATCTTAAAGTCATGGGTGAGCCTGCTGTGACACTTTAAAATGGCCCCCAAAAAACACATTCACACATGCCAAAAAATTCCTGAAATTATCCAGACATTATCCGGGCGAGCTGTAGCTCATGTGTGAATGCAAACAGCCAAGTTTTTCACTTGATCTTACCCAGATAATGTACCTGAATACCCCCAGTATTTTATCTGCATAAAGTCTGAGGAGGCTCATAACTGAACGCCGCATCCAATTATCAAGGAAAATGACTGAGGCGAGTGGGAAGATCCAATGACATCATCCTCTGCGACTGGCTTTAACCAGAAAAACAGAGACTTGACAGGACTGAATAAAAACAGCCGCTGCTGTGGGAGTAGTTTATCTGCTTGTAAGAGGATAACACAAACTCAAAATGTGTGTCTGGATATGGAGGTGTTGCTTCCGCCTCACATCATCAAAGTTCTGTTGTACACCTGCTCCAGAACGATCACCAGTGGGTCTCTCACACATGCAAAGAGCTGCCTTGCTGTTAATTACGAAGATGAAGCCCTGCAGCTTTCTTTCTCAGGTGTAATCATCGTGCACACAGTGACACTGCTTCATATTTCAGTGCTCCTCAACTCTTTAATCAGTGCTGTTGATACTCTTTTTACAACATGTAACGCTGAAGTGAGGATATTAATTGTTTGCTGCCTGCTGACATATTATGAACATTGACTTCTGCCTCATTTATTTGACACCATGTGATGCCTTTCGACGACCCCCCACCCTCATCCACCACTTCTTCCCTAGAGGAGCAGGTGTGAATCCATGTGGGTGAATTACTGGATATTACCTGTCTGTCTTTCACATATTAGTGAGTCTGTGTTGCTGTGTTGTGACAGACAGTTAGAGCGAGTGTGCAGTGCAGCCCACAGTTTGAACCCCTGTATCGCCCACTGCCTTTTTCACATTTCTTGAGTTGCCAAGCAGAATGATATATACCTGTTGTTTGTAAATTTCCTGTGTACTCCGCTTCTCCCTGATGTCCTATTCGACATGTCCTGCTGTATGAGACCCCTGAAGCTTGTGTGAATGCTATACAGTGAACTTTAACTGTGAAGTAGAGGAATGAATCCAGTGTTCACTGAGATTGTGGGATAGGGCTAGGACATATATATATCAGTTAAATCGATTAATTCATGTTTTTTTCTTGCCTTACTCCAATTGTATGTTGTTGCAGTGTTGGACCATGTAAATACTGAAAATAAACAGTTTTCATGATGGTTGGCCCTGTCAGGTTTTGTATAAGCACATACTTAGGCTTGTGTTTGTTTTTTAAATGAGATTAAATATTGATCAGAGAGTTTCATGTTAGTTTACTGTAAAAATACCTCAACCTTCAGTGTAAATGTAGATAAACCTGACTACGTTTGACCATAATCAACATATTACGACACACACTGTAACTTCAAGAGGGAAATTCTGTTTGGTTTTTTGGGAATATATTTTGACAACATAGAGGCAAAACTTGATTTGTCTCAGTTTTGTTTTTGTTTTTTTGAGAAGGAAAAAAAATGATTAAAATCGTAAATCAAGTGTTTTGGAATAAAACAAGTATTTCATTTTAAGGCTAAATCACCCAACCCCAACATGGGATGAAAGTTGGATCTCCAAATGTCCATTTGTTGTCCAAAGCAATGAATACAATCACCTTTTCTGTAATCACTTTGCATACATGCTGTCTCAAAGATATTAATCCTTCTTTTAAGATTTTAGAGTTTGTTGTGTCAGTGCTGCAACCTTCATTGTTTTTAATAAGCGCTCTGTATTCTGTTACATATTTCTTTTTAAATGTACCAAATTGGTTTTATTAAGAATAGCAGTTAAGATAACAGTAATTCTTTAGACACTGCAACAGGCTGTTGGACTTTTCTCAGTCTAAGTTAAAGCACATGGTATCCACAGAGCTGCTACTGCTCCATCACTTGTTGTTTTACTGCTGTAATGTGAGCTTAACATACGGAAGCTTGATCTGAGTTTTCATATTACATCATCACACCATCAACAGGAAGCTCAACACTCTTGAACAAATCAGAGTGTCTGATGTTGTGGTTTCTCAACTTCATCGATGTAACTGGCAGTTATTCTAACACAAGATAATCACAGGCCTTTCTACAAACATTCTGCATTAGCACTGTAACAAAGCTCTGTTATCAGTCTGATTACTGATACACTGAAATCCACTGCAACACAACATTGGGGTCTCAGTCAGATTTTACACATTATGTTTTTTTCAGTTACAAAAAAGATGTGGCATTGTGACAAACAGCAATGTTTTACAAACCAACTGTTGAACACTCACTAGGGCTGCTTGGCTAAGTCAAAAATTATAATCACAATTACCTAAAAAATATTGAGATCACAATTATAAAAACACCATTAATCAGCGATTTAAAACATGCACCACTTGGACTTTCATGGACCATATATAGGGATAGAAATTGATAAGATTTTATCGATACTAATGCTACTAACAATCCTGCTAATCGATCCAATTCATTAACGATTCCCTTATTGATTCCTGTAGATTGAGTGGCAGCTAAGTCAAACATACCTCACCACAGCAGAGATAACTGCTTTGGCAAGTTGCTGGTGTTTCCACTCACTTAAGGTTGTACAGTAGGTACCTTTTGTAAAAAAAAAAATGAAGCCACAATTCTGACCACTTCTGAACCCTGTCAGTGGAAGGTATTGAAAAGCAAAAAGACTCGTGATATCGATTCTTTGATGGAGCTGTTAACAATTCTTAACTGGAATTTGTTTTTGATTCTACTCCCTAACCGTTTATGCTTTCACACTATCATTTTTAACATTTACGAATGGATAATACAAAGATATGTACTTGTAAAAATACAAAAAATATCTTTAAATCATGAGTACTCGGTGTTCATAATTGAGGAATGCAATAACTGTCATTGAGATTAAAACTCGACTCATTGCCCAGCTCTTACACACACACACACACACACATAAAGCACCATTCAATACCTAAAGCTGCAGCTTACACAGATGGAGTTTGACCTCCAGTTCACATCCGATGCTAGCTCATCAGTGGAGTGACTTCACCCTACCATCCTGTGTTACTGTGTTTTACATTCAAAACCATCATGAACACTTAATGGCCCATCTGCTGAGTGATCAGACTGTATAGCTGCTGTGTTTATGGTCAAGGTGCAGCTGATAACAAGAATACACATAATCCACCCCGTATTACTGAGGGACTGACTGCTCTAAGCTTCCAGAGTAACTTATCTATGACAGTAGCATGTTCACACAGCGAGCTAACTGTCAGTGATACAGGACTGCAGAGAAGAACTTTGTCTGGGACCATTGTGAACTAGTTGAGCAAAATATTGGACCTTGGAATTTGCATTTAACTATTAGGTCTGCACAATAAACTATGATTTTATTCTTTTCCAGATACAAGTCCTCATAATGAACACATTGCAACAGTCTGAATTTATTCCTATTAATTTAAAACAACTTTATTAAGTGGTCAAACAAAGTACTGTGGTGTAACAGTCCTTTTATATCTTTTGATGTTTTTACATGACGATATAAGCTTAAGCTACTTTTTAATGCTGTAGCAGTTATGTGGAAATAAAGTGTCTTAGATTTCTATGAGATACAGAAAAAATTTGTTGTTGCTGTAATTAGGCCTGTCACGATAATCGATAAATCAATTAACTGCACGATAAATAAAAACTTCCTCGGTAAGTTTGCCAGCCTTGATAAATTGACACGCGCATGCATGTTTGTTTTCCTCCTCTCTTTCAACCAAAGAGGCTAAATGAGAAGATGGGTCACTCTGAGCATCATTCTCAACACTGGGGCGCATTGGTTCTATAGCGGATATATAGTGAAGTGAGCATTTGTCAGTCATTCAATATTTGGGAGGGCTCGCGCGTACACACACAGAGAGCTGAAGTGAGCATCGTGAGGAGTAACAAGGAAAAAAACACATATAATTGATGGCACGAAAGCTGCGGTTCCTATGCCGGGTGCCACAGCTCCACTGTGGGAATATTTTGGTTTTAAACAGAGTAAACAAGGTGTGAGCCCATTAACACCGACGAGCCGATATGTCGTATTTGTTTGAAAGTAGTGGCGATGAAGAAGGAGAGGAGCAGCGGAGCCTTCATCCTGACAGTCAGCGCTTACTGATGCGTTTGGTCGGCAAAGTAAATACAAATAAAGCGGCACAAAATGGTGCGCTCACAGATATTGTCGTTCGCTACACCACAAAAGAAATGCAACCATTCAATATGGTTGAAAAGCCAGAAACATTACAAATGATTGATAGTACGAATTGACTGGGAGAAAGCACATGCCACAAACAATTCCGTAACTGTATAAACTCAATTTTGTCTAATTTTTTTATTGTGTGTGTTTTTATTAGTTATTGTTTTTGATTAGTTTGGTTAACTTAGTTTTTTTTTTCTCTTTTTTTGTTTGTTAAATGTATTATATTGTTTAATTTATTTTATGATGCTTCAAAATAACATTGACAATAATAATGTTTATCGGCAATAATTTTTTGGGCAATTGTCGTCCAGCAAAATTTGTTATCGTGACAGGCCTAGATGTAATTGCTGCATGGCACAATAAAAGTATTATGGGTATGACCCTAAGTTATTTGTTTATATGCCATCTTAATGATTATATTAATTATTGCAATCCATATCATTTTTGCAATGTTAAGCAGTGTTTCTGAGGTTGTTCTTCTATCATGAAGGCCTAAACGATATCCCTCTTTACCCTCACCAAAGAGGCTTTGTTTTTACCTGTAATTGTCCCTTTTGTTTGCCTGTGAGAAAAATACCTCAAAAGTTCTCATGATTTTCAATGCTATATTTGGAGAATGTTGCTCAATGCACAAGGAAGTTGTCTGGAATCCAACTATCGATGTGGATGCATAATTTTTTTTAATAATTTAACTTTGCAAGGCAGGAAAGTTTTCAACATTTTTCCATGTAACTCTAAAAGTTCTGAACAGATTTTGATTAAATTTAATGAAGAGAAGATATTGGTGGTGATCCAGAAAAATTTTAAATGCCTTGTTGCCATTGTGTGAAAGGACACTTTTTCACATTGTCTCCTAGAACTTGACTAACAATGTCAGCAAGGCCTTGGTGGGGGGTTTTGCTCTCTGAATCCTTTTAGTTTACATTTTTACACAATGTTCAACCTTTATGAAGTTGTGGTTTGTCTGCTAATGCTGATAAGTCCAATAAGTACCCCACAGTGTTGTCACACTCATTTATAAAGCATGTCATAACTTTTAGAAGCTTTTCAGTCCTACAGTTTCATTAATTACAGGTCATGTTTATGTCATTAAGAAGTGCTTTTCTTTCCTTTTTCAGATTTCATCGACAAGAGTGAACTGAAGGTGTTCTTCGACAGCAACTGCTCTCAGATTTATTTTATTTTCTATGAAAGTTTCATTACACTGGAAAGCAATTTAAAACAAAAAGGTAAGTGATAACAGTTTCTTCACGCTCAGTAGTTGAACATTTTCATCAGGGTTGGTTTAATAATTAACACCCTCACTGCTCTCTGAGGAAAGTGTAACTTCTGAGACTTCTTTAACTCTCTGTGACACATATACAGCAAAGTGAGCACGTGTTTGTGTCTTATACATGCCCTGTATTTCTCAGTATTCAGCCTGATTTGAACAGCGTTGGGGTCAGAGCATAAATCCCCACTGCGAGTATGCTCTCATGGCAACACAAGTTTCTTGCACATTGCCTGAATTGATCTTCTATTATTGATGAGTTTTATATGAAATAGCTCCAAGCTATGTGATTAAACACTTTTCTCATCTTTCAGGGAACAAATCTCAAAGGGAGGAGCTGGACTCTATCCTCTTTATTTTTGAAGTAAGTCCTCAGTGTCTTAAGTTGTCTATGTTTTCTGTTGCCGTCTCCATCTTGGATTGTCAGTTATAGTACCTACAGCCTTCACCTCTACTGCTAACCCCTTGGGTGGGACGATGGTTTCCATGGTACATCACTGTGGTTACCTCCTTGTTGTCTAGAAAATCCTAAGAAGTTGAGTAATGTGCTTTTAAACCAAACTGTTAAAAAACAGCTTTATAGGTAACTTGGAGTCCTTTTCTGTGTTTAGACCCAAAATAGGCATACACAGCAGGGGGAGATGTGTCTTTCTGCTTGTAAGGTAGTGTTGTGTTTCTTGCCCCTCCCTCAGTTTTTTTTCTTCTGCATACTCTAATGTTACACCCACAGGTTAAAGTCCCTTACCCTGTTTTCCCACCTGACTGCAGAGGTGGCTCCAGTTTCCAATACAAACAGAAAGCTCTCCAGTTACATTTGCTCAGGGCAGGGCTGTAAGGATGGCAGCAGATAAAAAAAATGGTGGGCAGTCTGTTGTCCCTCTTTGTACAGTATGTCTCGACCTGGTTTTTGCCTGCGTGCATCCGTCTAAGTGCTCCTTTGATTACAGAAAATCATTGGAAGAATCTTATTTTTCAAAACAGCGTATAGGCAAAATGAGTAAATCATGTGTAAGGCATTCATGTGTAACATTAGCATCAGCCCATACTGTGTAAGTATCATAAAGTTATAAATTATTTATTTATAGCTATTAAGTTACAATTATTTTGAATTTTGAATGGGCGGGAGGCCGGCAACAGCATAATTTGTCTAGCCTACATCAACTGAGGAGGGTGGGGCTAGATAGAGAATCACTTCCTGGGAAGGGCGGGGCTTGTCAAAAGGTCACATTGTGCCAATGCTGTGTTCCACATCTGAAGAGGGAAGTGGAAATGACGTCCTCTCCAAGTTATCAGCGTTCCAGTTACAAAGTCGAAAAAAATGTGCCAATCTAGCAGGCTATTGTTAGTCATTGCGTTAGCCGTTGTTAGCACGCCCTGCATTGCAGTCCTCAAATATCACGTGAGAAATGTAAACAGAACCATGACATTTCCATAAATATAAATGGAACAATACTGTGTATGCAGCTGATTAAGACAAACACAAGTCAGAAATGCTAATAAACAGAATATTACAGGAACTTAATAACTGTTTACACTGGGGGCAGCCATTCAACTCAGGAGCGTGGAGGATTCCTGAGTTCCCAGTAGGAAATTCCGACCTGTTGGGGCGTTCCAGTTGAAATTTCCCACTTGAAACTCAGAAATTCCGACTTCCCAGTATAACTGGAACACACCATCAAGCCCGCTCTGTTTTCCTCTTGTGCTCACACCACAGCTCTGTCTTTCTCTTTTAATATCACAGTAGTACTTAGTACTGTATGAATATGAATGACCAGTTTCTTTCTCATCACCAATGAGGTTGTTGTTATGATTTGTATTTATCAATGTAAAAAATATATATAATTTAGAGGACCTTCTTTTGTTACATCACAGCAAATCTTCCATTTCTTAATGCAGAAGTTAAAACATTCAGAAAGAAATAACTCCACAGCTCACTGTGTTGTATTTACGTGTACATTTTGTGGGAATTATTTTTTCTAATAACGCTGCAAATCATTCACGGGACTGTCCATCCTGCAAGGTGTTTGTTTGTTTATTAGAGATTTAGATTAGTTTTTTCTAGGCTGAGGTTGTTCAGGTCAAATTTCATGGCTTTTAGTTTGAAACATATCCTTATAATTAATTCAGTTGAACCTCTGCAGTAGCATTGGTTGCCTCTGTCTATTAAAACATAAGCTCTAGCTATACTGTCAACACTCTTCTAACCCAACACTCTCTTTTTACACATGCCCAGTTAAGTAACCTGTGTATGTAGCCTGGATTCATGTCTCCTACATATTTATGGAGTCATCATTTCAAAAAGAACCAACATTGAAAGCAGCTTAACCCTCATTTGTCCCCTTTTAGCCACAGCCTGTGACGTGTGCTCTTCCCCGTGCACTGAGAAGATAAGCTCACTTTGAGTGCAGTGTACAGGGCAGATACAGGGTTGCTTTGATCCTGAGCACCGCTGCACTGTGCGGACATTACCTAATGCAATATTGGATTATTCATATGGGATCAAATGTGGCGCTGTCTGTATCACTGTATGTATGATACACAATAACCTGCACACGCATATTATCACAGAGTTGTAGAGGTTATGTAACACAAGGTGAGGGCAAATGTATGAAAGATTGACTCGTGCAGTATGATGAGGCTTGTGGATTTTGTTTCCAGTTCATTTTTTCCTCTGTCATACCATGTCATGTCATCACTGTTCAGCCTATGTCATGTTATTCTTACCATAAACCCAACTTCTTAATAAAGGGCAAGACTTTACACTTACATTTATTCTTGTAGTCTCAACAGTCAAGCAACCTAAACATTAGCCCTTAAGTATATCGTGAAAAGAGCCAGAAGTAGTTTGCTCAGGTTGTACAATTTCATCTGAATGACAGAGAAAAAAGTGGTAGTGTAAATAGAAATGTATTTTTTATGTCTTACAGAGGTTTATATTTTCCTATTTTGATCATATGGTATGTCCAAAGTCACAAAAGTGTGGGAAAAAACAGTTTTAAAGTACTGTATACCTCTATTTCCTTGTCTTTCTGAACTCCTTGATGCCTTGATGCCTGGCCTCTATATCCTCTCTGTGGCTTTTAACGATATGGCCTTGTAGTAAGGAGGAACGTAGATTGACAGGCTGCCTGGGGGATTTGTTGGATTTCTTTGGGTCAACAGAGCCTACTCATCTGTTTAACATATTGATTGTGGAGGATTTATCTATGATTTATTTTCACTTTCAACAAAGCGACAGAAACTTTAACTTGTACAAAGCTGTATAGTGACAAGCCTTTAAGTTCACCTCTTGTCAAGACTTTATGCCTGTTTTTCTAAATGGGCAATCAAAGTACTTAATGTACTGTTAACAAGGGAAAACCCTGGATATAGAATGAAACATTTTTAACTTTAAAAGTGGCTGTGCGGGGATGATGCATTTTTGTAAGCCAAAGCAGAAGTTGGAATTGCACTGGTTCCCTCGACTCAAGCCCACTAAAAGCCTATTGTATAAAGATTTTTTTAATTTGTTTAGGATTAGTCCTGGTAATAAGCTCTGTAGCCAACAAAATATGAAACTTACATGTTCTATTCTTTGTGGTAGTCTTAATTAAAGTATCTGCTTTTCCCAGTGTTTTAAGCTTAAGCAAAATTGGCAAGATAAAAGGGTATTCGCTTCTACAGAACTACAAGTGGCTACAATTTTTTTAATGCATGATATCTTATTGTAAGAGAGTTTCCTCATAATCAAATGACCTGATCAAGTTTATCCTCACGGCTGTGGCAGTAATTTTGGAATAACTGATTTGTTAAAACAGTCGGAAATTCTCAGTGTGTTAGCAGATCATCAGCAGCAACTGTCGTTTCAAACACATAAAAACAATTTTAGATTCAAAGGCAGGTAACATCAGATGCATTTTATTATTTCAGATTTAATTTTGAACCACATGTGTGTGTGTTCACCAAAAACTTTCATTTATTTCTATGAAAACCACTATTCTAAATTCCATTTTTTTAAGAGGGCTGGGAATTGGGAAGTGCTAGATCGTAAGTCACTTATGCGTTTTTGGACTAATTCTTGCACCACCCTGTGTGTGCTTTAAAAATGATCAAATTTGATGTTTTTGGTAAAAGTGACAGCCATGATCTGTATGTGTACACTGCAATTCCAGTGAAAAAAATATACATTCTTCAGTCCAAAATGTCAACATATACATAAAATAAGATGAAGACAACCATTTTTGTTGAAAAATCAAAAGAAGATACCGTGTGGTAAAATAATAAAACTTATGTGATAATTCCCCACCTAAAACATTTCAGTTTTATGCAACATTTTTAATTAACCTAGATTATTTTTTTTCAAATAGGGTTTTTTTGGAGGATACAAAGGTATGTTGCTTTTATACCTTTTCTAAAAACTACCCATCCATTTTCAAATTTGATGTATTGTAAGCTAAATAAAGCAGACCAGTTTAACATAGAGACCCCTTTATTCTGTGGAAGATCTCCCTTGAAAATCACATCCATCCACCTCTCTTTAAAATTCTTAGAAGTCTAGTCCCCCTCTGTCCCCATCACCTGACTTCATCCCCACATCATGCAGTGAATGTCACTGGTTTATTTGTTTGCTTTGTCTCGGCTGCATAGGGATTACTCTTTGACATGATAAGGTGTATGACCCCTTTACTTGGGTTGTTGTGGGGGTGTATGGGCCCTGATGCTTACCCAGTTTATGCAATGGATATCCAGAGGAGGTGATCTTTTTTTCCCTCCCCCTAAACTCTGCACTCACACCCCACCCCACCCCCACCAGCTACCATTGCCATCCTCCTCCAAGATCCTTTGTGTTGGTGGCCACGAAGGCATTCACCATGCAGCAGGAGACTGTGCACCAGAGGTAGCTAAGTGAGAAAGAGAGAGAGGCCTTATCTGTATTAAAATACAACGTTTACTGTTGCTTCCTTTTACTTTTTTAGGATTCCCATGCATCCTGGAAAACCTAGAAACAGCAGACTAATTTTTCAGTCACAGAAAACCCAAAGAAGATGTATGTGAAAGCTAAATGTTTAGGAAAGTCTTTCTATTTTAAAATTTAAACATTTGGCTATTTTGCATCAGAAACCACTGAATGGATAACTTTGTTTTTACAGAAATGCTTAAGATGTTCAGGGTCATATAGAATAGTGACATTAGGTAAAAGATAAGGTAGAAATACATTATGCACTGTCGTCCTCGGTTGACATCAAACAACAGCATTTGGCGGCTGGCTAACATTAGGATTGTGAATTTGAAGTGATGATAATTTTGACATATTTTAAATTAAATTTGAAGTTCGAGGCTCCATTTGCCCCATAAAGAAACACAGTACACCGTGTAGGTAAACTAAAACACAGCATGACACAATGAAACAGCAATTTGTATTTTTGTGAAAGTAAAAACATAAGAACAGAACAAAAAGTAAATCAAACAAAAGAGCATTCATACTCCTACACATGTTATTTCTCATTATTTTTATTTATAGTCATTTATGGGTAGGGTTGAAAATAAGGACTGACATCAATACTAATGTTTAAAATAATAACTTTACAGATAATGATGCAGGTTCTTGGGATGCTCAGTGTTAGCAGGATAACACTAATATGAGCTGATATTTGGCTATAAAGATAATCACTGGTTTTGCTAGATATAAAAATCTAGAAGTCCCCTCCCTTCTATTGTTTGTTGGAAGTGTGGTCTCATTGGTTTAACATATGACTTGTGACTTCTCTAATAGCATAGCAGCTCAAGCTCCTTTATTATGACACACCTAAAACAACACTACAGCTGCTAGTTAATTTCATAAGTTGAATAACAAGTTTTATGGGACATGCAGGTAATCTAGGTGTGACAGATGGTTTAAAAAGGAAAAGTTCTTGTTTACTTAACAGCTTAAAAGCTTTAAATACCCTGGGAAAGCTGAATAAAACAAACACAAAGCAAAGCAACAATCACAAAATGACAGAGTTAGCCTTCCTGCTAATATTTTTGACATTCTTCCTGAGAAGTGTTAGTGCATGACTGCACTGACTATGAATCTCCAGTTCCAAGTTGATATAGTCACATATACTCGGTCATCCTAAGACCAGTTAAAAACTGCAAGAACTTGCATTTTGCACTGTTGATTCTTTAGAAGGTTCTAATTATAGCTTCAGAGTGCAGAAAAAAGAAATGGGAGCAAAAGACAAACAAAGTTGATTAAGCATAACAACAATTATACTGACATAGGCTGTTCATCAGCTGATCAAAAGTCTTAAGACTATAAAAATGAACCCCCCTGGAAACAGAAATAACAGTGTCCAGAAAGGGCTAAGTGATGAGAAGCTCCAAAGTTCTTGTTTATCAAAAGTTCATGTTGCCATGCTTAATCAGAGTGTTTCCAGGAGGCTCGTGAAAATGTTGCTCCAAGTGGTGAAGATGGCTTCCTGAAGGTCATCCCCCGTCTGAAACTAATTTCACTTTTTGGGAACTTCCCTTGCCATCCTCCATCACCAAATGTTCTCAGTTTGATTACACGCAGGATGGTCCAAAAGAGGAATGTTGCTCTCCTTAAAGAAGTCCTTTGTCGGATGGGCATTATGAACTGCAGTGTTGCCCTGTAGAAAAGCTCAGTCATTGCCACACGGACGAGAGCCCTCAGTCATGAAGGATACCCCCTGTTACATCCTCACATAGCCAGCCACCATTTAACGTGAAAACATCTCAAGTGGGACCTCCTTGTCATGCCAACAAAAGTTTGAAGCCATCAGCATCATTATGGTTAACTTCTTTCTCAGAGTATAAAACTTTATTCAAACTTTGAATGTCCCATGTTTGGTGCTCCCTTCTAACGTCCAAACATATAATTCTGTGGTGTTGAAGGAGATGTGAACTTTGAAGACCTTTTTTGTTTTTTGCCTTCTGATGGTTTAGTTTATTGTTTTAATAAACTATGTGTTTTAATAAATTATGTGTTGTACTATTGTTTAAAAACTCCCCTGAAGAGCAGAGAGTATCAGTAGCAGTGTGACTCTAACAGGCAGGTCATCTGCCTGAAAAGTCCTGTCTGAGAGCTCAGTGCTAAGACCTTAACTACTGCAATAAAAGGTAGAAGTGCAAGCCAGTATGGCTCAAGCTGATGTACCATAAGGGTGACATATTGCTTGATGTAGAATTTATCCATCCATCCATCCATTTTCTTCTGCTTATCTGTGGTCGGGTTACGGAGAAGCAGCCCAAGCAGGAAAGCCCAGACTTGCCTCTCCCCGGCCAGCTGGGACACATAGTCCCTCCAGCGTGTCCTGGGTCTTTCCCGAGGTCTCCTACGGTAGGGACATGCCCTGAACACCTCACCAGGGAGGCATCCTGATTAGATGCCTGAGTCACCTCATCTGGCTCCTCTCAGCATAGAGCCAGTGGCTCTAGTTTGAGCTGCTCCCAGAGTAGCTTCTCACCTGGGATTGGCTCATAGTAGAGTAGATGAAGAATTTAATTGACACAATATGAATCATGGGCAACATAGTGTCACAGCAGGTAATGCCAAGCCTCACAGGGGGAAGGTTGATCCCTGTGTTGGTCAGGCTTAAAAATGAGGCTGAACAGGTTGATTGGTGATTCCAAATTGCCCTTAGGTGTGCATGAGAATAGTTGTTGTTTGTCTCATGTGCCCTGCGATCGGCTGGTGGCTGGTTCAGGGTGCACTCTGCTTCTCGTCCAATAGCAGCTGGGTTGGGCTCCAGCGCCCTGACTGTGAAAGAGATCAGTGTTATAGATTATGAAACTCTGGATGAATGAAATATAAACCATCAAAGAAAAATCCCCTCTTCCTCCCAGTAAACTGCAGACTCATACCACTGCAATTTATATTCTGAAGTTAATGATCAGTATCAGCAGCTACAATATGATAAGCCAGCTCTCGTTGATGTTTTAGTCGTACTGATCAGCATTAACAGCAAATTTATTTTTATTTTGAAACAAAGCTTTATAAAATAAGGGGAATGATTTGTCACTATTTGTTGCTTTAAAAGAGGAAGATAGAGCTTTGTTTTACTGCTTACTTGAAAATAAATTTTTCATGTATTATATGTGTCATTGAGAAACAGAAAACTGCTTCAAGGTGAGGTTAAGAGTCAACTTTGTCTTTACAATGTGTTCAGGTGGATGATGTTTTGTACTCACCAAAGCAACGGTCTTCACATACGTTTGTTTCAGTGCAGTTAATTGTGTCTGCTAGGCCAGTTAATGTGTATATTATCAACATCAAATCAATTTGCCAGATATTAGTTTAAAAAGTGGAATTTCAGGCACATATCAAAGTTTCTTAAGACATTTAGATCCAATATTTTGACCATACATATTAGCCAAATGAATTATATATATTCAATATATTACCCACAAAATGTATTAATGTAGTACAATGCTTTTCCCTGTTCTTACTGAATGTTTACACTTTAAAAACAATTGTGTTTTCTATATATATGTGTTTCTATGAAATCTGTCTACATCAATCTGTCTAATGCAGATCATATCACAGGAATGTGTGCAGATACACTATATATATCAGCTGTGTATATATATGTATATATGTATATATGTATATATATATATGTATATATATATATATATATATATATGTATATATGTATATATATATATATATGTCTATATATATATATATATATATATATATATATATATATATATATATATATATATATATATATATATATATATATATATATATATATATATATATATGTCTATATATGTCTATATCTATATATATAAAACATATAACTCATTGGGATAATGAGTTTGTAAATATTGGCTTATTGGATATGGACTAAAGCAAATTACTATGCATCCTTGCAATATGTATTACAAATTCTACATTTTATCAAATCAGGCATGGAACATGCATATACCTGTTATCTCATGTATGACTCTCAGAGATTTATCTGCCAAACAAAAACTGTCCCCACTTTTGACTCTTACCAGATGTTACTTTTGGCTCTACATCAATTTAAGCCCATATATCAGTATGAGTGTCACTATCGGCTCAAAATACGTTTGGAAATGTATGAAACAAAACATCTATGCTTGTTTTATTTCCAAGCAGGCAGTGCAGTGGCTCATGAAAGAACATTTAAAACTTTTTAGCCCTGAAATTCAGAATTAACTAAGTACTCTGACCACTTACCAGCTTCTGTGATGAGGCTTCAGTGCACCAGGACCTGGCCGGTCTGTGAAAACACGGACAAAACTCAGCAAGTGTCACATGTAAATTCATGCCAGCTTGCACGCAGGTGGCTACAAAAATGAAGATTAAACTGGAAACAAGAATCAGTCGGTCCCAAAATAGTCGAGTTTGGTTTTATTGTTGGAAGAGTTGGGTGCAAAATGGACCAATTTAATTGTGTTAGTTAACACTGGAGTTCCCCTCCAGTTTTGTGTTCATTAAGGATCATTACCAAAGCTGCTGAGACAAAGTTCAGTTTAGAAACATCTGCAGTTTTTGTTGATCTGTTGTTATTTCAACTGAATCATATGTCATGTAAAGACAATATGTGAGTTCTTCATAGAAAGGATATTAAAAAGCAACTGTGAACAGACGCTGAGAATGAATATCGAGGCCCATTTTTAGAAATGAAACCAAATGAGACTACTCTCTGTAACAGATGGCGCGTTTTTCTTTTTTTTCTGTCACAAGACCAGATCGAGCTTCTCAGGCCTTAAGCGACCCTGGTTTGTTTATACTCCTGTATGAATGTAAGTGACCTCTCGATGTCTGTAAGCATTTCGATCCTGGTGCCACTGAGGTTGTGGGACAGGTTATGGGAAGCTTTGAGACCAACAGGGCTCAGAGGGAAGTCTGTGCGAAGCTACTTTCTCTCCAGGATGTGAACTCGTGATGACCTGTTGTCCTTTATCCGGACTTGAATCAGCATTTTGAATTCCCCTTGGCATCTTCTCTCTAAAAAAAAAAAGAAAAAAAATCTTTTCAAATCTAAGAATTCATCCTCTGTATCACCTTGCATGGGAAATTCTTCTTATCAGTCCTAGATAACTGTATTTGGAAAGAGCAATTATAAGAAATCCACTGTTTATCAGAAAATTGCAGGCAGTTTTAGACAAAAGTGGACAGGAAGCTCAAGGGTACATATTGCTCTTTAACTGCTATTTGTTCCTAAAGGTTCCATTTTCCCACAAACTTAGTGTTGTTAATAAAATTGGTCTGTGGTTGATCAGAATCAGATGTAGTAGGGATGCACAATATTATTAGACCAATATCAGTATCTGCATATATTTACCTATCAAGCTGAATATCAGTATTGACAGATATGGAAATCTAGTATTTTGACCAGACAAGGTCTTCATAAATATCACATAGATTACCTGTGATGTCTGTATAATGTATCGTGATGTTTTACCTCTTTATCACTCAGTGTCCACTTCTATAAATATAAACCACACACACACAGACACACATATATATACATATACATATATACATATATTTATATATATATATATATATAGAGAGAGAGAGAGAGAGAGAGAGAGAGAGAGAGAGAGAGAGAGAGAGAGAGAGAGAGAGAGAGAGAGAGAGAGAGAGAGAGAGAGAGAGAGAGAGAGAGAGAGAGAGAGAGAGATTTACCTAAGCTGAGACAGATATGGAAATCTAGTATTTTGACCAGACAAGGTCTTGGTAAATATCACATAGATTACCTGTGATGTCTGTATAATGTATCGTGATGTTTTTACCTCTTTATCACTCAGTGTCTATATATATATATATATATATATATATATATATATATATATATATATATATATATATATATATATATATATATATATATATATATATATATGTATATATATATATATATAGATATATATATATATATATATAAGATTTTGCCCTTTAAAGGAGCTTCAGCTCGGGACATAATCTCTGCAAAATCGCTCATTTCGACTATATTTTTTCATCCATCGCCAGTGTTATCAGAAAGTCAGCTCGTCTACCGTCTTCAGGTGGGTCAGCTGACCTGGTAAACAAACTTTTGATGACGTCATAGCCGCGCGACACAAAGGTACAGCTGACTTACTTTTAGCCGGCATTGCTGAGCAACATGGCAGAATATTTATCTGATGCTGAAGAGTCAGACTACGACGACCGGTTTGAGTCTGAGTACACGGACGAGGAGCTCCATGAAAGAAGAATGCGGAGGGAGAGAGACGAAAAGCTGGCTCGAGAACAACAAACAGGAGCACGTCCATGACTCAATGCTAACTGGTGGTGCGCTTGTGGACAGTGTTCGCCTATAGCAACAGAAGAGGAATGTGTTTACTGCTCAGAGTGGGACTTGAGACCGGCTGACAAGCGTATGGATCTATCCAGGAATATATGTCTGACTACTCTGGAGGATTTCTCTGCAATGACAAACCGGGCTGTGGTGGAGACGAGCGATTTTGCAGAGATTATGTCTCGCGCTGAAGCTCCACTGCCGTGGCCCCCGCTAAGTGCGGCTAAATCGGTTGGATCTAAATAACTTCTGAAGGACTCCAAGCTGCACGATGCACAAACCTAAAAATAAGGTCCAGGTGTCAAAAAAACGGAGTTGCCCTTTAAAGCATTCAACAATTCATTGTAAACATGTAACATCAATGAAAAGCTGCGTTCACACCAAATGCAACTCTGCGATGATAATTGCGTTGCCGACTGAAGGTGTCCATAAATACCTCATTTTGGTCACTGTGGCTTGGTGACATCACATCTGCTCGAGTTTCACCGCGATCAAACCATATATCATATAATACGATGTATAAGCTGACATTATTCCAACTGACTCACCTACCAACCTCAAAACACTGCAGCTGATGGCCCTGCAGCAGCATTGTCTGTCAGTTCTCCAAGGCGGATCTGTAAGATGGAATAAAAACTGTCTGTCACGGGTACCATCATATACGTAAACACTGCTGATTGGCTGTTGTCTCACAGCCACACACATCATCGCCTGAAAAGATCAATTTTGGCAACTAGCGATGAGCAATGTGGTGGTCTTGTACGTGTCAGACGCATTGTGGGAGGGTTAACCTCGTCCCATCCCGGCTGTACATTGACTTTGCATGAAGAGTGGTTGCCGAGGACACTCAAGTCGTGTTCGGTGTGAAGGCACCTTAACAGTGCTCTTGGCTAACGTATAATATTACACAACTTTTGAATACCACTCTGAAATGTACTGTTAAAGTGTGATTAAAAAAAGTACAGAATTCAGAAGAAGGCTATAAATTTCATTCTTGTTGCGTCTAATGTAAAGCCATCACCCCTCATGATACAAGCCTTAGTCCTACTCCTGGAACTGCTCCACGCTTGTTTGCTTACATTTGGCTGAAATAGTAACCCTTGGCTATAGCATGGGGATTTCTTTCTCTGTTTTATTCCTCGATACACCTGGCTTTTTCTCACTGACAGTTCATCAACAGTAGCGGTGAATGCAGAAAGGCTCATTTAAAAAGCGCTGCTACACTTCCCCACAGGAAAGATAACATTGGAATTTCTAAGATTTTATTTTGGTCTTTAAATCTAAATTTCTTTCAACAGCTGCAGCACTTTCTGCAAACATGTACCTTATGAAAAAAATCTTTTACTAATCATAGCTGGTAAAAAATTCTGCTGCAAGGCTTCAGTAGATTTAAGCTCATCACACCTTTTTTGGATCTCCACATGCTATCTGTTTATTTTGGATAGTCTGAAATTTTTTAATGTTTTAACTCTTCATCCACCAGAGTTTAGTTTGAAAACATCTGTTTGCTCCTGGATTAGACAAGTGACTTGAAGTGAACGTACCTTTGCTCTAAAGCTTCGGATCTCAGATTAGTCCACATTATCATTGTTTTTTTTCATGCATTTTATTTTTTGGAGTTCTTGTTGGGGGTGTCAGTCGATATATCATAATGCAGACATAGATGAAGACGCTGCAATGCAGAGACAATAGTTGTTTAACTTCACAGAGGCTAGACTATAGTTCCTGAGGAATATAAAACAAATATAGGAAGATGAATCTTATGATTTTTTTTTATATTTTGGTTTACAATAAAATGCTGCACAGTTGATTTCTAATTCATAAAATGAGTTCATATTTTTCTGACTGCTTGTATTTTTTAATTAAAAAAGCTGCCTAGTTCAGAAATATGGAAAATCAAGGATGCTTCTCACTGCATTACCTTGTAATGGATTGTAATGGATTGGAATATCAACTTGAAATCATTGATTTGATAATGGTCATTGAATCAGGAGCCTAGTGAAATGCACAGATCTAGATTTTGTTCATTTTGTTGTTCACATCTGTGCTTGTTTTATGTTGTGTATTTAAAATACTTTCCTCTGAGGCAGCTTATAAACAGTTTAACATTACATATTTTATAGTTTGAGTGGATTTGCAGGATTGGTTCATTCTGTTTTATTTGTTTTACTCAGTACCCTAACTTAATTTGGGGTTTGTGGCTATATAAAGAACTTCGTTGAAATACATTATTACCAATATATAACCAATCTTGCCCCCCACACACACACATTCAGTGAATAGATCCAAATTATTGTTTAGCTCTTACACCATCAGGTTTAGCTGTTCTAAAGGAGCTGAAGCTGTTCTCAGTGACTGTTTGATGCGTTTGAAGGATTTGATTGCTCTCCACTGCTGCCACCCACTGGCCTCAATCGAGAATAAAACCATCTCAGCTCTGTTTTTGTTGTTCAGAAACCAAACTGAAAAGAACTTAAAGCTCATTTTATACTTAAAATATATGTGGAAGAAGTGTTTTGTCATCTCATACTGACCAAGTCCTTCACTGACAAATAATGTGGGCAAGCTTAGAAATTTGTTTGGCATGTAAATGAGTATCCTGGTCTGTCTACTTTGGACTTCCCTCTCAGTGTGTATCAAACAAAGCAGGTGTGTGACGGTGTCTCTTAAAGGGCATGCACCTACAATAAAGCAGGAATCATTAGTATTTTTTCTGTCATGGGCTAATATTGATTTCAGGGTAAAAATAATGACAGTATGAAGGTTCATTCTCAATATTAAGATTTTTATTCTAATGTAACTTAAGCCTCACTTTTATGTGATTTACATGTTTTTTCTGATGTGGACTTGTTCATCTGTGTTTAGTCAGTTTGATAAATGTTAGATGATTAATACCAAGCACCAGATGCCAGTAATTTCACAATCAAAGGGTTGTGTCTTCTGTGGCACATGGCAGGTAAATGTTTGCACCCAAAGAGTTAAGTCATGCAGTGTTAAAGCAGGTTTAGTTTTGCTGCATCGTCCTTCTCATCTGCTCTGCTGTGTGCTTGGGTACACATGCAACCCTCCCTCTCATTTACAAGTCAATTCAAAATTTAAATAACTCAGAGACATAAAGAAAATATGGTAAAATCCACCATTTAAAGGTGAAAAATAGAAATAGTTTTGTTGTAATAATCCTCAAAATGTACAGATTTATTACCTCCACCAAGGTAGTTATGTTTTTGCCAGGGTCTGTTTGTCTGTTTGTTTATTTCTTAGGAAGATTACAGAAAAAACTATTGGGTGGATTAGCATGGAACTTTTTACCAGAGGTGTAGTTTGATCCAAGGAAGAAGCCATTCAATTTTGGTGGTGATACAGATATTGGTCTGGATTCAAAACATTACCAAAATGCTAAAAAGGCCCCTAGCTTATTATCCAGCGGAAATTTAAAATATCCGTGATCTGCCATTTTTCAGCCGATTTGCTTCCAACTCTGCAGAATGATATGGGGTCAATATCTGTACCATCACGGCAAATTTTATCTGAATCCAATCCAGATTGATGTCACAAATAGCATTGAACTTCCATAATAGGAAATCCTATTGAAGACATTCAATAAACGAGGAAAGCACTTGGAGAGCGCAGACCTCCACCAGCACCACAGTCCTCACCCATATTAAGATTTTCACTATAAATGTAAGTCCTACCTTTATTTCATCTAAATATTTAGATTTCTTGACCATGAAAATATACCATTAGCAATTGGATTCATAATGATATCTATTTTTATTTTAGTTCAGTTATTTACAAAAATCACATTCTTTGTCATGGGGGATCCAGACGATCCAGATCACTCCCAAAATCAAATCATTTGTTCCTTGTCTCAATCCAGACATGTCCTGAAAACTTAATCGAAATCTGTCCTTAACTTTTTGTGTTATGTTGCTAACAGAAAAACAAACAAAAAAACAAAGAGACGCTGGCAACAACATAACCTCCTTGTGGTTGTGGAAAAGCCACTGCTGGAACTGAGCTGCTTGGCAGATGTCTGCCCTCTCTGAGTATTTTTATAGTTTTTTTTGTTGTTGTTATACTAGTTTACTTAGTCTGTAATTGCAGGCATCACATTTTACCCCTCAGAAAAAGTAAATGCGAGAACATGACCACTCTTTGGTCAGTTATGAGGTACACCAATTCAGTTGCTTTATAACAATTATCAGTCAAATCAAATGGCCTTATTGCGTGTAGTCTTGACCACAGAGACATGCTCCAGTTAAAAACAATGATGAAGAAAACTGATTCAAGTGACTTTGAATGCAGCATGGTTATTGGTGCCAAATTAGCTGAGTATGTCTGGAACTATGGATCGACATTGTTTTCTGCCAAAGGACATCTTGAGATTTTGAAAATGGTATGTAAAGGAGATGATGTCATGTGCGAGGCAGTTCTCTGTGTGACAATGTCCTGTTGATGCATGAGGAGTATGCCAAGTGAGCTGAACGATTTTGGGAAAAGATGTAAGATGTAATAGATTTAACAGATGTAACAGTTTGATTCACGATTGTCTTCAAATCAAACTTCAGTTCAATATTCACTGTTTACAGTACAGACAACAGTAAGGGAATCAACGATCAAAAGCACATAAATTATTTATTTAGCATCTAATATTGAGGATAAATAATCTGTATTCATTATTTAAGTGAAACTACATTTTCTACAGAGGCTTTGTGTTGTTGACCTGCTTACCAGCACTTCTGTAAATGCATACTGCCTGCAAATTTGTATAATGGTATGTGTAAAATTATTGACACAACAGATCCTGGGTCAGTCAGGAACAGCTTTTGCGATCACATGAATGCACTGTCTGAAATTGCATTGTGATCCAAAAACGATAAATCGTTCAGCATTAATGGCAAGAGTGATTTGTAATGATGGACAAAAAGACAACAGTGACATAAACATCCACTCTTTACAACCAAGGTAACCAGAGTAATGCAAAGACCATTTCTGGGTCTTGAAGCAGGTTGGCTACAGCAGCCACTTGGTGCCACTCTCGTCAGGTGAGAACAGGAAATTGAGGCTCCAGTTAGAAGAAGACTGGAAAATGTTACCCAGTCTTATTCTTGATTTCTACTGCAACATTTGCATGGTAGGGTCAGAATTGTTTGCAAACAGCATGGAAGCACTGGATCCATCCTGCCTTGTATCAGCAGTTCAGACTGCTTCTGGTGATGGTGTGGAGGATAATTTCTTGGCCCCCTTCATACCAATTAAGCCTCACTTAAATCCGGAGCCTACCAAGTTATTGTTGAAGCCTTTAAAAGTGTTGCTGCTCAAATAATTTCAACCTCAATTCCTAAATGTGACATTAGGTTCATTGCACTCCAGTAACACCCATAGTCATCAGAGCTCAATCCAATGGAGCACCCTTTGGATATGGTGGAGGTAGAGATATTACATCATGCATGTGCAGGCAACAAATCTGCAACATTTGTGGGACTCTGTCATGTCATCATGGACCAAGATCTCAGGAATTTTTGCAGCACCTTGCCAAATTCATACTGAGAAGATTTAAGGCAGTTTTGAAGGCAGAGATGGATCAAGAGGTCACAGAAGCAGACTTTCAGAAAATCGTCCTGTGATGAGTCGGTGGTGGCTGTATTGCTATTATATAATAAACCTCAAGGGGTAAAGTCAGAAGGAGGGTTTTAAGGGGCATTTTCTTTAAAGAGACATAGTGCATTTCTCTGTGAACTGAGAATTTAGTCAAAAGTGTCATGTTTCCCTGCTCCCTAAGCCCCTCCTAACAGCATAAGCAGCAAAGAAAATTGAGTTTGCAGGACATGGGACTTTTAATTGAAAGCAACATCTCTTTGTGACACAAAACTTTTTTTTTTCAATGACAAGCTACCTCGGGCATTGAGTCAAAAAGTTGATTTCAGGATCCTGTGCACAAGTAGTCAAGCTTTATCAAAATTTTATGTTAATGTCTATATTTTTCTCTGCATGCCTGTTGGTGCTGTCAAAAAGCCCTTGCAGACCACCTCTTGGGGAAGTGTATTCTGTGGCATGATCAGACTCTGCGACTGGAAACCTAAGTGCGGATCATGTAAATGCGTTAAGGCTGTAGTTGTACCACAGTAATGCCCCCATCTTTATGCTGGAGTATGGCTGCAGATTAAAGTAACTCCACCAGCCCTCAGTCCATGTATTCACTTCATATCAGCCAGTAAATTCCTCATTGTTGCGACCGCCATTCCAGCTCCACAGGGAGTCTTTCTGAGCTAGCTTCTCCATCTCGTTCCCACTCTCCCATCCTGGTGCTCTGTAAGGAGGGAGAAAGACAATGTTATTGTGTCTGCTCACATACACACTCACAGAGAGAGGCTTATGCAGGACTCCCTGCTGTGTTGCCCCCCAGCATAATGTGGCTGCTGCCCCAAGGAGACTGAGTGAAGGAGGCCAGCACAGAGCCTGTGCAGAGATGTTATAATCCCATGTGGGATCAATAGCACAGTGCAGCCGACGCTTGGACACGCAAATCATCACGTCTGTGGATCAGAGAGGAATTGAACAGCACAGATAGTCATTCAGCGCCCCCTTAAACTGGTGTGTGTCTATCAATATCTCTGCTGTCACTGATAATTACAGGGATATGTGCCCAGAGGACAAGAATTGAAAGTTAAAGATGGAGGATGTCAAGGAAGGAAGTTGTTGACAAACTCAGACTCTTGAACATGGAGATGACTCCTGGGCCTCCATAGCTCTCAGCATAATGTGAAGTCGCCATGACCACCTTATACGCCAGACCAAGCTATTAAACAAGAAGAAGTTTATGTAAAATACTGGAAAGAAGCAATCCCAAAACAAAGCAAACTAAAATGTGACATTAACAGATGCATGGAGAGTGACTCAGGTATAGGCAACTGTAAAAAGATGTTTATGACGACTCATGTGATCCATAGGAGATGAAAAAACTTTCATTTCAGTTCTGCATATGTAGTATCTGAATGTGTTCATGATAGCAGTGCAGATAAAAATGATGATTTAAAGAATAATAAATATGATTTAAACAGCTCTTGCAGAACATCTTCTTAGATTTATACATTAAAAGCTTTCTAACATCCAGGTCTAAATGGTGGACTGGATTTCTCTCCCTTCCTGTTGTGGTCTTATTTTAGAATTTAATTGGTTTGAGTATGTTTACCTGGTTGTAGGGGTGGACGATATGGCAAAAAATCGTCACGATTTTTTAAAAATAAAATCACGATCACAATCTTATCACAATTCTTTTTTACGTTGATTTTTCTAGCCTAATTTGCATGTTTGACCATTTTTTCCCTTGTTTAACATATAAAACATGTAAAACCCTAAAAGAAAAAAAAAAGACAATTTAAGCCAAAGAAACTTCCTGAACAGGTTTTAATTTAAATAGTGCAGTTTTTACAAAAATGTGCAATAAATGTAAATATAAAAGGTAACGAACAACAATAAAGTGCACTTTTGTAACATAAAAACTAAACACACCAAATAGCTTATTGAAAAGGGTGAAATATAAATCCAAACTTAAGTCACTGGTTATCTTTTAAAGTGCAACAATTTAGAACAAATGTTATCTAACTGCAATGTCTATAACCTGAGTGAATGATAAGCTGCTTTAGAACAGATTTTTGTTCAGACATCTTCAAGCTTTTATCTCCTTTTCTCTTTCCGACATGGCTTCACGCTACATAACCAAACAGAAGATCCCACCATGCACTGCACTTAATGTGCTACAATTGGTTAGTCAGATGCACGTCAAAGTCTCTGCGCCCACACAGACAATCTGACGATCTTTCTGCTTTATGAGATCATCCACACGTCATAATCCTTGACGATTTAATGTCGTCATATCGCACACCACTATCTGGTTGTGTTTTAAATCATTGTTATTTAACTGTCTTTTTGTCACTACATTGGTATCATTAACACATTTAAATATTTAATTTACTCAACTGAAATGCAACCTTTTTCCCTCATAATGTGACTTGTATTGCTCATGTGACAGATTGAGAACCCTTTAAGGAAGTAGTTAGCAACCATTTTGTACCCACCCTGGTGAAGGCCTGAATGCCTGAAACGTGATAGCATGGTTTTAAATCTAAAGCCCTGATGAAATAAAACTGTTTTTATTATCAATCCCTCTTTATTGTCTCAAACATTTTCAACATAAATTAAAATGTTATTTGGCTCTAAACAGAGAATATAAATGATAAAAAGATCTGAGCACTATAAAACATCCTTTACAGAGACTCGGTGACCACAGATTAGCTCTGAGACAGGTCACCACAAGAAGAGCTGGCTCCCAGAGGAGGACAGACTGTCCTCACTGCCCTCAACATCAGGCTGTGAGAGAGGAACACTCTCCCATACTAACACACACAGATCAAATCTACCATTGATGTTAGAAGATAATCACATTTGCTGGGAACAATGCAAAACAGAGATTATTGCCAAATATGTAGTCATAGAAATGTGTGACAGCCTAAGGATGAGTCTGTGCACACACAACCATAGAACACACATTAATACTCATAAACCTGAGCACACAACTACAGATGCACAAAAAAACTCACACGATGCAAATATTATTTCTTTAATTTCTTTATCATTTATCTATCTATGAAATGATAAACGCTTTTAACTGTATTTTCTTATCATTCACTGTCTTTATACTACTCTTTTTATCATTAAAAATAACTGTTTTCCTTTTAGTCTATTCTTCTTGTCTTTTTCAATGAAAGTGCTTTGGCAATAATCCTCTTCATGCTCCCCAGTAAAAGTCTTTGAATTGAAATTGAGTTGTTAAAAAAGCCATTAAATGGCACCTTTAGACCCCAGCAGACATCATAACATGAAGTGTTTCTTTCCAAACTCAGTATTGTCTTGATGAGTAAAAAGCAAAGTATTTTCAACTTTTTTTCTCAGTAGAAAGCAAAGAGCCTGAATGTAAGCATTTAGACATTTTTGCTCCTTCAAAGTTCCAAATTCAGTTAAAATGTTTCCACATACTTATATACACACACATTTTTTGTTCTCAGTCAATATGAAGAAATCCTTGAGAGAGCATAATACATCCTTTATGCCCATCACGCTCTTCAGTAGTTCTCTATAGTCTCTGAGGCTCTCTGGTGTTATCAAATTTCTAAAGGACCTCATCATTGTTGTTTCTTTAGTCACATTTTTGTCGTGCTCTGTATTCCTCTTTCGTCTGTTTTCTCCCTCTTCAAAGCAGATGAGCTTTTATCATGTTGGCCACAGTAGGTTGTCTGTTTTTTTTTAGCAGGAGCCGCTTACGTAAAGCGGTGAAGGGTGGACTTGACCTCTTTGTCGCAATCATGGTGTCGTATTGGGTCAGTGATTTGGTTTTGATGAGAAGTAAACCATTGGGGCATCATTTGCTAACAGTGTGTGGACTATTAACTAATCAGACGTGCATGTGCACACACATCTGCCTGCCCCCAGCCCTTTTATTTTTCCATCTCCCCAGAGGGACTGGGGTTAACCTGTTGCCTCTTTCAGGAATAATGATAGGCTGCTGAAAGGTTAGGGCACTCTAATTGAGTTGTAAAGTGATTGTTGGGGAGGTGATGACATTTCTCTGCACTGCCCTGTGTCAAAGTGATATGCAGACAAACCTAAGGAAATGTGTGTTGTTCTTTCCTTTGGTAACAATGCCATTATCAATTCTGTCTGTCAGATCCAATTTTTTATCAATTCCGGTGGATTTTCTGTGTAGAATAAATACTAAAAAGCAAGTAAACACAGCACTCCAAATATCTAGTGCCATGCTGCATCGTTGAACGCCTCTGTAAGTTGCTGGTGTTTCCTGTCCAGCATTGCTTTCAATTACACAATATTGTGAGGGCAACGGAATTTTGTGAAAAACTGTGCAACAAATTTTAACCGAATCTGTCCCCTGTCTTTCTCTATTACATCTGTGATGTCTTTGTTATTGTTTCTGCCCACTGCCTCAAAAGAGTATACAATTAAATAATCAACAAGGCAGAACACAGTGGAAGGTGTTGATTTGAGAAGACAAGTTAAATTGATTCCTTAAGCTATTTGATATCAAATATAACCTGGAAATTGTTTCCTCTACCCAGAGTTGATGAATGCTTTGGCAATAATTCCTACTCACTGTCATGACAACTACAATAGAATACTACTTGGTAGAGGTAGTTGAAAGAAAAATCCATGATTATAAAAGTGGAATAGGTGACGATAAACTAAACCATCACAGTACATTTGTACATTCTGCCTTATTAAAGCTAGTATTGGAAAATCCATGACCAACTGGTACAACTATAATGTCATGATGAGGGTCTTATTCTGACTTCCTGTGCTTTTGTGCCTTCAGCGAGACACACACTGATGTTTCGTGCTGAATAATTTCCAACAAAGGTGGTGGTGGTGGTGGGTTTTGGTGACTATTTAGAGGTTTTGAAGTGTTTGTCTGATGACTGTAGGCAGAGGCAGACTAGCTATACCTGTTCACTCCCAGTGTTTGCACTAAGCTAACTAGTGGTGGGCAAGCTTTGGCATTTTCTTTCCTGTTACTGGACACACAGACACAGAGAGAATGTTGTCTATGTGCTTGTCATGGAGTCAAGAGTCAGGAAAGACAAGAAAACCAAGAACAGGTTGGTGTGCATCGTCATGGAAACGGCCCTGGAAACTGCGTAGGTGACCAATGTAGCTAAGGTAACCCCGACTCGTCAGACAACTCGACTGACAATATTGATAACATCACAACAACAGTAAATTTGGGCAGATTAGACAATAAGATGAATGCCCGACGGCTGTTACTGTTATGTGAAGCACCACAAAGCTAATGCTGCTTACCTATCCAGCAGAAAGACAGCGACATCCGCGTCCGTTTTCAGGTCTTTCAATTGGCGGAGTTCCCTCCACCGTCGGAAAGCAACACCAATGTTGACCCGGGTCTTCGCTCTTTCATGGTCATAGCCCTTCTTTTTCACTTTGTGCTCCTCTGACCTTTTTCTTTTGGACTGTTTTTCAGCCATTGCTACTGCACATATTGTGTCTCTCTTACGCTAGCTGCGCTCACTACGCAACCTACTACTCCCCCTCCCCCTCCCCCTCTGTCTGATCTGCGCATGAGTATGATCGCCCTCTGGAAGTGGGGGGGGGGGTACTTTGTTTTGGTGACTCGGCCCGTGCCACAGTATTTACCTGCTGAAATTCAGAGCCAAGGCTGTGTATTGAAACCAGACTTTTTTTTCAACATGCTGTCAGTGGGGACATATTGTGGATGGAGAGGAGAAATACGGTGAATTTGACAAATACTGCATTAGATTAGAAGATTAGAAGATTGCTGACTACACCTTTGAGATGAAATGGCAATAGCTACAGGTGTGGGTTAGTTGTGTTAAAAGCAGGGAGTGACAGCATGCTTCTTGACATTGCGAATGATACAGACCAAACATTTATTAAGTCATCTTCCACTTTAAAAAAAAAGATGTATTCCCTTTTCGGTCACTTTTGATGGGATGTTGCCCAAATGGACTTGAAGTATCTCCTGTTATATGAAACAGCTCATCTTGTGTGCCACATGGACGAGAAACAGTTATATCGTAATTCCTATGGTAATAAAATTGTAAATGTGTTATTGATTTGTGTGAATAATTGTGATTTAGTCATTACAGAGCCTGTCATTAATTAAACTACTTTGTACTCATTAACATCAGTGGTAAAGTTGATTCATCTTGTTGTTTTGTTCCACAGAAAATCCTTCAAAATCTGCCAGAGAAAATCTACAACAGATGGCAGTTTCACAGTATAGGTATGTAAATTTCTGACCATGTGGATGATTTTGCACTTGTTGATTTCTAAGCACTGACAGCCTGTTTTTGTTTTGCCTACGTTTTTTGCTTCCTTATGCTCCTGTAACCTCCAAGATACACTTCAGGACAAAAAAATGGCACCCCTTCCCTGCCTAAGCCTTCCATAATGAAGAGAAAATAATTAGTCCTAGAAGGGGATGTAAATGAAAAATGCAAATGAGTACTTCATTTGAAATGCAAATAAGTAATTGAATTATGCTAGCATGGTTTTAGTCCCACACAAAAAGAAAAACCCTTGCAAGAAGCGATAACCCCAATTATAGCTGTTGTTTGTCGGTTATTGGTAGCAGTGCTTCAGGTCTAGATCACTGTTGCACATTGGCCTCAACTTTGGACTGCAACGTATGAAAGAAAAATGAGAAAAATCCATCATTTTTTTGTGTGTTCTTGGATAACAAATCATGAGCTCTTGAAAACTTTTTCCCCTGGCTTTATCCTGAACTTGAATAGACTCATCATATTGTACCTCAAGTATAACTGAATGTCTGTTAAGGCCTTTCTTACACATTTCTGTCCCATTCTACATCTATAACAATTTATTAAAGGATCCAAGTGACGTGTTTCAACTCTTGTTGGTTGTTAGGATTGGTCAGGAATGGCATTAATGATTCTTAAGTCGGAAGCAGACTTCTGGCTTATCGTGAAAAGCAAAAAAACAAACAAAACTAACACCTATGGTCATCCTTTGTCTGTACTTATTATTTCTTCAAACTTTTGCAAAAGACCACTCAATTACTTTTTTTTTACACCCTAATATTTCTCTGGTGCCATTCAAAATTACAGGTGCAAACATTTGGACTATCATGCAACTGACTCCTGGACAGTTGTCCCCCCGACTTTTACATAATTGTATTTGGGGATCTACTTGAAAAAATAAAGAGATCTGATAGATATGTGAGGAAAAAACTTACAGCAGCAGCAAGAAAGAATAATCGATTGGGTTGAAATTTGAAAAGAAATTCACGAGTTGGAAAGGTTGAATTTCTTATTAAGACTTAGAGATGATCAAGAACTAAATGATGCCCCTGTTAATCTGCCTTATGCATAATCACATCATTGGAATTCATGTGCAGTATAGTCTTGGAATAATATTTTAAACCCATATGTAACTAATATTGTAACTTGTTTTTTATGTTAGGCAATTTCTTATTGTTCTTTTGTATTGTTGTTGATATGTTTTGTCTGGAAAACAATTGCTAAAAAGTACCCCCCAAAAAAATTTGATATGCCCAATATTACATATTTCTAGGTACTTGACATTGCCAAACTTTTCTTAGGGTTAGGGTTTGAGACAACAAACTTTTAAAATATGTTCTGAAGATGTCTGTGATAAGTTTAAATCTGTTAAAAAGGAGTAAAATGCACAAAACTCATAACATCAAGATTATTGACAGGTTAAATCAAAACCGATCATCTTTTCATCATAGCATCTGTAAGTGGGTGGAATATATTAGGCAGCAAGTGAAGATTTTCTCCTAAATGTTGACATGATAGAAGCAGGAAAATGGGAAATTCAAGGATTTAAGGGCCAAATTGTGATGGACAACTGGGTCAGAGCATCTCCAAAACCGCAGCTCCTGTGAGGTGATCATAAGTTGATTTAGAGAAAAATGTTACCAAGGCAACACAAACTCACTTAATAGCTTCGTGTAGTGAGTCTGTTTTTCAGAAGTCCCATACATTTTGGCCAAAATTTCTCACAAGCCTCATGATTCTCATGATGAACAGTTTTGTCTGCAGGCTGCCATACGATGTTTCTAGTCACACACATGCTGACCCCAAATGTTTTCAGCAATTAGAGCAATGTTCCTTCTGAGGAACCAAGCTGACTGAATGGATGCATATTGCTGTCAACTGGTGTTTTTTTTTATAGGGCTGAATGATTTGAGAAAATAATCTAATTGCGATATTTTTTCCCCAATATTGCAATTGCAATTTACTCTGCGGTTGTTTTAATGTTCCTGATCTGTGGAGTAGTGATAGTGCCAAAGTACAAAAATAAATCCATAAATGAATGAATAAATAAATAAATAAATAAATAAATAAATAAATTATATAAGAATCCACAAAAGAAAAGGCTAATAAAAGTAGAAATATAAAGATAAATAAATAAATTATACAAGAATCCATAATAGAAAAGGCTAATAAAAGAAGAAATATAAAGACAAATAAAAAAAGGAGAAAAGTGCTTAATAATTAAATAAATAAATAAAAAAAGTAGCTATGTAAAGTGATATTAATCAAAAAATAAACCCTTTAAAGAAAAGGCTAATAAAAGTATAAATATAAAGACAAATAAATAAAAGTATTTAAATCACATTATAATGTCACTTTAAAAAATAAATAAGTAAATGGAAAGTGCTTTTATTTATTTGTCTTTATATTTATACTTTTATTTAGCCTTTTCTTTTAAGGGTTTATTTTTTGATTAATATCGCTTTATATAGCTACTTTATTTATTTATTTATTTATTTATTTATTAAGCACTTTTCTACTTTTTTAATTTGTCTTTATATTTCTAATTTTATTAGCCTTTTCTTTTATGGATTCTTATATAATTTATTTATTATTCATTTATTTAGTTATTCTTTTATAGATTTAATTTTTAATTTGGCACTCTCACTACTCCATACTGATCTTATGTATTCTTAAACAAACATAAGCAGTATATCGTTTTATAGTATAACCAATATGACATTAAATCAATCTAAGGATAAAAGATTTGAGAAAAAGTGGAGAAGTGAGAACAGAAGCAAAATAGGTATGAAATTGTAAAAACTCTGTGAAAAAAATGGTACGAAAGCAGAAAAAAAGTTAATAGGTGCAAAATAGGTTTGAAATTGCAAAAAAAATCAAAAAAATTAAAAAGTGACTAAGCAAAAATTGATTATAGCAGCAAAATTTTTCAATTTCAAAAACCACGTAAAAATTCCAAACATGGTCTGACAGTGGCCAAAAAAAAAGATGAATGGGAGCAAGATAGGCATAAAGTTGTAAAAACTGGGTTAAAAAAGGTTAAAATAGGCAATGAAATTGCAAGAAACTACATCACAATGCCAAAATGTTCAACACATTTTGGGTTAAAAATATTGCACTGTCTGCGATTTGAAAATTGCAACAAGCCATATTGTGATTTAATCTAATTTGCAATTAATTGTTCTGCCCTAATATTTTATTGGGAATACAAGAAGCCCTGCCATTCAACCCACTGGTTTGTCTTCACTAACTGTCAAGGTCGATTTTTACAGTGAAAATGCCTTGCAGACTCCTTCCTGCCGGCATTGTGCGACTGACTTGTGTTTGTGAGTCAGAGATCTATGTGTAATTGTTTGTATTTAAAGACTTTTTTTTTAACCAAACTTTTGATTTTTTCTTTCAGGTTCTATTCTTAAAAAGCTTTTACACACTGGAAATTCATTTAAAGTAAGTTCAATGTGTTCTGATACAAGACAATAAATGTTCAGTCCACATTAATGCTGATAGAAAGCCTGCAGAATCTGTAACACCTATGATGTGTTTATTGTTTCTACCTCTCTTTGGACAGATACGCTGTGAGGGAATCCGTCTCTTTCTGCTGTGGCTACAGGCCCTGAGGGACAACTGTGCTGAGGAGCAGTTCCTTATTTTTGCCTGTCTGGTGCCAGGTTTCCCCGCTGTGCCCTCCTCTAGAGGGCCATGCACCCTTGACACCATCATTTACAACCCATTCTCCAACCCCCCTGATGGTGACTATCAATGTTTCTTTATTAATGACAGTATCTATGTGAGGATGCCCATTCAGATCTAACATACACTGGATGGTGTCGGTCCATTTTTTTAAACGTCCTCCTTTGTTTTGACTCTATCAGCAAAGGTTGTGCCTGAGGAGATTACCCCACTAGTGCCAGCAGTGGTAGGAGAGAAGGTTGCAGATGATCAGACCTGTTTCATCCTTGAAACCCTCCTCAAGTACATGGTCATTCAGGTAATAAATAATAACGCTAAGAGATTTCACTTATCACCTCTACCAAGGAGGTTTTCTTTTGACATTTATTTGTTGGTCTGCTGCAACAGATTTTGATGTCATTTTCAGGGAATGTTGGTCATGGCAAAAGGAAAGAGTGAGTCGATTTTAATGTTGATCAAAAATGTGAATATGGACACAGGATTTTTTGAAAGACTGTCTTAATATTGCCTTATGGGGCAGTTGTCCACATTTTTGGTAACGCTGGGGTTAGACTATCAGAAATGCTTTGGCAGAGTTTATGCTTTTGGAGCACTTCTAGTTAAAACTACATTGCCTTAGGGCAGCAATATGTAACTCGCTCACCTAAAGTAGTATTTTCAAAGTCAAACTGATAGCAGGAAGACTCGCATCAGAGAGACTGGCATCTCTGGTACCCCCACAGAGCACCTCAGTCGCCTGCATATAGCACTGTGTAAGTTTGGCTGGAAGACACAAGAAGTGCACACTGCTTTACGCCAAAAGAAATGTGCAGTTTTATACAGACTGTTTCACAACAGTTGAAGGATAACAGTTGTTTTTTTTTCTGTATTTGTCCATCCATTTGTTTAATTTTGTTTGTGGTAACACAGTGCACTCAGAAAGTTTGCAACATATTTTTGATGATGTTTTCAGGGAATGTTGGTCATGGCATGAGATGAGATTTTGGTGGTGTGGATTTGGACAGCATTTTTCTAAAGACTATCTTAATATTACATGGACTATCTTAATATTACATGATGGGGTAGTTTTCCACATTTTGCTAATAATTCTGAAAATTCTCAATGGATACAGACTATACAAACTGTACCTCTCTGTACTTCCATTTGGACAACAGCCCACAGAAGCATGGGAGTGGGCAGAACCTTCCAAAAGCATATTTAGCATGTGATTGGACAATCGTTACATCAGTCACATTCATTACAGGTCAACCAGATAATGTTGTTGGCGGAGGCTACTGCTGCAGTGTAAAGTACAAAATGTGAACCACTGTATAGAACAAACTCCCACCAAAACATGTCATGAAAGGCTTTCAGTGTTATTTGTTTTTCATTTATTAATGCATCTATGCTAGTCCCTGCATTAGCAGTCCCTGCTGCCATCAGGCTCATGGCTCCTGCCTCTCACTACTGGAAAGGACACTGATTGGGTTGTGCGGCTACGGCTAAGCAGAGTTGTTGTAGTTTAAAGCTTTGTGATTACAGACATTAAAATTAGGTGGATCCAGCAGCACTGCAAGGTGACAGGACAATAGCTATGCTTTCAGACCTTTTTTTGGACAGCATAGCCTTGTTTTTTTTTGGTCTGCTTTTGGGTTGGATCCTGGTGTGCTCTAACCTTGCAGTGCAGTGAATATGTTAGATCCATCTTCAGTCTACAACCGTTGTGCTCGTTCCAAAGCTGCATGGCCCAATCAGGGTCCTGTAGAGTAGGAAGAGGAGGGGTCTACAAACGAGACAACAGCAGGGAGGGACTGCTCATGCAGGGATTAGCATAGATACTCACAGCCTTCCTATTGGTTAAATCAGATGTATGCAACATTTCTCTATTGAAATGATAACCTTGCAAACTTCTCTACCGGGAGTTTGTTTCTCAAAGTGGTTTATCCTTCACACTAAAGCATTTGTGTCCGCCTAGCTGCTACATTGGCCAGAAATAAATGTGAATGACAATCTTCCAGTCACCTGCTGGACATGCGCTCAAAGGCTCCGCCCATTCTCAAACACTTTCTATGGGCTCTCTCCCAAGTGGTACTAGTGAAATATATCGAACGGTCAGTCTGGTGAGTCAGTTTAGGTGTGCTTGACTCCTCTTCATCACAACTAGAAGGGCTCCAACGAAACCAGGTCAAGAACCACTGCCTCAGTGGGCTTGTTTCATCCTCCTGAAGACAAATCCTCTTGAAAGTGCTACGAAAGAAAAACCTTCTAAATCAATCAGCATCGACAACCAAGACGAAAGGACTTCAACTGCATTGTATTAAAAAAACATCAGTTGTGAAGTGCCTCACAGTCTGTTATTGTGCATTCAGCACTCTGTGTGTGTTTTTTTGAGCAGCCTTGAAACTATTGTGTTGATATACTGCCACTGTGAGAGTGATGTTGGAATCATCTCCTCTCTCTGTATCCTGACCTTGTCCTTCTTTGTACTCTGTTTGCCAGGCGTCCAGCCTAGAATGGAAGAACAAAGAAAACCAGGACACAGGCTTCAGGTTTCTCTTCAGCCTTTTCAAAAAATACTACCTTCCACATCTATTCCCCTCCTTCACCAAGCATACAAATCTCTACAAGCCTTTATTAGGTAAGCTGAAATGCAGTCTATAGATTTAGTTTTGCCTTTCTACTAAAGCCTTTTTGAACCAGGTTTTCTATTATCAGTTTACTCTGCTCAGGTTCACACACTGTACTTATACTTAAGAGCTGCTACTTGTGTTGTGAAAGCACTTTTTGCTCATAACGTTGAAAACACAATGTTTCAGAAATGTATTCATAACCTGACATCTGACACTAGTACAGCTTTGGCTGTGAGTGGGATGAGAGTTGCCTGTGCTCAGTGGCACAAAGATAAGATTTATACCTTTGAGCCAAGAACTTTGAGGCAAATTACCTCTTTATTTAATAATGTAAACTGATGGTTTCAAGTGGAACCTCATACCGCTTTTACACTAAAATAAGTGGGTCAACCTGGGTTTTTCAACACGAGTTGACCTGCTAATATTTGACAAGTGACTCTTTTCCCACTGCCAGCGGACCCGAGTCTGATCTTTTTCTCTGGCGCATCAAGCTGATGTTATCACGTTGATGACATCATCAGCGCGACAATGCACGTCCATGTAAACAATGGAAAGGAGCATGGAGGCAATGCACACAGTTTTCTTTACTTTATACTTTTGTTCCTCTTTAAAAATGTACTAACTCAGCGCTGATGATACAACGGCGGATGGAATTAGTTGCTGAGATGGCAAAAGGTCACATAAGTTCTAGACGGCTGGGGCGGGCGCGATGTTATGCAGTGGGGAAGATACACCGACTTCATCCGTAAATTAGCGCGTTGACCCAGGTGTGATGTTCTCACTGAAGCCGATTGGAGGCAAGCTGATTAAAACCTAAAAATGTTATTTTTGTTGTACATACATTTTAAACATTAATGAAGTATTTCTAGCTGAATATAGAGCTGCTCATTGGGCTTCTCTGAGAAGTCAGAAATTAATCTAGCACAACAGTCAACCACTAAAACAATTCTTCCTCTTTAGGAGTTAAAGTAAATAACTATAATTTGAAATCTTAAAAAAAGAATGATATATTTAACTATTTTTTCAGCGTGTTTTTAAGCAGAAAAAAAAACACAGATAACAATTCTAACTATATTTACGCAGTAAAAATATATCATAACAGTTATAGAGTTTCTGCATACTGGTGTATAAATCATTACAGAAACAGAAAAATGCTTCCGGTAAACGCCGGACTGGGACTGATTTGAACTCAAAGTAATCACATGACTCCTTGCAACAAGAAATAATTGGTGTTGTAACCAATGTATGCACTAAGCTTCATCACCCGCAGTGACCCTTCTGTTCAGCAGTACTTATCATGTTGTTGAAAAAAAACTCTAAAATACTAAAGTTAAAAAGTTCTTTTGATATATATTAAATTGCATTCATACTTTTGTCTGTCAGAGGCAGTGATCTGGTGCAAATTGAATGCTCTTAAGTAAACAGTTTAATTTAAAATTTAAAATTTGTTTTGAGGTCTATATATTTTAAAATGTTATAAAACGAATAACCTATTGTAAGCCATCCATTGGCTGATTATTTTTAACTTATAGAGCAGGATGCAGTAAATGCAGCCGGTCAAGTTTTAAAGTTGTCCTTCTTTAATTAATACACATTTAATTGGCTTTTTTAATGTATGTATAATATACATAAAACAAATCGTTACTCAGTGGTCATATATTTAACCCTTGGGTACATTTTTTTATTTGCTGTAATGTAATGTACAGCAACAAAAAACTAGTTGAATCACCGCACATCAGCACTTGTCCTTTGAATGACCTAATAAAGTGTACTCAAAATACTGCAACAGTGCTTTGGTATATTTATAATATATTACTCAGTAATATAATTTTAGGAAATTTACAGAGTGCTACTTTAACCTGCACTTGGGCAAATTTTATTTCAAAGTCACTGTTCTTTTTGTTTATTACAATATACAATATACTCTTTATACTCTTCCACCCTTGAACATAGCCAAAAATCTTTTTTTTTTTGCATCACAACAAGATATCCTTTCAACTTGTTCACCTTTTTCATTTTGTCTTTCTTCCAATTATTTTTTTTATCACTTCTACTTTCTGTTCCGTGTCATGTGCGTCTAGACCTACCCCACCACAGACCAAAACCTTTGTATGTGCCAGTGACACGAAACAATGAAAGCACCTTCTGCACCAGGGACCAATACCTAGCACCCCGTGTGGCCTTTATCACCTGGCTGGTCACCTTCTTCCTGGAGAAGAAGTATGTCAGCAGTTCTGCCGCGGCGCAGAGCGCCAAGAATGGCACTGAGGTCCTCCCAAAACTCATCCAGGTAATCATGATGTACTGCTGTGCTGTTAACTATCACTAAAGATGGAAGGAGTGAGACTTGGGAAAGATGTTTCATAGCTTTTAACTTATGTATGTGTGTACCATATTTAAGATAGTAAAATACTCAGTACAAACTGAAATGAACAATATAGCTGTTTTGCCCCAAAGACATTGTCATAATCAGTCTGTTGACAAAGGAACTTTTAGTTTGTTGAGAGTGAGACAGATTATTTGATGAGCGTGAGCAGCCCCATAGTGTAAGTGTACCATGTCAATACCGTTCACATTGTGTCTGCTTGTTGCCCCAAGGAAAAGGAGAAGGCATCAGATGGGGATCCAAATGGGCCAGTGGGGGAGCCTGAAAAGAACCACTCCAACAGCAGCACTCTGTCAGACCGGCGGCCCAGTGATTCCAGCTTGTGTAGCATTGAGGAGGAACACCGCTATGTCTATGAGCTGGTGCATGGCATCCTTCTGTCCACCAGGGATAATGTGAATTTTGTCAACGAGGTCTTCCACCAGGTACACTGTGGTCCCCAAGCAAACATTCTTAGACTGAAGATTGCAGACTGGATGCTGACTTTATGATAACATGTGGTACATCGCCATCTACTGGCCATATGCAAGCATTACCATAAAGCCCTGTCTGTTACAGAACTACTCATTGAAACTTGAGAAAATCTTGAGAATGTTGTAATTTTAAGTTGATTATCTCCCTCTTCAGGCCTTCCTGCTTCCATCCTGTGAGGCATCTGCAACCAGGAAGGTGATCAAAGTGTACAGGAAGTGGATTCTGCAGGAAAAGCCCAGCTTCATGACTGAGCCTGACACTAAAACCCAGATCGACGAGGTGGAAGACTTAAGGTCCGGACAGATCCTCAGCACAGAGACTAACAGCATGCACGTGCAGGTAAAATGTGCCATTTTTTATTTATTTTTTACTGGAGGAAAATGTTTTTAAATTTTTGGCAGTGAGATATGACATTTATAATTGTATTTGTATGCAAACCGTTGAAGATAATTTAATTTATTAAGCAGAGTAATTGACTTTTAATTTAACCCATTTGTGAATATGTGATAACACCGAGAAACAAAGTTTTATAGAAGGTCTCAAACAGCATGGATAACCTTGGGCAGAAAACTATTGATTGTATCAAACATGTAAAACTCTTCTCTTTATTGTATCTAGTTGCTCTCTAGTTTATTTTCATGTATCATCTGACCAAAGAACGGTTTTCCTTTTGTCAATCAGACAATAGAGAGTCATGGCCACAAGCGGTCCTCCAGCTGGGGGAGGACGTACTCCTTCAGCAGCGCCATCAGTCGAGGCTTTCTTACTGAGGAGCAGAACAGGGATGTCAAGGCTGGTGTCCAGCCCACACTACAGGTCTGTCTGCATGTTCAGAGATGTGTTTATGACTTCTGACTACTTTGTGGATAATGATGAACTGTTTACACAGCACTCTTGGGACTCGATATAGGGCTGGGAGATATGACAAAAATGTGATTGCAATGTATTTTTCAATATTGATTATTATAGATATTTATCACACTAAGTATTTACCGCTGTTGATGCCAGTTCAAAGAGGATTGTGAATTTGTAAAATTTTGAAGTTTATTACATAATTGTAATATGTTTACAAAATTCAGCACTTAATATTGTTGTTACTCATTTGCATAAAATGACCTCAAAAGGTCAGAGACAGCAATAGTGACATCTACAGGCAAAGAAAATATAAGATCTGCTGTTTTTCATATGAAACCATCCAAATAAACAGTGTTGGTAACATACTTTTTAAATGTTTTTATATATTTTTTGATAACCCAAACTGTTAACAATCTAAAACTTCTTGGAACAGCACATTCTGTATGAGTGACCTTGCAGTGCAGGTGGATCAGACTAATTCAATGTTTGTGTCAGGCAGATCTATCTTGCCAAGGTCCAATCTATAACAACTGTGAACATCCCAAAGCGGACCGGCCAAATCAGCGTCCTGTAGAGTGGGTAGAGGCGAGAGCTATGAGCATGGTGACAGAAGGAAGTGACTGCTCTTACAGAGATTAGCATAGCTGCTTAGTAGCATTTTTATCAGACCTTAAGCTGCTGAAACCAACAGTAGGAGGATAATTTTTCCTCTATTTTGCCTTGAGTTGTTTTTTTCAAAATGGCTTACTTTCTTTCTTTTACCCCGCTGCAGTAGACCCCACCTTCTGTTGTCTGATTGGCTTGTAATGAATGTGATTGATGGAAAGATCATTCAGTCACCTGCTGGATATGCTTTTGAAAGGTTCTGCCCATTCCTGAACTCTTGCTTTGGGCTCTTTCCCAGATGGACTGACTATATTTATTGAACTGTCTATCTGGTGTGTCAGGTTAAGATATTAGCAAAACTGTTTACAACCCAAACTTCTAAATATATATATGTATCAGTGGCAATTGCTCTAAGACTGCAAGGGAAGCTCAACTTCCCCTAAAATGTCCCCCAAAAAAGTGGTGATATTGACTGCTGTGTGTACATTTCATTGACTAAATATGTGCTAGAATACCTTCATCTTTTGTTCAGAATCAGCTGCTTTTCACAGGTAACTGTCACAGGACGCTGAGCGTCTTCTGACTTTGATGGGGAAGCGTAGAGTGGGTTGTTCCACTGTGGAAACTGGATGGTCATTGGTTAAACGCTGGGCTTTGTCCCGCCCATCGGACGCTCAGCATCTCTGGGGGTCTATGAGGCAGTGGGCTGACCTGGATGTTCGGTTTCTGCATGATGATTGGATGATCTGTCTGAGGCCGAATCCCTTCATGATTGACAGTGAAATGAGCCAATCAGCGATCTTGAAGTATAACCCTCCACATCATCTCCAGCATCTTCTAAGTTTTACATTCAGTTGTTCTGGACTGATCCGGAGGCTTTGTTGATCACCAGCGACTTTATCTTTCTTAAAAACGACTAGTGTTGTGTTTGAAGCTTCCCTCCTGTCCCTTTTTCTTTTCACCAAGGAGCAGCTGCAGCTGCGGAGCTTCTCCCCCTGTCACTCACACTCACAGATCATTTTCTTGAAAAGGAATGGAGGGTAGAATTTACATTTAAAAAAATAAACAAATTTATGATGTAGGCCGTAAAAAAATGAGCTTCTCCTCCTTGACTGATATGTGTTAAAAAGTTGTGGATGAAAGTATTTTTTTTGCTAGGGATATTGTACCTCAAGTCCAGCAGTTCAGTCAGTTTCTTGAAGATGCCCTTCTCCACTGTTCTGAGAGTCATGATGTCTTTAGATATGGAATAAGCAGCACCGGTCTCGCTCCTTTTCAATGATCTTCATGGATGGAGATGGATGGAGTTTTGGCTGCAAGAGATTAATTGTTGCTTGATGAAGTTTCTGCATCACTCCCAATGCTGGTGCTGGTAGTTGCAGACAAGGTACTACTTTGGCCCAAACTTTTAGTGTGTGTGTAATAAGCTGAGGCAGCATCATGACCCCTCATTTCCATACTGGGTTTACTATAGAAATTATACTGACATGGTGTCTTTTCAGGTGGTGAAGAGAGTTGTTTTGTTTTCGTCTCGCTTCCATTTTAACTTTTTTTTTTTCTTCTGATCTAACTTAACTTCCCTCCTGGGAAATCCCTACAAAACTCGAATGGTAGTAAGGGGCTCAGCCAACGTGCAGATTGTGGCTTCTTCTGTTTTGGTTACTCGCAGTGGGCACTAAGGCTGCATCACCACCTCTGAAGTTGAAGAGTGTGTAGTAGCGTTGAAGTAAATGTTGCCGTAGTTCCGTTTTGAGATCCTTTAATCTCCCAGCTCTGCTTCAGTGAGCATGTTCCTCTCTTTACTTTTGTGTTTGTATCTTACTGCTTAATAATTTGACCATCTGTACATGTACCCGTATACATAGGTGTTCCTGACCAACTCATCCAATGTGTTTCTGTTGGAGCCGTGCCAGGATGTACCCAAACTTCTGGATAACCAGGTTGAAGTGTGCAAGGGTGTTCTCAGCATCTACAGGCACATGATCATGGAGCACACTATGAACACACAGACATGGTCAGTGGGATGAATTCACACAATCAGGAGAGTTTACCAATGCCTTCTACATGTATCACAAGTTAAGTGAGATTCTGTATCACCATCCTCTGACTATCTACTTTTTTCTTGTGGACGCTTTGTTCCTAACTTTGTTCAACAGGGAGCAGCTGCTGCAGGTACTGCTGAGAATCACAGAGGCAGTAATGAAGAGGCCACAGGAAAACCAAAGAAAAGACAGCTTTGCAGAAAGTTTAGCCTCAATACTTTTCAGGGTATGTCTGCTTTTTGTATTTACTGATTCATTAAAACAAAAGAGGGACAGAGTTTGGGTTTGTCACAGAAAAACAGAACTTTCATTATCTGTTTTTAATCCAGAAAGTTGTCTGTGTTTATACTCTGATGTAACAATATAGCAGTATAAAATGCTGAGATGTCTACCATTATGACTGTATAATCATACATGGAAAACACTTCCCCAGACTCATCAAAGTTTGCTCTCATTTATTATAGTTTTACATTAGGAACAGTTAGAAGGGAAGCATTCGAGGACCTGAGGGATGTATAGGGAACATAAAATGAAATAGTCTGGAATTTGTGTAGGAGCAATACATTGGGAAGCTTCAAAACCAAATTAAAGATCCTTAAAATGATTCTAAAAGAAACAAATCCAGTGCAGGGGTTTTAAAAGCGATGTTCCATAATCATGTTTCTATTGTTCTAGTTAAAACTCTCTGGTAGCGATGTTGTGAATGTGCTGTAATTTTTATTAATTTTAGGTAAACCATTATTACAGAATATTCAGTGCACCAACATTAGTGTTTTAAGCAAATGCAACAAAAATTAGGGTTTTTTGAAAGAGTTTGTTTGTTTTTCGTTGAACCCTTCACAGTGCAATAAGAGGAAATTAAAACATTTTCTCAACATACAACTTTAACAAATGAGATAAACCAGCTTGAAAACAAAAGACAAAACTAAATAAAGGTAAGTATAATGAAATAGCCCAACTATAATGACCACATAGCGTATACGTGGATCAGAAAGACCACCTTCTGTTCTTTGTTACCTGCTGACCTGTTAGTACAGGTGTGTGTTTCTGTGCGTCTTTTTTGTGAGGGTTATGACACAAAGAGGCACTGCACCAGTGGGATGTTTCGGTGTGAGTACTGCACTGTCACATTTGATCTGCCACTAGAATCCATCGTGGTAACACTGTCTGTCAAATCTGATCTCTCCCACTCTGTCTCATCTTGCATGCAGACCATCATCGTGGCGTGGGTGCGGGCCAACCTGTGCGTATTTATCTCCCGGGAATTGTGGGACGAGCTGCTGGCAGTGCTGTCCTCTCTTACCTGCTGGGAGGAGCTGGTGACAGAGTGGGCCAGCATCATGGACTCGCTGACAGCTGTGCTGGCTCGCTCCGTTTACGGCCTGGACATGGCCAACCTGCCTCTGGATAAACTCAGCGAACAGAAGGAGAAGAAGCAGAGAGGACGCGGTGAGGGGGCGGAGTGGGGAAGAAATTGAGATGTTAGAATTTGGGTGAAAAAATGTTAAACATTTGGCTCCTAAAAAGATCATAAGCAAAACAGGTTTACTGTTACACCACTGACTGCAAAGAAAAATGTGGTTGGTACCGTTTAAACTTATTTTCATTATAGGGTTTTTTTTAGGCTTTTATCCAAACAGTTTGATCAGTTTAATATGAAAAGCCCTTGATTTATTTATTTATTGTATAAATTGCTCATCATTTGAAGATGTTAGTCTGAGAATGAGGGTCACAAAATACTGGGAATTTTTAAATTTGAAACTGGAATTTCTAATTGAATTAAAGAAATCAACAGGAATAAACCTGGCATTAACAACATTAAAGGTTTGCCCTGGCATATCTTTCAGCCTAAGACACAAGACTATAGTACTCTAACTAACTGATTGTTTGATAAATTATATAAATAATTTAAACTTGATAAAGTTCAACTTCCAAATAAAACTTTTGAAATGAAATTATTTTCCTTTTAAATATTTTCCAGTGTATGTTTGCCTTGAACAAAATAACAAGTACAAAGGATTACATAAATGTTGGGATATGATGCAGCTCTTTATCCCTCTTCTTTGAAAATGCTCAGATCTGTGGGAAGGCTATGACAAAGAGCTCTTCACTGATTGGCTGCCCAAACGATGCCTGATTAGGGTGGTAGAGGGGTACATGCTTCGGAACAAAACAGTCATAGTGTTTGCTTTTCATAAGCAAAAAGCACATGTTAGAGGAGATTGTATTGCTACTGCAAACCAATCCCTGGAAAAAGCAAAAGTGTTTTAAGGGGTATTTAAAAAAGGCATAAAATATTTCTCCATAAAATGAGAGTTTAGTGAGAGGTGTCAAATTTTTCTGCTAACAACAATTAAAGGGAAAAATACAAACATTTTATGGGACGTGGGACCTTTAAAAGAATTTTAACCGATTGTACAGGTATGTTAAACAACCTTTAAAATAAAGAGTGGTTGATATGCCTGTTTCATATATTGATTATGGTGAAGTTGATCACATTGTTTTTTCAACCTCACTAATGTAGACATCATGGATATCATGAAACCAAAAGTATTGTTATTTTTAGGGCAATTCAAAATAATTTGCAGAAATCAATGTTGTGGCTGCCTCGAAAGGCAAAAATGTTTTTTTTGAATCATTTAAAAGTTGTGCACGAATGTTGTAAAATCAATGACTATTACTGATTAGGATTCCAGTATATCTCAAAACAATCAAGGTTATTAGTTTTTCCATATTTAGCAGCCCTTGTATCTTGAAATATAACTGCCTGTGAATTCAATATAGTCAGATATGTTTGGTTCCCACACATCAGTGTTTCAAATGATTTTATCCACAGCTCTGTAAAAATAGTGATAATAGATTGACTGCAAGGGACTGATCGTCAGCAAACTGTAAATATTGTATTCTGTGTTGCTACAAGTAAAATCATGCCACAGTCTTGCATGATTTAACTTGTTAGTGTTTTCAAATCCAAAACGTGAAGCTGATAATGAAGATAAAGTGCATCCTGAAGCCTAAATCATCAGTCTTTTCTGCCTGCAGGAGTAATTCAGGACTCCCAAAAGGCAGCAGCTGTAGCACGTTCCTTTTCACTGAGTTGGCGGAACCAAGGGGAACAGAGCGGACCAGCAGTTCAGGAGCCCATGAGGATTCGCTCTGCCACTACATCAGGAGCTCCTGGTGTGGAGAAAGCACGCAACAATGTCCGACAGAAAGCCTCTGGTAAGTACTTGGGGTATTGATAACAGCATTGTTGCTTCATGTCTCTGTACCCAAAGTGAAACACAAAGAAGTGACTTTAATGTGACAGTCTGCATGTATGTAGCATTATATACCCATGCTGTGTTAATCTCCTGGCTTTGTGTGAGCCAACAACACCGCGCTGATAAGCCTCAGGAGCACGGCCTCAGTCCACAGGGTTTATCAGATGTATTGACTGTTTGTAAGCCTTGAGACAGGTCCATGTGTACGCTAGCCCAGGTGTCATTGAAAGGCCCAACACCAAAGACAAAAGAGGCCGGCAGATGGCACCCATTGTTCCCCTCACATGTCTCTGGCCAATGTCAACATGTTTCTATGTCAGCTCGATTGCAGGCATACAGCACAATCCCCCATGACGACATGTCAAAGGCCAGCTCTGGACACTCATTGTCATTAGCTCAATTTCGTCACCGCAAACACCCCTTATCTGATGGCAATGTGGCAGGCTAATTATAAGTTGAGCTGGAAGGCAGTCGTGAAGTAACTAGCTGCAGCGCCTGTCTTGCTCGTCTTAATTTAGTCGAGACAGAATCTTAATGTGGAGGATAAAAGACGGAGATGAACCTGGTGCGTTTTCTCAACCTTCCGCCCCCTCCAATTACCGCCTGAGCTCTAAAATGACGAGCTTGTTGAGCTAGGAGCAGATGTGTTTGTGCCTGAAGGATGAAGTCTTAGAAGGGGTTTGTGTGTGTGTGTGTGTGCAGGCACATCTATTCTGTGCCTTGTGTGCATGTTAATACACCTCTTCTGTTAGCCTGTTTATTTGTATCTGTGTGCAAGCAAAGATGGACATTAAACACTACCGCTTCAAATTCCCTTCCCTTTCTTTGGCCTAATTGGATTTCTCCCACATTGATCTTCAAAGGCCCAGCAGCTCTCCTCCCCACTCCTCAAGAAAAGCCCACACATCAATTGCGCGGCAGTTTTTGATAGTTTCATTAAGGGTGTAATTAATGCTCATTAATATGCATAAATGGGAAGCAGTGTCGGGCTGTAGCAGAGACGATCTCTCTCCCTGAAAGGCGTAATTAAAGTGTGCTGAAAACAGAGAATAGCACTGTCCGCTTTCATTGCTCTTTTTGAGATTAGGACTGAAGTGCCAGCGTGATACAATGGCAGTGCCTCCGCATTGACAACTGTCAAAACTTGGCTGTGCTTGTACATGCAAATACAAACTAATATTGTTCTGAACTCCCGTCAGAAGAAAGAGAATGAATATTTCTATGATGGTACTCGTCAAGGTTCTCCAACTTCAGAGAGCCCATTGAATCAGCTCTTGTTCAAACACTTAGGTGTCCTCATCCATCTTTACTTGACTGATAATGTACAAGTTGTGTTTTGACAGTTTGAATTGGAATGAATTTAAATGAAGGAGGTTTGGAATGCACAAGGTTAGTTATTTTTCTGCACCAAACCGCTCTACTTAAAAGACAACTGCATGAGAAAATGTACTGAGTCTTAAAATAAGAAGCTAGATTAGCATTTGTGGGAAAGTGTGATAGATTCTGTAAAGTAATATTGTGAGGCATTAAATTGAAGTTGTGTTTTTTTCTTGTTTAATTTTTTTTTTTTAATTGTTTTGTAAACCTCTATGGCAGGGCTATTCAGTTAGAACACACTGGGTGATTATTAATTTATTGCCACGTCCAAAAGGCCAAAACTCGATAAAGAGTAGTACTCAAACTTAACCTCTGCTGAAGCACTGTTTCTTCAATTTTGACACTTCAAACAGGTAACTTCAACGCGTTATGACAGGTAAATACAAGCACATATTAAAGCTATGGTCTACGATTTGGAAGCTTGGTACATCTTAATAACACCGTTTATAAGGTCGTTATGGTGCTATGGTCCGATCTACGTAATATAAATTCCAAAAAGAATGAAACAAATCCATTCAGTATGTCCCCTGCAAAGCGGCATAATAGTTGACTGCCATTCCCGGCGGTTCGGATTGGTCCGTGAGTCCATCCAATCCCCTGTCTCCCCTGCTCTGCATCGTCCCGCCTCCTCCCCACTACCTCCCTCATATGGTTGGTCGGAACGGGTAGGCTCTGTCAGTAGATTTTAGCATAAGTTAGCCACTCATCCTTAGCATTGTAAACTGAGCTGGTGAAGACACGCCAAGAAACGTAAATCCTTGCCCACAATCGGCTCTGCTCTGATTGGCTAACAGTAGCGACGCCAGACCCGCTTCACCGCTGGTCAAATTGAAATGGCTACCGCTGTGTGTTACAAGGGGCATCACTATCGTGTGTGTTACTTTCAGCTATGAGAAATCTCATTTATCTTCAACGCCAATGAATATTTTCTGCTGGCCGGCTTCTTGCTCTATCGGAGGAGGCGTGTTGTTAGAAGGTGACACAAGCTGGGGGGCGAGATCTTGGAACATGGAGGGGAGGGCTGAGTGAAGGGGGGACAGACTGGATTTTTCAAATCCATCTCAACAGCCAAACTAGTTTTCCTGTGCGTATAAATATAAAAAACAGTGCAGATTAAAAACACCATCGTGTGGTCACATTTGAAAGTGCATTAAAAGTTAACTTGCTTAACAGCAACTTTTCAGAACGTGTTGCATTCAATGTCTGTATTAGTGTTGGAATTTTTGTTAGACCTTGTCAGTGTTTGTAAAAGTTTTTTCTGTTTTTCTTGCCAGACCTAAGCCCCAATCAGGTTGCCTTCGGGCCACTAATTGAATCGGACTGCTCTGTGGACTGAAAGGACTAGTCTAGTTATGAACAGGTCTCAAGGGTGTACTCTGCCACATGCTTTGAGAAACACTCCAGTTAACCATGATCATTCTGGCATTTCCAGTCTGCATACCATTACTCAAGGGCAGGGGTGCAAGCCGGATGATGATAGACATGTCAGATATGTAATTATAAACATCATAGCAGTTTGATGCAGGAAGCAATCATGCTTTAAAGAAGGTTACAGGTCACAAGGAAATATTTAGGCCTGCAGAGAGCTCGTGAAGCTATATTTGGGACCTTGGATAAGTGTTGATTCTTTAGTTCATTTAATAGGTTGCAGTGCATTTATTTCCTCCCTTTGGGGTCAGATCTACATATGTGGTACCCTGACAGAAAAGTACAAAAGGAACCTCCTAACATTAGACAGTAGAGACACCAATAACAGCATTCGGTATGGGACCAGAATGGATCAGGCAGCTTGGTGGAAACACAGTAATAGCTAACCATAAATCCAGAGTATTCATTTAGTTTTGTGTAATATCTGACTCCTGACATCTGCACCTCATAACCATGATTTGTAGTTTGTTTTTTTAGGTTGATCTATAAAGAATTGAAAACTGTTTTTATCTCAAACTTCTTTCTTAACTTGCCTTTGGTATTACCATGAACTCCTTCCTATTTAGCCTTGCTTACTGATTTATGTACATAACGTCAGTCTCTTTTTTAAGTTCCAAGACATGAATAACTAGCTTTTATTCTGTTTTAATTTGCACATATACACAAAGCTTCATGAAGAATGGATTTCATCCACTAATAGCATCATGATCTGTGCACAAGTTGTCTGCCCCATTTTAGCACATCGTCAAAACAATTTGCACATCTCATTAATTATCACGAGCACAGCACTCTTTGTTCCTGTGACTGTAACAGCCATGTCAGTGGCAAATCTGCAACACTTTGCTTAGATCACTGTGGACTTGAGAATGACTAAGACATAATAAGGGAAGCTACAGATTTAAGAGCGTCATCTCAGAAAAGTACTGACAAGATACAGAGACAGGCATCCAAACAATGAGTCAGAAATCTCACAAAGTAATAGGATATGGAAGCTCAAGTTCTGATCAATGTTAACTCGATCTTTGTCATCAACACCACTGAGTATTGACACAGAGAGAGCAATTGTGTCGACTCACATACAGGAACAAACACATCTTCACAAGGTTGAACACCACCCCTGTAACTGCCACTGGCAACTGATGCTTGACTTGGTGAACAAGTTGATAAGTTAACATGTGCAACAAGACTTAATTTTTGGAAGGGAAGAAATTTGAGCCAACTAAAAGTATATATATGAATACAGTATATGTATCTTATTAGCGTACATGAAGCTCGAACAGGCACACCCTGGACTCTGTCTACCTAACAGTTCATTCTGTTTACTGTCATTTCTCTTCAGCGTGTGCTTTGTTAATTCCAAACTGTATGTTTTCCTCCTTTATACCAGCCACAAGGCAGCACAATCTTTTTGTTAATCTCTTCTTTAGTTTCAGTATCTTAATGTGACCTCTGGTCCATTTTTCTCTTGGTATGATCCTTTTTTATTTAGAAAGTTGCATTTGTTTTTTTTACTCGTCCGTCATACTCAGATTCGAATGTATGCTGAATTGAATTTGTTCAGGTCTGAATCTTGTTCTGCTCTGCTTTGCTCTGTACCTTACCGTTACTGAATACTGTCATCTTCTCTTTACCTCTCTTCTGTTTCCACTTCTTTGTTCTCTTTTGTCTTCTTTCCTGATGGAAGCTAAGCGAAGCCAGTCAATCAGCAACTGTGTCCATCTATACGAGGCTTTGCCCACTACTAAAAGTGTTCCTATGCTGCTCCACACTGTGAGCTCTTTCTTGCCTGGTATCTCTTCTGGTAACTCTGCTTGCTCTCACAGACTCTCAGGTAAAGTGTTTTCTGAGAGCTGCATGTGTTTTCGTGATCTCCGCCTTCCCTGTCTGTCATATTTCACTATCTTGCATTTCACCGTCTTCTGTCTATTGTGTTGGATTTGGAGCAGAGAGGTCTATGTTTTAACCACTACAAAACATTTCTTATTGGAGAATGTAAGTTTCTAAAGCAGCCTTGTATTGATAATAAAATCTGTAACAATTGTATGTCTGCATCATAATTGCATGTATATGTAATAAAATCTCTCCAGTGTTTTAACAAACGTGTCAGTGCTTACATGCTAGAGACTTCACTTGTGTAACAAATAATGCATCTTGTTATTTTTTCATTTGTTGTGTAAAGTGTCTAGTTAAGAATCGTGACTCTACCTAACCACATGTCCTATTCTCTCCTGTCCGTCAGATGTGGAGGAGTGTCAGCTGTCAGAATGTGGGGGGGAGGAGGAGCTTGGAGGTGGAGAGAGCCCCCTGCCACGAAGCAGCAGCACCTCAGACATCACTCAACAAGTGTCTGAAACTTTACCAGGTACCTTTGAAGAGGCTTCTTGTGATACAGTAACTTGACATGTAAAATGAAATACGTCAGTGAATAGAGGGGCACACCTTGTTTGTAGTCATTTTTCTTATTATTTTTGATGACTTCCATTGCAGGAATTGTTGATTTAAAGTTGATATTTGTTTAAAATTACCCAATGAAACTTTTGGAGCCACAGAGTTACAATTATAAAGCAGCTGTAAGTCTGTGTCTGTATACCAGTACATCTACTTTCTTTAAGAATTTAACTGTTGCTTCCTCCTGTTTATTCTCAATGTGACAGGCAATCTGGTTATATTCTTTAATTTCTTGACAAATACACAAAAGAAAAAATTATCAGACATTAAACAAATACAAGTCTTATATTAGGACTGAATGATATTGACAAAATTTCATATCTTGATATTTATGCCAGATGTCTCGATATGATACGATACAATAAGACTACAGTTTCCGTGAAAACGAAGCAGTTTTCGGAAAACTAAAACATAATACAAAAAAATGTGGAAAGTGGGGTTTTATTTATAAGAAATTTATATTGTTGCTTTTTGGATTTTAATATCTTGAATGTTCATATCTCGCTATCAATACAATAACGATGTATCTTGAAGCCATGTCATAAACATTTAACTAATTTTAAAGCATTTGCGTTTAACTTAGCAATTGTAATCAAACTTTTTCCAGGTTTCATGTCAGCTATAAGCATAAAAACCATCTGTTGCCCTCAGAGCATCGTCATTTGAAATGCTTGCCTTGTTTTAAGGATGATTTGCCGAAATTTGATGTCATGACTTTTGTTACATCATGGCTTGGTCTACTTTACAAACCTGCGGCTCCAAATATATCCATAGCATCAGCTGAGGATCTACACTGCCTGCATGAAAACGTGATGTCATGTGACTTGTGATATAAAATTATGTTTTTCTTTTTAAAGAGGAACAAAGTTTGGCAAGATTGTGCTTATTAATGCACAAGAACGATCTAAAATGTGCAAGAACTCACCCTGAACATATTCATTATCTATTGTCTTTGTTGTTCAACAGGGCCTTTGTCAGATGCTAAAAAAAGAAACAATTATGCTTGTTTCTCCACCAAGCTCAAACGGCCCCATTGGTGGTGCAGATTGTGTCAGTTTGCAGCGTTGTCGTCTTTGCCTATTTCTATCTTTTCCAGGTTCATGCATTAGAAAGATGGACATCCATCAGTTTCCACAAAGCTAACACTGCACTTTTTCTGCAGTTAAACATCAGTTCATTTGCTTAACAGACAAATATGGATTTAAATCAGCAATACAAAACTTTTGCACCTTGAAAAAGTACATTCAAAGTTTATCTAAAAAATTACTCTGAAACAACTTTTATGCTAAGGCTTTTCACGTGGTGACTCTTTTTCCTCTCTGTAGCTTCATTGGTAAACATCTTCTTCGATCCTCGATTCTGCTTAATGATCAACACAGAGATAGGCTCTCTGGCGTCTTTCTAACTTAAATGTGGTGGATGAACTAGTTCTTTAAAGCAGTGGTTCCTGACACTTTTTACCCTGGAGTACCACAAACACTGTAGGTTTAAATATAGCCTCTTAAATATCAATTGTGTCGGTGTTTGAGACTGTAGCAAGTGGATTAAGTAAGATTAAGTATGGGAAACACAATATCATTGGTACAACGCTGGTATTGGTAGACATTTGCTTAAAAAGTTGAGCATCAGTATCTGCTGAGATTCAAGTTTAATCTCTCCTAAAAATGTCCATCAAGACTTTCAAATAACTTCTGATTTGTGGTAATTTTTTTATGTAACATTGAACTAAAACCCTCCAAAGGCATACTTTATACTGTGCCCTGTGAGTTTTCCTACCATATATGTTCAGAGATACAATGGCAGCAGCTAAGTTTGAGGACCTGGATGGATTTCTATCTATTTAAGAATTAAAACTAAAATCCAGGTGTACATAAGCCACCAGACAAAACAAGCTCTTCAAGAGAATGAGAGCTGATACTGTGGATTTATAGTTTTCATTTTATCTAGAAACTTAACAGAGCTCTCATTTGACTCTGTGCGTAACTTTGTGCCCTTATGGTGCACCATGTAAAAAATGACATGAGACAAAACACACCAAATCACTTCTTGCCTCTTCGTATCATTTATTGATTCTCAGCAGCCCAAAAGAGGGAGTACTCGCCAACTTCATGTGGCTCTGATGGCAGGACATCTGAAGGAAGGAGGGAGAGTATTGAGCCACCAGTGGTAAAGAGACACTATTATGTGTTATAATGCAAAATTACAAAATACAACAGGAATTTAACTTATAATTATCCCAATGCTAATATTTGTTTTTATATCTTCTCAGATCCTCATTCGGCGGAGCAGCAGTCCCCCAGATACAGAGTGCAACTCTGAGGGACATTCAAACCACGCTAGACCCAAACTCAGAGAGAAAAGTAAGAAGACACTACTACAGCAATTATTTAACTTATGGTTAGAATATGAAGAACGTCAATTATTATTATCCAGGGCACAGGTATCACATCGATCAGCCTTTTCCATGCCGAGCCGTTCGCTTACTGTAAATTATGCTTTTTTAAATACCTCTTAATTTTACACTTTTTATCCACCACCTTCCCTCATCTTTTTAGGTGAGAGCATTAGCAGTGAGACGTCGAATGGCTACCTCAATGAAGCTGAGGCCGATGAGGAAGAGGTTGATAATCAGTCCACACAGTCGGCCCACATGGACGTGACAGCTGATCCCCAGAGCCAGGGGAGTTTGCTTCTCAGCCACAATGAGGCTCTGGCAGGTAACGCAGCCATTAAAAACTCACCCTGAGCATTTAAGCAGCTGCACTAATTTAGAACAAATCCTGCTCCAGAACTCCCATCACCTCTCTGGAGGTTATTTCAAAAATAACACTTTGTCAGGCATCAACAGATGGCAGATCGTGGTCCAGATCCAGACCCAGTTGCTATCCTATCTGGACCCAGGTTTATTTCAAAGAGTGCCTCTGATATAAATAGCACAGCTTCTGATGCTTCAAAGGTGGTCTATTCCAAGCCATTCAGCTTTTCTTACTTCGACTGTAGCTATTTTCATTGCGAGGAAGAGCACAGACCAGTGAGTTCTGAAATTGTCACACGTGATGCTGCTTAGTCAGTCAAATCCTAAACTCAGATCAAGCAGTTCGAATGAACTGTGTGAGTGTGACGGAAATGGAGCAGACAAGAAAGTCTCAGAACACAGCAGGAGAAACAAAGCGAAGTCAGTCACTAAGAGTCGACGTGCACCACAGTCAAAAAACACAAAGAGAATAGAATAAAGAACTTTTGATCAGGAACCAGCAGACATAATAAAGAGCCCATATTGTGCTTTTTGAGTATAACGCCTTCTTGTTTTGAATGTCTCTTCTATATGGTAGAGTACTTTAACAAATGAGATACAAAGCCTGTGGCATCAGGGCTTCTCCGTCTCACCCTCCTTATGATGTCAGCAGCTGCTTGAAACATCTCCCCTACAAATTTAGACATACCAGTGGGACATCCTACCATTGTTTTGATGACAGTTTAGGCCCTTTGCCTCATGGTTGCAAGTTCTGTTCAGAGCATAGACCCCAGAATGAATGCAGAGTTGTTGGCAACATGGCAGAGAGCAGCACTTAACTTACCAGTCCCCACAGAGCAGACTGGGCCTGTGTGGGAGAGGGAGTCTTACAGATGCAGTTGCTCTAACAGATCGAGAATACAGCACTGTCTGGGGTACTCTAAGTCAACATCAGAAGGTACGAAAATTTGAACATTAGTGATCGTGAACTCTAGCAGCCTCAACAAATGACCATTAAAAAATAGAGTCTCAGACACTAAAACCTAATATGAAGACAGAGCTCTGATAGTAGATGTGATGGTTTTGCTAGAATCCTGACACATCACTCACCAATCAATAAGCCAATAATGTTCCCTTAAAGCTGCTTTGTTCTGCTGATAGAAGTATCCACAGGTAAGGTTTACCCTCAGAATGTTATTAAGATTTTATAGACAGACAGGGAGAGCTGAAGCTTGTTTTGCCACTTAACATAACAGTGTAGGCTAAGGGCAGAGTAGGCTAAGTATGATAGTAAAAGTTATTTTGTGCTGTGTAAATGAAGTTACATTTATTGTCATGGTCAAAATCAAGCCTTTTTCATGTCATACATAATTCTGATTATTTGCCTTCTTATTTTTAGCTCCCTCTTCTTCCGTTTGTCTGTCATCTTACTCTCCTCAGCCTTCAAGACAAACTCTCTGTGTTTCCCTGTGTGGTTTGGTCATCATAAGTTTGTCTCTCTTCCCCATGCCCCCTTCCTCATACCCAACTTTATCCCTCTCCCCTTGTTGTTTTTTAGGTCCTGAGTACCCCCTTCCTCCCCACTCTGCACCCCCGTCCTACCACTACCAAAACCACTACCACTACCCCCAGAACCCACCCGCCTCACCAGCCCTGCTGGTGCACGCAGAGTGCCCCTTGGATGACAACATGCATCAGTCTGTGTTACACATGCCACACCACTTGGGTACTGCTCCCTAGCTGCTACTCATTAAAGAGGCCACAGAGTCTCTCCATTTTCTCTCCTTGACAATATTTATTGTCCTTGATTTTCATGCTTTGTGTCATTTATTTTCATGCATGTTCATCCTTCTGTCTCATTTTCACAGATTATTTTCTTCAGTTACCTGATTGTTTGAATGGAATTGCATTTTCTGGTTCTTCATAGAACAGAAAATGCCTTCATCTGTGTTCTCTTTTTTCTAGTTGAATGCGATATTTGGCTGAAAGCTGAAAAATCTTAAATATCAACTTCTAATCTGATGAACACAATCTATCCTGTGGTCTTTTCTTTAATCCATTTACTCCCTCTTCTGCTGCCCACAAGGTGGCAGTGTCCTACTACAATCCACACTTAGTTGGCTGATGCATGTGCTTTGTGCTTAATTCCAAAGGTGTTCTAGTGCTTCAGTAAGTGTCACTGTCCAATGGTCGCACTAGAATACATTTAGAAAGATGCACAGGAATCAATGGACTTGGTCAACAACTGCTTTCACAGTGTCAAGACATAGGCATCATTGCACAATTCTTCTAACGTATACTCTGCTGCACTCTGTATTTGTTGACTAAATCCCATACCTCTTTGATTTTTCCAGTTCCAATAGATGCATAAACATGTTGAGCACTAACTCAAAACATTAACTTACCAGAACCTCCACAAACTGTCTCTGACCTTGCAGACAGCAGCGAGTGTCTCGCTGATGATGTCAGCATCATCGCTGGTGGGACCCTGACCGGCTGGCATGCTGACTCTGCCTTTGTCCTGTGGAGGAGGGTTTTGGGTATCCTTGGAGATGTGAACAGCATCCGTTGTCCAAAAATCCACGCCAAGGTCTTCACTTGTCTTTATGAGCTGTGGCACAAGCTGGCAAAGGTAGGGGAATGCAAACGGAAAAGAACTCCTTGTGAGAGTTTAATCCTAAAAAAAAAAACTCTATAACCTTTCTCACATTGAGGTTGTTTACATGAAAAAAGATGTTTCATTATCTCATGTTTAACCTCATGTTACAGTATTTTTATATTGTACTATGTCAGTTTGGGTAATTGATTCAATGAACATGTGCTTACAGATCCGGGACAACCTTGGGATCAGTGTGGACAACCAGTCCTCTCCTCCTCAGCCGGCCTTCATCCCTCCTCTTCGAATGTTGGCATCTTGGCTTTTCAAGGTATTGAAAACAGAGTAACTGCCGATAAGAATCACCACTGTTTAATACTTATGCTAAAAGAGCAATGGACGATGTTCATACTGCAGGCAAAATGAGCTGTTTCTTTGCTCTTTAGTGATTTTTATCCTTTTTTTAGCCCTTTGTCTGCAACATATACAAGCAATCTGATCTCTTCAAGCCACATTTGGGCCATTTTTTTTATCGGAGACAGGCTCAGTCTTTTGCCAAGACACCTCAGCCTTACTAGTGAGAATGTACTTTAACACCTGCCACAGTTACACCCTTCAGGAGAGGAGATAGCAGCACCATGTCAAACTTTATCACTTTACCTTTTTTTTTTAGATCATGGTCTTCTTTTCAGACTCATAGTAACATATGACTTAAGGTAAGCTAAAGACGTTCAACTGATGATCTAGAATATAAATACAGTCACAGAGAGGACTAGTAAGAACAAATTAAATTGTGAGTATGCGCTTTAGTTAACAATGAAAAGAGAGGAATAAGCCAAACTTTGTTTTCTCTTTGTTGTTACACATCAGGAATGCACTTTATTGGGTTTTTGACAATATTGGATACACCAATATTTCAAGACTTGCTGTTGCAGTTAGCAATATTGGTACCAAAAAATGGAAATAATTTAAAGTTATTTACACCAGCAGTAATGGTAAGCCAAGCTTTATCTGCCCTTTAAAGAGCTACTTATAAAAATTTCCTAACCTTCTGCCACAATATTGGCCCTATTTTATAAAAACTTGTACTTTATTTTAGTACCAATATGCAAACCTCAGTGCTGATATCGTGTATAAGGCTGTAATATTGACAGAATGGATCTGCCAAAAAGATAACTTCTAACACTGACAATAGCTATTGAAGCAGTTATCTGCTGATACTGACATCATACCAATGATATTCTGAATCTTTACACACAGGTAGCATCAATATCAAATGTAGGCCAGAATATTTAATTACTTTTATGCATTCTGCAAATCTCTTAGCTCTACACAAGAGGTTACCAGTCTGAATTTGAGCTGAGTTCAAAGTCTTGATAAGGCAAGCTGATGCTCATTTCTGCTACTAAACTTTATAAAGTATTTGGGTAAAATATAGGACTAAAGAGACAATAAGATGTTTAAACCAGGGGTGCTGGTTTGGCGGAGTGGTTAGCAATCAGGCACCCCATGTACATGCTTCTGCCGGTCCAGGTTCGGGTCCTGCCTGTGACCAGTTTGCAGAGTGTCTTCCCCTGCTCTCTCACCCTCTTTCACAGGTCTATCCACTGTCTCTCTCCTATCAACAAAGGCACAATAATGCCCAAAAATATACATGAAAAAAAAAAAAAAGTTTAAACCATGACATTTTTTACTTGCAATGAGACTTCTTCTGAAAAATCCACTGGAAACTAACAAATAAAAAATCATGTTAGGGGAAACTTAGCCTGCAACTTTTTTAAAGTCAACTTTCTAAAGATTTTCTTCAATGAAGCTCTTTAAAGATTTTTATCCTAAGGGTCATTTAATTTTATATCACACATTTAGCCTTATAATATCACTAAAGATGCTGAATAACTGAACTGAGTGAATTATTCACATTTCTTCTCTGACATAACTTATTGCTTGGACATAGTATGTCTTCTCTAAACACAATATTTTGCCCCTTTTTTATTTTACTGCACTTCATTTAGTTTATTTATTTTGGACTGGGACTTATGTGATAATTTAAAAACCTTAATGTCACCCTGTAAAAAAAAGAAGTACTATTGTTATTTCCTTGCTCTAAAGATATCAGTTTGTTTTCACATACTTTTTCAAAAGTGCAAATGTTTAAGAAAAGTTTAATTAGTAAGGGCTGAATGGTCAGAAGTTGCTTTGAGAAACACCTTAAATAAGCAAAAATTAAATTCAGCACTATCCTCTCATATATTTAAACGATAAAAAACAATGTCTTGTATACTGAAATAAAATTTCTAAGCTTCTGTGACAAGTTTCTTCCACAGAAAAAATGATCAGTTCACTAAATCGTCATACCTCCCCTCCAACATGTGCAGATGTTTATCTGCTTGAAGCTTCATTTGGACCCTGAACATCTCGCTCTTCCTTCCTCAGGCCACAATGCTGCCAGCTGAGTACAAGGCTGGTAAACTTCAGGCCTACAAACTGATCTGTGAGATGATGACCAGGCACCAGGATGTCCTCCCCAACAGCGATTTCTTGGTACATCTCTACCACAACATGCACAAGGGCATCACCAGTGATGATCAGGTACGTCAAGTAGGAGGCACGTTCATGATGGCTGCCAGTTCTCCCGTTTCACCACTAGATGGTACACCAGACAAACTCATGGTGTTTGTCAAGGTTCATGTATGTACAGCTCGGTCAGGTGGTGGCTTGTAGTTGAACATTTTAATCTACAGTCAGACTTGTTTGTAACTTTTACTTCTTGGTGTACGGTATGTAATCTTGTCTTATGGTTTAAATCTCAGTGGCCAGTTTTGTATTGTTTCGTGGTTGTTTGCAGGGAGCTATTAGAAAGGTGGAGTCCATAAAAGTGAAATGTCATGTATTTATTCTAAGTCTGTGGTGCGGCCAGTGATTTTAAATGTGTGTTCCAACCAGTGGTGATGCAGAATGCCTCTGTGTTTTGGCATCTTCCACCCCTTCCAGCCACACCCTTCCTTGTATTCAAATCTGGCCTGGCTCCTTTTCTTCCAGACCAAGCTGAGTAAAGATGAATGGAGTCCCCAAAAACAAAGGATCGGGATAAATGTGTGTGTGGTTGGTGGGGGGGGGGTTGTTTTGGATTCAAGTGTGTGTGTGTGTGTGTGTGTGTGTGTGTATGTATATGCCCTCCTGGCTTGGTTTCTATTGCGCCTTGGCAGTGCGACAAGCTTATTAGAATGTTTTCCATGTCGTTAAATAATGTTTTGAGCCCCCGTTGCGTATACGTGATTAATTAAGGATTGACGTCTGTCGCGCTCTGTTAGACTGACACGTCGGCCAGGGGCCCAGAGTGGGCTGGCTCGCCTGCCTGTGCGTACGCAAGTGTGTGAAGGAGCGGGAGGGGAGGCTGGGGAACACAGTGTAGAGTAGAGCAATGAGGGGGGCACATTGAGGGACGAGGCAACATTCTCCAGCTTTTGTTGTGGCTCTGTATAATGCGTCGGGGGGCCAGAGCCAGGCTGGCCACTGAAGCATGCTCAAATTGGCCGGAGAAAAGAGTCCTCACGCCACACAATAGAGGACAGCCGTACGCCTGCTTAACATAAGAAAGTGGCTCTTACACTCCCCTCCTCCTTCCTCTTTGCCTTACCCGCAATCCCGTACTGGGGAAAAAAACTAAAATAAATCCAGCAAACAAACACACATACATGCTGATTTATATTCACAGAAATGTTGATGTACTTCTTTTTCTCATGCATTTTGTTTTGATTTAATCAGAGATTTAAGGAACATAAGTCAACTGAAACAAACATATAAAAAACACTTAATTCAGATATGATGCTGTAAACTATGGATTAAACCTTTGTGTTGGTGATTGTCTTTGGCTTTTACTCAAAGCTTGTGTTTCTATGCTTTTGTTCAAACTGATGATTTTATATGTTGCTTTAAACTAACTGCTCCTGAAGTCATAAAATCTGCCTGAACCAGTTTTTGTTTTACAGACAACAAGGGGGAATCCCAGTGTAAACCCTCACCACTAAATTCAACTTAGCTTAGACAGAAATGACAGTTCCTTTGGAGGGATTCTCCTTCCAACTGACAGAGTGCCAAGGTCAGTGCTATTGTCCCGATTGTTCCCTGGTCACTGGTCTCACAAAGGCATGACCGCAGCACAATGGCAGTAATCAATCTAATAGGTCTACGGTCCAGACTGCAGAATTAACGGCATATTGCCAAAAGTGTAATGCACATAAACAGTGTTTTTGTGCTTGTTTGTTTTGAACATGTTTCAGTAAGCATAGTTTTTGTAAGACACACATTTAACATGCACTACTCTTGCATGTTTGAAAGCCTTGAGTCCTCAAAGTGGGGCCTAATGTTGTGTCAAGGGGGTCAGGGGGGCTTAAAAATAAATGTACTTTTTTAAACATTTAAAAATCTGAGGCTGATAATGATATAGACAAAACTGTATAACTATTAAAATAAAGAAAGGATGATATTATACATCATATTCCACCCTCAGTTTTACTCTGTCAGTGTGACAATGAAGGAACAAGACTTCATCCTTTTGCTACATCTTGTCAGTGTTTGTTTAAATATTGAGACCCTAACACCCTGCTTTTCATGCTGATTGTATTGCATTTTTTTCCCCATCAGACTGAAATTCTACCCTTTTGTAGACATAGCCCGAGATACATTATTTAAATAGATTAATTGATTAGGAATGGTAATTGAAAATCAGATCCGATGGAGAAATGGGTGTCATTTGTCTTTTTGCTTAACCGTTACCTTTTTAATTAATCTACTTTGTTCTGACAGCCTTGCAAATCAAGAAAGTCATCATCTAATCAGAGGCAGTCAGCAGAAACAATAGCATAGACGTCAGATATGTAACCACACAGGCAGGAGACAGAAGTGGTCCAAATTGTGGCTTCATTTTACATGAAATTATACTACCTGCACAAAATCCAGTGCCAGTATTTGGGTTTAGTCCTTGATTTTAAACAAGGACTGAAACACCAGAAATTTGCAGATACATTCTTTTATTCAGCACAGCATCAAATATCAGGAGCCTCATGTGTCTGACATTGTTGCCACTGTAAAATCTGTGCAGGCTTCAGGATTTGAAATGATTTGAAAATGTGGTGATTAAAGAATTACATCAGTAAGGAGAATCAATAATGCTACTGGCATTCATAACATCTTTCAATTCCCATCCCTAAGCAAGACTACCTTTTTGCACATAGTGATGTGTTTGTGTGGGCTTGCGAGGTGGAGGATTAAAAATGTGTTTTGTCAGCCAAAAAAAGACTGGTAGAAAATCTTTGGGAACCACTGTGTTTATGGACAAGACAGTCTTTCTGACGAGAGGCTGTATGAGGTCCATTTTAATTGTACCAATACTGATATTATTAGCGATGCGCAATATGGGCTTTTTGATGACATTCAAGATGCTCATATTTCCAAACTCATTATTTTAGATATCTGCAGTACCCTGTTCCACAGTGATAGTTTTTATGCTAGAAACAGTTGTAAAGCAGGGGAAATCTTTTATAATTTAAACGAATTGAACTTTTGATTTCATTTGTTAAAGTGGACATTGAATGATGATGACATAAACCCTTATGGTTTAAACATACAATATCACAGTCAGTTTATGGAATATAAATGGCCTATTTGTACGAATAAAATATCAGCTGTAAATATTTGTATAAATATCTCCTTAATCCATAGGAATTATGGTTATACATTGTTGTGGATGGGGCCAAGAGCCCTGAGTGAATTGTTGAATAACAGAATGAGGGCTGAATAAATCGATTGTTCACTGTACTGAACACAGTTACTTTGCTTTACCCAATGCTAGCAAGCCCCTTTGCTTTGACACTGCTTCAGTCATGACAGAGAGGCATGTAAGATGGTGTAGTAGCCACATAGAGGGGCTTTCTAGCTTAAAAGTAATGCATCATCAATATCTTCAATGCATTTATAATGCATTCAGTGCTGTTTTTCAAGTTTGTTTTTACTTAAATTTCACAAAATTACTCAAAGTTTTGGCCTTATCTGCATCAATGTACAGCCAAGCATTCACACCAATTCTTTCCTTGCAGTGGCAGAGCTGATCAAAATCACTGTGGCTAATATATTTAGTTGAAATAAACCTTATACAACCACTGCGCAAAAATGCTGACTTACTCCTTTAACACAAAGCATACTCGGTAATGGCAGACAGATATTTCCTCTGTAGTGCTGATGGAGCACATCGAGCTTCTCTTTGACTCATTTAATCTTCTTAATGCAGAGAGGAAGCCTTTTGTGATTCATATGCTGCAAGATTAAATTGTGACAGTTGACCCCTAAGTCACAATGTGGCTGTTGATTAAACCTCCTCCCACGTTGTTCTGCAGCTGGAATTGATCCTTACACAACAGGGAAAACCCCAGATACTCATGGTGATAACAGTGAGGTTGAATTGCATCAGAAAATTTATCCAATACTGAAAAAGGAAATAACATTCTGTGAAGAAAGGCAGAAAATCGGGAGTGGTCTCAAGTGATGTCGTAGCGGACTGAACCCTGTCACCCCAGGGACAAGCAGGTGGGCAGCGTGTGCTTTCCTAGAGATGAGGCCAAATGAAAAGGCCTGAGGTTGTTCTATTCAGAGTTACGTTAATGCACCTTTTGTTGATTCAGGGCCCATTCCTACTACCAGCACAGAGCCACACGCCGGGCTGATTTCCCACCTCTATACACACACCTCAAATCAGGTTCCCTCTACTTACACATACAATGGAAAATGCTTTGTGTTCCACATTTGAGGCTTCCTCTAAAATGCTCACTTCAGGCAATCAAGCAACAGTTTGTTGCATGCTAATTACCTCTGACTGCACTGCACATTATGTTTCAGAGGTCAATTACCGCCAGAATGAGGATAAAATGGGCCCTCAGTACTAAAGCTCTTCCCTACAATTTTCCACATGCATTGCATCGGGCTGGTCTGACTTCTTATTAATGCTTCAGCCTGTTTATTTTATCGCTCTGTTGTTCACCTGCAAACAGTGTTTACCAAAGCTTTGGGTGATTAATGTCACAGATAGAGGAATTGGTGTGTGCATGTGTGCTTGCTTGTCTTTGTTTATGTGGTTAAAGGAAGGACATTTTGCGCGTGTGTTTGCATGGCCCTGTTTCTGTTCAGCCAGAAACAGGCTGATGTTTGAACTATCTAATTTACACAAGTTTATGGCCAAGAAGGCAGGTGTTTGCAGCCTGGACCTTGCCTTTGTACACAAATGTACACGCATGTGTTTTAGATAAAAGAGAGGCAATTTAGCTGGTTTAGTGAGTTAGTGCATTCTTACATATGTACACAGCTCTGGTGAAATCATGTAGACCGCTGTAAAAATGTTTTTTGACTTGTTTATTTCTGTTTTGATGGTCGTGGTTAGTAAGAGTAAATGCTCGATCTTCTATTAATAATTTCCACCACCCCTACAACTGTCATGCAAAAACTTCTCTTAGGGTATTTTATTTGAGAGGAAAGGAAAAGTGAAGGTAAAAAGGGACAAAAAAGTCTCATCCACAGAAATTATTTAAAAGGTTTGATAATTTAATATCTGCATAATGGACCATTTTTAGATGACTAAAGTAGGTTAAGGGGGAAATATTCTGAGGATATTTGACTCAACAGAAAATGTAGGGGCTTATGGGGATTTATGTTTGATGGTTGAAGATTTTGAAGGTTTGAATGTCTGTTCTTCCAGTTGTAATGAATCTTTTTCTTGGCAATTGTTGAAGTAACTCAGGTTGACTGTAATTATGATTAAAAATAATAATAATAATTGTATTTGAATTGCACTTTACATTTTTGCAATCTCAAAGTGTGACATGATTTCAAAACAAAAAAAATGTAAAGAACAAAAATTCAGATAAAAGGATCTAAAATAAGGAGGACCCATAAAAGAACTGTAGCAATAAATTTTTTTTCTAAAAAATAAGGGTTTTAAGATTCCGTTTAAAAGCATCTGTCAACTGTGGGGCCCTCAGGTGCTCAGGGAGGGTGACCTCGTCGACTGTATCTCGTGCTCCTGTCCAGTGTAGAAATAGTCATTTGACGCTTATGATAATAAAAAAAGGTCACTTCACAATGATTTGCAGACTTGCAGAGCTGAAACTGCTTCTCAAGGCAACATAATTCATTTAATTATTCAAAATGTTTGCACTGCTGTTTTAAAACGATACACCCAAATTTAAGGCACCCACTGGACTTCTGAGAAATCAAACATTCATCATAACAGTCAACCACTAAAACTGGAATTTGACGTCTTTATCAAGAAATAATACTGTGCCTTACTTTTCTTCTGGGTTTTGTAAAGCAGTAAATTTGAAAATCCATGGATAACAATAATTATATTTTAGCATTAAAGATATAATATAAGTGAAATAGCTTCGACATAGAAGTATATTAACCACCATAAAAATGAAAAAAAAAATGTTTTTTTGCAGATGAGACAAATTATTTCTGCTCTGGGGGAATATTTGCAGCAGCTGTTATTAATAGTCAAAAGGGAATTGCTAAAACTAAAGTGTTGGTTTGATGAAAACAAATTATCATTAAACCAGAACAAAGCCAAGTTCGTGATATTTGGAAATCATCACATTATGCAAAAGGGTATGTTTGGAAATTGAAAGAGTCTATGCAATGAAGTTTCTTGGTGTTTTAATTGATCATTAGCTTTCCTGGAAACCTCATACTAAATATCTGTGCACCAGAGTTTCAAGAAGTATTGAAGTTCTGGGTAAAACTAAATATGTTCAGGGTCAGAAGTCACTTCAGTTTTTCTACTATGCACTTATCGATCCATATCTGTCCTACTGTGTTGAGGTATGGGGAAATATGTATGAAAGCACTTTACAAAAGAGAGTCATACAGATGGTTCATCATGCTGGGTACCTTGCTTATACAAAATCTTGTTCTTAAAAATCAGGTATTTTTAAAATTCTGGGACCTAATTAAATATAAAACTGGTTAGATTTTGTTTAAAGCCTGGAATAAGTTGTGACAAAGTATCATTCATGGTTAGAGAGGGAGCATACAACTGAAGAGGGAAGTGTCATTTTAAACAACCGACCATCCATTCAACTCTGAAAAGTATGTGCATCTCTTTTTGTGGTGTAAAATTGTGGATTAAACTAGATGAGGACTTAATAATGTGCATTAGCTTGAAAAAGATTAAAAATAACTACAAAAAAAGCTCTTGTTCAGCTATATAGAACTGGACAGCTGATGTTATTCTCTTTTTTAAAATAATTTATTCAATTTCCATGTTTTTAATCAGGGTTCTATTTTTGTGAAAGTTAAATGTTTTAATCCTCTAAAATCATACGGATTAGGATTTATGTATCATGTACCTTGAAATTATATGACTAGGGCTGGGTATCGATTGATATTTTCTGGATCGATTCGATTCGATATTACCAGGTCTCAAATTGATTTGATTCAGGATACAGTAAGATATTTATTCAGTCTGGGATATCTTAGTTAAAACAATACTGTAAACATAAAAAAATGACTTTTGACCTGGTGCATTATTTAAATTGTTTTTACATTAAGAAATGAACCCAAAGCAGTTACATTAAAGGAAAAGTTCGGTTCCTGCAGCTTTCACATTGTTTATAGAATGAGTTAGAACAATATACTCACCCAGAAGGCTTTCCTGACCCAAACAGTGCTTCAGGAGATATTTAGATTCAAAATCGAGCAGCGGACATCGATATAAGGGTAGCCTGTAGGGCATAGATCACCGCTCCTAAAAACTGCATTAATCGTCCAAAAACTCATGTTTTTCACCAATATTCCATCATGATCCGTTCCGGATAGTCCTCCATTACAGTCTGTGTCACTCCACACAGCGCTGTGTGGCTGAACTAACCTCTGAACTGACGAGTTTGTTTACGTGCCTCCGCGCATGCGCAGTACTCTCTGGAGCGTTGCCTCCGCTTCCTCCTTTCTATGAGCTCCTCATCTGTAAACTCTGGCTCGAAACTGTAAAGACACCCATCATATTCAAAGTTCTCCTCCACAACATCTTCATCTGATAGATATTCGTCAATTCTGCACAAAACTGGAAGAAGAAAGTCGATTTGTAGCAGACCGTCTTCCCCTGAAACAATGAGCCGCACTGCGCATGCGCGGAGGCACGTAAACAAACTCATCAGTTCAGAGGTCCGCACAGCCACACAGCGCTGTGTGGAGTGACACAGACTGTAATGGAGGACTATCCGGAACAGATCATGATGGAATATTGGTGAAAAACATGAGTTTTTGGACGATTAATGCAGTTTTTAGAAGCGGTGATCTATGCCCTACTGGCTACCATTATATCGGTGTCCGCTGCTCAATTTTGAATCTAAATATCTCCCGAAGCACCGTTTGGGTCAGGAAAGCCTTCTGGGTGAGTATATTGTTCTACTTCATTCTATAAACAATGTAAAAGCTGCAGGAACCGAACTTTTCCTTTAACATTATATGAATTATAAACATTAATGCATATTCTGCATATTACTTGTTTTCTGTCCAACTCCTCTTTTCCTTCGTGCTTGTAAAATCCTAAATACATCCATACGTCAGCCTTTAAACTTGCCGGTGGTGCCCATATAGTGCTGTTTGCTTCTGTCATGTTTGTTTGATTACTTGCAGTAACATCTCACGAGATTTTGTTCAGTGGAAAGCAGCGCTAAACGCAGATCACGCAATACTAGCAGGGTTGATACCACAGGCTACTTCTCTGCACGTCCGAGAAGAAAAAACTCCCCAAGTTCTTTGGATTTTATGGATCAATTATGAACCATTTAAAGGGAAATCGATTAAAATCGATTAAATTGATTTTTTAAACCCTGCCCTATATATGACAGCATAGCAGGGGGCTGAACTTGTTCAACTTTGCTTCCTTAAGCTCCTTTTTGAACTTGCACTTTGTCATAGTGTGCCATTCTTTTCCCATTACACATACTGTTTGTTTTTATGCATGTGCTTGTTTGAGAAAAATCTAAATCAATTCAAATTTTGGTAATTACAGTGATGTTAATTACAGTAAAGGTGATGGTCTAATAAATTTGATAGGCACTGTATATATACAAATTTCCCTTCATTAGAATGGCACGTTTTGTCTTTGTCTTTCTTTTCTTGTTGCCTCAGAGGTAAAAATGTACATTTCTCAGTACAAAGAATATAAATCTACCCTCTCAGTGAAGCTTGCCTCACCATCTGAATGTAGCATGGAAAACCTGTTAAAAGCTTTTCATGCGCTTGCCTAGCATGGAATTACACTGTACATACTTGAGCAGTTTGTGCAGAGCCCTCTGCAGTACAGCATATGTCAGTGTTGAAAGAGCACCCATCTGCCACTGAGCCGCCTGTACCTCAAAACAATACCTTGTCTCTGGCTTTAATTACAGGTTCGCTTGTGTGTATAAACACGTGACTCACAAAAGTTGGGTCTTTTGTTCCGCCTCTTATTTTTTGTGAACAATCCATCTGCTGCCCCCTCTCTTTATTCCTCTGTCCCCTCCTGTCTTTCATTTACACTTTGTTTTTGTTTTTCCCTCTGCTCTGGGCTCATGTGCAGTTGAATGATGTGCTCTATAAACTTACTGGAAATGCTTAGCCAACCTGTTGGAGGGAAAGTTTGTCATTTACACAGGCGCTCATTTATTAATATTTCTGCTTCACTATAGCCACGCTTAACAAAATAATTGGCGTACAAATTCAGAAACAAAGAACATGCTACAACAGTACAAAGGGCTTAATTTCCAGTTCAGAGAAATAAAAGCAACAGTTCGTTGTTGGTGACATCATGTTAATACAAAAATGTAACTGTGCATCTGTGTGTCTGTGTTTTGTCTTTATGCATGCATTTGTCTTACCAGGATGTTTTGAACACGTTGATCCGTTCCTGCTCTCCTCGTTTCTTCTTCCTCGGCCTGCCAGGCTTCACCATGCTCATCGGAGATTTCATCACTGCTGCTGCCTGCGTCCTCCGTTCTGGCTCATCAGAGGTTTGCACACACTTTTGACTTTCAGAAAGTTTGGGGTGAATCATACTATAGTCCTACTTTGTTTTTGAGATATTAGAATGTAAGTGTTCTCTCAGCACTACTGGATTTATGATGGGAAATTAAATCCTAATGTCAGTTTATTTCCCTTTTAAACTGAGCCACATTTGAAAGGAACATGCATTTGTGAGATGAACGACAGAGCTGAGTATGTTTGTCCATGAAAAATGTTCTAATTTCTCTCTGCTAAACAGCTTACGCTTGTTCGTTGTTGTTTGGTAGATTTAATGATTGAAGTCTGAAATATCAAGACACATGGACAATTTCTCAATTTAAAGCTATGGTCTACGATTTGGAAGCTTGGTACATCTCATCTTAATAACACCGTTTATAAGGTCGTTATGGTCCTATGGTCCGATCTACGCAATATAAAGACCAAAAAGAATGAAAAAAATCCATTCAGTATATCCGCTGCAAAACAGCATAATAGTTGACCAATCCGAACTGCCGGGAACGACAGTTTGATTGGTCCATGAGTCCATCCAATCCCCTGTCTCCCCTTCTCCGCACCGTCCCGCCTCCGCCCCACTACCTCCCTCGTGTACTGGTGAGCAGCGAGCTGCACAGCTACTGAAGCGTCATGAAGCTGGAGAAGACCAGCACCAAAACCGGGAGGCCGTTTCTGTTACCTTCCACATCGAAGGGAAGGAAATGTAAAAGTTTCAAGAAAAAGGCTGAAGGGAGGCGACACGAGCTGGGGGGGTGGGATCTTGGAACACAGAGGGGAGGGGTGAGTGAAGGGGGGGGCAGGCTGCGTTCTTCAAATCTGTCTCAACAGCCAAACTTGTTTTCAGATCGTAGACCCTAGCTTTAACCATTTAACAAACAGGAGATTGTGCTAGGGCTCACTCCAAATAATGCTCCAACCTGGTTTTGTGAACACCACCATGAACTTACCCTATCACACAGACCCTGTTCAGATCAGTCAAGCTTGGCATGCTTATTCATGGAGCTGACACCAGCTGACCAGGGCATTTGATAGTCAGCTTCTGGGGGTACAAGAAGCTCAAAACTAGAGTCAATAGCAGCAGCAAAAATTGTGTTTGGCATTGGGAGAGAAGATTTGGAAAATAAATTCATGGGTTCAACCAACAACATGCTGCTCATCCCTCAAATGCTTGCTCTTTTCAAGTGTGGGACCATTTAAAAGGAAAAACTTTCATTGAAACACGATTTATTGACAAGAAATGTTTTAACAACAAACAAACATTCTAAGTTTTTGAACATAGCTTATTATGACTTAAGGTGAGGGTAGCCCAGTTCTTTTTCACAGCTGATAAAGGAGGATTAGACCACTAAACACAGCATACAACAGGATTACTCCACCAATTAATCACACCTCTGCTGAATTTGGTCAGAAAGGGGGATTTGGGCCAAAAATTGAGCCAATTATCTTACTGTCTGGACCCTGCTCAACTTCACACTCACAAACCAACAACACATCAGTAGTGGTACTTGTAGCTGTACAAAATATGCATATGTAGGGTACTGAGTTATGCAGCCTTTTCCATGAAGATGATTTTGTTGATCAAGGGTTTTTAATGGTGGTGGTTTGTTTTCTTTTTACTTTACATTTCTACCAGGCTCCAAGGATGGAGGCTCAGACAATCCTGGGCTCCTTGGTGTGTTTCCCAAACCTTTACCACCAGATTCCCATACTACAGAGTGTGCCAGGCTCAGATGACATCATTGTAAGCAATCGGGATATCAAGGTAAAAGGCCACATGCAGAAATAAGCCAAATGTTTTTAAAGACTGATCTGTAACCTTAAATTGGATAGTCAGGATTCAGTAACTTGTCTTAACCTTATCATAGAGATAAACTAAATCAGTGATGAAGAGGTTTCATCAGCAGCAGCAGAGTTTTTGCTGGGGTGCATTTACCCAAAGTGCCTCTAGACCTTTCTAAGCAGAGCTGAGAGGGGAGGTGATCCAACGTTGAGTCCCGTGTGCCCTCCCATCAGCCACACCATGCAGTGTGTGCTGCTGTTGTGTTTTTGATTACTGGCCATAATGTCATGACCAGGTTCCATCAAATGTTTGAATATAGGTTGATGTTGCATAAAAATGTTATAAACTGTATTTGGCTTTGCTGTTTAGGATAATCTGGTGGACATCCTGCTTGAGACAGCAACAAAGGAACACTGTGAAGGGGCCAGGTATGGTTTCAGTACTGGTTATCGTGATTCTTCCTTTTTTTTTTTTACTTGATGTCCTCAAACCTCTTTTTCTTTTTCAATTTTTCAAAATGTATTCAGTTTTTAATCTTTCTTAAAATGGAAGTCGAAAATGCTTTGTGGATTTTTGCATCATGCACCCTGGATACAGAAGATGCCAGATTTAATGTGATTGTATTTTCAGTTTCGTTATCGACATACTTTTAATTATTCAGAATGATTTGTCTATTCATTATTAATGAGAAAGTATATCAGATTCTTTTAAATGTATCTCCTACAAAGATACCTGTAATGAATATTTTATATTGTGTTTTCTTTTAGGTGCATTGCTGTGTGCAGTCTGGGTCTGTGGGTGTGTGAGGAGCTGATGCAGAAAAACATCCACCTGCAGGTCAAAGATGCCATCAATGTTCTGGGAGTAACACTAAAGGTCAGTGACCCTCCAAGAGAGGAGGCTCATATTTGCAGTTTAAGAACTTTAAGAATTGATAAAACACTGATGAACATTATAAAAACACTTATATCATAGCATATGTTAAAGCTAGGGTCTACGATCTGAAAAGCAGTTTGGCTGTTGAGACAGATTTGAAAAATGCAGCCTGCCCCCCCCTTCACTCACCCCTCCCCTCCGTGTTCCAAGATCTGGCCCCCCAGCTCGTGTCGCCTCCTAACAGTGTATATATATATATATATATATATATATATATATATATATATATATATATATATATATATATATATACATATATGTATATGTATATGTATGTATTTATTCCGCACTTCAGCCTTTTCCTCGAAACTTTTTCTGTTTCCTTCCCTTCGATGTGGAGGGTAACAGAAGCGGCCTCTCGGTTTCGGTGCTGGTCTTCTATGGCTCCATGACGCTTCAGTAGCTGTGCAGCTAGCTGTTCACCAGTACATGAGGCAGGTAGTGGGGAGGAGGTGGGACAGTGCGGAGCAGGGGAGACAGGGATTGGATGGACTCACAGACCAATCCGATTGGTCAACTATTATGCCGTTTTGCAGCGGATATACTGAATGAATTTTTTTCATTCTTTTTGGTCTTTATATTGCGTAGATCGGACCATAGGACCATAACAGCCTTACAAACGGTGTTATTAAGATGTACCAAGCTTCCAAATCGTAGACCATAGCTTTAAGACTATTGTATTTTCAGAACAATGAATCTGAGAATAAAGTGCTACTCAACAGTTTTTACTTCACCTCATAGTTGTTGCAGTTTTTTTTTACCTTATTTTACCTAATTTACCTTACAGGCTCTATTGCGTTAATCTCTCAAATTAAAGACAATTATAAAGATGGACAGCAAGACAATTACAACACAGTGTGCAGGGGAAAAAAGTGTGAGAATAAAATGCATCCAGTGATGTGACTCACTCCAAAGAGCCCACTTTTTCTCCCTGAGTGAAGAGATGCAGAGAGTCAGCGGCTGTTTTCTTTTTCTTTTTTTTTTCATGGAAAAGGGTTTTGGGCGGTGGCGTAATTTTCAGGCTACTCGCAGTGGATGTGGGCCAATTTAAGCAGCTACATCTCGCAGCTTCCTGCCTGAGTAACCCCCCCCCCTCCACCCACCCCCACCCCTCCTACTCTAATGGAGCAGTAATCACTCCCCTGTACAACTTGACACACAGACTCAGCCAGCCCAAAAATAGAGGGTATAGGCTGGGTGGGGGATCTAGGGGGAAGAGTGCCACTGAGAGTCTCTTTTCTAAAAGCAGGTGCTGAACTCTCAGGGCCCCTTTTTGTGTTTGGCCATTTCTGCACTCCCCACATTGTCTGCCCTTGTTACATGTTGAGAGGCATTCAGCTGGAAGAAATGGGAAATTCTATTTCTCCACAAAGAATTTCAAATCACTGAAGAAATCCACATTTGAAAGAAAATTGTCAACAGCTCAAATCTTTCTTTCAAGGAGACTAGAGAAAATGACCCCATAGTTTGGAGAGGAAATGAAATTATGCTAATTATATGCACATTTAGTAAAATCACTCAGAATCCTCGGATAGTCTATGATGAAACTTTTCTCCTCATCTTCAACAATAAGATCTGTCTCTGCGTGTCTACCATTTTTGTACTTGGGAGACACGTATGCCCCCAGGAAATGTGTTGATAAAAACAAGAAAAAAATCACAATTTCCGTGAGTGATTATTCAAATGATTTCGGACCAATAAAATAATGGTAATGTTTAGAAATAGATATGAATATGAGGGGTGTACGCTATTATCTGTCTGATATCAGAAGATTCAAGTTCTACCTTTTATTTTATATATTAAACCTTTATTTAGCCAAGTTAGCCCCATTGAGATGTCTGTTTTTAATGGTGACCTGAGGAAGGCTGGCAGCACCACATTGTTTCAACAATGAATGAATGAACTTGAGCTTATTTAGCAGTTTTCTAGTCGCTTTTACTTCTCAAAGCAGCCTTTTCACATCCACCTATTCACACCCATTCACTCTCACATTCACTCACCGATTGCTGGAGAAACTTCATCGTTTATCCATATGTCATGGCTAAGACTCTCACTCCCATTCATGCCCTTTTGCATGCCTGTGTAAAGTGTCTCACCCGGGGACACATTACTATCTGACAGCTCGAGCTGGGCTTGAACCTACAACCTTCTTATCACTACTGTACCATCAAACTGCATCATCAATGCCCCCAAAATCTGAACTCATATAACACACAGTGAACACTAAGATCAATAGCAGGTCCTTAGTGAATACTAAAACATACTAAAAGTGAGGATTTCAGATTTTTGCCAAGGTTTTAAAAACATTTTGGGAAACTAAACTTTTAGTTTTAAAATCAGACTGAAGATTGGTTCCAAGGAAAAGGAGTTGAGAATCTGAAAGCTTTCTTTCCTAACTCAGTTTGGACCTTTGGAGCAACACATGGAAGTCAGATGAATAAAGTTGGTGCTTAAATATGTGTATGTACAGATGTGAACATATCTGACGGTGTTTCTGCTGATATTTCAGCCTGATGTATGAGCAGTAAATAATCTGTGTGTGTTGGTTTAAAATTGAAAAAATGAACTCTAAAAAAGGCTGATATCTGTCAATAGATTTCATAGTTTGGTGTATGTAGTCTTGAAAAGTTGTGATGAAGCTTGATTTTAATGTTAAGGTAAAATAATTGTCAGTCATTTCTGTCTATTAGCAGCTAGTTTGGCAGTAATAGGCTATGAAATATTGACATATGTGATATGCGCAAAAATATTCAACATTGTTAATTCCTAATGAATACGTCACAGTCGAGTCGTATTTAAGTTGTGTTGAGCTTTTGAGTTTAAGCATCTTTGTCCAGATTTGTAATGAGTCAGTAAATTCTTACAATTACAACAGTAGACAGACAGCATCAATAATAGAGAGGTGCAGGGATGACATATTTTTGTAGGCCAACTTGGAAGTTAGCATCACTCTGGTTCCCCCGACTGCGAGCCTACTAAAGCCTATGGGATTTTTCACTGTAAATCAGACTATTGCTGATAATAAGCTCTGTTATGAAACTTAAATGTTCTACTCTTTGTTAAAATCGTTGAAAAAGAACCTTCTTTTATGATGTTTTAGACTTATATAATAAACGATTGCTGATAGCAGTGCTAGCACTACTACTCTTTCATTCTCCTTTTAGTTTAATGCATATAATGTGCTCAATGTGGCTGTGGTTTTAGATCGAAATACTGCAGTGTCCTTTGTTTACATCAGGGTAAGAGGGAATTTCAGCGGCATCACAGCAGCAGGTAGAAGCCATTAAGCAGAGATACAGTGATTACCAGTGACGGACATCTGTGTTGCACTTAAGATCAAAGATTTGTTAAGGTCCCATGTCTATATGGAATAGAAATATCAAGAATTGATACAAACAAGTTGTAAATCTAGCATCTGCTGATTTGTTGTCCACATTAAACAGCTTTACAAATCAAAGTTATCTGGTGCATTCTTAATATTTCACCTTCGAATTTTGTGACATAATGTTTGTTCCTTCAGTAGCTTGGTCGTTGTTTTGTAATCCAGTGTCATATTTATTAAAATTCAAGTTTGATCAACATTCATGCTGTTTCACTTTTCACCAGCAACAGCAGAGGCAGGGGGCATAATGTTCCTGGGCTGACCTTCTGTAAAGGCAGTTGCTTGTAAACTCGAAAAATTTCAACTTTTGAACAAAATGTTCACTTGAATTCAAGGATTAAGTAAAATTGTTTTTGAAGGTCATAAAAGGTCGAGGTCTTCATGCGGTTGTTTTACTTTTGCCTGTAAATGCAATATCTCCAGGATGCTTGAAAAGATTTTCAGTTAACTCGGCAAAAATGTCTCCCCTGACTTGGATGGGAAGGTGAAAATAAGCTTGGAAGTCTTACAACAAAAGTCATGGTCACTTAGAATTGTGGTCACTTTTTGCTTGTAAGCAGAATCCTGTTATTTTTCAATAACATGTGGGGAATTTCTTAAGACTGATCAGAAATGTTCTCTCAGACTCCAGAGGGACATAAATGTATATAAGTCATGAGTTAAATGTAAGCCTGAAGAGTGCATTGTGCCAAACATGGTAGTGTGTACACACCCAATAGTCACATCGCAGGATGTGCAATGTCGGTAGTGTGACTCATAAATGTCATGCTGCAATCAAGGTGTTGTCTGATGGATGACAACCACCAGTTAGATTTCCTTAACCATCTTCTGAGCAAAAGTTGCCCAAAAGAGGTTTTCATTGGCAACAATGTAAAACACATCACACCTCTGACATTTAGTGCTGTCCTCATAGATGGATGCTTCTGCAAGTTTCTAGAATTTCCACTTACTTTAATTAATCTGCAATTTTGACAACTCTGCCTTCTGACATGGTTTTGACTTGTTGTCATTTCTGCTCGATTATGATAATCAAAATCTTAACGATATTGAGATCACGATTAAAAAACACAATTACTCACTGATTTCAAAACATGCACCACATGCTTTCATTGGACATATCGTTTTTGACACTGTCATTTTCAACACTAAAGAACCAGCAATACATTATGTTTTTGTAAAAATAGAAATACCTCAACACAGTGTTGATAATGGTAATGCAAAACGTTTTTTAAAAGAAAAGTTTGATTTTTGGCACTGTAAACATTTAATCTTCAGTATTCAGTTTTCACTGTGGTGCAAGACAGTAATTGTAATCCTGATTAAAATTCCACTAAAAGCCAAGCTCTACTGTCTACAACATATGTCTACCTGACATCCCCATATGAAGCCATATTTAGTACTTACTTACTTCAACAACTACTTTCCTTACATGTTTGCTCTTTGCTCTGAAGATATGTTTGCCCCAACTTTGCTCACATATTTCCTTTTCTGTGTGTTTCTTTGAGCAGTTTGGGAACAAAGCAGTTGCTCAGGTAGCCTGTGACGTGTTTCAGCTGCTCATCTCTCACTGGGAACATCTCCAGAGGCTGGAGTCGACTCTCCCTAAGAGTATCATTGAGGTAAAAATAAACAATTGTGTACGTACAGAAAAATCATCTGTGTCAGTTAAGAAACAGTGATGACTAACCTTTGGTAGTTAAAGTAAAAAACCCCTGTATTCCATTTAAGCTTTTAGATGCAATTCTTACATGAACTATGACTCATTTCCATGCGTGCTCCAGATCCTGTGCCATCACATCCATATAGACACAGAACCCTGACTCACCTGATGAAAAGAAGTGTGTCATCCAATTATCTTTCACCTTGTTTTGTTCCAACACAGATCTTTGTGGCCACAATAGCTTTTTTGTTGCCGAGCGCTGAGCACTCAACGGTGGAAGCAGACAAAAAGGTACATATTGGAAAGGAGGGGACATGAAAAAGCTGACATCTAACAGCCTTTGATCCCTCATGTTGGAATGGTGAATTTGCAGTGGAATGTTTCTACTGATGTGATTTTCTCTCTTCCTTTTTTCCCCTCTGTGCCAGTCTCATCTGTTATTGTAGCCGTTCCACAAGTTTCTCACTATTTTAACCAGGGATGGGGATCTTTAGTCTTTAGTGATATTGATGCAACAATCGGAGTGATTGTTGAAACCACATCTGATACTTATCTGTTGTTCGGCACGAATGAAAGAGCACAAGTTGTTTAAAGAGAACTGATATGTACTGAATAACACGTGTGTCAATAAGTAAGTGAGGTTTAAGACTGAGCTATAATTATTATGTTTACACTGCATATCCTTTTATTTACCATATTTGGTTATCACTATATTAGACTGTGTGGAAAAAGTAAGAACACTTTACATCCAAGAGTGTTATTTTTTTGTAATCCATCACAAATTACAAAGTGAATTTAGCAAACAAGAAATCTATGCTGAATCAATATTCGTTGTGATCACCCTTTGATTTTAAATCAGTATGAATTCTGCTTAATATGCCTTTACACAGAGGTTTTAGATTAGATTGGATAGAACTTCACTTGTACTTTTGGAAGACTTCTTCAGTGAAGTTAAGAATATTTTTTTAACTTTTTATCTTATTTTTTGAACAGACTCAGAAGGAAGGTTGTCCCAAACATCCTGTTGATCTTATAAGCATTTAAAAGTTATTTGTCCAATTTCCATGGAATATATTATCAAAAATGTGTGTTATCATTGAATTCAGTGACATCTTGGACATAATATGTCATTTTTAGTTTAAAAAAAAGTGCAATTATGAGAATTTAATCTCCATCACTTGGAGATTATCGTTGCGTGTCCATAAATACCTCATTTTGGTCACCGTTGCCGTCGACCGTCGCTCGGTGACGTCACGTCCGCTTGAGTTTCACCACGATCATATCATATATCATATAATAGGATGTATAAGCCAACATTATTCCAGCTGTATCCTTTTCATTCACTTATCAAACACAAAACACTGCAACTGATGCCCTGCAGCAGCATCATCTGTGAGTTTCCAGCAGTACGTCTAGGTAGAACTAATGTCCTCACTGACTAATGTTTCCCACACGGACATAAATTGTTCCTCCGTAGTCCGGATGAAAAACTGTCTGTCACGGGCACCGTCACACACGCACACACAGCTGATTGGCTGTTGCCGCACAGCCACACACGACATCGCCTAAAAAGATCAACTTTTTTTTACATTCACATCTCACGACAAGCTATGTGGCAGTGTGAAAACCGGCTGTCGCATCGTGGGAGGGTAAGCCCCGCCCCGTCACGGCTGTACATTGACTTTGCATGGAGAGTGATTGCCGAGGTAGTACAAGTAGCGTCCGGTGTGAACGCAGCATTAGTTGTTGAAAAAAGAAGTTGTAAAGCAATGCAGAGTTCTGAGAAAGGTCCGAGCTGCATTCCTTAGCAACAAAACAACAGACGCACGCTTTGGCTTGGGTCGCCTCTTTACAACAGTTGCCACGCGTGCTCATGGGTAGCAGAGCCTTATGTCGCCGGAAATTGATTCCCTTCATAGCACCTTTAAGTTAAAAGAAGAAAAAAAGTATGAAACCTTTTTCTTTTTTTTTAGCAATTAGTAGTCCTAAATGTAGATTATGTGCTTTTGATGGTTATTAAGGGCATCTCTTGGCAGGGTACTAGAGGGTTCATTGAAGGAAAAGTGACAAAAGCACCTTCGAACAGTATCTATCAAAGTTATCAAAGTTTCTTGCTACAATATTGTAGAAAAATAACTTTTCATTGTCTAGATGCAACGATAAACACATAGTGTCAGCAGTTTTTGCCATTCACCTGGTATTTTTTTACTAGTCAGACCTTGACCACATTATAGCAGCCAATTTCTTTATGGATTTCAGTGTTCATGTTCTAACTACTAGGGCTTACTATGAAGATTTAAGGCACTCTTTGAGGAGTATTATACAGATGAAGAGGATGTCTGTCCTGCTGCAGCCAGTGTTGTCCTAGTGATTGAAAGATGAGCTTCAGTTTATTTTAATGCACAGTTCTGATTATAATTAAGTGTTTAAATTCCCCTGGAAAAAGTGATTATGCTTTTGTACACCAGTGTTCGATATAATGTTGGTATCTATGAAACAGCACCCATGAGACTCAGTAGCAGTATCAGTAAGATCAGGCTTGAACTCAAGTTTCGATCTCTATCCCTGTTATTTACAGTAAATCATTTCAACTTGAACTTGACAGACCAGTAAGTAGAAACATGTCCCCTTTTCTTCTCATTCCTAGTTGATGGTGTCCCTGCTGCTCTGCCTGCTGGACTGGTGCATGGCTGTCCCACTAAGTTTGCTCCTTGAACCTGTCACCATGCCCTGGCTGGAGGACCATGTATCCCACAAAGCTCCGCTGCTGGACTACATCTACAGGGTGAGTATCTTTGCAGGCAGATCAGTGGAAGGAAATACTCAAATGTTTTTGTTGGCATGGTGGATGGCAGCTTGCCAGCATGTTCTAGATCATAAGATCTGCTTTTGCCTACCGAGATGATAACTTTTGCCCCGACACCTTTACCCCCCTTCAACGCCCCGCTAAGTGGGCCGGCCACATTAATAAGACTCAACTCCATTATGGTCTCATGAATAAGCCTCATTTAACTTTACAGTGGAACCTTTGCCGACTCCTTTCAATGGCATTTCGTGGAATGACGGCACACTTAAAAATTAATCAGAAGTGGAACTGCATTTGTTAAATTAAAATATGTTCAGGATTCAAGCTATTTCTCAGAGTCTCCAAGCCTTTTTTATGGTCTGACCCCAAGGATGAGGGCCAAGCTCCAGGCACAAATGAATGAGGTATTATTCATTCCCTCCTGTCTGGGCAGATGCGGTCAACGGCAGATCTTTGTGAGGATGTCACCCCTGATAAGAAATGGTCCAATTATTCAAACAGAACCCTTTGTCCACTTGATAAGCTTCGGCTATAAACGCTTGTCCTGAACATTTGAATAGAATATGTCTTAATATGAGAGCAACTGCAGCTGCTAGGAAAGCAAAGACAATTAGGCATGATTGGTTGTCTATCAGCACACAAAAGGCATGGCCCCTTTGGCTTTCATTGGAAAAAATATATTAGGCAACGCATCACAAAGTGTCACAAAATGAATGCTGTATCAAGCCTGATCTTAGCATTTGCACAGATATGCTGACTGCTAATCATTCTCCATATAAAGCAGTGATAGCTGCTCAAACAGAAGCTACCTCCTTTATGTTCCATGATGGCCATTTTTGTTCCCAAGGTAGCAGGAGGCCTCCCCTAATTGTTTGAGTTACCTTTTTGAAATCACACTCATCCTAAATAAATAATTCACTCAATTTAAGGCTGTTAATGACAGAAGACCACATCTGGTGCCACTCCTGTCAGGTAAGAGTAGGAAGCTAAGGCTACAGTTGGCACAGGTTCACTGAAGCTGAACAATAGGTGATTGAAATAATGTTACCTTGACTGATTAATCTTGATTGCTGCTACAACATTTAGATAGTAGGGTCAGAATTTGGCGTAAACAGCATGAAAGCGTGGATCCAACCTGCCTGGTGTCATCAGACCAGGCTTTCAGCTGTGGTGTAATTTTGTGGGAGGTATTTTCTTGGTACACTTTGGGCGCATTAGTACTAACTGAGCATTGTTAAAATGCCACAGTCTAGTTTTGTTACCGACAGTGTCCAATCCTTTATGAATGCAGTGTACCTACTGTATCTTCTGATTGCTTCTTCCTACAACATAACGTCTTAAAGCTCAAATCATCTTTTACTGGTTTCTTGAATGTAACAGCCGGATTTTTAAATCCTACTGGCCTGCATAGTCACCAGATTTTAATCAATCAAGGGTTGGGAATTGATAACATTTCATTGATACTGATGCCATTGCCAGCACATCCAAGAAGGACACATCCAGGATAGAGAAACTGATCAGGCAGGCCAGCTCTGTGGTCGGTGTAAAGCTGGACTCTCTGTTGATGGTGCCAGAGGAGAGGACACTCAACAAACTGTTGGACACTTTGGACGATGCCAGTCACCCTCTGCACACCATCATCAGCAAACAGAGGAGCCTGTTCAGCCCAAGACTGCTCCTTCACAAGTGCAGAACGAACAGATTGAGAAACTGTTTTGTCTGTTTTTGATGTTTTTTGGACAGAGTGGAAGGAATCAGTCGGGGAACTGCCTAGCAGAAAGACTAATGATATTGATTCCTTCAGGGAGCTATTATCGATTCTCAACTGGAATTTTTTTTTGATTCCCATCCCTAGAGATATGCATCATTGATACGCAACGAACAAATCTGCAACGACTGTGATGCTACCATGTCATTATGGACCAAAATCTGGACTTTCTCCAGTACATTGTGAAATCCATGCCACAAAGAGTTATGGCAGTTATGAAGGCAAAAGGGGAATCATCCCAGTGTGAACCTAATGAAGTGGTTGGGGGGGGGTATTTTATTTTAATTCTTAGGAAAATGTGTTAAAAGTTGATTGGATGTCCAACAGCATGCAGATCATATAAACAGCAACATCACAACAGACCTCATTGGTTCAGTGGAGAGCTTCTCCACCTGCTCTCTGCCTGCTATGGCAGCCAGCTGCAGGGCTTCTTATGTGAGGAGGAGAGGGCCTGTGGATGTACTTGTGTGTGTGCTGTGTGCAGCAGGAATATGGAGGATAGGTATATTTGTGCATATGTGACCCTACATTCTTGTGCTTGCATTAGTCAGTGTGTACAGAGGCACACACTTATGCATCCATATACCCTGAGCTGGTCCAAGTACAGTGTGCCTGTTTCACTGTGTGTTGCATTACAAGAACTGTTGCTATGTGAAGTGCAGTCACTTAGTTGTCAAGCAAAGCTTTGGGTCCCCCTCCTCCTTTTCACTCTCTCCATCTCTCCACAGAGGAACCTTTTTGATGCTTTGGGGTAGCAGCTGTTTAGTTCAGGTCTTTTCAGTATCAAGCCTCCAATCCCTCCCCTATGCGCCCAGAGGTCTGCTCAGTGGAATCATCCACATACTGTCTACATTGCCTCACACAATACTGTTTCAGATGGCAGGGACAGCATGCCTCAGTGAGCGTCTCTTAGCCAAGTATGAGTGTATGTGTGTGCTGAATGGGATTAGCCTTCGCATGGCTTTACCCAAGTTGCTCCGCTCTGAATGAGAGGCCCCCCTCATTTACATACATTAGGCATACATTTTACCAATATATATACAGCACCCATACCCTGTACAAAACGTACATTATACAGGTGTGTTTGTGTGTAGTGTGTCTTTATGTGTGTATGTTTGTGCTTAGAGCTGAGCACCAGGATAAAGTCTTAATTAAATCAAACAGTGTAAACCTGTCCAATGGCTGTAATCAACTGCCCCAGTGCGCCTTATCTAACCCTGCCAACGGATGCTCTGCCATCTGTTATGTAGATCGATACACTCACACATCACAGGAGAAATGGATTAGTGGCAATAAAGACCCTCTTTTCTCTCCTTTTCTCTCCCCTCTCTCCACTGCCTTCTGATGTAAATAGACCATATATTCCCCCTTTCATGTGCTCCTGGATCATGTCAATCTAGAACTGGCCTGCAGGAGTGTCACTGCGTATTATCACACCAAACACCATTATATCCAACAGGATGGTGTTGTTGACCATCTGATGCTGTCTTCTGTATTTGTTGTGTCTTAATGCCTTCTGCAATCTAATTTCCCTCGGGAAAATGATAAAGTTAAAGCTGAAATTACTGTCATGAGCGTCTTGGAGAACATGACAAATAAAGGGAGAGTCACCATTAATGACCAAATTTATTTACAATGTTTTGGATCTGTTTTTACAAAGCATTTTAGTGTTATAGTGCACAAGATACATCCATGTATTTTTCTTTGTGACAGTATCATTACTTTTAGACATTTGCAAAACTTGAGATTTCCCTACAGTTCAGTAGGAGTTGCATTTTTCAACCAAGTGCCAGCCTCTGGTGTCGAAAAATAAAGTCTTTGAATATATATAATTAGCTGTGGTTCTTCACATGTCCATTTCAGTTGGGCTGTAAAAGCACAGGTAGTCACATACAAACCCCATCTTAAAATGGCCATTTTTACAGCAGAAACAAGCATGTCTACATCCAGACTTAATCAGGATTTGTCTTAATTGTTCATGTTTTTTCATCAAATTTCTATTTTGGATTTAAGAAGGATAGAAGTTCTATGGCTGATATTACTGACCTCAGACCTAACTTTGGATCAACCTACCAAAACACTTCACATTGCAGAAAAAAACCCTGAATTTGTCCTCTATTGATCCAGGTGAGCTGCATGTGTAAATGCAAACAGCAGGGTTTTCACTTAGACTTTAAACCCAAATTTAACCCACTAATGCTAGTGTGAAAGTGGTGTATCAAGAAACTGCATTTTTTTGCCATTCCTCAATAGCTTCATTATCAACATAGGATGTTGATCCTGACTCAAAAAGCAGAATGTTCACACACACAGCCACAGACTGTTGGTGCATCATGCACAGTCCTGTGAAAGGTAGTCATGTGTTTTCTGTGCATAGATTTCTCTCCACTTTGTTTTTAATGTTGTGAATGTTTTGAACTAGGTAAGCTTCTATATAAAGGCCAACAGGCCGCATCATTTGCACTTTTATTTTTTGTAATGAGATGGCAGTAAACAGCTATTATAACAGTGAATTGTTATTATAACATGATAAAACTTAATGAAGTAAATCTGATATAGGAGTGTTTGTCAATTTCAATTTTGGGAACATGAAAGCAGTCTACCTTAAATGTCTTTGATTTGTAGTTGTTTAAAGTCGTACCTCTTTTCTTCTGCTCCTCAGGTGCTTCACTGTTGTGTTGCTGGCTCCAACCTACACACCCAACAGAGTCACTACCTCCTCACCCTGTCAGACTTGTCATCTGACTACGACCTCATGTTGGGCCAGGTTAAGAGCTTTGAGCCGCCACCATCCCAGACAACAGGAACTGATTTTGGGAACCTCCTGACTGTAGCAGAGGGTAAGACATGAACTCACTGTATTCTTTATTATGTGTTTCTGACTGTTTAAATGTTTTCGCGTGGCTGGGAAATAAAACAATGCTCGGTTTGTTCGGTCCATGAAATAGACCATAGCTGTAAATATTGCTTGATGAAAACTCTTTTTCTCCCCTCTCCTGAAAGGTTGTGACAAAAATTGGATCATTGAACTGGCTTGTATGATGTTTAGTGCTCTTTGGCAGATTGGTAATGAATGTGTTTGAGAGGACAATCCCTCCATATATGTTTTTGAAAGGTTTTTCTCTCCTCAAACACTGGTGGACTTGAGGATCATTTACATGCATAAAGCCACCTGTTGTATCACATAAATTACATGTGTTTATTACAATACTTGTATCTTAAAAACTATCCAACAGGGATGGGAGGACCTTAAACTGCAGTGACTTGGTATTTAGTAGTATATTCTTATTTTTTTAATTTTTAAGGTCTCAAAAAAGTTATTAAAAATATTTATCATCAAAATATAAGGTCTTTAAAAGTTACTGAAAATGTATTATAAACATGTACAGATACCCTGGTTGCTTCAACTACTGCCTCTCTATGGTACAAAATTGTATCTGGCCCTCTGAAGTGCAGTACAAAACAGTCAAGCCTAGTGTGCCCTCAGTGTTATTTTATTTTCAAGCAGCAGAAATCTTCTTTGCAAAATTAAAACTCAAGTTATGAGTCACAAGAAAGTCATATGTTCCTTGCGAATAAACACACTGTTCGCAACAAACAGCTCACATAACCATCTGCTTTCAGGCTGTTTTTTTTTCCAGAATACACATTAATAACTAAAATACCCCAAGATATTTGGTTATTGATGTACACCCCCATCCAGTCGATCCATACACAAGGCATTTCCACGACATCATTTTCATATTTACATCTCGGGAGGCCACATGTCCTTGCATGTTAAATTGCAATCTATGCTGGCCTTCTCCATGCCTCAGGGTGAAAGGTGAAAAAAAGGGCCCATAGATTTTCAGTGGTGGGCAGGTAACTTTGTACACAATTGACGCGCAGAGGAGCCCAAAGTGCTTCCGCATGGCACTCCTTAAAAAGATATTTGAATATTGAGAATAAAATGACAGCCCTAATCTGCTCTTTGTTATAAGTTATCCCCTCTTTTGAAGTAACAAAACACAACTGTTCTTAGACCTTCTACCTTGGGATGCATGATATTAGCATTTTGCCAGAATCCAATTTGAAGACTTTTCTAAAAGCACTATCACATATATTGATATTGATACCAATATTTTGTTTCAAGAGCACAAAGTCTCTGCTTAACAAAAATTGACTTTATACAGTCTATATGTGTTAGAAGTGGATGTAAAGCTAGATTAAAAAAAAAATCAGTCATTTCTCTAACAAATTGCACTTTTGATTCATACAAGTGAACACTGCATGATGGTGTTGTAAACAATCATGGTACAATTGTACATTTTGTCATTACTGCAGCCAATATACAAATTTTTTGCCCGGTCAATTTGTATGGTCAAAATTCAGCTGTGAATATCAGCAAAATTTATAAATCTGCTAACACTCATAATCAGCTTGTTAGACAAATGTCTGTCAGTACTGATGTTGATCCTTAAATATAATGTTCCCTTACTTTCAACAGCTCAGTGTAAGATTTAAAACTGACCTCAAGCCTACATTGGAGTTGCCTTAGCTTGTGTGACCTTGAACATCAGCAGAGCGCCATCGGATTAGGATCTTCCAAACTGGGCTACATTTGAACTTACACATAGCAGGAGAAACCATGTGTGGTTCATTCTGCTGTCAGCTTTCCCTAATGGCACATCCATAGATGACAAACTCTGATCACTCTTTGATGCACTGCTGTGTTTTAGCTTCCATACTTCACTTCTAAGGGACAGCAGAGATATATAGTTATCCCCTAAAAAAGATAAAAGGTAAAAGCAAACTCAACATGGCCCATCCATTTGGAGGCTCACCATTAAATGTCAATATCTTATTAAAAGTATGAAAAGAAAATCAACCATCACAGAGAGAGGAATGTTCGCATTAGTACTCAGCCCTAGAGAGAAGAGCCGTAATGGAGTTTGATAAAAATGAGAATTTTTTTTGTCCTCTTTTTTTTTGACCTTGTGATTCCATTAGTCAATATATTCCTCTTTCCCTTACCCGCTGAACTTCTAAAAGTCTTTATAATTCAAATATACAGACCACATATCTACTGAAACAATGCTAGAAATGTGAACAGCAGCTTTTGCCTTGAAAATTTCACCACACCTCTGTTTTTGTGCACAGCTGCACAGAGTCTTGGTAGAAATAACAAAACACTATCAAAAGGGCAAACCAAAGAGTGCCGGCCTAGTTACATTCATGCCCCCACCTCATATTGATCAAGTCACATCAAAGGACCAGCGCATCTCTAATGCAGCTTTGCTTGCTTTCTAAAGAGCTTTCTCCACTTTGATGGGGGATGATGGTATTGATAGCACTGTCACAATGCAAGAGTGCACCTTCTTGTTCTTTCCCACATCACTGCAGAAAAAAGCCTGGCGTGCCTTTTAGTAGTAAAAACCTGTGCATTTACATAAATGCAATTCAATAAGTAGAGTCCTATTAAGCAGCCTGTAAAGAAGGGGCTTCTCATTAGCACTCAGCCTGTCCTGACACTTGTCTATTGTAAGGAGACTCAATGAGCTTTTCAAAGTTGTCTCTCATGATTAGATGCTACCTACTAAGAGGCATTCTCACCAACCTTTTGTGTGCAGTGAATAAAGTACCCCTATTAGTGATCATAAATGAGATTTGGTTTTGTAGAAAGAGCTAAAAGATGATAGCATTTCAACACATGGATGTGGAGCTTTGGACATGATATCAAAGATCGCCTCACGTGCAGTTTCTTTCTGTGTGCTTGTCAGTTACACCTGTTGCGTTGGCACTGGATTTTAGCTGCATGGAGCAATTTTAATTTTGGTGAGCATGTTATCAGTCAGAGCTTTAAGACTGCCAGTGTGGGCAGTCTTGCACACCAAAAATCTTAAAAGTAGGAGGCCTATTTGTGTAGGTTGGCCAAAAGTTACAGATAAATACAAAACCAGAGGGCCATATTTAACTTGATCCAGCAGAGATATTTACCCGCTGGGCCATGCAATATGAGGAAAATATACAATACTATACTCGGAGGGATGGGAATGAAAAACCAACTCCACTTGAGATGTGATAACACCTCCCTCAAGGAACAACTTGATGTTTTACTTGTCAGTTCCGTTATACATTAATTCCACTTCATTCTGCATGCCTTCCAAACCAAGGGCATCACACTCCCATCAAATGGAGTAGTCAGAAATGGTAGCAAAGAAGCACAAAATGATATCATGACGGACAGTGGGCAAAGTGTTGTTGCCCAACATAAAGACGATTAGTACACAACATTTACTGAATAAAAACACCAGCAACATGCAGAAGCATTCATCAGTCTTCAGCATGGCACTGAATATTAAATGTGTGTCATGTGTTTGACATTGCTGCCACTGAAACAGTTGTAGGTGGCCTGGGATCCTTGTTGGGGACTGCCTGCTGCTGTGGAGCCTCAATAACTACAATTACAGACATGACGCATATTTGGCTATTTCTTTAGCCCCATTCCAGTTCATAATCATTATAGCTGTTCATGTAGATATTAGTATGCTTTCTCTATCCATGGTTGATACATCTATAGTAACTATTTTTAGCACCACATAGGCATGAGGTTCCTCTTGGGATGTCACATCTTAAGAGGTCAACCTTTAACACATTTATACTTAACGGAGACAAATATGGTAGGGATGCACTTGTGATCTGGGCACCCATGAGTTCGTCACTACCATAAATTATTTTTTTCAGTAAGAATATCATTGATTATACTCCTATAAAATTATCACCACAGCCATTTAGACACAACCCCTCCTGAAAATGAGATGTAGCATCTCAAGAGGCCAACCTCTAAAAACTTTTTTCATCAGAAACTAATTTGATGACGACGGGTCTGTGGTTCATGGTTCTGTCACTTACTTTAGTTCTTACTTTAGTCCACTTGTCTCTTCTTACCTCCCTTCCTTCGCCCACACACCCGACACAGCATCGTGTGGATTTGCTGTTCATCATGAGACTGGGATCCACATTCAAGATTTCCTGCTGCTTAACAGAAGGTTTTTTCTTGTAACTATGATGGAGGGATTTGTGTATCTATTTGGATTTATGTATCTATGCATTTATGTGTATCCATAAAATGAAGAGTTTTATGCTCTGTTGTAAAGTGTCTTGAGATGGCACTTGTAATAAATTGGTGCGATACAAATAAAGATTGATGGACAGAAAATTCACAGGAATTGATGAGGAAATCAGTAAAGAATCGGATCACTAAGCATAATCAGGAATGAAATTACTATCAGTAAAATTGATTTGATCCCTATTCGTAGTGTTTGGTAACACTATGAAGTTATATTTATTTTTTAATTAGGCCCACGCATATCTTTGTTCTATAACGGCTTTATAGGCTGTGCCTGCTAATTCATGAACGCTGGGGCACACTGGGTTTGTGACAGTTGTGCAGGAAAATTTGCACAGCAAAATTTAGATGACACATTACACAACCGTTGCTTCAAATGTAACTAACCAGTTTTATCACATTATTATGCAATATTTGCTGATATTATGGAGCTTGTCAAGATGAAATATTGATAAGATAGAAGTGTGACATTGATATTGGACAATATTACACAGTTACATTGATACAGTTGCATTGCTAATGAATTAAGAGCTTTTTTGTTTTTCATTGTGTTGGAACTTTCATTTTGACAAGAAAGCAGATCTGTCTTTAACACAATGTCAAAAAAACTGTTCAGTGACTTACTATTTCAGTTTGAATATGTAATATTTATCAACATGATTTAGAATCAGTGACTCTGGCCCACTAAATGTTCTAGGAACTACACTTTTTTTTTGCTTCCTGCTTTTTTTGTGCACTGATGACTTTAACGTATTAATTTGTGTATTTTAAAATGTCTGATTCTATATTTTTCACTGGAAATTTCAAATTAAAGCAGTGTTATCACTGTTTATATGGATTGCATCCCTTACTGAACAACCACTTAACTGCCTGAATGTGATTTTTTTTCATTCAGTAATTACATCTATTAGTTCAAGGTATAATTCATTGATACTGCAAGTAGCAGTCAAGTAGATGCTTCTGCTGAGAAACATAGCAGGTATAGAGAGAAAGGGAAGAAGAGCTGTTTACAACGATTTTACAAAGATGATATATACAGTTTTAGATACTTAATAGCATTTATTGAGGTAAAACCTATAATTTGGGACAAGGTTGTGACAGCTGGTAGAGTGTGCACCTGCATGCACCTGGTACGAAAGCCATAGTTTAGCATGCCATCAAGCATCCAGTGTGTTTATGTCATGACTCTTTCTATAAATCATATTTAAAAAAAACTTTTTCTCTTATTTTCTTGCACCAGAAAAGCGACGTCGGAACATGGAGCTGATACCCCTGACTGCACGGATGGTCATGACGCACCTGGTGAACCATCTCGGTCATCATCCTCTTAGCGGTGGCCCTGCACTTCTCCACAGTTTGGTCAGCGAAAATCACGATAACCCTTACGTGGAGTCATCAGAGCTGTCATCTGAGGTCTTCAAAAGCCCCAACCTACAGCTGTTTGTTTTCAATGATAGCACGTTGGTGTCCTACCTACAGATTCCTTCTGAGACCCCCACAGTCGGCCAGCCCCCTCAACCATCCTCCCAAGTGCGTGTCATTGTCCGGGACATCTCAGGCAAATATTCATGGGATGGCTCAATCCTTTACTGCACCACCCATGAAGACTCTGATGACGTGGGAGTTTTTAGTTCAGTTGATTGCCCTCTGTCCACTACCACATCTGTCTCCCACAGCAGAAACCAGCAAAACTCTCCAACCAAGGAGTCGTACAGAAGTAAATGCTCAGTGTCAGACTCCCTCTCAGACTGCTGTGAGGAAGATGACGTAGACATTCTGGACAGGCTTTTGGAGGATCTGGGTCAAAGTAGCCCCGAATGCCTGCCTCAGCCACAACTTCGGCTCAACCAGCCTGCTCCCTTGCCCCATGGCATGAGCTTTGAGCAGGAGAGTGCCATTCTGGAGGCCATCCTACGCCAGACTCAGCAGGAGGAGGAGCAAGTGACAAGATGGGATGCCGATGTAAGTTTCCGGGCTGCTTGCCAGAAGGAACCCTCCCACCAGGAACCAAAGGCTCCCTTCTACTTCTGCCGGCTGCTGCTAAATGACCTTGGCATGAATTCCTGGGATCGCAGGTACTTTTTTAAGTTAAATTCCCCTACAGTTATCCAGCAGGTTTACACAAATAATGATGGAGTAAAGGGATATGAAAAAACACAGGTTGTGGGAAGGGATGGGATTTCGGACAAGGGATGGGATTTGATAACTTCTGACCAATTCTAATTACCAAAAATTCCAAACACATGGCACTCCTGATATTTGATACAGTGATGCACAGATGAATGCTGCTTCAAGTAACAAGTGCTTCCACTGCAGATGCAACAATCCTCAACAAAATATTTAACTTTTTGGTGCAACATTCAAAGTTAAATAAACATGCATGATATGTGGTATTTTTGGTATTTAGTACAGATGTCCTTTATTGTTTCCTTTTTCTCTACACATATGTGCTTTTTGGTTTGAGCCTGTGAGTCACAGTGCAGGAGCAGGTAAACTCCTGGCACCGGAGGCACTATGCTAAAGTTTAGCTAAGAAACCACACAACTTCGCTGAAGAGAAAGGTAGCAAATGCACCCACACTCACAATATGAAGGGCCTCTAATCCTCCTAATACATGGTAGGAGTAGGGGAGAAGATAGTTTAGCATATGCCAAACCTGAAATCAATAAAATCTGAGCTAATCTATCAAATTGGCTGTGGAGCCTGTTCGACTTGTTGCATATGGCATTTTTCAGCTGTGCAAACATCCTATCAAGATTTGCAGTGAGGGCAGCCTAAACTCAGCTCAGTTCATTAAATGAAGCATTACATGTTGCACGTTTTCAACATGGACTGGAATAAAAAAACAAAACAAACATTGATATCTCCACAAGAGACTCATAACAAGCAGGCCACTGTAGCAGGATGAATTATCCTCTTCTACTAAATATTGTAATGGTGAGTGCACCAAAATTGTGTAAAAGTCCTGTTGGTTTGAAACTTTATTTCATTTTATATCCTTGCTGAATTTGTCAAGATGACCGCTCAGAAGAATCTTCACAAGCCTTACTCGGCCTTAACAAGCAAACCCTGATGGTAATGATATGTGCTCAGTTACAGCTGAGAAAAAATGCAATTTAACATTTTTTTTTTTTTTTTTTAGTTTTCAGACTGAAAGGGACTGTGAGGAGTTTCTAAGTAATTACAATTAGTAATTACCCTGTTTTGGTGACTCGGGCCGAGCCACAGTATTTACCTGCTGAAATTCAGAGCCAAGGCTGTGTATTGAAACCTGACATTTTTTTCAACATGCTGTCAGTGGTGACATCTTGTGGATGGAGAGGAGAAATACGGTGATTGTGACAAACATTACATTTGATTAGAAGATTAGAAGATAGCTGACTACACCTTTATTAGTGATGGTTAAACCTTTTTGACATAGCTCAGAGCAGAGCTCTGTTCCAATTGTCACACCCAAGTCAGACTCCCATTTCTCCCTTTATTTATGTAACCCTGGTTTTGGAGCAACATCCATCAGAAGAGAATACATTGTTGAAATAAGACGAGGTGTATTACCCTCATGGAACAGTCTCTCCAGATCACTGAGTGTAGATAGAGTCTTTTTAGTTCCTTGAGTAGCTTTGAGAAAGGATCTTAACTGTAAGTAACAAAAAAAGTTTCTACTGGACAAATCATACTTCCTCCTCAGATCCTCAAAAGACATCAGCAATCCATTCTCATAACAGTCCTCCAGGTCACAAACTCCTTTCTGATGCCAGATTTTCAGTCTTATAGTCCAGTGACATAGGTATGAGTTCATTCTGTTTCAAAGAAAAAATTTAATTTGTCAAATAAGTAAAATGTCATTGTGTTTTATTTAAATACAACTTCAAGCAAAGGAAGATCAAGTATTTATTTGCAAGTTATTCTTTATATAAAGAAATGTTTCCTAAGGGTTGAAAGCACTTAATTTTTGTGTCATTCACTGCAGTAAGGGTGTGCTATGGATGAATAAGAAAATGTTTTTTTCCTCAATAGCTCCTTTCTGCTCTGAAAACAACTGCCTAAAACTTCTCAGAATAGAAAATACTCATTAAAAAAAGAAAAAAAAAACTTCACTTAAATGGCCAATTTGTCAATACTAATGAAAACAGTGAACAGAACACATGAGGTATGAAGGAAACCACCGACAAAGTGTATTCAATATCCTTAGTTTCCAACCTTGCCAAAAACCAAACCAATTCTTTACCACTTTACTCTGCCTACTCTGCTTATCTTTGTCTTCTTTGCTTTCATTTTTTTATGACTGTCTCCAGAGAAAGTGTGAATTCCTTGATTTGAGAGACATGCAGAAAAAAGTTGAAAGAATTGTAGTGAAAGTCATCACATATAAAGATATGCGATATATACTTAGGCCAAATGTTTTTGAATTTGAACTGGATATGGTTTTTGACTCCCATCTCTAGTTCTGATGCATGTCTGAGTCTTAGATTATTCAAATCAATAATTTTAGCCAATGACATCATCAGTCTATCAGTCAAGGTAACTTTTTCCATTTCCCACAAATTGCAACTGTTTGCTCATTGCTGAGGGAGACAAAAAGCAAAGTTAAAAGCAAACTGGTGTCTGCGGTGTTTTAATCTCCTCTCCACAGGGTAAAGGTGCCCAGCTGTTTTCACTAAGGTCTACCTTGCGGAGCCACATCTTTGCTGTGCTTCCTTGTAAATTAAAAGCTTACACCTCTTAATGGTGATGGTGCAAGCTAGTAGGAGATTGCTTTTTGCACCTGTGCCCATTTTGATTTAGCTTGTCTTGACTCCAAAACAAAAATAGATTGACAATTTGCTTGTGTATAATGGCACTTTTTCAAATGGCTGTTCTTTGTTTCCACTGTAGCCATTTCATCCATTGCTTTTTATGTACCTGAAAAAAGTCCAACAACCAGAGACTTCTCCCAAAACACCTGGAGAGAAACAGGACCTCAACACAACCAAATTAGATTTGAGACCATGACCCCTGTTATAAAAAAAGATTACCGGTATTTAAAATCCTGGAAAGAAGCGACTCAAAAATTAGACAAAATAAACTGTTTTTGCTCACAAACAGGTGAATGCAAGTGTACAGGCTACCCTAACACTGAAAATGATCATTCATAGTGAAAAGTCCTGACAAGAAATAGCCTTAGATTAGCTATAGAGACAGGTAATCACAAAAAGAAATGGTCTCAGAGTTGGACAGACTCTTCTTATATTTTAAAACCAACACTCTGACACTGAGCTCCACTTCCTCACATTCTGCCTCATCACCAAAGCTTCACTTCATGCCCTCAGTTACTTCAGTTTTAGAAAATGTGAAAGCATATGATTAGGTCAGGTTTTTAATGTTTGAGATGTTTTACATAAAACCACATGCCAGCTAGTATTTGAACATATTAACACAGTGTTAACACAATGCATGTATTAGGGCCAATACTATCAATCAATCAATCAAACTTTATTTATATAGCACTTTTCATACAGAATTTTGTAATACAAAGTGCTTTACATGGGAAAAAGATAAAACAAAATAATAAGTGGAATAAAAAGCAGAAATTGGATAATTGCATAAGATGAAAACATAAGACCCCCACAATCCCCCCTCCCCCAAATCACATTCAATATACACACTCACTTACTCAAACACACAAAGACATAAAAAGAAAATTCTGACAGAAAACAGAATTAGAGGACTGAGGAAACACTGTCTTGAATTAAAAATGAGGAAACGCAGGAGTTAAAACTACAATAATACTTAAAAATACTCAAATACTACAGGGTGAGATAAATAACTGTGTAAGTACATAAATAAATAAGATAATATAACAGCATAGAATAAAAGTTGGATAAATAATATGGTAAAATGAGAAAGTGTAACATCAGGTGCATAATTAAAACAGCTAAATTAGGATAATAAAAGGAAAAGCATTTAGCAAAGAATAAAATTCTAAAATTTAGAAAAAAATCTGAACAGAAATGTAGTAATAAATCAAAATAAAAGAGTTAAAATAAGTTAAAATATAACGGAAAATAATTTTGATAATAAATACAATCAGCTAGAAGCCAGATTAAAAAGGTAGGTCTTGAGTTTTCTTTTAAAAATATGAACAGTAGGTGCTGCTCTCAGGTCTTCAGGTTGTGTTTCCCTACTAAGAATGGACAGTATGACAGCCCCAGAAACAAGCTGCCAAAATCTCTCATTTGCTGCCATGTAGCTGGCAGCAGTAATGGTGATAGAGACAGATCTTTCTTTGAAATACATTTTTGAAGGAAAACAATACTGTGTTAATGCCACCAAAATATTTACATTATTTCAGTGTGGTTAAAATTCGGCCCTGAGAATATTTAAAGAAACAGCCCTTTATATATGCAGTCGATGATCCCTGCCCTACAACATTCATGCCAGTGGTGCTTTTTTGAATTGAATTGCAAGTCCAGGATTGGCAAAATCTTAACATGAGAAATGCTCTCTCTTTAACAGGAAAAGTTTCCATTTGTTGAAGAAAAACTCTAAACTCTTAAGGGAACTGAAGAACCTGGACTCCAGACAGTGGTAATAATCTGTTATTCCATATCCAACATGATGTGTCCTGTGCCTGTCGCTTTGTAAGCAAATGTTGTGACTTGTCCTGCTGATCCAAGCTTAGAGATTGTGATATCACTCCTGCTGCCCCTTTGTTTTTTTAATCCAAATCTAATCAATAACTACTCCTCTGGTTGCTAATGACAAGAGGTTTGTTCGGACTCTGTCGGCTTGTAACAACCAGTGCACAAGCATGCAAAGTGTCCTTAATCTACCCCACTATGATGTACTGCCATGGCAACAGGAGAAGCAAAGGGGGACTGCTGCCTTTTTATGAAATCATATTATAACAGGGGAGTTAATTGAAAAATTAAGAGAAGTTGTGTTTGTCCAATTCTGTTTTCCTGATTTTATTGATCTCCATTACACTCAAGACAAAATTACTGTGGTAACTTCTGTTTGTTTTGAGTCAATACATTCTCATTTTAAAGCAGATTGTAAGTGGCTACAGCTAATTGAAGCTTTTCAGTCTATGGTAGGTCTCCACAATAAGCTGCTGTTTTGATGGCTTTAACTTTTGTTTCTTCTTGTTTCCCTCTGAAGTCGAGAGACACACAAGATTGCGGTGTTCTACATCGGAGAGGGCCAAGAGGACAAATGCTCGATCTTGTCAAACAGTGCAGGGAGCCAAGCTTATGAAGACTTTGTGTCTGGACTGGGATGGGAGGTGAAGAAGACCACACCCTTAAATGCACCAAGACAAGCACTTAATATCCATGAAGAAAACCTTATTATGCACATTTAGATGTAGACACTAAATTGTAGATGTACTCCTCAGGTGGACCTGGCCACACACTGCGGCTTCATGGGCGGCCTACAGAGGAATGGCAGCACGGGTTTAACGGCTCCTTACTATGCTACCTCCACTGTGGAAGCCATTTTCCATGTCTCTACTCGTATGCCATCGGATTCTGATGACTGCCTCACCAAAAAGGTAAAAAGTTGGTTGTTATAGGGCTGGGGGGATTCACTATTGTCATAGTTTGATTCCCCTTTGTGCAGACTGTATTTGAATTGGACTGTGTTGTGATAACTTGATTATCATGACTTTCTAACCCTGGCCAACAGCCAACTACCACACAGTTAATCTGATACTTCTTTATTTAATCAATTTTAACTTGAAATGGGAATGAATGTGTAAATATTTTGGAGAACTAATTAATTGCTATTTTGGAATGCATCTGAGATAAGAGAGCACATGAAATGATGCTTCTTTCAAAGCCTGACATTTAGTTTCCATGGTGGTGTCTATGGTGCCTGTTTAGAGTAAAACATTCTAAATTTTCTTCACTTTTTAGTGCTTATATATGAACTCAAAATTACATTTTGAATTCATCGTATTCTTTGATTTAGGTTTTCTAGACAATGTTAAAGGTACACTTATAATTTACTACTCAGTTATTCAAATTTGCTTCATTCTAAGGAAAACTGTAAAATTTTGAATTAAAAAAACTTACCAACAACTCTGGTGACACTTAACTAGCATTTTGCTGATATTTTCACCATTGACCTTGTATTTCCTCAGTCTGCACTTATGACAAACATTTGGGCCCTGTCCTTGAAACGTGCTTTAGATGGTAAATTGATTGTTGGTTTCACACTTGGAGGCCGCTGACCTCCTAGCTGGCTATTCTTCTCTATAGCTAACTGCTTTTTATGTCTAAGGAAAGCCCTGGTAGACCCTTGTGGTGTTCATTCCATTCTAAAACAGAATATTTCAATCTTTGCTCTTTCTTCTTTTGATAATCAGGAGATTCAGGAGGTCTAGTTTCTCAACTTACATCTCTATAATTATGACATTTTATGAGTTAAACATCTATAAAAATTCTGGATTTGCTTTGTACTGTAATACAGTTTCTGGCCACTAGTTAATAGCAGACATTCAGCCATTTTAATCTCTCTACTACATTAGTTGTTTTTTTTCTATCCCTGGAATGCACAGCAGAGTCCATGTAGTATCTCAAAAACTGCTATGATATTGTTGGTTTCTTAAAACTGTTCAAACTTTAGACTATTTTAAGAAAAAAATCACTGATACATGACCCATAGAGTATTGCGATAAATTGTATTGTCACCCCTGTATCATGATTCATATTGCATCACCAAATTTTTCCGGTGCACGCCCCTGTCTACCATGATACTTTTGAGTGGTTGCCACCTGTACATGGCATTGCTGTTATTGTAAAATGTACGAAATAACTTCTACCATAGGCAATGAAGTTTCAAGGTAAAAAGAAAATTCTACTTTTGCTGATTGATGCAGTGAAATGGCTACACAGTCCTGCCTGACCATAGCAGTATGTTGTTGTAGCCTTCAGTTTTGTGTTGAGCTGTGATCAGGAGGTGTGACTCCAGTGTGCGGGCATTGATTAGTGACCCCGACCAGGCAGGCCTGAGGAGCGGAGAGTCGCAGGCGCGTGAGTGAAGAGAGGGCATGTGCCGCGGTGGTAATGACTGTGATTCTGCTAGCCCATGCACCCCTCCCTGTGTGCTGTGACCAGGGCCTGGATTCAGCCATTAGCTCTCCCTGCTAGGGCAGGCGCCGTCCGGATGCCGGCAGGATCCTTTTATCCAATTCCTGCTGCCGCCACAGGAGCGATCGATTGGGTTCTGCAGTGAGATTCTGAGCCGTAGTGCACCAGTAGCAGTTAGCACAAAGAAATGAGCCGCGAGGCCCCTGCCCGTGCTTCCAATCTTCTCATACAGTGCCCTGCTGGGAAGGGAAATTCATCAGGCTCTCATCATATCTAGACCCCTCCAATCCTCCACACATGGCTTTCCTCTCTATTTCATAAATAACCCCCTACTCATTTTAAACCCGCCTCGAAACTCTGCTTTGAGACTGTAAAAATCAGTGAGACTGGATAAAGATTTAACTTCAGCTGTCCAGGGTGAGTGGATGGAGGGGCTGCCATGCCCAGAGAGGAGTGTGCTGCAACTCCACTTCCATTCATTTCACAGAGAATTTCTGTAATTTCTGATGCTCACCTTGCAGAGATCCACACACCCTCCTTAGGCACTGAAAGTATTGGCTGGCTGACTGCATGCATGGATGCTTCAGAAAAAGATTTGAGGGAAAACAGAGGAGTGAGGGCCACGAGGAATTGGAATTTGAAGCTGGCTTTGTCCGTTGGATGTTTCCCTATCGATTTAAAAATAACACTTTTAGTCTAGTTGTCGCCCACTTTGCTGCCTCTAACCAAAGAGACATACTGTGGGGGTGCAGGGGATGGGGCAATTCTTGCTGGGCAGATTGCCTGTTTGTATTCGATTGAAGAGGGGGGACAGCTAAACTGAAAAGAAAAGACAGAAAACCATGAATTCCTCAATCCAATTGTGGGTTTTAGGGCAGGAGCAGCAGCAGCAGCTGGTTTCAGTAATGTGGTTATAGAAGTGACCTGCATGGTTAGGGTCAGGCAGTGTTGACTGGGTACATGTGTATGTGCATCTGTGAAAGAGAAAGGAGATGGATAAATGCCTTGGCTATCCCTTTCACCCCTTGGCACTAATGCTTAACTGGGCTGCTGCAGGTTGTTTTCATAAGGAGCCTCTTGTGTTCTGGGGTCTTCTAGTCCGCTGTCTGAATGTGTGTGAGGCCTATTTGGTGGGCGTAAGGTCAAAGAGGGCTAATTAGACAAGAGCCGTTGACTAGCATCACATTTTATGAAAGAAGTCTCAAACATGTGGATGCTGGTAACAAGAGAGTAAATAGACTGATGCAGGAGATGACTGACTTGAGCATAAGCATCCTCATTAAACTTTGATTAAGATCTTCCAAATGCTAATATCTTAACCCAAATTAACATGTTGATTGTCTAGTGCAAATGCATATTCAACATTTTCTTTGAAATTGTCCCAGTGACTGACCTGCTTGGTACCTGCTGATCTTTGGACAGACAGACTGCACTGGCAGGCTTCCGTAATCAGCATGCCGTGGATTTGTTTAAGATTACCGTATTACCATAATTAAGGGCTTATAATAGAATGTGCTAATTGCATTTTTGGTGGCGAGGGCCTGCTTCTTAATGGCTCATTAGGCCCACAGTACATTGGTGGATGTTTTCCTCCGAGTAGAGGCTCACTTTTCAGTGTCCATGATACCCCAGAAAGCATCACAGGACTACAAGCTAATAAGTGATCCATGCAGCGAATATTATGAAGCTGTGTCCCTCCATTTTTCTCTGGAAAGAAGAAAGATGTTTTCCCATTTTAAAGTAGCATCAGTCAATTTCCTGTCATTTAAGTGTTTTTTTTCCTTCCCCACCCAGTTTCATTTGTGAGTGTAAATAGGGTGGGAATTGGAGGCAATTTAATCTCTGATGGGTAAACTAATTGGATTTGAATTATTTGCCTTTGAAATGCTCAATTTTGTGTATTTGTGTTTGCAATTTGAATTTGTAATGAAAAAGCTATAAAAAGTTAAAGACAGAGGCTAGACCCACATTCAAACCATTGTTTCTGACAGCATTTGTCATTTTGATTTAAATTACAAACTCAGATTGCATTTGCACCTGCTGTATTTGTGTTTTATTCTAAGAGTACACCAACAGTGCTGACAACAGACAAAACACAATGACATTTTTTAATGATGCCTGAAAAACTGCTTTTTTGCAGTCTTATATCAGCTAATCAACTAACAGTGAATATAAAAGACTTATCAGTAAGGGGTTGAAACGAGAAACAAGGTTCTTAACCCCCAGATCTGTAACATATGGCACTGACAATGGTTACATGATGTTTTTAATAGGGATGCACCGATCCAGGTTTTTTCACTTCCGAACTGATTCCGATGCCTGAATTTGGGTGTCAGCCGATACCAATACTTTTCCAATACCAGGACTCTTTCTGCTGGAATATTGATATTATCATTATTGTTGAACTTATGTATAAAATTTGATCATGAGGCTGTAAATAGCCACACATTGAAGTTACAAACAAACATACAACTGTAAGGGTTTCAAATTGAATATCAACATTTATTCAATTGAATGAAGTGCAAAACTCTGTAAGGATACAGTCAATCTCCATAGAGACAAGGGCTGATTGATATGTACAGCAGAGTATGGCTCTTGTACCAGGTTTACTTTCAATTGTCTCACTTTTGAAATAAAATGTGTAACAAGAAGACAGTGTCTGTTGTTAGGCACTATCTACACTACCAAAAACAATAAAAACACCGCAAGGGCTGCTGCTTCTGAACAGCAAACAAATCAGGTAGAGTGCAGCAGCTTTCAAAAGTGACATATAAAATAATTGTAAACATCTCTACCCCCCAAATAAAATAGAATAAAATCTAAATATTGCTGGCGTTTGTTACCGTGGTGCCTTTTCAGATGTTTGATTAAATTTATAGTATTGAACGACCAAACAGAATCTCCACCCCTACAAATGGCGGCTTTGCAAACCTTACATGTTACACTCTTGCTTTGCGGTGTCGAGACTAAAATATCTCCACGTTGTTGTTAGTGCTTGTTTGTTAGCTCAGGTGGCTAATAGACGGCGATGCACTCATAGGACGCACTTTGCCATGCACACACTGCCTGGCTGCAAACTGTGGAATGGATTTCTTGAAAGGAGGGGCGGCGTCACATGTGTTGTGTGTTGGATCGGGTGCCCAGTGGCACACGGATCAGAAATTTCCGATCCGTGAATTGTGCCTCGATCAGACGCCGATACCGGTACTGGATGGGATCGGTCCCATCCCTAGCTTTTAATTTGGAATTAAGTTTTCAGAATTAAATAATTTGGAATTAAAGAATTCTCCTTCGGGTTTACATGGAAAACATGTTTATTTGCCTGTATTCAATTCCACTTAAGGTCTGGGGGTTTGCAATGGTTCTGATTGAACAGGGGAGGGCATGATGTACTTACGTCTACCGAAAGAAAACAAAATCCAGTTCAGCGTCTCCAACATCTCTGTCAGGGAAACTTTGTGCAACCTGGACGCCACAACTTTAAAAAGCTCTGCATTTCTATGCTTACGCCCATCCGTTTTTTTTCATTATTTTCAAATCTCCTAAGACTGTAATAAAATAAATTGTCTCAGCTCAAGTCCACTGCTTGCTTTGAGCGGCCATCTTGTTCCCTTTCAGCACTGAATAAGTGCATCATCGTGACAGGACAAGGAAATGAGCATGTGCAGAACAACTGCAATTAATTTAAAGTGGAATGAAAGTATATGTGATCGAGGAGTTATTGAATTTGGATTTAAAATCAGAATAAACTAGCCACCTTCTTTAAAATAAAGTCCAACTAGGAGTGGTAACTTTAATTTGGAATTAGGATTTAACAAGGTCATTTTAAATCTTTTTAAAGAGTATTTAAGTTTTATTCTGAGTTAAAGGTCTCCATGGTCCTGTGACTTGGTATTCTTTTATCATAATGGCATAAACACTCCTCAGAGGAGATAGAATAGGCCTTGAACACATCAGCACTGTGTGTGTCAACAAACCTAAGAGCAGTAGTGTACTATTTAATTTTGAGCTTGGAATGAAAAAAAAACTCTGCTTTTGCTTTTGCTGCATACACACTTGTTGCAGCAGGACATACCGGTACATCCTGCTCACCTGTTCACTTCGGTTTTTAAAGTGTCTGTGAAACTTTCATTTCAGTCTTGCTAATTAAAGTGTAAACTACTGTTAACATATTTATGAAAGTTACAGAACATTAGTCATTAATTAACTTGACAAGCAGAAAAAACCCTGATTGTTTTATGTTTAAGGTCTGCAGGAAAAGGACATGTAAAAATTGATGTTATGTGCTTCACAAAGTGTTAAGTGTTTGTAATTTATTTAGTGTCAGTTAACAAGAACAACATGAATGAACAGAAAATAAATCTAACTAAGATGGGAAGGTTACTTCTCATCTCATCTCAGACACACCAATTTTGCACAGTACAGGACATATCAAATTCAATGATTTTTAAGCTTATTTAAACAAACTGTATTCAGTTTATACGTATTCTTTTTTTGGTGTCTATAACCCCATGAGGGTTGGTCGTTTTGTATGTTTGTGACATGTAAATAAAGAAAAATTCATCAATTAACTATATCAGTCTTGTTAAAAATGACTTTAGCTTTATTTAAAACAATAGAAAAGTATTGATAGTTGTTACAATAAGGATTCAAATTGGGAGTATCAAAACGTTATCAATCAAAGTTAGGATTAACAATCCACATCCCTCAAAACACAGTTCATATACCTTCTAAACATCAGGTTACTCTCAAGTTTGGAGTTGGTGAGTTATGAAGTTACTAACAGGACATCTAAGAGACATGCCAGGTTCTCATTAAATATGTGTTCTAGTCATCTTCACCATAGAGTTGAAATTACCTGCACTTGACGGGCATTTGATCAGATTTGTGTTGTTTGGTTTGCAGCTGCGTCACCTGGGAAATGATGAGGTGCACATAGTATGGTCAGAGCACACAAGGGACTACCGACGTGGAATCATCCCGACTGACTTTGGGGACGTGCTTATTGTCATCAACCCAATGAAGAACCACATGTATTTCATCCAGATCATGAAGAAACCACAGGTAAGTGGTGACAGTCGGTTGACGTTGCTTAGCCATTGTCAGTAATAAGAATAAAAGAAGGATTAATTATCCTGAGTTCATAAAAACTTGAATGACATTTTTATGAAGTAGCTAACAGTGCAAACGAGCACTTCATTTATTTTCAGTCTCTTTATTTATATATCTGTATCTATATATATGTATTTATAGATTTATAGATAGATAGATATAGACATATAAAGACATAGAAATATAAACATATATATCTGTTTCTTGTTGTCTTGTTTTGATTTCCAGTCCCACTGAGAAAGCCTCCCATACTCCAGCAGTGTTCTGAGCAGTGTTCTAAATGCCATCCTTTCTTAGATACCTTTAATCTCGCACCATCTCTAATGTCCTTTAGACTGTCGCAGCTCTGTGATGTAGTTCCACAACATTGCCTTCATATTTTACACTGAATTCCTTCAGGGCAATTTTATAAATATCCCTTTGCGTGATTTTAAACAGTACTGCATCTTTCTTCAAGCATTAATGCATGACGTAAAACAACAGGTGCAAGCATTGCAAAGTCCCTGTTCAGACCTTGCATTAGAAACCATGTTGGATATTGATGTACTGATAGATAAGCCTTGATGCTTGGTCTGACTGGACCTCAGTGCTCACTGACAACAGTTTGATATCTGATTGCTCAGACTGCAGAAGAAGTGGTCTGGGATGCACGTCCTTAGGTCTGATGTGCAGATTTAAGTCTGCATTTTAACCGGTGTAAGGCTTAAGGGGAAGGCTTATGAATGCAAAAAGTTATGCAGAAAAGCAGTTATTGTCCTTGTCCATCACAGGGGGTCACATAGTCATTCATCCTTTTCACTTCAATTAAACATAATCAGGAAGAGAAACTCTTTTGATAATTTTTCATGGTAGTATGGACTTTATGCTATCATAAGAAAATGAGCTTGTACCACATTGGAAAAAGCACTACTAAGACTCTGAGGATGCACTGCTTCCTTAACCTAATAGAGTGGTGCAGGAATGAGTTTAAAAACGCAGAACTGAGTGAGCATTAAAACGATATTCCGGGATGGAACAAGTTGGGTCCTATCACAAGGTTTAGGGCAGAAATTACCCCTACAGCGGTGTTTCTGTGCAGCAGAAGCCCAGGGCGTCCGCACCAAACTCCCCCTCCCTGCTCCGGTCCTGCTCGTCTGCCGATCCCTCTGCACTCAGACGGGGCCATATTTTACTTGAGCAAAAACACACATCAACGGACTCCCACCGAAAAAATCTGATATCGGTCTGCATTCAGGCTTTATTTAGAGAATTTTCAGCGCGTTACTTTCACACAAAAACACAGCTAAATAAGGCTCTAGTTCTCACAGCGCCGGGAAACGGCCTCCGCTGTAGAGCCAGAGCTGCAACGGAGGCTCTGCAGCCACAGCTGTGGCTCTTCCTCTTTTTTTTGTGGGAGTCCGTTAATGTGTGTTTTTGGTCAAGTAAAATATGGCCCCGTCTGAGTGCAGAGGGATCTGCAGACGAGCAGGACCGGAGCAGGGAGGGGGAGTTTGGTGCGGACGCCCTGGGCTTCTGCTGAATAACTTGTCACTCTCATGAATTATGTTTAATTTCCAGTTTAAGAAATTGTGAAAAGTAGGTTCAGTGTTAAGATTATCACAAACAGAAGAACATGTAAGTTAGATATTGTTTGTTCTCTGCAGAGCTTATTATCAGCAGTTTTGAAAAACACAGTGGAAAAAATCCCATTGGCTTTTATGCATTTGCAGTCAAAGGCACCAGTGTGATGCTAACTGCTGTGTTGGTCGACAAAAACACATCATCCCTGCACCACTCTATAGAGGGCTAGTAAACCATGGCACTGTTGGGTGAAGCTGCCGCTATACCCCCAGCTCCACCCCATCCCATCCCTCCCCATCATGTTAGTGTAAGAATTTGTTTTTATAATTCAGCCCCTTTAATTTGTAACAACTGAAAATAATTAAAGAGGTCTTGCTTGTTTTAGTCACAACTTTGCACAGTGTCACAAAACTGTTGGCGCATGAGTTAGTAGGTAGGTTTGTGACTAAAACCCATCATGGGAAAAAAATTGACAGGTTTTTTTATTCAAACTGGACTGCCAAGTTGAAGACAGCAGGACCTCTTGGAGAGACTTTGACATTCGCATCAACTTCCAGGTCAACGACCATTGAGCTGCAGTGATTAAGGGCCCCCGTCCAATATGCATGAACAGACGCGTGTACCCACACACAATCACACACTGCTGCTTAAATGCATATTGCCCCTTTGTATTTGTTCGGTAGCTCAATATGAGGGCATTGTCTAGTATTGATTGTCATTTTAATTTCATTTACCTAACATTGATTCACATTAGATATGTGTGGTTGTCATGCAAAGTTAGCTAAAAATCCAATTTTAACTTGAACCTTTGCCCCAAGCAGATGGATAAACGGTAAAACAGGAAAAAGCTGCACAGAAAGATTTTAATCTCTTGCATATTTAAAAAGAAAAAAAGAACCGAACAAAACCAATAATGACAAAAAAAAAATCTCTGATGTGTTCTGTTTATACTTTTTCTTTTCTTGCTTTTTTTCTTAACTTCCCCAGGTTCCTTTCTTTGGGCCTCTGTTCAATGGCGCAATCGTTACTGGGATGCTGCTGCCAAGCTTGGTGCGGGCCACCTGTATCAATGCCAGCAGAGCTGTCAAGTCCCGACTGACACTCTACCAGAGCTTGTATCCTTTACTCACAAAGCTTTCTGCCTGATTGACTGTTCTATTCCCCATGCAGGGACTCATCGTAAAGAAATACTCTATTTTTCTGAAAATCAAACACAACAACACAGCTGAAGTCATTAGGGCTGTGAGTGCACATTAAGATTTATTTGTAAACTGGTTTCAACAAATGTTTAACGTAACTGACCTTTAATTTTGAGCACCACCAGTGGCTCATTTGGGTAAATTCATTGAGACATGTGGCATGGTTGTCACGTCAGCCAACGTACACAGCTGAGTGCTGACACTGATCTTTATGGGCTGGCTGATTTACATACAGCTATTAGGCTGGGGCTGTTTCACAGCCTGGAGCATCATGGGAGGTTATGTGAGGCTGTTTTTGTGTGGGAGCACTGATAATGTGTCATCATCTATCACTACTGTTTTATGGTGCATGAGGAGAGCCAAAATAAGAGAACCCTCAACAACTACAAGTGCATACAGACACAAACACACACACCAACTCTCCTCCCTCCGCCCATCCATCCAACAGTGTGCCGTTACGAGCCTGACTCCAGCTGTAGTTGTCAGTTGGTTTAAAGGGAGTGTAATCACCAATGGAGATGAATTAGCATGTGAATGCCAGCAGCACGAAGCTGGAGGGGGGCAGGGGAGGGGGCAGAGTCAGGATGGCCCCTGGAGGGGGAAAACTGATATCCTTTAACGCCCTACTCTTCCTCGGACAGCATGTACGGCACCGCCTCATCAGAACCACGCTGTCCCTCTGGCGGTTGCTGTAGAAACCTTTCCTAAGGACCTATTGTTTGGATTTAAGAGTATCTTTTGTATTGAAGAAATAGACGCATTTTAAAAGGCCACTCTTAACCCCATAGTTCAATAAAAGCTGTGGTCTTTAATTACACAGGGATGCTGTATGTTTACACTTGAATGTGTGTCAGTATTTATCTGCCTGCATGAGCTCCACAGTGCATCACATCCACTGGCCCCCCCACCATGTATCAGGCCTTGTCTGCGAGTCCCTGGGGGCATCCTGAGTGACAGATGTCTGTTACCCGACGCCAAGTGAATTAGCCCAGTGTGACTGTCAGTGCCAGAGGGGGGGCAGCCACAGGCCTGCCCGCCTCTGTGAGCCTCAGGGGGTAGGGGTGAATTGGACAGTACTGGGCTTGCGGTGGGCCCCTAAAGCCTTACCTGGCATTCCTTAGCAGAGGAGCAGACAGCACAAGGCATGATCTATGAGAGGAGATAAGCACTGCCTCTGGAGTTCTGGCACTGAGGGGCTGCCAGGCCTCACACCCTCCAAGCAAGGAGATGAATGAATATGCCAAGAACAGCAGGCTGCCAGAATCGGTTACTGCATGTCAGCTTTATTCACTGTTTGTCCTCCAATGCTGAGAGGTTATAAGGGTGGATTTGGTATAAGAATTACATTTTCAAATGCCTAAACGTATTGTTGCACAGGCATTAAGGCAATGAGAACTGAAGTGAAGCAGAAAACAATATTTGGAGCAGGTGGATTTGCTCCATTTTGAGGCTTCATATCCTGGATTTGCGTTTTTTTGCACCAGCTGTTTGGACTTTTTTATTTGTAGTTTGCTGTTCTCCCATCTTCTTATGTTATTTGAGGTTTCATTTGTGACAAGTTTGAACAGCTACCCACTTTTCTGTTTAATGATTTTTCGTTCTGAAGAAAAAACGGTCATCCTTAGTTTACCCCTTCACAATGCCTTAACAATCCGCAGTCTGCTCCCTGCCTATGAGACCACTCTCCAAGGTAATTAGTTGAATATTTCTTCAAAAGAAGGCTATATGACCCCCGTGTGTCCAGATAAAAGGCCAGCAAGGCACTGCAGGTCCCTTTCCCACTCTGTCACATGGCTCAAGAGGACTCACGCAGTCTGCTGCAACGCGCACAGGATCTCTCAAACTAATAGGATTTGATATTAAAAAAAAAGACAGCAAGGAATATTTTTAGAAAATGCAGACACAGATAGGTTACAAGACTGTTTAATGGATACTCCCTCAGCAGCCTTCCAGGTCGTTTTCTTTACCACATATTCACCTCTCTTTCTCTTTCTTCTCTTTCTTTCATCACTGATTCTTAAAATCTGTTAATTTCAATTTGTTTCTTCCAATGTCAAGTATAATTTGTGTCAATCTCTTCTATCACAAAAGTAGCCATGGCTTCATGGTCTTGATATCACAAGCCTTTCACAGACGGCTCATAATGTATCATTTATTATTTAGGTGCCTGATGGAAAATGCAGCTGGTCTGGCTTTGTGTAGTCTAAGTGTTTTGTCTGCAGCCACTCCAATTTTGCTACCACATTTAAAGTTATGACCACAAAATGTTCAATCTAATACAACTTTGGCTTTTCCATCCAACCATCACTCTTTTATTGACTCATCAGCAGCTAAATGAAATAACTGAATTCATTCCTCCTCTATCGATAGAACTTTGGACATCAAAACAATTTTTCTACACTTTTGTCTCCTTCTTAGAATGAAATCACTCACAATGAATTCATAAAGTACACCAGGTTGGACCTCTTCTTCCAGTTTTTCATGGCATAGATTTAACAAGTCCTGGAAGCAGTCCTCAGTGATTTTGGCCAATCCTAACATAATAGCATCGCACAGCTGCTGGAGATTCAGCAGCTTCACATCCCTGATTTAAATCTTCTGTTCCACCACATCTCAAATGTGCAACATTAGATTGAGATCTGTTGGTGTAAGAGGCCACTTGAGTGCAGTGAATTTATCGTCATGTTCAGGAGACTAGTTTAAGATGATTTGAGCTTTGTGACATGGGGTATTTTCTTGCTGGAAGTAGCCACCAGAAGATGGATGTACTGTTGTCATAAAGAAACAGACACAATCTTCAACAATACTCAGGTAGGCTGTGGTATTTAAACAATTCTGAGGCTGTACTAAGGGACAAAAAGTGTGCCCAAAAAAGGCATGGGAATTGAAAAGATTTTATTGATGCCAATACCATCAACACTTTTGTGCACTGATCTGATTCCTTAATGATTCCATAATCGATTCCTGTGGATTTCTGTGTGGGCAAAAGCTTTCCTAAAAAGGTTTCCAGTGGCAACAGTTTTAAAGCCTCTACAAGGTTTTAAAGCCTCTACAAGTTAGTTGTGTTTACTGAAAGGTTATGCAGTATGCATCATTTTGTTGAAAATTAGGACACACTTTAGACCACATCTGCCCTCTCTACCATGGTTTCGTAATTCTTTATCATTTCGGTTGAGTTCCTTGAGTAGGAGTGTAACTTCTTTACATCTTTGATCTGAAAAGCTTGTAGAACAATATGGAGAGAATTGATATGAGAATATACCATCAAAAAGGCTAATAATGATATTGATTATTTAAGGGAGTTGTTATCGATTCTCAACTGGAATTGTTTTTTGGTTCCCATCTCTCAAGAAAATATCCCCCACACCATTACACTGAACCATTGATCCAAGGAATGACAGATCTGCGCCTTAAGTTGTTTACACCAAATTCCTACCCTACCATCTGAATGTTGCCAAAGAATTTGAGTCTTGGCAGACCAGGCAACACTTTTCTGTTCTCTATTTTCCAATTATGGTGGGCCTGTGTGAATTGTAGCCTCAGTTTCCTGTTTGTAGCTGTCATGAGTGGCATCTGCTGTGCTCTTCTGCTGCTGTAGCCCATCTGCTTCAAGATTCAACATCTCCTGAATATCTTGGTTGTAGTGAGTGGCTGTTTTACTGTTACCTTTCTATCACCTCACTTTTGCCACTCTCCTCTGGCATTGACAAGGCATTTTTTGCCAGCAGCTCCCTGGATTTTTTTTTTTACACCTTAGAGATGGTTATGTGGCAAAGCCCAAGTAGATCATTTGTCTCTGAAATACACAGACCAGCCGTTCTGGTACACGCGATCATCACATTCAGAGTCCCTCAAATCATCTTTCTTCTTCATTTCAATGCTCAGTTTGAACTATACCAGGCTCTATTGACCATTACTGCATGCCTGAATGCACTGAGTTGCCGCCATGTGATTGGCTGGTTAGCACTTTCAGTGGTGTAAGCTGATAGAAACTGAGCATCTAGTGTCACCTGGACCACGCCCGTCAGTAGATGAGTTTACACTATGATGGATGATAAAGAGCCTTCGCATTGTCATCGCAGCATGAAGAGCCCAGGACCCGTCTCTCTCCTCATAAGCACTCGAGTTTGATGTGGCTTCCATCAGTCTTTGTGATGGGTTATTGTTAAGGGGTGAAACTGTGCATGCGTGTGTGTATGTGTGTGTGTGTTTTTTGGAAAGGTTGCAAGTTTCTAATAGGTGAGATAGTGCGGAACTGACCTTGATTCAGAGACACAGCCTCCCTACTGGATGGAATCAATAGTTTTTGCACACTGCCCTTAGTCCCCATGTTCTGTGCTCGCTCTCTCTTGCGCACACACACACACACAGATCCATCTCTAGGCAACGATCAATAACCATAATCTGTTTCTGCCCATCGCCAGTCATGCGAGCCAGGCTTTTAGGTTGTGTGTGCGTCTGTGCCTGTGTATGTGTATGCAGTGGTAAAAAAAAAAGAGAGGGGGCCTTGATCCTTTCAGGGGAACCTAGAAAGCTGTTGAGGTCTGTCATGTTCTGATGCTTATGCGAGCATATCTAAGGTTTCCCAGCTCTTCTGTTTGCCAAAACAAGGTGTACGTAATTTGAATAAAAGTCCAAAGAAAGCCTAATGAACATGATAAATATATGACATCTTGTACGCTCTCCTTTGTGTGCTGTCCCGGCCCCCGATCCCTCCCCCAGACGCCATCATCATTATTACAGTCACTGCATTTACAATGACAGATTCTCACACCCCTTCTGAGCAACTTATTGTCCCACTCTCGCTGCGTCTTTGTCCTGCAGCAGTGTGTTCTTTTGTGTTACTGTAAGATTCTTCACCTAGCAGAGATGAAAGTGCGCCTGTATGCATGATGGGATGTCATGAATAGGATCTGCCATGTTAGTGTTGTCTCACATGAATTATTTAGCATCACTGATAGGTCTAATTTGCCAGCTGTTGTGCCATAACTGTCGGCCGCCTCGTAGATAATACTCAGCAGTCTATATCGCTGTGGAACACAGTGCTTGACTGGGCACAGTGAGACGCCAGGCTTGTCATTATGTGCCGGATACATGTAATGGTCTGAGCTGATATGAGTTTAACCAGCCAACTTCCTGTTTATGGAAAGGGAAAGAGACTGATAAAAATATTTCACACTTAATATACAGCTGACCTTAAAAGAAGGCTTAAAGGAGCACCAAGTGAGTGGTTTGATTTACTCAAGCTTGGGTTTAGTCAGTGTTTCTCAAACAGTGGGGTGCGACCCTTGCTGCTCGTGGTCACACCTAAGGAGGTTAACTTGTTTGGCAGGAGTGTGGTCAAACTGGGGCATGGTCTCCCCATGGAATGTTCGGTGTTTTTGTCTTTTTACAATTGAATAGGGGTCAGAAAATTAAGTTAATGTATGTGTGGGTAAATAAAGTCAAATTCTCAGTACCTGTGTTTGCATAGTTACACTTAATGAGGTATTTATAAAAATATGTTTGGATGTATTAAGACAAATCCTGATTTTGCCCTTTAAGTAACTTTGTTGGCGTTGGGTGGTGCAGATTTTGATCTTGAAGGAGGGGCACAACAGAGAGTAATGGAGAACAACTGGGTTAAGGGTGCTTTTTTATAAACTGAGTTTTATTGATTTTTAGAGATGCATGATGTTAGTTTTTCTGCATCAGAAATGTTCTATGTAATATTTGACCTTATCATTTTATGGTGAGAGTCTATTTGTGTTAGAAACAACATTTTATTCCTTAATAAATTATGCACTTGTTTTTTAAAATAGACATTTTATTCTTTTATTTAACCTTCTTTTAACCAGGAAAGGAAAATCATTGAGATTAAAATCTATTTTAACAAGATTGTCCTGACCAAGATAGGCAGCAGTTAGGCAGAGTTAACAAAACTGAGTAAACATTGATACATCATCATAAACATTGAGTGATAATGAGTTGAAGGACATCATACATTTGAAAATTAACAATAATACCACCATTACATGAGAAATTTCTGGCCATTTTTATGGTCAAAATACCGGCTATGGAAATTGACAGAAACATATGTATCTGCCAATACCGATAATCAGAATTTTAAGGAAAGTATACAAAGTCAGCCTGATATTATTTTGGAATTCAAACAGAATTTTCCAGAAAGTGAACCTACTAATTACCTAATTAGTGAAGAACATTTTGAAGGAAGGTATAAAAGAGTAGATATAGACATTTAAAAAATGTATAGAGAAAGAGGATTAAAAAAACTCAGCCATTCATGTCTCACAAACAAACAACAAAAGGCTCTCCAAATGTTCACACAGCCACTCCTTTTCCTATATTTCTCTCACAAGGGCAGACCCCCTGTAAAGTGCTGGAATTCAGACATGTACTTTTTGAGTGTGTTTGACCATTTAATGACGTTTTGGCCACTCACCACCAGCTGGATCAGTTCCACAAGTAACTAATTACAGGAGGCCACATAAAATAAATCTCACCACCTCTAAGTCTCCTCTGATACCTTCATGAGGGAGAACCCTGACGATCTCCCATTTCCACAACATGACAATCATTGTCTAGTGCATATGTGTCAAACTCAAGGCCTGGGGGCCACATCCGGCCCGATGGACAATCATATCTGGCCCGCGAGATTGTTTTATATTGTTTTGTTTTTGTTATTAATGGTCTGGCGGTATGAAGTGCTGATAACACACAAACTACAGATCCCATAATGCAATTGCTGTACAATAGACAACTGGGAACAAAAGCACAATTTTTATGTAATATTTTCAGGGGTTTTTTGTTGCATGTTCATATTTCCAGCTTTTATTTTGACAGGAGATATTTTCATGGAGAGCAAAAGCTCTTACAGTTATTTATAGTTTCAGTTTCTTTATTCTGTAATAATAGTATTTGTGTCCATTTATTCATATTTATTATAAAAAAAATGTTTAGTTTTAATGTGTTCAATAAATATTTTTCCTTTTCGGCCCTTGACCTAAAGTGTGTTTTGAGTTTTGGCCCCATGTGCAATTGAGTTTGACATTCCTGGTCTAGTGTATTCAAATACATTTTCGAACAAAAAGTAGTTACTTGTTACAGAGTTTAATTTGTGAACCTGTTAAATCCTTAGAAGAAAGACCAAAGATAAAGAGCTTGACTCTCTCTTGATTGCCTCCTAAGAGTTTCTACTAACTTTGGACGTTGTGCTCCCTCGTTTTATACACTTACATTGCCAAAAAATAATGACAATCAGTACAAACCCTTTTTTGGCACTTAATACACAAAGAAGAGGTCTGAAATCGTTTTGTTTGATACGTGAGGTGTTAAATATAATATGTGTTTCTTTTAATCTATTACAGGTAAAGATTGTTGTTAATACCTGAACTGCCTCCTGTCAGTCATCCTCATCATATTCAGTGTCAAGATCTTTCCCATGATTCTGTGCAACATCTCTTGGGTTTCCTGAGCTGCAGAGTTCAGCAATGTGCAAGGCAGAAAAAGGTGCATTTATAATTAGTGTACCTGTCTTGAATTGGCCATAGTGGTTTGGGCGGAGGCTGGCATTGGTTTTATTAGAGTGGTTGTGAGTTTACGCAGTATTTGAGGGACTATACTGAAGGGAGGGGTCTCTCCCCCTGAATGTTTTAACCTAATCCCATTATCAGTGTAGCGCACTGCCTCCCATCTTTTTCCCCTCCTTATCCCTACCCCCTCCCACTCTTCTCTCCAGCTGACCAGCTGTTCCTGCCGGGATTCACGACAATGTCCGATGTGTTCAGATCACTGAGTCCCCCCCTCCCCTTAAAACACACACCAATATACACAGCACAGTCCATGCACAACCAAAGCAATCGCCCATCCCATAGCTGGTCCTCTGGAAGGCCTAGAGGGAGGAGGGTGTTAGTTAGGGTAGAAGGGGGTAGCTTTGGGGGTGAGGAGGGGGCAAGCACAGGCCTGTCAAACCGAGAGCCCTGACTCAGGAGGCTGTCCAGCTCGGATGGCATATGGCGTCTAGCTTCATACAACATGCAAAAGTATTCCCTCCCTTCACCCCCCTTGCCCCCTCCCCATCTCCCTCCCCTGCTGTTCATGCAGAATGACTCATAGCATTACTCATTTTTTTTCCCCCTCTGTCCCCCACCCCTCAACATCAGTTCCTCCTCCTCCTTGCCACCCAGCCCGCAACAAAAGGCGTCCGCTGCATGGCACCCACACCCTGAAAGCCCTGGGGGCCCAGCCCATCCCTGCTTGCATTCTGAGGTCTGAGCTTCATGGGGGCCGCCCCCTTTTAAACACAGGTAGTGCAGGCGTGGAACCAGACGGCCAACAGCAGGGACCTGGAGCCCCGCCTGAGGAAGCGTACACACACTGCTGTTGTCAAACTGTGCTGCCTGTTGGTGCATTTGTGTCTACGTTTATATGTATAGAAACTCTGTATGTAATGCATCTGTCATTAAATGGAGATAATTCTTTAGTGTTTTATGCACTATTCATACTCTAACCCCTCTAATACATGTTTTTTTAGTCTGTTATAGATTTAGTCTTTAATATTTGTACATCTTTGTGGTTCTTTTAGTTTACTTTGGTCAACTCCATCCTTTTAATGTGGTGTTGTGTTGACTGGGAACCATTTGTTGACAAAATGAATACATTTTGACTTTAAATGAGAAAAAAAATAAGAAGAAACCATAAGTGTCACCTAAAGAATTTCATGTGCTGTGTATTTTTTAAACTTGAACCCCCATCATCTGGCCCCTCCCCTTCTCTCTCCGTCTGCTGTGCGTTCATGTCCGACATCTGTGTTTTTGTTAGCATGAGCAGCAAAGTCAAAGCAAGAAATACTGACAGTTATTTTGGAATGGCCTCCTCTTCTGCCCAAACCCATTATGAGATGGACAGTTTCATAAATAAGAGCAGAACGATGGACCTGTGTCATTTTACAATGCAAGAGTATATTTGCTTTTTGGAAGTAAAAATGCCCGGAATATGTTTTATGAAGTTACTTGCACTCTAATTTTGTATTTTGGCATTCACATGAACACTTCTGTTCAAGCCCTGCTCAGAACAAGCTATTCTGACGTAGGTGTATTGAAGCCCCTCTCAGGGAGAGGATGTGGCTCCAGCCTATGAGCACAGTGCTGTAATGTTGGCTGCACAAACATGCCTAGACTTGCTCCTCCCATTAGAGGTAAAAATGATCTTAGGTCGGGAAGTGTCTCCATCTGGGGGAGGTGGCATATCCCCGAATGAAGCAGTGTCAAAACATACATTATATGCCACCATGGAAGATTAACCTTGAGCCACATGTTTGATCTGCCTGCAACTTGGTTTATAGGGGAACCAAAATCCAAATCTGGGCTGATATTTTGATAAATGTGTTTAGAAAAATTGCAGGGAACATTATGCCTCAGAGCAAAATTTTTGAAAATGAGTAAGACATGCGGCTTAAAATCAACAAGTAATTTTTTTTATCTGTGCCATGTCATATTACTTGTTTAGGGGACAAACCCTGATTTCCTCAAAATGTTTTGAATCTCAATGTCAAAAAACACAACAGTTGTTCTATAGTATTTTATTTCTGCCCATGGCGAAAGTCTCAAACTTCCTCCTATTTAGGTTAAAATTGAGTGGATTCCTATATATTGAAAAACAAGAAGGACTTTATCCCACATTTAATATTTTAGGTACGCCTGATCTAATTTACCTGCTGATGGAAGATCTAAAATTTGCTGAACATAGTTAAAGGGCTACCAAGCTATTTTTGGTGTAGGTTTAAATGAGGTACATACCAGTTGTTAACACTTTAGCCACAGGGATTCTGGCTAATGGCTAAAATAAGAGCAAAGGATTGTAAATTAGTCCCGTAGAGTGACAGTACCCTTTTTTATGTATTTATTTGTTTTCTCTGATAGTAAACTTGGTTTGTAATTGGAAGGTTGCAGGTTCGAGCCCAGTTTCAGCTGGCACATGACGATGTGTCCTTGGGCAAAACACCTAACTACTTGTTACTCCCACTGCTGCATCAGTGGCATGTAAATGGGTAAGGAAGGGCTTGAATGTGTAAGTTGATGCTAATGGACAACTGACTAATACCCCTTTCAGTCAGCTCCTGTCAGCAGTTTGAAAGGGTCTAGGGCATTTCGACCCGGGCCAACTGACCCCACAAGCAATTCGGGTTTTAAGTGACTTGCCTCCAATCGGAACGTTAGGCCTGAGTTAACCTGCTAACTAACATCATGACATCGGCGCAACATGCCAATCCGTAACTTGCATGACTCTTTGCAATTTCAGCAACAAATTCCATCCACCTTTGTATCATCAGCACCGAGTTTGTACCTTCTCAAAGAGGGACAAAAGTACAAAGTACTGAAAACAGCTGACCAACGTGTCCACGGCTTTCATGCTCCTTTCTGTTGTTTACATGGATGGGCTTTGGTGCAGGTAAGATGTCATCAATGTAACGACATCGGCTTGATGCACCAGAGGAAAAAAAAATGGCCATGCAGCTCGTCTGCTGCCAATTAGACCCGGGTCTGCTGGCAGTGGGAATAGCGTCAATTCCTGCATTAAAAAAAACGCATTGACCTGCTAATTTTAGTTTGAAAGTAGAAATAGAAACTCCAACCATCAGTGGGTGAATGTGAGAGTGAATGGGTGTGAATGGATGCATTAAAGCTGCTTTGAGTAGTCAAAGACTAGAAAGGGGTATATAAGCTCAAGTCCAGTTACCATGTGATTTACCTTATATTCACTAAATTGTTGGCACTGTTCGGCCCATAAAGAAGCAGTAGAAGTCTTACCTTTTTTGCTAATCACCATCACTTTGGCTAAATTGGAATAATCTTCATACAGCCCCGCTTTAAAACTACGGAGCCATCCTTTTAAGAAACAACTAGGGGTATGTATGGTGTAGATTGTACCAGGACCCCTAGGTTGACTAAATAAATATTACAAATTTTCTAAGTTTCAGTAAGGTATTAAACTGCTTAATTGGCTTCTTGTTAATTACCCTGACCCTAGTCTCACCTCTGGACTAGTACCTACTGCTTTGCGGACAGTGTGATTGATGTGTGATGGTGTTGCTTCTAGCACACGGGTTAAAAAAAAAACCTGTCTGTCTGCTTTCAGTGATAAGCTAGCCGTTCCATCTGTTCCCCCCTAGTCCTGTTTAATTAATGAACTTTCTTTCTCCGCCCCACAGCCAACCAGCTCAACACTAAAGCAAAAGCTGTTAGCCCTCTCAGGTTATCCAAATGGATGCGTGTACACCCCCCCACACCCCACCCCAACCCAATGGGTGCATTCTCATTGATTAGTTATGTTTTGTTTCCCCCTCTTTTGTCTCAGGGTTCTTGAAGGGAGGGTTTAATGAGCTTTGCTGGCAGGCTGAAGTGCTTGAAATCCAGGGATAAATGGGAATCATTTTGTTGTTTTTTGTTTGTTTGTATGCTTTTTGCTGCTGTTGTGATGGACTTGGCAGAGATATGCCACCATGTGTGTATAAGTATGGACATCAATAGTGCATGTGTCTGTTTGGATGTGTATGAATTGCTTTGAGGCGGGGTGGATTGCATTTCATCCCTGCTGGTCCATCATTGCCCCCTCAGAAGTAAGGAATCTGGACCACACTCTCACAGTGGACTCTGTCACTATTCATCTTTCAGTTGTCTCAGCAAAACTCTTGTCCTGCCTCCTTTAAACACCAAGTACTCCCTCACTTCCTTTATGTCCCCTCTTCCTTCCATGTCTCTTGTTACAAGGCAGTGGACAGGCCTTTGTCCAGCTGAGGCTGCCCCTCTTTTGTTTGCCCGGCCTTTTTTATCCCTGTGCTAATCGCCATGGTCGTGTGCCTGAGTTAGACCCCATATTTCACGCTCAGCTCTCCTTTGTTTGACACACCGCCCCTGATAAGAATCCCAATTCTAGGGCCCCTCTGATATTGAAATCCAACAGCGGCGTAGAGAGAGCCTTCAATCATCCATTATCTGTGCTCCAGTGATTACCATTCAATCTCCCAGGGTCCATGCTCCTCATCACCAGCCCCAGAGCTGAGGCCGTCCCCTGAAAGAACCCGCATCCCTTAACGCCTGTGTCACATGCAAGCATTTCCATAGATATTTCTGATGCCGTCTTGAGACAGCCCCACATTGAATGCTGCTGGGAAATGTCACTGAAATGTCAGTCATCATTCACCACCGGAATCTCTTGGTCTCTGATGTGGCCCTGGGTTTTTGGAACTCTTGTGAGGACATCTTCTGACATTATCGGGTCTCTGTCCCTAAATGCCTGTTAAATTTCCTATTCTTTCCTTTTATTTAGTTCTAGATTATGGTTGCTTTTTTTCCTTTTTACATAAGACTGCCTTGCTTATAATGTCACAGAATTAATTGGCTGCTTTAAGAAGGTATTAGTTGATTATTTATAAGTTGCACATTAATGCCCCTTTAAATGGTTCAAAGGCAGTGTCTGCTCTTCTGCTGGCCTGTGTCTATTGTTCTCTTTTAGAGGATGTCCTTGTGCCTTGCAGCATTTGCATTTTTGCACTAAATGGAATTTTCTGCATTGACAAACACGGTGAGGCACACAAAGACCCAACAAAATAAAACATTTAAGTATGCATCTTTGTGCATTGTCTGCCTCTTCTTACAGTGAGCAGGCTTTGATGTGTTAATATTGGGAGTCTGTGTTTTATTTTCAAGTGCTGGTTGTGGCTTGATGAGATGCACTGAGAAATGGTGGACAAATATTCATGTTTTGCTCTGTATAAAGGCAGTGATTGTATGAAGTTTGATGTTGAATATTTGCCTGGTGGTTTCAAACATGGAGATAACATGTCTTCATGAGACCCTTTATATTTATAGTTAGATTTATCTTTTTTCATACATTATAAAAATTAAACACACTTTTTCAGGTAATCCTTGCCAGTACTGGTTGGACGTCTTTGGCTTTTAAATCTGCCTTAATTCTTTATGGCGTAGATTCAACAAGGTGCTGCAAACATTCATGAGTGAGTTTGGTCCGTGATGTCATGATGGCTTGTGCAGTTGCAAATCGGGCTTTACTTCCCAATGATGCTATGTTAAATTGAGATCAGAAGACTGTGGCGGCCACTGTTGTACAGTCAGTACAAGAAACCAGTTTGAGAGATGAGAGAGTTTGAGTTTTGTGACATGGTGCATTGCCCAGGTGGAAGTAGCCATCAGAAGACAGGTACCCTGGGGTAAGACAGTGATAGAGTATGGTCATCAACAATACTCAGTAAGGTTGAGGTGTTCAAACAGTGATAAATTGGTACAAAGGAGCCCAAAGTGTGCCAGAATTATCCTCCGCAGTTCACACTATTTCACCAGCAGCCATCAGCAGTAACTCTGGTTGCAAGGCAGGTTGGATCGATGGCTTCATGTTTTTAAGTCAAATTTTGACAAAATCAATACTCATTAGACTATGACTGTTGCTTTTTTTAACCTCTGCAACCACTCTTGCCATTCTCCTCTGGCCTCTTGTATCAACAGAGCTTTTACATGTAGAACTTGTTCTCACTCAGCATTTTTTTTATTGGACCACCCTCTTTAAAACCCAGCTGTGAGTTACACCAGCTGAGCGTTCATTTAAAAGTATCCTGGTTTGAATGCAAGTTTTTCTTACGACAGGTTTACACTCTCCTAACATTTAAGGAGTTGCACCACTTGAGATAGTTTCGATGTAGGCTGAAGTTACAACTTAAATCATTCACTGTTTCTTTGTGTAGAAAGGTGGGACAACTTGGTGGATAAGAAGGAGGGTTTAAGAGGCTTTTGGTGTCAGTACAGTGTTCTCTGTGATAGACAACATCATCAAGACGTCTTTTCTCTTGCTTCTGTTTTACAATTTCAGCTGTTCAGCAAGAGAGCAGTGTTATTTGTTTCATGTTGTTGGTGATTTTACTCCATGTTGTCACTGTTTGTATATTACTCTATTAATGGATTACAGCTGTAAGCCTCACTTTTTTTTCCACTGTCAATTACAGCCATCACCCTAAGCTATTCCCAGCCTTTGGTCTGTACCGAGATATAGAGCATCCCATTTGCCTAGAAATTTTGAGGCTGTGCTGTATTGTCAAAAATCTCTGTGTTTAGTGTGTACTTTACACTATAACGTAAAAAAGATCAGGCACATAGCCGGTACAAAAGGCTAAAGAGGTGATTGTGTGTGAAAATCCCAGTAGATCAGTAGTTTCTGAAAACTCAGACGAGCCTGTATGGTACCCAAAACCATAGTGTTTTCAAAGTTACTTAGATTACCTTTATTCTCCATTCTGACACTTGATTTGACTTGAGCGGGTCATCCTGGCCATGTATGCATGCTTGAATACACTAAGTTGCTGCTATGTGATTAACAGTAACAGTCCAGAGTTGGGTTAGGCAGTTGAATGTGTTTCCCTAATAAAGTGTGCAGTTGTGATTGATGCTACACATTATCAGAGTATCAATATGAACAGCATGCTTGCTGTTTATTCTTGTTTTCTTTTATGTAAGAATGGTTTTGTTCTGCACACGTCCACTTATCCAACAGACACACAATAGCCCTCGGTACCTTTGTTTAATGTAGTGCACACATCTTCATTAGCTATGTATAGCTTCTAATTACTATTGATGAGACTCTGGCTGATTTGGGTACAAATCTATAGCTTTTGTTATTCTAATGAGTGTTATTTATCCTCAGATCTTCAAGCCAGGGGGCTTTGGAATGGAGCTTTGTGTAGACAGATATAGCCAGGCCACTCTAGATACACCCACTTGTTTTTGTATCAGCCTATTCTGATGAAATCCAGTTTGCCTCCCCCCACATCATCACCAGTCTGCATGGATGTATAGCACTTCCCGCTCCTCCATCTGTTTTTGTCCACCCATGAAAAGGTCCATTATAATCTGCAGGATGCACAGTTGACGTGCCGCTAGCTGCGTTTGAGCCAATCAAGGCAGCACAGTGAACTTAGACCACAAATCCAAGAGGCCCCAACCCCACCCCCAAGCTCACTTTTATTATTCAAGCTCTCTGTCAGAGTTCTTGTGTTGAACAAGTTTTTATAACAACATTGTCTTCATCATTCCTTTTCCACTACAAAAGCCTCAAGCCTGAATGGGGCTCTATGTATACCCTCTGGATGATGGCAGACTCCTTATTAACCCTGGAGTGACTAGCTAATGTCATTGAAGGAGGGCCACCTGGCTGTGAGACTGTACAGTCAGCTGCCACTGAAGGGCCAGAATAGGAGACGACCAGGTGTTGGGCTCCAGCCCCCCTAATTGTTGCCATGTAATAGCCTGCTTGACTGCACAATATAGCCCAGGGGCGAGGATTAGGAAAAAGCTGTTGCCAACACAGAAGTCCATTTTCTTTATCTTGCAGGGGTTTTGTCCATTGGTTTCTTAGATTTCTCAGGTTTCATGTGCCTGTGTTTGTGTATTTGTATTAGTTCAGTCAAATTTAATTCCTTAATAACATGTTTACTCAAAATTACTTAAATACTCCTAATTTTTGGGCACCGCTAAGGCACACAGGATGAATAATTTTGACCTTTGACCTGATCCATACTTTGAGAAATCAGGAAGCAGTAACAGGGATGGCAAGCAGGAGTGGGTAAAGGGTCTTGCATAAGTCAAAATCATCTTTAAACTCCTGCTTTTACTGTTTAAAAGACCAAAGTATGTCAATTTTTACAGCTTACTGACTGAGCAGAGAGCCCCCTCCTCTCACCAAAGACAGCTGATACACTGTTTACACCTGTAGCAGACAGCACCTCACTTTCTGTAGCTAATTACTCCAACAGTGAAGTAAAGACTCATCTATAAGTTCCACTCACATAAAAGACACTCATCAAACATTTCACATTTCCTGTCCCTCTTAACTATTTCATTTTTTAAGTTGTTTTTCTCTGTGGCCAAGCTTACTCCCTAACAGAAGCTCCTTATTTTCCCCTTTAAGGGTCTTCTTTCTGTTAACTCTGGTTCTCGTATTCAATTTTGATAACTGCCAGAGTATGTTCACAATCACTAAAGTTATCACATACTGAGTACCCCTGATCAACCATGACCCGTCTACTCTGTGGTAATCTTTCAGTTTTAGTACAACTCACAGCCATGTTTTCAATGGCTCTGTAGTCTTTCTGCTTCTACCCTCTGAATTAGACTTGCCATGTGAGCCAATGGACAAATGCCCAACATGACAGTGGTAGGAGGTCACAGTCGTAGGTCCATTTGTTGGCCGACAGGAAACAGCCGTTCTAGGCAGCCATTGGCACTGCTCACTGGAAAAGTGCTGATGCTGCAGATTTTGCTGTCCAGTGCACAGTGGAAGAGGCTATTATTTAGCAGAGACATTTAAAATGCACTGAAAAGCATAAAAATCCAGAAAGGATATTATAACCTCTTTGAAATAGAGCAGGGTATTATCTAGCCAAGTGCCACCACCCTAAGCCAGTACATATAACAAAGAAAAAGCTCAACAGATCAGTTTCAAAGGATCTCATACATGTTTTAGGTCACTAGCATGAAAAAAAATCAGTAAAGCTGGACCCTTAAAATGTAGAAATTATGCCTGTTAACATCACTGGGTATAAGTGAGCCAGTATGTACACCTGACCCTGCACATTTTGCATCAGCAGTGTTAAACAGTTTACAACAGAATAAGCACTTTGAAGCTGTCTCTTAGCTCTAAGTCACAGTTTCAGGCCATAGTTATGTTGCAGTAAAGCCCTAAAATACACTCATAAAATCTGAGAGTAAAAACCATAGAATATACATTGCTTAACAAAATTATTAGACCAGCACCCAGTGTAAGGTCTGTGCCACAGCTGCCCTCAATGGACAGCATTAGTAATGATTAAAATCATTTTAATGTTTCTGTAATGGTAAACGCGTCTGTATGTAGAAGCTTTTTAACCTAAGTCATTTTTTAATGAAAAATAGTAAAACACATTTGTTTTCTTGATAAAAAGGTCAAATGATTTTTTACTTGCATTCTTGAACAGAAAAAAATAGTTTTATTGGTTGAATGTTGTGCTTGATTTATTTCTGATTCTTAGAGAAGCCAGTGAAACGACTCCGATTCTGATGTAAAAAGGTGAATGAAGTTTGAAGTTCCCCATTTCTGTTCCCACTATTACATTTTCAATTTTGACCAAGTTATTGAAAAATTTCTAAAAAATTTGTGTTTAATTATTTGTTATGATGTTATGAAGTGGTCTAATTAATTAGATAAGCAAACTCTTTCTCTCTATTCACCTGATTTATGAATCAATCACTCATCAAGTATGGCTTGACTTTGCCAAGATAACCTCAACAATATAACAAAAAAGAAATTAAAAAAAGTAAATATGCATTTAAATTTGATTTATGTTTAGATAACTATGTAAAGTTAATCATTTATTTGTGATTGCAGTTTTTATGTCTCGACTATTGACAATTAGTAAATAAGTGTACAAAATGAATGGGTTGTTAATGGATTATATATTTAAAGATTTTTAACAAACTGCATTTATAATCTTATTTATTCTAAAAAGGATTTAATCCACTATTAATCCAATTATTTTAATTACAGAAGCCTTGCTCAAAATATTTTCCGAATTCAAACAGGAGGGCAAATGAAACCAACCTTGCCCCCAGTAACTAACCCTTTTTATGCTGTGTTTTCACAACAGCTGTGATCATATGTAACCTCCCACTAATCATTATCATTCCCACTAAATGCCTTGCATTTTGCATTAGGCCTGGCATCCTAATTGGCCTGATGAACCTTTCATAGAGAGGGCAATAACGGAACAAAAGACTGCATGTGCAGCATGTCTCAGCGGAGGAGCAGTCTGAGATGCGTTGCGTTAAGGCATTGCAGTTGTTCTGTTGCACATGCCACAAAAATCATTAAAATTTCAAAAGCCTCTGTTCATTTAGTTTTAATATTTCATCAGGGCTTGTCTGAACATTGTTAACGTATGGTTAAAATCAGAGCCTTTGGCTACACTCAGAGTTGGCACCATCCCTGTGTGACTAAACTGTCAGGCTGTTTTTTGATGTCACCTACGCTCACTGGACATTTTATAAGGTCAGCCTTGCTAGACTGGGTTAAAAGCAACAATACAAAAGTTGGCTGTGGCATTTGATGATGCTTAATAAGTACAAGTGTGTCAAGAAACAATCCCCAAGACCATAACACCACCACTAACTGTCTGTGCTTTCATGTCACATTCACCATATCAGACCGTCTGTGTGTTGCAGCAGACTCATCAGGCCAGTCCAAATTTTCAGCTTACATTTTTCTGATCTTAGCTGACAGTCGTGGCATCCATTGTGCTCCCATCTGCTCGAAGAGCTGATTTGTTTTGCATTTAGAAATTGTCTTCTGTATATCTTGGTTGTATTGAGTGATGTTTGAGTAACTGTTACCTTTGACCACTCTGGCTGTTCTCCTCTGACCTCTGGCATCTGATAGGTATTTTGACCTAGAGAACTGCTGCTCACGAGCTATGTTCCCTTTTTTTTTACCGTTCTCTTTATGTCATCGAGATGGTTGCACAGGAAAGTCCCAGTAAATCAGAGGGTTTTTTTTTAGAAACTCAGACCAGCCCGTTTGGCACTGACAGGCATGACATGGTTGATTTAAGTCACTTAATCACCTCTCTGGTCCATTTTGACACTCAGTTTGAACTTCAGCCAGTCAGCCTGACCATGTCTGCATGTCTTAGTGCATTGAGTTGCTGCTGTGTGATAAGCTGACTAACAGTGAATCCCAATTCTGCCCCTTAGCCCTTCCTCTTCATCTTACCCCTTTGTCTACCCCTTCCCCTTAGCCCTCTGTTTTGAGGGCCAAGGGGAAGGGGTGGAAAGACACTCCTAAGAAATGAGACGCCACTCGATTCCTGCTACATCATCACCCAGAGCCACTCGCTGGTTGTGACGTAGGCAGATGCGACAATAGCTGTAGCTACAGCTGTGAAACCTAGCTCGTCGAGGAATTTTAAACCACAACCAACAATTCAAAACATGATTAATACCATAAGATTCAGTAATTACTTATAAGTATGCGCTTCCTTTGGTCTCTGCTCTACCTTCTTCTTCTGCCTTCAGCGAGCGTGAGTTATGGGAAATTCTCATTCCCCTTCCTTCAAGTGAGGTCCTGCTCTGTCTTCATTTCAAGGGCTGTGTCACACTTGGTCTTAGCCCTTTCTCTTTTAGCTCTACAGAGAAGTGGGACACCCCTTCACAAGACGTGGATGTGCTAAACCAAAGGGTAAGACAAGGGCTAAGGGCCCTAAGACCCTTAATATTTGCATTAGGGCTTAAACAATTCCTCGGATAATCCCGATTATTCGATTACAAAATATCCTTGGGGCAAATTGTGTGCCTCGAAGCCTCATTTAATATATAATTATACATATAAAAAATATATCTGGACTACTATACAGTGGACGGTGTTTGACAGGGACGGTCATTTCTGTGGCCGAACGCGCTTGCTACCTCCACTGCTGCGCGGCTTGTAAAATCATGAAGGAAGAGAAAAGAGGGGGACAGAAAGGAGAGAGTCCGCAGAAGAAATGGCAGAGAGTGTCCCAAGAGTGTGGTCACTACAAGAAGGGACGAAAAGAAAACACAGTGCAGTTCGGCTGATGTCAAACAGAGTTAGCTTAGCATGTAGCTTAGCATGATAGCATGTCGTCACTGCTGCAGCTCGTCAACAGTAAACATCCTGTCTGTGCGTCAAGTCCGCAGAGCGGACTCAACAGGATGACACTCATGATACATCAACAGAAGCAGCTAATGTGATCAATAACTGAGATATGGGCGAGTAAATAACCTACTTTGATTATGGCTCCATGTAAAGGCTGGTTCAGAACGTAAATCAATGTGGAGGCTACTTGCCCAGAATCATGTGTATTTTGTTCACATACTTTTCACATCCAATAACTTTACATTTAATTTGATTGCAGAGAGTAGAACAGAAAACACTGACAGTGAGTAGAGGAAGCAGGTGTGGGGAATGCTTTCATATGTTATAGAAATGTACATTAGCTAGTTAAATTATCTAAGAATGATATTATTTGGTCCTAGAAATAAAGTAAGCAATATAAGATCATCAATATGGTACAGTAGTAACGGCAATAATTTAGCAAAAAGAGACAAGCATGAATACAAATAAAATAAAAATAACAAAAAAAAACTGAAAAAAGAGAGATATGGCCCAGAGTAAAAATAAAAGTATAGATTTTGGTTTTGAGATCCCATTTAAGCTCAGAATGTTCAAAATAAGACAAATAAGTTGTTAATTTAAGTTTCTGTTTTGTGTTACTAATAATAATAATGCATAGTGATTCAATGTAAAAAAAAAAAAAAAAAAGCAGCGAGCGCAATGTAACTTGTCCGATTAAATGATTAATCGCCAAAGTATTTGATTGAGTAATCGATTACAAAAAGAATCAATAGCTGCAGCCCTACTTTGCATTAACAAACAGTTTCATGGTTGTACCTAATGAAGGGGCCTATGAATGAAAGTTTTAGAATATTATGGTTGTTTGCTTCCTTGAGGAGGGAACAAGTGGGTAGATACAGAGCTATAGCCTGTAGCCAGAAAGTACTAATCTCAGCAGAAACTTTGTTGTGAAACTTTGAAGAGAGAAAGGTGAAATGCCTCATGAGTAATCAGATAGGTTTCGATCAAAGACCAAGTCCAGTGTGCCCTTTTCTGTATTATCTTTGACTTTTTATTAAAAGTTCAAGTTGAGATCAGATAGATGCTGTTGTTCCCTGCCTTGATTCTGAACAATTCATATATCAGAAACTGACGAAAAAAAACACAAGGCCTATTCTCCTCAGATAGCTCATAAGATGCACACCTTTGTCCTGACCTAATAATGTTTCCAGAAGACTGAGGCATTCATGTCACCCTGGCTATCATCACTGACAAAAGGGGACCTTCACAGAGAACTCTCACCCAGTGACAGAACTGTATCTGTTAATCTTCTTCCCTATGAGCCTTTTCGTTCATCTTATTATGACTTTCTGTTAATGCACGGTGGAGGCCTGTGTGACTGTCAGGCTATAATGGGCCTGTGTTTGATTAATCATGTCGATCCATTGTGTGTCACATCTAAGGCTGTGTTACGACTCATCAGTGGAGCAGAGTCTTTTGAAAAGGAGATTGGTTACAGACTCTGCTCATCTGAATACACAGGCCAGCAGGCTTTGATAGTCACGTTGTTTTGAACAAACCATGCCATGACAGATCATGATGTTACCAGGTAGCTTCTGGCTCTGCTTAGGGTTGGGCCACTTAATGAGTTGGAGGGAAAAAAATATATATTTTCAATCTTTGAAAAGATATCATTTTAGACCTGGGATGGTAAATGGACCTGAGCTGTTATCGTTCCACTGACCACTCAAAGCAGCTTTACATGGCAGATCACATCTACACATTCACTCTCACGTTTACTCACTGATGGTTCAGTCTATGCAAGTTGTCTCGCAGTATTATCTAACACATCCATGTCCTTTCATGCCCACTTACCTTGGGCAAGCCAGAACTGGGCTCGAACCTGCAACCTTCTGATAACTGACAGATCAGACTGAGCCACAGATGCCCCAACATTTGGAAACTTCTCTTACCAAGATTCAAATAATCTTTATTGCCACAGTGCCAAGTTATTGGATTATGAAGAATACTAAAAGGGACAAAAATGTAACATTGTCATAAAAAGCTACCTCATCGAATTTTTATCAATCAAAATTCAGATGCTGAATGCATTTAAAGCTAGGGTTGGCGATTTTAGAAAACTAGCATGAACTTGAAAGTAGCATCTCCTCAGGGCTCCGCCTAACCGCGGTAACCACCGTAAAACCACCGTAAAACCGAAGAAGAAGAAAAGCCTCGTGTGAACGTCCACCTGCAGTAGCCTGGGTGGCAGCTATCGCGAGATTAGAGCAGCAGAACAAACTTAGAAAAACAGAGTTTATTTTAGATTTCTTGTAAATCTGTCTTAAAATGTGAGGGATACTGGACCTTGGTTGGGGTTGTGGGACGACTCACGGTGGGCTTCCCTTATTTTCAAAGACAAAACTTGAAAGGTAAGCATTCTCCCACAGACTCTGATACGTATGAGCTCGGCTACACACACCGAGTCTGTGCACGCCGGGAAAATGCACGCGCAGGCGTAGGTGGGCAGAATGGCGGCGGGATTTGATTGGTTTAAAAAAAGGTGTCCTGGCATTATTATTGGTTGGGGTTTTCCCTGTTTTACTCCTGCTGTAGATAGTGGATATTTTTTGCTCTGTTTTAAGAACACATTATGAGTTGATTACCATCGGGTCATAAAGACCATTTTAACCAGTATTACAAAAAGTGTATCTAAATCAAATCGCCAACCCCAGCTTTAAAACACTTAGTTTAGTTAGCTAAACACAGAATTCAATCTAGTTTGCTTCTTTCTAATGCAAATATCAGGCCATTTATTAATTTAAAAAGTCTGTTTTCCATACATTTTTATATTTATTTTTGCAAATGGATAAAAGGAAATATCGCAGGGGAAAAATGCCAATTTTGCGTCCTTTTTCTTATAAATATTGCTATTTTTTATGGTCCAATGGCAGAATTTGTCAGGTTCTTATGTTAAACATATATTTTCTGATATCTTAAAGTGACTGGCTTTGTTCAAAACTCCACCTCCCATACTACTTTGAGAGACTGTTGGTGGCAAACCTCAAGCCTTTGCAGACCTTGCTTGAACTTCATTAACCTTGTATTTTAAATGATTTATCTTGGAAAAAACAAAGAGCTGTATATTAAATATCATCTTTAAGTTAAGAAATATGAATTGTGCTCCATATCGCCCAGTGCTAGCTCTGCTGTTTTTCTGTATTGTAAGAACAACTTGTTGCTTTATCATTTATACTCTGTGAAGCCCTAACAATCAGTAGGTCTGAGCAAAGTTCAGAGGTCAGCATTGACTTTGTTGTAGGTGCTTGTTTTATGATTTGTTGTAGAGGATGAATCGATATTTAGTGTCCCAGTGAGAAGCGATGGGTTACCAAAGACTGGAGAAAATGGGTGACTACTTCCTCAAGTCAGCTCGTAAATAACCTGCTCATGCCAGCTCGCAGACATCAGATTTTGCCTGCAGCAGTGGCAAACCTGCGTGAAATCACTGATGGGCAGTGATGATGTCACAGGTTAGGACTGATGTCAGAGCCATAATTTCCTGTGCTGCTGTCTGAATGCCAGATGGACGGTAGAGAGGTGTGGAGGTTGGAGCTTAGAAAGCTCTCACTGTGGGAAACTCACCCCTCAGGAGGTGTCATTAACCTGGGCTTACTGTTTGACCCGGCTCCTTTGGGGATCCTGAGCTCCAGTTCACTGGACCTGCTCCTAATTAGGCTACTTGTTAAGACTCTGAAAGCACCTATTCCTCAAGAGCATGTGATGTTGTGTATGTCTATGCTCACCCAGAAAATGGGCACACAAACACCTCCACTCATCATAATGCATCTGTGACACATTCAGACATTGCCTGTCCTGCTGCTGTGTCTACAGCAAAAAGCTGTTTAATGAGACACCAAGGTTTGAGTAGCTGCTGTATGAAAAAGGGAATGGGACACATATACACACACACACACACACCAACACGATACAATCACCCTACTGGCAGGTTTCTGTCATACACACTCTCATTTTATCCATCTCAATCTGTTTTTCCTTCCCACTCTGCCATTATTCCAGCTGCCAGCTTTATTGCCACATTCACTCTCTCTGTCCACATCTTTCTCTCTCTCTCCGTCTCTCCATCTAAATGTCTCGGTCTTCTTCCCCGTTTCCCATAATCACCTCACACCTCTAAGGGCCTCTGCTGAGACGAGCTTCACACCTCAGCTCTCGCTGTGACAACAGGTACCGCTGGCACTCACCGCCTGGCCTCTCTCCAATCAACACCTGCTCGGCTTTATCCCTCTTTCTTCCCATCCTCTTTTCCATCTCTCTCTCCCTTTTTTCCATCTCCACCTTCTTTCTCCCTGATCCTATCCCTTGTTTTTGTGTCTCCACCAGTCCATTTCCCTGTCTGCTCCCATATGTTCATTTCACAGCCTCTAAATACCATTTTGTCACCACTTTGCTCCTTTTCCATAATGAGTAACAGTGCATCCATATGCTGCCTACCTGAGCTTCCTGTACTAAAGCCTCCAGCTGAAGGCACTGTGATCCTCCGTTGAATTTTACAAGATCATGCGCACCAATTTGCTTCCACTTCCTCCTATACATTGCCAGTGCATTGACTTGCAACAGTTGCCTGTATATTTTATGGCGTGCCTTGCCAATTTCTGCCACCAATATCCTTCTAAATTAGGTACTTGCCCCCTCTTAGTACTTTTAATGTAGGGGACATAGCCGCTATGGAGAGTGTTGCAGTCAAGGATTGACAAGATTTTATAGTACCAATGCCATTATAGATTCTGCATGTCGATTTAATATTTTATTGCCTCCCTTATTGAAAAAGTAGTTCAGCGTTGACAACATTTAAAACGTGAAACTTCTAATATGTAACAGTGCTGCAATGACGACATGTTGCTGGTGTTTCCAACTCCATATAAAATCACACAGGGCACATGACGATGTGCAGCCAGCATCAGAATGTGTCTAATTTAAACACATTTATGACTAATTTGATCCTGTTTCTGCTCATTCACTCTGTTTATCGTGCTACCTTGCATTTTGTTTCTGGTCTGGGCTTTCAAGCACACCATTGTGTCTTGTACGAGAGAGTTGGCTGGACTTCATTCAACAGAAGGATGGGACATTGGTGTGTGTTCCTCTATATAAGGCTATAATACATGAACTAGCTTCCCACCTATGTTATTTGCTGACTCTGAAACTGCCCTTAGCTTAAACCTTCAGTCTCATGGATTTGTTAGGTTTGAGATTCCTAAAAACTCGCTCTGTCTTTGGCAAAGAGCTTTCAATGTTCTTGCTTCATTGTCTTGGCCTAACCTTCAGAATCACCTTAAACAAAAGCATTGTATTACTTTGGGAGATTTGTAAAGCAAAATTAGCAATTATTTGAATAGTATGTTTTACGGCAGGATGCTGCTGATATTTTTATTTACATTTTTTGTCATCCTTGTTTGTTTGTTTTTTTTGTTATTTGTGTGAAACTTCTTTTGCTGCAGTCTTGGCCTGGATATATAAGTATAAGTATAAGCAAAACACTTGCCATATTTTGTTTTGCCAACTTCTGACACAAAATGTCAAATTATTCTGTTTCTCTGCAAAAACACAAGCAAACCGTTTTTTGAGCAAGGGCATGCAAAATACCTGCGCTGTGATTGGTAGAAGACATTTGCATGTTAAGAGTTGCTCTCTGATTGGTCAGTACCCTATGACTGAGCATGCTCGACAGAAATTGAGTAATTGTGCGTGCGTGAAGCAGAAGGTGTTTCTGCATCCATCTGAGAGAGAGTGAATCATGTATTTGTTGAGTTTTCTGATAGAGTAAGATCTGAGCAAAATTTGAGTGCGTGTTATGTTTGAGTACAGTGTTTTTCCAGGCAAAAAGCGTGAAATATGGGGTGCATGTTATAATGGAGAAATTACATTAGACCAATAAACCAATGAGAAACAGTGTTTCAGACGGAGACCACCAGGGATACTCTCGAACACAAGCAAGTTTTTTGAACATTAATGATCGTAAACATACTCTAGTAGTCATTAAAAATCAACATGTGAACCTGATAAAAGGCAAAATGTGATATATTTAAGGGAAAATCAAGACATTGATTTCAGCAAATTTTTCAAAAAACAGAACGTCTTGGATGACGAGGCACTGAGAACAACAAAAATTAATTTATACTTTAAGCTTAAATTCCAACAGATGGCTGACAAACTTTTTTCCGAATGTGAAGTTCCTAAATTTTCATGAGAAATTATTCAATCATTTGATCAGTATGGCCTCTTTTGGCCAATCACCATCATATATTGTTTCATAAAATGAAAGCATTCCACCATTTTTGTTTTATGTTAAAAAACAGGAGGCAGCACCTTTTAAACAAATACTAAGCTGTATGCTCAGATGAAGCCTAGGTACACAACGGGGCTACATTACATGGCTTAGGATAATAAATACTGCATTATGGATATGACTTCATAACTCCACAGTTTTTATTCAGTCATTTTTAAACATTTATTCGCTTAGAATTTACATTTCCTTCAATTAGATAATCAAAAATAATGATGCCTGCTGAAAATGACAAAAAAAAAAGCGTGTTTTCAGGTGAATTATAGTGTTTTCCCATTCCTTGCTCTGATTCTTGTTAATAGATGTTGCTTTCTGGATCATAATTGTGACATCACTTCAAAACCTCTATACACGGTATGTTCAACGGTTGATCAGTTCTTGTGTATCCAGTAAAAGGCGATAATCATGTACACAAAACTCAGAATAATGAAAAATGCAAAGATGGCATTTTCCTGTTTACTCCGCTTACATAAGCAACCCAGCACAAGCACCCCGCCATCCCCTCCTCTTAACTGGCCAATTATGTGACTGCTCAGAGTCAATGGCGCTGTGAGCTACTCCTGAGCCTCTCTCCTCATCAAGGTCAAGCTGATTGGCCCAGGTTAATGGGCAGATGTGGGGCTAAGAGAGGAGGTGGGGTCAAGCACCTAAAGGCACCCTCCACCTCATCTCTAAACTGTCCCCTCTTCACTACAAGAGCCCCTTTTACCAGCGGTGCCTCTACAAACAGGATTAACCTCGGCTGCTGTTGAGAAGGCCCGAGGAGAACAGGAGTGCTGCCTCCCTTTATATGGCAGTGGGGTTTTTCACATTTTCATAAGACTTTAGTTGGACTTATGTCAGCATTTTCCAAATCCTCTTGTTAATCAAGGTAATGGGATAATCATAATAAACGAAAAATAAGGATTTCCAGGAGCAAAAGTCAGACTGCATTATAGCCAGAGATGGGAATCAAGAGCTGCTGAATCTATGCTTATCAATTCCCTTTTCTTGAGAAAACTGCATCTTGCAAGAGGAAGTCAGCATGAATGACATTATCTGTCCAGAGTGTTGCTTGACTTCACATAAACTAACATGCAGTGTCTTTTACATTGTGCTTTCAAGCAAGGGTGTGAACTGTAAACCTGACACACCAGATAGATTGTTTCACATAGACTCCCCAACAAAATCTGAAGATGTTGAAAAAATGCAAGCAGTTACATTTTGCACAGTTGGATCTTAAGAACATTTAAAGTAGAGCTCAAAATCCCCCCAAAAAATGGTAGTATGAGACAAAAAAATGTGAGTAGGAAATGTATTGAAAACAACAGTTAATTTTTGGCACAACTAGACAAGGCTTGTATTTCTGCCTTTTTATCCTTTTAAAAGAACCTTGAAGAGCTTGATCATTTTCTGACTGGATGCAGTTGTTCAGTTTGAAGCTTTTTAAGGTAAATCTGGGACTTGGAATCTGGCTAATCCAAGCTGCTTTACATGGTTAGTAGACTTGGGATGTTGCAGAATCAGATTGTCACCTCACGATTACCTTGGCCAAAAAATCTAGCAATAACAATATGGTCCTGATATTTACGGAAACCTTTTTTAAAAATCAGTCATATAAGTCACATTAATCTACAATGTATTTATCTCTGTCTTGGCAGACTATTGTTGAAATGGTGTAAAGGGAAGTGGAGAGACTATCTGCAACCATAGCTGTAAAAAAATATATACTGAAAAATAAAATATAACTTAATGAAAGTCAACCAAATGATAGAGTGAAGTGGTATGACATAAAAATCACAACACAGTATGTTTGTCATTTATTCAGTTATTCATTTATATTCTGTTTTCTCTCTGCAGTAATGATGTTTCTTAATTAACTCAGTGGTTCATTTATCTCCTGAGTTTAGTTAAGCTGCTGCTTGAAAACAAACTATTTCTTGTTTTGATGTAAAAGCACTTTCAAAATAAAAGCTTTTGCCTATGATTACAGTTAAAGTCCTCTATTGGGAAATTTTCTGAAGCCTTATGTTTATAATCGCTGAAGCCTTTCATGCTAAAGTCAACCTGTGTAGTTTATAGCACTTTATTTTATAGCTTAGACAAACCCTTCTTTAGTTTAAACTCACATCTTTGCTGTTTTAGCTGTTTAGCAAAGACACAAGGCTGCAGCCCCAGATCAAGGCAACCCTCACCAACATATTCCAGTAATGGCCTGTAGAAAAGCATAAACAGAGAAAACTATGGTCCAATCAGAGTCCTTAAGGGCAGGAAGAGGTGAGAGCTACGGACGAGATAACAGCTGGAAGTGTCTGCTCATGCAGAGGTTAGCATTCTGCTACAGTACCAGTTTATCAGATCTGGACTGCATTTCTTTATTAATTGAAAACCAATAAAAACTCAACAAACTTCTAAATTGAAATTTTATTTTCACTCTACTTCAGACATGTTTTGTAGAAAGTTAGTTTGATGATGGTTCACATTCTGTCCATTACAAGTGGACTGGACAAAGCAGTAGCACCTCCTTCTACATTATCTGATTGGCCTGTTTTTGAATGTGATTGACATAATGGCTGCCTGATTGGCTGCTGGATATGCTTCTAAAAGGTTGTACCCATTCCCAGACTCTTTCTATATGCTCTTTTCCAGCTGGACTAGTGAAATGTGAGAAATTAAAACCAATTTAAAGAAGAAAAACAATGTATTCAGAACAATGCAATTTCATTCATTTAGTTGTAGAGCTGTTCCTTTTTTTAATTTCCTGAAAAGTAGCAAACTTGGAGGCACCCCGTCTTTGACATAATTGACACAGAAAACCTGTGAGGGCTGACTGTTTTCCACTGAGAGATGACTTGATGTTGGATAAGAAATATAAGCAGAATCAATAAGGGAATTGGTATCAAAGTATTCGTATCAGTTTCAATTCCTAACTAGAAAAGCACTCGGAGAGCGCAGACCTCCGCCAGCGCCACAGTCCTTAGCCATGTTGTGATTTTTACCATAAATAGTAGTCCTGCCTTTATTTCATGGAAATATTTAGATTCCTTGACAATGAAAGCATACCATTAGCAATTGGATTCATAATGATATCTATTTTAGTGCAGTAGTTATTCACAGAATTCACGTTTTTCGCCATGGCGGCCAGACGCTGATCCAGATCAACACCAAAATCAAATCAGGTCTTCTTTTTCCCATGCTGAACATTTCCTGAAAATTTCATCCAAATCCATCTATTACTTTTTGAGTTATTTTGTTCAAAGACAGACAGACGGACAGACAGACAGACAAACTCTCCCTCCTTGGCGGAGGTAATTAAGTAAGAATAATTATACACAATTCTAATTAACAGACTTTGTCTTTTACAAAAAATAGTTAAATTAAAATTATTCACATTTTGTGTTGATTTTATTTGGCCATATAAACACATTTCACCTAATTTGCCCGATGGCCCGCTTCCTTTTTTGGCGCAGAGTTGTCAGCTCTAGATTCAAGAGTCAAATAAATAAAACCGTCTCTGACAAAAGGGAAGGCGTCCCTTCTTCACCCTTCTTCTGGCTTCTGTGACTCTGTAGTGGATAGAATGGAGCTTAAATAGTGAAATGTCAGTATGGGGTTGCTTAAGACCCCTACTAATGCCTCTTTGCCTAATCTAGACCTTCACCCTCTGCCCTGCCGTATTAACAGATTATCCATGCATGTGGCTCTTTTTAGAAGTCTTTTGCTGCAAAAAGGTTGAAGCTACCAAAGAACTATTCTGTTTTTGTTTTCTTCTTTCAAAATACATCTTAAAAGATGTCTGAACATTTTTCTTTCGATAAATATCTCTTTACCTTGCACACAAAAAGGAATTACAACCAGTGCAATTCATTAATGGTGGTTACTTGTCCTTTGTTCATTCTTGCCTCTGAAGTCCTGTTATTCCATTTTCAAGCTCCAGATGGACTGTCACAGAGGGGTCATGGAGTTCAGAGACAGATTTGACCAGCCTTTTTTATGGAATTGTGATCTTTACAAATTTCTGGTCCAGTTCAGTAAATGTTTTACTTTTTTACTCTGAGCTGTACGGGTGCTGTGTTTACAGACAAGTAACATTTCTTGAAATGTCTTTTGTTCTCACTGCAGCTACAGCAAATGGCTTAGTAAGACATTTCTTAAAAACTTTGTTGCCACTTTATTGAGTTTTAAAGTTTGTGCATTTCCTGTTTTCTTGAAGCATCATTCTTGAATAATTGGGTTTAGAGACTCTGTAGTGTCTACTTAAAGCCTCTGCATGTGCGTTGTTGTACAACACAGCAATGGGACAATGTGTATTTGTTGAATTACAGAGGGTAATAAAGCTGGTGGACAAGGACAAAATAAGAATCGATTGAACTTAAATGAATTGTAGGGGCCAGTAATATCATTTTTTCTCAAGGAAATTGGGCTCACACCTGTCAATTGTCAATTGTGTTTGCTTCCGTATCTGTTTTTATGTGGTTTTAAGAAGGCACATTGCATGAACTAACTATTTACAAGCTAGTTGAGCTAAGCTGAATGAGTTTGCAACATGAAAGTCAACACTTTGAAATGCCAGAGCCGATCCAACAGAAAAATGGACAGCTTTGCTCTCAACAAATGTGCATGTGCAGAGTCAGGCAAACTAGCCACTCATGAGACCCCCTGTTAAACTTGCATCGTGCTATATGCAGGTGTCCAAGTCATTCTGAGGAAGAAAGATAAAAGCTGGTTCTCTGTTAAGAGTCTTCCCAGCATTGTATTGTCTTGCAAACCACTGGTTTAAGGAGGAAAAGTTTCATTTTGGTCCTTGAAAATTCAGGCCGAAGAAGCATATGAATGGGCATGTTATCAAATAAGATACTTGAGTATAAAGACAAACTGACTGAACCCGTGAATGCCCCTGTCAGCTGTGTGTGTTTTGAAGACATCAAGTGCGTGTGTCAGAGGCCAGTGATGGCGTGAGGCCTTTTGTCAGTTGGGGGACTGACGAGCACAAAGACAGAGGCTGGATGGTATGGATGCTGCTCTCCAGAGAGACACCAGTTCAGAGGTCAATGCAGGCTCTTTTGAGAAACAGTTTGGGTGTGGGTGTTGGGTGTTAGTGCATATTTGTGGATGTGCTTGTGTTGTGTCTGTTTATGCAGAAACGGCTATGTGTGAGCATGTGTGCGCGCATCGAGATTGTGGGTGGGGTAAACCCAGAACTCAGAATGAATCCCAGTGGATGGGCGTTTTCAGGACATTTCCCTGTGGACGGAGGAAGAAGGGAGAGAGAAATGATGATGAGGATTGGTGGCGGTTGGCCGATGGGGTCCAGCCGGGATGGAGCAGCCTGCTAATGAAGAGCCATCTGAGGCCTCCATTCACCTTGAACATGGGCCACTGCAGCTGCCCTGACCTTGGCTTTGATCCATAAAGATGCTTGACCCCCACCATTCCCCCAGAGTTACCCCCCCACCATCTGGACAGCAGACATGCATATGTATACATAGTGCACACATGCATCTTTACTTATGCATGTACACGCAGGATGACTCATGCACAAGCACAAATGCTGTTTCATTCTGTTGCATATGATAATTCTTTGGCCGTATTTAGCTTGTGTATTTGGTCAGAAAATCTGGAGACCACTGCATCTCCACGACAAGTCCCTGCCTTTGTCTTCACATTTGACAAGAGAAAAAGAGGGCAGGCATAGGACATCCACTAAAACATTTTATACCTTTTAATGGCCATAAAGGGCAAATATGTCGAAATGCCAAGTATTTAACTATTTTTTTAGGGGTTTGACCATATAAGCTCCAACATGAGAGCATGATTGACTGTTTCTTACAAAAAAGTACACTCAAACTTTGTTATTCTTTGCACAATAAATGCTGGTAAGCTGTCTTTCTTAATACACAGACTGTGATAGACTTTCAAAGAGTAAAAGTGTTAACCAAAAATGAGTTATTACCTTTGACATTTATGTCTGGGGGCTACGGGATTCATTTTAATCACAACTTGCATGTTTCAGAGTCTGACAGTTTTAATGTTAATTTCTGACACATCCATGGCTGTATAAAAAATATCACCAAGCTCCCCAGCGTTTGTTATAGAAACATTTTAAAAATCTTGATATGAAATTTTTTGATTAATATTTTTGGGGGTGGACATTTCTGTCCTTAATAGCCTTAATGTAATTTTTTCAGCAATACTACAGGTTCTGAACTTTATGGCTCATATTCTCTCCCCACCATCCCTAACCAAAGCCTTCATTCTTGTACAGGCATTATAACTAAAGTTATTTTACATCAACTGTGCTCTGGATTTTTCTTTTTCTCATTACTATCCCGATGGTTTCCACGCTCCATAGACATTGCATTGCTTTCCCTCTCTCTTCGCTAATAAGAATTCAGCAGCCTGAAACGTGGGGGTTCCTTGGAAACTCCCAAAGTGGCGCAACACACTGTCCTCCCACACACTGGCTTGTCTTGCTTGTCCGCCCAGTTTAGCTGTAAATGACAGTTATGTCACGGATGACTTAAGTTGCTGTCCATCTGTGGAAATGTAGACCAGCTTGCATTTTCTGTTTTATGTATTCCATTACTATCTTTATGAGATTTTTTATGGCTCAAAATATGCTCCTGCTTTATGCAGTACTGTAAGACAGTTTATCAGAAATGTTTTCACAGTGCATCACACGTTTCAGAGGAATATTTTGTATTTTCTGGTTTGTTTCTTTGTGGAATTTTGGCAAAAACAGACAGGCTAGGCTCTCATCTGAAGCAGAGACTGTGGTTTATTTTTCCCAAAAGTAGGTCAGTGTCATCAGGTTTGGTGTCCATGACATGGACATGGTCTTTGCGTCATTGATGTGGACGTGTCCCTTGATTAAGTTACTGCATGGAGGCAGCAGCATCTGTGCATATGCAGAGGAACAAGCTGTGCCCATGGCTTAGTAATTAGAGACAAGCAGAAAGCTGAGGGAGTGTTTGAGGGATAGAGGATACAAGATTACCCCTGACTACGCATCAGGTCTGATCTATGTGCTGCAATCTTTTTACCCAGAGCTCGCAGCGTACATTTACTTAAGTGAGCTGATTATGGCTCTTGCTTTCACTCATCTCCAAAATACCTTTTATCAGTCTGCCTCCCTCGCTGCCGGTCTTTTTGCCGGCAGGCTGTCATGTATTTTTTCTCATCTCCTAATAATTCTAAACTGCCTCCCTTTCTTTTATTTTTCAAGTTTTTTTCCTCACCCACTATAATCTATTTGTCTTACTTGGATAGAGGGCAGCGGAAGGAAGTAGTGGAGGAGAGGCGTGTGTCAGAGTCAGAGAGAGCGTCTGCTCCAGCTGGAGTCAATATTTGCTTTAGGAATCTCAATAACAGGCCTCCAGTCATCTGCATCTCTGATAATGGACAGCCATATGGCTCTGTTGACCCACGCTGTGCCGAGGTTTTCTCTCTCTCTCCCTGTCCCTCTTTGTCCTTGATTTGTCAGCTTCTTTCTAACTTCCTTCGTTTCTTTTTATCAAGTCCTTCCCTCTACTATATATTGTCTTCCACTTATTACCTATTTGGGCACATTTTGTTCTTTTACAAACATCCCTTCTCTCTGTCTGGCATCCATAAAAGCCTGGATATGACCCATCGAGCAGTGCTGTGACCCAAGTTTCCATGGCAGCAGAGACTAGGATGCCCACTCTTTGTCCAATGCTGTTTTCAGCAAGTGACAGAAAACAGTGACATTGCATGTCTGACTACGACTAGAAGACAGATTGAGAGCTCAGGAGGAAGGAGTTTTCTCTGAGTTGAATTGCTCTGTATATTGAAGATGTAAATGATGGCTTTGTAAAAACTGGTTAGTTAAAAACAAAAAGTTGTTTTTTATTTTAAAAAAAATCCTTCTCTTGTTTCTGTTTTTTAATTCCCAATCCTTTTAATCAAGGGGTTCTTTCATTTCTAGTTTCCTTGGAGGAGATATTCTGTTGCACATAAAATCTACAGACCCTTGTACAGGATATATTTTTGTCCATCTGAGCAACTATACCTCATAGTGGTTGTTTGAGCAATGCAGAACCATTCAAACGCATATCCAAATGATGACTGAACAGTTCTATCAATGACATTCATTCAGGACAAGTCAGATGATGTAGTATGCTGACACAGCACGGGTCAGTTTTATCTCAGAGTCTTGCCAAAACCTGTCAGGAAACAAGCAACAATATATTTTTCATTGAGAAATGTTTTCAGTATTGTCCTTCGCTCTGCATTTGATGAAGAAGTGTTGTCATTTATTGATACAGTCAGCACTTTGACAGACAGCATCCATTCAGACTTGTTCCCAAGCAGCTATTGTTAACAGGCTTGCAGTTGTTTCTCCCTGTCATCTTACGGGCCATTTACACATTCAATGATATAAGCAGAGCCCTGTCTTTGTGTGTGGCTTGGGTGCTTTTACCATGATGCCACTTGAACACAAAACAAATCATACAATAAAAAATGCAGAATATTTCTACCTTGAAATTATGGAAAATCAAGATAGCAAATAAAATTAGGACTACCAAAGTTTTTTACTCAGTTCTGGTCTACGATTTCTTTCCAATCCAAACTTGATAGTTTTGATGGTCAGCAGTCTAACACTGCTTTTCATTTTCAAGATATAAATTGAAAGTAATGGAATCAGTCTCACACCACTTATATGGTTTGGGTTGTTGGCCGGCAGAGAGTAAACTTGCTTCCCTTTACAGATCTGAATAGTTAAGCAAATGTTAGTCTGTCCTTCTTCTTCTTCTGTATTAGCTTTTCCTTTGTCCTATTTTGCCCTCTGTCCATCTCTGTGTATCCCTGTGAGCAGCTTGGCCATGGTACCCCCCTGGAGCCTCCCGGCTCAGGTGCCCGTCACCCTAGCTTTGCCACGGTTTCCTCAAAGCCATTGGTCATGGCTGCCTTGGCCCCCGCTGTGGCGGCATGTGCCCACAGCAGGACCCCTGCCCAGTCACTGTCTCGTCCTATCTATCTAACCCAGACCAGAGCCTCTCGGCCCAGTCCAGCCTATCTCAGCTCAGCCTGGTTCAGCCTTGGCGGCAGCAGCAGACCAATGCCACTCCGCCCTGGCAGTCATAATGAGATGAGGGGGTGGGAGCCTCTGTGCTGGGAGACTAGAGTTGTCAGTGTGAGAGTGACAATACTTGTTTGTCAAGCAATTTGTTGGGTGTTGTCTATCAGGGAAAATGGCCACAGCAGATGTTGTTTGAATAATCTGGCTCATTGTCAAACACACACACACATACAGTTAAATGTCAGATGAGCTTTGTATCATTATGCCATCACAGGGACCATTTTATTCCAATAGTCTGCTGCACCATATTTCATCCAACACTTGTGTCCATTCCACAACAGACTTTAAACAATATACTTCTGAAAATGATATGATAATAGCCATCAAAATGTTTTCTACCATCAACCGACAGCCATTTTGCAGGCTTATTTATTTATTTATTAATTTGAGCTTCCCCATTTCAAATCCGGCCATCCATCCTGCATGCTGGCTGCCCAGGCTCCAGTTGCTGCTTGTCACTCTGAATTTCAAATGGCTCCAATTTTCCCCCTGATGGCACGGAGAAGTGGCAGGCAGCACATCGGGGAGGGTGGTCCTAGACATGCTGCCTGCAGCAGGGGTTCTATTAGAGAGAAGAGAGGGCTGAGAGGGGGGACAGGAGAGGTTTGGAGCATCACGCCAGTAGTCATGTATTCTTTCTCTCTTTTTTTATGATTATTTTGGAGACTGCTTTCTCATTTGGGGATGTGTGGCACGGCTGAATGTTCCATCTCTGCTCCTGGCTGGGATGCTGATGATGGAGCTGTCCTGACTGCCAAAGCTGCCTCTTGCTCTCAGCTCGCTCTCAACATGTGCGCACTGTGTATGTAGTTCAGCTTTGATACCATGGGATTTTTAAGGCCAGAGATATACTTGCTGTTAACACAAGGACATGGAAGCATGACGGCCACCACGCAACCCCTGCATCGGCTCAGTTGTACACTTTTCCAGAATTAACGTAACATAGACACAAGCTGCGGTCTTTCACTATGAGGCATAATAGGGGGCGCTCTTTTTTTCACTGGTTCTTATTTAATGCAGGCTCAAAGTCACCAGATAACACAGTCAGTCATCACAGTGTAACCAGTGATCACCAGTTGCCCACCCTTAGTTTAGTTTTTGTGGTAGTTTTGCCCTCAGAAGTACTGTGATAGAGGGGTGCAATGATGTCACATTTTCAAAGGCCAACCCGGAAGTTGGCATTGCACTGCTTCCCTCAACTAGACAACTATGGGATTTTTGATCTGTTCTTGGATCACTGCTGATAAGTACAAACTTGTTTGCATCCACTTGTTACATAACACGTAGCTGCAAAATGCCAGGGGTCTATGTGCGCCTTTAAGTGGTATCCTCCAGTAACATGCGTCACATACAACAAAAGCACTCGCTATGCTGCTGGATACAAACACTAACGCAAGGACAAACAGCAGTTTTATCTCTGGCCTAATTGGTTCTTTCATTTGGCCTTGACTGACATACCGTGCTGTTATTTGGTTAACACCCACGTGAGCTCACTGCATTGTTTTTTTCTCCAATATGCCATTATGTTTTGTTTCTTAACAAGAGCTTTTCAGCTATGAAGAGCGAGCACTCTACTTGGAGGCCATTGTTCAAAACCACAGAGAGGTCATGACCTTTGAAGACTTTGCCTCGCAGGTCTTCTCTCCGTCTCCCGGCTATCCAATGAGTGGAACAGGTGAGAAATAAACCACAATGCACCTCTGTCATCCATTCAAGTCCTTCTTTTTCATCTCTTTAGCCCTCCGAATCTGCTACAGATATTTAAGCATTTTCTGTCCGTGCTATCCTCTGCCTTCCTTGGTCCATCTCCCCCTCCTCAGCGACACACCTGTTTTTGCCCCTTTGCATCCTCTCTTCCTTCTCCTCCCTTGCTCTTCTCCCACACTTATGCTCACTGATGAGAATCAAACGATTGTCCCAACCCTACACGCTATCTGACCGCCTTCAAATGCACTGCTTTCTCCACTTTCCTCAAGCCCCACTCGTGCTACTTTGTTCTCCTCTTCTTGTTTCAAACTGTCTGTCCATGCAATTACTCCCCTATGAATATAAGCAGCCCTGTTAAGTAGCAATTGCAGAGCACATTTGTGTCTGTGTGTGTGCACGCGTGCGCAAGTGTCGCCATGAGCTCATTCACCAACACTTAAGAGATTGGACCGACAAACAGCTCTGCGGATGTCAGCACAGCACTCTTATCAGTCCATGATGAATAGAATGGAAAACGTGTCTTATCTTGTTCTTCCTACTCGTAGCAGCTTTGATCGATCTGCAACAGCACTGAAATCAATACAGGATTGCACTTTTCCACTCTATTGAATCCCAGCACACGTTCTGTTTTGACATGGAAAGCACTCCACTAAACCACACCATCCTGTCATTTTCAAATCTGTCAGTGCTTATTTACTTTAAGGGCGCTTTGAAATAAGTGCAATATTATTATCTCGTATGATGGCATGTGTAAATTAAATGGCTGAACAGGTGTGTGCAGGACCGCAGGCTGTCAGACTTTAATAGCAATATTCAGGTGTCTGAAGGCAGGGAAGAGATGGACGGAGACATCGCTGCACTGTTTGCCCATCTCTCCTGCACATGTGTAACATGGCTGACCTCAAGTCACCTCCACTCATCCTCAGCACATCTTAAAGAGGAAGAAAGAGGAAACACATGGACAGGAAAGCTGATGCAAGCAAAGGAAATTGATAGAGAAAATGTAGTGTTGACTGTGGCACAGCAGTGAGTCCCAAAGCGTGGAACTTAATTAGCATTTTTGCACTCCTGTCCGTTGTTATGAAGCCAATGGACAGAAAGACTTTGGAAACCTATTGTCAGTTAACACTGTTCATTGCTACATTTTGAGGTTTTATTTTTTTATATTTAACCTCTATTTTACATCTACTAGTGACAGCTAAAGCTCTACCATGCAAAACAAAAGCCTTTTATCAACAACAACCAGAAAAACAACCAGCCTCTCTGGTCACAACCTCCCCTGAGATGGACTGACACAATCAGAAAAGTGTCTGAGGAATCCAAATTGTTTTTGGAACTCATGGACGTGGTGTCCTCCAGGCTATGGAGGAAAAAGACCATCCAGGTTGTTGCCAGAGCAAAGTTTAAAAGTCAGTATGATGGTATTGGAGTTGTCCTGTAAGTATAAGTTATTAGTAGCCAGCCAGGATCAGGCTATGCATTTAATCACCGTTTTATCATTTTCACAACATAAGCAAGAACACCAAGTTAAAGCAAGTATGCACTCAGTATAATTTGTTTAATTACTCTCATCAAATTTTTATAACAATATTGACCAATGTTAGTGCTACGTGTTGTACATCACAGGTTTTTCCCCATGTCATGCAAGCCTCATATAACCTAACACACCAGATGGACCATTCAAGATATTCACAAGTCAATCAGGAAGAGCCCATAGAATGTGTTTAGGATGAGCAGAAAGTTTTAAAAGCATATCCAGCAGGTACTTGGAGTCACATTCATTATGGGCCAATCAGATCTTGCAATAGGCGAGGACTACTGCAGGGTGTTAATTACAAAATGTTGTCTACTACATAGAGCAAACAGTTGCAAAACGTGTTAGAAGTGGAGGAAAAAATATCCTTTCTGTCAAGGCACATTTTCATTGCTGTTATTCGTATTTCAATTATTAAAGAAATGTAGCCCAGATCTGATAGAACTGCCACTGCAGCTGTTAGCATTTATGCTATGTACGAGCAGCCACTTCATGCTGCTGTCTCACTCCTGCTGTGCCACTTTGAACCTCTCAGTCGTAGATTTGCTTTGCAAGATGGATTTCCTTGATTTAAACACACTGAATCAAGTTGCACTACAAAGTTAAGCCTAAATTTGATGTAGGTATGGGTATCCTATACGATTGGGTATTGCTGCAACCTCATGATGCAATACGTATCTCGACACTGAGGCTACCATATGATATGTATCCTGATACGCGGAAATTGTGAACATTGACTTCACTTTTGACAGAATTCCTGACAAGTTTTGTTCTTTTTTTAAAAGAAAAAGTACTATCTAATGCAATCTAATCTAAGAAGAAAGAGAACAAGGATGCGTTTTAAAAGATTCAACAACCTAAGAAACTCAATTCAGTTCCACAACGATTGTAGGCCCAAGTTCATATTTGGAGCATGCGCTTCATCCTGTAGCTTGGATTCTACTTTGAACTTTGCCATTGTTAACATTACCCAACATGTGTTGACAACAACTGTGAAAATATTGGGGCTGCATCGATTCTGTAGAATGCATATCAATACACATATCCCCAAGGAGTGCATGATGATATTTTGCAGTATTGATATTTTGAACACAGGCCTAGTATCCTATAGCACTCAAATATCAGTGAACCAATCGTATGTTAAATACAGTGCACACGACCACACACACAGTATGCAATATGTCCACCTATATGCATCCATGAATAATATCACTGATACTTCATGCTTAAAGTAAAATCATGGGCTGTAATGTGATGATGGCCAGCTGACTGCTCCTCATGCTCATCTCTCTGCTCAAAGCTTCTGCACCTCCATTTCTTTGTCGCCGAGTGTGTGTGTGTGTGTTTCAGGCAGATTAAGGGAGGGCATTATATGCAAGATTGTCCATCCATTTGTGTGTATCCTTCACCCTGCTCTTGCTCCCATTGCTGCCACTAACAAGTCATCCATGCTCCATGACAGCGTGCAGGCGTTGGCCAGGGATGGTTTGGGACATGGAGTACCCCTGGGCCAAACTGGACTGTAAGACTCTGCCTGCTTTCTCCACTCTAGGCATGACGCCCAGCCACAGCACCACCAACATCATCCATCCATTCATTCAAACAGCTTGGGGTTTCACTTCATTTACACATTTGTTACACGTATGAAAACACATTCTGCATGCAATATTTAGTGATACACCACTCTGCAGCTAGGCACATAGCCTTGTCTCTTTCCGGTTTATTGTCCAGCTCTTAACATTTCTGGCTTGTCGGTATCATCCACAGCGATCCTGAATGCATCCCCGCTCTCATCCGGTCATGGCTTCTTCCTGCATGAGCCGGTCCATTCGTCAAACTCCATTTACAGTTCTCTGCCCTTTCTGTGTTCCACTTTCACAGCTTTGCTCAATTTTTACTTTTTGTTATTTTGAGTTCATCCTCTTAACTTCTCAAAATGAGTAACAGGACACGAGAAAGTTATACATCTCTCTCATGGAAAAACATCTTAAAAGCTCCTGTGACCCTCTGAGAACCCCGACACATTTAACTCTCACTCTAACCCTCTCCTGCAGTAACACCGGTGTTAAATGTTTCTCAGCTTGTTGTTGCCATGTCAGCTGTCCACCATTCCTGCTTTTAGGTTTCAAAAGAAGCGTTCTTTTGAAATCCATGAATTGGACATGTTTTCATCCCCAGAAAAAGTGCAACTTGTTGATTTACTCACTAACCAGATCAGTTAACCTTGTCTGACTTTTAAACCCTCCAGTGACAACTAACCTCGACGCCACACAAGCTGTTTGAACATCCCTCCACCCCAACCCTCCGACTGAGGACCTTCCAGCAGCGTTGTGTTGTGTTGTGTTGCAGTGTGGTATGGTGTGTGTCTCTCTCACATGATGCTCTACTCTGTTTTTCCCTTTTAGATTAAATTTATCTTAAAGGTCCCAATACTGTTAATGATGAAGGTAAGCCCCGAGTCAGACCAGAAGCTTGAGTCCGTCCAGCAGACTGCCTACCCTTCGTTTGTTCACTCATCCTGGCTGTTTTCCTCACCTCTTTTTTTAACACAGCACTAACCAAGCTTTATTTACAAAGTGCTCTAAAAAAGGGAAGGGGGCAGGGGAAGCGGTCTGTTTATTCTGGGGGTGTCCCACTGTTTAGGCCAGGCTGGTAATTGAAAGTGATGCACGGTGGGAACAATTAGCACCTGACTAAGTATCAGCATGAACAATACGGCTACACTTCTGGCCCTCGCTTCTGCATGTGGCGCTCCTTTATCTCTTCCCCCAGTAAACACTTTTTTCTTCCCTTTCTTTGCTTTTTCCCCCTCAAATCCCCCCACCCCTCTAATTTCCTCCTGTTGGAGTGTGCCTGTTTGCCTGGGGCAGACTCTGAAACTAACACCTGCCGCACTGGAAGACGTCTTTGTCATCCTAAGCCTTGTTTGAACTGCTGCAGAGGGGGCCAATGGGATGGCAGGGCCATTTAAAGACTCTTTGTTTTCTGTCTCTAAGTCCCTTCCCTCTTTCCATCAGAAATTAACCTCAGCGCGGTGGTTTGAGCTGAGTAAGGCGCGGAAATGCTCGGATGAAGATGAAGCATTAGCCTCTCCAGAAGCGGTTTTATTTTTCACTCATTAAGGCTGCATCCACTCTACAAGCCTTGATGTTCTTGTCTGATTTTTTTTTGCTTATATCAGGTTTATTTATGTGTCCATTCACATCACTCTTTAAAATGTGACATGTATCATAGTCCAGTGTTCCAGAGCCAGTGTTTGAGATAAGTAAGCAACCTAAATGAAACTGACCACTGACCAATCCCTGATCACAGAGCCTCTATGCGTGCACACCAACAGTCTGGTTATTATCTGACTTTGGTGTAACCTAATTACTCAGTTAGTCTATGTTTACATGTAGGCAGGTATTTTTGAAAGCTGAGAGTGTACAATTTCTAAAATAATCCCTTTCTGTCACAGCATTGATCACAGAGTCTCAACAGTATGATTTTTATAAAAGAACTCCTTTTTTGCACTACTAAATGCATTTGTTAAAGGAGACATATCATGCTGATGCGTGATTTAATACTTACATATAATATAATAAATTTGAAAACAAGACCTTACTCCCCCTTAATTTTCAAAAAAATTACATGTTGTATTTTTTCTGATATCCTAGAATGAGATTTGATGCCTCTGAAAATAGGTCATTGCGAGATGACCGCAAGATTTAAATCGTCGTGACGACACAAGGTACATTTCTTTTTATTGGAGTAATCTGATAAAATACTTCCTCCTCTGTGATGTCCTTTAGCCACAAAACCGTCACTGAGGAACACATCCACCCAGCAGTGGTGTATAGCTCCCTAGCTCACATTCACTCATTACCAGCTCTGGCCTGTAGGGGGACTCAATATGCGGTCGCTGCTTTGAGCCTGCCGGAAAATACAGTAGAGGAAGAAGGCCAGGCTGGCTCAGCCCTCTCGGCAGCTCTGACAGAACTGACCAATCAGAGCACAAAGGGCTGGGACGTTGCAAGGTAACTGTAGGTCAGCCTGAGATCCGAGCGTTTCAACAAGAGCTTGATAATGGCTTAAAATGAGGACATTGAGAACGCTATTGTGGGGCAATGAAGGAACTAAATGACTTGTACAGAGGGCAGAAATGCTTTACAGGCATCCTAGTCTGGCATAGTGAAAAGGAGAAACAAGCATGATATGTCTCCTTTAAATAATAAAAGTGTCGGTAAAATGTAAACCAGCAAATGCTCTAAAAATTGAGAGTATGTTGTTCGGATTGAAAATGCATCAACACATGCATTTACAGCTGAATGCTGTTCATTAAATGGAAATGGAAATGGAAATGTTTTTTATTTACAGCAACCCTTTCGGTGAACCAAAGTGCTTTACAATAGGTGGGAAAAAAGCAATAAAAATAAAACTATTAAAAATAAATAGAAGCAATAACAGCAACAGCTAACATTAGTTGGCAACATGTGGCATGCATCAGTTCTGCCTTTCCTGCAGTTTCTATTGGAACACTTCTATATTCAAAAGCAGTCCCAACCAAAAATCCAGCTAGTGTCGTGGTTTTACTTGCTACCATTTTCACTGGTGTTAGAAGGCATTTTAATGGTTCTTCATTTCAACCTGAGACATATCCCGTAAGCTTGATCAGATCCTGTCATAACGAGGCAACCCCTTTGTCAGTTTCTAGATCTGTTGTACCACAGCAGCTACAGACACAGGCAGCCATTGGTCGCCAGTGAGCATGGTCACTTGCAAAATAATAACATTGGGTCTTGTCCAAACTTAGGCAGCATAGAGTTTTGTCTAAAGCTGCATCATAGTGAGGGAGCAAATGAGAGCATGTACATGTACAGTGCTTACCTGATTTATTAGAGCACCTGTGGGCTCTTTCATTTTCAGTTAGCTCTCAAAGTTTTACCATTTTTAACATGAATGATGAATTTCAAACTGGATTCCCCTTTCTATATCCAAATTTGAGTAGGCTCACTGGGCTTCTCTGGGAAATATATCAAGATAACATTCAACATTAAAAACTCACACTGACTCACATCGGACTCACTTTTTTCAGTCCTCCTGCATTCATCACTGCAGCCATGTATATTTACGTCTAGCAGATGGGTTTAGCTTTACATTTCTCTGATTTCATATTAAAATTACTCCAAAATATGACAATCTGCTAATAACAGGCTTCGATTCTATAATGAGGTCACATGGCAAATGATCTACCCTGAATCTGGTTTTACTCTGTATGAAAGTGGCTCGGATCTGATTTTAAATAGATCAGACTTCTCCTAGCTCGTGCCACCTGTCAAACTGGCTTAAAAAAAATCTGATTTCAGCAATATGTAATTGAAAAGAATGATCACATACAGATTTTTGGCCAGTTTTGTAAGGCCAGTCAGTGATGAACCCATGCAGACACAGTCTGTAAGTGCCACGGTGGGAGTAATGACTGTTAAGTGCAGCGTGTTTTAATGGCTGCAAAACGAAAAGGGAAGTCTGTTGAGTAGGTTGTGCACAGTAATACATAATTATCTACTCTAAAATGTGGGTACCTTCTTCTTCACATGTGACATCTTTAGAGTAGCAGAAGTTTATGAAAACAGTTATTAATCAGTAATTCTACTGAAGGAATGAGTGGGAAAATACGGGAATGCAGGATTTCTTCTGCCCATAAGGCAGGCCCTCGTTTGAGCCAAGCCCTTCCCTTTTTTTTATTCATATGCAGATTTGAGAAAGCGTGCTTGGACCCCCTCGTCTCCCTTCAAACTCCTCACAATACACACCCCAAAATGTGTCATCTATAGCCCAGCCCTCCTCTCCCGGCGAGCCGCAGCCCTGGATGCTGCCGGTGTCCACTGTGCTGCTGAGTGTCTGTTACTCCAGCCATCTGCCATTCCTTTTAGCTGCTGCAACTTGAGATGCTTCAGAAAAAATGGCAGGAAATAAAAGGACAGGAAAGAAAATAGGCAACCAGATGCCACATCGACAAAGCAAAAAAGTTGTTTAAACTTGGGTGAGTGGGGTGGGGGTTGTTGAGGGGGGGTGCACCGAGGAAGTCAGGGCCACATTCACAATACTGGATTGTCCTTGCCAGCATTTGATGCCCACCTCCCTGCTTATTACTATTTACCATCGCGTAATCATGGATGTGAACTTTTTTTTTTTGAAAAGCACAATGTTTGACAATGGGAACGCTCCACATGTTCACAACAAGAGCATAATGTGTAATTTTATTTTCATTCAAAGCATTCTGCTGTCACGCAGCGAACTGAATACTTTTTTATGCCCTCACCTACAAAGGTTACCTCTCATTTTGATGTCCTGTAAGCATCTTGGAAACTGCACTGGGGGGAGAGGGAGCTTCTCTTTGACCAGGCTCTGCTTTTCTACAGCATGTGAATAAGGCATGTAAATTCTGAACTAGGGATGCACAATATTGGGTTTTTGCTGATAGCTGATATGACCGATTTTGTCAGATATTTTACTTCCAGGGTAGATGCAGATTAGGACTGCATGATATGAGAAACAGATATGATGTACGATAACACTGTTCAATAATGGGTTGATGACGATCATCTCAAATAAGTTACATACTAAGTGTAAAATTAGCTCCTAATTGAGCCCAAACGCTGCTCTGTCTTATGACTGATTAATCTGTGCCTGTTTTTTTACAAACCTTGTTCAAGTTTGAAATTGTTGTGTAAGATGTTTCACAACATCTGCAAAATCTACATAGAAAATTACCACCATCAGAGTTAACATTAACACTTCTGAAGTCTATATGGGCCTGAACCACAAATCGTTGTTTGCACTCTTTTCTTATCAAGTATAATTATTTGCCCATTTGGAGTTAAAAATGAAATCTTTGTAACACAACGTAAAGTTTGATCACTTCTAAATAGTACTAAAAATGCACTCTCTCTGAATTCTGAATATCTTCTTAAAGTTATTAATTAAACAAAAGTCCAAAATTAGCTAGAATGAATATGCTATGTTTGGTTAGAGTGCATACATACATTTATAAACAGTATATGTGTATATATATATATATATTCACAGTTAGTGATCATGCAGTGACACAGATCGATCTGATTTACTTAAACATGTTTACGCTTGTTTTTGACACAATCTCATTTTCAACAAGAGGGTTTTTGTTTATTTTTAGGACTTGACTCCATCTAGAGTACAATTAACTTTGGCCTTGCTGTAATCTTGCCAACACCAAAATGTGAAGTCTCTCAATTTGCTGTGAATGAGTAGAATATAACACTTTATATCAGTATATTATATGGCATATTACATTTAGTGACAGTGTACGTTGGATAAAACAAAGGACATGTTCTTATTTATTTCTTTTTTATTTTCTTTATTTATTTTACATCAAGAAGAGAAAATATACTTATGCACATCGACATCGGCAAATATATACAAACATACAAATACATATTCAAAAACCTCTGTGTATATCTGTATATTAATGTATATCTGTATTAATGAAAGATGTTTAATGAAGAGAAAAGAAAAAACTGTCAATCCTCTGGGCCCCTTTACTACTTCCTCGTCCCCCCAGCCCCCCCAATATAACACTTAAAGTTAAAAAGTGCACTAAGTCCACCTCATGAGCAAATACAGACTCAGGGTCATAGAATCTTATTGAATATTGTATTTATATGCACCACATCTGGTGCACATACTAAATAACAAATACTGGCTACTGTCATTTTCTTGTATTTTGTAAATATTTTCTTTTGAATCAGTATTCATACATATAAAACCATAAAAACGTACAGTTGCTGTTTTCTTTGAAATCAGTGAAGTGACCAGTTAGTGTATTTAGGTGTGAATACTGTCAGAAATGTTCATAATGATGATAACAACAATTAACTTTTTAGGCTACTTTCTGCTAATACCAAGTGCATGCCGATTATATTGTGCATCGCTGTTCTGAAAATATGTTGTTTGATTTTTCTCACTTTCATTCTGATGATCTGAGGAGTAGAACCAGCTTAAATCCTCATTTTCCCTTCTCTTCACAGTAAGCAGTGTAAGATCTGTAAATGTTGGTGACAATCCTGTGAAGTGGGTTTTCTTGATTTCGTTTTAGAGGCACATGCATGACAAAGCATGCTGGGATAAACAGCCACACAAAGGCTAATGAGCCTTAACCATGTCGGACCCTCCTGTCCCCCCTTCATCATTTTCTTTTTTATGTCCAATCCTCAAACTCTTCCCTCCATTTCTCTCCCAGGCTCCTTCACTGGCAGCGCGAGCACTGAAGCTGGGAGCACAACAGGAACAACGGACTCCGCTGACCAGGTGTCTCCCACGATGCCCCGTGCCACAAAGAACCGAGTTTCAGGAAAACTCCGCCGATCTGCTAGCGCTATAAGCAAATCCTCCAACTGAGCTCTTCAGCCTGCCCCCCTTTTCCCCTCAATGCAGCCTTTAAACTTTTTCTTGAAAGAACCTCACACACCCAGCCGTGACTGCAAGAGTCGTCTTTTTATGTTTGTTTGGAGTGTCTTGTTTTCTTTGTGTCATGGTAACATGTAACTGGAGCATATTGCAATTTTAATTTAAGTGGCAATCATTGATTTTGTTGATACATTTCCATTTATTGTGTTTAACTACTTAATCAAGATGAATATGTGACTAAGCTATTTATGTTCATCTGATGGTTTCAGCTTGAGGATCAGCAGCATAGGAAGACTTGACTGAGAAGTCTTAAAGCAATTTTAATTCTTACTTTCTTAAATTTTTGATGCACTAAAGAAAGAAGATCTTACTTTATTTTGTGAAGGGGAGACTCCTTTGTCCTGCTTCTTTACTGCATTTATCTCACATTTAAAATGAGGAAGCACTGATTGACACAGCTGTGAAGAGCATCATGCAGAAACTGCACCTGATTGGTATCCTTTTCTAAACATGTCTGCCTTTTTACCTCCTCTGCACCTGCCACAGCCTCTGTGTCAAGATTCAGCTCAGTTAGTGACGGGATGGCGATGTCCTGCTCTGTTGCGTCAGTCGGGATCATGCCTGTGGACCACCTCCTCAGCAGAGCAGAGGATAAACTAATGCAACACTGATTTGAACTCACTGCACCACTTCTCAGACTCCCTTGCTGTACATGCCCAGAGTCTTTTTAATTGTTTTGAACCCGGAGTGGACAATCAATGATGTCTATCGAACTTGTTTTCTTTTTTATCTCTACTTTTCCTTTTTAAATGAATTCCGATGGATTGTGTCGCCATTTGATTTATGCAACCTCGCTGGGATGAGAAAAAACTGCGTTTATAATTGTTTTCTGATGTTGTTAACGTGGGCTTATGTCCGGTAATTGAATGAGCTCCTCCTGTCTCTTTCCTCTGCTATCAGTTTCCCTGAGACATCGACATTCCAACGTCTCCAGATGACGTTTTTGCACTCACTGTCATTGATTAACTATCACCGAATGTTCCCTTCTGTTCTTGGATGTAAGTTTGCTTTGAGTCTTACTCCTCTGTGCTGATGTATATAGAAAGGACTGTTGATGATTTATTTTTGTGTCGATTTGTTTTATGTATTGATGTGCTGTTTAGAGGAAAAATACCGCCAGAGCCTCAGGTGAATCTTAACTCCATGCACTGGTGTCTGTGTGTGTTGAGTGTGTGTATGTACGTATGTGTGAGTTCCCGAGGGAGCTTCTTTCTCGCAGTGCCTGTGAAATGTCTGTTCTCTAAGATGCTGTCCCACACCACCTCTGGTCCTTAGAATCACATTTTAGTCCATCTCTCTCAGCCTCTGTTTACACAGTGCATCATGTCCCTGTTGGCCATTCTGAGACCACGCCCATCCATTTGTTTTCTGCGCTGCGTGTCCTTTTCAGAGATGCAGGAGGCTGGAGCCTGTCCCAATTACATAGAGCAAAACTCAGAGGTACACCCTGGACTGGTCCTCAACCAATCACAGGGCTGACAGTCATTACTATTCAAATGCAATCTCACACCTAAGGCCAGTTTAGACTCCCTTAGTAACGCAACAAGCAAGTTTTTGGTTGTGGGAGGAAACCAAAGACCACAGAGAATGCCCACTAATGCACGGGACTGTGCACAGATATAGTGCACACTGAAACAGGTTGATATCCTGTACATCAGGGTATGGCCCAGCTCAGTAATATCTGACTGTCTTAAAGGGTCTTGTTTGGTGTCTACTTATTAATAATGATCAAATGAAATAAGGAAACTGTCTCCCCAACATGAGTCAGCTCTGGTTCCTACAAAAGTGTCAGTTCTAGCAACAGATCATTCGCAAAGAACACATCGAAAACACTTGTCACTGTGTTGTTTTCACCCTCACCTTCCTACTTGAGTTCAGTCCATCCACTTGTTTCATGATGTAACTGGAAAACTATCTTATCTCACAATGTCACATCTGGATACAGATCACCAATATCTAATCACTTCTTTCTTTGGCCATGTCCAACATTACCTACAAAACGTGCTCTTAACTTTTTGAGGTGTTAAAAAAAAAAACATTAGCCTCTTGGTTCAATGCCATTAATTTCACTCTGACATCCCTTTAATTTCCAGCGGTTCCTGAATGTACATTGCTATGAATTATGAGCTCACAGTCAGCTTGGTGTATGAATGACCAGTGAGGATAGTCAAGTGGTCTTGTTTTGCTTTAACTTAGCATGTGATGTTTCACACAAGTACCCATGATCCACCTCTGTCTGGGTCTCTCTGTTGGAGCTCCTGTCACTTTAACAGTGCATTCCAGTTGATCTCAGAAGTCAGGATCTACAGGATGGAAATTAGATGCATCACTGGGAGCATGCCCACAAGGAAGTCTGGCCAACCTTAACTCGTAACTGGAAAGCCTCTACCCGGGATTTGACAGAATTCCCACTTCCCCATGAGTGTGCCATTTTCAACAGCTCTGCATTCTTTCTAAAGTCTCTGCTCAGAGCAAATAGTCTTGGACTACTCACAAAACAGTTATAGGATGTCGCACTGCTAGATCCATTTCTGAGCAGGAGGAATCAACCGAGTCATGCAGCCGTCCACAGGGGGAGAGGAAGAAGTCCTGATGCCTCAGACTTTTTGTTTCGTGCATGCTTTAGAATGCAGGACATGATAAACTATATATTTACAAGCATCAGACGATGGCATCAGAAAGTGTTAATGCATTGTATAAACAGGCGTGTGAGAATAACCATCTTCCATCACACCTCCTCGTTAGTGCTTGAAAGCGAACTGTTTTTCCCCTAAACGTCTGCTTTTCAAGCTTTTGCACGACAAAAACATCAACAGATGGATGTGGAGTCCCGGCGATGACTGTTTATAATATGTAGTGTCCTGCTCCGTGCTTATCTGTGAATGGAATCAAGTGGCACCAGCTCCTCCTCTTTCCCATGATCCTCTCTCTTCCCATGTCACCTCTGAAAGCCTCTGGGAGCTCTGGTATAGGGGGAGGGGATGGATGGGTGGGGGTTTCTGGTTAAGGTGGCATGCCAGAGCTGAACTCTTAACAGCCCTCCTAGCAACACCCAGGCTGACGCTTGTACCTCTCCAACCTGCCCGCTTGTGTTGTCATGGTAGCCAGGTGTTCCCCTGCCACACACACACCCTCTGAGGGCTCCACCTAAGCTGCAACACTATCCCCATCTGTTGCACTACTATGCCTTACTTTCCTCGTGCTCTCCTGTCACTCGGGCTCACGTCTCACCTCCTTTTGTTTGTTCAGTCTCTGAGCAGAACCCAAACTGCGAGAGGATGCCGAGTCTTTTCTCTTGTATTGTCTTGATTTGAATGTATAGATACGTACGCCTGGGTCACATCGATGGTTTTTACTTTCCCCAAAGCCACTTGAAGGAACCTTCCAGGATGCTGATCTAAAGATTGTAGGGTGTAGATGATGTCTGTTAAAAGGGTCTTTGCTCCCCTTTTTGGTGGCTTAGTTGCTGGAGATGTTAGTTTTGGACCAAGATAAGGATTGTGTCTTATATACATGAAGAAAATGAGCTAGTTAGTTAGTTCTGGTGTGTCTTTTCTTCTCTTCTCCTTTTAGAAATCCTTGTACATTGTGTCAAATTTGAGGGCTTCAGCAACCTCTGAATATAAATATATGAATAATGCCTGTAATATAATCTTTGTATAAGAGAAAGAGGTAAAAAAGCTTGAAGATTTCATCATTACCTGTCAACATATCAAACTGTTTTTAATGACCGAAGCTCTGCTATCTTTATTAGAAATGTGAAATTTCCAACATTTCATTAAATCAATTTGAAGTTCTACACATCTTGGTTGTTTTTTTGTCCTAACAACACGTCAGCTTACTTTGCAAGCTCATGTCTGAGTGTGTGTTTGTGTGTGTGTGTGTGTGTGTGTGTGTATGTCTGTGCGCAGACATGATGGGGCTGTTGCCATGGGCTTCCTGACCCAGGCCTGGCAGTGCTAACAGCAGCGGGGGTAACCTGACCCTCCTCCCATCTGTCTCCCCTGCTGCTCGCCCCCGCTTAGGGGAGGCCAGCTTAATGGAACCTCAACAGGAGGTACAGGTGCAATGGTTGCAGCACCTACGGGTGACCCGTCTAGCCTGGGTCACATAAAGGCACAAGGGAAGCACTTGACCGTAATTGGAGCCTTAAAAGTGTGTGTGTGAGGGAAGAGCCTAATGTTGCCTCATTTTCAGGCTCAGCATTGACTGTGAGATGGTCTACAGCAGAACAGGCAGGAGCTGGGTGTCCCAGCTCCTCTGAGGCTCATATTCTGTCATTACTAACAGATTGTGTTATTATACGTGTTACACTGCAGGCTGTCGTCTGACTCCACTCTTAGATAGCCCTCTGTCATTATGTATCATCAGTGAAGCCTGAAATGTGTTTAAAAATAAGTTTGTCACTTTTTTGACTATTAGACAGATGTAGACAGAAATGAGTAAAGAACTGCAGCAGACAAAGAACACTGTCAGAGTTCATCTTAACACTTCTTCAGTGTCTGTGGGTCCACACCACAAAGTGTTTCACAGAGTTGGTGCTTTAACTCTCGTCAAGTATAATTATTCAGTCTTTAAAGAGTTAAAATTTAGATCTTTGTAACACTTAGCAGTTTGACTTTCGATCATCTCCTTGGTTATTTTTTTATTCAAGTGTTAACTCAGTCTAAACACTGCTGTATTAATTCACTGTGTACTAATGGGTAACATCAGCAGAAATGAAGATGCCATATTTGCTCCGAGCATGTATGTGTATATAATATTTAGAAATACACTGTAGCTCTGGTGAAGTGGGCTTGTAGCATCTGTTGGTATTTGTCCAGTAATTGTGGATGAGCAGAATGACTCTACTCATGTAACTTAGATGTTCAGAGTTAAAGATCCCAGAGTGACACATATAGATTTGATTTACTGAAACATTACTTTTAACCCTTTTTTGACATTGACTCTTTAAGCCCTTAAACCCTGTTCTTTCATATTTGATACATGCTCTGATGATACCTCTGTCCAATCAATAAGAGCAACAAATTACTAAAAAAAATATCTGATTACAGTCAAATAAAATAGATAAAAATGTCATCAAGTGGATTATCAGTTGCTAAAAACACCTAACGTATCAAATGAGAAACAAAACATTTACATCTTAAACTTTATGGAAATTTCTGAGTGTAATTTGTGTTTCCAGGTTTCAAATTGTTAACTAAGTCAAATTTCAAGGATTTGACTCCATTAAGACTATGACTAATTCTGCACTTGCTGAATTAGTTTCCAATGCCAAAATTTTAACCCTTCTCAATTTGCCATGATGAAAGAACTTATGTTGTTAAATTCAATTCAAGACCTATCAGAGACTTTTAGCAGAAACTGTGAAAAATGTAGTCAGAATAAGTCTCACGTTGAGGTCCTAACCCACTGGCTGGAGACCTTTAGGGTTTATTGTAATCCAACCTACTTTGTTAATCCCAAAAGGAAAATTTGGTTGTTCTGTTTCATTACACACAATGTTAAAAATGACAATATGATATCAAAGATAATATGTGTATGTATGTGTTCAATTTAAATCAAAAAATAAATACAGAAGTTTCAGAGTTCAACAAGAGTAAGCGACATTTAGAGCGATGTAAAGAAGGATGGAACGGCGTCCTGTGCTGCATCTTGGCAAGAAAAGTCCCTACATTTATTTTGATGAAGCAGCTTCTAGCTCATTGGCTATTTGGCAGCTCTGCGTAAGAACTGACACAGTTTAAAGCCCTTAGCAGGCTGCATGCAGATATTTTACTCTGTTCCTTCATTTTGGTTATCAAGAGACTGACACAAGCTTTGACATGCAGAGACAAGCTTTTAGGTCTGTCTCCAAAAATACAACTTCATCCTATAGCAAACAGACATAGATCAAATGCATAGATTCACTGCAGGCCAGTATGCTCAGGGCTGCTGTTCAATCTAAACTTTTACCAAAATAAAACAGAAGGGGCACACGTGTGTGCAGGGGCACTGCCAGAAATTTCTTTAGCCCATGAAGATACAGTATATTTATTTGGGCTCTATCCCAAAGCAGCGTTGCAAAGTTTCTCATACCAAGCGTCTTTTAAACGAATCAATTAATATGTTTTTGTATTAGAAAAATCCACTAATTATGATTTCAACATCTGTTTAATGACAAATATAAACTTTTAACAGAGAAAGTACTTTTCAGATGAAAGTTATATGTCAATGGAAAATTGACAAGAAAGTAAGCATTGAGCAATTTTCTATTTATCATTTTCTTTTAGGATACAGTCTCTTATCATTTAACCCTGTCACAGATATAACATTTGAGCAGTTGAAACATTTGTTTTGCTCTGGGCTTTGGTTAAAAGGTCCAAATATTTAATAAATCAACTGAAATAAGCAAATATATTCAATTCATGAATCTGCTCTTCTAGATGTTCTAAAATGCCTCCTTTTTATAAAACTGATTCCATGTGAATCTAGAAAACTTCAATATATATGCCTTAATATGACATTTTTGCAATGCAGAATGAGAAAACAATGTTTTTACTAGTGAGGAGTAAATAAATCATAATAGTAAAATTTTTCTAACATTGAATTATCTGTAAGGTCCTCATCAACTATGGGCCCCTAGAATCTTTACTCCTCCCCCCTGGATGAGTGACCCACATTTCAGTCCCGATCCACCACTTTAGATCCTCTGCTTTCCCTGGTTTGACCATGTAGCCTCTTCAGTTGCCTCCAGCTGACACCTCCTGATCTAAAGTCCAATTGGAGACCAGTTTCAAGCCCCCTGCTAAATTCAAGCTGACTGTGCTTTACAAGTTGAGGAGGTCAGATGTGAAGCCAACTGAGCCCTCCTGTGTCCTAAATCAGAATAAAACCAACAGAAATCGAAGTGTGTGAGTGCTGTGAGGCAGACAGATGTTTTACTGCCTCAGAGGTGAGCTCTGATCCAGCACCTCTTTGTCCTCCTGTCGGGTCCTGACACGGTATTAAGGAGGGAATTTATGATGGGGCCCTAAGTGCCTGTCTGTTGCTGCCAAATGTCGTCTATTGAGCCACAGTAGAGATGATTTCTTACCAATGAGGCTGATACAGGAGGCAAAGGTTTTGGTCACAGAGGGTTTTTAGTTTGTTTGCCCTTAAATGGACCCAAACTTTATACTGGTGTGAGAGGGTTGGTGCAGTTAAGAAGAACAACTCTTATGGAGAATTTTTAAACCTTTATTCCCCCCAATTTGATCACCATGAGCCCCTTTGTTGCCAACTTGTTTATTAATTCAGGATAGATCTTCAAGAAAACCAGTCGTGGAGTATTAAAACTGCATTTTTAGAGAATACAGGCTAATGAGTTTTAGCTTTGTAGTCTACCCCAAAAAATTGTCACAACATCTTACATAAATGTCGAATTGATTTTTTTTATTGGCGCTAAAGTAACTTTTATTTAAATTACCAATTATGTAAATTTCTGTCATTTTTCTGTCTAAACTTTGTTGTATGTGTTCCAGCTTATGCCAGTTTGTACAACAACATTTCTTTTTTTAGCTTTAAAAAAAATAATCTAATGTCAGTTACTGCTACAGGTCCTTTATTAAATGCTGACACTGTTTGCACCCTCTTGGGACCCTTTTTTCCAAAAAAAATGTATTCCCAAAGTAACTGCTATAAAATCATCATAAATTACAAATTTTGGGGGTATACATTTCTTGCACCACTTCTGATTTGCTCAAAATGACAAATTAGTTCATAATTTTCTGGATTTTGATCCTTTACTGCCAACTTGAATACATGTTGCCATTGCTGGTGACTACGGTCTTGTACTGTATGCGTCAAATCACTTCAACAAGTTTATAAAGCTGTGCAGGAATGATAGCTTGTAGCGTTTCTGGTTTCCAAACCCTTCAGAGTAAAGGGGATTTAGAATATAGGTTTCAGGTGAATGCCTTGTAGTGAACACACGCACATTAGATTTTCATGTTTGATGGTAAACAACAAAATTCATGTTGCCTGCTCTTGAATCTTAAAGCATTGTTGTGTCTTTAAAATGATGGTTTGCTAACAAACTGCTAACAAGGACTACAAAAATGTCTGGGAACCCAACAGCAAGCATTTCTAATTGTTTGTTGATAATCAATAATTGACACACTATTGCCACAGCCATGAGGGCCAACCTGATGAAGTTACTCAATTAAGAGGAAACTCTCACAAAAGAGATCACAAAAAAATGCTACATATTGAAAAATATTGTAGTTGCTTATACGTTGAACCGCCATGTTGTAGTTTCAAAGTACCCGAACAGCTTTTCACCCTCATACATGACATTTAAGCTTAATAAACATGAAAAGTAGGTTAAGATTATCAAAAAGAGCAGTCAAAAGTTAGATATTTTTTGTTCAGTCCGGAGCTGCTAACACGAATTATCCTAAACACAGTGAATAATCCCATAGGCATTTAGCGGGCGTGCAGTCGAGGGAGTGAGCGTGATGCTAACCTAACACGTTGTGAAAAAAATCTGTCATCCCTGCACCACTCAATAACAATGCTGTGAAAGCAGCCAGGTGCAAAAACACACTGACGCTTGTTGTTGTTTTCTCCAAAAATTTATCAACAACATCTTTGAGTGGAACAGGTCAAGAGGTCAAGAGTTCAATGTAGTTCATTTACTCGTCATCTTCAAAGACACATGTGGCACAACCCTAAATGTACACATACCATGTCTGATATATAAAAAAAAACAGTTTGTGTTGGTATTTTAATGAAAAGTAGCATGATGTATTCAAACTGGCATTAAAATGGTTAAAAGTTATTAATAATCAGCCACCCCACCCCCAACACTTTCATAAAACTTCATTTTGCTGCTGCCTGTCTTGGCCAGGACACTCTTGAAAATGAGATTTTTGATCTCAATGAGGTTCTTCTGGTTAAATAAAGGTTAAATAAATAAATAAAATTTTATGAAGTATTTTCTTTCATCGATAAAAACAGTGAAATACTTTATTTAAAACTGGCATTTAAAGGATTAAAAACCTCAAAGTTATCAAATACTTTGTTAGTTTTGAGCAGAGCTGAAGTGGTTTAATAGATTTATGCAGAAAAAGCAGGAAACAAAATTGATATATGATGATTTTAGAGCTTTGTTTTTTTGTGTGTACAATTTGAGCTTGAGGGTTCCCAGAGGTTTGTAAAATAAAAAGATGTACAAGGAGTTTGGCAGGTAATTACCTTCAGTCCTGAAAATAGAACTGGATCAATTAGATTTATTTTTCTATGAGAAGAAGCACTTACTTGTACCAGAAACTGTTTTAATCTAATTACAATAAAACAATGAAATCTTCTGAAGTTTTTTTTGTACATACAGTTGTTGTGGCTGACCAAAAAGTGGTCCAATCTTTACCTTGTCTTTCTTGTGGAGTTTTGAATCTTTTTCAGGTTTTAGAGACCAGAGCTCCAAGAAGATTAGCTATGCTGTGAATTAAAACATTTTAAAAGCTTAAAATGGTCCAAATGCCAGCTGGTTTTGTGTGGTACAAATTCACCATTTAGTCTATAACTTCTGCTAAGGTTCTCTCCACTCATTAAATCTTATTTCATCTTTCAAACAGAATAACTTAACTGTTAAAATAATGGTCCAGCTAAAAAGTATAAACTGTCATTTTACCATTTTGCTGAACAGATGCTTGATTAGAGAAGCTGTTGGTTCTGGGTTCGGGGTTAATCTGATTCACTCCACTGGGCACAAAGTTTTTGAGCAATGCCTCTGGATGAAAATGTGTTTTCTTATATGTGATGTAATTACCATATGTTTTGAGTGATACAAACCAAATATTGTTTTGAACTTGTTTGAGTTAATAATTAACGTAACCATCACCTATTTTCATCCTGCTGTTATATGAACATGTTTTATGACGTTGGTCAGAAAGGTTTTTTTGGTTGGTTTTTTTCCACTTGGTGATCCAGTCCAGATACTTTAGAGTGATTTTAAAGTACTCACATCTGCAAACACTAAAATGATTGCTCAGCTCGGCACTTATTAATTTTACTTTGTAATCATAAAATATCTAAGATATTAAAGAAGTTGAAATTTTAAGAACAGAGGAGACTTTTAATAACATTGTTGGATAGAACAGCCATTTTAGGCGTTCTGGCTTAACAACATGTTGACTTTGATTCTGGCATTTGAAACACTTTGTCTTGTTCAGTTAGAACAATTAAAGTTTTCCTAAATTCTTAAGTAAGTAATCTAGTTATATCTTTATATTAGGGCACATACTTGTGATTTTTATTGTAGAAGATGTCATGAGAAGCTCAAATAATCTGTAACAGACTGAAAAGTTTTTTTATGAATTTATTATTTAGTTATAATACAAAACTAATATCAAAAACAAAAACAGTCAAACATCTTGACTATTTTTTTAAAGCTTTTGTGATAACACCACGTGTTATTATTATGCTGTGATTTAATTACACATCTTTAACCATTTTATCCAAATATGGTCAATGACTGTTTTTTTCATACATGCTGAACATTTTACTGATATACTTCATATTTCATACATTTCTAATCACTCATGTCTGTCCGCACAAGCTGGTGTTTTTCCCCTTGAATTCATGAAACACCTGATGTTTCAAACAATTTTAAAATATGTACAAAAGAGACTTTTGTGTAACATTGTGCCAACAGCCATTTAAAGCACCAGGTTTAATCATTTATTGAACTTTATTAAGGCAATCATTACACTTCGACTTGTTCTGTTAAAATTTGTAAATTTTCTTGCTTATAGCTTAAATAAGTTTAGTTTTTTCTTTATTTATTAGAGCACAAAGTTATTCCTCTTATAAGAGATGACAAGACTATGAAAACATCTCCAATGTTTTTAGTGTTTGTGAGTGCTTTATTATAAATCAAAAGTATATCAGTATAGATTGATAAAATATAAAATATCTATATTCTAAATGAAATCCAGACTTATTACTTTGGCTACTATTGAAATATACTACAACTGTCATGATTTCATAGTGATGTGATATGGACAAATTGTAGGCTGCGTATTCTTCTGCTTTTTTTGTCCAGCTGTGGTCAAAGTCTGTTTTTTTCCACTTGCTGTTTTTTTTATCCACTTCAATCCAGGTCTTTACTCAATTCATTTTATTCATATCTCCAGTAACACTGGAATAGTTGTCCAGCCCGGTGCTAAAGCTTTCTTGTTTTAGTTCTTTAAATACCTTTGAATTCTTTGAAAAATAATATACAGAAAAGATACATGTTCCATTGTTGGATAAAACAGCAAAATTATTGTTAATATTGGATTAACTTTATTGTAGATAGAGGCTATTAGACTCGATAGTTGCTTATAAATGATGCCCGTGGGCAACTAACACTTTTATTTGTTCAATTTAAAATTGTCCATGTTATTTACCAATCCAGTCATATATTTAGAGCATAATACACTTGTTGGTGCCAGGAGTAGCTCAATGACTGATGAGAGTAAATGTAAGTAAGTGTTAAAATAACCCCGGTGTCCCCTACTTTCTTTCTCCTTTAGAGGCTGTTTGTTTTTTAAAGTGGTGAAATGTATTTATTCTATGAATCAAATACCAACAGAATTTTTAAATATCGTTTAAAGGAATTGCAATCACCAGATTGTCATTGCAATGTGTAATATAAAAAATGTAAGTTGTAAGTCTTAATATAACTTTTTAATCCAGTTGTGGACAGAGATTTTCCCCACCTGCTGATTATTCTATCCCATTAAAATATTATATCTTAATGTTACACTTTGACTTGTTCAATGTAAAGTTTTACTTTCTTTCTTCTTTAGAGGGTGTTTGTTTTCACACATGATAAAAATGTATTTATTTTTAAATTACACAAAGACAAATACGTTGATTTTAACTATTCAAGAAATAAATAACAACTACCAGAATGGAAATAAACGAAACATAAACTGTTATTTTAGTTTGAAAAGGTTTTTTGTCGAACTGTGGTCAGACTTTTTGTCACCTGCAGATTAATCTTATCAAACTGGTCAATTTTGACTAAAACTTTGAGTTTGTCAATTAAAGTTGTCCATGCCAGTTAAAAATGCAGTTAAAGAATCTGAAATGCATTTTTCTGTGAGTATAGTTGAGTAGAGTATCTCGGAGAACTATAAGTTTGGATGGATTTGTGTTCCAGGTGCCCCAGTCTTCCCTAAAAAGTAACCTTAAGGTCATAAAATGTTTCTACATTTCAAAGTAAAATTACCTTGAGACAGAAATCCTTTTGAAAATATTTTATTTCGATAGACAACAACAATATACACATACAATCAAAGCGCTATAAAAGCCAACATTTAAGAAAAATAACTTGTCCTTAAAAAGATTGCATCTAAGGTAAGAGCTTTACGTTTTTTTCTTCTTTTACAAGAGCTGTGGAGATTAAAACCCGACCCACGACACTTATTTAGCACAACTCAGACTGTCAAATTCGACCCCAAAATGATCATTAAATAAAAAAACAAACAAATAAAAAACATTTTGGCTGAACGACATGTAAACTTGCCAGAACGACTCACAGGAAAGAAATCACAACAAACACAACAATAAGTTACATAAAATAATTAGAATAAATAAATAAATATGATGAAAAATATTGCAACAATCTTCAATAATAATAATAATAATAATAAAATATGTGCCAGCTTTGAAAATTAAAACAGTCTATGTTGACTTTTTTAAGGCAGTTATACAGCAGGATTTGGATGTGTAGGCTATCTCAGACTATCTTCTTATTGTTTACTAAAGGCATTTGTGGTTCTACTCAAACAGGGAATGTTTCTCTCTCCTCTTCCTGCCTCTGTCAAGCTGTTTTGACAGAGTAGCTGAAGAAGCTCCAGTGATGAGCAATCACGGTCGGTGAATTAGAAGGCTTCACTGGGAGAAACAAAGATTTCTGAGACTTTAAAGACATTTCTTAGGTCTAGAAGCTATCATTGAACACATGTGCTGTCCTAGAAAAATACCCTTTAACAGTCAAACTAACGCTTTACTCTTTTTTTTCTTCTTGATAAACTAATTTGAGAAAGAAAATCTCAAAATAGGCCTATATGTAAAGTCAAATATAGAGAGAAGCATTCGACAATCACTGATTGGCATGAAAAGACACCTCATGAAACACCGAACATCAAACCGCGCTGCCTTTCATTGGCCCAAAGTTATGGCAGAAAGCACAAACTCTGGATTTTTTAAAACTCCAAAGTCTTTTTTTAATCTTTTTTTTTTCCTCGTTTCTCTTCTTCAAAGGCACAGGTTAGGTTGTTTTCAGCAGGCGGGGCGCACCGGCATTTGGAGCAGAATCACCTGCCGGTTCTCCGAGGGGTGGCACTTGTTTATGTGCCTGGTGAGTCCCGGCGAGCTGTAGAGGGTGGCGGGGCAGTACTTGCACGGGTAGATCTGGGAGGAGTGCATGAGGCGCAGGTGTCTCTCCTGGCCGGCCCTGCTGGTGAAACTCTCTCCGCACACGGGGCACAGCAGGCAGTCCACGGGGCTCAGATTGAGGGGGCTTTGGTTTGAGGCTTCCTCTGAGGAGGATGAGGAGGAGGAGGAGGAGGAGGAGGACGAGGAGGAGGACAGGTCGCTGGTTTGAAAGCCGTGCTCCTCCATCACTTTCTTCTGCAGGGCTTGGTGTCCCATGATGTGTTTTCTTAGGTATGCCTGTCGCTTGAACCTCTTCCCGCAGAACTGGCAGTCGTAGCAGCCGTCCTCAGAGCCGGACTCGGACAGACCTGGACTCGGGGTGTCTCTGTCGCTCATGTCTTTGGCTTCATCCGAGGCTGACTTGCCCAGGGGGGGCAGTTTGGCCATTTCAGCTTTGATGCTCTGCGCGGGGGAGCCCACTGCTGCGCCCGTGGCTCTCGGTTTGTGCCAGCGGCGGTGGGAGGCGAGGTTCGCCGGGCAGCTGAACATCTTATCGCACTCGGGACACCTGTACTCGACCCTGACGATCCGGGAGCACTTGTGCTGCGCCAGAGAGAACGGATCCGCGTACGCCTCTTTGCACAGCTGGCACACGAACTCCCCTAAAGGCTTGCTCCCCCCTGAGGTCTGCGCCCTCGGCTTCATCTCCACCGGCCCCTCTTTGATTTTGAGACCCAGCACTGGAGAAGTCGTCACCTCGTCTTCAAAGTTGAGTTTCCTGATGGCTTTGGGTTTCTTGGGTGCGGGTTTGGGTTTGCGCTCTGCGCCGTCAGACGCGGCGGGTCTTTTGGTTCCGACCCGGTGGCTCGGCGCCGGGTGGCTGCTGCTGCTGCTGCTACTGCTGCTGGTGGAGGCTGTGGTCCCGATGCGGCTGCTGTTGCTGGTGCCGATTTTCAAGTCGACCGGCGCGTACAGGAGGTGGTCCAGCCCGGAGAGGGAGGCAGGTGTCGGGAATGACTCCGCAGAAATGGGAGAGCCCAGATTGAAACTTCGCTCGAAATATCCCCTGTCGTGCTCCTTGCTGATGGGCCGGGTGGGGCTGTAGAGGACATGGCACACCGCCTCGGGGTTGCCGAACTGCGCCGGCTTCTCCAGCCTTGGCACCGGCGCCTCGGCGGCTGCTGCGAAATCCGGGGATGCTGCGGCTCGGTCCGGACTGGACGCCACGGACATCGGCGGGGAGGGGTCCGTGTAACTCGGCAAGGCAGCTGGGGTGGGATGCTCCTGGTGCTCATCCTCGTCTGTCCGCGTCCTGTAGGAAACATGTGCAGATTTCTTGTTTCTTTTCACCAGGAATCCTTTGGGCATCTTGGCGGGCTACAGTGGAAAGGCACTTCGGGGAGGTGGGTCAAGTCTCGAGTATCCAGGTTTGTTAAAAATATGGCAACACTAGAGGCTTGTGGGACTTTATCTCCCCAGTATATCGATCCTTCTGTTGCTGAAATGTTTTCGTCTCCAAGGCATAGCTCCACTCTTTTTATGCCGGAATGATGCTATTGTTCTCGCCCCCCCTGCTGCAGCATCCCCGACCAATCAGATGAAACCAGGATCCCAGAGGATTTGATTGTGGGAGGGCTCAGAGCCTGGGTTTGGTGGATTTCGTTGGAGGATGTGCAGATAGCTTAGCAGATGTACTGGCGGTTTATTGCATTAATGTGTGCGCTCGGCCCCTCCCCGGCAGAGGCACACGCCGGGACCCTCCTCTTTTTACGGTCTGATGGGCCCCCTATACAACTGCACACGTGCCACGGCTTTGTGGCTCTCCTCTGGGGGGCCCTGCACAGCCAAAAGGAAATGTCCGTCACCGCCACAACCAAGACAATTTAGAATTAAGAGGCAAGTTAGTTAAATACTAACCAGAATATTCCTCAGGTAAGCTCTGCTGCGGTGCTGCTTCAAGAGGCAGTGCAGCTGAAAACTACCACACAGCCTGATTATTAAATTAGAGTTCTTATTCTTCAAAGTCAAGCTCCAGAGAAATCACAGTTCCTTTTTCATCCGCGCCTTATCCACTTTTACGCACAAGCTATACGCACACGGCACAAGCGCTCCTCTAATCCAAATCAAACAGCTTTTATAGAGTTTTATTTTATTGTGTCTTAAATAAACACTATAGATGGGGTGTTTCTTTATTTTAGGGCACGTGTCTGTCTCGGTAGTTTAACTCGACATATAAATCAGACATCTCGCTGCATACATAAGTAATAAGAGGGCCCTCTGGTCTTGGAGCACAATAGCCACGTCTGCCCGTGCTTGGGTATCCCGTCTCTCCCTCTCTCGCTTTTTTCCGTTTGAAAGGCAAATTGACCTCTTAACTGTGAAACGGGACTCACGGCCAATCTGGCCAACAGCTAGACGCGTGCTGGGTGGAATCAGTGCTCCAGACAAAGAAGGCCGCGCTCGGGGGGCTTGGGTTGTAAAAAAGTGCGGATGTATACAAAACTCAGATGACGCTGCTGCTGCTGTTGTCTGTTACAGTCTGCAGCTGGTTTGTTGTGCAAATGTGTTATCTTAAGGTTGTGGATTGCTGTAGGTACCGTTCATATGACCGAAAGCTGCACACAAGTCATACATGGATGTTTTTTCTCCTTTCTGAAAAGATGAACACGTAGGGGAGACTGGGGTTGTTTGTTACATGTTTTACTCTTGCGTCTTTAACCCACATGCACGTGTGTTTTTGTCTTAGGATGATGATTATAGTCCAAATAGGTGCACAACACTCAAAGCAATTCAATTTAATCTAAATAATGAGTTTTTGTCAATTTTGTTGCATATTTCCTAGAGTAGGGGAGACTGGGGTTGGTTGTTGCACTTTTCTCAAGCACAGAGCTCATGTACAGGTGTTTACTTTTTAGAATGATTATTACTGCCAAACAGGTGACGAGACTCAAGCAAATAAATCTAAGTCCAAAGTGTTTTTTTAATTTCCTGCAAAGTGTATTTGATAGGGGAGACCCGGGTTGGTAGTAACACTTTATACTCTCAAGCAAGTAGTCTTGTAAATGTGTCCGTTGCACATGGCTGGCATAATGGCATTTAAGTTTAGATTTAATTTTAACAACTTTTTACAGTCATTATCGTCCCAAAAATGAATTTGCAAATTTGTATTGTTATCGGATGTTGATTGTAGTCAGAATAGGAGAACAAGTTTTGAATAGTGTAATTACATTGTAGTAATGTGCTTTTGTTGAATTAAATGCTATTTTATTCAATAGGGGAGACAGGGGTTGGTTGTTACATCTTTTACTCTCAAGGACATAACTCATGTGCAAATGTGCCATTTTCTAGGATGTTCATTGCTGTCAGAAAAGGTGCTCAAGAGTTAAAGAATTGCATTTTATTTGTCAGTACAGTGTACATTTTTATATTGCTAATAGACACAGTAGGTGCATGTGGTTGATAGATTAGCATTAAAGTTTGAGTATTGCAATTTTTGTTGATTATATTGCAACATCTCGCAAGAACTGGTGACCGGGATTTGTTTTTCCCTCTCATGCCCATGATTCATGCAAATAACTGTATGTATATTTTCCTGGATGCAGGTAGCTTTTGAAATACATGCACTTGTCTAGGTACAGCAAAATTTGATGTATGCGAAAATGTAGTTAAATTCACCTAAGCCTGTTTTCTTTTAAAGCAATCCTCTAAAATGTCTTATTTGAACCATACATCATGCTTGTTGGGTGAAAAAAATGACTATTTTCATGTTTCAACAAACAGGGTTCAGAGCTAAAACAAATTTTCAAGCCAATTGTCCAAAGGTGTGGCATTTAGGTGAAATTCAATGTTCATTGCCAAAAGACTCAAAACTTGATAATCACTGAGTATCAGGGGCGCTGCTAGACATTTTGGACCCCTGGTAAGAAATCAGATTGGGCCCCATGTCAAACCAGCTCTGCAGCATTTTAAACCAAACAGCAAAATAAATAAATAGATAGATAGATAGATAGATAGATAGATAGATAGATAGATAGATAGATAGATACATACATACATACATACATACATACATACATACATACATACATACATAGAAAACTCTTTAGCTGAAATTGTTGTAAAGATTATTATTTTAACTTTACCATGAAAAACAATTTATGTATGCAACTTTAAAATGTTTCTATTTATGTATTATCATTCCTCATAAATCCCTGCTTTTTTAACCCAGTAAAAATTTTAAACAATTTGAATAATATTTGTCTTATGATCCATACATTTTGATGTTAAATTTGTTAAAAATAAATAAATAAATCCTTGAATGAAACTAACATCCTCAAAATATGTTCAAAACAATCTCATTTTATATTACAAAAATAAGTTATTTTATTGGAGGTAAGCAATGCAAAAATATTTTTTGCATTTAAAACTTTGTATATTTTTGAATGTGAAGAGAAAATAGAAAGTTAAAGACATATGGCAAAAATGTAATCAACTGATATGACAAAATTACAGATAATTTAATATTTTTAGGTTCCTGTCTTTCATGGTTGCTTAGAATCTTCATAACTTCTTCCTCCCTTTAAAGCCCCCTTCAGATTCTTTTTTTTTTATTTTCATGATTTAAAAATTGCTAAACAAGATGTGTTTCAATCTTTCCTTTTACCTGTTGATTCTGTTAGCCGTTTACTTTTTAAGGTTATACAGGATATTTTGAAGTTACTAAAATTTTCATTTTTCACTGTCATTAAAGCGTATAATTTATAATTACTTTTTAAGTGCTTTTAGATATAATTTTGAATTAAACTTTCAACTGCTGTCTAGCTTTAGTTGTAGTAACAACACAGTAAGTCCAAGGCACACTTGGGCTTGAAACACTGCCACACAAAATCACAAAATGTCTTCTACGTTCAGTTTGGTCTAAGTATCCATCTGAAAAACATCAGGCCAAATAACTTGAAGAAAGCACCCTATGGTTTTAGCAACAACTAATAGTTGTAACAAGCAGCTTTCCCTTGTTTAAAGGATGTTGATTGTTGTTGGTACATCTGTCCAAAAGAGTTGCCTTACAGTTTTATGGCAGTGTTTTTGTGGGTCTGGTTGTCAAGTTTAAAAAAATAAAGATTCCGCGTTATGCGTAATGTCTCCATTTCCCCCCTAACCAGTCCGAAAGCTTTACAGTCTTATTCCGTGGCCTTCTTTCTCGCAAACAAAGAACATTTTACAGCAAAAACGCGCCCTACTTTCTTTAGCACCCCCCTGCTGCTTCTGTGCATACCTCGTATATTGTGTATTTGTCCCTCTTTTTCGTCCTAATGGCTAAATGTGGGCTGCAGTGCGCCACTTGGCAGAGCGCATTCTTTTTCCCTTTCAATCGGCAGACCAGGGAGGAATTAATCTCCATCGTCGTACATTGTTCCCCTCATTTGCATAAAGCTGCAGTATGACCAAGTCAAATAATTACACAATCGGCGCTGAGCCGCAGGCCTGCGCCTTCTTTTCAATAGGCCTCTGTGTCCTCGTGCCTTCTCACCTGCCTCACAGCACACCGTTATTTAGGCTGCACGCGGGCGCTCTGACAGATATGATAAACAAAAATCATCTTATTGTTGCTCTTGAGCAAATATAGATTAAAACTTTACTCCTGATTATAGTCTAGTTAAGTTTTTTTTTCCATCTTTGCTATTAAGTTAGTAATTCATGAGATGTATGTCAAGATTTTTGTGCCATTTAGGATATAAATGTCAACATTTTCACACTTCCTTTAACTTTAAAACATTTACTAACCACTTTAACGGCTTCTAAATTCAAGTCTGCATTAAAGAGAACATAAAAAGTGAACAAAATTACATTAGATGATATGGATCTGAAAACAGAACTTAAAGTAAACCAGTCATCTCACTGTTTAATAAAATCACCATGGTTACCTTACACAAGAACTTTGCAACACTCTGACCAGTGACACTTTACATGTCTGTAAAATGATGGAGCCTGTCCATTCAACAGACTAAGTGCTAATAAATAAACAGTGACATAAACAATGAAAAACATTTAGAAGTAAAAGAATGAGTAATCAAATACTCACATAAGTTTTTAGATATGCCACATTTACATGCTGCCTTAGTTTTATGACCCTCTCTGGGCAGCTAAGATACCAACATTCAGTGGCATTAAAAACAAATATGTTTTAGTGGAGTTGTTCAGTGTATTATTTTATTAAAAAACTTTCTCCAGATTATCACAGATGTTTAAAACCATCATTAAAAAGATTCTTGCCAGTGTCTTTATTAGCACATAACACCATTTTAGATTTTTTAAGGCAGAGGTGGAAAGAAACTGATAACATTTACTCAGGTTTCAGTAAACGAGTTTCTATTTTACCAGCTTTTTTCAGTATATATTTACTTTAACCTGACTAAGTTTCTTTAAAGTAGTTACACCTATTTTAACTGCTACTGAGAAAAAGAACAAAATTCATCACTGAAACATTTCAGTTTTTTTTTTAACATTTGATAAATGGATCAGAGAGAGGATGTTCCCATAGGTTGATCACATTTTCTAAATAACATTTCATTAAGAATAAAACATATCAGACAGTTATAGTTAAGTTTAAGGATACTGAAATCCACCAGTACCATTTGTTAACCAATATTCATATTTGGCATTTTATACCCTTTTCATTTAATCAATTGCAGTGTGTTTATACAGAGTTATTGCAGTGAACAGAATTTCATTTCATGGATATTTTTAGATAATAAGTTTTATACATCAGAGCAAATTGCTTTGGTTATATAATGTTGTTTGGATAAATGTTTAATAGGCTATATTACACTCTCATTCTGACATATAACTGACTGATTCATCACATTCCAGCTGTTTTGCTTTTTACATTATACATAAAGTGAACTGATATCACTCAGTACCCGGAGCATTGTTGATTTTTATTTCAATATATTTTTCTTCAATAAAATGTTATTAGAGTCGTGTGTAAGTTTGTATGACAGCTTTTGCCAATGCTCTCTTGTAAGAGACTTTTCTTTGCCTCAGTTGGACTTCCAGGTAGAAATAGAGGTACAAATAAATTAAAAAGGGTTCAGCTGTAGTAAAACTTTTCACTTGTATTTATAGTGTGAATTAATTCGTGAATGGATTTTAAAGGAAAAAGCGTTAAGCTAAAAAAATCCCTTTCTTTAATTATTTCGTTAATTTGAGTTTAGCCTTCTTCCATAAAGTGTTGATGTTTTAGTCCACTTGCTGTATTCCAGCGCGTGCTCTGAAATAAAGACTTTTCTATTAGATTCTGATGATGCAGGAGTGCGTGCTCCTCTGCTCTGTAACTTGTTGTCCTTTCAGGCTGCATCTATTAGTCGTGGTTTGTTGGGACGACAGGCTTTGATGGCATTTTAACGAGTTCCTCTTTCCCCCTCCTCGTAATCATTGCTGTGGAGCGCGTGGGCCGGCCCCGGCTGCCGGTCTCGGCCTGCAGTGCGCATGCGTGTGTTTGATCAGTGGCGCGTGCTGCCCTGGCGGACGGGAAGCATAGGCGCCTAATTAGCATACAGCTGCCGCTGCTGCGAGGCTGCCTCGACTCTCCCCCTGAACCTCACTGCAAGCTCCTGTCACTCCGGGCGATGCCTCTAACCCTCACAGACATGTGGACATATTCAGAAAAGAAAAACAGATATTCTGACTTTTTGGGTGTCTAAAATAAAATAAGTTAATTCGCATGTTAAATGTGATGATGTGTATCTTCGAGAATGCTTTACTCACTTTGGGTGTAAATACACCAACTTTCACTTCAGTGTGCCTTTTTTACTTTTATTTATACAGGTAGTCCCATTGAGACACACAGTCTTATTTAGTAGAGTACAAGTACAAGACTGCCCTGTTTTAGACATAAACAACATTTAGTTCCAGACAAACAAATCCAACAATACAGGACATAGTCTACAGTGGCGTAGGCCTATATAGATTAAAGTTCATATAGGCTAAATATGCTGAGCAGGTTAAAGACTGAAAACATACATAAACTACTTTTTCCAGTTAACTCAGAATAAGTTTGAATTCATCTAGGAATAAAGTGATGCAGCAGGAATTAGTCAAAAAAATGCAAAAGTCAGTAAGTATTTAGCACTTTTTGTACAGTTTCAGATAACAACAACAACAAAAATACTAATAATACTAATGATGATAATACTACTACTACTACCTTTTATAATAATAATAATAATAATAAGATATTCTATTTTTAAACTGCCTTTCATGACATTCAAGGATGATGTACAAATTAAAAACAACAAAAATACAGATTTTGAAATAAGGTTTTTGATAGACTCATGCACACACGCAATTTTAATGTTTAATGGGAAATAATAAAATGCATCTGATATTGCCTGATTTTGAAGCAAAAACCTATTTGTTGTGTGTTTAAAATGATGATTGCTTTAACTTCTACTAAGGAGTGCAAAATTTGCTCAGAGCCCACCAGGAAACATCTCTGATTGGTTTTTAATCATTAATAACTGATATATCATTGCCAAAGCCATGAGGACCTACTTGATATAGTTGTTTTGTTAACAGGAAACCCTCAAAGAAGAGGGTTCAAGATGTTATACATATGAAATATTGTAGCTTAAGAGTCGAACTGCCATGTTGTAGTTTCATAGTAGCTTTTCTATGAAACTCGTAGCATTTCACTTGCATCAATTACATTCAAGCTGAAGAAAACTGTGAGAAGTAGGTTCTTTGGCTCAGTGTATCACAAAGAACAAAACATGGTAATTTAGTGTTTTTTGTTTACTATCAGCAATGATCCAAAACAGTGAAAACCCATAGACCTTTAGTGGGCTAGCAGTTGAGGGAACCAGTGTGGTGCTAACTTCAACGCTGGCCTAAAAGTACAATATACTAACCTTGATCCAAATAATATAGTATAACCCCACAGTAGCAATTTGCCATGCTGTATATTAAATTAGGTATAGATTATATCACTAACAATGTATTGTGTACACACTGAGCCATATATTTGCATCCTGTCTTTGACCAATCATAGAATGCTACGTACTCTCACTGGTATTCTGCTAGTACAGTGTTGGATCCCTTTATAATGTAATAATAATAATAATAAAAACATTTTTATATCACACTTTTCTTAACAAAGTTACTCAATGCTTTACAAAAGGACATATTAAATACAAATCTAATAAAAAAAATAAAAGCATTGATGAAAATATAATAACAGTGATATCAGTTTGTACAAGAATGAATATTATCAAAATAATATAAAGCTGCATTCACACCGAACGCAACTTGGCAACCAAGATGGCATCGCCCACTCAAGTCGCCATGAATCGTTCATTTTGGTCACCGTCGCTGTCACTCAGTGACGTCACACCAGATTGAGTTTCACCGCGATCAATCTTATAATAGGATGTATTAGCTGACGTTTTTACAACTGTATACTTTCACTCACCTACAAACCACAAAACACTGCAGCTGATGGCCCTGCTTCAGCATCATCTGCGAGTTCTCTGCAATCCTGATGGAACTAATGTCCTCATCAACTAATGTTCCCACGGACATGGATCATCACTCTGTGAGCCAGAATAAAAACAGTCTATCACGGTGTTGTCACACACCCACACAACCATGATTGGCTGTTGCAGTGCAACATGGCCTGAAAGTTTACAAATTTTAAACTTTGGCGACTGAGCACTGTAATATGCTTCCAAAGTGACCCCAGAGTTCCAATCTGCAGCAACTGGGGCGCTACAATATGTCTCCCAAGATGCGACCAAAACGCCCTGATTGCGTCTGCTGCATCGTGTGAGATCTGGTCGTGACTTATGATGGCTGTACATCAAATCAAATCAAATCAAATCAAACTTTATTTATAAGGCACTTTTCATACTTAGAGCAACACAAAGTGCCTCACAGAGGCTAAAAACAGCATAAGAACAGAGACACCCCCCCCCCCCCCAAATACAGAGATATATCCAGACACACACTTGCAGACATCAACATACACACACACGCACACACACACACACACACACACGCACACACACACACCTGCGCACACAGACATTCATACTAGCAGTGGAGAGAAGAGAGAAAGAGAGACATGGCTGTGCACCGAGGACTGAGGTAAGGAATAAGCTACCTTTGGGGGCCATCAACACTGAGGAGGGCTCCCGGCCCACAAGGAGCGCAGCCAGGGACTTCCCCGCCCCGCACAGAGATGAGGCCCCACACCACAGTGCAGTTACCTACGGCTATGCAGGCGGAGACGTCCCCCGGCAGCGGCCCCACAAGTGGACCAGGAGCAGCCCCCAGTGTAGAGGCCCCATGAGGAAACACTGGAGCAAAAAACCATCATACTAAAACACTAATAACAATATAAGAATAAAGATAAAACAACATAAAATGGATAAGTGAAATAACATAAAAAGTTAAGAATTAAATATGATAAGTATTTTGACTAAAAGAATAAATAAGATATACAGTAATACAATAAAACAATAAATAATAAAGGAATAAATAAGTTGATTAATCAATTAAAAGCTTGATTAAAAAGGTGGGTTTTAAGCCTCTTCTTAAAAGTATCAACAGACTTTTAAGAAGAGGCTTCTTAAATGGACTCTGCATAGAGAGTGTTGCAGCAAGTCACATTCGGTTTGAAGGTACCTTAAAAGTTTCCATCTGTAAAAAGCCTTTTTTTTTTCATAATAGAGTGCTATAAGAACAAGCCAGATTTCAGCAGATCATTCCAGAGCCTTGGTAGCTGTATAGAAAAAAGTACTGCAGGGATGCCTCAATTCTTGGAGGCATAGCTTTTACAAGAGGTTGGAGACTGTCTAAGGAATTCTTTTCCGTATTGACATGATAGCATCAGACAGTTGCTGCAGATTTGTTGGCAACACAACCATGGTACAGATCTGTTCCACCACATCCCAATGTATGTTCCGTGTATGAAGATCCGGTTACTGTGGAGGCCACTGCGACACAGTAAAGTCTTTGTCATGTTCAAGAAACCAGTTTGAGATGGTACACTGTGTCCAAATATGGTAAGCAACAACACTCAGGCAGGTTGTGGCATTTAAACAATACTCAGTTGGTAGTAAGGGGCCAAAAGTCTGCAGAGGAAATGTTAATCACACCATAACACCACCATCTGCCTGAACCGTTGATAGAAGGATCCATGCTTTCATGCTGATTGATCAGACGGGCAACATTTTTCAATCATATTTGTATAGTTTCGGTGAGCCCTTGCAAATTATTCTGCTGCTGTTTTCCAACTGCTTAAAGATCCATTGTGTAATTACTTCAGAAATGATTTCCTGCATGCTTTAGCTGTAACAGCTGTTTTCTTTTAGAGTTATTCTACCATCTCAAACTGCTCTAGCAGTTCCCCTCGACTTCCGGTATCAACAAAGCATTTTGGCCCAGAGAGCTGCCACTTATTGGATATTTACTCTTTTCCCATACCATTTTCTGTAAAGAACTGGTTGTCCATGTCAATCCCAATAGATCAACAGTTTCTGAAATACTCAGAGCAACATGACAGGATCTAAAAATGATGCCATGTGCAAAGCAACTCAAATCCCAGTTCTTGCCCTTTTTTATGCTTAGTTTAAACTTCATCGGGTCTTCGTATTCATGTGTTCATGCTTGAATATATTTAATATGTTGCAAGCTGTTTAGAATATTGCATGAACAATCATTTGAAGGTGTACCTAATGAAGACGCCATCAAGTTAATTTAATGTGTTGTGCTAAAAAAGTAATTTTAATGGCTTTAAATCCATGTTGAGCTTCGAATTTCACTGCTGTTTGTTTTTGGGCATGGAAATGCAATAAATTTGTAACAATTTGTAACATTAAAGGTGTTTATGATTGTTTTATTAGGCGTATCAATTAGTTTGTGACAACTGGACCACCCTAAAAAAGAGAAAATGAATATTTCCCTCATTATAACCACAGTTGCCCATTCCTGATACAATTTCAGAGCTTCATTGATGCAGAATTACAGTACTTCTAAGAACAGGCAAAGGATGTTTTCTTTAACTATAGAATTTGAGTACACTACTCTTAATGTGTTTCAGCAGGCACATTGGACATTTCCTGTGTTGCCCTAACAGCTGTGGAGCAGTTTGGTTACTTTACAAAGATTTAATCACTCTCACTCTCACCATACGTGAAGAAAAACCTGCACTTCCCTGATGAATGATTGGCTCCATGTGCTTTGCCTACCCAAGCCAATTTAAAAGAGCAATAGGACACGACTGTAATTGGTGCTCACTACACGCCACCTTCAATGCATTGTCAATCAATTATTGTAATGGATTAGCTGAGGTCCCATTCTGGCTGGGTGTAATCTGATAGAGGGCTCTTTCAGCACCATGGAGAGAGCCAGCGAGGGACCCAGATTTAATCAGGCCGGCTGTGGACACAGCACAGCCACGGCTTTAGCCTTTGTCCCTGACACCAGGAGCAGGCAGGCACCAGGAGGAGAACAATGACACAGATGAACAAAAGTGCCAGAGTTTAATAAAGTGATTGGTTTTAAATAGAGTCTTACAGGAGGGCACTAACACATTTCAACTTTTCATGCAGGTGGAGTGTAGCTCAGATTCCTTTCCTTCTCCTCTGTTTACTGACTTGTGTGTTTAACCTGAAAGAATGTACATTTTAGCATGTGTTTATGTGATGATTAACAAGCTACTGACCGCTGAGTTCTTCTGTTTTCCATACATCCATTTCTTATCTCTCCTGTGGTTGCGGAGACTTGAGCCTATCCCAGCTGACATTCAACGAGAGGCAGGGTACAGCCTGGACCAATCGCCAGCTGATTGCAGGGCTGCATAGATAGACAAACATTCAAACACTTATCCACATCCAAGGGTTATTTAGAGCCACTAATTAACCTAAAAAGTGTTTTTAGCTCTGTCGAGGAGGCAGGAGTGCTCAGACGAAACTCATGCATGCACAGAGAACATGCAAAACTCCACACATAAAGACCATGACTAAGGTGGTGTTTTCTTGTCGTGAGGCTCGTGCACTACCTGCTGTGCCAACATGCTGCATCCGTACCACCCAAAAATAGAAAATGATGCTATTTGTTGGAGTGTTTCTCTCTTGTGACATTTATTGGCTTGGTTCTCAGATAAAAATTATTTTGCTTTTGCTTTATGTCCGTACAATAGTGTTGGGTGTTTGAAGAAACTCCTTAAAAAAGAGGTCATCAAAGGGCAGCCCAGGGACCACATCATCTCTTTAAAACATTCCACCCTTAGACTCAGATACTGAAAAATGTGAGGTAAAATTTATGGTACTCCTTAAAGGGGTACCCCTTAAATTTTTAGGGGTACCTTTTACTCAATCTATCCCTAGAAGTATTTACACACCCCTGAAACTAATGCATTGAAAAAAGTTCGTTTGTAGTGTCTTTCTGTTTGATCTGTATCACAGATATCCACGTGTCAGCCATTGTGATTTTATATTTTAGAGTCAAACCCAATAATGGAAGACATGACAGCCCCAGAATGAAGTTGCTGGTAGGGCTGAACGATATGGACAAAATTCATATTTCGATTTTCATGCCAGATGTCTTGATATTGATATGATAGTATATGACTATGCGTTCTGTGGATACAAAGCAATTTTCAAAAAAATAAAAACATCATAATACAAAAGAATGTGAAAAGTGGGGTTTTATTATAAGAAATTTACATTGTTTATATCGCTACTTTTTCGATATTAATATCTTATAATGATATAACTTTCAGCCCTTGTTGCCAGGATATCTAAATTGGCCTCATGTGGCTTTCAGCTGTATGGGTGATAGACGCTGGTATAATTTTTAAGTTTAAAATACACTAAGTTTGAAAAACTACAAAATGTACTTTAATTAGACCAAATCAAAACATTATTTTACTTTATGCTGAAATAGGCTTTCATACAAATGTATTTGATGATCTCTGCCTTCTCATGATGGAATTTGTCTATAACCTTGATAGATGATGAGGTCAGCATTAAGTTAAAGTGGACATCAGTACAGAGTTTGTTGAAAATCCCTTTTACTGTGTGCTGTCTGCGGTGGGGGCTGCCGCCCCGGATGCCCTAGTGTTGTGCTTGGTGCCTTTGGGGGGACGGGTCGGTGCCCCCTTGGGTCCTGGGGCTGTATCAGGATCCTGTGGTTCTGGGGGTCGTATGGTGGGTCTCGGGTCTCCTGGTGGCTCTGGGGGAGCCTTTGACTGTGGTCTCCCTGGTTATGGGCAGCTTCTTGGGTATTTGGTGACCACCTCACATGCATGTGTGTACAGACACTCAAGCTCCTCTGGAGACTAACTGTAAAGAAATGATTGGTCTCGTCAGAATATGCTGAGTTGGGCACTCCTACACATCTTGTCACGTCCTGTGATGAGTGCTCCTCCATATCTCACCCCTGTGGGTCCACCCCCTACTATCAAGACATCACATCTCAGGTGTCCCTGGTTTCTTATAGCATTTACTTCCTGTATGGACTAAAATCAGCACAGCATTCAGACTGCTATCTCAAATTATTTAGACTACCTGTTTGTCCTCCTCCCTGTTGTTTGTCCTGTCTGTCACTATTTCCCCTTCTTTCACACTGTGGTGTGGCACGGCCACATCAGGGGTGAAATAAAGTTTGATTTGATGGGGTAGCCTACAAGGAGGGCTGGTGATGGTCACTGTAGCAGTGAATCATATTTACTTATCTCTTACTGCCAGAAAAAAATGCATTGGTCTTTCCAACGCTGCCATCGAACACAGTGCTCAGCTGAAAAGAGAATGCAGACAAGGGAAAAGAAAAAAAAAGAAAATCTCTGAAACTGTTTATTAAATTTGGCATTGCAAAAGCAAAAGATGGCCTTCAGACTGCATGTACTTGACCTTTGTCCTGGAAGTGACTGGTTGAACAGAGATGAGCATGGATGCTAACAGGTTCAGATGAAGTATCAGCTCTTGACTGCATTTTTGTATTAAATGACAAACAAATATCTACACCAAAAATCTCTCAATATAATGATTACTTTCAGTCCACTTCAGAACTTTTTCAGTACCGTCCTTTACCCTGAGGCATTAGAGCCCCCCTACCACGTTATCTGATTGGCTCATAATGAAAGTGATTGAATGAAAGTGTAATCGTGCAATCACCTGACAGGTATGCTGATGAAATGTTACCAAACACTATCTATGGGCTCTTTCCCAGATGGACAAGTAAAATGCAGTATTTTAAACAGTCCATCTGGTGTGTCAGGTTAGGTCATGTGTCCTCTCTGATTTGACTATGAACTGATTAAATTTGTGAGGTATAAAATCAGCCAATCACTGTACTTCCCTCTGACAATGACACAAAAAATGAAGCTCTGTTTTTTGCATTGAAATGTTCATTTTCGGCAAAGTAATATAATATAATATAATAAGTAAAGTAATATAAAACATATGCTATTTTCTTAAAGAAGACCATAAAATCCATGTACACACAAACTCTGGCCTGAGTCAACAAGTGACAAACTGCTATCTGGCTGCAACAGAGAAAGAGCAACAGTAGCAGAAAGGGCTCTTCTTTTTCCTCTGTGAGCCTCTGAAAAGGAAGTCAGACTGTAGCTTCCAGCAGACCAATGGGGAAATTGCTTGTTTGGCCATGAGAGTAACATAGCGGTCACTGTCTAGACTTTAAGTGTACTTTAGAAGGATGCCCACGAGAGCAGGTTAGGCTGAAAAAGCCCTGTAAAGTGGAACGGCTCAGAGCTTAAGCCTAATGGACCTCGGTGTGGACTGGGAATGTCCCTGATGACATCTGGACTTTTGACAATGATGCTGATGACCCTGTGCAGCCAAGGACACTCTACTTCTGATTTTTAAGGAGTTTCTTAAAAGGTTTAGTTGGATGGGGGTTACAAATGTTATTTTTGCAAACATTACATCGTTATTTCTGCAAATTTATTTTACTGTATCGCTGCTGTCAGGCACAAATCTCCTTTCTCCAACACTGCTGCTTTACAGGGATGAAACAAAAAGCTGTACTATTGTAAAAGTTGGAGATAAGAGCTTTGTGCCCGAATGTGATGATATATACTTTATTACACTTTGCCGAACATCATCAATGTGATAATGCAATCTTATTAAAAGTAGATATTTTTATTTAAAAAAATACAGGGGTCCCAAGGTCCCAAGTCCTGGTGTATTAAATCCTTAAACATCATGTCTCAGTTGTCTATAAAGCAAGGATTTGAATTAAGTTGGTTTAGAAAAAAATATTTGTAAAGATAAAACTTTGATTTTGTCACAGAGTCTTCAAAAAGTCTGGATCCTGAGATTAAAGTCAGACAAAGTCAGCATTTTTGTTTTTGAGTCAGAACAACATTAAAAAGTATGTGTGTAAATCCTAAGGTTTAAACTATGGAAGAGTTTAAGAGATGAATAGAAGAAAAGTAAAACCGTGGGTAAGTTCAAAAGAATATTCAAACCACAAACTTAAAATGAATGTAAAGATGAAGAGTTGCAGTTTATCCCAGGATAGTAATGCAGAGTCTAGAAAAATGTTAATACATTGTCTTGTTTTGTCATATCGTTTTTCTGTGTGTACATGTAAAGAAATGAAGTATTATATAATGATGAAAAAGTATGTTTGTTTGTATAGAAGTAGCTAATAAAATATTTTAGTCAATGTGCCATAAAGACCATTTGCTCTGAAATAGATGGGAAATAATGTAAATATCATAAATAGGGGTGCATTTAAAAACTTATCTGTTGTACAAGGTAATAAAAAGGGTTGGATCAAATAAGTTTGATCTCTTCCTGCTACTTCTTGACAATATAGGCAAGATATTGTGAACAGTTTACCTTATTTATTTTGTTTATGTTTTGGTATATTAATGTATTTTCTATGGTGACCACCCATGTGTTTTTTTACATGTTCAAAATAAAGCATTTAATTCAATTTAATAAAATAAAGAAGTATATGACCTAGATTTCTCTCTTCTTTTCCTTTTAAATTTTGATTTGAATCTTTTGTAACCATTTTGTGCTGTTGTTTATTATGAAAAAACTCATTACATTACATATCAAGACATGCAGGAGGCTGCTAATCTCTTCATGGAAAACCTCTGCTGCTTTAATTGGGTCTACTTAATGCCGTGTGTGCACTGACATAAACAGAAAAGCTTCAAAGGGACAACATCAGGTTTTCGTTTTTTCCTTGTAAAGACCCTCTTATTTAAACGAGGTCTTCCTGCATAACAGGCATATCACTCACTGGAGTCCCAGGGGCATGTTTAGCTTTAATTTACTCATCAGAAACATCAGAGGGTCTCTCCATAATCTCCACAGTCCATTGGTTGTTTGGGGTAGAGTCCCCCTGTCAGAAAGCATGCCCTGGAATGTTAAACACTAATTCACCTCCGCGCTCTGGAGGTGGATAAAGTGATTGTTCTATCTGGGAGCTGATTAAAACAGCTCTGGCCTGTTTCTCCCCTCTGCGTTCACCTCTGACGTCCACCACATTCATTTCTGTATTCATGAGCGGATGAGAAAGCGCAGGCAGGGCAGGCTGCCGTATTACAGATAATAAGGCCAGCGGGCACCACATTCGCTGCCACAGGTTTCCCCCTGCCCCGGCTCATTCAATTACTTCACAAGAGTCCTCTGAGGCACAGCTGCACTATGGGGGTGAAGAGGAGTAAATTGAAGTACATTCATGTAGACGCACACACAGAAGCACAAAACCTCACAGACACAAAGAAGTGAAGGAGGCACAGACAAGCCGGCATAGAAAAGGATCTTACTGACGGGCATTTGGGTTAGTGGTCAATACGTTCCTCACATGAGAAAACAACAAAAAAAAAAGGTCCACCCTCTGCTGCTCACAAGCTCCCTGAAGATTGTAATGATACTGATAATGACTCTAAGAGAAGCGAAACCATTGCTCATAGGCTCCTTATATGAGGTCACCATTATCTTGATGAACGTGGAGACAGCTGCTGTATCATTGAGGAGCATGAAGGATGGACTCAGGCAGAGATAATGGGCCATATCCTCAATCTATTGACATCTGGAGCCGCACATTTCTCATCCCTCTCAAAGACTGCAACTGTTACTCAGCTTATCTCTGCTCTGGAGTATGCATAATCATCCCATTTATCTCGTTTTTATCCACAATGTTGTGTTCAAAGATATGGCTTTGGGCAAGTTTTTCCACTTCAGTTGTCTCTTTGGAGCAGACTGGCTGCTGTCCATGGTACTGGACATCCGCTGCTTATAGATGGACACACATTAAATGTTTTTTAAATCTTAAAGGTCCCATGGCTCGCAGATTTTCTTTGATTTTAATGCTGTTAAAACGGGCTTGGTGAGCAGAAGCAGGCCCACCCAGAGAAATGGCCAGGCCCCCGAACAAAGAATGGGCCCCCTCATTTTATGAGATTAAGATAAATGCACGTCCTTCATGGATAAGCGCCCTTTCCTCTTGCTCTTGGGCAGGCATTGTTGTGGGAGCACTTTCACTTGTGTTAGCTGCCTCTGCTGCTCTGTTGCATTTATTCTATTCTTTTTGCTTAATTTGGCCCATGTGTGTCACCCAGATCAGCTTTTGAAGCTGACTGAAAAATACTGCTACAGAAGATTATTGTTTGGGGTCAAAAGCTCTTGCCCGTTTTCCTCTTTTTTCTTTTTCTTTTTTGGCATCCTCCTAAACTGTTTAGTTACTGGTATTGTTAAAATCGATGAAAGATTACAAAACAAACAAAGAATAAAGAGAAATGGTGAAAGGACAGTTGCTTAAAGCTTTCTAACTTTTTTTTTTTTTTTACAATGAACAGTAACTGGCCAATTTACTTTCATTGATTCAACAAATAATAATGGGTGTTTTAGATGATATTGTGTTTTCATTGTCAATGCTCCAGTATAGTGGTCTATTTCATTGCTGACCTCCATGGCCCTCCTCAGCACTCAGGTCCCAGATAGCCTTCTCCTTTACCCCCTTATGGGCAGCAATGAGCAGAAGAACATGGCGGCTTTAATAAACAGTTCATGGAGAATTACGCTGTACACCTTGAAAGAAAATCCCTTAAAAAATGCTCCTTTTTTTACTTCCAGGAGTTCATGATGTAACAGCCATACAGCCTTTGCTCACGTGTGTTTTCTGCTTATCACAGGCGGACGCCTTGACTGTTTCAAAACTCCAGTCTGTAAACCCTCCTCTCCCTTCCCGTCATGCATCATTTGCTCAGGCAACCAGCAAAAGCTCATTGTCATACCCTTCTATAGCCTCCCTATGGTCACAGTTTCCAAAGGGGAGTGAAAAGAGCTGCATCTGATTCTCTACAGCACTAGTTTAGAACTTTTTTGCCCAACGCACACTGAGCATAAAGCCAAAATCTCACTTCAAATTCAATTTCTCACAATAAACTTCTTTAAAATGAACTACAGCGTCTGATTAATACAGCTACAATAATAATTAATTTAGTGATTTTAATGACCGTAAAATGCATTTCTCAAGACAAAAATACATCATATCCCTTGAAGTTTAGTATCAAATCTAGATTTGTCTTCTTCTTGATGTTACATTAAATCAAAACTTAATTACAGCTTATCTAATTTCACGTAACTGCTATTTTTCTGAACTGTTCTTGAATGTATGATAGCTGTATGTCAGCTTTTTTTAATTAAAAAATTAACTTCTAATCTAATTCAACATTTTTTGAATTTTTTTAGCAACAAGGATTCAAAGATAGCCTTTTTTTCTAGCTGTGAGTCAAAAGGTGCTGCGTTTTGGTCTGATGTGATTGTCAGTGCTGATCTACTTGGAGATTCATATTTATTGAGTATTGACAGGCTCTAACGTTGATCATGGAGCTTTGGAATAGCACCAAAATCCTGGCCTGCTTTCTCTTTTAACAGTAAAGCAAGCTGTTTGTGATTTAAAGGGATTTTTCAAGCTCCCAAATTTGCTTTCTATACAGAAAATAAAACATTGAATTAAATCATCAGCTGCTGTATGATTGTTGTAACAACACATGGTTGCTCAAAATCCCAAGATGTGCCTTGGCTTGTCTGAAGGAACACAAGTGTGCCCCATCACACAATTTGAGAACCACTGATATACAGAGACTATAAATATATAGATAGATTACATTCTAAAAAACACTTTCTAAATGGGCACCAAAGACATGATGTAAGTGATCAAACACACGAGGACATGAAACCTTCAGCTGATCAAAAACATGGATGACCAAGGACATGAAGGCTTCCTCAATATCTTTTTCTAATATCCATTATCGTTAAATACTCACAGTAGATGATTCTGCCAGACTGTGAGATCACAAATCCAGACAACAGACCAAACATGTCAGAAACTCATGGATACTTAACACTTTATCTTGTTTGATTACCTTTTTTAAACCACACAACAGGAGTTTAAGGTTCAAAATCAGGTAACATGAGATGCATTTATTATTTTCCATGAAAGATTAAAGTCTGATGTGTATGGGTTTACTTCCATCCATATTTCAGGCATTTGTCCCTAACACATATTCTAAATCCCATTTAGTTTCAAACCAGGGAGGCTAAATGCTAACTCAGCTCTGCCTTTTTGGACTTATTCCATTGTATGCTAAACATTTCCTGACATGTCCCAGTCCGTCCACTATCATATGCTTCTGTATATTTGATGCCTGAGACAGCATGACCTGGAGTTGTAAATATCACCACTGGACTCAAGATTGAAGTCTTCAACCAGATTCGGAGGAGTAGAATGGTGTAGTTTTTGACACACATGAGGATTATATGAACAATATGTGAGCTGTAACAAGCCTGGAACAGAGTATGGTGCAGGAACGCTAAGTTTTGTAGGCGAATGCTGAAGTTAGCATCACGCTAGTTTCCACAGCTGGAAGCTTACTAACAGACTGTGGGATTTTTCACTTGTTTCATTGTTTAAAAAAACTCTGTAGCAAACAAAAACAATCTGCTATCTGTGATCATCTAATTAAAATACCTTGTTTTTCATGAAACATATCCAGCAAGTAAACATCTATGAATAAGCTACTAGAGCTACAACGTGGCGGTTTAAGCAACAATTTACAATGTACATCTTATCCAGACGACTTGTTTGTGTATTTCCCCAAAATCGAGTGACCTGATCAAGTTGGTCCTATGGCTGTGGCAATAGTGGATGAATTACTGATTATTTAAAACAATCAGGAAAGCTTGCCTTCAGGTCTCTGGACATTTTTGTAGTCCTTGTTAGCAGTTTGTTAGCAACCGCTGTTTTAAACACACAACACTTTAAGATTCAAATGTAGGAAACAAAAGATGCATATTATTTTTTCCCATGAAACTCACGATCATGTGTTCACCACATACCTTTTTTCAGGCTCTTATCTGAAACCTGTATTAAGATGCCATTTATCCTGGAGGGTTGGGAATCAGGAAGTGCTGAATGCTAACCCACAACAGCGTTTTTTCCTGCATGGATCGGTCCTTCTACCCTCCACTGCATGCTTATTACTCAGAGCTGAATTCTTAGTTTATAACAGGGTCACCCTAGCATTTAACTAATTCTATGCATAGGTGTGTTGTTTTTATTTTCTTAACCCTGTTGAAAACTATGCTGTATGTCAGAAATTCAGGGCTCAAGTATTTAATGACATCATTGACATTTGTACATTAAAAATACCCCTTTGTTGACCTTTCATACTGGAATGCCACATTTTCCAGACCAAGAATTCCCAGAGCTGGCACACTCTTCATTAGATGGCATGATTTGCATTCTCATATAATTGTGCTGCTTCCTTGATTATTAAATGATCACCCTAATTAGGGAGAATAATAGGGTTAATCAGGCCCTGCTCATCACATGTATTATTATTCCTGGAAAAAAAAGCGAAGGGAAAAGATACAGTACTTGATTAATTATATCAGCCTTTTCATCAGCTGGGCCACCATTCCCCCCCTCTGAAATTAATATCATGTTGTAAATGGAAGGAAGGAGCTGGCCGGACACAGACAGATGAAAGATTTCACTCAAATTAATTAAGCACTAATTATGCAGTGGGAGTTGGGAGCAGTTTGCATAATGAGCTCTATCAAAAGAGATCAGTCATGGAGAGGGTCTGCAGAGTTTCTATACAGCCTTCAGATGACACAGACACCACTGCACGATGTGAAGAGGCCTTACCAGAGGGGAGGGAAGAGGCTTGGAGCACTTGCGGGATTGAGTCGTGAGGTTGAGGAGTGTTTTGTTTGCTTTGTCTACTCACTTTGGTTCAGATTCTTCAGTGCTTTGCATATACATGATTCTAGCTTTAAGATATTACATCTGTCCTAAGGCTACATGTTTTTTTTATTCTCTTCCAGCATTAGCATCAGATAATGAATGTCCTTCTATAGCACTATGCATTAACATGGAAGCCCAACTCCACTTCAGGCAGTGAAATAAATAAGAAAGATGAGCACTGATGAAAAGGAGGAAGTCTAGATCTTTAAACCATATGTATAAGATAAAAGTATTAACTATAAGAAACAAATTAAAAATATAATAAGTCAAAACATCATTTTTAAAAATCATAAATAAGAAGTACTAAATAAAATAAGGGCATTTTGGAAACCATACACTATACTAGAATTATAAGGTATAAGTACTGATGTGGAATGCATGTGAGCATTTTGCATAATCTGTCGTGTGACAATAATACCTGAATGTAGTACTACCTGGTGGTAGTATGCACTGGGCCAGTCAACCTCATGTAATGTTACCAACAATGCAAAGCACCAACAGGTCAAGGGGCCTGACAAACAGTCAGCCATAGCATGTTGGTGCTAGCATTGATGCTGCTACAACAACAAAGTAAATTAAACTCTGTAAATTATTTTCTTTCAGTTGTTACATGGATGTTAATATTTCTCATGTTCAGTGGGGAAAGTTATGAAAAATAAATCCCTCCTTAGACTTCTTTTAATCTTTTAATGGACATTAATATAGCAATGCTAACCATTAGCTAAGCTACCATTCACGTTTATGTTCATGACTAGAAAACAGAAATCAGCTAAAATATTGAGTAGGTGAGGGAAATCAAGTAGCTATATTTGTGTATTTAAAAAAAAATGTGAATATTTATGTGTTTGATAAGGTTTTAACTTTGTGGGAGTGGTTGCTTTGATCTAAACTTTAGCATAGAAGGTGGAAATAATGAACTTTATTTGACATCATAGACTGTAAAGGAGTTTGTTGAAACCATGTCGTAGGAGCCTTTGGAATTAATGCCCTCGAATGGAAAGTTTATACTGCACATCTCAATATTATTTAAGCTCCAATTACTTACAGACAGAAAGGCTGTGTTCAGGCTGGATCTAAGGCCATCTGACCAATCGCGATGCCACATTTCCCAGAAATATTTAATAAATCCTTGATAAGGCGCGATACTAAAAATAACTACCCCCTCACAATGAGAGCACATAGATGTTTTACAGTTTTAGACGAAAGCCGTTTTCTGAAGCAGGCTGTAAAGATGTTTATTAAGGCCATGAAGAACGTTTTCTTTCCCTAAATACAAACATTAAGGTGTCAGGTTAATACAGCCAGACCCAAGAGGACACTTGGGGGTACTACAGCTTCAAGCACTGCCTCCATTTACATTCCAAAAGTTGATGCCTGTTTGATCTTCACCACTCACCCAAAAAAAGGAGAAGAATCAACTCAGCTGGATGCAGCACACTTAAAAACAAATAAAAAACATCCATTGTCGGCCATACTACAAACTGAGCATATACAGTATGCAGTATACAGTATATACTAATGGTATGCAATATGCAGATCTTCTACTAGATCTTCATCTAATTTGTCAAAATTATGACAAACTCAAAGTCATATTATGAGATACTTTATCATAATGTTGAGATACCAAGTCATGGTATTGAGATATTAAATGCATATGTAGTGGAGGTATATAGAAATGTCACATATGTGTATAAATAATTTCTTTGAGACACTTGGTCAGAATGATTAATTTAAAGTCATTGTTATCAGATAGAGTTATTAATATTACACAGTCATGGCCTCTAGATACAATGTCCAAACTATGACCCAAATGTAATTATCATGAGATACAAGGTAAATATATTATTCAAAGGCACGATCAAAAGATACATTATGATAATCAAAGATATCAAGTAATATCTGTGAGATGTTCTGTCAATAATTACCATTAAACTTGGTCATTGCTTTGGGATACTAAGTTATCTAATAATTTGGACTTTTGTCTCACAGTTTTGATTTGTATCTCTTAAATCAGACATTTTTCTTGAGAGTACAGCTTCTTGAAAATCCTCTTTCTATCTTGTCATTTTGACTTTGCATGTTGAAGTTTTATCTACTGTGTATTATAACTGACTTACATATCCTATTAAATTACTTTGTATTCCATTAGTACACCGTTTTATCTCTTGATAAGAGACTATTTTTTCCATCAATGCAAAGCCAAGCTTTATTTTCATTTTAATGGCTGAATGGGCCTCCATACAATAGAAACAGAATGTCCCTTTAAATTTGAGCTAATCACAAACAACCGGCATGCACACTCCAGGGAGCTCTAAAGACCCTAATCACCCCTCACTCTGGTTCTCGTGGCTCTCAGTTATTGCTGATCAGGGACTGAACAGTCTCAGACAATGACCAGAGGGATTACATGTACAGAAACTGTATGTCTTAATCGTCTGTTTAATCACAGCCACTGTGTGCTGTATGGAGTTGAGTTACTTGAACTGATTTGTGCCACAGCAGCCGCAATCATGCATAGGCTAATCAGGGCACACAGCCCGGCACTGCCCTTCAAGGTCTCTGAGTGGAATTACAAAGACTATGATTAGTTAATCAAATGAAGAACCCAATGTCCTTTCTTTATTTGTGTATACACCTTGTCTAAATGGAAATTGTAAAGCTAAGGCACTTCTACAAGGACACATCTACATGTGAATGATCCTCATCGGGCCCTCTGCACTGAACACGAATAAGATCTTTCAAACCCAATCACCATGTTATGGCATCATGGAGACTTTTACATGTCTGAATGATATTTGTTGTCAATGCCCACATGAGTGATACAATCACTTGGTCTGTGGTGAAGTAAATCAGGAAGCACTAGAAAGCCGCTCTTCAGCTGCACATGATGATGTGAGACAGGATGTCAAGACTGTTTTATTTAGAGAGTGCAGAAAAAGGCAGGAGAGCAGGAACAGAAACACATCTGAGAACACAAATGAACAAAATAAATTCTGCAGAACTGTCCATGTTTCTTCGTGACTCCATGATGTATTATACTTATTTTGACTGCTGCATACTTGTATCCTCAACAGACTTACTAACAGCACTTATAAGTTTAATATGTTACTTGCAGGATGGAAAAACAAACATTTGATAAGCTTTACCCTTTTTTGGGAAAATAACTAATCATTTTATTCATTTTTTTCCTTTGGGTCACACAATCTCATGTAAGTTATGCCAACATACACTCGAAGACATTGAAAGAAAGTTTACATCTGAAGGTCTTTTTCAGCTTTTACAGAGTGTTGTTAATGGTAGACAGATATTGATGGAAGACAGTATTTCAATTAAAGCTCCCATCATGACCTGTTTGTGCTTTATTTTGATATCCACTGTCAATAATGGGGTATCTATTATGCTTTATTGATTTTGTTGTGTGTGAGAAAGTTTTTCCTTACAGAAAGAAATCATAGGATTGTGTGGTTGATAGCAAAATTTGACATCTACCCCATCTTGATGAAATGCTATTGATGAAAAAGCTGTATGTTTTCATACTTTTTTAGAGTTTATGGTAAATACTGACAACACAGACACCTGTAATGTACTTAAACTCTACAGTTTAAATACATAGACGTGGTTTTAAAACAAAGCCTGTTGTTTAAAATAGTACATTTGTGTATTTTCAGAATAACAGTTATGGACTGTAAGCACAGACACCAGCAATAGCCAAAATTTAGCATTATTCATACTGCAAAGCTTGTTTACATTAAAAGGTTGTCAGTTGAAAAACAGTAATTTTGTACATTTTAAGACAATAGGGTAAAATAACACAACACAGAAGTCAACAGTATACCAGTCCACAGGGATCACAATGTAAAATTATAAAATAGAGAAAGGCTGCCAGTCAGCAATTGATTTTTTAAAAAAAAAAATGGTTTTAATTAGCCATAATTAAAGGAAAAGTTCGGTTCCTGCAGCTTTTACATTGTTTATAGAATGAAGAACAACAATATACTCACCCAGAAGGCTTTCCTGATGCAAACGGTGCTTCGGGAGATATTTAGATCCAAAATCGAGCAGCGGACACTGATATAATGGTAGCCCATAGGGCATAGATCGCCGCTTCCTAAAAACTGCATTAATCGTCCCAAAAACTCATGTTTTTCACCAATATTCCATCATGATTCGGCAATGGACCGCCATTGCAGCCTGTGTCTCTCCACACAGCGCTGTGTGGCTGAACTAACCTCTGAACTGACGAGTTTGTTTACATGCTCTTTCGCATGCGCAGTACTCTCTGGAGCGTTGCTATGACGCTTCCTCATTTCTATGAGCTCCTTATCTGTATACTGTGGCTCCAAACTGTAAGGACGTCCATCATATTCAAAGTCCTCCTCCACAACATCTTCATCCCATAGACATTCGTCCATTTTGCACAAAACTGGAAGAAGAAAGTTGATTTGTAGCTGCCGATCTTCCCCTGAAACAATGAGCCGCACTGGGCATGCGCAAAGGGCATGTAAACAGCTCGTCAGTTCAGAGGTTAGTTCAGCCACACAGCGCTGTGTGGAGAGACACAGGCTGCAATGGCGGTCCATTTGGCGCGAATCATGATGGAATATTGGTGAAAAACATGAGTTTTTGGACGATTAATGCAGTTTTTAGGAGCGGCGATCTATGCCCTACGGGCTACCATTATATCGGTGTCCGCTGCTCGATTTTGGATCTAAATATCTCCCGAAGCACCGTTTGCATCAGGAAAGCCTTCTGGGTGAGTATATTGTTGTTCTTCATTCTATAAACAATGTAAAAGCTGCAGGAACCGAACTTTTCCTTTAAGTGGATTTCAAATCCTTCAATTATTTTTGTTTTTTGATGTTGAAAGTCTGTTTATCAGAAAAAAAGTATTTAACTGTTTTTTTTTTATTTATTTATTTTGATTTTTCAGAATAAAAAACTGGCCGCAACAACCCCTTGAATATACAGAAATTAAACTGTATTTTATAGTAAGGTAATTTCAAAGGATGATAATAAAAATAGAGTCTATTTCTATTTAGTAACATTTGTGGCAAAATACTGGCAGCACTGATCCAGCAGTTAACAGCAATTTAAAGAAATTCAGTCTGTGAAAGAATCTACTGGCAATGCCATCAATCAGAAAAATTGCATATTTCATTCATTTTCTATACCCCTTATCCCTTTCAGGGTTGGGGGGGTGCGGGGTCTGGAGCCTATCCCAGCTGTCATTGGGCGAGAGGTGGGGTACACCCTGAACCGATCGCCAGTCGATCGCAGGGCCACATAGACAGACAGACAATCATTCATGCTTAGAGAAAACCCATGCATGCCCAGGAAGAACATGCATACGTCACACAGGAAGGCCCTGTCCGACCCAGGGATCGAACCGGGGACCTAATTGCTGTGAGGCACCAACACTACCTGCTGCGCCACCATGCTGCCCAGTTGAACATTTCCATACTTTAAAATTTGCAGTAAAATACTGGAGCCTTATAGTAGCAATATACTGTCATTTTACAGATTCTGTAATGAACAAGGCACAGAATGACAGGACACTAATGCACGACACCTAGGCAAAAAGGTTTATTACAAAACAAACAGGGTTTCATACACGGGGGATCAATCAGTAAAGCACCACAGTCCAATAATCAGGATACAAGAAGCAGGCAGAGTCGATACACAAAAAATGCTGAACAAACCAGTCAGACAAATTCAAGGCAAAAAGACAGGATCCAGAAAACAGGAAAGATGATACACGACAAGACCAGACTACAAAAGGGTGCTGGAGCGAGGACAGAGGGTACAACAATCTGGCACAGAACAGAGGAAGACACAAGGTTAAATGCAAGAGGTGACTGGGGATAATTAGACTCAGCTGGGGAGTAACAGTCAGGAGGCAGGTGTGAGGAGACATGGATTTCAAAATAAAACAGGAAAAACAAGACAAAACATGAAACAAGGACACATAAAAGGGAACTTAACTAATAGGGTTTTCCAATATTTAACAGTATCCATGCCAGAAACCATTTTTATCCCAAATGGATGTAAATCAGAAAATTTTATGTTTCTGAATTTCTTACATTAATTTTCTAGCAAAAGACAGCTAATAAGAAAAAAAAACTTTTCTTAATTTGTTAATTTTTTGTTTGTTTTTTGAAAAAAAAATTATTCAATAAAAATGGCAGCATACAAAAATTAAAATGGTATTCATGCCTTGATGACTTGCTGGTAAAATAAAATGGATCAAAACATTGTGAATTTAGATATTGGCAATTTTGATGGTGTTCATTCCATTGATAATTATATAATAAAGCGAGTTAATCAAAATACAGTTAATTTCTGTGTTATTAATTTTCATTGTAAAATGTTTCCAGCATAGATGCCAATAGTATGGCATTACCATCACTGTACAATGATTTTATGGTCAAAGGCTTTACATTGAAAATACAGTTTATATCAGTATTTCTGGAATTTACTATTAAGTGCTGTCAGCAATGGTACATTAGTGTGCAGCCTCTGTGGTTTTTCATGATTGTATAAAGTTTTTCAAAAACACAATTGAATCAAGAATGACATAACATGTATTATATAATCTTTGCATCAAAGATGGTCTTTTCGGCACTCATCCTTCTGCCTGACATGCTGTTAGACATCCTGACTGCTGTTCCTATGGAGAAATGAATTTCTCTCCATTGCTTTGTGGTAACTTCCTTCCAGGGGCAGCAGACTTGACCTGCTCACTCCTCCACCTCTATTATTTGTCAGTGACAGCAGCCCTTTGGAGGGTAGGGGGGCTCACTGAAAGTTACAGGGTCACAGACGTCCCAATCCATCTCTGTCTGCATGGCGATTGATTGTGATTAAGTGTGTGGGGCAGGAGATGGTGGGCTTCCATTCTGATGAGTGATAGGTGGGACCCCTTTGACTCCGAGCACATGGCAGGCAGAGGCAGGGCTATGATGAGGGGTCAGATGCAGCTGGTGGGGTAAACAGGGGTGAATCTGGGGGTTGGATGAAGGCAATTTGGGGATTGCATGGATTACAAGATAGAAGGTGTCAGAGATGCAGGACAAAGCCACCCAACCAACTGCCTGAGTCTATCACGTTGCCCATCCATCACCCGTGTTCTTTGTGGTTAGCATAACAGTTGCGAGCTAATCATTTCATCATCAGAGATTGAGGGATAACGGTGAGTCTGGTGTCACAGGGTTATAATGAGAGGGATTTATGCCAGCAGGGGGAAATGAGCACAGATCTTCCTCTCTTGACTCCAAATGAAAAGAAAAAAATGTTAATGTCTCAGACCAAACCATTTAGCTAACCTGTTGGGAATACAAGCAAGGTAGTCATGGCCAGTACCAGAATTTTTCAAATTGATACAATACTGATACATTTGCTGTAATCTTTTGACACCTATATTGACACCAATAATCTCCTATAATGAATTATATAAATGTTTATGAATTTGATGTTTTTCATTGACACAAACTCAGACAGAAAATGTCTACTGAAGACCATCAGATCTTTAAGACAGTTTAGTTTTAAGTCTTAGTAAAAGGAAAATAAATGGGAGCAATTACACCATTAAAGACTTAAGTGGCAAATGTTTCTTGAACGACTTGGTAATTATTCCACGGATATAAAAAACAAATGAAAAGACTGTACAAATGTATGCCTAATATTCTGTTCAAATGTTACATCTGAATGGTCTCCAGTCACTTGGCACAAAAAAATGGCACTGCCTTGGCACAAAGAAGACAGGAAGACTGAAAACAATCCAAAGCACTTCCCAGATGAACATTTTGTCAGAGTATTCATTTGGTATTGGTTTTGTCAAGTGAATAATCAATACCAAAAGAGTATTTGTAAAATAATGTATACACTGATACTCGATTGCGAAAGTCCCTCCTTAAAGCAAAGTATGCTTTGCTCAGACATTTGTCAATGGTTACACCAAGCATCAATCTCCAGTACAGCAAAATTTAGCCAATGCAGAAGAACAAAACCCTGCAGATCCTTGAGTGTCCATTTAGGGGTTACAGCATAAAATCACATACACACTCAATTAACCTTCCTGCCTTAAGACTCTGTGTAGACTTGTGCCATGTATTTTTGCAGGCCCACCATGAAGTTAGCATTGCACTGGTTCTTTAGACTTAGTTTGATAGATTTTTTTTTAAATGTATGCTTTTGGGCATTTTGTGCCTTTATTGACAGGAGAGAGACAGTGGATAGGCTTGTGAAAGGGGGAGAGAGAGTAGGGAAAGACCCTCTGCAAACTGGTCACAGGTGGGATTCGAACCTGGACCGGCAGAAGCAAGTACATTGGGTGCCTGGTTGCTAACCACTCAGCCAAACCAGCACCCGAGTTTGATAGATTTTACAAGTGTTCTTGGATAACCAATGAAAATAAAGTCTGAAAAAAATGTTTCATGAAAATCTTTATGTCATTAACCTAACTTTCATGATTTTCAAGCTTAATGTAATCAGGAAGAAGAAAAGCTATCACCAAATTATGGAACTCCAATTTGGCCACTGGACTCTACTAACCAAAAAAGTAAAAAAGTATAAGGCCACATTATAACCTCTTATCTGATTATCTCCTCTTAATCAAATGACCTGACCTAGTTGATGCCTATGCCTGTGGTGTATGTCTCTTTGTTTATTCCAAACAATTAGTAATGATTGCATCAGTTTGTACGTTTATTTTGGTAGGCCTTGTCATCATAAGCTAGTGACCATTCTCAAGAAAGATAATAACGCTTTAGAATCCAAACGCAAGGAAATATCTTTTTGCATAATGAAACTTTCAAATCTTGTTTCATGTGTTCATCACTGACCTTTATGGGGAATTTATATGAAAAGCAGTTTAAAACCAATACTCTTTAGGACTTGGTAACCAGGAGTGCTCAAGTAACCTTGGAGTGCAGATGAATCAGCCTGATTCAGTGCCTGTAATCAGACAGATCCACCTTGCCAAGCTCCAGTCTACAACGACTGTGAGAGTGCAGTAGCAACAGGGTCCAATCAGAATCCTTTAGGCTGAAAGGAATTGGGAGCTTTGAGTTAGAAACCAGCATGAAGGGACTACTTGGACAGAGATTAGCTTAGATGCTAACAACTTCAGTAGGAGTTCAATTAGACCTGGGCCATGTCTTTATTGAATAAAAAAAATACCACTACTTACTTCTCAATGGTAAGAGTATTTTTCCTCAACTTCCTATGTTTTGGCAAGGACCTTTTTTACAAAGTGGTTCATATTCTGTCCTTTACACCATGGCAGTAGCACCTGCCTGCTTCATTATCATTGGTAATGAACTTAATTGATGGAAAGATGGTCCAAGCCTGATATGCTTTGAAACCTTCTGTTCATTCCCAATCCCTTTCCATGGGCTCTTTCCTGGATGGAGGAAGGAATTATTTCAATGGGCCATCTGGGTGTCAGATTATTGCTAAAGTGCAAATGAACTTTAATGTTTTTGGATGCATTCCTGCATCACCACTCCCCTTGTCCTAAGGTCGAAAATGATTTCCTATTATTAAACTCCAGAAATAAAACAGCTTAACAGAATGTAAAACCTAAAATTTACTTAGGATAGAAGAACAGCCTGTTTGTCATCACAAACTTTGTAAATATGTGAATTTTAACCATTTCACAATGGAAGAAGTAAATCACTAATGACCCCTCATTTTTTAGCATTACATTTTTACTTTGTTGCAAAACTCTTGTGTGTCCTACAGAAGCACAGGATGAAGACTGACTCAAGTAAAACACTGAGAACAAAGACCAAGATGTGGAGCAAAATTTACCGTATTAATAATTTACAGTGACTTCATGGTAAAAGGCTGTTAGTCAGAAAAAGTATATATTTCTTTATGTTCACAATTCCCTGTAAAGTTATGGAATTAGTAATGATGAACCATAATTTGACAGTATTCATACCTTATATCTTTAGTAAAAGAATGTTTATCATAATTCATGTTAAAATACTGGCCACAGAGACACCAGGAATATACCGATATCAAATTGTATCCAAAACTTATTTTTGTAAATCAAAGTACGGTACATTACTTTATCACTAACATTTTGTCAATGATTGGCACAAACCTTTTATCATCATCATTTCTAATTTTCTGGAAATTAAGAAAACGCTCTACTGCTGATGGCTGAATGCTGCATTGTCCTGAATATTTTTATGTACCTTAATTTGGTTAAGAATTTATTAAACCAACTCATCAACATGCACTGTTAAATGAAAAGTAAATGGGGATCATAAAAAATGGAGCTAAGAGGTTTGTGCCTGACGGGGATTTGCTGCAAAAATGCTGTTAGCACAGACTCCAGCAATAAACGGTTATTTAAAGGCACTCACTTTGTAAAAGACTTTCTGTGTTTGCTAACAGCTAGCAGCTAACATTGGCACATTTGGGCTGAAATGGAATTTCCAATATTCCTTCATTTCACATTCCGCAGGAAGTGTGTCACCATGTAAAATCATATTGATGGCTGTTGGCTCTGAAACACTGTCTTAAAGTTGTCCAGTCAGGATATTAACTTTGCAATTTAACCAGCTGTTTGGCTGATGTGCTGCAGTTGGCCACCAGGAGAGTTGAGGCCTGCCCCAGCTCCAGTTCTTTGCCTGTGGGTGGGTTGATGAGAAGTTTAGCTATGATAGCATAGGGTGACCAGTTTTTCAGACTTCAGTATAGGGGCACTAACATTTTTCTGCAAGCACATGCACATTATCTCAGAATACAATAAAATTTCCCATCAGTGCATCTTTGAACACCATACATAGCAGCAGATAATCAATGAAACTACCAAAACTGGCAAACACTGGTTTCAGAAAAATTAAGTCAACAATGTTTGAACAAAAATATTGGTGTTAAAAATTATTATTCATAGCTAATATATCATATTATGTTATTGCCAATATGTTTGTTGTGGTTTTTGTTTTCATGTTTATTGTTGGAATTATTATTTTCAAAACTGACAACAATAGTGACATTGTTGTTATTAAAAAAAACCAAACGGGATGGCCCATTCACTGGCCAAATGTGTGACGTCACTACAGCTTTATACATGTTATTAACTGTACCCCAACATGTGAACAACAAAGCTGACCAGATGCTTTGACATGTTCAGATGGTTTTAATCTCTGAATAATTCTTTAAAGACTTGGAGGGTTTTACTGACAGTGTCCTCTGAGGAACTCAAAGGAGATATCCTCCCTGATTAGGAGAATAAAAACTTGCCTAGTGTGAACTAGATATGCTTGATGGGCTCTCAGCTGTTCGTATTTCCCAGTGATCAAACACCACAGGACTCCAGATATGCATAATTTAAAGAATTTGGCTGGAAACAGAAGAAAGAGGCTAGGATTGCATATAATCTTAAAATCTTTATGCCCAGGAGCAAAGTTTAAAGAGAGTATTCCCTCTCATTTTTGTCTGAGATTTGTCTCCCAGTTCAGGTGCTGTAAGATAGAAGCCGTCCTTGGAAGGATGTTAAGCCCAGCCTCAGCCGTGCTTCAGTGGGCCGCTTTGGCAGCTTAACTCCATAATCAACCTGAGAGGCTTCCTCTGGGCCGGATTGTGAAATTAGACGACAGATGTGAGGACTGTGGAAGTATGAAGACAGGGACTTTTTCATGATAGAAGTTTATCTTGGAAAATATTTCAAATGTTTTAAATCTTTGATGGACTGAATGAAAACAGCACTTTTTACACCACAGGTCATACTTTCCTATTCACACCATATTCACACACTAATGACTGAGGCATCAAAGTATCTCTCAGTATATGCTAATCATACTTTTAAAATAACAGATATCTGTACACTCTACTGACACAACTGAGGGGTTGCAAATTTGGGGGCAAATTTCTGGCTGAAAGAACAAACCCTTCAAGGTTTTTCTACTATAACAACTCCACTTAAACCCTTGACATTTTAATTTTATTTAAGAAAATTATGCTCTGTTTGCTTAAAGGGATGGTTTGGGACTTTTGAAGCGAGGCTGTATGAGGTACGTAGCACTAGCTTGTACATTAGCCACAGTGACAGAAATCAGCTTTGCATTTATACAGAATTAGTCTCATGTAAGTAGAAGCCATATATTGCATAACACAATGGTCACTATCTCTATGAAATTTACCTTTTTTTGAGAAAACAGACCAGCAAAGTAGTTACCTTGCCCGCTAGATAGAGAGTTCAATATAAACTATACAAATATATTTCACTAGTCTCTGAGCAGTCTTTTAAAACATATCTATAAACTAGCTAGGCGTTCGTTATGCCATTACTGGCCTAGATGTTAGTATAGATGGGAGATGTGTAAAGCACAATACATGAGCTAATTCGTAAGTAAACTCTCCCCAAAACATGTTGGGAGAGGATAGAAAACATCTTTTCCATCGAAAAATGCCCTCATAATTTTTAATTGTTCTTCATTTAATGTCAAAATTTAGTCCAGAACTGATAAAACTGCAGCTGAAACTGCTAGCATCCATGCTAACTTCTGTGTGAGCAAATATTTTCACAGACTGGCTGTCACTTTATGTTGTCATTGTGTTTGTAGCTCCCACCTCTTCTTCTTTGGAGGAAGTTGACTGGGTAGTGCCCCTAGAGACAAAGCTCAGTTGTTCCAGAGTGGACCTTTGCAAGTTGATCTACCAGATTATAGACAATGAATCAATGGATCCAGCTGCACTGCAAGGTTACAAAATGGATGATTACATGCTGTATTACATTTTTTTGATGCCAACTTACTTTTACACTATGAAGTCTTTTTTGGCACTACTTCAGTACACAGCACAGTCTGTGTGGTCCTCTGACAGCAGCTTTCTGATTAAAATACATTTTCACATTCTATTGCTGAGTACACTAATACCACTACATCCCAACTAAACGTTAGCCAGTCACAAGTTTAACAATTATCCTGCTCAGCAAGTAAAGTAATCTTGAGAAGGTGTTAATCCAGCTTAGTTTATAACAAACATGCATATTTTTTTCAACAAGATAACTTGTCTTTGAAACCATGGCTATTGTATTTATACAATAAACATGACTTTTAAAATCTTACTGCTGTGTCATGATGGAAATTGGAGCAAACTTTTAAGCGAACCCTCTGAGTACTCATGTGGAACTGTGTTTCAAAGAGATCTCCCACGCAGTTAAGTGGAGCAGATATTTTCGTAGGCAGATACAGAAATTAGCATCATTTTGGTTTTCCTGACTAAAAAGTCTACAGGATTAATTACTGTGGTCTTTGTCCATTGCTGATAAAAAAAAAAATCTGTAGCAAAACAAAGATTTTAAAACTTAACTTGTTTTTTTGTGATACTCTTGACAACCAAATCCAACATTTTTAAGTTTAGACATAATCTGCACTAGCAAAAAGCTGTTATTTAGCAACTAATGCATTTCAACATGGAAGTTCAACTTAAAAGCAGTTACAGTATTGTATTATACCGTATTGTACCGTACAGTATGTAACATTGTTGTTGCAAGCACTTGTTTGAGAATTTCCTCTTAATTGAGGGATCTGGCCAAGCTGGTCATCATAGTTGTGGCAAGTTTAAGTGAATGATTTATTGTTATTAATTTATCAGAAATGCTTGCATTGGAGTCCCTTGTCATCTTTGTAATTCTTGCTAGCCTCTGTTCATTAAACACTAGCAATGCTTTAAAAAATCAAAAGTGGGCAATATCAGACACATTTTGTGATTTCAGAAATGAAATCTTGTATGCTTGTGCCTGTCACAACCCTTATTTCAGGCACTGGTCTGAAACCAGTATTATAAATCCCATATACTTTCAGCCCATAGAGACAGGAAGAGCTAAAAGCTAACTCACTTCTGTGTTTTTTGACTAATTCCTGCATTGCTTTTTTATTGAACATCAGGCTTTGTGTCTTCAAAACTAATAATCTCACCATTTAATCTGAAGGAACATCAGTGAAAAGATTTTCTGAAATGCCTTTAAGTATTCTTGAGATGTTGCAGTCGCAATCAAGACTGAAAACCTTGACCTTTGATCTTCAGAATACAATCTCTTCATCATTGCGTCATTTGGCTAAAATTTTAATGTTATGTTCTTTGATAAATTGTTCACTAGTTTTGGACATGATGACAGAATGTATGCCAACAACCTGGAAACACAAGTTTAGTAAACATTTAATAAAGAAATGTGGTCCAGATCTGTAAAACTGCTACTGAAGCTGTTGGCATCTCCACCTTACTCTGTACAAACAGTTGCTTCCTGCTGTTTTCTCATTCTTACATAACTCCCACCTCCACCTGCTCTAACAGACTGTTATGGGGTCATCTTGCTTTGGGCCGCTCTCCATCACTGTAGATTGAAGCTTTGCAAGATTGATCTGCCTGTTTTAAGACATTGAGGCTACGTTAACATGGACACTCCTGACATAAAGACGCAAAGATTTTTCCTTTGCGTTTTCAAAGTCGATCTGCGTTCAGGCGACAACGCTGGAGACGGATGAACCTGCTGTAGTGTGCATGCCGGTTCAGTAGATGGCGCTGTAGGTCTGCAGAGAGGCAGCGCTGCTACAATACAGGTACAAAGAAGAAAAACTTTTCACAAACAACAATGGTGAATAGATGCACAGAGACGCAGGAGTTTCTTTTCTGGACAACAAATCAGTTCGGACAACAAATCTGTCTGGATAGTTTCGTCTGGATAACAAACCGAGCGCGGTAAGAGGCTCACACGTTACCCGGCAGACGGCCGAAGCTGTTGTTGTTCCTGGAATGCGCGCACAGCCTTCATGTGAAAGAGTACTGCGCATGCGGTGACGTCAGCATTTCACCCTGAAACGCTCCGATGCGGGTTTACACAGAGCTGCATGGAGAGCATTTTGGAAACTTTCCACCCTGGAGCCCGTTTTCAAAAGTTTCTGTTTTCACCGCGTTTCAATGTAAACGCAAGGCCAAAACGCAATAAAAACATATCGGATTTGATCGTTTTCAGCACCGTGTAAACACAGCTTAAATCAGGCTGAAACATCTTCACTGCAAGGTTGGCTAGTTACTACAGTAGCCCGAGATTTTAAAAAATCACATGTTGTAGCTTTAAAAACAAGTTTGATAATAATCCAAGTACAACTGAAAAAGTTGGGTGTACTGTGTAATCATCCTTTTTTAAGTATCTGTTACCTTGTGTCCAGTTTCCTGTAGAAAAAAAGTAGACATACTAAAGAAATCTCTTGAAGAAAAGTACAAATATACCAAAATCCTCATCAATTACAGTAAAGCAGGAATGTAATTTATTGCTTACTAGTTCATATTTAAAGCAGACTGAAATTACATGTTTCTTGAACAGATCTATATTCTTTGACACCTTATCAGCACTGTGAAAGCAGCAGCAAACAAAGACGGGCATATTGTCAATCACAGGAAGTTGTGTCAGCCAGGTGAATGTGTAGCCAGTAACCTGATCTGCTGTTGACAGAACAGGGACAGGTGCTGCAGCCAAACTAATCCATACATGTACGCCAGACACAGGTCATCCATTAAGGCAGATTGACTAAAAGCTTTAAAAGACTGCCCCTGAACAATACCAGGCCTGGCCTTACCTGTGTGGTTGCTATGATAAATGCAGTAAGGTGAGCTGGTTTGCTTTGGAAAGGGAAAGGAATGTTTGCTGTTTATTCAGCTAATGCTGGAAACATTTTGTCACACAAGGGCTGTGAGGATCATCTCTGGAAATAGTGATTGAGCCTCATAGCCTGAGTTCATCATCAGAAAAATTGAACTTAATGAAGCTTCTTGTCAAATGGGTAAAATCCAACCTTTATTCAGGAGTGAACTGTTCAAAATTTTGAAAGCATAAAATATTGTTCATGTTGTTGTAAATAACTTTTTACTTGTCCTGATTCTTGATTTTGCTCAGAACTCTATCCTTGTGCTTAGTTTTCCTGTTTTTTGCTTTCAAGTTCTGCTTTCTCTTAAATCTAAAATTGCTAAAATGTCCTGCCCTCCCCTGAAAGCCATTCTCCTCTCCTTTAGGATAAGGCCTTTTAAAAACCTCATAGGCCCATACTGCCATAGCAGTGATTTCACAAAAATCCACTCTGTAGTATACAAACATCTGCACAATCCCTAGTTTGCTAAAAATAAATAAATAAAAAATCCTGTATATCATAGTACTTGGAAAAAAACTAGCAGTGATAGCCACAGCCTATGTCCATGGCAAAAGCTTTAGTAATATTAGCATTAGCATTACATACTAGAATGAAAAAGTGAAACAAAATCTTGCATGTTATTAATTAATTATTACAATTTTTCAATTTGTAACAAAGTCAATCAGGAAGCAAGCTGTGAAGAAGAAGCTTGTTGATATGTGGCAAAAACACATGCATCTGTACAGCCTAATCTGTAAATAATGTACAACAAACTGATAAGGAGAGGAGCTGGAGAGAACTGCTAAGGATGTCATGGAAGCTACACAAAAGCTGCATTTAGCTTAGAAATTCCTGCTGCTGTTGTCCACCATGTTTGTGTCCATTCAAGTCGCATTTGCAAACTCTGAAAGAAGAAGCCCTGGTTGTTGGTGAATGAATCGGTTGGTGTGTGGTGTGATATTTCTCTTAAGCTTCACTGCCTTGCTAAAAAATAGTCATCGCCAAATAAAAAAGCTTGCACACTCTAATACAATATTTTGATGGACCACCTCTAGCTTTTATTACAGCACTCATTGGCCATGGCATTGTTTTGATGAGCTTCTCTTCCATCCACTGTTGCATTAATTTTTCACCAAGATATTGTCATGTTGATGGGAGAGTCTGACTACTGCACAAGCCTTCTCCAGCACAAAGATTCTCAATGGGGTTAAGGTCTGGACTCTGTGGTGGCCAATCCCATGTGCGAAAATGATTTCTCATGCTCCCTGAATCACTCTTTCACAATCCAAGCTCAATGAATCCTAGCACTGTAATCTTGGAATATACCTGTGCCATTATGGGAAATAAATCCATTAAAGGAATTACCTGGTCATTCAGTATATTCAGATAGTCAGATGACCTCATTCTTTGGGCAATAATGTTGATGTCCAGGACACACAAGCATCCATTGATGATCCATAACATCCTTTGGAGCCACAGGTGGAGAGTGTCACCACAATGTTCAGCTGATGGCCCTGTTGCCAAACCTTCCAGGCTTTACTCTGCTTTTCTTGCTGATTACTTTGTCCTCTGTTTGTGATGTCATCCTCATCACATTCACTCATAATGCTGATTAGCTGTGACACCGTGGTTTCAGACAAATTTGTAGCAGAAGTTGGATATTTTCAACTTAAGTGAAAGAGACAAAATTAGCTCATTTAGTGCTAAAAATGACATCTTCACTCTACATTTACAATGCAAATTTTGTGTCTTTCCATTCACTTTCTTTAAATTTTTGTTGTGCAACAAACTGAAATTCATATTTAACACAGTTTTAATGGCACACCACAAACTACAAGAACAACACTGCTAAATCTATCTTTATTTGTCTTCATGTGTGGGGTATTTCACAGTTTAAAATTGGTCAAGATTTTTAAACCTAAGGTGTGAGGCTGTAGTTGGATGATTGGCCCTGTTCATCCTCAGTTAAGACAGCTCAAAAACCCTCAGTCCCTTGCTTTTACTTGGTCTGTCGATGCAGGACAACTTGGCTTCTGCTTATGGTACACCACAATTGTAAAGGAAGCATCACCTGGTCTCGAGCTCAATGTTTTGAATGGGACATGAGCTAACACTCTGCCTCTAGGTTTGGCTGTAACCACAGAATAAATCACCACAACGTACAAACATGAAAATGGTCTGTAGAATTAAGAGCAAGCAGACATTTTGAGTACAAACAGAGCAAATGAAGAGAGTTGAAGCACATAAGCAGATTTTCAGGGAAAGTGAAAAAAAGAAAAACCTGGGCATTAATATATAAATAATAGATAAAAATACAAAAGAAAATTAAAAGAAAATGAAAATGACAATCGTGGCTTTAACCTTATCCTTTGTGTGTGTTTTGAGATGGCATTTATAATGATATAGTGCAATACAAATAAAGATTGAATGATTGATCGAAAGTCAACATAGTGGCCTCTTAAATAAAAATCAGATTTTACCCTCGTACGTGTTTAAAGACAAGGAGACGGGTCGATTTATGTGTCATATCTTATATGACTGTTTACTATTATAGTTTTTTTAAGGTGATATATAAACCAACATTCTTTATGATTCACTACGCTAATCAAACCCACTCCCATCAGGTCTCAAATGCCAAATAAAGGTTTACAGGCAGGGGCCAGACACCTGCTTCTTTCTGATTGGCTGATGCGACAGCAGCAGTCTCACCTGTTATCCACAGCCCAGTGCATGGTAAACACCCTCAGTCAGAGCTGCAGGGAGAAGGAGCCCATCTGGTCAGCAGCATTAACAACCAGCTCTTTAACAATGGCTTCCAGGAAAGGGAGAAGGGCACAACAGGCCATATCTGCCAATAAAAACAGGCTATGCATGACATTTAGTGCCTGATGCAGGGCTTAGCAGCACACAGGTTACCTACTGTCCGCAACAGCCCCTGGCAATAAAACTAAAGGCAATCTCACAGAGCGAGGAGGATGCTGTGCATAAAACCTCTTGATCCCATAATTTTTGTGTGAAGATGCAGGCAGGGAATAAAGTTGAGAAGAATGAAGGGACTCATTGTCTGGGTACTTTTACATTAACAATAAACAAATGAAAACAGTCTTTCATAAACTCTTAAGCCTTTCTCAGCAGAATGATCTTGTTATCTACAGGGAAAAAAACTTAACAATTATTTTATTTTATTTTATTTAAATGTAGAAAATAGAGCAAAACACAGTGGAAGGAGTTTTTATTTTTTATTTAGGTAATGGCATAGTCATGGTTGAACACAGCGGTTATGTGACCAAACAGTGCCATCTTGTGTTCATTTGTACAAATGAGGACAAAATCTGACAGCAGGAGTGGCCAACTATAGTTTCAAAACAAACCATATTAATTTTATTTTCACTGTTTAAGGGCCACTGAAGATGCCTTAAGTTAACCCTTGCAACTCTAAGACATTTTCTTCTCTTTTTAATACTTCTGGATCTTTTCATGTAATAATGCATAAAAAATCTCAATGCTAAAGCTTTATCAAGTTGAAGATTACATTATTCAGGCCAACCAGGACTAACTGAATATTTATGCTGTTATGATGTCAGATTGACCTATTAAAAGTTGTATAACCAAACAGATGTCTAAAAACCTTAAACCACTAGCAGAACAATGATGAACAAGTCCTTTCACGTTTGCATCAAACCTTGGATTTTAGGAGACAACAGTAAACTACACAGGCAAACTTTTGTTTTTAAAGTGCTCGACTGAATAATATGTGACACCCTGTGAAGCAGTTTCTATCTCAACTGTTAGAAGAAGAACCAACTCAAATTGTTCACATTGTCTTTTCCTTTTTAAAACTTTTTGGAAATTGATTGGTAGCCATCATATCACTTCAAATCCTTTGGCTGCTCCCGCTGGACTTTACTTCTGATAGAACAAGAGAAGTAGAGATAGAGCAGATCCAATTCTTCAGTAGATTGGCAGGGAAGTTGTCACTTAATCTAATGGTCAAGTTGGAGGTCTAATGACAACACAGCTTCATTTTTTAATAAAAAAAATGATAAAAGAAAATCCCCAGTAATGAGTTTATGTCTGTGGATCCCTCAATACAACATTTATAGGGGAAAAACTGTGCTTCATGGCTAAGTTAAAAACACTTTGAAAGGGAATATTTGACCTGGAGCCCCCCTACTGACTAAATAGTGAATTTCCAAACACAACTGTCCACATGAAAATTTGTAGTACGGTTCCAGAGGTATACAATTTGTTGGCATCAGCAGTCCCATGCAGCAGTGAGAGTCTAACAATGTTTTATCAATTTCAGTTACATACTTTACCAAGACGTACTTTCATACAGTATGCAACCTAAGTGTATGGGGTGCTCACAGCATTAAGTGCCAATAAAATCAATTTCTTCATTGCAGTCTTGTCTAGTTACACAAGCAATTTCCTCCAAATGATTTCATCCGTTCAGTTCTAATCTGCTTATTTCTTTTAGGGTCGCAGAGGCAAGGATACTGTTTCACCTGACATAGGGCAAGAGGTACGTTACACCTATGACAAATGGGACCCACAAAAAGAGAAAGACAACATTCAGACACACACCTGAAGGCAGCGAAGAGTCACCAGTTAACTTGATGAGCATGTTTTTTGTCTGTGGGGGACTGTCAATGTCGTACCTCGGAGGTGATCCAGCAACTTCTGATGTGAGGCATCATCTCTACCTGCTGTCACACCATGAATCCTTGGTCGGAGGTTAGGAGGTAATGTTTTTGATGGCTCTGGTTTGTTTATTTCTCTGTCTGTCACTCTGTCAGTGTGCAAGAAATCCTGAAAAAGTTCTCCACAGATTTTGATGACATTTCAGGGAATGTCGGTCATGGCACAAGAGAGAAGGGATTCGATTTTTGTAGTGATCCAAATAAAGATGCAATCTAGGATTTTTTTTTTTAAGTATTTCACATTTTCCATAGCAACTCAGCTTAAGTTTTAGGAAATGCATTGGCAGAGGTTTGTGCTTTCTGCTTGAACATAGTATGCAATTTGAAGCAGAGACACAGTGAAGGTGGGCAGAAATGACAGAGAGCATGTCTTTTATTTTCTACATTATCTCTTGTAACAGCTTAGGCTTAGAGCTCCTGAACTGTGGATTTTACCATAATGTGTATTATTGTCCTTTAGCATGGAGTCGTATTGGGAACTTTAGTTAAAACCTTTTATTGAAAATGTGCTGTTTTTATGCTTTAATTGATCAAAGTCTGAAATGATTACAGGATACTTTAAAGAGGTCATGTTTTCCCCAAGATTAGAGTCATATATTCATTTTTGATGACTGCTGGAGTTCAAAATCACCTATCCTTAAAACCCTATTTTATAGATTGCCCCTGACTGTGCTGTATTCTCAGTATGTCTAAGATGCTCATTGAGCTTTTGTCCCTGTAAGGTCCTATTCCTCACATGGACCCAGTCTGCTCTGAATGGGCCGCAGGTCTACACTGTGGTAACTGGTCAGGTCAGCACTGCATGGCACCGTGTTGTCTTTATACCCACATTTATTCTAATGTCTATGCTCTGTCGTGGGCTTGTTACTGTAAGCCAAAAAGCTAAAACTGATGATAAAACATGTTCTTAGCTGACAGGAAGGGCACCTGGAGAGGTCCTTTGCTGCCCATCTGCTTTGATATTCAACATGTTTTTCATTCAGAAATGGGTCTTCTATGCACTTTGGTTGGTAACTTGAATTTCTGTTGCCTTAGTTTCTATCTTATCTTGTCAATAAACTCATGTCATTCTCATCTGGCAGCTGCTACTCACTGGATATTTTCTCTTGCAGACTCACAAGAATATATCCTAAAGATGGTTGGTCAAAAAAAAAGTGGATTTCCATTCTTTGAAGTACTCACCCAGCCTGATGATGGGTGCTAACAACCAAGACACATTCGAAGTCACTTAAATCACCTTTCCTCTTCATTCTGATGCTCAGTCTAAACTTGAGCAGGTCATTTTGACCACATCTATATGCTTGAATGCATTGAGTTGCCACCATGTGATTGATTGCTTAGTTACTCCCAATGATAAGCAGATGAAAATGTATATGTAGAAAACCAATTTGTCTTATTAAAGAAGACTAAACCTTTTCTTAATATTTATTATCTGAATAGTTTTTTCTTGTTCCTTTTTTTATTTTGCCTGGTCGACAGCAGAACAGTGTGAGTTGGTAAACCTCGCAAACAAAATGGCTCTAAGAGGTCAAAGAACAGGGTAACTCTGGCAAATTAGATATTGGATGTTGCTCCACATTGACAACAGCCTCCACCTCGCACACACAGATGAAGACAAAGGCTCCAAATGAGATCTCAGGGATACAAAGAGGGATGGGAAGACAGAGAGGTTTGGGATGGAGTTTGAACAGCAAGCAATGGGTTTTCTACAGCTGCTGGCACTAATGAGGATAATTACCCGAGTAATAACATTAGCCTATCTGAGGGAATGGAGGGGAAGGACAAGTGGTTGTGTTTGTGCCTGCGTGGGTGGGAGGGTATGCGAATGTGTGTTTGCATGTTGCTGGTGTTTGTGTATGTGCGTGCAAGGCAGGACGCGTGCCTCTCCTCCTATCTCACTTGCTGTCTCTCCCTCATTCCCTGAATCTCAATATCTCTTTGTTAGCCCACAATAATTGTGTTTGGGCCTCATATCCGCCATATCAGATTCGAGTTTGTACAAGGTAATTAGCAGGGGAAGGGAAGCCTCCACACCAGGAGGACAAATGCCCCCATGACATCATTCTGGCTCCACTCAGGAGGGGAGGCTTTTTCTCTACCTACACTTCATCTCTCTTGTCATTCAGCTGTCAAAAATAGCCCTGAATAGGAGCAAAAAATATATATAGTGGCAGGCAAAAGTTGATGACATTGAAAAAGAGGAGGGTTGGGATTAAGGAGATAAAGAAATGAGGAGAGATAAGGGAGAGAAAGGGGGTGGAAAGTGATTTGAGATGAGATGGAGGGCTATGTATTCACCGCAGGCCTGTAATCTCCAATCAGCTTTGACTAACAGACAGCAGGGGAAAGTTCCTTGGCGTTAATGCAGCTTGCCATTCAGAAGGAGCCGGTGTATCCAGCTGGGAGTCGGGGATGAGGGGAGGATTAACTGGCACTCAGGTGGAGAGAGATGAAGAGAATCAGACGGAGACCCTGTGGATGGTCACACCCTCTCTCACTCCCTCCATTACTCTCTTTATTCCCTGGGTGAACAAATGGACTGAACTATGCTGTTATGCTTTTCTTTCAAGGAGAAGGCCATGTGGGTCTATTTTCCTTTACTGTTCAGTTTGTGTTGTTCATAGAGTTATCTTATTTTCTATGGCATTTAACAATTTTGAGTTTTTTACAGGAATTTGGGATGAGTGTATGCTTGATCAAACAGAATTTAAGTGACCCTGTAACATAGTGGTTCACAATTTAGCCTTTGTTGGCTCTCAGATTTGTTCACTGACCAAATCAGAATAAGAGAACCCCCTCTCAAAGCAGCCAATACCTGAGCAAAGTGAAGGTCTTTAGGTCCCTGGTCCTCCCAGTCTTGCTAAACTCTTGCAAGGCCTGAACATTGTCTGGTGGCCAGAGACGCTGGCTGGAGTTCTTCCATAGACTGTAAAAAACATGGACGTCATGTCGCTGGGCTCGAATTGAAGTCACCACAAAAACTGCTCCCCTGGTGACTGGCTGCAGTATAGGTCAACTCTACGTCTCCCCCATTCATCTGAACGGGCCGTAGGGAAACTTCAAAAAATTAATACACCTCGTAGAAATATTTCTCCCATCCGTATGCTGTGGTGATATGAAAGTATTATTGAGCTGCGTTTTTTCCAAGTCCTCTTTCTTCTGAAAAGTTTCTTTTTCATCAGTTATTAGAGTTTAAAAAATAACCGCGGCGTACACAATGATTGTGTACGCTGTATGCTACGGAGTTTTGCGACCGTTTACGACAGCTGCGTCCAGATATGGTCCAGATTCTCTACTGGCTGCACAATGGCGGCGCCCTGACGGGGGATATGATGGCTTCAAAACCGTTACATGGTGGAAGGTGGAGCCACGCTATCCAGTTCTTATAATACATCCATGAGTTCTTCATGACTATTTTCCTTAGAGGCATTTTTGGGTATCGTGCAGTAGGGCTGGACGATTATGGTAAAAATAAGAATCCAGATTATTTTAAGTGACATTGAAATCACAATTAATAAACACAATTATTCATTTATTTAAAAACTTCAGTATTGATTTAAACACAACTTTAAAGAAACAGCGAGTGGCACATACAGTATTATTGATCCACATAAGTCACACACACGCGGTGTGGCTGCATGTGGAACACAGAAGCGCTATGAAGCGCAGGAACTTGCATACATGGCACTCCACACTGTGTGGCATATTAATCGTTTTTCTTTGATTATAATATTTTTATGATTGTCAGATGGCAAAATTGAAATCACAATCAAAATCTGATTAATTGTCCAGCCCTATTGTGCAGAACCATGTGTTCAATGTTGGTGTGCCCAAGAGGGCGGGAATGGGAGGTTAGGAAAGTCATCAGCTGGACACAAGGGCGGCAGCTGCACTTTTATGGGCACCTGGCACTCTTTCCTGAATCGGATCCAACTCACTGCATACTGGGAGCCCGGAACCCAGTTGGTTGGACCAGGTCTTGTAGGCGACAGCATTCATCGTGAAGGGGTCAGTGCAAAGGATACCAGGAGAGTTGGAATAGGCTTGGCACGTACAGGCCTGGATGAAGGCTGTTAGGAGGCTGGAGCAGTCCTGGTGCAGGCATATGCTCCCATACATGACCTGACCTGAAAGTCAGTTTTCAGGCATTGTTGTGAATTTTTTTTCTTAACTTCAAAATTGAAAAACACAATAGAATTTAGAATCTGAGGTAAAGAAATAAAAACTGACAATATTTGGTGTTTTATGAATATTTAGCATAAATGATGTCTGAGCATGACAACTCAAAATGTTCTGAATACATTTTAATGTTTTTTGTAGAGAAAACTGGTGAATGCACAGGGAAGTGATTACATTTTTATTTGATATTAATCTGGATGTGGGTCCAGGATGTTTTATTGCTACCATTATTGTGAGATAGAGCAGTTTCCCACATCTTCTCTAAAACTCAATCAGTCCTCGTAGGATTTTGTTACATTTTCTGGGATTTTTTTGGTCATGGGGCGAGGAAGAAGTGTTGACATTTGGTGATACAAATCTTGATGTGGATACAGGATATTTTTGATAGAATTTTTTCTTGTCTTGAGATAAAGCAGTTTTCCACTAGTTACAACATGAAGTCGGTGTATTTTTATATTAAACTATCTGATGATTAAGACTGCGGGCTTTAATTACTCCTTATTAGAATATTTGCACTTGATTTACATACATTTTCATCACTGCATATTATTAATGACAGTAACCAGAGTTGTTTCCAGCTGTTAGTCTGTACCCGGATATGTCATGTTTCAGTTTGACCATTATACTCCTTTAAATCTGATGAACCTAACATCTCCTTTGTGCACCCAAACTAAGGTCCAAATAAGTTAGACCTTAACTAGTTTTAACAGATTTTAATGTGGACTGTGAACTTAAGATAGAACTTACACAAAGCTGGTGCAACAGAACAGGGCTTTTACAGCTGAGCTGGGGCAAATCTCCCTCCCAGGTCATTGTGGGAGATGCAAGGACTGAACCCTGCAAGATTAGCCTGGAGATTCAGTTTCTGAAGCCAGGTTTAGACAGTGTACTGCTGAAGACCTCTCAAGTCAGAAAAACAATCTCAAAAAGGTGATAGCAGGAAGCTACTGCTCGCACAGAGATTAGCATAAATGCTAACAACTTCAATAGCATATGTCTCTAAGGATATTGTTGTTACCCTCCTGACATGTCTTGATTAGAGTCTGTTTTCTGAAGTGACTTGCTTTTTGTAGCTACTTTCTACTATTTTACCTGATTGGCTGGTAAAAAATGTGCCTGATGATATGATTGTCTAATCACCTACTGTATTTGCCTTTGAAAGGTTCTGCCAACCCTAAAAATTTTCTTTAGGTTCTCTCTCAGATGGATTAATGAAATACATTGAGATGTCCATCTGGTGTGCCAGGTTAGCTGCTCCATTAATCTCTGCTTTATTTCAGTCATTGCAACATTTTTCAGAGAAACATTGTTTTAAATTAACAGAGAGCAATACTTAAAAAATTTAAAAAGTCTTGAGTTGCATCAAATTTGGCACGTGTTTGTGAAACATATTATTTTATGAATAAAATCACATTCTTTCAGTGATATGGATGTTGGGCAGAAGGGCATTTCACTAGTTTAGACCCTCCTGCCTCTGTTTTACACTCATATGGTTGCAATCCCCACAGCATCAGCCTCCCACAGCCGCAGCCACCCACTGTGCTGAGAGGGCAAATCCACACCCACATATATAAGGTCCTGCAAGTAAAGCTGATCCGTGATATTGAACTTAACCCGAAAAAAAAATTCAGAAATATCCTAAAGGTCTCAAAACATAACGATGCAGTTGGCTCAAAATGTAACCAGCTATCACTTACAGACTGAGTCTAGATGCTGAGAGATGGTCGTCCTCTTTGTTCACTGTTCTCTGATATTCAAAAACAATCACATGTTGTTCCTCCTCTGAGTTTTAAGTGTTTCCATGTGTCCATGTCCTCCTCTGAATGTCATCACAATGTATCCCTGCTCAATTATTCTTCCAAATTGCTTTTCTCCTCAAGATTTCTTGATCAGTCTCAGATTCAGGCAACATTTGCACGGAGGGGACAACAGAAAACTTCACCTCGAAGGTAATCTGACTCATTTCTTTTACTTTGGAGCCGTTCCTCTCTCTTTTCTTCTTGTGCCAGAGTCTGAGGAGGGCTGGACTTTCAGATGGGCTTCAGAAATGGCACAGGGTATAAAAGAATCCAGCACACATAGTAGAAATTTCTTATTATGAGAATAACGTGTTAATGTTTATTTAAAATGTGTTAATATAAGGGACTTAAAACTGTAAAATTCTGCTCAGTTTTCATGGCACTCTGTCTAGAAAATTAATGTCAAATGTGTCAGCATGTCAACACTGTCAGGTTGTTTTCTGGTGATTTCTGTAAGGCTCGGGAGATTTTGCATTATCATTTTTCCTTAATGATATATTATGAAATTGTAAAAGAAAGTCAAATAATCAGGAAAAATCTAACCAGAACTGTACATTCTCATTTGACTTGATTTCTTCCATCTATCTTTAACAAATATTTGTTATAAACCAGTGATGGGATACTTTGGTCAACAATAAGGTGGCCATGGTATTTTTATCCTTACTGCCAGAGGGCCTGGGTGTATTGGATTATAGGACACTCTTAATAAGGTATGTGTCAATATGATATAGGCCTATCTGGCATACATACAGCAGTATAGGGGTGAGGATATTATAGATCACAGTGTATGAGGATACAACATGAAGGGCAATATGTGACTTTTTTTCACCCAATTAACTTCTTTTTGATAACATAAAAATTCCTCAAAATTGAATAGCACAATCAAATTAGTAGATTGGTTGGTGTATTGATGTCTATGACGAAACAATCAAAGGCCAGTGGGCCATCTTACTGTCCTGTAAGCAGTGTATTTAGAATTATCCTTCTAAAAACACATTAATGCTGCAAATTCAAAAACAGAGTAATATTAGATGTATTTTAAGATGCAAAATAAAACAATTTTTTTTTCGTGTGTGCATCCGTTCATCACACATCTCATTTTAGGTATTTACCTGAAAAGCCACTATAAAATCCTTGAAACCAGAAGTGCTAAACTGCTAACTTTGCATTTTTTTATTCATTCCAACGCAACTCTATACTGATTATTCTTTTACAGGGGGACTATCCCAGCTGACACAAGGGTGGGTTGCACCCAGCCAGTCACATAGCCAACACGCAGAGACAAACAGCCATTCAAGCACAAACAGAAAACCAAGCTAATGGTAGAAGATTTGTGCATGAACAGGGAAACACTGAAACACCCTGAGAGGGCTTTTTGCTTTAAATCACCAGCACTACCCTCTTTGTCACTACGCAGCCAAGGAGCAGAAATAAAAGAATAATTGTAGCCTAACAGAGAAAGGTGATCTGGGGTTATTTTATGCCCTAGAAATGGGCCCCAGATTCTCTCTAGCGTCCTGCACATATGACCATTACTGACAAAAAAAAAAAGCTGAGTTTTACCCGGCTGTGTCATATTTGCCATGTTACTGTGAGTTTTCTGTATATGGAGCCACAAGAGGGTACTATGCCAGTAAGAATCTTAGTCAGTGCTCTTGTCTGTCCTCTTTCATTACATTTTTACATGGTTTGATGAACAGCTTGCTCTCTGGCATAAGTACATTTTCTGATTCTGATACCCCAGGTTCTTAAACAACATAACACATTTTATAGCATATGGATTCATTTTAATGTCCCGTGTGGTTCTATTTTTGTATAATGAACATTGAACATATTATTTTACAATGTTGTATAATATCAAGTATCTCCTGCCATGTACTATGTCATCTGTTTACCTACCCAGGGACAACAGGTGCAAATTATCTGCTAACTCTGATGCATTTACATTTAATTTTGTGCTAATCCTGTGTAAATGAAAAAAATAAAAATAAAAAATGGAATAATCACTTCCAGTAAATATTACAAAAATAAAGACTCATTGTAAAAAGAGAAGCCCCCAGACAACAATGCAATTGTATGCATTTATTGCTTTTATTATTATTTTTTTTCAAGTTCTATATGTTTTTTAAGTAGTGCTGAATTTTAGGATTTTTTTAACATTTAAATATTGCTTGACTTTTAAAAAGAAATTCTATTTCTTTGCTGACTTTTTGTGAGCCCCTCCATGACTGGGCTCTGAAAAGTTTTGGCCTTGATGTACCCTAAATGATTTTATAGAATTTGGCACTGTTACTTTTCTGACTTAAATATTTGGATATCTGAAGGGGCATTTATAGGGATATTTTAAACACCATGGGAAATTAGTATATCATTAAGAAGTTTCCTCTTATTACCTAAAAGGTATATGTAAACTGTCTAGCTCTATAATTATCCTACTCTGAATACCTTCAGTTTAGATATAATGTTAATTGATTTCAGAGGCATATTTTTCCTCTGATTTCTTTCCTCAAAAATGTAATTTTGCCAATTTACTCATTAATGTATAGTGTACAGACACATCCTCTGAAATGTGTTGACTTAAACGTGGCACATTCTCATTTGCTGCTGTGTTGGACTCAAACACGAGCACAATCACCCCCCTGTGTGAGTGGAGGAGGGCGGGGCTACGTTTTAGTACAGTCTGACGTCATAGCATGTGAGACCCTGACGTCCTGCCGCAAAGAAGCTCGAGAGCCGTTAAGCTTGTCAAAGTTTACCTTTCAGATCCGTTTGATACTTCAAAGTTGAGTGGCAAAATAGTAATTATGCGCTGATAAATACAAACGAAGCTTCAGTTTTGTTGTCTTGCGTGGTTTCAAATTATCTATTCATGAAATGATTCTTTAATTTTAAAATTTTCAGTAGGCTTTATGGTGCGTGCTGCGATATGGAGACGCTGTGCTTTTATTTTGGTGGAAAAATAACCGGAAGATAACAGATTCCCGTTTACTTGACTTTTACTCCACGTTTAACAGGAAGTGAAACACGTCAAATGGAAAAGACGGCAAACTTCATAGATGAGCTGACTAGTAAGCATATATTCCCCCTACCTCTTTCTCCTGTCCTGTTTGGACGACAAGTTCTGACAGATTCAAAAAGTTGATCCCTCGTTCGGTAACAAAGTAAGGCTTTTACTTAAATTAATAATTTATTTATAACATTTTTTAGATTGAGAGATAAGTTGTTCATTTACCTTGTCGGCTGTACAGTAATTGAAATTATGTAATATTTTAACCTTAATTTCCACTCAATTGGCTACTCTTCAAAACCCAAATTAAAGCATAAAGCTGTTTGGAGAATTCTGTATTCTGCCTTCATTCTTATGAAGTCTATGAAGTATGAAGCTTAATACACCATCACTGTCCCGCGCAGCATTTAAGTGTTTCAGTCATATTTCTCCATGGCGGTGGTCTTCAATGAAATAATACAATGAACCTTATTTACATAAATGAACGATGAAGTTTACTCAGATCAGGACTCATGTGTGATCAGAATAATAAAAATAGACTGCAGCAATCAATGTCATAAATCCCTGTCATTGTAAGTTTACCCGGGTGTGTTTCTGTAATTATCCCAAGTGGTTTGACTCGCAAGGCTTGAATCTGCTGACGTGGGACAAAATGGGTGGGTCACATATTTGTCAAAGCGCCTCCTACAGAATCCAGGTGTGCTACAGGGCGTCCTGTTTTCCAGGACAGGCTCTAAATCGTCATGCTAGTTCTCTATCAGGAACCACAAGAAGCCAACTAGAGTTGACTAACAACATAACTTTGAATTTGGGGTGATTACATGTACTTTTGTTGTGTTTTGCATGTTGTGTTTTAACAGGTACAAAGATGGCAGAAAAGGTACTTGTCACAGGTGGAGCAGGTTTCATTGGGAGTCACTGTGTGGTGGAGCTCATTGAAGCAGGCTTCCAGCCAGTCGTCGTAGATAACTTCGTTAATGCTGTCAGAGGTGAGCTCCCTAACTGAAAACACAGGACACACGCTGATGAATATCCTTGTTTGTCGGCATGAATCGTCATTGATTGGACCCTTTTGAAGGTAGTGATGTTTTATGTGTGTGTTTGTGTGTTTTCCGTTGGTGAAGGTGAAAATGGTGTTCCAGAAAGCATAAAAAGAATGGCAGCACTCTACAACACCAACATTGAGTGTCATGAGTTGGATCTTTTGGACAAACATGGCTTGGAAGAACTTTTCAAAAAGGTGAGAAAAATGTGACTCAACTTGTTACTATTGATTGGTGCAGAAGTACATCCTAAAATACAAAGGTGAGGAAGCATCTAGCACAACTGGGGACTTCATCCCAAAGTTTGTGGTATTTTTTAAAAATGGGTTTATCAGGTTAATATTGACGTTAAAGTCTGTGTTCAGTACGAGCAGAAGAAATTTTGACATTTTGGTCCCTAATTTTGTGGCACAGCGCAGGGTGGCGCAGGGTGCACAGAGCATGACGCACCCTGTGCAATGTTAATTTTGTCCGTCACACACACATGCGCAGCCAATTTGTCAATTTGGTAGACTGGCTGCACCAAGATGGGTGTGACGGTGCACTAGGGGGAGATGCCGGCAAACTCAGGTTGGCGCAGTGACAATTTCGTGGCAAAAAACTGTGCAGAAGGTGCGCCGAAAGCTCGTCACTTCCAACCTGGTCTATTCTCAGCGCAGGCGAAGCGCACCCTCCACAGCTGTAATTTGGTGACAGGCGCACAGTGCACACACGTCACCAAAGCCTCAGAGGCAGGTCTCCAGAGTGTCAGACACATTTCAATGCAATAAACAGTCACATCAACCACTATTTAATGTAACCGTCTGAACATATACATTTTTATTTATGTTAATTGTCCCATCACATCGGATGTCGGATTAAAGTTGTTTGTCATATTAGAAACTTAACCTGCTGGCACCTGGAGTGTGATGCACATCTCACAAGCCAACAATAAACAGCCTCATCATCCAATATGGAGTGTATATCCACCTCCCCTCATTTCATGAAATTCAAAGAAAAGAGGGAGAAAAAGACAGAGAAAAAAATAGAAAATAAATATATGTCACTCGGTGTCTTAAAGGATTTACATGTGATTGCCCATATTTCTCTGTTTTAGTCTTTATTCTAAATGTGATCCAAAAAGATTGAGTACATTAGTGCAAGGAGGATGAGGAGGAGATACCAGGAAAGTATACAGTATATAACCAAAGGCTCTGCTATTTGGCGATGACAGACCAGGAATGTAGGTGAATCACAAGCATGATGAATGGATTAGCCGACTGCTGTGTTTATATGAAACTGTCACTTAATTTTGTACTCCTATTCATGACACAGTAACAGATTACATCTGTACCGCGAGGTGGTCAACACGGTGACGTGCATCGTGGCCTCCGTCCATCTTCCTCCATCTCAAAATTATTGCAATAAAAGACTGTCCTATCAGCTCAGGAGGAACATACCTACGGACATAAATGTATTCAGCATTTTTTTGTGTGTTTGTTGAAAGTAAAGTAACCAAGGATTATATAATAGATATTTAAATAACATAAAACAGCAGCATTTATGACTGATTGACATTTCAAAAATGACATTTATCTGAACACTTTCTCCAGTGGGTGAGTACCATTGTGCACTTCACCCTATTACTCTGTTCAAGAAAGAAACAGGACGGCCTACCACTTCACGCAGACATGCAAAAGTAGGGGCAGGGGCACGGGATGTATTGAGATTGAGCTTTTGAGTTGGTCTGCCATGTTGTAGCCTGACATCAGCTTATACTCTCACCAATCAAACCGATGCTTCAAAATGTTAAAAGCAGTCTCCCCTTTTAAAGATAAGCATGATGAACAAAATATGCAAGTTTCATGTCATCCATATTGGTCACACTACTGACTGTTTATGTGTTTGTGCTGCAGCATTCTTTTAGCGCAGTAATACACTTTGCTGGACTGAAGGCTGTTGGGGAGTCTGTGGAGCAACCCCTACGCTACTACAGGGTCAACCTCACTGCCTCCATGAACCTGCTTGAGGTAAGTTTCCACATTTTGTCGCAAGCTTTGATACCCAGTGTGCACTGTGGAATCATTTCAGCCATTCTTCTGATCATTATTTGCTCATTCTAAACTCCTTGGCTAATGTTTGAATGTGTTTGCTTGTTGGTCATGAGTTTGCTAACACTGCACGCCTCAAGCCTGTACATGTCTGCATCTGATCTGTACGGGTGTCGTTTGTGTGCATTTGCATGTTTGCCAGGTGATGCAGGCTCACAAGGTGCACAATTTGGTCTTCAGCAGCTCAGCCACGGTGTACGGGGACCCTCAGCGCCTCCCTATTGATGAGCAGCACCCTGTTGGTGGTTGCACCAATCCCTACGGCCAGACTAAGGTCTTCATTGAAGAGATGATCAGGGCCCTTTGTAAAGCAGAAAAGGTACTGATTATGAGGGAGAAAAGGATTGATGAACACCCAGGAAAAAGCTGTAACAAAGCTGTGGTTATAAGAGTGATATCAAGGCCTTTCTTTACAGGTTTATTATTGTTAACATAAACCAACAAAATATCAAGGACTGCAAAAATTATTATATAAAAGTAGTAATAATCGTAATCATGATAATCATTACAACAATACAATTCATTTATAAAGCACTTTATAAAAATAACTGTTACAAAGTGTTACAAAGTACTTCCTGATCAGTGATGAGAGCATGAATAAAATAAGAGACTGATCCGTGTACACTAGAGGTGTGGGTGTATATTAAGCAGGAGTTTGATTTTACTTCAGAGGTGATTATACAATATACAGTGCTTAAATAATTTATTGGAGCACTTCTTATACGTTTTTTTTTTTTTTTTTTTTTTGCCTCAGTTGCTCTAAATTAACTGCACTGGTAGTTACCAAATTCATTTTTTATGTTTCTGTAATGGTAAATACCATTAGAAGCTCTTTTCCTGAAATGATATTTTTAAAGTTAAAATATGCCTATAATTTGTCATGAATACTTACATTTATTGATTATAATTGTAAAACATAATGTAAATCACATTGGAAAGTGTCAAATTTTGAATATTTTCAAAATTACCTAACTTAACTTCCCATAGAAAGTTTCTGGAAAGTTCCCAGAAATGTTCCACCGCTTTGCAACCCTAGATTTATCAAACTAGATTGATGATGACATAGGGGGCCTTTTTTGAGTTTCTTGAAACGTTGTTAGTGCGCCAGAAGCTTTTCCTAGGCAGGTGTTACGGCCTCCATACCAGTCTGGCTCGATGTTGACCAAAAAAAGCAGACCAGAAACATATTAAAAGATGCCACACAAAGGTCAAAGTTGATGATGTTATATTTTAAGTAAAACGTTCAAATAAGAAACAAACCAAACAAACCAAAATGGGGTGGAGTTGTCGACAAAAATGAACAAAACAGGAGAAAATGAGCAGACCAACCCATAAGGGGCTACTGCAACTCTCACTTCTCCCAAAACTGTCTGACCAAAACTAACCAAACCAAAGAATAATCAAAACTGAGAAAACAGGACCACAACAACCTCCAGTCCAAACTAAAACAACAAAACTCAGCAGCCAAGTGCGAGGAAGGAGGGGGACCAGGGAGAGACAGATAGAAGCAGGGCTGCACGTAACAGCAGGTTTTAGGACTTTCAAAGGGGTACAGTTTTTTAAAGCTATATTATGCACTCTTGGAACCTCATTTCAGCATCAGAAATACTTTATTGAGCCCAAAGGAGCAATGAATTTGTTTTAGTTGCTCTTATACACAGTATAGCACCTAAATATCAGGTAAAAACATTAAAATAGACAAGAATATCATAGAATTTAAACAATCAAACATTACAACGGGAAGATTCTGTAAGACATATCACATTTAGCTTAATGATTGAAAATCAAAGAGGGAAAAGTGAAACTGTGGTCAAGGCCAAAGAATTTACACTGTTTACATTATCATTAATTACAATATGAGTACAAACATGAAAGCACAGTTTGGCAGTAAGGATATTGCACTGGATATTGCTTTCCATTCTTAATACACATTTTAATTATTGTTATATGTGTGTCTTTAGTTTTTTGCACACTTTAGCATATGCCTTGTAGCCCATCTGTCTGTAAGACCCTGGCTAACAGCCTACCTGTGCCTAATGGTGAAACCACTCGTGTCTATATGAGATGTCTCATTCCTGTGAACAGGACTGGAATGCTGTGCTGCTTCGTTATTTCAACCCAATTGGAGCTCATGCATCTGGCTTGATAGGAGAGGATCCTCAGGGTATCCCCAACAACCTGCTGCCTTATGTTGCCCAGGTACACAAACTCTGCCAAAATCACAGCGATATCAGGCCATGTTACGTTGAAGTTGACAGAAGTTGTGAAATTGTTTACACTGTTTAATCATTTCAAAGGTTGCCATTGGAAAAAGAGAGTACCTCAATGTTTTTGGAAATGACTATGACACACCTGATGGCACAGGTAATGAAGAAGGCTTTTATCTGCTTTGCACAGATTGAAATGTAGACTTAAATTTGATTTCAGGAGAGGTCTAGAAACAAGCTGCCTCTCTTTCTAGGTGTGAGAGATTATATCCACGTTGTGGACTTGGCAAAAGGACACATAGCAGCTCTGAAGAAACTGAAGGAAAACTGCGGGTGCAAGGTACAGCTGAGAAAATGACTGAAAGATGATCATTTTTGAAACTCTTTTTTGTGTTTATTCTACCTCTATGTTGATATTCATAAGTTTAACTTTCTGTAGGTTTATAACCTGGGAACAGGGAAGGGCTACTCGGTGCTCCAGATAGTAAAAGCTATGGAGAAGGCTTCAGGCAGGAAGGTGAGTGAAAGCAAACCCCTTCATTTTTAAGCAGATTGTCTTTAGAGTATGTGTTGAACAACAGGTTTACTCACAGTAACATTACAAGAAGCAATATTTGTGCCCCTGGGGCATTTTGCCATCAGTATAAATGTCACAGAAGTATAAAGGAGCTCAAAGTGATTTTGGTGAACCCAGCAAGGGGTGGCAGCATTGTGAGCATGAATATCTAATTGTGTATGTATATGGAACCTCAGGTGTGGAGTGCTATTTCTTTTGTCACCTATATGCCACTGATGTAGGAATGTAAATGTCATTAGGGATAATGGTGGCAGAGCTCTGTTACATTTCGGTTTTTGAAATGCACTGTCAAAGGGGCGTTTGCTTACAGAAAGACAGTTTGAGCATCAACTAAAGAAATACCCTATGGATGTAAAGAGGTCATATTTTGCCTTTCTGCAGTTTGTATGTATGGATTAATGTTTTATTTGGATAAACTATGTTCACAATCACTAATGTTAAGAAAACCCTCCTTAAATGGCTCTGTCTGCAGTCCATGATCTGTTAAAGATTTGCCACCCCAAGCCAAAGGGCTTGAACTACTGATGTAACAACTGTAGGACATCACAATGGTAGGTTCATTTGGGGACTAGAAGAATGAGTTGTTTTAGGCAGCAAATCACACCATGACACTAGCGGGACATTTTCGTTGTTTTCAGTAACGGCATATACAGTATGTATAAATCTCACAGTGGCTGTTGAAGTGTTTAAATGTTAGAAGCCCCTGAGTCCTTCAGATGGTTATATCAAAGACTGGGATTTACGAAAACCAAACCTCATCTCCTCTCAGAGCCGAAAGAGACCTGACTCATGGTAGCTAATGAGGGAAATCAGCCTACAACGGCTCCATGCAGTTCAATAAGAGGGAAAAGACTAGAAGATTCATGCCTGGAGTGTTTCTGTTGTTGTACTTGGTTTTGCTGTGTTTCTACTCTTGCAGGTGTTTTTCTGGGTTTGGATTGTTCTGGGCTCTGTGTGGCTTATGACCTGCAGGGCACAAGCTGTTAATGCATTTGTTTTTTATTCTTGCAGTACATTATTTCATTTGCAGCACATTTTGATGTTTGTGTTTTTATCTGACCTTTGATTGTGTTTCTGCATTAGAATCTTATCTGATAGTAAAGCTGTTTCCTCTTGCTGAATTGCATCAAGCATTTATAGGCCGTTTGCCCTCGTCGGCCATATACAGACTTTTCCACGCACGCCTCACTTGTTTCCCCAGTATTGGCTGAAGTGCAGCAGTATTTGGCAAATTTGGGGTTCCATGGCAGCAATAAACAAGCCAAGTCTGATGTAGCAGCACTACAGTCACCAGAACAGAAACAACACATTGCAACTGACAAAATTAAGAATTAAGAATTCCCCTGTTTATGAAAGCTTTGGAAATGTTTTAAGCAGTGTAATTAGTCAACTAAAAATATGTTTATCAGAATCAGTAATTTTCTGATTTTTTAAAAAAAAAGTCAAATTTCTTGAATATCTTTCAAATACTAAACTGTAATTATTTTAGTATGTCAAACATTATAAATGTGCTCTATTATAGATCGCATACAAAATTACCCCACGGAGAGATGGAGACATTGCAGCCTGCTATGCTGACCCTTGTCTCGCAGAGAAGGAGCTGGGCTGGACGGCTGATTTTGACCTGGATAAAATGTGTAAGGACATGCTCAAAACATCTTTTGTGTAATAACATTGAGTTTTCTGAAAAAAAAAGGGGAAAAATGTATCTTGTTTAATTTTTTATTGATTCAAGTTGTATTTTGCACCTCTGTAGGTGAGGATCTGTGGCGTTGGCAGTCTATGAATCCAGATGGATTTTCGAAAGGCACAGCCTCATGATGAACCTCTTGCCTTTTGTTACTGTTTCTAAATCATCGGGCCAAAGGGAACCATTAACTTCCTCATCTCTGCACATTGCATTAAATCATCAAACCTTACAGGGGGTCAAAATGATCTATGTTTTGTTAAGCCTAGCTCTCAAATCAAAATCTGTTTGTACTGTATAGAAATAACAGTATCAGTATCTGTTGGGTGTCATTATATTTTAATTTTAGATTAATTTAATGTTTCTCTGTGAATGTATTATTCTTTAAGCCATAACAATAATTGAGAAATGATAAAAATAAATGAATTTCTTCCTAAAGAGCCTGAAGTTTGTATTTTCTCCCTTGTTAATAGATGTTCTGAAGTTGTTGTCAAATCATGTACAGGCCGTCACAGTCCTTACAAATCATGAGATAAAGTCATGATGCTTTTACGAGGCAAATCCGAAATCAGAGTGGTGACAAACTGTCATATACAGTTGCAAGAAAAAGTATGTGACCCTTTGGGATAACTTGGATTTCTGCTTAAATTGGTCATTAAATATGTTCTGATCTTCATCTAAGTCACATCACTAGACAAACACAGTCTGCTTAAACTAGTGCAGCACAAAAATTATAAGTTTTCATGTTTTTATTGAACACAACAGGTAAACATTCACAGTGCAAGGTGGAAAAAGTATGTGAACTCCTAGGCTAATTACTTCTCCAAGAGCTAATTGGAGCCAGGAGTCAGCCAACTTGGGGTCCAGGTTGGCTGACTCCTGGCTCACATACTTCACATACTTTTTCATGCAACTCTACTCTTAAGGAACCACACGATTTAACTCTTTTTCAAGGTCATTTTAGTTACTTTAGTTTTAAAGTAGATAAGTAGTAAGATAGCAATTTCCCCGCAATGGATTAAAATAGACTCCGCTACCACCATCATTTTGTGACTAGAGTTGCCTGGCAACTGCTGCTTGAAAGAGGGGTTCTCATGTTCTCATTGGCTGGTCAGTTAATCAATCAGACAGCTGACAAAAGGTCAATTAACAACATCAGGAAGAGTCAATTAATGGCTGAAAATGGATTGATAATGCTCAAATAACATTTTTATGAATCAAGTTATCTCTAAGACAGGTAGCAAAGTAATATTTTAGTGAACTTGAAAAATCTCAAATGTAGGCTGCCTCTGATGCAGCAAAAATGAATTTCTTCAAAATGTATTTTTCCAAATGACTTAATGGTGATTCTTGATCAAAATAAAATGGGTGGGCTATAAAACAACCTTGATATAATTAATATTTAGACAAGAACTGTTTATTAAAGCAGGCTGCAAAGATGTTTCTTTTGACCATAAAAATCATAAATTCCCAACACAGAATTACATGTCATTAGTTTTTCTGCAGCCAGCGTCAAACAGACCCTTGAGGAACTGTGGTGTTTGGCACCTTGGCTTCATTTCTTTACCACTAGAGGTTACCACCTGGAAACATATAAGCCAATTATGTTCAGTAATTGCTTTTTATAACAAAAAATGCACCTTTAATTCAAATTAACATAAAAAGGTTCATTCCTACTGTTTGGTGCCATTTTTGGATGCTTGCTTTTAAAAATATCTAAATGTTATCATTTCACAAAACCACCAGCTTAAGTTGCACTGTTGAGTTATAGAGACAAAACTTTGAAACTTGCAGGTGTATTGGTGCTTGAAGCCTATTAGAATTATATTAAATCAAACCTTAGGGGAAAAAAGATGACTGCAAAGCAAATCAGGAGAATTCATACATCATCTTAAAGCTGTAAACTTTTTTTATTTATCAGTCCTTCATATGCTTACAGGCTGAAGATACTTCCTGTTTATTGTGCAGAAGCAGACACATGATGGCCGCGATGCCCCTCCTGTTTCTAGTCAGGACATTGAGTTGTGTGTGTCATTCAGAATTAATGCAACGCAGATGCGTTGGGATCAGTGTTGAGGCATAGATTGTGACAGCGACAACACAAGCAGCTAGAAAGTGAAAGTTAAATGTGTGAATGTAAACAGATGAAATTCACTAAGGGCAAGGTGGGAGGGGTGATGACATTATCCCATGCAATTGGCTTAAAACTGAAAATGGGAGACTCAACAGGATGGATAAAAACAGGAAAAGTTAGGTTATTAATTGTGGTCAGCTCTATCATATTATGAACACCGACATCTGCTGCATATTTTTGAAGCTGTGTCCTGCCTATGAGCAACTCTAGCTCTATCTACCACCTCTCTCCAATCCAGAGGAGCAAGTGCAAACAACCCCACCTGAAAATTTCCTGGGTGCGCTACCTGAACATCCTGATAATATTAGTGTTGCATGAGTGAAAAGGGCTTAAAAGTGGACCGTTGACCACTGCTGGCCTTGAGGCTGTAGAAGCCCCTGGCCTAAATATTTTTAAACAAGCACTATTACTCAAGTACTAATTGGACTGAGCAACTTTTATTTATATTACAATGATATTTAACCAGGCAGATCTATGAGCTGAAAATAGAGAAGAGTTATCGTTTTGGTGTATAGATCTGCCTGGTTTATGGTGTTGGCAAAATTTTAGCAATTGCAGAGTTAATTATAATCTAGATGGAGTCAAATACCTGAACATTTACTTTAAGCTGGAAAAAGTTGTTGTCAAAAATGAGCGTAAAAAATATATATTTCAGCAACAAATCTGTAAGTTACAATTTCAGGGTCAATCATGCTGATTTTGACATCGGTGGGGACATAAAGTACACCAAGACGGCACCCCTGAAAGTTGATGTGTTTTGCATTTATGACTGTCTTTTAATGTCATGTAGAGCTAATCAAACAAACAAGCAAACTACCGTATTCAGAAAATAACTATTCTACCAGTATATAATTTACCTCCATCCTGTCCTCCTAAATCTCTACTGTCTGTACCTTGACAAAAATATATTGATGCATGACATATGAACAGTGGGACGATTTGGGATCAATCAGAAATGTTGATGGTATGGCTATAATCTGATAAATACAGTAGGCTATATAACAAAAACCAAAAAGGACTACCGGTAAGTGTATTCCCCAACAAAATGAATGTGTAAAGTCATGTTATTAATCCAAGGTTTCATTGTATTTTTTCCCCACAAACTTTTATTGTTGGTCTTAAACGGTTGTTGCCTTTGGATACAAAAATATTAAATGGATTATAAATAAAATAACCGAAACATTTATCTCTTTGGCATTAAATATAAGCATCATTTAGTTATAAAGTTTTATACTATGCTTGCGTTTTATGCTAGGTACCGTGCAGTAGTGGAATGATATTGATAGGGATATGTCCCTAGAATCCCTACCCAATTCTACACCCCTGCAACAACGTGTACACTTTGCAGTGTTGTAGTAGTTAACACTTAAGTCATTAAAGGAGACATATCATGCTTGTTTCTCCTTTTCACTATGCCAGACTTGGATGCCTGTAAAGCATTTCTGCCCTCAGTACAAGTCATTTAGTTCCTTCATTGCCCCACAATAGCGTTCTCAAAATCCTCATTTTAGGCCATTATCAAGCTCTAGTTGAAAAGCTCGGATCTCGGGATGACCTGCAGTCAGGATGATGTTGAGTCCCCCTACAGGCCAGAGCTGGCAATGAGTGAATGTGAGCTAGGGATCTATATACTGCTGCTGGACGAATGTGTTCCTCGGTGACGGTTTTGTGGCTAACGGACATCACAGAGGAGGAACCGTTTTATCAGATTACTGATAAAAGGTACCTTGTGTCGACGATTTAAATCTCGCGGACATCTCGCAATGACCTATTTTCAGAGGCATCAAATCTCGTTCTAGGATATCAGAAAAAATACAATATCTCATTTTTTCAAAATTAAGGGGGTGTAAGGTCTTGTTTTCAAATGTATTATATTATATGTAAGTATTAAATCATGCATCAGCATGATATGTCTCCTTTAAAAAATTCTTCTGAGAGGTAACACTACATAGAAACGTTCAAAGTCAAACTGTTAAGGGTTACAAGCTTTTATGTTAGAACTCCAAAAAGACTCAACAGTTACACTTGTTAAAATTAAAACACCAACTCTCCAAAAAGAGGGGAAACAGCACTTTGTGGTGGGGATCCATATGGTCACTAAAACTCTGTTACTATTAACTCTGATAGTGTCAATCTGCAAAAAATATGCTTTTAGTCAGGTACAAACATTGTTTGCTTTATCCATACTGATGATATTTGAGGTTGGAGATAAAGACATTTCTTTCTAGAATTTTTCTGGAAAGACGACATCATTTCAGTAAATGTGTCTGTCCACATGAAAACACTGAAAACTCTGTAGTACATATGCCAGACCTGTTAGTGGTGCTGTAACGCTGCCACAGACATACACTAAAATCCGAGATGCAGATACCTTAAACAATCAAAGCAAGATGTGGTGTATACTGTTCCCTGTGTCCTCTCGTTGCTCATGGTGGTTGTTGAGGAGCATAGGATTTTTCCGTTAAAGTGATAAGCTCTGTAGCTTCTGCAGCACAAATGTGACCCTGTCTCTGACATTGTTTCTGTTGTGTGAGCAGTGTTTTGAGATTTTGGATGAATTCCAATTGCACGCCTTACCCCTTCCCCTTCCTCTTGGCCCTCAAAACAAAGGGCCATCAGGAAGGGGTAAAAACATGCCTCTAAGAAACGAGACGCCACCTGATTCCCAATATATGTCCCTCACTGGCTGTGTCATAGGCAGATGTGACAATAGCTGTAGCCACAGCAGCGAAAGCTTGCTTGTCATAACAAGGCATTTTTAAAGATGAACAACAATTCAAAACATGATTAATATTTTCTTAATGATTTGACAAGTATGCTCTTCCTTTGGTCTTTGCGCTGCTTTATTGCCAGTGGGTGCAGTGTATTATGGGAAATTTCTCACACCCCTTCCTTTCAAGCGAGGTCCTGGTCTGTTTTCGAATTGGTACACCCCTTCACTAGACAAGAACGCACAAAATCAAGAGCTAAGGGGTAAGACAAGGGCTAAACAACTGGGATGGACCCTTTAGGACCCAGTTACTAAAATGTGCATTTTCAGAACCCCAAATGCCAGCTCCATGTGAACTAAATGCCCATAAAATATAAAAACTAGTGCTGTCAGGCGATTAAAAAAATAAATCTAATTAATTACAGGATCTGTAATTAATTAATCTAATTAATCGCATTTTAATCTCATATCTGCTTAAAGTCCCCACATAAATAATTTGAATTCTAGGACATTACAAAACTGTAGTGAATGACTAATCAAATGAATACACTAAAAAGAGAAGATTTTATATCTACATTTTTATTGGTGACTAAATAAAACCAAAGTCAGGGCAACTTGTCCAGAAAATTCTAAGCTCAATCAGGTAACTCAAATTACACTTTAAGTGTGTTTCATAAATCAAATTCAAAATAAGAAAAAGGTCGAAGACATCCAGCAAAACAATTAGGCCTGATACATTATTAAAGAATGTAGTACAAATATAGATAAATTAATTCAAAAATAAAATAAGACTAAGTCTTAAATATGCCATTCCTGTTGTCATCTCGGCTTTGTTTGGTTTGGTGAGCAACACATGTGTGAACATGCCACTGCCATGTGCGGGTCCTCCAGCTGGCCAATATCAAAATGTTTGTGTGCTACGATTAATCGTGATTCATTTTTTTAATGCATTAATTTGCGTGTAATTAATTAATCTAATTAATGCACTAAAGTGACAGCCCTAATAAAAACATAATTGTCTGTGTGGATGTCCCTTTTGTGAAGTGAGGTCCACATGTGGTGCTCTTACCACTAGTTGCCCACCCCTGCATAGATACACAGGCATCTGTTGGCTGCTGTAAATTCACAACTGAGCACTGGAGACATGTCATTTTTTTATTTTGTTTTTTTTAGTTTTATGTATATCACAGTACTAGATTATTTAGAAATCTAGTATTTGATCACAGGGGTTCAAGAATCACATAACTCCAAACAAAATGTTTTCAGATATCTCTGTCCTCTAAAGTCTTCTGTGCTCATTATAAATATTTTGTGTGTACTGCACTAGGGCTTTAAATGGCTCCTTGAACCCTCGGGCACCCAGTTAATAAACACCCACGTCAGCACAGTGCCTCGGTTGCTCTAACCGGGTTTCGGTCTTTAGGGCTGAACAGGAAGTGCCTGACTGTGGACCCTGGACGAGAAAAAGAGCGCAGGGAGAAAACGAGCAGAACTAAATAAAAATGGATATGGTGGCGGACTTGGGGGCGAGTAGACTGTACCGGGCGCCGGGTGAATCTAGTCACCAGTGAGTATCGATGGATTTTGTCGGGGATATCACAGCGTGGGGCGTAAGCGGGTCCTGCTGACACCTCACGCCTAGGAGAGAGTCGCTGGGTTCGGGCAGCAGGGAAATCCTCCCCGCTGCTCGCTGCGCTCCGGACCTCCGAGGAGAGGAAGGGGTGGTCGGGAGCGTGAAAACGGGCGTGTTGGAGCGCCGTATCAAATGTGTTTTTCCCTGTTTGTTTGTCTTGTGTCAGGAGGTTCAGCTGCTGTAGGTTTGTGTCTATTTTTCTATTGTGTACTGGCTGGAGCCTGAAGTGGGCGTCGCTCCAGGACAGACTGGGCTGCTCTGGTGAGCTGCTACCCGCTTTTTTCTCGCAGGACTGCAGCACTCTGGTGTCATTTTGTAGGTCGCTTGATGTCTGAATTAAAGAAAGATAGCTCAGTGTGGATATGAGACCCATTTTGTGTGTCATTAGAGCCTCCGAGGAGCCGTGCGGCGGGCGTAGTACCGTGGGTTATCGGGCGCTGTGGAGGCTGTCAGCGAGCTTCACATGATCATAAAACGGATGCGTGTGATGCAGGTTGTGCTTGACTGTGGGGACAGGTTTCTAAAGAAGAGGGGGAAATATCCTGCAAACGAGGTTGCGGCATATTTTTACTGGTGGTCTGGCATGTCCGGCCACAGTTGTTTTTTATTTCCTCTACGCATCAGCCTGATGTGTTTGGAACATCAGAGATTACGCACACACGCCTCAGCCTCCCTCAGGGATGATTACGGGGTTTTGTCACCCGATGCTCTCACACTGGAGTCGGGTGTTGCCCATTAGAAGAAGATTTTGATTGAAAGCTCGTCCGGCCAATCTGTATGCAGATTGAGGCCCTGGGGGCGGGCCGCATGCGGATCTGGAAGTGGGCCAGTGTAGAAACAAAGGCATTAGATAATTGGCAGCTACATCAGTGAGGGCTGTAAACTACAGTTACAGTGTGCCAAGGTAAGATCATACAGGGATGGAAGAAGAACAGATATACTGAACTCAAGCATCACATTTTACTTTAGTGCATGTTAAAGTAGTGCTCAATGAATCTTTTCAGTTCAAGAACACTTAGCTGAAAGTGCACTCAAAATAGGGGAGACCAGGGTTGGTTGTCACCTGTGCCCATGGTGCTTTTCTGTTTGGAGAGTATAGTTTCATCAGATGGACCGTGTAATGTACTTCACCCCACTTTCAAGAAAATAGATTATTTCAAGTTTTCGGAGGGAGACAGATCCTTTCAGAAGTATGTTCGGCAGGTGATTGGATGATCATTCCTTCAGATGCATTTATTACTGGCCAATCAGATAATGAAGTAGGCAGACGTGAGCCGCTTCATAAAACACACTCTTGTCAAAACATGCAGGAAGTGAAGCAAATGCATCCTTGCTGTGGAGAAGTTTTTTGGATTGTTTTTCTTCATATAATAAAGAAATGCGAGCCGATAAAACTGCTACTTAAGCTGTTAGCATCTTTGCTAATCTCTGTCAAAGCAGTCACTTCCTGTGTCGTCATGCTCCTAGCTCCCAACTTTTTCTGCTCTGAAAGACTCTGATTGGGCCATCCCTTTTTTGGTGGTTTACAATCTAGGTTTGATTTAGAAGTGTTGATTGGAGCTGATCACAGACATAGATCAGGCACATGCAGCTGCTGAACAAGCATTTGAGAATACAGTGCTGCAGGAATTAGTCCAACAGAGCGGGAGTGAGGTAGCATTTGCACTTCCTGGCTCACAACCCCCCAAAGTAAATGAGATTTAGAATACCAGTTTAGGATAAGTGTCTAGAATAAGGTTTGTGGTAAACACATGAGATCTTTAATGTTAGATGAGAAATGAAAAATGCAACTGTTGTTGCTCACAATTTAATCTTCCACCACTACATGTTTTTAAAACAGCAGTAAACTTCTACCAAGGACTACAAAATTGGCTGGGGACCCAAAGGCAAGCATTTCTGAATGATTTTTTAATCATTAGTTATTGATACAGTATTGTCACAGCCATGAGTAGCCTACAAGTTTGATAAGGTCATTTGAGTGTGAGCAAACTTTCAAACAAGAGGTCACAACAAGACATTGAACACTGGAAATGTGTTTTCTTTTAAGCCAAACCGCCATGTTGTAGTTCAATAGCAGCTCACTTACAGGTTTTCACATTCACCTCACTGAAGCATCAGGAAAAGTAAGTTTCTGTGTTAATATTATCATAAAGAGAAGAAGATTTTAGTTCCTCAATTTTACTTTTTACACTTTTTTTATTAGTAATGATAAAAAATATAGTCGAAATGAGAGATTTTGCAGAGATCGCAGAGATTTGCAGAGCGCGGCACATAATCTCTGCAAAATCTCTCATTTCGACTATATTTTTTCATCCATCGCCAGTGTTATCATAAAGTCAGCCTCGCCTACACTGCCTTTCAGGTGGGTCAGCTGACCTGGTAAACAAACTTTTTGATGATGTCATAGCCGCGGCAACACAAAGGTACAGCTACTTTTTAGCCGCATTGCTGAGCAGCATGGCAGAATATTTATCTGATGTCAAGAGTTTGAGTCTGAGTACACGGACGAGGAGCTCCATGAAAGAAGAATGTGAAGGGAGAAAGACGAACAGCTGGCTCGAGAACAACAAACAGGAGCACGTCCACGACTCAATGTGAACTGGTGTGCGCTTGTGGACAGTGTTCGCCTATAGCAACAGAAGAGGAGTGTGTTTACTGCTCAGAGTGGGACTTGAAACCGCTGACAAGCGTATGGATCTATCCAAGAATATATGTCTGACTACTCTGGAGGATTTCTGCAATGACAAACCGGCTGTGGTAGAGACGAGCGATTTTGCAGAGATTATGTCGCTGAAGCTCCATTGCCGTGGCCCCCGCTAAGTGCAGCTAAATCGGTTGGATCTAAATAACTTCTGAAGGACTCCGAGCTGCACGATGTTTGTCTGAGTGAGTATATGAGCATGTACAAACCTAAAAATAAGGTCCAGGTGTCAAAAAACCGGAGTTTCCCTTTAAGGGAATCAGAGCGATGCTAAATACAAAAATACATACTCACTGCACCACTCTATTGGCGGTACCTTTCAAAAGCATATCCAGCAGGTGATTGGACGATCATTCTGTTAGACACATGTACTATGGGCCAATCAGATAATGTAAAGTAGGCTACAAAACATGAGCCTCTTGACTGAATATTTAAGAAGTGGAGCAAAATATATTTCTATTGGGAAATGGTTTTAGAGTTTTTTGTTTTTCATTTAACCAACAAATGTTGTGTAGATCTGGTTAATCTGCTACTGAGGCTGTTAGCATCTTTGCTAATCTCTGTACAAACAGTCACCTCACACTCCTAGCTTCCACCTCTTTCTGCTTCAAAAGAAGTTGATTGTGCATTGCAGCTTCAGGCTAAGCACAATTGCTGTAGACTGGAGCTTGGCAGTATGGACATGACTGATATGTGATACTATATGTTTGTTCCCAAATAGTCTTACACAAAAATTCTGCTGCATTATAAACACTGCAAGTGTAACTGTAGCTCGGCAGAGACAAACTTACTGACACTTGTGCACATGGAGGAACCATAGGACACAACTGTTTTCTTCAACTGCAGGATTAAACAGCTGATCTGTCCTGGCTGAGTTAGTTTGTGTCCATGCTGAAAAATCTACTTGGATCATGAATTTTTTTTAACTACCTGCCAACTTGGCAAAGTTAACAAAGTTAATTCGAGCCCCTTGTTGTCACATGTTACTCTTATGGGCAGATCACATGATCAATACATCCTATGCGGCTCATTATATTAGAAAAAAAGCTTAACGGTTTGTGGTGAATGGAAATTTATTTTAGTTTTTCTGAGTAATTTTGGAAGTTAGTTTTGTTGTCTCACAGTAATAAGGCTGGTCCAATTCCCACTAATTTATCCCAGTATCTCAATAATTGTGATAATGAATAATCATTAAGAATTTGGACTTTTTTTGTTTGTTTTTTGTTTTATAGTGCAACGTCCCTCTGCTAGTAGGCCCAGATATTCAGCCATTTAACTCTCCATCATTCTGTTACAGTTATTGCTATTGTTTCAATTTCTGGGACTGACAACAAAGTTCTTTTTTATTGAGTCATTTTTGCTGGAGAGTGATGAAACAGCCAGTTCATTTTTTTGATATTTAATTGTACAGTTTTTATATATTTAACCATTGACTCAGATAATGAAGTGCACAGATGGACAAATTATTTGTCATCTTATCATTAAAGGAGGGCCAAAGATTTATGAACAACAGGACACGCTGAGTTTTTATTTATTACTAGAATTTATTAAAGAAGAAAATACATAATTTTAACAGAGTTCTGCAGCTGATACAGTATATGGGCAACGGAGAGCCAAATTATTGTGTGCAGTAAATATTTGCAGAAATTTTAATATCCAAAGAAGCTGATGGTCGAGTTTTGTTTTGCTATCAATACCATGATGGTATGTGTAAAGCATTATTAAATAAATGTATTCAAACTCAAATTCATAAAGTATTTCTTGAATTAATGAGCAAAGTATAGAACAAAATCCTATTTTATTGTGCTGTAGGATTTTATCTTGTGTATATTTGTCCCTTTACTTTTTTATAACTATCTTATACTTGTAACTTTTTTATACTTTACTTTTGTTTTTTTATGTAACTGTCCATTACACTGAAAGGGGAAGCTCTCTGATCACATTGTATGTTCTGTATGATGACAATAAAAGGCATTCAGATTCTGATTCTGTTATTGAACCTCACCACTATAATATATTATTATATATTTTATTTGCCCTTTTAATGTTTTCCAATGCATTCAGTGATGCTCTGCACAGAAGTTTTATTTTTAAACACAGCACATTTCAGAGATACTAATACTTTTTATTGCTGTCTTTGTACATGATGATCTTGCACTTCTTTTCTCTTTATGATGTGTTTTTGGTTGCAAGGCTGTTGTATTTTATAAAGTGTAAATGATGTACAACATTTAAGTCATATCAACCTGCACAGGGCTAAGAACCACAACTATAAAATAAATCCACTCATTATAGTTTTTTGATACATAAACTATATTATATAAATTTAAATATTAAAAAAAAACACTGTTCCAAAATTGAATGTAGCCCTGGTTTAACTTTTCTTGATTTTTATTGTGAAAGATTTTAAGGAAAGCCTAAAGCAAAGTCTCACCTACACCTCCACCGCCAGGATTCCCATAAAGTCAAATCAGTTCCTTCCTCCCCTTTAATTTTGTTTGCATTTTGCACACTCCTACCCTTCTTTTATTGCTCCCCTCATCCTAGGGACCCTAAAAGGGCATTACTTCTGTCCAGGAGCTATGGCAGACCCCAAAGTGGATATTAGCCACATGTTAAACATTTCTCAATTTTAAAAATTAGCATACAAACTTATTAACACTTACAAATAAATCACTGTCCAATCATCATTCAGACTGTGCAGGTCTCACGAGTGAAACACACGATATTTTATGTACATTGATCAGGAGTTCCAGAGTTTTCAGCCTTATTGGGGAAAACTGATGATTCACTCGTAGACTTACAGTGTATGCATGTCACAGACTATGATGTATGTCACAGTGCAAAATGAAAAAGATTTATTTTATGCACTTATTTTATTTTCTTGCCTTAAAAAGTTTGTCTCTGCTGCAGACACAATAAGAGTGAGCTGTGTTATTGTTGTCTCCTGCAGGCAGCCCCAGAGATGGTTCAACACTGCTGACATCACAGTGGCTCACCAAAGCAACCTGCTAAAGCAGCTCAACCAGCAGCGCCGCCAAGAGCTTTTCTGTGACTGCAATGTGCTGGTGGAGGGCCAGCTCTTTAGGGCCCACCGGAACATCTTGTTTGCCAGCAGCGGCTACTTCCGCATGCTGCTGTCCCAGGGGCCGGACGGGCTGTCTGACTCCGTCAACGCCACCTTCGACGTCTTCAGCCCTGAGACTTTCACTGTCATCTTGGATTTCATCTACTCGGGACAGCTCGACCTCTCCAGTCACAATGTGATAGAGGTGATGTCTGCAGCCAGCTATTTGCAGATGAACAATGTCATCAACTACTGCAAGAACTTCATCAAATCTTCCTTGGACATCAGTGTGAAGGATGAGGACAACGAGCGATGCCTCAGCTTGTCTGAGACTTGCAGTTTTACCAGTGGAACGGGAGAAGAGACTTCAGAGCAGCAGCAGCAGGGCCCACAATCTGTCAGCCCACCACCAGCGCTCTGGACCCGGGACAACTCAAGATCTCAGTCTAGTTTTATGGGGAAGGACTCAGAGCAGGAGACAATTACCTCAGCCCCAAAGACTGAACCCAGCAGCCCTGCAGATGACCTCACTGCAGATGCAGAGGACCTGCAGGACCCTCAGGATCCCTTGTATACTTTACCTGGATCAGAGCGGCGAAGAGGTAAAGGGGGATCAAGAAGAAAAGCACCCTATGGCACCCGTTCAAACCAACATGAAGATCTGGCCATTCAGGAGGCAAGGACACAAAAAGCTGAAAAGGCAGAAGAGCTGTATGCTACTTTGCCTTCTATTGTTGGAGTTATTGGACACTTTAACAAAGGTGGGTTTGGATGTTAGTGAGAAAATCAGTTCCTTCAATTTCACAGAAGTTTGTAATAACAGAATAATTTAACATCAGCAGACTAGCATGAATCATACCAGCAAAGAAAGCCAGAAATAGTGATTTTAAAGGATCAACAGGAATGCTGAGGCTCTAAGCATTTCCTCTTCCTCTTTTTCAGACTCTAACCCCATCATGCGCTTCAAATGTCCTTTCTGCACACACACAGTGAAGAGGAAGGCAGATCTGAAGCGTCACTTGCGCTGTCACACTGGCGAGCGGCCGTACCCCTGCCAGGCCTGCAATAAACGCTTCACTCGCCTGGAGCATCTTCGTAGCCATTTTGAAACAGTAAGATTTTATTAGAAAATGATGCTATTGTTTGTATAACAACTTAAGATTCTGCACTGTACAAAAGTTGTATGCAGGTGTGGAAAACTGTGTAAATCAAGAATGCTTTTTATGTATAATATGGGGTAATATGATAATGTGACTAACTATTACTGTTTTTAATCAATTCACATAATGCAAAGTGAGGGAACGCTTAAGGAAAACTCTTGATCAAATCAGAATTTGGTTTGACCACCCTTTGCCTTCAGATATTTTGTAGGTTTACAGTCAGGTGTATGATTGACTATTATCATTTTTGTATGTAGGTTGAAACACAGTCATAACCTGAAACAGAAACAGGTAGGAGGCGTAAAACTGCATGAGGAACCTCCAAACTCTGCCACCAAAGTGAGGCTGTGGACAACACATGCATGTCACAGGCTGTGTACCAAGGCAAGGCCGAGCACAGCAATGAGACACAAAGCAGTTATAATACATCAGCAAGGTCTTTCCCTTGCTGATTTCAGAGCAAGCTTTTTTTAAAGCAGCACCTGTAACGTTCAGGACTGTAGACACAGTGGTCAGCATAGAGCACCATTCATGCTGCTGTTTCAAGTATTTACGCCCCTGTGATACTTCTCCACCACCCTGAACATTGAGGGAAAAGTTTCCAGAGGTAGTATCAGAGGCATGGTGTTTATAAAAGGGGGCAACATAGACTCAGAGGGGGTACAGGAGTGTTTCTGCCTTTGCCAGTGCAGGCAACCCAAAGCCAGAAAACACTGTGAATTGAATATTACTCTTCATTAAATTCATATGAATATGACGGCGAGGTAGGGTATGATGACAGAGCTCCATTTTGGCACCTTTTGTGTCCTTTGAAAAAGGCAAAGAAAGACGAAGGCAAAAAAGCTGCAGATGAAAGACACCTCCTGCCTAACCTTGCAGTACAGATGTATCAGTCTGATTCAATGTCTGTAATCAAGCAAATCCATCTTGCAAAGCTCCAATCTACAACAAGTGTGAGCAGCTCAAAGCGGGACTTCCCAATTAGCGTCCTTGAAAGCAGGAACAGTTGGCAGCTAGGAGCGTGACAACAGCAGGAAGTGACTGCATGTGCAGACATAAGCATAGATAATAGCAGTTTTAGTCTTAGGATATCTCAACCACATTGAAATAAATGAAAAGCAAATATCACAGCATATTTATCTTTAGAAACCATATTTTCAACCCATTTCTGAATTGTTTTGCCAGCAGTTTTTTTTTTACATAGTGGCTCATATTTTGTACTTTACACTGCAACAGTAGCACCAGCCTACGACATTTTCTGATTGTCCTGTAATGAATGTGATTAGTGGATTGACTTTTCTATCACTTGCTGGATATTCTTTGAAATGTTCTTCCCATTCCCAAATACTTTCTATGGACTGTTGCCCTGATTGCCTCGTGCAATATGTTGAATGGTCCATCTGGTTTTTCAGGTTACATCATGGTTACTTCCCTTTGAAATCAGAAGATGTCCAGCAGGTTAAGCAGGTCCATTAGCTCAGATCTGCCATTAACCAGCCGGACCCAGGAACACCCATATACTGTCTGGAGAAGTGTGGCCTGGAGTGGTATGCATGGAAGGACTGTGGTGTGGAAACAAGACCAAGCGACTTAACTTTACACAAACAAAGTAACAGGGGTGCAGAAAAATGTCATTCGGTGCTCTGGACTGATGAGTCAAAGTTAAAATATTTGACTGTAGCAGGAGACAGTTTATTCACCAAAGGACTGAAAAGTGATACAATAATGAGTTTCTGCAGACATATGAGGCATAATCTTGGTTCCTTGCAAGCTTTGGGCTGCATTTCTTCAAATGGAGTTGGGTTAATGATGTCCTCAATGCTGAGAAATACAAGCAGACACTTATCCATCATGTAGTACCATCAGAAAGCCTTCTGACTGGCCCCAAATCATTCAAGACAGTGACCAAAATTGTCTCGTTATGTAAGATTTATCTTATTGTAAAGAGAAATAAGGTGTCCTGGAGATGATGGCATGGCCTCCACAAAGCTCTGATCTCAGCATCATTGAGTGATTTTGGAATTGCATGAACAGACAGGAGGATTTAAGCCAGCGTACATTCACACAGGATCTGTGGTCAGTTTACCGAGATGTTTGGAACAATCTACGTGCAGAGCAAAAAATGTGTATCTAGCACAAATGAAGCTGTTTTGAAGGCACTAAAAGGGGATTTGACCAAGATTTCTTTCTTGTTCGTTCACTTTTCATTTCTTAATTGCTAAAAATAATCTAGTAATACTTCTGTTGTGAAAGCATTCTTTCATTGCATCTGTTTTCACACCTGCTTCGAACTTGTGCACAGTACAGTTTATTTCTGCATTTTTACAGGACAAATATACTTGTTTCTCATTTCTCTATAGATCCACCAAGCCAGGAAGCTTGTGTGCAGGAAATGTAAGTGTCAGGTGACAGAAGAGACTGGTCATGTGGTGTGTGAGGGCACACGACGGTATCGCATGTGCACCGCATGCATCCAGGAAGTGGGTTGCGACCAGATGCCCATGGACAGTTTAGAAGGAGCAAATGATGAGCCAGCTCTTTTACTGGGGGTGGACGGCGAAGAGGAAGGAGACACCAAGGGCAGCTGGATGGTAACTGATGATGATGACCTGGCTGAAGACTCAGGGGCTGACCTCATCATCCAACAAGTGGACGACAGTGATGAAGAGCTGCAGTGAAATGGAACCAAAGTGTTTGTTTCAGGACAGAGTACTGACAGTGTCGGTATTCTGTTTCTGAACTAAAGCCATGCAAGGAACTTTATGCATAGATTATGTGATCCAGTTTTGTGAATACACAGATTTTTAAGGCAGTAGTTGTGTAGTAGTAAACTTCAGCTGGTTAATGTTTTCTTTCAAAGAGATTATCGACCTCTGTTACATAACAGAGGGTTTTTTGTTCAGCTTCATAAAGATATGCAGTATCCAAAGCATGATTATTCAGTGTTTCCTTTACTCAAATCAAAGTAATATGATTACTCTATCAAAAGTTTGTTTTTGAATGCATGCCTTTGCTACTTTTGCGGACTATTTGCTTGATATTATCTAACATTTAAGCAAAACAAAGTGACAAGGACTGATAATGCATCCTTTATTTCCTTTCCCCATGAAGGGAAACAAGAGCAGACTGTATATATTTATGTGTCTCATGGTTGCTGTTCTATGTTTCATTATGATATGCACTATGACAAAAGGCCAATTATAATTTATTTGTCTTTTTTTTTACTGTTTTGAGAGAATAAAAATATTTTTCATATGTTTCTGTGTCTATGTATCAGTCCTTCCATTCAGCTGCCAGTGTGATTGATGAAACTGATCTCTCTCTGTTTCATTTCTCTCTCTCTATTATGCCATTTACAGCTGTGGGTTACAAACTTTTTTAATCACAAGGCACACCCTATTTATGTCCAGGCGAAGAAGCCCTTTTTTTTTTTTTGTATATATTTTGGGCATTTTGTGCCTTTATTGATAGGAGAGAGACAGTGGATAGGCTTGTGAAAGGGGGAGAGTGAGCAGGGGAAGACACTCTGCAAACTGGTCACAGGCGGGATTCAAACCTGAACCGGCAAAAGCATGTACATGGGGTGTTAACCACTATGCCAAACCAGCACCCCAGAAGAAGCCCTTTTGATTTAAACTATGGTATGTGATAATTTTGCACATGTTCATTTTAAACACCAGTGAATCAACCTAACAACTAACCTACACTAACTCATAGCTCTCCCCACTCCCTTTTTGAATATTAATTAAATCAGCAAGTGTGTTTATTATTATTTATTTCTTATTTATTTCTTGCGTACAAATATAACTTTATGCACATACAGCGCCTGTAAAGTGCCTGATCACCTGTCATAAAAATGTTAAATATATATGTATAAAAATACATATATTTTCAAGAACCTTGTTTACAACTGAAAATGTTGTTGAACATAAGTTTGACCAGAAAAGAGGAATTTCAGACTGAAATCACTTTTTATACCCAAATTTGAGCTACTCACTGGACTTCTCCAAGAAGTCAGACATTAATCAAGCATAAATTTCAAACGCTAAAACATGTTTTTCTTTTTAGAAAGTAAATAACTAGAATTTGGCATCTTAATGAAGAGATAATGATGTGCTTTCTGTTTACTTTACTGTAAAGTTGAAATATCGTGGTCAACAAAAATAGTTTGTTGGTTAGCAGCAAAAACATGATTACAGTAAAAGTGCTTGAACATAGCCTACAGCCGTATTGACAATCAGGGAAACATAAACATTTATTTGGTAATTACCAGAGCTGTTAATTTAGGGCTGCTGCAGCATTAACCGTAGTCTGTGTGGTGGTGTTACAAATATTTAAAGCACTGTAAACATACTTTTTTTTAACTTTTTTTTCTTTTTAATGCTTAATCACACTTGTTTGAGGAATTTCGCCGGATATATTTAAGAATCAGTTTTATTATGGACATTTCGATGTTATTCTCTGCATTTTAACTTTTTTCTTGATTTTTGGCAGTTTTTCCACAAATTATATTTCAGCATTATTGTGAACATTAAATACCAACTATTTTACAAAACTGTATCCAAACTTTTTCTGACATTGGGCTTTAATTTAACCACATTTTTACATTTTTCCTGACACTCTGGCTCACTTCTTGAAGTGTGTCATGATAAAAAAAAACCTCTCCTCCTAAATTCTCTCATGCCTGACTATTGAACATTTAAATTTGCACTTCTCATATGTTGCAGGATGCTGATCACCTGAAGTTGTTCTTTAGCTGCTATGAGTTTTCCTTTGGTGGTAAAATGTTAGTCCAAAAATAATTAATCTGTATTCCATGACACAGGACATTTTTATTGTGCATTTTTGGTGTGACTACAACATTTGTAAACAGTCAATGGCAAGTAAAACAAAGGGACAATAGGGTGATTTATCTTCTTAGAAATGTTGCCTACTGCATATGTTAGTTTTTGAATCTATGTGGTAACTGAGTTCATATTCATAGCAATCATACTCATTTCTAAAAATAAATGACACTGTTCTGTGATATTTATATCCATATTTTCTCCATGTTTGTCCATATTTTAGCCCATAGGTGGCGCCCTGTCGGTGTCTGTGCAGCTCTTCTCTATCCCTGTGACGTCACACTGAAGGCTGGACCATCATGGCGGCGACCGTCATGAGGCTTGTCAATAGAAGCGCTTTAAGCTCAGCTATGGGTCAACAATATTTGACGTTTAGTTCAGCAGCAAAGGTAAAAACATGGACTTATTAAAGGCTTTCGTCTTATGGTTTTATAGGTCACAGCCTGATAGCGACTCGTCCTTCAGGTGTAAATGTCCTCTCTGCTCACGGGGGCTGGGCAGCCTTCATTTGCTTTCCTGATTTACTTCTTTGGGTTTTTAGTAACCATGAATGTCTTCTTCATATTATATTTGTTTTTATGTAGGCTGGCGTAAGAGCAGGTCAGGTTCTTCCTGAAAAAGTGAAAATAGTGGAAGTGGGACCCCGAGACGGACTACAGAATGAGAAGGTAAAAAGTTATCTAATAGTCTTTGTTTAGAAAAAGTACAAAAAATGTCTATATAACACTAACTAATTTGTACGACCTTCACATTTAATCAAGAACAGACTGTTTTACTTGGTAATGTTTTATTGTAACAGTGCAGGTGTATTGCTCATGTGTTATGTAACCATGTGAAAGCAAATATAGGTGTGCACTGCACTGCAGGTGGCATTTAACGTCTTAATGATCCTGCTCCTTTTTACTGTCACTCTTAGACTATTGTGCCAACGGAGACTAAAATACACCTGATTGACTTGTTGTCAGCGTCAGGGCTGCCTGTCATTGAGGCTACAAGCTTTGTGTCTCCAAAATGGGTCCCACAGGTGAGTTATTTGTCTGACACACCCAACAGAGAGCAGCACTGAAACTACAGGATGTGGGAATTGAAGAGGATTTGTTTCTCTGTTTATATTAACTTTGTTTTATGTCAGATGGCTGACCAGGTGGAGGTGATGGAGGGGATCTGTAAGAAACCTGGAGTGGCTTATCCTGTCCTCACCCCAAACCTCAAAGGTTTCCAGTCTGCTGTGAGTTTGGAGAGTATAATCTGACACACCCCTAATCGAGTGGTGAAGTAATGAGCCCTAACATGTAATAGCACGTCTGGTTCCCTCGCCTTAAAATCTATGGGACTTTTAAATAGACTCTTTGTGATAAATTACTGAAATAGGGGATGTGGTGAACTATTGAAAAAGGTTTTAATCTTTGCCTAAAAGCTGAAATGCATTAGTGGTTGCCCCACTTGTAAATTTTACAGCCTTCTTGAGTATCTTTGAGGAGGGAAAGGACTAAAACAAAAACAGAGACCTTACATTAATCATTTCTCATCATCTTTAATAGTGATGTTACATACACCATTTGTATAGCCACAAGCTCTAACTTAATCATGTCATATTCAGAAGGAACACCTAAAACACATTCACACATGCAGAAACACCCCAGAGATTCTTCTTAACCCTTTAACTACCAGCTCAACTGCCAGCTGTTTAGAAGAGGTCATCAATAAAGTTGGGGATATTTAATGTTTTTTTTTTAAAAAAAAACAAACAAATCAAATCACTGTTTCTTTCCAGTAACATTCCAGAGAACAGAGAAAAGCATGAACAAACCAAAACCTGATATTATCTTGGTGTGGGATTTGAAGGTTTATGAAACTAACCGTTTATTACATGATGACATAAAAATGTACAAATAGTTATATAATAAGATGCATTCAAAATAACTTAGAATAGGTATTGAGTTAGACAAACACAAGTGTAAGTAAAGCGCGTAGTGTAAGAAAGTATTTAAACTAATAATGATGGTGATAATAGTTTAGCTTTTTGAAACCTTTAAACCCCACACAAAGAAATAACAGTTCTTTTGGTTTGTTTGAAGTCTTTTAATGCATCCTAAAACTTTTACAGACACAAAAAATGACATTTTATGTTTTTTTTAACTCGATAAATTTTCCTAAGCTTAAAGACCTCTACCAAACAGTTGAGCTGGGAGTTAAAGGGTTCATTGAGCTGCATGTGTGAATGCAAACAGTAGGTTTTTCACCAGACTGTACCCACACATTTACCTGCTTCCACTCAGTGTTTTTCTCTCTTGAACCTCATCATTTACTGCCATGCAAACTTTAAGGAAATGTCCTGGTGTGGCGGCTTACATGTAAATAAATTTTTGGATAGGTTACCCAAATAATTTTCTCAGAGTTGATGTGTGAATAGGTCTCTAAACCAGCCTCTTCTCAACAGGGGTACAGTAGCACCCCGGGGTTGCCTCTTGGTTTTGTCAGGTGCCTTATGACATGAAAAAAATTCAGTTAAAAGTCAAGTGTTGGTTCAAATTATTGACCATGTTCAAATTTGCTAAATTATGAGGGATAGCTTTGGTGGCTTTCTGGCAATTGGCTGTAATAATCTCAAGGGTGTGTGCATCGTCCAAGGGTCAGGATTCACTTTAATGGTAATTTTACTTAAGATGTGAATTGATAAAATTTTATTGGTACCAATGTAATTAATGATTTTCCTTATCGATAGAATTCTTTAGCTGTCCCTGATTTTCTGTCTGGAAAAAAGTTGACCTAGACTGGTTTTATTTTTCATCATAGTTTTTGTCAACAACCTTTTTCCCCTGATGAAAACTAGACTATAACTAAAAAACCGTGCACCTTAAACAATACTAAAACTAAATTAACTGACATTTTCATCAACAAATAAAAAAATAGACTATAATGTTTGACAGAGACTAAATCCAATTAGACCTTATTTTGTCATGTTGAAAGTAGAGGCAAGTTAGGAATCACAGCTACTTTGGTTGTGTGGAAAAGTTGGATGAGTTAAGAGGGACATCCAATCACAGCTGCCTTACCCTCATGGTGGTGGGATTCAAGTGAAAATATGCCTTCAGAAATTCAAGGAAACACAATTCATCACATTTTAGTCGACTTAATTTACAGTAGATTTCTTCGACTGAAATGTTGTGAAATTTCATCAACTAAAAATAGACTAAAATTAAAACAATTAAGATGATTAAATTATGACTAAATCTTAAAGGTATTTTAGGGTAAAGACTATGAATAAAACTAAATTAGACAGTGCTGTCAAAATGAACACTGGTGCTGCATAGAGAAACACTTGTACAGGTTGCTGGTGTTTCCACTACTGAATGATGTGTAGTGAGGATCTTTTTGTCAAAATTCGACAGTTTGATAATTTCTGTCTTCTGTCTGCCATGATTTCAGACTGCCTGTTATCATGTCTGCTGACTGTCTCTGAAGCAAGTGTAATGTCCTTGATTTCAAGGCATGCAGAAAAATCAGGATTTGATAAGAGAATTGTTGAGCTAAAAGACTTATCAATTCCTAGAGGGAAACGGTTTTTGATTCCCTCCCCTCAATTTGCAGAAATTGATTTTTGTAAAAAATGTCTCGTAACATCCTCGTTGTGTGCGTTAGTTGGTGGTCAGAGAGATGTGAAATGCTCTGTTTTAATGAGCACATTTTGATCGGGTGACTTGAGTTTTTCTTTCACATTTCTTAAGAGTGCCTTGAGAAAAGAGGTAAAAGTTGAAAGCTTGGTGGGGGTGACTTTAATATTTAACCACATGTTGTGGTTTCATAACAGCTTGACCAAAGCTTTACTCTTGCTGGTTATGTTTACCCTTTAAAAAAAGTGAAAATATTCTTGTTCATAAAGCAGAGCTTTGCATCTTATTTAGTTTCTAGATTTGATTATGATCAGTTAGAGAAGAAATTTACTGAATTCAATATCATGATGCATCACGCTGCAGTGGGGAGTATCCTTACTTTCCCATATTACTGCACCAGGCTGCTTTTCAGACACAAAGTAATACAGACAGTCGGATAAATATGATCTCCTTTTTTTATTAATTACGAATGGCTTTTGAGATCAGGGCAAAAGTGTCTTTTCATTGTAAACCAAAATAAACACATTTCATAATTCTTATTTTCTATACTTGCTTCATTCCACCTCAGAAAGAAAACTGATCCTGCAGTCCAGCAGCAGCCTCTTTGAAACTTCAATTTGACCGTTTTTTTCATTGATATCCACATCATGATACACTGATTAAGAGATTATTTTTGACACTAATATTATATAGTGATCATCAACAGGCGGCCCAGGGGCCACATCAGGCCATCCACAGCTTCCAATCTGGCCCCCAGAATATAACCAGATTTAGGAAATATGTGGGAAAATAATCTGTTATGCTTGTAAGGGTATCTCATTGTCTTCAATTTCCTTTAACTCAAGACCCAAAACAATGGGGATTTAAATAATTTTGATCAAGTATGACTTAATGTTTCATAAGACATCTGACAGACATTTTAACCAGTATTTAACAAAGAGAATGAGTATTATTAAGGCTAAGAAATACACAACATTGGAGAAAAAAATGTACAACTAATAACATGTTTTTTAAACCAACATGTTTGTATTTATTGTTTTTAAAAGTTGGCCCCAGTACCATCCGCCAAGCAACACCTGGACTTGTACAAATGTAGTTGATGACCTCTGATATAGATCACAATGAACAAATAGTTTTATGAATGTTTTTCACCACAGAGCTTAAATAGTAGCTACTATTACTCCTGGAACCTATTGAAACATCCCGTATGATGTTTGAACCAGTGCAATGCAAACATCCACAAAAACTCGTCATCCCTGCACCACTCTGCAGTCACACGGTTAAACAGCTTATTATATGTCGCCACTTTAAAAGAATCATGAAATCAGTCCTTTCCTTGCTTTAACACTCTACAGGTGAAGGCTGGAGCTTCAGAGGTTGCCATATTTGGTGCTGCATCTGAACTGTTCAGTAAGAAGAACATAAACTGCTCGGTGGATGAGAGTTTACAGCGCTTTGAAGAGGTTATGAAAGCAGCCAAAGAGGCTGGTGTGCCAGTAAGAGGGTAGGATTACAGGGTTTCTTTACTATCAACAGATCATTAAATCATTTGAGTAACTGTTGGCTTCTTGTTTCAGCTATGTTCAATCCACGTTTCCTCTCTCTGCAGTTATGTCTCGTGCGTACTTGGATGTCCATATGAAGGCAAGGTGGCACCTGAGAAAGTTGCCCAAGTAAGTTCTCAAAGATATGACATGTGGAATGTTTTTGATTACAAAAAGAATTATTCTGCATTATATATACACCAATCAGACCTATCATTATGACCGTTGAAGGTTGAGTGAATAACACTGATAATCTCTTCATCATGGCACCTGTTAGTGGGATATATTAGGCAGCAAGTGAATAAGCATCAGCCATGATAAGGACTGTTCAAATTCTTCAAAAGTTAAGGAAAGGAGGGTCGGTGCTTCTTTTGCTATCTCCTTTAGCCCCGGAAACACTGGACCATCTTTTACAAAGAAGAGGAGAAAGGAATGCCCCACAATGCCTTGCAGCAGGTGACATATATAAAATCGGCACTCGCCAAATGTTTATGGAAACTTACGAAGGAGAAAGGGTGATGAGTTCTGTGGGAGTATCAAGATATGTGACTATATAACACTAAGTTAACATTTTTTTGCAAGTGTAGGGAAAAACATGTTCTTCAAAGTCAGTGCTTTTAAAAATATAACCTTTAATTAATAACTTTATTAAACACTTTGAAAATGGTGGACAGATGAACAGTTAAATGTTAATTTATAAAGCACTTAATTAAAGCATTTGTTTTTCTCCATAACTGACTACAATTTTGATGAATAATAAACAATTGTGGTAATTATTACCTGTATTAATATTATATACAAGTTACCACGTTTCCCATCAACCATCATTTATGAAGTGAATCATGCCAATAATAAAACGGAACAATGGATTGCTAATGTTAACAGCTAAAGCCGACACAAAAAAACCCTGTGAGGTAAAGCAGACAAAGAAGACGCTTCTTATAGTTCATTTACAAACCATTGTAGTTCGTCATGGCTTCCCTCATAAGAAATCGTCATTGCATAAATATGACACCAAAGTGAAAGTGCGGTCAAATTCCTCTTTTACTGCAGTTCTATTTTCCTTTACTCTTTTTTCCTCCTTCCCTTGATCGTGTGACCTTTTCCATAGGGGGTTAAGGGAAAAAAGAAGTGGAAGTGGAAAGGAAAGGACTTAGAAAGGACTTTTCAAACACACCCTAAGTTGATGTTAGAAGTGGGCAACAGTGGTGAACCTGCAATAGAGTCATGGGCGGCCAAGGCACATTGATGCACATGGGGAGTGAGCTACTGATGCTCAAATTGCTGAAGTTAATGCTTGTTTTGATAGAAAGGTGGCAGAACATGCTGGGCATCACAGTTTTGTTTGCGTGGAAGCAAAAGGAAGACCAACACAATATTAGGCATGTGGTCATAACGTTATACCTGTTCAGTGTGTATTTAGTTTTGCAATTATGTGTAAATGCAGCCCTTTCAAAGATGCAGAATAAGCAGGAGCATTCCTGTTGAGATACAAAATAACTTCTGAAGGACTCCGAGCTGCCACGATGTTTGTCTGAGTGAGTATATGAGCATGCACAAACCTAAAAATAAGGTCACAGTAAAATATATACATACCCAATTAAAGTGATACTTAACTTTGGTTTTAAGATCTGCTAAAGTAAAATAAAGTTCTAGTTTTAAGGTGACTCTGAAGATCAGACCAAGACAGTGGAGCAAAAGAATTAAAAGAATCACAAATGTGATAAATCAAGAAAAAAAAACAAGTGGTTAAAGCTACTGACAGTTTTGGGTTAGCGGAATCAAGCTGCCATGGCAGACAAGGCATGAAAAAAACGCATATGATTTGGAGTGACAGTACAAACATGTAACTGGAACACAGAGAGCTGTAACTGAGCAGTATGCCAGCTCACACAAGTCATCACAACTGCAACTCGGGATAAATTAACTAAAATGTACATGCTAAAATGGAGAGAATGAGGTAAAATAATGCTAAAACAATATTAAAATGCAGGATCTCGGCAAACAGTGACCAGTGGAGTCGGGGTGTCGGTAGCGCAGTGGGATAGTTTGCTTGGTCAGTGATCGAGAGGTTGCTGGTTTAAGCCCAGCTTCGGGCGACACATGACGATGTGTCCTTGAGCAAGACACTTCGCCCCAAGTTGCTCCCACTGCTGCGTCAGGGGTGTGTAAATGGGCATGAAAGGGCGTGAATGTGTTAGAAATACTGACGGAAATCTAACATAGAAACTCTGAACCATCAGTGAATGTGAGAGTGAATGAGTAGGTGTGACCTGTGGTGTAAAGCAGCTTTGAGTAGTCAAAGACTAGAAAAGCGCTATATAAGCTCAGGTCCATTAACCATTTTACCATGTAAAGTGCACAGAGTGGTACTGAGACACACAGAGTCTGGTAGGTGCAGTCTCTCCAAGAGTGATGAATAAAATGCCTCTCATTGTAAGCATAGCAGTGAGAACAACAATAAACAACAATAAGAGATAATGAGGACGAGGTAGCAGCATTCAGACAGGAACAAATGTGTTTGGACCTGTTTTTAGTGGCCTATTGGACACACAGGTGGAGAGTCTGTTCTCAGAATTCAGTGGGTGAGCATCATCTGAGGGAATAGACAGAGCTTTCAAGAGCATGTGTCTGTTTAAAATGTAATCAAGGCTATCCAGTTGGATACCAGCTGCTTTGGATGCCACCTTTGCAATTTTCCTGAGGGAATTCTTATACTTGATACAGAGATTACTACACCAACAGATAATAGAAAAGTAAATGAGAGCCTTAGTTTAAGCACAGTGGAACATTTTCATCTGAGTCTTTTCAATGTAGAATCTAGACAATTTCCTCAAGCAGTGTCGGTGTTACTGACCCTTCATATGCAACCTGTCAGTATGTAAGTCAAATTTCAGCTTGTTATCAATAATCGTGCCCAGATATTTAGATTAGGTTACAATTTCAACCATCTGACCATTGACTATTCTTATTAGTTTGGGAAGTTTGCCTAAAATCAACACAGATCTCTTTCGTTTTTGAGACATTGAGTTTCAACAAAGTTTTATATGTGTTTTTCTTGCATGTTCTTTTGTTTCTGTCCATGTAAAGCACTTTGTGTAACATTTTTCTGTGTGAAAAGTGCAACACAAATTAAGTCTGATGGACTTTTTGATGGAGTCCTCATGTTAAAACAAAGGTGGTAAAAGCAGGTTACTGTCTATGTACAATATCTGTTTTCACTCACTCTCTCTCTTGTTTTGGATTGGTTCAGAGCCCCCTGGTGGTTGATTTTGACATACTTACATACTTTTTAACTTTCCATCCTTGAGAAAGTTAGAAAGACATAAACTGGCTGCTATCTTTCCCTCAGACCTCTCGGCCTTGTTAACAGTTCAAACTTTGTCTCTTATTTTGCAGGTAGCTAAGCGTCTGTACTCCATGGGCTGCTATGAGATCTCTCTTGGAGACACGATTGGAGTGGGGACTCCAGGTAGCATGACTGACATGCTGGAAGCTGTGAGGAAAGAGGTTCCAGTTGATGCCTTGGCAGTACACTGCCATGATACCTATGGCCAGGCCTTGGCCAACATCCTTGTAGCGTTACAGGTCAGTGTGGTTCTGCTTGTTGTAGACCAGAAAAACAGCAATTCATACTTTGTAGGAATACTCAAAATGAGCACAGCTTTTTCCCAGCCCAGCAGTTGTAGGGTTAAGGGACCCGTCATTTGCAAAAAACTGTTCTTTTGTTTTGTATAGTGTGTCATACTGAATGACGTGACAGCCCAAAAGAAAGTCAAGCCTGTTTGGTTTTTCCCTGCCTCCTCTGATTTGCTCGATCACGTCTGAACAGTTTGTTGCCCCTTTTTCCACAGTCATTACAGCAGTCAGAATATGCAGTTGGATTTAACTGTACAGCTATTTTGACATTTATTTGGATGGGCCATTGCATATTAATGAACGTTTAATGTTGTGGAAGCCCATTCGAGACTGACACAAGTATTTAGGATTCTGCCCAATGCTAATTTCCATCTGTGTAGTAGTACACAGTTGTGAGTAGTAGTACAGTACAACAAACAGTAACAGACACAATGACAATGAAACAGAGATAAAACTTTACAAACTGGGCTAAAGCTACTCAAAGGGGCTGAAGTTTAAGTGCTTAGAAGAGGGTGACTTTCATACAATGCTGATAGTAAAAGTACATCTGTGTAGATTCTCATTTATCCAGGTCATGGTTATCTTGAAGATTCAAAAACAAGGCAGCTGGTCCAGAGGCTAAAGTCCAGTTGCCTTGTTTTTGAATCTTGAAGATACTAAAAGTTCTGTATTTACTGTTCAGTGCTCATGGCTCCATGGTTGTCTAATCTAAACACAGTCACCATCGTAAAAGACTAATATTGAATAGTCTGACCTGTGCATTAAAATGTAGTGTTCAACTAAAGTCAGTTTTTAATTTTCTTCCAGATGGGAATCAGTGTCGTTGACTCTTCAGTAGCAGGATTGGGTGGTTGTCCCTATGCTCAGGGGGCTTCAGGCAATGTCGCCACTGAAGATGTGGTCTATATGCTCCATGGACTTGGGATTCAAACAGTAAGTCTTTTACCTGCTTAAGTTCCAGCGCATGTTGTTTGTGCTTACCTTAGCACTGGTTATGCTGAAATGACAAACTCATTCTCTACTCTCCATTCATTTTATAGCTAGTTTAATATAGTATATTACATAGTGCAAACACTGGCAGTGGCAAAGTAAATCAACAATTTGGGTCACTGTCACAGTCAGTTGATAGCTTTTTGGATGTTGCACACTTATGGAAAGTCCTCCTGGCAGTCAAGACATGCTCCCCCTGCTAAACCTTATGGGAAGTTGCCTTGAGGGTCGTTGACACGGAGATGAATTGAGTCATATTTGCACAAGCTCTTGGTCATTTACGCATTTCGTCCACACCGATGAGGCATTTTGGGTGGGAAAAAAAAAGCGGATTAATCATAAAACACTGGCCTTGTGTTTCTGCTGTATTCACTGTCAGAATACTGCATCTCGTTTGTGCTGTAGAAACCACTGAGCTTGTTCTGGCTCCATCAGCAAAGTCTTTTGCTTCTCTACAACCACCGCAAGAAACAAGAAGACAAAGACAACAGCATTCAGCTGTGTTTGTTAACATTTCTCTTGATGTATTCATCTGCAGCAGTGCCACAGTCCCACTTACAGGCCTGGCATATGCACTAGAGTGTTTTCAGTGGTGTTTTTGTGTGGACAGTCACATCTCTTGAGACGGTGCTGTCTTTACAGAGAATGTTTTCATTATGAAAACGTTTTTGTCTGTGCGTGGACTAGGGCTGAAAGTTATATTGTTGTCGTATTGATATCAAGATATGAACATTCAAGATATTAATATTGAAAAAGCAACGATATAAATGATATAGATTTCCCTATATGTACAGCTCTGGAAGTCACAACAAATTTAATATCTCAATTGCCTTTCAATGCACCGCTTGGTTTCATCGAACCCGTAGTCATATCGTATCGTGTCGATATCTAGCTACAACGTTCAGCCCTAGCGTGGACAGGGCCTTGGTTGCTACTCTAGTTGCCGACGAGGTTATGCTGTCCTTGTGTTTTTTTGTTTGTTAGGAGGTTAAAACAAAAGTTATGAGCAGAATTTGCTGACATTTTCAGGATATGTCAGAAACGGACCAAAGTTAAAACGATAGATGCTGATATGGATCCAGGAAGTATATCAATGATTTGTTAACAGTTATCCACATTTTTGATGATACCTCCCTAATGTTGGACATGCCTTGGCAAAGGTTTGTGCTTTCGCAGCACTGATATTTTTAAATGAAATAAAGTTGTTTGTCAATTGTGTGCTCTGACTTATACGTGGGCAAGACTGGGTTAGACTTCGACAGAACCACACCTTAGAAGGAAATCCCTCTGAGATGTGTCAAGTGCACATTCTGGTGAATAGGGAATGGTTTTGGTTGTTCTTTAGTCTTTTATTAGCATTTTATTGTGACTTATTTATATTTTTTGTTCTTCTACAGTGTGTCTCTCTCATGTTTGACCTTCTAACCTTTTGTTCACCTTTCAGGGTGTTGACCTGCCAAAGCTGATGGATGCTGGAGCCTTCATCTGTCGCTCCCTCAACAGAAAGACCAACTCTAAAGTGGCTCAAGCCACCTGTAAACTATGAACAACCCCTGAACCACATGGACTGAGCTACCATTCAGCCTGGAGCAATCATCTCCTAATGTTCTACTCTCCTAAGCACGGTTATGGTTATGATTCATATTTTTGAGCAGAGGTGTCCAAACTCTGGCATAGGGGCCAATTTGGGCCCCAGCAGCAAATTCCTGATAGAAGATTTAGAGCATAAAGCTTTTCAGTGATGAAGTAAAAGCAGATGGTGACAGTAAATATATCAAAATATGCTGATATTTGCTCCTTATTAAAGTCCAATTTATGATGCATAACACACTTACCATCATTGATCACCAACAGTCTTACAAAGTTTGGGCATTTTGAGCAGTTTTCCCATGTTTTGTGTCTGAATGTGAAGATTAGCTGTCTCATCCTGACCAGGGGTAAACCCACTGGCACCTTGTGAAATCAGACATCCTCTAATATCTGTCACCTTAAAACCTTACATATGGGAGAATAGCTCAGGAGGGCCAGTTATTCCAGTATTTTGCTGTCTGTGCCCCTTATTGAAGAAAAAGTTTGGACACCCCTGATTTAGAGGTAAAGATGTGACATTCCAGCATTTGGATGGTACTTCTGTCTTTGTAATAAGCTATTTGATCAGATATTCAGCCCATGAGAGCACAGCTGAACAGTGCCTTATCAGTCTAATCCTGAAGATCCTGCAGGCCATGCATTCACCTCTCTTTTTTATATCATGCTTACATTACTCTCTGGGCATTGGAGACGAGCCAGTAGAGGCACAGCATTTGTTTATGGTAATAAGTTCACCAGTAAAAATGTCCTGGGGAAAGATAAACTCTCTGTTGATATCAAACAGAGACAGAGTGTTGTTTTGATTTCTATCATCTTTAATTTGCAGTGATCACTGTCTTCAAATAATTTATCCTGATGGCAACGGGAGCATGGATGGAAACTCTTGTCTGTATGAACTTGGGCTCTGTACTGGTGTGTATGCTGTTAGCAGTGTTTTACTAATTTCAAAGTAGTGTTTATATGTAGAAAGGTTAGTATTGCTTTATTGTTAAATAAGTATTTAATTCAAAGTACCTGTCTGAATAAAATATGTACATATTTAATAAAATTCCGAGTTTTAGAAAATGAAAACTTCCTGTTGAATGTCTTTCACCTACAAATTTGAGTGTTATTCTACATCTAATGGCAACTTTGTTGTACTGTAAATCTGAAATGTACAGTACCTGAATTTATTAGACCACCGTCCAATACAAGGTTATGCCACAGCTGCCCTAAATGAACAGCATTGGTAAATACCAAAATCATATTTATATGTCTGTCATGGTTGATACACCAGTAGGTAGAAGCTCTTTACCAAAATGATCAGTTTAAGGCAGAAATATATTTTTGTTATCTACAAATACTCAGATGAACTGTTCTACAAAGAAATGGTAAAGGTCATTTTGTCTTGATCAATATGTTACATTATAATTACTTTATTTCTGAGCAGAAAACATGGTTTTAGTGATTGAATGTCATGCCTGGGTCATTTCTGACTTCTCAGTCTGTGGCTCAAATATAGGTATAAAAAAGTGAATTCAGTCTGGATTTAAGAGGACTGGATGCTACAAAGCCCTGCCACTTCAGTATACGTCGCTTTGTCATATTTTTATGCTTCTGCCTCCATGAAGTTACACTGAGTAGAAGCAAACTTTGAAAAGCTTCAGACTGTGTTGGATGTGTGACTGTTTTGGCTGCAAGTTTGATGATAGAGCATATCTGTCCATTTTACAGTTTTACTTATCATAATTCTGTCGTCTTCACCTTATTTTACAACATTAAGAAAGTGAATATATGTCACGGTAAGTGAAAACTCCTTGTGTTCACCATGACCGGGCGATATGGACTACAATCATCCCAAAATTTCAAGCTAAATGGTACAATATGTACACTCCTTGGCCAATATATTAGGTATACCTGTTCAACTGATCATAAAAGGGAAACAGCTAACCAACTAATCATATGGCAACAACTCAGTGTATTCAAGCATGTAGATATGATCAAGACAACTTGTTAGGAGACAAACTGAGCATCAGAACAGGAAAGAAAGATGATTTAAGTGATTTCCAGATCCAGAAGTGCTGGTCTGAGTATTTCACTGCTTTGCTAATAGGATTTTTACACATAACCAGCTCTACGTTTTACAGAAAATGGCCTGTTTGGGCCTTTGCTACCACATAAGCATTTTTAATGCCACAGCCCACCCGACCATTTTTTCTGACCACGTTCATCCCTTTATGGCCACTGTATATCCGTCGTCTGATGGCAACTTCCAGCAGGTAATGCCTCATGTCACAGAGATCAAATTAACTATCACTTGTTACTGAACATTGAGTTCACTGTGCTGAAGTGGCCTCAACAGTCACCAGATCTCAATCCAATAGAGCACCTCTGTTTTTCGCAAGGTGTACCTAATAAAGTGGTCAGTGAATGTATATTGATTTATATTGTTTGTTTTATTTTGTGTGTGTGTGTGTGTGGGGGGGGTTACATATCAAGCATCTTGATAACAAAGCTACAAAACAGTACCACCCCCCAATTCCCCAAATCTTGGGAGTTCTTCCCACTTTCTACATTGCACATTAAAAAATAAGGATATTTATGAGTATTTTTCATAAGAAATGGGATTCTTTTATAACCTATTTTAATTCTTTACATACCTATTAATCATATAAAGCCCCCTCACACTCTCTCTCTTTCTGTCCTTCAACCAATCACTTCCTGTCTCTATTCTTTCTTTCATCTACCCTTCCCTGCTGTCCTTCTCTCTTTCCCTCTTTCCTTTTTCTTAATTTTGTTATTATACTATATTTGTGTTTATTATATAAAGATTTAAAAAATACTTTAATGGGAGCACAATCTGATGATGTAAGAAATGACAGACTATCCCTTTTTTATTCTGTGGATTTGATGCAACTTGACAGACGAAAGATCTATTTTTAATATCATTTTTTTTATTTTTTTATATATATATTTGTATATGGAGTTGTCAGTCTGTCAGCTGTTATTGTAATTATTTCATTATTGTCTATGCAATACTCCCAAATAAACATATTAATAAAAAAAAAAAAAGGATATTGAGGACTTTTATTTTTTGCAGGACTTTTTTAACAGGCATCAGAATTGTTCTTATTTTCTGTTTTTTCCCATAAACATGACTTTATGTTATAAATAAAACTAACTTCTCACTGTAGCTCTCATGAAAATATAGCAATGTATCTTAAATACATGAAATATTTGTCATCCTTGGTGTATTAATACCAGACTCATTTAACATTAGAGCTGCTGAAATAAATGTAAGGGAGGGTTAAATCCTACTGTATTCAAAGTAAAAAAGAACCTCTCCTTCTAATCAAGAGTCATGATCAGATTGACAAAATTCCTTGAGAAAAGTGTCGTGAAGAATCCGAAACATTTGCCCGCCCAGTATCGGGTGATGAGGATTTTTTTTTGTTGTGTTTAGAGTAGATATCAGTTTTATTAGGTGGCAGGGTTTTTATAATTTCCATATTTTTTCATAAAGAGTTCAGTTGGTCACCTTCCATGTTGGTGAGTAGCTTTTATAAATGATGAACCAAATTAAAGAAATAATGAATTAATTTGTAATCAGAACAAAATAATATTAATTAATTTGATTTTTTTTATTTCATTTTCTGAAAAGTGGGAATTCTGGAGATAGACTTGTGCTTGACACCTGTCAGGGCCCCCAACTTCCCCCACTGACCAAAGACATGCTTGTTCCGTTAACTGGTAACTTCAAATTGCCTGTAGGTGTGAGTGTGGATGGATGTTTTTGTCTCAACTGTGAGCTGTGATAGGCTCCGTGAGCCCAAAAGGGATAGCAGGATGGATGATGGATGGATTATTAAAACTTAAATGAAATACAAAACTACACAATATTTATCATTATTAAAACAACTTACTGTATATCTCTCTTGAAAATATATCTTTGTGTCTTTAACTATAACTCAATCCCAGTGAACACATAATTGACTGACAAAGCATGAAGTGCAACACAGTTTCTAAAACATTCAAGGAGAATCTAAATCCGATTGAGTTAGAAGTCGACTTGTCACAATGACGATTATGAAACTTTCAGCTATACTTTTTTAGAGTCATGATCAGATTTTGAAAATTCTGAAATACTCACACAGATTAAGACCACTCTTTTAAAGGGTCACTTCTTATTGTGACTTTGCATGTTGTTGCAGAAATGATTCAAAGTAAACACAAACTGTTTTCTCTACCACACCCCATATATAACCTGACCTACGAGTCCAGCAGGCAGGCTGAGATTCTTACTGAGGCCTCCACGACACTTAAAGTTGTATCAGAGGTGAGAAAAAAAAACCTGTCATAATGAGTCACTACAAACGTTTAAACACTCACACAACCTGTGATTGTAGTGGAAGGAACTTCATTATGACTCAGCTATGATGGAAAACTTCCACCTCTTAAGATTAAAATGAACAAAATGAAAATGTTTAGAACTCTATGTTACCAAATCAGTGAAACAGGGATGGTTCCATTAAAGTTAATTTTTTCACTGTGAATTCATCAATCATGACCCCCCCCAAAAAAAAAACATAAATACATATATATACATATATATCTATATATCTATATATATATATATATATCTATATATATATATATATATATATATATATATATATATATATATATATATATATATATATATATTTATTTCATTATTTGTTTTCACCCAAAATTCACTAAATAACTCAGACCTCTTGTCCCCTACTGCTGCAATGTAAGCGAGTCTCTGTGATGGCTTTCTCCTCACAGGGGCAGAGCAGACCAGAATCACTGTGTCTTCAGGATTGTCAGGCCCACTTCAAAAATATCAAACTATCCCTTTAAAACAAAAACACATTCAATGGACAGAATGATTATTTAAAAATGACTTTATTAACAATAAGTGCAGAAATAGTTTAACCTGAAGTCCACGCTGGACAATGGGAGACTCAAAATATGTTTTAAAAAAGAGTTTGATGAGTCATCAGTTTGTCCAGCCTCTCATTTCCTCCTCTCTTCACTGTGCCGCAGCTCAGAACACAGAGAGAAGCAGCAGCATTCCTTTACCATTTGTAAATCAACAGTGGTCTTGGATGAGGAAAGTATGTGTACAAGCATGTCAAAATGCAGGCCCTTATGAACAACTGGTGGCTTTGCAACGCAAGAGCAAGCAAATGCCAACTGCTTTACCTTAAAATATATACCAGTGATATATGCATTTTGTATCTGTGACATAACTGAGATAATAAATGCAGTAAAAAACTCTTTTTGTCCAGTTTGCAAACCTTCAAGTTTCACTCAGGAATAACTCTGACTCTGGAGAAAAGTCCCAATCTTTCATGACTTGGAGTCATCAGTGCAGAGAGTAACAGAGATGAAGCTGTGATTTTAGTTCGATAAACAGAAGAGAACACTGAAACATGAAGCAAACACAGATGATAACAAGGCTATGTCCACACGTAGGAATGTAGGTTACTGTATTTTTGGAAACAGAGGTTTTCCTCCTTTGTTTTGATAAATAATCTCACTTAGTCAGACAACTTTGTCCGTGTGAAAACACATAAAGGCAAAAATAAACTGTTATCCGCTGCATGCAACAAAAAGTTCTTAAGAATTTAATGCAAACAGCATTTTATCTCTAAATGTGTCCAAACTCGAGGTCTCACCAGTGTTACACTCTAACTTGTGACCATGTTAACTTGTGCTAGCAGGCTAAAGCATATCTGATGAGCTAGATCAGATACTGTGATGAGGAAAGTGCTTAAACATTTGTTACAACTACAACAGCCACAGACACAAACAGCCAAGGGTAGCCATTTACTCAGTTAATCCTTGAACAGTAACACAGTGTCATCTGAAATGTCTGTGTGGTCTGTTTGAGTGTTTGAAACTGCACCACAGTGGGATAGTAACAGTAAGTGTTAGCACGTAAATCAGCAAAAGCATGGCAACATCTGACACAGCTCAATACTCATGCAAATGGACATAATAACGTTGCTCAAAAGGACAAATTACAGATATTAAAGTGACACATAAAGTGATTTTTGAAGCCCAAAATGCTGTTTTTACAGGGTGGTACAGCGTTGACATATTTTGTAGGACAGTCAAAAGATAGCATCATGGTGGTTCCCCTGACGAAAGCCTTTGGGATCTTTCAGTAGATGTTTGGTTGATTGTTGATGAAAAGGTCTGTGGTAAAAAATGCTCCTGAAACTTGAATATTATGTTCATCATGATAAGAATTTTAAATAAACTATACTCTTTGAATTTCGATTCATAAATGTAATGCTATTTTCAGAATCAGAATTTTTTTTAATTGCCAAGTATGCCACATTTACAAGTAATTTGATGCCAGCAGTTGTTTTCTCTAGTGCAAAGGAAGTAAAAGTAAATTAAAAAATAGACAATCAAATTAAATAAAATTAGAATGAAATATAAATTACAATTCTTCTTAAAATACACAAAACACACACAATACCAGAGAGCACAGTACTGAGGCAGCTGTTAGCGGTGCCATCACGTTATTTTAAAAACAAAATTATGTATCTAACACGGCAGCTAGACTTAAGAGACGCTACCACACTCCAAACTGACATCTCACACAGTTAGCTGTTAAGGAGAACTCCCTTTAAAGCATAATCTGATAAAGTTGGTGCTCACATCTGTACTAATGTTTGTAACATTGTGGTTTCTGAGACAATCAGAAATTATTACACTGATCAACAGAAAGTTTTTAGTCCTTGGTAGCAACTGTCTTTCAAGGGTTGCTGTAATGCTTTATCATTTTGAAGAGAGGCAAGTTAAGATGTATTTATCTTGTAAGAATATAGGTTCAACTATTTTCTGCATGTGTTTACCACAATTTAGAAAAAATCCCATGGACTTTAAGAGGAGGGAACAGTAAGTGCTAAAATGCTCACTAACTTCAATGTTTTTGGACTAATTCCTGCAGCAGCTCATTGTATACATGGGGTTTTCCTTCTACATGTCAAAGAAAAAGTGAGAAAGCAAAAATATTTATTTTACATTGAATCTAACAATCCATCCATGATCTATATCACTTACATCTTTGGGGGTTGCGAGGGGCTGGAGCTTATCTCAGCTGACAATGGGCAGGAGGCTGGGTACACCCTTGACAAGTCGCCAACAAGTCGCAGGGCCAAATGGAGAGACAGTCATCCACTTTCACACTCATACTTAAGGGCAATTTGGAATCACCAATTAACGTAATGAGTATGTTTTTTAATCTGTGGACAGAAGCTGGTGTGCCTGAAGAGAACCCCGCTGAGCCACCATGCTGGCCCCTTTGAATGCTTGCTAACATCATATCCTGAGTATGTTAATGAGTTACGTTATCCAAAATATGCAATTATAGAAAGCCATAATGCTTAAAATACTCTTTTGTGTGTAAAGAAAACCAAAACGCACATGAGAAGACATTGAAAAAAAACCTGCCTACATGTGGACATAGTGCAAGGTGCCCCTGACACAACACGGTAGACACTGGCAGTGTAGGTGAATACCTCTGCCAGGTGTGTCCTGTCTTCTTGTGTTAAGTGTTTCCTCTCCTTCCCCTCCCTCCTTAAACCTCCTATCACAAGAGAGACGGAGAGCAACCACACTGGAATGTACTTATACAAGTGAAGGGCTGAAGCTGAAAAGCCACACAGACCTTTATTGTATAAAAAAAAGTAAACCAAGATATCATGAACAAATCCATTTGGCTCTAACTGACTTGTAAATGTTACATGAATTGACTTGGAAACAATAGTTCATACACTCGAAAAGAGTCTCTAGAAAAGAGTCTTGATATGGCCGCAGGGGCCCACAGGATGAATCCAGCACTGATGACTAAACTTCCAGGGTCTGACACATGCTCCAGTTTGGCACATAGTTCTGAGTCTGTCTGAGATTTGTCACCAGGTTCTCACCAAACACTGCTGATCTACTCTTGAGTCTGCTTCATCATGAAGTAAAGGTCAGATTAGGAGCAGAAGCTCGAATCTTGTCTTCAAGTTTGAGTCCCAAGGGCCTGAACGAAGGCTTTACTGCAGTATTGAAGGATGGAGGCTTGTCTTTTAGGTTTGCCCTCGACACTGGTAAGGTGCAGTTGTTAAAGAGGTCATCTTCGTAGTCGTCATGATGTACAGCCAAGTTGCGGTTGCGTCTCTTTACCTTGTTTGCACACCTGACGACGCGCTTGGAGATGAGGTAAATAATCTCGCAGATGTTCAGCACAATACAGAGGGCCGAAGCTCCCACCATGAAGTAGGTGAAGACCTTCTTCTCTGTGGGGTGGCCAATGTAGCAGTCCACCTGATTTGGGCAGGGCGCCACCTCACACTTGACCAGCCTTGGCAGGTAGAAGCTGTCGTAGACGTGGTGGAGGATGTAGAGGAAGGAGACCTCGATGCCTGTCTTTACAAAGAGGCTGACCAGATACGTCCACCACAAGCCGCCGTGTTTCTTGCCTGTGTTGTTGTACAGCTTGCTGGTGTCGCCATGCTTGGCCTTGTGCTTGCGCTCACGGTCGTCACGGTATGCCACGTGCATGACCACCATAAAGGATGGACATGTGACGAAGATGAGCTGCAGGGCCCACAGACGGATGTGGGAGATGGGGAAGAAGTGGTCATAGCAGACGTTGGCGCAGCCGGGCTGCTTGGTGTTGCAGTCAAAGTCTTTCTGCTCGTCGCCCCAAACTCGCTCTGCTGCCACCACGTACACCATCACCCTGAAGACGAACACCACAGAAAGCCATACCCGCCCAAATGCAGTGGAGTATTTGTTCACCCCACTGAGGAGGGCCTGAAAGGTCTTCCAGTCCATGTCGCTGGCTGGTACTCAAATGAACTCTTCTCTCTTCTTTACTGGCTGAGGTTTTTTTCTCTTCAGACCTGGATGTGACAAATGAAGAATAGATGAACAAAGGGCTGGACAATTAATCATATTCAAAATTTTAGTACAGTTATGGCTTCAGACATGATAACTGAGATCAAGGATTATTAAAAAAAACATTTCTTTTTTCCCCCTTTTTTTTACATTCCTGCATATTATTTTCATTTTTTAATTTTTCAATTAATTTTCATAGTGTTAGTGACAATAAATGCATGTGATGCACAGATATAAAATCAGCAGTCAATTTTTGTTAATAGCTGCAATCTCAATACCATTTCTAATATTTACTATAATCCAGCAGCTCTTGTCATCATGTTCACTAAATACTCTTACTTTAAACCAGCCATTTGTCTTCTATCAAGGATTTGAATAGATAGTTCAATATTTTTTGTATGAGGTTCAAATCAACTTTAAATAACCTTAGCAATTCAGATCAGCTCTGCCCATTTAAGGAGATAACCACCACAAAGGCTAGACTTTACATTGCTGCATATGGAGTTCTGAGTAATTTGGAGAATTTTAGGTATTCACAAACTAAAAAAACATTGTCAGGATAAGTGTAGTGACTATCTAGCATGTAAAGTTCATGCTTATTCTATTTGGCCACTTTCTTATGTGCGGGAAGGCTTTAAGTACATCCAAACAAATACGATATGTACAAAAACTCAACTTCTGTGTGAAGTTGAATTGAATGAATTTGTCACTGAAGACAAAAAAAAGAAGATGACTGGCTTGTGTTATGGTACAAGTGTTTCTTCCCAACCCGTATGATACCGGCGCCCTGATTACCCTTAAACTTTCCCAAAACCTCCATGACTATATAGCCTTACTAATTACCTCTTGTGACCCACTATCCCCAGCTAGTGCTATATAAAGATTTGGCACCAAGAATAATTGTTTATCTTACTGGACACATTAACAATCCTTTTTTTCTGCTAGGAAGGCCCTTTGTTTTGGCACAACCTTACTCGAAAGCTCTGCAGTGTGCCAAAGTAGTACCATTATAAAGGGACTTGCTTGTGGAATAGCAATGTCTTACAAATTTTCCCAGTTTAGTGTATAAACACAAAAACAATGTTTTTTTAAGTTTGTTTTGGCCGAAAATTCACAAAATAACTTTTAGTTCTTGGCCCCATCTACAGCAATGTATGGCAGCTCTGCAAGGCTATACATTACTGCAGATGGGGCCAAGAGCTCATTATAGGTACAATTTACATGGAAACAAACTACAAAAACAAACACTTGGACATTGTGCAGGAAAATCTTCATAACACCTAGTTTCCTTGAGCAAGCGCCTTTTTTGGCATGATGACAGCACAAGGTATAGCCTTCAAAATCGTATGCCTAAAGGGAAGTGGTACAGAATAAACTGGGCTTAGTAGCATCAAAATGAGGTACAGTGTCTGCTGTTCATTGTCACCTAACTTAAACTCATATTATCATGGTCCTTAACTGCAGTTATGGTCTATGGTCATAGTCTAGCTTTCATTCCAGTTTTCTGGTACAGAAACAGAGCTGACTAAAATCGCTGTGGATATAATATTGACTTTTCATACATACTTAATATAACCCCACTTTAAGTATACTGAAATATTCCTTTAATGTGACAACACATCACACATACCTGTTTGATTACGCATACAAAGAGCAACCTCTTATAATAACACTCAGTACCAGGTAGGCCTGGAGCCAAACTGTTGGTTAAGGAAACAAGTTGGACAAACGTTTCAACACACCCAGAGCCCATACTCATTTGACAAAAACATTTATATATGTTATGTTTAATAAAAATATTTACATAAGATACAAAACAAACATTGACATTCGTTTTCTACCGGTATATGAAAATAAATAAGCTGCCATAAGTAAGTTAAATATGCCCGAGACGAACTTTTACGCACAGACTGTGTGCATAATTTAGACTTCATGTCTTCGCGGCTTTTGCTTTCATCGATTCATATCTCTTCCATAACTGAAAAGTTCGTCTCATACAAAGTCATATAACAAACACAAAGACTGTGCAAAGAAAACACGAGTCTGAAATCGGCTCAAAGCGAGCCCAACGAAGCGTCAGTCTCATCTGAAACACATCGGCTGGTCATCACTGCTCCTGTGAATTTATAACTTACCAAAAAAGTTGAGTCCATCCTTGTAGGTAAGACGCGTGATTTCGTTTTTCCCCTGAACTTTCTGTATTTTTCGGTGGATTTAGTCCTTTGACGCGGAGATTTGGTTCCCCTCGACAGGTACAGTAAGAGAGCGCAGTCTTTAGAAACGCTCCTGTGGGTGGGGTTAAGGAAGAGAGAATGGAGCTACCCCAGATGTTCCTCTCTCTCTCTCTCTCTCTCTCTCTCTCCCACTCACACACCAGTGTTGAGAAACAAATCAAATATTTTTGCATAGCAGTAATCACACTTCACCGTATCCAGGTACGACGGCGTTTGCTGGCAAGTTTCTGTCAGGCGTGGGTGACTGTGGTTACTGTGAGGGCCTCGAGTATTTAATCCTCTCTGCCACAGGGCTCAGATTGTAGGATAGTTTTGATTTCACATTTACAACTATGTTTATTTCTACAAATGGCACGTGCTATTTTTACAAGACTTTTTCACACAGAATTCAAAGTTTGGAACTCAACTGGAAACAGACCAAATTAAATCAACTTATTACTTGAGTGATTATAATAGTATTTGTGTTTTTAAGACATTTGTAAAAGTTATAACCCATTTAGATCTGATTCAGGGTTCGCGTGCATCCATCGTTGATGATTGTTGTGATTTGACTGATTGATGAGTAAACAAAAACTGTTAATGCATTTTGAATCTCACTTTTTGCAATAAAGCACTTTTAAAAACAAAAATGTTGAAAATACAAGAATACAGACAGGAAGTGTAAAAAATTAAACCAGACATGAGACGCACACAGTTCACACTCACCAATAGCTATATGCAATAACCAATAATGTATATATATACAAGAATAAAGCAAAGACACAGATAAATTGTTAAAGTCGTAGTCATATTCTGCCTTATCTTTGATTCATTTATTGGATTTAAATTACTGGAGTACATTCATAATCTCTAAAGTTTTAAAACATAATGAGTACCCCTGATCCACCTCTATTCTCAGTGTCTGTTGTGACTGAACTCCTGCATGAATAATCTGCTCTGATTCGTTGGCCTGTTTTACCCTAAAATAACGTTAGTGACAAACACAATACATAAGTGTGAGTTATTTTTTCAACAACATAAAATACATCTGAAGTTGATCCATGAATGAATTTTGGAGGTGTGATTGCGCTGTAATGGTTCTGCATCATACTGATACAGAGTTGGTATGGGGATCAGAAATGTCATCATTTTTGATCATCTTTTAAAAAAAAAAAAAATCACCCATTAAAGGATAAGTTTGGTTTCTACAGCTTTCACATTGTTTATAGAATGAAGTAGAACAATATACTCACCCAGAAGGCTTTCCTGATCCAAACAGTGCTTCGGGAGATATTTAGATCCAAAATCGAGCAGCGGACATCTGTATAATGGTAGCACATAGGGCATGTATAGCGCCGCTCCTAAAACTGCATTAATCATCCAAAAACTCATTAGTTTCACCAATATTTCATCATGGTCCACTCAGGCTACTCCTCCATTACAGTCTGTGTCGCCCCAGACGTGTTTTGTGGCTGTGCTAACCTCTGAGCTGCAGAGGAAGAATGTTTGCCTCCGCGCATGCACAGTACTCTCTGGAGAGCTGTTCTTCTCTTTGCCTCCGCGTCCTCCTTTCAATGAGCTCCTCATGTAAACTCTGGCTCCAAACTGTAAGGACACCCATCATATTCAAAGTTCTCCTCCACAACACGCATGCGCGGAGGCAAGAGTTCTTCTTCTTCAGTTCAGAGGTCAGCACAGTCACAAAGACATGTATGGAGTGACACAGACTGTAATGGAGGAGTAACCCGAGTGGACCATGATGAAATATTGGTAAAACTAATGAGTTTTTGGACGATTAATGCAGTTTTAGGAGCGGCGCTATGCATGCCCGAAGTGCTACCATTAAACAGATGTCTGCCGCTCGATTTTGGATCTAAATATCTCCCGAAGCACTGTTTGCATCAGGAAAGCCTTCTGGGTGAGTATATTGTTCTGCTTCATTCTATAAACAATGTGAAAGCTGTAGAAACCAAACTTATCCTTTAACCCTAACTTGACAAAGTCACACAGAGAGGAAAAGCTTTTACTGAAGAAGTAAGATTCCATTATAAAAAATAAAAACAAAGTAGGAAGCTGTCCACCATGTTGTAGTTCAAGGGGTGTATAAACCTCAAATAATAATTTACATATGGAGTTGTGATAACCCCTTGATGTGAAGCTGACTGATCATCAAATCATTAGAAGTCAGAATTAGATATTTGCTTTTCATTTTAGTACAACTTTTATGTAGCCTACATGCAAGCCATCCCCAGCGTGTGATTAAGTTTACTCGTGTCTTTTTACTAAATCATTTGTTGAAAACAAACAAAAAATGAGCTCCTTCATGTAGTATTATTTTTATTGATGAATGCCTGATAGACATATTGAAACATTTTAATTAACCATTTCACAAAGAATCATTTAGGAGGACACATACCTGTTAATGCTTAAAAGAACTAATTTTATGCCTTAAATCAAATGTATATGTTCGAGTTTAATGGCTTCATGGTATGTGACAGATGTTCCAAAAATCTAGTGTTGGTATACTGAGTAACCCTGATAGTGCTGTATTCTCTCTCTGTCAGAGACACTCTGCCGGAGCTTCTGCTTCTTAAAGGTGACCCAAATTATGAGACTGGGTCACCATTGTCTGCATTTTGTGGACTTATATAGTTTTGTTTCTTTTATGGCTCCAAAATATGCCTCTAACCTTAATGTCAGGCATAATGTTTGTTATCCTATTGACAAAAATTTACATTATTTCTACCTTCCTCTGAATGGTTATGATGATGGAAAGATTTAATAAATTGAGTCTCGTCATGGCAATTTTTGTCATATTTTCCCAATGTTAAACATTTGAGGGACTTATAATGGAGGGGGTGGCTACAGGAGGGTAACTAGTTGCCTATCTGTAGCTCTAACAAATTATTAATTGATAACCCATTGAAACTTGATGGATTGAGGCCACATATTGTTTTGGCCAGTCATTGGCAACCTTAAGGCTGTGAGGGATCTTGTGAGGATTTGCTTCTAAACTGAAGGGGAGTTTGTTTTGATTTCACAATAGCTGAAGAATAAATGACCAAAGGAAAATAGATTTTGAAACTTAAGTAGTCTTATCAGTGTTTTAAGTTGTGAAATGGAGTGTCACATGAGACAGATCGTCATCCTAAATTCACATTAACAATAAACAGCTTCATCAGATTTAAGGTGATTTTTGTAATGTTCAAAGTTTCCAGGAAGGATTGTCACCATGTCTGAACGTGTTTCTGAGCACCTCACTCAGCATACGTAAGCAGGCACACCCTGAGGTGAATGCATTTTTTTTTGTTGTTGTGTAGTCTCGTTTTGTTAAGGTTCCTACAGACACTCAACATGATGGGTGTGTGTTTTGAAGAGAGCAGTGTGAGGACTTCATTTGTTACAGAATGAGGATGTTGGCAGATAACCAGGAAAAAAAATATTTCCCTCCTCCTCTATCTTATTTATTTTTTCCGACTATGTACAACACCCACATGAGTGCCAAAAGATTCATTGTGTTTCCTTGTTTTTTTCCTCACTTTGCTCAACTCAAATGACACTCACATTTGTGAACTCAAAACCCTTTAAAGCTCATACTCATTGTCTGCCCTGACTGTCACTTTTGTGCTTCCACAATCTCATTTCACTCACATTTTGTACGCTTTAAAGATCAGATTTCCTGATTGAGCCTCATCACTGGGCCTCTGCTCTGTAGGGAAAACTATTCTTTATCGGTTTTGTTTGTAGATGAATTTGAGTCCTCGTATGTGCTAAGGAGCTTGCCAGTTCTTGTAGGTCTGTGCCTGTGTTCAGCTTTTGAAATCCCAGATTCACCAAACATAAAAGGATTAAAGACAAGTTCATGTATAGTTAGTCAAGTCATGCCAAATCTTGTTAAGGTTTTTTTTTAAGAACAATGTCTAATTAGGCTTATGTAAGGTTTACAGCACCAATGACTCAACACCAAACCCATCACTTCTTCAAATATAAAAACACCCAAAACTTCATTGATATAACTTGACCTGTATCATTCAGAGGAGGCTTAGTTATGTATGGATAAATACAAGATGAACAATGTATTTTGTGATCAGTTTGTCTTTTGCTGTTGCTACCCAACTGTAACATTCATTCCCATGGGACGGTTTGCCATTACTAAAACGTGGTACACACATAAAGATTATTGGGCTGTTTTTGTGCCGACTTTTGGGTTGGGGTCAATAATTGGTTGTAAATATTAAACTTGTTCAATATTTACAACCAAAATGTGTTTCGGGAAAGCTCCTGAGTCATGACTCTTCAAGTTTTATTGTGGAATGGAATGAAACCAATCAAGAAGCCAACCGACTAAGGAACAAGGAAGCGGGCGTAAATAAAAACAACCACAGCCAATCTGAAAGATAAAGTTTGGTGCTCCACAGAAATGGAGGACTAGCTCACATGCTCATGCTGTCACTCGGATTCTTTCCATAGTCTTTTCTTTCTTTTTTAGGTTGGAATATTTCCATCAAAAACCGTCACAAGACCACCATCATTCCATCTTCTCGTTCGTTCTTATTTGTGTGTTTTCCCGTTATCGCTCTGTTTCTTCTTATTCTTTCTTTTTGAATCACATTTGATCACACCAGATTTCTTGCTTGGAGGACTACAATCTAGATCGGTGGTGAGACAGAACTGTTTTGTGTGTGGTGTGCTGTGTTAAGATTATCGGAGCACACCACAGTAATCCAAACTGTTCAATGCCTGATTTTTATCTTCATGTGTTGAGTCTCTGATAAAATATCTTAATAATGGAATGGAGAGACAAGTGGACCCTGCATCTCTTGAGACTGTTGACGGCTACATTTCCACCAAGCAGCTTGGCTTGGTATGATACACCATAATGGATGTTTCCTCTGCTGAATGAGAAGAAAATGTATCCAAATAACCAACCTGTGCCATCCTGCTTTTTAGAATTCCTCTGACGGGGTGCCAAGTGTACCAAATGGACCCTTAAAGGTGGAGCTAAAAGCACTGCAGTCTGTTGATGGGTCATAAAAATCATAAATTCTCATATGATGAAAATATATACCTCGCTTTGTTTAAATAAGCTGTGCAATGCTGTTGCTGTAAAGTTCAACTGTACAAAACAGTTCCCCATGGAGTAAAGGAATGTTTAGTGCTTAACTGTACTGAACCAAGCCAGACCACTCAGGCTGAAGTGAGGTAAAAGAAACATGATGTCCTCACAAAATCAATGCGAATGTCCTAAGGGAGTTAACACTCCTCATCACCAGGCAGACAGGGAGTGTAAGAGAAAGGAATGATAGGTGGTTTGAATGAATGAGTTTTCTTTCTTTGAATGAATGATATAAGCTTTATAATGGTAATATATAGGTATGGGAAATAAAGGCTGTTAGAAGTCACATGTTTGGACCAAAAAAAAAAAAAATCAGCTGAATTGCTTTTTTTCACTTTGTTAAAAGTTTTGATGTGAAATTTCCACTGATTCAGTGTTTTGTTTTGTTTTTTTCTAGAATGAAACAGGGTTTACTGCAAGTTCCATTTATGTAGAAATGTTTCTCATCTCTGTAATAGTAATGTTAAAAAGCTCATGTTGAGCCTAAACTCACATATACTCATCTATATGCTGCATTCTCATTGTCTAAGACACTCTGTCGGGGTGTCTGACTCTTTCTTTCTCAGCTACTGATTCAGGACATCACACTGGTAGGTCTATTCAAGAGGGTTAGGGAAGAAAGCCATTTCAGGCAGCTGCTGGTGGTGTGAATCAGTGGTTTTCAAACTTTTTTGTTCGAGACACACATAAAATCACGTTAAAGTCTCAAGGCATGCCATAGCCATGCTCATGAAGAAATTGCCTCTTAACATGTGCTACTGTACATTTTCAGTCTATATATCTTACACTATTTCAGTTTCATTTATATTTTGTCCACAGTGTCATACATCTGAGAGTAAGTACAAGAATCTAGACCAGAGGAGAACATAAGTGTAACATACTGTGTGAAGCCTGATTGGAAACATATGCTGCTATGTAGTGCCAATTATTTTTTTAACCAACAACTAACAAAAAAAACCTTGTCAAGTCACCTTGATATTATCATCGTTCATCATAATCATTATCAATTCCTTGTGTCAATGACATTGCCATGATACTAAGCACCAATGTATTCAGTGCCAAGATATTCACAAAGAGATGGGTTCAACTTTCTCTCAAAAGTAGATGGAGACTTGATAGAGTTTGGGGTAATTAATTCCACCAATTAAGAACAACAGAGAGGAAGAGTCTATCTGGGGATTTTGATTCATGTACAGATGAGGGCTTAAATATCAATACATCCATTCATCCACTCCAGTATCTATACCTCTTATTCCTTATGGAGTTGCAGAGGCATTGGAGCCTATCCCAGCTGACATTTGGCAAGAGGCTTGGTACAACTTTAGCCGGTCACCAGCCAATCGCAGGGCCACAAAGAGAGACAGGCAAACACTCAAGGATCTAGAATTTACATTAAAAAAATTATAGGACAAAGGCCAAGGTCGTGAAGTCTAATGGTCATCTCTTTCTTGTAGAACATCCATCTTTCTTGAGCATGACTCACCAGATGGACCATTCAAAATCTTTCAACTTTTCATCTGGGAAAGAGCCTATAGAAATTGTTTGGAAATGATTAGAGCTTTTTAAAAGCATATCAGGCAGGAGATTGTTTACAAACGGTTTATAGGGCAGAATGTAAGCTATTTGTATCAGAAACAAAAACATCATTTTATAGTGAAGTTTACAGTGTTATGTGTTTTAATTTAAAATAGAAATGTGGTCCAGATCTAATCCCCAAATTCCACATAAAGGGAAAGCGCTGTGCCGCGCTTCAGTCTTGTACTGTACCGCGGAGCACTTTGCTCCCACTCTAGTTTATCAGAGCAATTCTACTGCCCGCGCTCTGGCACGCCAGATTCGCTTCAGATGTATTTTCTAAGCGGCCTCTTCAAAACTTTGTAAGTTCACTGTCGTTGAGAAAGCACCAGAAAGGAAGTCAAGCATGTGGAGTATGCAGAACTTTCAAATTAAACAAAATACACAGACTCTCGAACATAAATTTCCTCAATAGATTGTCATTATGTCACAAACGGAGGCATGAGCATCAGGTAAGCAGTCAGTCAGAGGGTCCCAGAGGCAACATGACATCATGGAAGAAGAAAAGTGAATCGTAGAGGTACAAAGATTTATAACATTCTATATATGACACCAAACATCCTTTCTTCATGGATATAGGCATATAAAAGTGGAATTAATCACAACACTGTATGGTTGGGACCAGCAAAGGGACCTTAGAGAAGTGAAGTGAGGTGTTGTTTATTTCTCTTCTCAGTCCATGAAATGTTTTATTAATGTGTGATATCACTATTCTCACAAGAGCTTCTGAAGCTGTTAGCATCTCTGTACCAGTAGTCATCTTGCTCATAGTTTCCACCTCTTCTTGGATAACAATGCTGATTGGGCCGTTCTGCTTTAGGCTGCTCACAATTGTTGCAAACTGGGGCTTTGAAAGATGGATGTGCTTTATTACAGATATTAAATAAGGCTGATCCATCTGAACTGCAAGGCTACTCTCTCTGGTATTTTAAAGATCATGTATCTCTTTTGCTTTGAATGCCAGCTTGTGAGACCTAAACATTGTTGGCATGTAATAAAACTGCCATATGCTAGTTCATTTTTTCCCTATGTGTTCTTGCATGAATTTTTTGTGTGTCAAATTTAGGTTTTAAACCTGTTTGTAGATTAAAATAATTGCTTGAAATATATACAACAGTATTACACATTTCCACTTTAATTCATCTGGAGGTTACATAATTTTCATTGTCATTACTTCCCTGGTGCTTGGGTGGGTTATCGAGCATCCCAAAAATTGGTCTAAAATCACAGACATGCAGTAGCACTCTAAATAGCTATGCAGTCTGCTCTCTAAATCAAACACTCCATTTCAAAGTCTTACAGCTGAGTGCTACAACTCTCCGAAGATTGTTAGAAGGATCAAATATCCAGATGTGCATTTCAGGAAGTCATCCAAAGCACGAGCACTTGAATGAAACATCTGCATTTGTCACACTTGGAGCAGCTAAGGACACTAAAATCAACACTGGAGTGGGGGAGGGGAGGAGCAGTTGCTTCTTGGATCCAGATGAAGAACTGGTCCAGGCAGTCTGCAGGGACACACCTGGAGGAATGTACCATGTGACCCAACCTCTGCCAGCTGCATGTTTCAACAAGACGAACCAACACAACGGGACAAACAAAACACTTTTCTCTGCAGCAACTGGTGACAGGAAGGAAATAAGAGAGCAGAGAAAGCGAGGACGAGGAGAGAAAAACCACCAGAAGAGCTGGGAGGGTCCTGAAACGGGAGAGAATGTTGGCCCATTTGGAGAACCACCCATTCAGGCTGGGCAAACATTACTTGAACAAAGGAAAAGTCTGAAGCTGTTTTACGAGCTTAGAGTCTGTAGTTTTTACACTTCAAAATATTAGAGCATAAATTCTGTTTAGAGAATCTCCCAACACACTTCTCAGTTTCATTCCTCTTTCACAATCAAACAAAAACAAAGGGACTTTTTTCACACCCTGCCCCACATGATGCATCTCCAGCCTGATAATTCTGGTTTAATCTGCTGAGGACTAAGATATTTATCTGTGACCTATTTGCTGGCACCATGTCACAGCAGAGGTAACGTCTTGTTTTTTTTTTGGATGCAACTCGTTTTTCTTGAGACGGTGCCCTAGTTACTGAGACAATCCACAGGCCTCACTTGTTAATCATCTTTGAGACTACTGACAACTAAAATAGATTTTGATAGTTTCATTGAAGCTTGTTAAGTGGAGCTTAAGAGGAGGCGGAGAGAAGTTGGGACAATACCAAGGGCCCATGACTGATGGATGACCTAAAATTCTTCAGAAACCACACTGCGCATGAAATCATCAACTTATAGCCATACAGGAAGACTTGTTTATACTGCAGAAGTTTCTGGTAGCCTTTGTTCTAAGGCCAAAAATGTGATTGTATGACAGACTTTCAGTTACTTATTCTGACTGCAATACCTTTTGTACAGTTGAGCTATTTTGTAGTCTTCAAACAAAAAAGAAACATGGCACACACCACTAGATTACCAGCTTGTTTTCTGGTCTAATTACCCCCTTTCAAACCAAATCCAGAGTGGAGGCCCGATTATCTGGTGGTCTCTATTAATCATCATCATGGCAAACATATAGAGATTATAAAATCTTAAACAAATTTTATACCATGAGAGGCACCAAACATGAGGAGGTTAAATTTAGCAGTTTTGTACTTTTTGAAAGTGTGAGGAGAACATCAAGATGACCTATATAGCATTCTATACACTAGGGATGCACAATATTATCAGTGCCATATTGATCGGGGCTGATATCAAACAATTCGAAAGTGGAGCAAAATATTATTTCCATAGAGAAGTTTGTAGTGTTGTTATTTGTGTCTCCATAAAGAAAAGTGGACCAGATGTGATTAAACTTCTTCTGAAGCTGTTAGCATATTTGCTAATCCAGGGGCACAGATGGAATTTTGAACTGGGAGAACCAGGCTGTTAGCAAATGATTTCAATAATAGCCTAGTAATAGCCTATGGGTCAAAGGACTGCACTAAAAGCCATTTGAGAACTCTTATTTGAAATCAATTCACAATTGACATCTGTTCCTCATACAAATGGAAAGACACATTAGAAGCAACAAGTCCGTTGTTATTTAAGTAGAGACTTTGTGCTCATGACAAAAAATATCAGTATCAACAACGAGTTCGAAAATACTAATGTATTGACCAAAATCCAGTATCGTGCATCCCTACCATACACTATGCAATAACCTACATCCACAGTTTCTCACAGCCCTCAATCTCACATGGTCACATGGACTGTATTTTAAACTAACATGGCAGACAACAAGCAGGAGAAAATGAAAAAACTGCTGATTTTGCCAATTTGGTTACAGTATGCTTTACAGTTCCTTGAGTGTCTGCTTGGGAAAGATTACACCAAATCTGTAAGTTATGATTGTGTGTGGGGAATGGGTGGTTTTTACAGCCTAAGTAAACATATTTCTTAATGTTATTTAGATGGACGACTTCTCTCCTTCAGTAATACCAGCTGGTATTGTACTTTATATAGCTGGAAAGCCTATTTAATCACCTTTACATGGAAGTACAACCAGTAAGGATCGTGCAGTTTTTTGGAAGCATACATAAACCTGTGGGTAGCGTCAACAGTGTGTGACTTGAATCCTTCTGTCCAAAGCCAGCAAAAGTCTGATTGTCTGGTGGTATTGAAGCTAGGGTTGGTAATCTGATTTAGATACACTTTTTGTAATGCTGGTTAAAATGGTCTTTATGACCCGATGGCAATCAACTCATAATGAGTTCTTAAAACAGAGCGAAAAATATCCGCTATCTACAGCAGGAACAAACCTGGGGAAACACCAACCAATCATATCTGTGTAGCCCACATTTTAAACCAATCAAATCCCGTCACCATTCTGCCCACCTCCTGCGCGTACATTTTGCCGGCGTGCACAGACTCCGATTCAGTGCGTGTAGCCGAGCTGAGAGGGATCAGAGTCCGCGGGAGAATGCTTACCTGTCAAGTTTTGGCTTTGAAAATAAGGGAAGCCCGCTACGAGCCATCCCACAACCCCAACCAAGCTCCAGTATCCCTCACATTTTAAGACAGGTGTACAAGAAATCTAAAATAAACTCTTTGTTTTTCTTGGTTTGTTCTGCTGTTGGCTCTAATCTCATGACAGCTGCCACCCAGGCCGCTGCAGGCGGAAGTTCTAACAGTGAGTCCTTACTAACTTTCCATGTTTGTTTTTTTAATTTTACCTTGATAATGTTTCGGTGTTTTCCTACTGCGGACTGAGACATGACTTGGTGTAGTGTAAAACATAAATGTTGTGCTGGGGGCTGGTTTGGAGTTGAATCAGTCTTCTGGTTGTACAGTAAAACAACCAATACTGTGAAAAAAAAATAACTGAATTCACAGTATTTAACTGATATTTATTCGACAGTTAAGCAAAAACTACTGTAAATATAACTGAAATCACCTTGTTTAATTGTTTTTTTTATTTTACAGTAAATTCATCAATACTGTAAATGGAAGTGTTGTACTTCTCCTGTAAAAAGTATTCACAGTAACTTACTGGCTTATTGTTGCCAGTAAGTTACTGTAAATTTTAAGGTCATTTTTTTTTTACAGTATATGATAATGTTTTGGTGTTTTCTTACCGCTGACTGAGACATGACTTGGTGTAGTGTAAAACATAAATGTTGTGCTGCGGGCCGGTTTGGAGTTGAATCAGTCCTCTGGTTGTAAATCAGCAATGTTTGTGCATGTGGAGGGGGGACATTTTGGAGGAGGGGTGCTACATTCAAATTCATGCTTTTCCAAAAAAACAAAATATGTTCAATATTTACAGTCAGAGATCTGAATGTGTAGAGAACACCAAGTACTACACATTACAAAGTGAAAAACAGTTTGATGGTAGAGAGAATTTGTACCAAAGTTGGGCTGATTTACTTGAAACGTGTATCGTATTTTGTAAATTGGGGGCAACAAAATTGTCATGATTTTTGGTCCAAGTCCACTGTCAGTAGACTTGGACCAGAAATCAAGATTTGGCTATTGTCACATAAAAAAACAGTCAAATCAAAAGGGCAAGGAATAAAGACATGGCGATGACTGCAAACATGAAGCATACAGTAAGATGGACATCAGAAACAAAGGAGCAACTTCTGTGTTTACACAGAGTTCATTACAGCCCTACAGCGAACTGTAGTAAGACTAACAAGGAGAGGTTTTTGGTCCAATTCTGATATGCTATAGCTATCCCAGAATCTTACAGATAGCCCCATTCAAAATGAAAAAGAGACACAATTTTTGAAAATGTACACAATTGAGTACAATGAAAATACGAAATCCATATCCACCCTCTTCATCCACATTCAGCACACAAACACGCAAAGAAATTAAACTGAAACTTTAAACAGAAAACAGGAATCAAGGAATGAGGAAATGCTGCCTTGAATCAAAAATTAAGAAACACAGGACATTTGTTATTAAATAAATAATAAATATGGTAAATAAAATAAGTACATATAATGAATAAAATAGATAAAAACCACAAAAAAGCCCACAAAGACTAAATTTGAAGTAATAACATTTACAATACTTTACAAGTAAAAATATTTTAACTTAATTTCAAGTTATTTTTTATTCTTCTTATTTAAAAAAAAAATCATTTTCTTATTTTATTTCACGATATATTTAATTTTATTTTTTTAACCTAAGTGTTTTCTCATTTTTAAACCTTCAAGATGGCGTTTCCTCAGTACTTACTGGGTACTGCAGTGTGCTTTATTATTGTCTTTTATTTTTGATGCTTTTTATCAACACTGTGTATGGATTGCTGTGTGGGTGGGTTCAGGGGCTGGGTGGAGTGGGTTTGAGTCATAAATCCTTCATTTAATTCATTTGTCTGTTTGTAAAGCACTTTGTGCTACATTTTTTGTATGAAAAGTGCTATATAAATACATTTTGATTGATCAATTGATTGAACATTTAAGATAATAAATCTCTACATGATAATTGTGATAAAACATGGAAAATGTGATAGCAAAACACCAAATGTGTGACAAAACCTGCCCACATTTTTCATGCTTACATATTCTCCTCTCACTGTTTGTGGAAAGACAGACTGATGTTTGAATGTTCTCATCATCAAGTCATCCTTCATGGCTCTGAGCGGTAGAGACTTTATTTACTCTCCCTCATGGTATATGGTTGGTAGAGGCTGCACAGCCAGCAGAGGTTGAACTCTCAGCAGAGTATCAACAGGCACAGCTCAGTACTAAAAGTAAGAGGTGAGAAAAAATGACATTTTACTCTCACTGTATCTCCACCATCACTAACAGCAGTTTAAGCTCTGGAGTCATCCATTCAGAGGCTCCACTCGCTGATGAATTCCAGCGCTGGGTGGGTCCAAACGCGTCAGCACAGATGAATCAAACCGAGGAGTGGGGAGGCCCTTCCTCTGCCCTCCCAAAAGTACCAATCAGGCAAAACAATGAGGTAGCTGCTCCTAGCAACAGAGAAATCTGTGTGCCAACAGGAGGAAGAGCTTTCAGGAACACATGGAAAAAAGCAGAAGTAGAAAGAAAGTCTCTCTTTGTGTAACCACAAAACTTCCTTCATCGGTTTCAACTTATGCAGATTTATTTTGCAGAATGTTTTACACAGAGATGCCTCCAAAGGCCCCATCATCAAACCAACCTTAAACAACTTTTTTAACAACACCCACACTGTAAAAATAGACTTGACAAACTGTCCTCTCAAAGTTACCCCAACATTTAACTTTTTAAAATCAAATGACTGAACAAATATAAAGCAGCATGGCTTTTTGAGTTAGCCGTGATACAAGAATAGAAAGAATGTTTTGTTTATATGTTTATTAAATACTTGTAATTTTATCTTCTATCACTGAGTGCAGTCATTCGGTGTTAGGATAAAGCATAATGATAAAAAATAGTACATTCTGCTGATACCATGACCAGTATATGATACATATGGTTGAAAGGCAAAGTCATCAAATCAGCTTAAATATTGGAGAGATTTTTATTATCTGTCCATATCAATAACTGCTTTTTAAACCACTGCCTGCTGATAACAGGCTGATAATACTGAGATAATAAAAAACAACTTTCATATGTAAACTTGCAATAATATACTAAATACTGGTCCCCAGTGTCTGGTGATGTGCTATTTTTGGTGGGGTGTCAGGCATATATTTGGAAATCTCTGACCTAAACTAAGCAGTTTAGACAGCTTTCTGTTATTTGGATAGCTTTAAAGCATTTTTCCAAAGCTTTTCCATTGCTAAACATAACATTACATACTTTGTTCTCTATTATATTGTAAGATGTGGAAGTATGTGTAAAACATATAAAGGGTTAATATACACTTAACGAAAATCAATTTAAAAATTAAAGTTAAAAGCCCATTTTACATCACGTTCTCACTGTTGCACAGATAGTTGAGTGATCACAGACATTTATTAATAAAGGGATGCAAAATTCTATCAGAACAATTTCAGAATCAGCACTTAATAGCTAAAATAGCTGATTACTGGTATTGGCACCTACAACACCTCCGCCAGTTTATATGTACCCAACACACCTAATATATATTTTTGTCACGTTTGTCGTGTATATAAAATTCAAATGTGTCAATAATGCCTCGCCTTATCATCACATTATCATCCTTCACTGTCTACATTTTGAAATAAATAAAAAGACATTCATAAAAATAACAGGTTATTGCTTTTTTGTAATACATGTTTTTTAACACAAATAGACCATCAAAATGCATAAAGCAAAATTCATAGTTTGTCTATTAATACCAATGTCTGCAAGAAATTAGTTCAGTACTGGTAGCACATCAAATGTCAGCAAACCAATATTGTGTATCATTGTAAATATAATGAATTTAACCGTATATTCAATCGCACCAAGTGCTGAACTTGTTTGTATGACTGCCTTTTTGGAAAGAGGTTCCCTGGATATTAGCTTTTGTGTTATTGAACAAAAACTATAAAAGACAAAGATGCAGGTGCCTTTAGAGGACTGTAGGAAATTCTGTGTCCCATGAATTTATTATTTCATATGGAGGAAAAAAAACATGGTTTTTAGGGTGGCACAATGTTAAATAAAAATATTAGTATCAGCAGATATGAACACTTCTGCCAGTGTTTATGACTGATACTGTATATCATCTATACACATATAGTAACATACATTTCATTCATATTAGAAAGAACAAACAATTCATAATGCTTGACCTTATTAGCATCCGCATTTAAAATTTATACATAATCATTATCAAAAAATAGTAGTTGGTTACAAACAATAATCCAACAGCGTGCATCATCGGCCCATCTCATGGGCCATTAGAAATGTCAGAACTTCTCTTTCATTTCCGCATCCCTAGATTTACATTTTGCGTAATTACAGCACTTGGGCAATGAAAAGTAAGTTTAGACTTTAAAAGAGAAGACACAATTTTCAAAATGTTAAAACAACCTTTTATTAAAAAATATGAACATCTATGCAGCCACATATACCTCAGGACTGTGAAAAATGCACATCCTGAAATCATTAAAACTGATTATCTCACGGCGTTTCAACTTCATAGCACTTTTCTGCTTGTTTACAGAATGCTGAATGAAACATGCGAGCACAGTAACAAGCACAGCAGCTCAATTGTCCAAATCTCTCGATAAATTATGTCACGTACAATATTTACAGGATCAAGTCTGAGTGTGAGGGAGAGACAGGCAGGGTTCAGCTTTAACCAAACTGTAGAGGGCTGGGCAGTGAGCAGGGGAAAAACTTACACAGGAACCACATGTGTTTGTAAAACCGCATGCCAGACCATCGGGTGACTCATGTAATTGCTATCAAGGCTAAATCCAACACTGCATAAAAAAAGGAAAAAATGTTGTGTGGGTTATTTTTTTCATTTTTTAGAGTTATATAACTTCATCTGTTTAATTCTGCTCTGACCCAAAACCACAACAGTTGACACATTTCAGGACAATGACACGTCTTATAGTCCACAACTCTCATTTGTCCAAAAGTGAACATAGAAAAGAAGAAAGCTACTCCAGCTACAGAGACACTGAGAAGAAAAGCTGCATTGACTGTGCCTGCCTGCAGCTGTAAGGGGTTGATGTTGGCATCAAACCGGGAGAGGTAAGACCACCGTATAAGACCACCATATAGGGCAATGCATGTAGGCTGGGAAACAGAGAGGTTTTGAATAAAAAGCACTAATATTACAAAGAATTGTTTTTTTTTAACCATTTGTTAAAGAGATCATACTTTGTCTTACCAGACTATGTTCATTATCACAGATGTTTGAAAACACTTCTGTTTTTACAGACATGCTGAGTGCTCCTGATCCACCTGTATTCTCTCCTGTCTGAGATGCTCTGTTCAAGCTTTTTCCTCCTTTTCCACATGAGCCCAGTCTGTTCTGACTCATCAGGTTACTCAGAGGAAATTTCTCAGTTCAGCACAATTGAGAGCCATGTTTTCAATGGCTCTGACTTCTTTCTATAATATGCTCTGCAGTAGCCAATGGGCTTAAATGACTGACATTACTGACATTACTGTTCACAGAAGCAGAGAATTAAAGTTCTGAATTGGATGGATTTTGATGTCTTGTTCGTGACCCACGAACGAAAAAATGACCCACAGTTATGTATTTCCACTTAATGAGATGTTTCAGTATTTTTAAGAGTTGTTTGAGGTTCAGTTGAATAACAAATAACTTAGTCTCTGTGGTTTTGATCAGCTCTGTCCTTGCCAAGAAAAAAAAATGGCACAAAAGCAAAACTATATATGCTGCAGAGAGCTAAAAAAAAAACAATTCTTCACTTTCGCAAGTCCCTCTGTTTTGGAGCTACTTTGGAAAACTACATAGCATATGAGTCAATGCATAATCTCCCCAGCTCTTTTTTAAGATGAACTTACCAAAAGTTCAGTTAATTACTCATTATCACAAAGCATCTGGCCCAGTCATGAATGTAAAGCCTAACATGTTAGCCAGATTTCTCTAAACAGAGGGAGAGCTGATCAAAATGACATTGGCTAATATTTACATAATTAAAATGAACCTTATTCAGTGTAGGCTACAATGCTTACTACTCACAATTACGTCAAGTCAGGGGAAAAAAGCACATCTAAGGCTGAAAAATATCTCATAGTTTTTAAATTATATATAAAAAATAATAATAGATGCAGATGGACCCACCTGATTTAGTGTCTGTAATCAAACTACGGACAGCAGGAAGTGGCTTTATCTCATGGATTAGCATAAATGCTAACAGCTACAGTAGCAGTTTTAGCCAATCTTGACTGCCATTAAAAACAATTAACAACACTAAAAAGTTACCTATAGCAAGGATATATATATAGACTGCAGCAGTAGCCACCACCTCCTACATTATCTCAATAGCCATAATGAATGTGATTGATAGAACCAAATGTCCAATCACTTGTCAAGTATGCTATTGAAAGTTTCTGCCTATTGCCAAACACTTTCTAAGGTCCTTTCTCCAGATGGACTAGTGAAATATATATTAAAACTCCATCTGGTGTATCAGGTTATCATTATTACTATTGTAAAACAAAAGGCAACTTGTGATGCAGGAAAAATTAAACCAAATCAGAGGTGGCAAAAACTGCAATTCTGTGAGAGTTTGCTTGAGGCCTGTTGCAGGGATTTGATCGACAGATCTGCAAGTCTATGCAGTGTTTTTTTTTTTTTTGAGTCCTGCCTCACCATAGCCTCAGTAGGTTGATCTAAAGTTTGGTACAGTATTCAGAAGTGTCATATGCTCCTCAGTTAACTGAACGGCTAGTGTCACAAGCCTTCATTTAATTCTATCACCAGTCAAAGATATAAGCCACAGCACAATATCTTAGCAAAATCAATTGAATACTAACATTAGTGCTCTTTCTACAGTTAACCCATTTTCCCTGTCAACATGTACTGCTCTTATATGGCGGTCTTGCCTCCTCCGATATGATGTCGATGTCAATGCACCATCCAATAAAGAGTTTGTCTGTGCTGCAGTTTTAGCTCAGTCTCTCAGCAGAGAAAATGTCTGCATGTCTTTAAGAATGTGCCAGTAGACTGAGGTGAGGCCCCTTTAATTTTCCATCTCTGTGTCTCTCAAAGTCTTTATTTTCTCCCACTTCAAGATACAGCCACACTGTATGACGGAGCAGGTGTCTGAGGTGTTTTGCCTGTTAGTTTCATAGAGTTCGACTCCATCAGGTTGCTCCCACTGGACAGCGTGTTGGTCATGACATGGCGAGAGTGATGGACCGCTGAGAAGCACTCCTTGCAGCGCTTGCCCACCAGGTAGAGGATTTCAAAAATGGAGAGGAGGATACAAATCAGGCTGGTGACCACCATGAAGAGGGTGAAGATTCTCTTCTCAGTGGGCCTGGCGATGAAGCAGTCCACCTTGTTGGGGCAGGGCTTCTGTTCACACTTAATGAGCGAGGGGAAGTCATACCCCTCATAGATGTGGTACAGGAGGTAAACAAAAGTGGCATCCACACCTATTTTGAAGACCAAAGTGAGGACGTAGGTCCACCACAAGCCTCCACGCTTCTTGCCTGTGTTCTGGTAGAGACGGCGGCAGTTCTCACCATACTTGAGCCGGTTTTTCCGCTCTCTGTCCTCCCTGTAGGCCACATGCATCACCACCAGGAGAGACGGGCAGGTGACAAAGATGAGCTGCAGAGCCCACAGCCGAACATGGGAGACGGGGAAGAAGTGATCATAGCAGACGTTGTGGCATCCTGGCTGAGCCGTGTTGCATTTGAAGTCCTTTTGTTCATCGCCCCATACCTTTTCTGCTGCCACCACGAACACCATGACCCTGAAGAGGAACACAATGGAGAGCCACACTCGGCCAAAGGCAGTAGAGTACTTATTCACCCCACTGAGGAGGCCCTGGAGGAATGCCCAGTTCATGATGGGGTTTGTTCACAGTCTGTCTGCTCTTCCCGCTGACGGAAGACAGAGAAAACACTTCTTAGCTCAAACAGCACCAACAGAACTCAGGAAAGCGTCTCTCTATGACAAAAAGAAAAAAACAGTCACACCACAGATTAAGAACAAGCAGGAACAGTAATGACACAAACTGAAGGGGAGCTGGAGATTTAATTCACGTGCTGAATCAACTTAAATGTTAAAATGAGCAAAGACAGAGAGTGACTCAAAGTGCCCAAAAGTTTTGGAAAGCTCAAATTTGAGAAACACTTAGACTCTTTAAGTAGGTCGATGTCTCGGAGTATAATCTGAAAACTCTCACGCGAACCGATCCGTCCGACTTGTCTCAACGCGCTTCCAGGTTTGTTCCTCCCGTGCGCAATTACGCGTATCCAATATGCCCAAATGTACACGAAACATGCCAAAAACACGTAATCAAAGACATCCCAACATTTTCCCAAAACTGAGCAGTGTTAATTTAAGCAAGATTATTGTAATACTTACAGTTAAAAAGCTTCTGTTGTCGTTCAGAGTCGAGGCGGAGGAACAAGCTTCGGGATGAATCTCACCGACGAGCGTCTGAGCAGATTTCTCAACAGTCCGGGAGTGGAGGGGGTGGAGTTGTCTGCCTGCCATGTCTTCTCACTACTCAACCTGCTCAGGTGGGGCAACAATGCTCCATCTAAAACTTGTTTTTATAAGCAGGTAGAGAATCATGGGTGATTTAATTCTTCCTCAATTTGAATTTTGATTGGTTCTTGAAACTGAGCACATTTGATTCAAACAAAGAGCCCAGCGCTTTGTCATCTTAGCAGTTATGTTAATTTAAGAAAAAAACTTCACTAGTAAAGATTTAATAAAATATTGGGTAACAGTTTCTATGAAGCCCACATTTATAATGCATTATAACGGCATCCATAATGCATTATAATGCATTCATAATGCTTCATAACTACACTCATAATGCTTTATGATGCACTATATCAACAGTCATAAAACAGTACGATATCACTTATAATGAATTATAATGACTAGCTCTATCGTTCATTATAAGTGATATCATAATGCTTTATGACTGTTGATATAGTGCATCATAACGCATTATGAGTGTAGTTATGAAGCATTATGAATGCCCTCATGGAACAAGTCATTATAATTCATTATGAATGACATTACAATGTTTTATGACCTTTGATAAAAAGCATCATGAAGCATTATGTTTGCATATAAGTGTAGTTATGATGCATTATGAATGCATTATAATGCATTACGGATACCGTTATAATGCATTATAAATGTGGGATTCATAGAAGTGTTACCAAATATTGTTATGGCAGACTTTTTGATTCCTACAAAGCCACGATAATTTTAATTGAAATAAACAATCACTTTTATGTGGCGTAATGTGCTTGGGTTTTTTTTTTTTAAACACCAGGGATGGCAACTTTGGTTTACCAAGAGAGCATCCTCAATACTTTTCCGGTAGCCACCTGGACATATTTTCAACAATCTTAAATATGTTCGTGATTTGACTGAAAATAGTGAACACATCTTCTCTTAAAGATCCCACACAAAATGAAATTACTTTTAATGTTGTTATAAGGGGCTTGGGGAGCTGAAAAACGTGACATCTTTTATTTTACTGTCTGATACTGCTGGTCCCGAAAATAGTCATGAAGGAAATAATTCATGAAATATATTTGAGTCTTAAGTATTTACGGGAGCTGCAATGTTGCAACTCGTCAGACCTTACTCTTCATATTTAGTGACAAGCAGACAAATTATGTCCTTTTATGAAGGCATGAGTAATAAGTAATTAATTGAAATGATTTCTCAACATGCACAACATAACCAAACAATAAAGGCAGACAAGCCACAACAAATTGAAACAAATTCCAAAAGCCACAGATTCAAACAATAGGCCTCGAAATGAAGAAAAACATTTTTTTACAGATGAGAAAGGACCCACTGTTTTGTATGTTGGTAACAGATACTTCTGAAACTGCACCCTCATTACTCATTATTTGTACAAGTTGTAACACAGGCAGCCTTACCTAAAGGTAGAAATCAAAGATAATTCAGACAAATATTTAGATGGTGAATAAGGCTTGTAGACTGCCCTAAAAAGCACAAAAATATATTGACTGCTTAAAAAGATCTCCTGCAAAAAGCTCACCATGCCTTCATATCAACAAAGACAAATCTGAACAGAAATATCATATCCACTAAAAAAGTGTATCACTGTAAAGTAAAATTAAATATATTTGGAAAATTACATTTGCCAAAATTAACAGACGATGCACGTTTCTTTTGGTACATCCACCCTTCCATTATATAGCTTCTCCCTATCATCAGTGCATCATTTGAACAAATTAATACATTTTAATTTCACAACTTATTTGCCCAGATTTTCAACAATTAACTTTTTTTTTTCAAAGGTCTCATGTTCTGGTGTGACTGACCATTTACATTATGTTTTGGGCGTCTTTTAAGCAGATTTGATTAAAACTCAATTTTTTTTTAATCTCTGTAAAGGATAAGGTGAAGCTCCTTTCCCCTCTCCTTTGGAAATGCTGGGATTTAAGAAAACTGAGAATCTGGATGAGGCTATGATAATGATGTCTGATGGAAAGAGTTAATGGTCACGGAGAAGACTTTCAAAACAATCATGGCTCCTGCCTGTGAAAAGTAGAAAACACACATTTCGGTGGAGGCTGTACGGCTATGACATCATAAATTCCAGGAAGTAAAAACAGTCTTTCTTTAAAGAAGCATAGCACATTTTACAGTGAACTGAGGGTTCAATATAGATTTCATGCTCTCCCGCTCCCCAAGCCCCTTCTAACAATACGATGAGCAAATTAATTTGATTTCTCAGGACATGGAAGCTTTAGGACTTTTTGAGGATCTGCAGGAACCCTGAAAAGGAGCCATAAATTGGTTCTTCCCACAGAACTCCAAGTTAAAACCGTAAAAGCCTACCTTCCATGTTAGGCAGGTCGGAGTGGTCCTTTAGAGAGTAAAGCAATCAGATGCTATGTGAAATTAAAAACTCAAAAGGCAAAAAATGTCTCAATAATAGGCTCTGGTGTTTTTATAGAAAAAGAGGGAGTTTATTGAAATATTTACATGACAGATGTTGTGTATTCAAAGTACAAAAATCCATGGACACACCGTCTCGATAGAAACATCCAAACTAGCACACATTCTTCATTCACACATACTCTCCACAGTCAGAGATGATCACCTTCTGCTTCGTCTTGCCGTCTTTTGACCCCTGATTCTGCAGGAAAGAAACACAAACACACAACTTTATTAAAAAATGCAACAATGACTTGTGGACAAAACTTGTACCAATACATATTTAGCACCTAAGTTCAAATTAAATTGAGCTATGTCTTTTATTTCATCCTTAAAAAACAGCAGTTAGTAGCCAAGCAGCTTTCTTACAGATCAACAGTTTTGCTAATTTTGTTTTTTGGATATTTTTAAAAAGCCATTCAGTATTAATAAAATTATTCTTATCAGTGACTGGAGTCATTCTTTTATCCTTTTTGTCACTTTCTCACCTTCATTTTCTGTCCCTATCTGACGTTATGCTCTATTAAAAGACAAAATACTCCAGCCTTTTCTGATTCTGTAACAGCAAATTGGTTTTCCTGTATTTCTTTGCACACTCAGTTATAATGAACAACACGATATCCAAACATGAGGAGGCTCATGAGCCACAGAAAATTAGTAAAACGATCAGGTAACACAGCAGAGTGGTCTATCACTCAAAGAAATCCTCTTGAACAAGCTGAAAAGTATTTCTTAGTGTAGCCATGAACTTGTTTGCTCACACCACACTGAAAGAATGCGGCCTTGTGAGTCCCTGTTCATTCTGCAAAGCTTTAAAGCTGCAGTATGTCATTTATTCTTTGTGTCACAAAATAAAATTACCTGTCAACATCTGATAAGGCACATAAGAAATCATTAGGCATCTGCGCTTCAGCCTTGCTTGTATCAAGTGAGTAGAAGACCCAGCAGAATGTTCATACTTTACTAAGTTGTCTGTCTGTTGCTGAAAAACATCGATCATACGGACAGTATGTGCTGTTTTCACTCAAGTGATTTTTAAATAACAAAAAAAAACAACCTACCTGTTTTGGAATAGGAGTCCCAGATTTGATTACATTAAGACAAACATTTGTGTTTTGTTGTAAACCTTTTAGGCCCTCACCTCCATTGCACGGAGCACGTCCATCCCCTCCACCAGGTCACCAAACACAACATGTTTCCCATCCAGCCAGTCTGTTTTATCAGTTGTTATGAAAAACTGAGAGCCATTTGTGTTTGGCCCGGAGTTGGCCATGGAGAGCTGTCCTGCAAAGACAGAAGACAAAAGGTTGAGTATTTGCAGAACCTTCTGGTAAACATGGACCGTGAAAGATTATCTTTAGAGAGACCTCACACCACAGCATGAGTCCTGACAGCCACTTGATAAACATCTTACCTGGAGCGGTGTGCTTGAGGACGAAGTTTTCATCATCAAATTTCCGTCCGTAGATCGACTTTCCACCAGTGCCGTTGTGGTTTGTGAAGTCTCCTCCTTGGCACATAAACTGAGGGATGATGCGGTGGAAGCTGCTGCCTTTGAAGCCAAAGCCTTTCTCATGTGTACACAAGCAGCGGAAGTTCTCTGAAGAGGATGGAGAAATGGATGTTTATAAAACCATGTTTATAGGAGATTCTATAGGCACACATTATGAATGTAGATTCACTTCTTTATAATTTATTTTAAAGCATTTCATAGGGGTGTGTAAAATTACTGGAAAAGTGATAGCAACAGCAAATAATTTCAAGTTAATTATGAAAATCTGCAGATTTGAAAGAGTTTGCTACAACAAAACAGGGCAGAATAATGTTGGAAAAAATGATACTGCATTAATTTATCCCCGAGTTATACAGTAGGTACGGAAAGTACTCAGACCCCCTTAACTTTTTCACATTTTGTTATTGCAGCAGCCATTTCCTAAAATCATTTAAATTCATTTTTTCCTTATTAATGTACACAAAGCACCCCATATTGACAAAAACAAAAGAAAACTGAAATTTCACATGGTCGTAAGTATTCAGACCCTTTACTGTGACACTTGTTTTTTAACTGTCCATTTCTTCTGATCATCCTTGAGATGGGTCGACATTGGAGTCAAGCTGTGTTTAATTGTATTGATTGGACTTGATTGGGAAAAGCACACACCTGAATACTTATGACCATGTGATGTTTCAGTTTTCCTTTTTTAATAAATTTTCAAAAATGTCTACAATTCTGTTGTTTTTTATCAATATGGGGTGCTATGTTTACATTAATGAGGAAAAAAATGAACTTAATTGGTTTTAAGTAATGACTGCAGTATAACAAAATGTGAATAATTTAAGGTGGTCTGAATACTTCCCGTACCCACTGTATATCAGGATTTTTATAGTAATATTTAGATAACTTCTGCATAATTTTAGGTTCAACAATTAGGTTAATTTACTCTGAGTAGCTCCAAGTTTTTAGTTTCTAAAATGCCACTATTTTGGGATGTTGTATGCCTGTAGTTTTCAAGATTGTCTTTTAAGAGAGAGGGTTTTTTGACAATTTATGTTTTAAAATTTTACAATAAACAGAAATATTTCATTTGGGCCGCTGGTTAAAGTTGTTCGTGTCTCAAAAAATGTAGGTTTGTGAGTAAAGAGTTTTATTTTCCGATTTTATTTAATAAATCTGTGATTGAGGTTTGGGACTGCAGCTCATCATCGACACAGTAATCGTGATGTGAAACATGAAAACATTTCATTACATTCAAGCTTTTTTGCATCCAGTTTTGGCACTGTAAGCAAAAAACATCACTCTGTCCACCACCTGAGTTTTTGAACCTGAATCATTAAGACATCTTTTTTAATTTACCATCAAGCCTCTTCAGTAGCATTACTACTATCGGCTTTTCCCTGCGTGTTGGCACTGCTGATAGGTCTGTTGTTAACAGGCAGGGGGTGGGCTGTTTTGTTTTTGTATTTTTTTTGTCGTGTGGAAAGAGAGAAGCAGTTACCTCATAAATAACCTGGGAAGTGTCCCTTTCAGCTATTTTAGTACATCAATAACCATATTGACATAAACAATACTGACTCAACTTATACCTAAGTTAAAAATTACCAATATTTTTCAAACAGCTCAATGCATCTCTCAGCCCTCACATGGACAGACTTTTTTTTACAGAGCAAATGTCTCATTGTTGCCGGGGGTCTTTCCAGTGTTTCCTATGGCAGCAAATAAAATAGCCCAAAATAGATAAGAGTGCCATCAAAAGTAAAACCTGTCACAGCTGAGTATAAAAATGTAATAATTTTTAAGGCATTCCCAAATTAAGACTGCAAACTTTTTTGAGATCTGCAGGGACTCTGATGTAACGTAAGAATGGGACCCAAACTGTCTTTTGTTTCACGCTATATCAATAACTGCAAAAAACACAATAAATATACAAAAATATTAGGTTGATTGTTTTTATGCTGGCAAGAGAAAATAAAATCCACATAAGAGCAACATTTTAGTTCTGTTACAGAAAATCCTTGGTGATCTTAACATGCTAATTTCCTCTTTCAGAGGTAGTAACAAAAAATCTGTCAAAGCAGACAATACGTTTGCATCCCAGACATTTGATTATTTGCACTCCCTCGCACAACACTGTGTAAACATGGTACATTTCTCCAACATGTGGTAAAAGCACTCAGCTGTCATACCGGCAGTCATCGGAACGATATCCGCCCGCAGAAGAAAGCGCAGCCTCCCTGCTGGTTTGTTTCCAATCTTAATGTCCATGTAAACCTGAGGATTGACTCTGCCCTTTTTAGCCGGAGGTTCATCCTGCAAACAAAAGTCATATTTAAGCCACTACCTGAGAACTTTTTTAAGAGTCAGAAGTGCACAAAAAGAGCCCTGTCTCACCTCCTGTGCTGCAGTGTTGGTTGATTCTCCACTGGCTGCCTCCCCGTCTGCCTCCTCTGAAGTCTTCCCAGAGAACTTTTTCAACCAGTCATCATCCGACCAAACTGTGGACAAAACAAAGAATGTATCAGACACAGATTTGAGTTTATGTCTATGCAAGGTGTTATTCAACAAAGCTTCTCTTTATAACCTGGTCGAGAGGAGCCTTCTTTTATTCTCATGGGTTTTGCGATGTTCACTCGGATTGTTCTTCCAAAAAGTTCAGACTCATTCTAGCACAGGAGACAAAAAAACACATTTAAACAGGAATCGTACTCCCTTTGCTTTACTGGGCCTAAAACATCAACAATGCTTTCAAAGCAACAGCTCCGTCATCTACTCACCATGTTATCGATGGCTGCAGCAGCATCCTGTGCAAGAAAAGAAAAGTTAAGAGAAAAAAACGCTAAATTCACATCCCTCCCATAAAATCATGCACAAAGACGTCAAAGATAAATTACTTAACAGACCTGTGAAAAATGTCACATCACTGCAACAATAATGAACTGATCATTTACCTTTAGCACAGTTAACCTTATGTGGTGTTTTGATGGTTAACTCTTTTAGGAATTTGTATTAGCTTAGCTTAAAACCTGCTACAGTTCAAACTTAATCACTTCCTTCGAGTTAAAGAGTTTGCCTGTCCTTACATTTCTCCTCTGATCAAACGACACATGCATTAAAAACTGAAGTAATGTCAACATGGACTTGAGTATCCTGATCACGAGAGTATTCAGGATATGGCGTCCATGCACACAGAGAAAGGTGATCATTAACTTATTTGTACACATGACAATTACCATAATTACCAGAGTTGTTATTTTTCCAACAAAAACACTGCAGAGAGCAGTGGGATGAGGCAAGTACAAACTCAATACCAATGAAGTAGGATTTAAGTAAAATGTAAGTAGAAACAGAGTACATGATTCGCAAATCCAATTCAACCTATTTTATTTTTTTTATTTAAATAGCAAAAACATTGCAAATAAATTTCTTGCAAGTCAGACAGTGGATGGGAGCCTATCTGCATGTTTGAAGTGACTTTTTCTCCTATGCACCTGTCTCCTGAATTAGATGTGTGAAGTACTCTTCTGATTAATTTAAACAAAACTGGGGTGCTGGTTTGGCGTAGTGGTTAGCACCCCATGTACATGCTTCTGCCGGTCCAGGTTCAAATCCCACCTGTGACCAGTTTGCAGAGTGTCTTCCCCTACTCTCTCTCCCCCTTTCACAAGCCTATCCACTGTCTCTCTCCTATCAATAAAGGCACAAAATGCCCAAAAATATACATGAGAGAAATTTAAACAAAACTACAAAACAACAGCTGAACAGGCTGGAAACAGGTGGGTGTCACAATTGGATATAAAAAGATTCATCCCAAAAGTTAACAGTCAACAGGATGGGGAAGGTTTAACGCTTTGAGAATGTACGTTACAGAGTGTCAAGGCTTCAACCAAATAGCAAAACCAGATTTCTAGGAACTAGAGAACCACAGTATCTCAGAATCTGGCATCTGTAGATGGTGCTCTCATGCTCTGACACAAAAGCAGATACTCTGAATCAGTGCTCCCCAAAGGTTTTAACTTGAGATCCCTTATGAACAGCCTACCTGAAGACCTAAGGGCTGCACCGAATGCTAATGTCTTTAAAAACAAACTCAAAACCTACCTTTTTAGTCGAGCTTTTACCTGAATTACCTTTTAGTGTTTTTATTTATTCTAATTACAGGCCACTTTTTATTATTATATCTTATCTTATTTTTTATCTTTTCTTTTTAAATCTTTTCTATTTTTCCTTATTTTATTTTGTAGTTTTCCTATTTTATTTTTCATTTATTTATTATTTATATATTTATGCATATATTAACTTAATTTCAAGTTATTTTTATTCTTCTTATTCTTTAAAATTCATTTTCTTATTTTATTTCATGATATATTTAATTTTATACTTTTAACCTAACCTCCAGTGTTTCTTCAGTTTTAAACCTTTAAGATGGCGTTTCCTCAGTACGTACTGGGTACAGCAGTGTGCTTTATTATTGTCTTTTATTTATGATGCTTTTTATCAACACTGTGTATGGATTGCTGTTTGGGTGGGTTCAGGGGCTGGGTGGAGTGGGTTTGGGTTATAAATCCTTTATCTAATTCATTTGTCTGTTTGTAAAGCACTGTGTGCTACATTTTTTTGTATGAAAAGTGCTATATAAATAAATTTTGATTGATTGATTATGATACTGACAGACAGAGTATTATTTACCCACTCTAATTCAGTCAGAAAATCAACTAAATGTCACTTTTCAATGAACGTGGTATAACTTTATCTTTAGTCCATCAGTGTGATAAAAAGCAGGATCAAAAACAAAGACTCAGTGGATTTGAAGTTACATTTGCTTTTACAACTCATGAAGCCTCTTGTCTGACAGATCTACCGATGGATCATGAGCAACAGGTTGGTGACTCCGGCTTAAAAAACAAACGTCAAACAAAGTCCATGTTACCATAGCCATTAATGTATAAGGGATTTCACATGAATGATGCACTAATACGGTTCAGATCGGAAAAAGGGATGCACTGAGACCCCTTTTTCAAAATATACAAGATCAAGTTCTTCCACTTTGGGCACACACCATTCCCAGCTACAATATGAATACTTGGCAGTACAATCACAGTTAATGAAATTATATAAAAGTTGGTTTTCTTTTGGTTTGATGCTCCTCACATCAGTACATCCCTTATTTGAAAGAACTCTTATTAGAAGAACAATGGTGAGCACGTACCTCTCCCAGTTCAAACTCAATAAAGGCAAATCCTCTGTGCTTTTCTGAAAGAAGAATAGGACACAATGGTACACATTAAAATATATTTTAACATGGTCAACATTTTCACATGCGAGTTAACATCACAGTGAAACACCTGATTGTACCTGTTTCATAGTCCAAAGGTATCTGGATGTCTATGATGTCTCCAAATGGGATAAAAGCCGCATGTAAGACCTTCTCATCCACCTCCTCTGCCAGGCCACCTAACAGAAACACAAAGGAAACATTAAATATAAAATACACCACCATCGTAACTTCTTTTCAAAGTACAATATATTAAGCTTAGACAACTTCTTAAAACTTAAAACGGGCTGTATGTTGTGTAAAGTTCTAAAGCATAGGCTGGCACCCCCTCCACTGAATGCCTTTATCAAACAGAAAATAACCACAGGCAGAATCACAAGAGCCACAGTGTGAGGTGACTGTGTGGTTCCCCTTAGACGAACCAGCTTTGGTCAAAGTGGTCAGAGGCAGCACATGACGGAACGGTTTATCAACATAAGTCAGAAAATGGGTCATCTAAAGGACAAACCAGATCTGTGACATCATCTAAACAAAGTGTGTACACAAATACATCTCTAACATTGCATACATATTTTCATCTCTGCGTACAGTGCATGATGATGTCTGTTTATGGTAAACCTGTGCAAAATAACTGATGTCAGCAAGTGTGCAATTATAAATGAGCATTTTTACTTCCATGTGGAATATATCAGCACTTAAGCACTCTACATTTGACCATTTAACAGCTTATGCACTACAACACTTAAACTTAAATACTTCAAGATCTCAGTAGCTTCTGTGTATAAAAGAAAGTGAATTGATAGAACTTAACAAATGGTTTGATATGAGTTATTTTTTTCTTTTAGGTAAAACAAAAGCTCATAAGTTTTGACAACTTGCAAATCAAAATGAAGTCAAAATCCAAATCAAATCAAAAGATTAAATATAACCAAATATCTTGCAACTGATGAATTTAGTTGAAAACCAAATATTACAAATATGCAAATGAAAAAGTCAAAAACCATTCAGTATTATGTTAAACTAAAGGAATCCTTTACCAGAGGTCCTTGCACACTTTTCAGCGCTTTGTTTTGTTTCCATACTTGACCTTCTCTGTGGAGGTTTGGGGTAACAAATACAAGACGAACATTTATTCCACTTGAAGATAAGGCAGAAAAAAATAAGAAGTTTAAAGTGATCACATTATCATGAATCCATCAAAAATGAATTATTTGCGATAAACGTTACTGATTTGGTTATTTTAAAACGGCACAAATAACGTTCAAGTCAAAAATATAACTTACTTACCATATGCACTGAAGGAAAGTTGTTTTTGGTCGGAATAACTTTAAGAATAATGTGAAGCAGAAACGTGCATCAGTTAAGGGGTAAACCTGAGGAACAGCTGTGACAGTGACTTTTAGGAGTGTAGTTCACGTTACGCATTTAATAATTAGTTTTTAGTGATAAATTAAATGGTTTTTTGGCCTAAATGTTTTTTTTTGATGATTAACTATGTTTGCTTTGTTTCATATTGTTTGTTTCGCTTTGTCTTTGTTGAATTGAATTGAATTTATTTATTTGATAGGGACGATGCAGTTTAACATAGTTTCATCACTGAGTATGAATCTAATGTGCTGCACAGAGAGTTTATAGCAAATGCTAATTTCAAACTCTTGTCCCTAGTTGGGCCTTTAAATTTAAAGGTCAGAAAATGTACTATATTTAGCAGCATAAAATAATAAGAAGTTTAAAAAACAACAATAAAATACATGTTCACATAAAAACAAGTAATTACATAAACCAGTTCAAAATAAATAAATAGAAAAAAAATGTGGCAAACTAAGAATGATAACAGTTCTGATTTGCTTTTAGCACTTGACCTTTGTCGAGAAGGGTTTTAAGTCTGTGATTAATTTGATTTCTTTTGGTAATGAATTCCAGAGTTTAGAGCCTTAAAAAGAGAAAGCTGACTGTCCAAATGTTGACTTACATTTTGTATGCTACAGTTTCCATTCACCTTGCTTCTTGTTACTCTGCTGCTGTTCTGTCTTTGAATAAATTTGGATAAGGGTTCAGGGGCAAGATTATTAATACATTTTAAAACTAGTTTAAGGAAGGAAAACTGCATGAAGCTTTCAAAGCTCAATAGATATGTTTTATTGTGTATAAATGTTTAGTACAACACCAGCCTGCCAATGGGACTACAGCCGCACGGCTATAATCTCACATGTTTACATTTATATGTTCATTAACATCTTTTAAAAATAAACAAATCTACAATCTACAAACAGATGGAGCAGATATGACTGAAACTACAAAGGAAAATATCAAACTAAATATTTGGTTACGAATAAGTAAATATAAAATGCTCTGGGTTTTATGTTCTTTTCTTTTCTGGCTGCCAGTTTTTTGCCCTGAAAAGCTGACAATCATTTTTTATATTTGTGTAACTTAAATTAAGGAGCTGCAGGGTTGTCTTCAATGACTTACATATAGAGAAAGAAATATATATATATAGAATAAGGACAGGTATGACAGGCTTATGTATCAGCCTACACCTTTTCAGCCAGTCTGAGTCCTAAACATAATGTTGTGATTTTGTTTCATTGTTTAAAAGCACTGGTTGAGTAAACTTTGATTTGATTTGTGTTGTTGTTGCCTGAGTGTGTGTCTTGTAAATGAAGGAAGAGTCCTCGTTGTGTATCTGTCACCTTGTTTCTGCCTTATAATTTTGTTTTCTGTCTTTAAATGTATTAATATAGAGGGATTACGGCGTAAACATGCCATGGCGAAAGTCCAGCCCGTTACAAAGTCGTTTTTATTAATATGCACTGTCCCGTATTTTAAAGAAAATACATCAAATAAAAAGCAGAACAAACGGAGCCTCATCGTGTCGATGTACCGACTCTTCATTGTTTATAACATAACGCATTATCTTAATCCAGAGTAACAAAAACACTGATCAGGCTTGTTTCAGTGTCTGCAGCAGCGAGGGTGGCATGTTCCACTGAATCAGCCTTTAAATCTTTTTTTCTTTGACTAAACCTCAGTCTAATTAATCACACCTTAGCGTACAAACCCACCGCACAATAGGAGAAGCCCTGACTTCCGTTCTTTGTTAATTATTAAAGTTTAACTCGCAAAGTTTATTATAAAGTATGAACAACTTACCAACATACAACACTCGTTTGTTGGCCGCCATGTTGGATTTACCTTTCAACTCTGACCTCAGCCGCTTCCCATTGGTGCAGGACCGGAGCCCCGCCCCCTCGTGTCCTCCTCTGGCGCCCCCTGTCGGAGAAACCATGTAACCACGGACCACCCACAAGGGCAGCTGCAGCTTCTGCCTCTTAAGGTTTGACTGACGCTGAAGTTAGACAGATATTCACTTTTCTGAGTCACTAACTCGTCAGTGAAACGACAGAGTAACAATACGGACCTGTTTTTGAACACAGTGAGACAGACTGTGAGCCACACAGCTGCGTTTCCTCAGAGTCAGACAGCGTCAGTTCTGTGGCTCTGAGGTACAGTACAGGGACCGTCTGCAAATTACAATACTGAAAAACAATGCTGTAAATGAAATAAATAATAACTTCACCCTGTGGAGATGTAAGGTCATCAGAAGCACTGTGAACATACATGACAACATGTTTGTTTATGCCACAGCGAAGTTTGAAAAAAAATTGCACTGATATAATTTTCGGAATTTTGATGGAAAAAAGTTTAATACACCACAATCATGAGGTGTACTGTCAAGACCATGACATTAAAACAAAAATAAGAAATTACTGCTGATAATACTACGGCATTAAAATTTGTTTATATTGAACTATGTGGCGATTTTTTTCTCCTTTAAATTATGTTATTGTATAATTTACTGTGTACTATTACATTTACTATTATCTACTGTAGTTGCACCAAAGTCACTCTTTGGGTCAAACATCTTCAGTCTATATTACACCTTTTATTTTATAAAAACTTGTTAATATTGATTAATGTTATTCAGTGTATAATTACATTAATAACAGAGCTTTTACTGTCACCAAACTTACATTAAATCTCAAACATCTCGTCTATACTACAGTCCTTATTTTGTAAAAGAAAAAAGATATGTGTTTTTACATAGATATTGATACTAATTTCTGTTATTCAACGTGTATTAAATGTACTACTACCCACTGTAGTGTCACCAAACTCACACTAAGCATCAACAACTCCTCTAGTCCGTATTACAGTTCTTAAACTTAAAAAAAATCAGTTCCAGTGTTGGTTTACACCATTTTTATGTTAAGTAATGTATAATGTGTTATACGATTAATAATGGTTCAGCTACTGGTTTTGTGTCACCAAGCTCACACTTCAGATCAAACATCTCTTCTAGTCCAGGCTGCAGTTTTCATTTTTAATGAATATTTTTAATGTAATTCATTTGGTTTCTAGATTTTAATTTCTGTTATTCAATGGCAAATCTGTGAAAATCTTTCAGACAGACATTTCTGTCAATATTCTTTGACTTTGACATTTATGAATTCTAACCCTGTGAAATGCTTTTCAACCAAATTTATGTTTTTGCTGCATTGTATATTAAGCATTTTCCAGAGGTGTATATCTGCGAACTTAAACAAATTAAAATTCATTTTGTGTTCTTTAGTCAAACTTACATTTTTATGAAGAACTAGAGGGGTTACAGAAAAAAAATAAAATCATTTAACTAAAATGCAATTGTTCAACAAGAATAAAATAGGAATAAACTGCTTCAATAATCTAATGACTATTCCATAAATTATCCATTCATACCGTTAATCCTTTTCAGGGTTGCTGGGGCTGCAGCCTATCTTAGCTGGCATAGAGTAAGAAGCACACCCTGAACCAGATGCCAGCCTTCTTGTTGTGAGGCATGAACACTTTCTGCTGCGCTACCGAGCTGCACATCCATAAATTAATCAAACTCTAAAACAGTCAGATCATCATCATTCAAAGATCAAATATTGTTTTCCTATATAGAGTCAATATAAAGATACAAACAATAAGAAGTAACTACATTCTTACATAGATTCATAGTCAAATCGACTAAGAAAATGAATCGTTCATTTTACTGACCTTGACGTCGCATGGTACAAATATTATCAAAATAAGTTTTTAAATCTCCTAAAGAAAGAAATATGACACCTGAGACTTAAATGTTAAATGACTATTTTCTGTTACGTATGAATACAATAAAAAACTTTAAAATAATCTCCAGTACTTTGATATTTGATTGGCAGATTCTTTTTGTGAACCCCTCTATGTCTGGATTAATTTATAGATTTGTAGGGTACTTTAATAATTTCCATTTTATTTGTACCATCATTTTTAGTGAAAAGATTTTTAATGCTATTTCCTCTGGCCCTTCATATGACAGTGACCCTGCATGAAAATGAAGGTAGACATCTATAGAGATACAGCTATAGCATTGTTTTTCAATACTGCAATGATGACACATTTTTTTTACATGACTTACTTATTCACTTGATAGAACAAACAAGTGTTTGCTATGGCTCACATCTTAGAAACATCTAGTACTTCATTGTGTCTTCTCTGGCAAAACAAACTTCTGAGTTTTCACAGGTATTTCTGAAGTACTCCCTGTTCTCTGTGAATCTTTAGTTTGAGCTTTACCCTTTCATGACTCATCTTTAGCTGAGTCATTTATCTTTATTCTGATATTTACAGATTTCTTAGTTCTCTTAAAACTAATATTAGTCTGCATTTAACATCTCTTTAACCCTTGGTAACATGTGTCTTTCTTATCCGGATGCAAAAAAAAAAAAAAAAAAATTACATTTGAAAAAAGTTTTCAGAATGTGTTGTGTGTCTAAAATACTAAATGACAGAGCATTCTTAAAAATGACAGGCCGGCCTTGATGTTGAAACCCATTGAATCTTATTTTTATTGCAATTAAACATTGCACTTATATACAAATTTAGCTGAATTCATTAGTTATCAGGCTGAGAGCTTTTTGTCACACCATGCAAACAAAAGACATTTTGTTTTCTGAAGCTGCATTTATTTTTCAACACTTGCCCCATAAAGTCAGACGGAGAAGTTAGTTATTTCTTTCTGAAAATATCTTTGTTAAAGCTAAAAATATATTTTACTTACCAATTTGATACACAATTAAAAACACCACTATAAAATAGGCTAGTTAAACATTTTCATTTCAATTTATAGATCGATGTCACAAATAAAGAGAACATCTAAATAACATCCTGAATACCCACAACAGTTTAACCCACTCACAAATAGGACCAAAACGTCATCAATTGATGTAAGCATTAAAGTAACACAACAGTGGTAAAGTTGATGCATTATCCCTTTATTGAGAATACCACACACCCATTATAACATGATAGGATGGAGGAGCCTGTCTTTTCAAACCAAACCTAAAACTGTCAAGCAAAGAAAAAGAACGAGGCTCAGTTTCATTTTAGAAAATGGTTTCTCTCCTTTGCTGCAGAATGAAGGGTCATCATTCAAGGCTCTTTAGCATTACTGCTTTGGTTTTTCAAAGAAATAAAGAATTAGAAAATTATGAGTTGTAACCTTTTTGCAAAATATTCAAGTAGATTTTTAGAATGACATTTTTTTTTTCATATTTTTTTTGCACAGTTGTTTAGATGAGTCAAATGTTCGAAGTCTCAGTCATAAATCCCTCTAGATGTCTGCTCCATTCTCTGTGTCCTGAAACAACACAATGACTCTATAACTACTTCATATCATCAATTCAGCAAAGAACCAGCAGGTTACACAAGAAAGAAAACAAAATAAGCATCCAAATACTAAAATACCAAATGGTAAGTGCAAAAACGGTTGCAAAAAGAGAGAATAAAAGTCTACAAACCAGTAGCTGCTCCAAAGTCAAAGTCAATTTAAAGGGATAGCTCTTTTATTTGTTTGTTTTGTTTTGTTTTTGTTTCTTAAGTGGGGCAATAGTCAATATCGTTGCCAATAAGGCCCCTTGGACATGACAACATTGTCACCAGAAACAGAATAGTTTTTCCTTTGTGTTTTGAAAAGCACTCCTTCATATGGAGATGATGTGAAAACAATCCACATTCACATGGATCCACGAGAATGACTGAAAACGCTGTAGCATGCATGCCAGGCCAGTAGTTGGCGATGTTTCAATATGCGTCTGCGCACTTACGCTTTCCAGTGAAGAAAAACTTTTTATAAGCAACAATGGCGAGTGGATGCACGAAGACGCAGGAGTTTTTGTCTGGACAGATGATGGAGTTAGGCTGCTACTGGGCGTGACGCTCAACGACAAAACTAAATGTCAGAAGAATGTTTTTCTTCTATGTTGTTGTTAAATGGTGCATTACCATTTAGAGGTGCACCAACTGGACTGGAGTGTGGAACAGGAGATATGTGTTTGTTCCTCGGTGCATGCGCAACCTTCTTCTCAAAGAGTACTGCACATGCACCATGTGTTATTGTTTTCCCTGAAATCGCTGATTCCTGTTTACACAGAGACAAAGACAAATACATTTTTATAACTTTCCACTCAGGACCCTGGTTTCAAAAGTCTGTGGATTCAGGCACTCCGGACACCGTTCTTGTGCAAACGGAAGGCGAAAACATAAAAACTTGAAAACTTTTAGTTTTCAGCTGTTTCTGTTGTCGTGTAAACGCCTCCTAAAGAAACTTGCAAGCTTTGTAACGAGAGAAGGAGATATCCTGGGGTGGACCGTAACCTGTACATAGCAGTGCATGGTGCCATTAAAAGCCTCATAATTAATCCAATAACAGGTTAGAACTACTCAGAAAAATTACACTGGATTGACAATACACAACATTAAGATTATTGTACTTGTCCTTGACAAAGCCCCTGACTTTAGAACACTAGTATTTTTCGAACAAAGGGGTTGTGTTCCCCTCTGCCTTAAACAACAAACACTAACTTCAGGAAAACTGAACGATAAATGAGCAGTTTTGACTTTAGTGAGGAGAAGGACAGATCACAGGTAAACTTGGGGTGCAGGTGCATTAATTGTGAGACCGTGTCTGCAAACTCAGAGGTCCACTGCTGTCACGAGTGCGACTTAGTAACATGGCTTCTCCTAGATCTTTCATCTGACATGTATTATTTCAGTGAGCATTAAAACTGCTGTGTTGTAGCCCTGCAAACTCAACACTTTGTCACAGTAGAGAAGTGAGTCCTGATGTTTAAATGTAGAACAACAGGCCACATTTAATGAAGGCCCTTATCATGAGATAGACTGTGGTGAAATTGGGAAATTGTCCATTACTTTTGCTTTTTGATGCATCTGGAATAATTAAAGGAGTGATCCATCTTCTTAATATCCAAGGCAGTTAGACTTATATCAGTTTGTGCTCCCTGACCCCACTGCAGCACTCTGACCTGATCTAATGAGAAGAGTCTCTGGCAAAAGGATACGAAGCCCTATGCTGCATCACAAAATTATTCTAAACACAGGGGCTTTGCACAGTTAGCATTTATAATGACAACATGTACAGGAAATCAGGTGGACATACTTGGTTTACGCACACATATATATATTTTTTTACCAACTAGTGGGTTAATTATGAGGCTTTCAGTGCCACCATGGACTGCTATGTACCTGCTGCTGTCTTTATTGGTAATGACACTTTATTGGTAATCATATTTACTCGTGTTTCTAGTTACCCCAAGAAAAAGAACAAAACAAACAACAAAAAAAAACTGTAATGAGGATTATTATTGTCTGAAGAAGGGCCAGGTTCAAAAACCTTACATCTGTGGTGTTAATCTTCATTCATTTGACTTTGGAGCAGCTACTGGTGTGCGGACCTGTCTTCCTCTTATTCAGCATGTGAAACTAAATGAATATCAAACACGACCACTTACAACTTTCAGGATGTGGCAGCAGTAGCAGTAGTAGCCATGCTGCCCACTTTTTGAGTGGCATCTTTCTTTGCCTGGTGGGCTTGAAGCACAGCGACTGCTTCCTCCACCTGTGCAGAAAAACATGAATGAAAGCAGGGAAAGAAATGGATTAAAGACATAATGTTGGCATTATAACAACTTTATCACACAGTTGGTCACTCACACTGACACATGGAGGTAAATACTGAGATAAAGTTTATATTTATAGTAACAGTGGCATTGCAGGCATTTTGCAACAGTGCCATAAGGTGTCATCCAAGGAGCATGACAAAAAAACATAATAAAAATAAAGCAAACCAAAAAAAGAGAACGCTAAAATTGCTGTCACCTTTTAATACAAAACCTCAGCATGAGGCCCACCCCTTTTTGGGGGTACCTGGAGATCTCTTAAAAAAGTCTTAACCTGATGTCCTGCAAAATCTATTTTCTTTTTTCATGTTGTTAGAAAGGGCTTGAGGACTAGAACCACATGACAACTTTTACAAAACTCTTGGGTCACTGAAAAAAATGTACTATGCCTCTTTCAAGAAAATGGCCCTTAAAACACTTTGTTTTTTCTTCCAGTAGGTTGTTATGTCATGGCTATACAACCATGACATAGCAACACCTACATGTACCTGTACCCCCCCCCCCCCCCCCCCAAAAAAAAAAGATATTATTTTGGCAGCCAATAAACAAAGAGGTAATTATATTATTATAGCCTCCCATAGTCTACCTGCATCCTCAGATCCAAGCATTTCTAAAAGGGAGGGGAAAAGAGCTGCATCTGATGCTCTATAGACATTTAAATGTATTTATTTTTTATTAAACTTGAATAAAATTGTTGCTTGATAGACATCCAAGACATGATTCAAACGGTCAAACACACCAGAGCATGGGACCTTTAAATGATGTGTTTTCTAAAAAACAATATTTTCATTGAGTTTTATCCTAACAAAAGGACTGAATCAATGAAATTTTACAACAAATATGAACAAGAACAAATTAAACTAAAAGTTGTCAGATCCAAATCCATTCCTATCCCCCCAACCCCCTTCATGTCTGACACATAATTTCATAAGCACATAATACTGATCAAGAAACACATTTTAAAAAGCTGTGTTACTGTGGCTGTAGGGAAGACCACTTAGTTTACCTCCTCTACGGTTACATTTAAAAGCATATCAGCTGCTTTTTTAAACTCATTTTTAAGATTTTGACCTCAGGATGCTCTCAAACATTAAATAAAATTAAAGTGATGATGAGTGGAGATCAGAGACTGTACAAAGTGCATGCTAAATTGAAGAAACTGTGAGATGCATTGTGCAAATCAGAATATTCATTTCATGGCTTAATTTCAAATAGTGAGTTTTTTTCTTTTTAATTGGACTCTCTGGTTTGTATTTTGGGCATCCACCCATTAGGTTATGAACAATATAAAGTACAATGGTCAGTCCACAAAATGTGTCACCACTATGTCAAATCATGAAACAAGTCTTATCGTTTCACCTTTGACCGCAGAGATTCATGAGACTCCAGCATATGCAGCAGTTCAGAGTTGTCGATCTCCAGCAGCATGCCGGTGATCTTTCCTGCCAGGTTGGCATGCATAGCCTGAATCAGTGGGAACAGACGCTCACCTTTTTGGGAAAGAAAGGAAAACATCAGCGTCAATTAAGGATAAAAGGCAGCAAACTTCAGGCAATATATGATTTATGATTTGTACCCAGCATCTGCTTCTGTTCCTGAGGGGGTGCAGCGGCCAGCATGGAGGCTGTGAGAGGCTCCTGGCCCTGAACATGTACAGCCGGCTGAGCCTGGAGAACATAAATGTAAGAAGAGAGAGCAGTTAAAGCTTAAAAGGCTTGAAGTTATTAGAGTAAAAAGAGATTTGATTGGTCTTTCTTCCCCACCTGCTGCAAAGGGATAGGTTGCACAACCTGGGGGTTTGGGTTGCGCACACCGGTTGCATATTTGTAGGGAGGCATGGCACGAGGGCCACCAGGGACTCCCATAGAGGGACGAGGAGCCATGGCCTGGCCTGCAGCTGGAGAATAAAATAAAATAAAATAAACCAAGTATGTCCACCTGATTTCCTGTACATGTTGTCATTATAAATGCTAAAAAGAGGGATGTGATCATTAGCAGGTGCTATTAGTGAACTCACCTCTTGGTCCCTGTGTGCTGCCACCAGGAGACATGTGCCTCAGGTTAGCACGGGGTCCTGGCTGACGCAATGAGCTGGGTATCCCTTGAAATCCACCTGAGACACAAAGAATTAAATGAATATGTCATGTACTTAAAGGAGTCAAATAATACTTTTCTAAATTTTTAGATGCCCTTTGATTTGTCTCACAACTCTTTCACATGACAGAGCAATATTGAGCAAAACTGTTGCAAAGTCTTTGCAAATGCACAAAAAGATCTGTGCACGGTTCCGCAAAATAAATCAGTCAATAAAACAAACAACATTTATTTGTATATCCATGAAAAGATCTGCAAATGCCAGAAAAGGTCCACGTATACGTAACAATAATGAAAATGTGTGCTAAGAATAGGCATAAGCACACTTATCTAAAACTATTTGCAAAGATCCCCAAATGTGCAAAAAAGAATCACAAATGCATGCACAGATTTGCAAATGTAAGTTTGTAAGTGTTTACTTTGTAAGAAGAGGCTGAAAAAGTTGACCTTCCTTTGCTCTGGATTTACAGAAACACAAAAGTTGTGAGGGACATCTGAGGAGAGCCTCTCAATTGGCTTCTGCTTAAGAGTGACTTTGCAACACCCCTACCACCAGAAGGGCGCCCACTCTGTTCTGACTGGTTGACCGGTTTGCTCTGTGGTAATTGGTCAGTCCTGCCCTGTTCAGTATGGTTTTCAATGACTCCACATTCTGTCTGCTGTCTACTGACATAACAGTGAAAGGATGTCACAGTGGTAGGTCTATTCGGAGGGGGGTGGGAGTATCAGCAGTTTCAGGCAGCTACTGGTCCTATTCACAAAAGGAGAAGATGATGTCCTAACTGTGCAGACTTGTTTTGGCCATTTAAGTATTCTGAGATGCAAAAGAGCATGTAAACCAAAAGCATACAAACTGAAAAATAAAATGAATTACCCATTTCAGGAGATTTTACAGACTGGCTATCTTAACTTTCTCAAATTAAAAAATAAAATTTGTATGTACAGCAAAACTCCATATTTACCTTGGCCCCTGCCTCCTTGTTGCTGCCATCTGGGGTTGGGTCGCATTTGAGCCAGCTGATTAGGTGCATAGTATGTTGTCCTATTCTGGGCCTGGTGGATAAAGATTGGGTTATGTATCACTCTGTCAAATCGAGAGACATTCTCTAGGGAAATACTCATCCTTGTTCTTGTTATTTGTGGTATTCAATCTAAAATAACATTAGAATAGAAGTATTAAAAGAATACAACAAAACCTAATGAATAGGAGTGTAATGAAATTTCATGCCACGAAATTACGCGAAATAAAATTCAAAGATGCACGAAATAAAAGCACAAAACAAAAAATGCCAAGGGGGGCACACACCACTGAGATTTTTTACCCTGCTTGCCTACCGTATTAAAACACTCGCTTCAAAAAGGAGGAAGACGAGGTCATGGAATTAGCTGACACTCCTTCGTCAAATAAATCGGTTGTGTGGACCTTTTTTGCTTCCCATGTAAAAGACGGGAGAACGTTGAGAAGACTGCGGACAAAACAACAACCGTGTGCAAAATATGCCGCTACAGTTCGCCGTATACTGCGGCGAGTACAACTACCAACTACCAACTACTTTGAACCGGAGACAGGCAGCAACTGTATGTTTGTGTAAGTCTGCATAGAAAACAATATTTGTTAGTTTATAATGGTTATTTTGAACAATAAAATAAACAATTATTTTTGTTTTTCATCTACTGTTGAGTTCACAGAATTTGATCATACTTTAAGATCAGAAGTATATGCACTGGTATAGGCTAAATATTATAGTTCACAGTTCAGACATTTATAGGTCTAAACTGCAGCTCTGAGGACTGTTATTTGTTTTCCTTTTCATTCAAGAATGTAGTTATCCTGATTGTTACAACAACAAAGCATATATTATTGAGATTTTATGTTTGTATTTGCACTGTCGTCAAAATAAGGGGAAAAAACTTTTTTTTTTTTTTCGAAGAGCATTTCTTTTGTACTGATGCATTGAAATAATTTTTGTATGTCTGCATTCGGAAGAAAATAAGAAAATTAGATTTTTGCACAACTTCCTACTGTTGGGGATTTTCAATCATCTTTATTTCGTATCATGAGCCCTGTTTCGTATTTCGTATCGTTCCGTGAGTTGACTATTTCATTACACCCCTACTAATGAACATTCATGGCAAAAACATCCTGAGTAATGTTGGGAATAATCATGTTTTTATTTTTCTAATTCCAGACACTGAATCCATTTTTTCCTACTCAAACCTGGAACAAAGGTGTTGTTGGCCAACTGTTGCAGTGAGAAACACTGCTTTATTTACCCCTTAGAAAAAGTACTTTGAAAGACAATACCTTTTTTACACACTACAAACAGCAGGCGATTTTGTCAATAGATATTAACAAAGCTGACTTCTCTTACTAATGAAACAACTGACACTTTGGCCACTTAAAGCTATGGTCTACGATTTGGAAGCTTTGTATATCTTAATAACACCGTTTATAAGGCTCTTATGGTCCTATGGTCCTATCTACACAGTATAAAGACCAAAAAGAACGAAAAAAATCCATTCAGTATATCTGCTGCAAAGCTGCATACTAGCTGACCAATCAAGCCTTGAAGCCTTTAAGGTTCAATTGGTCCGTGAGTTGGTCCGTGAGTCCATCCAATCCCCCGTCTCCCTCACTACGCAGCGTCATGCCCATGGTCCCGCCTCCTCCCCTCTACCTCCGGTGAGCAGCTAGCAGCGTTAGCTACTGTACTATCATGGAGCCGGAAAAGCCTAGCACCGAAACCGGGAAGCCGCTTCCCCCTCCCACGGGGCCCAATGGAGCTCTGCCCGCGGGTTGAGGCCTGTTAGCGGGCTAACGGCTAACGAATGGCCTCAGCCAGCCGTCAGACCTTCAGCATCGGCCGTTTCGCCCCTGGTTGATCAGGTAATGGCTTTGTTTACTACAGTGGGAGATGTCTGCTGAATAACTCTGGTTAGTCTGTGCCTGTCCTGGCTAATGACTTGTAGCGGAGCGGGTTAGCCTGTTAGCCGCTAATCGTTAGCACTGTAAGCTGAGCTAGGGAGGACAGGCCGAGAAAGATAAATCCTCCCCCACAATCGGCTCCGCTCTGGCGGCGCCAGACCCGCATTGCCGCCGGTCCAATTGAAATGGCTACTGCTGTGTGTTACAAGGGGGATGTCTGTCGTGTTTGATACTTTTAGTTGAGCTGAGCTGTTTTTGATTGAGTTTGCTGCTGATATATTATGCTAGTCGCTCGTAGCTCTGTCCGAGGGGGCCTGTTGTTATGAGGCGACACGAGCTGGGGGCGGGATCTTGGAACACGGAGGGGAGAGGTGAGGGAAGGAGGGGCAGGCTGCGGTTTCAAAACGTAGACCATAGCTTTAATGATCTATTCATTAGCTAGTTGCTTTATTGGCCTACATTTGGATGCTTGGCTGTTTGTGTGCATAATGTTTCTTCAGCACAATAAACTTAACCTTAATATCAAGACTAGACCTAACCAGCACACAACAAACTTTCAATGAAGCTCAATAACGCCCCCAAGAAAAATCAACTCCCTGCAGGTGTTTTGACAAACACATAGGCAGCTCATCAATTGTTAATACTAAATTTATATTACAGACTTACACACATGTACAATGGAATCAGATCTTTATAGTTACCTGTGGCACAGCTGGCATGAAGTAGCCACTGGTTGGCTGGAATTGATTAATGATGGCGTTAGCAGGCATGGCCCTCATTCCAGCAATACGCTGCATGTACTGGTTGGTTAGGTGGGCTTTGCGCTCCTCTTTGCGCTGAGCAAGAGCCACGTAGAGGGGTTTGGATCCAACGATGCGTCCGTTCATCTCAGTCACAGCCTTGGTGGCCTCTTCAGGGGAGGAGAAGCAGACAAAGCCGAAGCCCTTGGAACGACCCTCCTCCAGCATCACCTACAAATTGTGTCAGAGTAAATTAAAGCATCTTAATTAATCATGTTCTCGCTTTATTATGAAGGGGAAATATGTGATCTTTTTAAAATAAAAAAAACATGTTAATTAAAAAAGCACCTTTTATAATGATTAATATGGTACAAACAAGAACACAAACATGAGGTACATAAATGTAACCAAGAAGACAAATGTCAGCAACACATAATAAACCAACACAGAGGTCATAAAAGACCCTAAGATAGAAGAAACCTTAAAGCAGTAATTCTAAAATGGATGCAGTCCTACGAAAATCCTTAAACTGAAATGCTTGTAAGTTTGTCCATTGTCTGTTTTCTGTTTTGATGCCTTACTTTTATTTTCCCCTTTGTCACAATATCTGTGATACCTTATTTCACTTATGAAGATTTAAATAAGTGGACACAGAATTGAATAATCAGAGACTCTAAAGAAAGAAATTCCGAAGCCTTAGAGTCTAAACAGTGAGGACACAACTTTTAGTTAAATGATTCAGAAAGAAGCAGACAGTTCCTGCCAGAGGATCCAAAACTTTGATCAATCAATCAATCTTTATTTGTATAGCGCCAATTCATAACAAGTGTTATCTCAAGACACTTTACAATAGAGCATAAAGCTCTTCAGATGCATAAAAGCTAAGACATCAGACATTTAAGCTGATGGCTGGCCAAGCAAGGCTAAGGTAACTAACAATGAAATGGTGTTATGGGACGTGATGGTGGAAATATTTTTTTCTTATTTGTTGTGAGCACACAGCTGAAGGGTCTAACACTGGAAATAGGACAGTTACTGGCTGACTCTACATTTTTAGAAAAATTTAACATCTCCATGAACACTCTTACCTTGGCACTTGTGATGGATCCAAATGGAGAGAATTCCTTGCGCAGTTTCTCATCATCTATGGTGTCATCCAAGTTCTTAATGTAAAGATTTACACCCTGAAATCAAATACATACAGCCATGAAATATACAGTAAAGGCTGGTTGTCTGACATTAATGAGACTAAAGTCACATAAATTTTAATAAAACTTTCTGACAATTACGATAATTCAGCCTTAGCTGAGCACTGCTGCAGCATCACAGTGTTCTCAGGTCAGGGCTGTCCAATTGTACAGAAAGGTCAAATCTTGTGAACAAGACATCTATAAATGTCTTTAGGGTATTTTTTTTTAAACTTACACCAGTATTCACCTGGATCAAAAAAGGTCTTAGGTTAAAGGCCAATGTCAAAAACTATTGTGGTCATCCTTTGCTTGTGAAAGTACTTCTTAAACAGTGCTTGAAAGAATTTCCAGGAAACTTTTCAAAACTTTCTGATTTTAATGAACTAACTCGGCGCCTCCAAGCAGTAATGCTGACAGTGTTTACTTATATTGCTATAATGGTACAATAGATCTTTATAGAGAAAGCTGTAGTTTGAGAGTCGTAGTTTCAAATATATCCCTTCCAAAATGTTGAACTTACTAAAAAATAGTTATTTTTCAGAAATGTTACACTATAAATCCACAGTGACAAATCTGTAACTGCTGATATACAGTAGTTTTCCTAATCTTGTTTGTTTGATTTAAACTTAGAAATTATATTATTAGACCTAACTTTTTACCCTCAGAAGAAGTAACAGCTTCCTGCTGGTCTACTGACCAATGTGATGTGCCTAATTTTATCTTCCCTTGTATTTTTGTGGTAGTGTCCAATCAGATGAAGCCAAAGGTCAACAAGATACAACACAGCTATCTATCAGTTCTCAGAATAATCAAAAGGAATGCTAACAATTTAATATAGCCCTGTACCATTAGAGACAGACTGAGTCCAAAATCCAGGCAGACTAAAAATAGTAGAAAATGGCTTAAAGTTTGAAATGTTAATGATCAGTAATACGTTTACTGTGGCTGTTATGCTTACCCTAACCCAACCAAAGATCTACTAATATATCAATAAAATAAAATTATTATTTTAATCATCCCATGAAGGGGGCCAAATGCTAAATTAAATGATCACCCGTGATTCATAATCCCTTTATCAATTCAATTCTAATTCGTCCATTCCAATTAATAGACACTATTTAAAGAATAATAGATGCTTTAAAGATGGATTTAAAGTCTTCACTGGTGCTCAGTTGATGATTATCTAATGCTTTATAGAGCTGTTCATTAAAAGTGTTCCCTTATTTGGATTAGTAAATGCATTCTAGGGATTTCTGCAACATACCTGATAACGACTGATCCTCTCCTGTTTCAGCATCTCAAACTTCCTCTTCAGCTCAGCCTGCCGCTCCATCTTCTTTTGAGCGCGGCCCACGAACACTGTCTTGCCATTGAGCTCTGTGCCGTTCATGTCCTCTACAGCCTTTGGATAAAACCCGTAATCATCAGAGCGAATTACCGCTGAAACTCACTTGAAACATTTCCATGAGACCAAAGTACCTTGTTAGCGTCCTCATGTTTCTCGTAGCTAACAAATCCAAAGCCTCTTGACTTGCCGGTGGGGTCTGTCATCACCTTCACACTGAGGGTTTTACCTGGAAGTGTAAAACACCAGTGAAGCAGCTGGAAAAAAGCGCAGTTAGTTGTGCTGGTTGGGTCACATTTTACCATATTTGTCAAACAGCTCCTTCAGCCGCTCATCGTCCATATCATCGCCAAAGTTCTTGATGTAAACGTTGGTAAACTCTTTGGCTTTGGCACCAAGTTCAGCCTCTCGTTCTTTGCGAGATTTGAAACGACCCACAAACCTGAAAAGAGAGGGAAAGCAGCACCACACACTCTTTTAAAACAGTCCTGACAGACAGGTAAGCACACCAGGATCCATCTTGCTGTGTTTCAGGTTTGGAAAGTTTGACAATGACGAAGGGCAATCCTAACATTACAGATACACATTTTTTTCCTTTTAAAAAAAACAGGGACATCGACAAAACATATTCACAACTACTTTTCTCCATGTGATTCATCATTCCTGGGGCAGACATTAAAAAAAAGAAAACTTTAAATTCTTGTTAATATCACCAAGGGCAGGCAGATATGCTGGATATGCTGGCATGCTAGACAACAGACACAGTGACAACCATCTTAATTCTTGGTCCAAAACTTGATGAGGAGGTGGATGGAGAAGGGTGGAGGAACAGAGTCTCACAGTACAAAAGAAGGACCAAATGATCTTATGTACCTTGCCATGATGAACTCTTTCCTTCCGCCATCCAGTTTTGCATTCCTGCATTCGATCCATCACTAAAACACACAAGCGTGGTCATACACACACACACATACGAACACTCCAAGACCGGTGACCAGCAGGTGGACAAATGAGGCAACAGGAAAGCTTCTTGAAGAAAGAGTAGAGGTTTAATCTATCTGTTAAGAGGTTTTCATAATGATAAAGGTAAGGTAAGGTAAAGAGGTGAGTTGATTAGTCAAATTATTCACACACGAACTCAAAAACTGAAAAAGAAGACATAAAGAGTCAGTTCACTCAACAAAAGTCTCAAAAAGATATGTTTATACCCTGAAGGACAAAGAAGACTCAGTTTGACACGCAAAAGCAGAACCCTAATCACCTAACGGACCATACTCAGATGGGCAGCCATGTTCCAGAAAGTCTCGTTAGGGTGAGAAAAGCTCAAATGTTATCACGAGCTAATGGCTGCTCAAACATGAAATTTAAGGGAGAATGCAGTCTGACCCCTAGCTGGATCTTTGTAGACACCTCTCAGTTCAGATACGATAGAAATAACACAAAAGAAACAGCCAGAATATCTAGGTTTAAAGGGACTGTGAGGAGTTTCTAAGTAATTACAAAAAAGTCTCACTTTTAGATATATGCCTGATCAAAATACACACTTTAAGATGAGTTTTATAGCATCAAAAGGTTATCTATAAATGCTATTCCTTAGCCTTCCGGTCGGATCGGTCAGGGCTGGACTGACCTGGATACTCAACTTCGGGAACAAGACAATTAAAACTAGAGCAAATTTATATAATTGTATTATTTATATTAGACGTCTTAGAGCACCAGGCTGTAAGTAGCGATATACAGCCGGCTACAAAACAACGATACTAAGTTTTCCAAAACTTGCTTGTTGTCACACATCAAAAACTACCACTACCTAACTAGAAAGAGATACATTATCTCGTCGCTTTGCACCCTGCAAGTTGTTGAAAAAAGAAGTTGGAAAGCAATGCAGAGTTCTGAGCAAGGTTCGAGCGGCATTCATTAGCATCACAACAAACACACACTTTGGATAGCACACATCTTGTGGTGCGTTCCAGTTGTAGTCAGAAGTAGGAATATTGAATTCCAAGTAGGAAACTGCAACTGGAACGCCCCCCAAAGTCATTATTTCCTCCACCCCCAAGTTGACAATCGAAGACGGATGCCCCCAGTGTGAACAGTTATTTAGCTCCTGTAATAATCAATTTATTTGCACTTCTGACTGGAGTGTGTCACTCTAGATCAGCTATTTACATAGTATTGTTAGACTTATATTTACAAAAATGCTGCCATAGTGATAATCACATTCTTCATGTGATATTTGTGAACAACAACGCAGGCATGCTAACAACAGCTAACAATAGCCTGGTAGATCAGAATGTTTTTTTCCGACATCAACTGGAACGCTGATAACTCTGAGATGATGTCACTCCCAGTTCCGAGGTTACTGGAACGCAGCATTACGACAGTCGCTGCGCGTGCTCATGGGTAGCAGAGTCTTTTACGTTGCCAGTAATAGATTGTCCTCACAGTCCCTTTAAGTGACAAACAATCTGGAATAACAGTGGAGCATGGCTACATTTGAGCCAGTGAATGTGACATCACAGGAACATGGCCACCAGGGGAGTACGGTCCATAGGAAATGAAACCTCAGTGTATAGACTAACTTTCTGTATTGTTAAGATCAACCTTTATCAACAAACATGATAAACGAACATGATCAGCAACAATGAACACCCAGTGGACCCCAGCTCCTAGTTGATCAGACACTCACACCTTGCGGTCATTCAGAAGCATGCCGTTCATCTTCTCAATGGCGCGGTCAGCAGCATCCTGGGTTTCAAAGTGGACAAAGGCGTAGCCCTTGGAGCCGTTTTCATCACAAACCACCTGCAGGAGAAGAAGATATTCATTTAGCTGAAATGGTAAGCGTTTATTGTTCATTGTTTATAGTTCAAGATCTTAGGGGATGCACTTTTTTGCTTTCTTGCAGGGGACTTGATGAGGAGATCAATACCTTTCTAAGAAGTGCTACCTAAATGTTGCTCTGATGACTTTCACAAAGAACAGCATAAAGGCTGAGGAGAGTGGCGGACAGCAAGTCCTGCTCTTTCCACAAACTGTAAAATTGATGGTTTCACTGAGTGTGGACTTTCTTGTGGGTCAGACAAATGAAAGGTTTTAAAAAGAAGCTTTTGTTTTCTCTCCGTTCGTTTTGGGGCTCTCAATTGGTGGCTTGAGACCCAAAAGAAGTCCCTGAGATGCTTTAAATGGGATGTGAATATGTGCCTGTGAGAAATCATACAAAAATAGGTCCTTGACAAACAGAAGCCAAAGGCGGACACAAATCCAAACATTTAATTTATGCTATTTTTTCACACTATAGCAAGTAAATGCTAACTGATTTCTTAAGATCGCAGTTTATTTGTCACCTTCCCTCCAAATAGTAATCCAGATTTAAATAAAATAACAATTATATACTTTAGATCTTAAGAAAACCTCTGGACCCTCTGAGAAAAACTGGTTTATTCCAACAAGGCAAAACTTGTTCTTAATTTAGACAGACTGATGTGGTTCTGCCATCCAAAATTTTTGTAAGAATACTTTAAGAAAGTTTTTAAAGATCTGTTTAAATCTTCAGGTTAAAATCTTAAATATTGTTGAAGTCAGCGCCCTGTGTTGTTGTTCACAAATATCACATGAAGAATGTGATTAACACTATGGCAGCATTTTTGTAAATATAAGTCTAACAATACTATGTACACAGCTGACCTAGAGCGACACACCCCAGTCAGAAGTGCAAATAAATTGATTATTACAGGAGCTAAATAACTGTTCACACTGGGGGCATCCGTCTTCAATTGTCAACTCAGGAGTGGTGAGGTTTCACTGAGTTCCCAGGAAGAAATTCCGACTTCGGGGGGCGTCCCAGTTGCAGTTTCCTACTCGGAACCCGGAAATTCCTACTTCTGACTACAACTGGAACGCACCAAAAGACGTGACAATTTTTGAAAAAACTTAGTATCGTAGTTTTGTAGCTGGCTATATACTGCTACTTTCAGCCCGGTGCTCTAGACGTGTCTGAATAATATAAATTTGCTCTAGTTTTAATTGTCTTGTCTCCGAAGTTGAGTATCCAGGCCAGTCCAGCTCAGTACGACCCGACCAAGAAGCTAAGGAATAGCATTTATAGATAACCTATTTTGATGCTATAGAACTCATCTTAAAGTGTGTATTTGGATCAGGCATATATCTAAAAGTGAGACTTTTTTGTCATTACTTAGAAACTCCTCATAGCATCTTTAACTTGATTAAAAGTCTTTTCAATTTAGAATTTACAAAAACTTACATGATATATGTCAAAGTAACAAAAACACATAATGCGTAATGCTTTCGAAGAAAGCCAGGTACAAAGATGTGGTTTGAAAATGTTTCAAATTCAATACATTTTTATCACACTGCTTAATATACTTTCAACTTTGAGGTCCCTTTCTTTATATGATTTATGTTTTTGTGCAGTAAGACTGCATGTTTTTGTTAGAAAATCTAGCACACTGTGTGTTCAAAAATTTTATTCAAAAGAAGTTGGGCAATTGAAACATTATTTTTGTTGTTGTACAGTGTATGTGTTTATTTAACATTTTAAATTTGATATCATAATAATAAATGGATAATGTCCAAGTTATTATAGTACATTATAAACGTATATATATGATTGGATGAATAAATGTCCTGAATGGCTTATAGATTATTTTGAACCAAGGGAAGGTATGTTAATGATCATTTATGTATGCATCTCAGAATTTGATTTCTAAATAGATCATTTGTTTGTAATTTGTTTTAACTGTGTTACAGACCCCAGGACATGTAGCAGCAGACAAATGCCAAAGCTAAAGGGGAATTATCTACTTTCAAATATAATTCAAATTAATTAAAACATTAAATCATTTATCACATCATTTTTTCAGATCAACTGCATTTTGTTAAGGGGTGCACAATATTGTATATGTGCTGATGTAGTGTGCTGATATTTCTGAAATCATTATGGTTGATACCAATAGCCCAATTTTTGGTCAAGAGCAAAACGCCTGCACTTTACTAAAACTGGCCTGTTCCTTTCATGGTGACAGTCTACTTGTGTTAGAAATAGATCATGAATCAATAAAAACAACATATTATTTTCTAATATACTATACTGTTGATTAATACAAACACAAATATACAGTGATGACGAGGTTCACCATAATGGTAAATTTGTTCATTCTGCCAGTTTAACAGCCAAGACATAGGATGAACATGACCAATAAGTTTGAGAAAATTATATCAACCATAAATATTGGTCAAAATTTTCTATCTGCCAAGACAGATAATCATTTTTTAGGCAATTGTCTGCAGATCTTGATATTGTTTGCATAATATGGTGGATCTCTTATTTCTATTGCTTTATTTTTCAATTCATGCTCATTTTTATTATCCCTTTTCCCTTTTATTATCCTTTTATTATAGGACTTTTGTTCCTTCACCCTCAACATATCTGAAGCAGTTTTCTCCATATGTTAATATACTGCACAGAATTAATGAAACAGTCTTTGAGGGTCCCACTGTGGCCTGAATGACATATGTACCTTGCAGGAGAGGATGTTTCCAAAGGCAGAGAAGGTGTCATAAAGAGCTTTGTTGTCAATGGACTTGTCGAGGTTTTTGATGAACACGTTGCCCACTCCAGACTTCCTGAGGGAGGGGTCTCTTTGGGACCACATGATTCTGATTGGCTTTCCCTTCACCACGTCAAAGTTCATGGTGTCCAGGGCTCTCTCAGCTGCAGGGTGGAGGGGCAGAGAGGTGGGGGAAAGGTCATTGGTGTTTGTTTACATAGAGTAAATCTAAAAAGTTGTATGTTACTGAAGTATGTAACCACATTTAACGCACCATGCTGTCCTGTACTAAAGTAATAGCCTGTCGAGCTGTTAAATGGAAGCTACCACCTTAAAACTAGAACCAAAACATGCCATTAAAATGCTCCTAAAATATATATGAACAAACATTCCAAAGTGAAAAACCCTTTCCTTTTTACAGCGTATGCTACATTGGTGGATCCCTGCAGCAGCCCATTTACAAGCCTGATGTATCATGGTTAAGTTACTGCAGTGGACCATGTGGCTGATGAGCAGCTGGGAAGTGTGGGGGCAGCTGCAGTGGGCACACTGGGACCACATGGCTCCCGTCTCTGACTCACTACATACGACTAGGCCCTGTCCCACCTAGACCAATAGCCTTAGCACGTGGTAGGCCATCAAATCACAAGAATAGGATAACGTGGTGTTCAGAATTAGTCTGTCATCTTCCATCTGCTCAGATCATTGTCTTCTGGCAACCTAGTTTTATATCTTAATCTACACAGGTCCTCTTGAATCTACTGCTTTATCCCCTAATATAGGCTTTCATGTCCATGTGGGTGCACATGCAAAACATCCCTTTGTTCAGTCACTCCCCTGTAACACACACACACTCACACAGGGCAGGCTTTCCAGCCGAAAGTGTCTGGTAAACAAAACGGAGCTGCCTTGCGTCTGCTGGCATCAGCAGTTTGGCTTGCAATTGTACTTCACAGCTCATGTGTTCAGATAAGGTGTGCGATCGCTGTAAAACATATGGACCCCTAGAGGTTCAAAAAGGGAGTCTAAGTCTAAAAATGGCTAAAATTATTTAAGTAATACACTATAGTTGTGAACTAGATGAATGTCCTTGACCACATAGACCTGTACTTTTATTTATGAATCATCTACTCCAGCCCATGCACACACTATACTGTTCATTTATCTAATAACCAATTCACCACCTTAGTTCACAGACCTCTGAGCTTTTATATATTACTTTAATCCACACAACATTCTCTTTTTCTTCCGTTTTCTCTGGTCAGAAATTGTGTTATTCGGTATATAATATTGTAAGTTCTTAATATAAAACAAAACAAAAGCAATTTTTTGTTTAAAAAAAGAACATGACATATCACCCTGCTTGAAATACATTATATTTTGATGTACTGTATCATCACCCCATTTACCAAAGAGAATAATATCCCCAGATTCATACCAATATACACCTTACTAATCAGAAAGTGTTGTTTTTCTGCGTTTAACATTGCAATATTGCAATATAACATGAGCTATCTTGTCACCCTTATTTTGTGATACACATCATATCACCTGATTCTTGCAAAACACACACCTGATCTAAATTTTACTTTAGTCTAACCATATATTTTCATATGTATTTACTCATTCACTAATTGGTGACATGCACATATGCTTCTCTTCAAATCATAAATGCTTATAATGTATGCCAATATGTGCTTTTTGTTTAATTAGATGGACTGGTCACCAGCAATTGTGCCAGCATTTTTGCTAACAGTCATCTTGACTTGTTGTTTTATGCCTAGCCAAAGTGTCAAAAGCAGCTGAAACTTTGAATTTATCTTGATATGCAAAAATCAATCATTCAGTGTTTCTATTTATCTATCCATCAATCGATCTTTATATTAGAGCTGTTCGATGACGGCAAAACCCACAACAGTGATTATTTTAAAGACTGAGATAATGATTGTGAAACATGGCTGATTTCAAAACATGCACCACATGCTTTCATTGAACTCATATGCTTCTAACATTATCTTTTTAAACAGTAAAATCAACAACACATACAAATGTATATGTACAAAACTACAAATACCTCAAATAATAATGGAAGCAGATTTTTAACATGTCATGTGGTGACATCATTTGTGATCTACTAATCCTCTAGCTTTCATAATTGCGAAAGGCAGCAATGGTATCTATCTATCTATCTATCTATCTATCTATCTATCTATCTATCTATCTATCTATCTATCTATCTATCTATCTATCTATCTATCTATCTATCTATCTATCTATCTATCTAATAAACTAACAATGCATGTTAATGTACTGTCTGGCAATATTTACAGTGTAGATCTACTTATTGTTCATCATCTACGTCACCTTCGGAACTTTCATGCATTACTGGCAGGCAGATTTCAGCCTGCTCAGAAAGACCTTCTATATTTAGAGAGGGGTCCTGTGAGGTATGTGCTGGCATGGAGGGAGAGTGGAGCATTCTCTACCATTGATGGGGAAGAGACACATTCAACAAGAATGCTCAGATGAGCAACACCAGGGCTATAGTCTGGACACAACATGATTAAAATCAAACACAGATTTCAAACTATCTAAGCTACTCATAGGCTTCGCTGAGCAGCTACACTTCTGTTATTTTTCCTACATCAGTGTTAGTAGTTTTTAGAGGCAGCACACTGTTGCCTCATAGACACGTGTTAGGACTCCATGTAAATACCAAAAAGCTACCATCCCCCATGTCCACACCTCCAGTAACAAATGGTGTCTTCTCACTTGTGGCTCTTATTACATTTACTCATGTGAGTGATACTACCTCCCTGGACTGCAGCCATTTGTAACCCCTCATTACTCCAGCTTTTGGAAACAGAGATGATCACAGACATAACGTGACAGGTGTTTAACAATGACACAAGAGGGGAAGAGGCCACGAAATGTAAACAGCACCTAACGGACCCTCAAAGACACCAACACTTCAACACCTGCTGCTATTACTCAATGCTTTTGAATTCATTGTAACTAAAAACTGGACTTTTAATGCTTTTGTTACATATAGAAGCAGACGGGCACTTTGGCATATGGCTGAGTTAGCTATCGAAAGCAGTTTAGTGAGGATACCAACATACTTTCTTTAACAAATTTGAGACTTTTTAAGGCCCTCTCAGGACCAAAACAGAAAAATAATCAAATTATTTCCGACCTTTAGCCACATACATTTTTCCCTAAATGTAGGACTTAACCCTTTGTTCTTGTAGCCCAATTTGAAGGGATTGAAATATTTTTTATTCATTTTCTTGATCTCTGACCTGACAGATATCTGTATTTTTATTGTCTTCCATTATGGGTGTGTAACTGCTTACAAAATTACCTGCTGTAGATGTTGCCTTCAGTTATGTAATTTGTCACTTTAACTAAACGAGAAAGAAATCCATAAAAGAACTGATTAATAAAGGGTCCAAAGATATAATGAGGTTATCAGAGCTGTCCCTGACAAAATGCTACCAGAGAAATTAAACCCCCTCTCACAATTGGAAATGAGACATTTCATGATCATTTTATGATCTTAACCTTTAAAATCTAAGTCAGTAGGGAAGACCAGGGTTGGTTGACACACAGCTCACGTTACAGGCAGTGTACATTTCTGTTTATGTGTATGATCAAGCCTGCTGCTGCGCTCATTTCTATTTCAGTAATTCTGAGAATCAAAAACAAAACACTGCAGAAGATCTGAGGATTTTTTCTTGTTTCAAAAGGTTCTTGGTGATATTTGATTTTACAGTTGGTTATTTACTAAAATGCAGATGGGTGTAGTTACAGGTTGTTGCTAAATTCACATGGTTACTTACATAAGTTTTGGTCAAAAGTAAGGATGTAAAATCTTGTGTTTTTTACTATGCAGATATTTACAGAGTCATGTTCACACTATCAATTTAGACACTTCTTGTAGAAAACACCAACTTCTTCCGCTAGGATGGGCCTGTATATTTCGTTTTGATGGTCTATTTGTGTTAGAAACAAGAAAATTAACATTTGATTTAAAAATGGATGACACTGGATTGTTATGTTACTTTAGGCATGAGGGCGATGATGAGGTGAAGCATTAAGGCAAATCTGTGGCAAATATGCATGGCTCATATATCAGCCATTAATATAAGCAGTATTCTTCTTTTCTATTTATGCGTCTAATTAAACTTTAAGGCTGTTATCTGCCGATACCAATATTGCCACAATACAATTCTTCATACTAGGTCAAAAGGTTAGGAGTAGTTGGTCATCACAGTGCTCTGGGGGGCTGGTTGTAATTCAACTACGTCATTTAAATTAAGCACTAAAAAAAATAATAATAAAAAATTGATGGTTAAAAAATTGATTGTTGGGATTTTGTGTCCCAAGCTGAAACTCTGGTGACAGGGACATACAACACATCTTAACAAGACATGGGCTACCATGAACATGTGAAACAACTGCATGCTAACAGTGAGCCCATGCTCTATAGCTCAATTTGCATTTAATTCTTGTTAATTGTTCAATTAATCACTTGATGAATGGTATGTGTGCAGCATGGTGGCACAATTGGAGTTTGGATGTTCTCCCCAGACTTGCAAGGATTTTCTTCAAACACACCTGTTCCTCCTACAGAACAAAAACATGCTAGCTGACTCTGAATTACCCTAAGATATGAGTGTGTGAATGAATGGTTGTCTGTCCCTATATATGAGGCCCTGTGATTGAGTAGCAACCAATTAAAACTGTACTCTGTCTCTTGCCCAATGTCAGCTGGTATAGGCTCCAACCCTCAATGGCTCCAAAAGAGATAAACATAATGGATGGTGGGTGGATGAATGATATGTCCATGAAACCAGTTCACTATAAGAACTGCTGCTGGTTTTTGCATTACTACTCCAACATCATACTGAACATTTTTTAAGTCCTCCCCACTTCACGAAGTGGCCCTTCAACAATCTTCGCCCTCCTTAGTACCTGTTACTCCTTTAGGGTAATGAAAATTGCAAACTTTTTTGACAAACTTTTTTCATATTCAATTAATTTGTTTCTTTGTTAAATTTGCACTAAATGGAAGAATTGATACAAACTTACAGCTGGCTGTATAAAAATTAATTAAAAATTTATGAACCTGTTAACATAATCAAAATATAACAAATGAGCTTAGTGATGCCATTTTATATCGACTAGTATTTACATTTTAAAAAAGCTTCATTATTTCTGCTATATGTACCTGGAACACAAAATATTATCAGTATTAAAACATTTTCTCTGACCTTTAACAGAAGAAAAGTTTTCAAAGTAACTTTTAATGTAGAAATAACACATTTATGAAAACAATTTCACTACAATTCATGAAATGGACTCTGATGACACATAACTGGTCTGACTGGGTAACCCAGCAATGACTGTTTCGATAAGGGCTCTTTGGATTACAAACCAGTCATAGAGCTAACAAAGGTCAATAGAGTGAAGTAGAGCAGGAATGAGTACAAAAATTTGGAAGTGACTTGACATTAATCACTTCCCGGCTCTCAAGACTGAAACTATACAGGTGTGCAATTCTGGTGTCAGATAAATGCTTTGAAAAAAGGTGCGTGGTGAACACATGCACAAGATTTTAATGTTTAATGTGAAATAATAAAAGGTGTGTGATGATACCTAAAACAAGGACACAACAGCATGTTGTACATTGGAAATATTGTTGCTTTTAAGTCTATCTGCTATGCTGTACTTCTATAGAACCTTACTAATAGCTTTTCCCTGATTACAAATATGCTTGAATTATTATGAATAGTATATCTGTTCAGATGATCTGAAAAAGCAGAACATGTAAGTTTCCTAATTTTTTGTTCTCCACAGAGTTTACTATCAGCAATTATCCAATACACAGTGAATAATCCCATTAGCTTTCCGCTTGCTTGCGATGGAGGGAACCAGCACAAAGGTAACTTCTGTGTTGGCCTTTAAAAAGATGTCATCCCTGCACCCTCTTCTTGACACGCTCCTCGTTTTTACCAGATGTTTGAATGCATCTTAACATTTATCTTCATACATTTATACTGTTGTTTTGCTCCCATAGTGCATGCACAACTAATCTTACTAAACAGTGATGTGTACTCCAAAGTGATCGATTGCTCCTGAGTTATGAACAAAGTTAAAAGTGTGATAACCAACCCCGGTCTCCCCTGCATTGCAAGAATTTTTAAGGATCTGCTGGTAAATTTAAAAAAAAAAGCCATGTGGTTTAAATACTGCTCAGCAAGACCAGCATTGGAATCCACTGTGATATTATTCATTAATAACAGACATGGAGCAGGGGTTATAGGTCAACTGTGCTCCTCTTTTTCCTTTGTCTTCAGTTAATGCAGCAGCAGAGGGCAATGAGAATTGGCTGTACCTTATGTCCCTTTAAATAGGAGCAGAAATGGGTCATTTTGGGATGAATAAGCGAGATATGCAATGGGCACATACTCACTAAAGCACTTATTGAAGTGATGTATGGCTTATCTTTTTCCACTTTCTTAAGCAGCCACCTCACTATGCATTGTAGGAGCTGTAACTCACAAATATTAGCAGAGTACACAAGAACTGGGGCAGGCTTATATGGGTCAGATGAGTGCTCCAACCGGTCTGAAGAACTGCTATGGTAAAAATAGCACATTAAACATAATTCATCCAAGGCGATGATCACGAACCTGGTTGTCTAGTCATTATTACGCACACTGACTTGATTGACATTGAAGGTGATGACACACACAGGCAGTATTTGCAGCATGCATGCACTAACCACGTGTAAGCAGCAGACCTAAACTCTGCAGTGATCATCTCTTACCGTCGGCAGGCTGGGAGAAGTTCACGTAAGCGTATCCCAGGGATCGCCGGGTGATCATGTCCCTGCATACCCGAATGGAGAGCACTGGTCCGGCCGGGCTGAATTTCTCATACAGCATAGCCTCCGTGATGTCGGGGTGCAGGTCGCCAACGTAGAGAGAAGCCATCGGATAACTCCCCGTCGCTGCTGTGTTCATATCTCGGACTTCTCTAATGTTAATGTGAAGCCTCCCTTTCCCTCAAAAAGAAAGAAAAACGCGTGAGAGAAAAGCCGGTGTGAGCTGTAGTCCGGGTCCCAACTGCGCTTCACCTCCTTTAAAGACCGTGACAGCTGTGAGCTCCGGCAGAAAATGTCAAAGCTGAAGAATCAGGATAAAAAGCGAAGTCTTCTGTAGTATTTCTCCCTCTAATGTCGCCAACTTCGGGGTTAAAACCCGACACCTCCTGTTTCAAGTGTTTTTTTTTAAATTAATGATTTTGCTATTTTTTTATTGGCGTTTGTTTTTTTCTTTAATTATTGCGGTACTTGTTTTTATTAAGGTTTTGTAGATTTTATATTTTTTATTTTTATTTTTATTTTAAGTTTTTCAAGAACAGTGAGTTAGACACTCACGGTTGTTTTGTGGCCGGGGAAAGAGACTGCGTGAGGACAAGCATGGGCACTTTATAGGGAGAGAGCGGCGGTGCGGAGGAAATAGTGGCCAGGGTCAAACTCAGGATAGAAAAAAAAAACAGCCACTGAGCATGCGGAGTAAAAGAGAGAGAGCATACTGTAGGGCTCAACTACTCTGCCTGACTCCCCACAGCGACATCTGGGTGGGAAGACAAAAGGCTTCACAGGAGCTGCAGCACTAGTTGTTGTGCCCAGGATTATTCAAACCACAATTTAATTATAGGCAATAAAAAAAATCTAAAAGAAATAAGAGAGAGTCCTTTTTTGATAGACTTATCTTTCTTACAAGCAACAAGGGGAGACAGGGGCTGGTTGTCACACTTTTTTCTCTCCTCAATATCACTGCTTACTTATGGAGCCCCAGACATGACATGGTAAAAAAAAAAAGAATATCTCGTGTGCACGAAATTCTAATTTGTTCCCACAGGATATTAAATGGTTCCCTCGAAATATTAACTCGTTCCCACGAAATACTAATTAATTCCCACGAGATATTAATTCGTTCCTGCAAATTATTCATCATTCCTGAACAGTTGAATACTACGGTAGGGTAAGGAGTTAGAGGTGCTGAACTATTCAACAGGATGGACAGGGAAACATTGATTGAGTTTTGCTTTAGGCTGGGGATGAGTTATAAAGACATTCTGAAAAGTCTGCAGTGCATGGATTTATTATCAGCGAGAGACAAGACATCCCATAGGCTACTGCAGTACAGCAAATCACCGGGTCTCTGTACTACCGTACCAGTGGCGATTGCTCCAAGACCGCAAGGGAAGCTCAACTTCCCCTAAAATGTACCCAAAAAAGTGGTTTGGCCGTACAGTACTTTAGCTTCCAGGAGTGATGAACAATTCGCAGGAATGAATTAGTATTTCGAGGGAACGAATTAATATCTCGTGGGAATGAATTAGTATCTCCTGGGAACTAATTAGTATTTCGTGAGCACGTTATATCTATATTGTGGCCACAATTCATTTATTTTTCCCCCATGTCATGTCTGGGGCTCTGTACTTACTATCTACAGGGGTGTCAGCAGAAACTGGGGGCCCAGTGAAAAGATTATTTTGGGCCCCCATCAGCACAGCCCACTAACCTGCACAGAGCGTAACAGATCGCTCAATTCCTGGATTTCAGTTAAAATAAATGTGCTCCCCATATTGAACTTCTGCATAGCTAACCCTTTACCCAGTTACAGAAGAGTACAAGGACCATGTAAGATGGAGAAAATAATTTTGGGGAAATTGAGATTAAGGTTGAAATTTCTAGATTAAAGTTGATTTGACAAGAATAAAGTTGAATTTATGAGAATAAAGTCAAAATACAATTTGTGATAAAAAGTTGAAATGTTGATAAAGTTGAAATGAGTGATGAAGAGACTCAAATACATGGAGCACAATCAAGTTCACAGGTGTGAATCCCTAGGTTTGACTACAGCACTGCTAACTTTTAAAGAAGGGGTTATGGGTGATGGGAGCCTGCATCCCTTGAGAGACATACTCCAGGCTGCACAGAAGAAAAAGTATCCCTCAAAATTAGATGCAAGTTCGGTCAAGCAAGTGAAGTCTATGTTGTGTATGTATTATACTGCGTTCACACCGGACGCTACTTGTACTACCTCTGCGATCACTCTCCATGCAAAGTCAATGTACAGCCACAATGGGGCGGGGCTAACCCTCCCGAACTAATGTCAGTGAGGACATTAGTTCCGCCTAGATGGACCGCGGTAAACTCAGATATTGCTGCTGCAGGTCATCAGCTGCAGTGTTTTGTGGTTGATAAGTGAATGAAAAGGATACAGCTGGAATAATGTCTGCTTATACATCCTACTATATGATATATATATGATCGTGGTGAAGCTTGAGCAAACGTGACGTCACCGAGCGACGGCAACGGTGACCAAAATGAGGTATTTATGGACGCGCGACGCTACTTGATTTTGGGAGCTGGGTCGCTTGCGGTGTGAACGCAGAATTAGGCATGCAACGCTTACTGGTAAATTGAAAATAAGAACGTCTTAGAAGTACTGATTGTGGTGTTTTTTTTATGCTACAAACTAAACTGTGCTTGTAGGCTCTAGGCTGTCTGAGTTCGTAACGCGGCAACATTAACTGTTGTGCAATGAAAAATTAAAACTTTAAGGCAACCCATTTGTCATCTATGGTGCTATAAGGTCCTTGCTTTTTAAAAGAAAACCACCTAAACAAGGCATGTGTCCTGATGTTATGCTCTTTCCTTGTAAACAGACTGCAGTCAAATCAACATAAGTAAATTGGATTAACACCTGTGCTACTAATTAAGACATCAGTAAGAAGTCACAATTAAGAGTCCAAAATATGACAGACAAGATGTCAAAGCTAGGTGCTGGGTAGACATCAGACAAAACAACCGGCTCTATGGATGGAAATTGGGCATCCAAATTTGACATCACATTGCACAGTAGGTAGTGATTTTTTTGAGAAACTAGTCTTCACATTAGAGGTAAATCAGGACAGAAAAAAAAAAAAAAAAAATCAGTTCAAAATATAATTACCAACTTGTGAAACAACCAATCCCAGTCCCCCTAATGACAAACTTCAGAAAAAAGCAAAACCACTGTTGAAAAGCTTTATTTAGTTAATTTCAGAACAGTTAATGCAGCAGTTATTCAGCTGCATTCATCCTCCTGAAAAACAAAGAAAATTCTGTCATTTTATTGAAGCCACAAATTGGGAAATATTTACCAAATCAAACTGTACAGACCTCAGCAAATCCAGGAAAGTTGGGAACACTCCTCGTTTATTGCCCCGCTTTTCTTTATTTTCACGCTCTCGATGCTTCACTGCCTCCTCCTCATAACTCAGCATTTGTGACCCATCAGCACCTCTAGAAAATTCAATCTTCGAGCGGATCATTGGTGGGGCATCATACATTCCTTCTTGAGACATCACTGCTGCATCTGCCTGCATTTCAATCAGATCCTCTTTCCTCTTGTTAAAATCATCTGGACTGAAGACATTCCTTATTTTGTCAGCCTGAAGAGGCATTTCAGTTTCTTGTGGAGCCTTTGAACCAAAAATATTAGATCTCCCAAACCACCTTTTCCTCCTGCTTTCTTCTTCAATAGCAGCTCCATCTAGATGTGGAGCTTTCCAGCCATCCACCAGAGTGAGAAAATTCCACTTTGGATCTCCAATATTCTTGTTTTTTGTATTTACAATGGACTCCTGGTATCTGGTTGAAGGCTGCAGCTCAGGAATGTCATTTGATAGATTGTCACCATGTTCCTCATCTTGAACCTGACCAGGCAGCCAAAGGGTCAGGTTGATAACTGGGTCCTCCCTCATGACCGCCACACCCTGTGAAGGAGAGGGGGGCTTGCTCCTTGATAAAGAAGTACCAGCAACAACAGCATCTTCAGCTGCTGCATAAGAGGCATCAGACAGCCTGGTATCTCTGACAGAGAGGCTGGAGGGTTCCTGTGGAGCAGGACTGGTCACCTCCTTGTTGATAACAAAGGGACCAGTGCTTACAATGGCCTTCGCATCTAAAACACAGAGGAAGCCAATCATTGGGTGGAGAAATGTGGAGACTACATTTTTTGGGATTAACTTTGGGTGAAAATACAAATCTGACCTTCAGAGAGATGCTTGATTGACAGGCCTTTGCACTTGGAGCTGCAGCACTCGCACACGTCCATAGCTCCACTCAGCTCCTCCCATCTGAAATACAAAAATGACAAAAAGGATTTTAAAAATGTCTATCAGCAGTTTAAATAGGTTGGCTCAAACCCCACCACTTGCTCTGTACTGAGAAGATTAAACCCATGTCAAAATACATTTTCAGCCACTCAAACATTTCTAAGACAGGGTACAAACATGAATGAATAAGGGGAGGGGGAAAAATACCAATGAAATCCTGTCACACAGCATTCTCTGAGCTCTTCATTAAAGTATAATACATGCATTTTATTCTATCAGTGTCGATCTGGTAAAGAAAATGTACTTTTCTCCACCAGATGGCGTCATTCTAACCATAATATGGAAATGTGTGCTCATTTGACAAAAACTAATGCTTAGAATTGTTGTTGCTAATCTGACATGCCACCGTCTGTTCTGATTGTAAAACACATTTACATATACTCTGCATTTAGTATGTTGAAAAAGTTAACTGTAAAAACAAGGTGGCATTATGATAAAAAATCTGGCTTCAAAAGGGTTAAAATATTCAAAAATTCATGAAAAATTGCTGTTATTAGGACTGATGTCTTAAAATTAAGCCTAAAAAGCTACATATGATAAAGAAAAACGTGCATAAATACCTGAAGAGATGCGCATTTTGTGCTTTGTGGTGTAAGTGTATTTGACAGTGTCGACAAAAAAAGAAATTGAACAAAACCAGTATTTGTTCTAGTCATTGACATCCCCGGGAGTAAAATAAAAATCTACTTTGATGTAGTATTGAAAAATTTTAGTTTAGATGTATATTAAAAACGAAATGAAAGTAAAATAGGTATAATAGTTTTATAGCTTGCTTCAATAAAAGCACATTTTGAGCTTTGTGGTATGTGTGTGATATTACACCTGATGCAAGCTTTAACCCTTGTGGACTGTTCAAGTATACTATACACAGGAACCGTTATGGCTGTTTTCAGCCACTAACTTTTTTGACTGCTCTAAAAACATCAGATTAATACTTTTTTTTTCCCACATAAATCTCAGTCCACTTCTGCCCGGCTCAAAACTACCAAACATTGAAAAATAAATGACAAATCTTGACACCTTAAGGGCAATTTAACAGAAAGAATGCCACAGATTATGGGAGGGTTAAACACGAAATGATCCATTTTCTATATAAAAAGTCATCAGAGACCAGAGATTTTTTACGGGGTATCATGGTCTTGGATATGTCAAAGACGAGTATAATCATTGACTTTGATGTCTTTTTTTAGTTCTTGTGTAGCATCAGATTTAAAGCAAAAAATTACACTGTTACTGTCATGGCTTTTTTCAGCCACTAACTTTTGTGACTGCTCTAAAAACATATTAGATCAATATTTTTTTCTACTTTTTTCACATAAATCTCTTAATCCACTTCCTCCCTGCTTAAAACTACCAAGCATTGAAAAATAAAATAACAAATCTTGACACCTTAAGGGCACATAAAACTTCTTTATATTGAAGTCCCATGATGAGAGACCTTATTTCTTGAAATGGCCCTTAAGGAGTTACAAACTTTATTTTTTGTTAAATACTTGGTAGTTTTGAGCAGGGCAGAAGTGGATAAGGAGATTTAAGCAAAAAAAAAGTAGAAAAAATATTGATCTGATATGTTTTTAGAGCAGTTAAAAGTATAGTGGCTGAAAACAGCCATAACAGTACCTGCCTAACTTTTTGAAAAAAAAAAACTGATACTATAAAATAAATGAAAAATGATTAAAATCAATGATGCTACTAATCTTTGACATATCTAAGACTATAATGCCACGTAAAAAAATCTTCTGTCTCTGATCATGTTTTATATTGAAAAATAGGTCATTTGATTCTGTATCTATCCCATATTTCTTTAAATGGCCATTAAGAGGTAAAATGTCTTATTCATTTTCCAATGCTTGGTAATTTTGAGAAGGACAGAAGTGAATTAAGAGATCTTAGCGAAAAAAGAAAAAAAATATTGATCTGATATGTTTAGAGCAGTTAAAAGTACTTTTTGAAAAAAAAAAACTGATGCAACAAAATAAATGAAAAATGATTAAAAATCAATGCTACTTATCTTTGACATATTTAAGACTATAATGCCACGTAAAAAAACCTGCTAGTTTTTTTAAGTGGCATTATAGCCATAACAGTACGAGTATACAGTAAATTTGTCCAGTGACCTATTGACCTTTAGAAAAATTTGAAATTGTATTCACATAATGTATGTAAAAATAAGCTTCCTGCCCGAAATTCATTCAATCTGCTTCAATACAAGAAAAGTTATGGTCAAATAACTGAGAAAATTTTACTCAAAGTGGCTGTTTTAAGCCTTAACAGTCCACAAGCTTTAAGTCTCTTTTCATATCTATATTAAAAATCCTCTTTAAGTGGTATGTTTGCAGTTACAAATAAAATAAAATAAAACATGACACTGGTCACAATGATTCCAACTAAAAATGTAGGATTCTGACTCAATTTGTAAAATCAAAAAACAAAGCAGGACATATTTAAAAGCAGATGTATGACCTTATTTTACAACCTTAAATACCTTGACTGGATGAAATTGTAGTTACAGGATTTGGAGCCAAAAGTGACACCCTGGTCTGAGACGAGGACACTGCAGTGGACGTACATCTTCGAGGACAGGAGACAAGGATTCATGAGGTGAACAGCAGAACTATGACAGAATAACAGACACTTACCTCAGATACAAGATAAGACGTGTTCAGAACAAAGTTGACCACATCGTCTCTCATGGACGGCACAAACTGTACAACAGCATGAGGGGCACCTGATGGGGCTGTGCACCTGCCGGAGAGAAGCACCAAGTTATTTCTAGCATGGCGCCTGAATTTAACCTGAGGCTGAATGGCTGCTCACCCTTTATTCAGGATGACTGCATGCTTTGGTTTGATTTGAGGATCAGGAGAAGCAGAGACAGAACAGGACTGGATGAAAAGCTGCTGACGGGGCCTGGTGCTGGCTGACACCTGCAGATTGAGAACCTCCCCTCTTCTGTAGTTGTTCGACTTAGCAGCTCTGGTCCAGGATGCTGCAAAGAAATCATGCCATTCATTCGCCTAATCAAAAACAATGATACGTTTCCGGCTGTTATTACTCACGATTCATGGCTTTGATATTAAAGGTGTTGCTGCTCTCAAGTAGCACTGTTGGGATTGTCAACTTTCTGTTCTGTGATCTGAAAAGATATATAGCCTCCTTCAGTGTGCTTGTTTAAGGTCATTTTCAAAGTGTGTGGGGGATGATGGAGGCACCTCTTTGGGATGCAGGAGATATGCACTGTGGATGGTGTTGGCCACCAGTTTTTGGGAGCATTTTTGAGGTTCAAGTGGAGAGAATTGGTGAACACACCCAAACCATTCTGCATCTGTAAGACAGCATGCACTCTTTAGTTTTAAATAAATGTGGAAGTTAATTTAAAAACCGTTTTTATCCAACTCACCATACGTATTGTTCCACACTCGTCCAACCTGTAAGTGAAGACGAAGTGATTTGGTAGCTCTCCATTGCTCAAGCAGCCATCACCAAGCTGAATCTCCTCTCCAGTCAACACGGCATCATAAGATCTTTTACCAACCAGCAGGGTAAGCTTAGACTCATCACAAAACACCTCCACTTGAGGAATATTGAAGGTGGAGGGTAAATCTGCAAACATGTGAAAGTCAGGAGTCGGGGCTGGCCATGGGCCAAAGATGGCGTCATTTGGAGAGAAATCAAAATTCATGTCAAAAGGAAAAGGCCCAGTGTTGTCAAAAAAGCTTTGAAAATCACGTGGGAACAAAGCATCCTGCCCATGCATAACTGACTGAACTATGATTACATGTCCAATAAAAATGTAAAGTAATATCTCTTTTGTCCCCATGGTGAAGCTCAAAGCAGACCAACCACTCTGATGGCTCTCCTGCACAGCTGAGTCATTAAGAAGGTGCATGTGCAGGGGGACCAGGTGAAGACAATTCAGCCAACAATCACAGCAGGAGGGCAGTGAAGCTAGAGATGTCAATCATTTATGACTGAGAGGCTACAGAAAACCTTGTCTTTTTGGTTAGAGCTTTCTTGAATGCAAATCCTACCATTGACCTTGATGTTTCTTTTCTTGTTTATGCAACACATAAACAACCAGAAATAAGAAACAAAAAGGTCTGTAATTTTTCAGATTTTTGGGGGTCTGTGAATTTACTGATTTAAATCATAGTTTCCCTTTTATACCAAAATGGCAACAGCCACCCCTTTTATCCACATGTGAGAGTTGTTATTATTTTTCCCTCTCTGACACTGTGGTAGGGCTCTTATCATAACTGTCCGTAACTATATCTTTTTTGAAGTTTTGAAATAGTGTACAAGTGCTTACCAAATTTGTCACCCAGTAGAAGGTATATGCCACAGCTGCCCTAATTAAACAGTACTTATAAATACCAACATATTTTTATGTTTCTGTAATGGCTGATACACTAGTGTGTGGAGGCTTTTCAATCAAAATGACATTCTGGTGCTAAAATATAACTATTATTGTTATCTATGAATCTTCAAATATATTGTTTTCACTTTTATGCCACACAAGTTACTATTGATAGTAAGAATAATGGGATTTTTTTTATTTTTTTTTTACTATATTTGAAGTTACCACTAGAAGTTATTATGGATAAAATGCCATTTTAACAACAAATGTATTTACAAGTGGATTTTTGATATATCTAGCCTATTTATGTTTCTAGTAATGCCAACTGAGGCACAGAGGACATCCTGTTGAGAGGCTACCTTAGCTATTTTGGTCGTGTATTGTTTAACATGGCAGAATAATATATAATGTATAATAGTTGTTAGTTCTAATGTTGGCAGGCATTCCAAAAATACACAGAATTTGTGTTTAAAGAGAATATTTCTGATTCCAGTTCAAAATGTACACATGATATAACATTTAATAACATTTTCCGTGTAAAACGAAAAATGATAAATCTACTAAGCACTGTTATTTGCCTGACTGAAAGTAAAGGATCTAAAAATAATCGTCCATGTCATAAACGGTCTCCAGGTCTCCTGCAGTGAAGTGCAGGGGGCGGAGCTTCGGCCCAGGTAGGCGGAAGGTTACGCCTGTTTGTGCTCAGGTAAGCGGCTGTGAGAGAAGACATCGGCCTACGAGGGACAGAACTCAGGAAAAACCGTCGGAAATGACTCGACTTTAATAACTACACTTATTTGATCTGAGAGGACGGTAAATCCACCATGGTTAATTTAGGTGAGTTCACTTTTACCTGAGTTATCGGTGTTATGGGGGAGCTGCGAGCCGAACTTTCAAGGCGTGGTCTGTGCATATACTCTGTGGTTGACGCTCAAAGTAGGCCATCAACTTCTCATGGTCTGGATATAAAAACTCAAACAAGACCCCCCAACTCTGTAGATATTCCTCTGAGCTGAGCTGAGCTGTCATACTTGTGATATCTGGACTAAAATATCAGTTTAATGTTAAAGTGAAAGCTTTGCATTGACTGGATTCACTGATATTCTTAGTGGCTCAGGTATAACACTTCAGCAGATGGTGCCCAAAGTGGTGGTCTGGACCCTGTTATATAAACGAGATGCCCTAACATAAAACAGAGTTTACTATAAAATGATTTCAAAGGGTTTATGCAGCATAACATTGAAATAATGGGCTATATGCATTAAATAAATTGTGTATAATCAACACTAATGAGTTAAATGTTGATGGTAATGTAAAATGTGAAAATAGATGATGCTATCTATGCTATTTGTATGTGCCTAGTCTAGTCTCAGTCTAGGTTAACCTTGTGATGTTATCATGATAATTATTACTCATATACAACTAATAAAATGGCTTTAATTTATATCAATGCTTTAATTTAAATATAAAACATTTAAATGTACTGTTACACTAAACAATGAATTAGTGTCAGGAAAAATCACCTTTGTAAGGTTAGAATTTATGTTGCTGAAAAATAAAAATGGAGTAACTTGTATCTAATGACTAATTCAGCTCTTTAACTTATTGTTGGCATAAGTGGAAATGGTCTATGACAGACTGATAAGAATATCATAAAGAATGTGTAAGAGGATATTTGCAAGGTCTGATAATTATCAACAACTTCAGACTTCTTTAACAGAAAAGTCACGTGTAAATATTGTCAGTTGTGGATTTTTTTTAAGGGGGGCTTGTTTCAAAAGTGCAATCACTTATAAAAGCTTGTTCTGCTTGTAAACCCAGGAGAGGCCTGATGCACAATCCCATCTCAATTGGGAAGTTACACAAACTATTGTATCCCACTCTAAACACAAACGTATATATCTAAAGAGAGGGCTGAAATTGATGCTCCCAACAGAATAAGTCATTAAAGCCAGACTTGGTTTTACATCTAATGTAGCTTTTGCTGTTTTCAACTTACAGTATTCACAATAATGCAGCTGTTGAAGATTAACATAAAATGGAAAAAAAAAAACTGACTTTGTCAATTTGGCTACAAAAAAACAGGTGAAACTGTTAAGGAGTAACACAGAGTTAAAAATAAAAACAAGCCCCCTGGTTTAAAAGACATGGGAGCTTAAGCCCAGGAAACCTCTCCTTGGTTCCACATGTAAAGAAAATGATGGACCTCCTCAAAATAAAAAGTGAACAAGTAAATTCTGGGCCTAAAAGTAAAATTATCACTGTGATATTGAAATGTAAGTAACATGAAAATTATCATAATAATAATATTTGAATTTGTTTAGCACCTTCAAGAAACTCCAGGACATTTTATAGGGACACATAGACATGGACAAACTGTGTGCGTGTGTGTGTGTGTGTGTGTGTGTGTGTGTGTGTGTGTGTGTGTGTGTGTGTGTGAAGCAGGGGTTTAATGAAGTGTGAAGTGACAGGGGTGTAAGAAAATATTACTATATTTTGTGGTGCATTACTATATAGATATTGTTAGGGCAATATTGTGATATTACGTATTAAATAACTTGCAGACGTTTGTTTTGCGTTATAGTTAAACCTCTGGCCTCTAGTAGCAGCAGACAGTCTATTTTTCTCTTGATCTTTCTGTAATAGTTTTTCTAAATATTTCCTTTTCTGTCACTGAGACAGGCAGTCAGTTTTGATTCTGTTGCAGGGACCATGACTTTTGTAAGTAATACTAATTGGAGTTGTGTTTTTTTTGCTGTGATTAATGCCATTTTTAAAATCTAAAAATGTCATTAAAATTGTAAATAAAGGAAGTTTTGTTTAAAAAATGTGACTTACCACACTATTTAACGAATCAGGATTTATCGTATCATCGGCCATGTACTGCAAATGAATCATATCAACAGTTTCTTGCAAATACATAAATAATCAGGTCCTAAACTTTAAAAGGTTAAAACATGTTTTTATAGCGTCTTTGATGGTCAGTTTTGCGGGTACTCGATTTTTTGGTAAGTATTGTACTTTGCTTTATTTATCGTCATCATAACATGACATCTAAATACGGAGTAAAAAGTAAAACTATAGAAATTTAAAGCAATCAAATTGTTCCTTCAGCTGCTATTGTAAAGTGGATTAGAAAAGATGATATCCATCAGTGATGGTCTTTTTCAGGTGACAGTTTATCAACCACACAAGTGTAATCCAATACATTTGAATTTTTTTTTTTTACTAATTTAGTATTCAACGAAAATGTTTATTAATCAGTTGTAAGCAGGCGTTATACTGTATATCTTTGCTAGTATTTGGTGTGCTAATGCAAAACAATGACTCAGTGTGTCCAACAAAATGCGTTTCATTGAGATATTTGTTGTGTCATCATGGTGATATGCTAATCTGTGGTGGACTCATCACATTTCCGCCGTTTGTCTTTTTAACATGTCAATGAATGGAAATTCTCCACACTTAAAGTATGCTTTATTGGAAGTACTTTTTAATGTTGCTATATGGTGTATAATTCTGTCATGTTACACAACACATGACCAAAACACAATTAAGGCAGCCGCCTGAACAACATGCCCTCTCTGCCTTAGCTGGCATTGCTAAATGGCATTTGAGGTCTACAATAATTTCTAATAATAATCTTTAATAATCACTTCAGTGTAATTGTTTCCAGCACACTGCCTGCTTGTGATAACTTGTGTGGTCTAAAAGTGTTGCCACATTAGCAGCAGGTATATTGGTTCTGTGAATGGCAAACAGCAGACAAACAGTATTACAATCAAAACATGAGAAGTTTTCCACACCTCTCAGATTTGAACTCTTCGGCCTCCTCTCCTGCCTGTCCTCAGCCCTCGGGTCACACAAAAGTTTAGTCGAATGTTTGTACTGCCCCACCCAAGGCTTTGTTCTCACGAGGACCTTACCCGGCCTTTATTTGCGGGGTGCAACTCTATCTCTTTTACGCCTTATCTCAGCATTGTCACCGTAGCTGCAGCTCCTCTGCACAGTGCACTCTGCAGCCACAGCAGGGGTCGGGTATAATTGTGGTGACTGGTGTTTTTTGCTCAAGTTGTGACGCTGTTAACCACTGACTTGTTTTGCTTTGACTTTTCTGTAACTGCCTCACTGCAGTTATGTCAGTTCTCAGAAAACCTCTCTGCTCTGCACTTATAGCTTTTCTCTTTATAGAGTCACTTACAGGAAATCTGTGTAACTGTAATTTCATCATGGATACTGTGTTGGCTTTTGTCGACCACTGACGCACTCTCAGGATTGTTATTTTCATACCTTTACTCATGATTTGAGTCACATGTTTAAAGTGTGGCAAAATATGACATAGGAAGAATTCAATAAGCTGTTGCTGATACAAAATTAATATCTATTATAGGAGTATGCTGTGCCAGCCTCAAGGACAACAAGACCCTTATGAAGATGGGTCTGGGGCTTGTGCTGGTGGGACATGTCAACTTCCTGCTTGGGGCACTTGTTCATGGCGCTGTGCTTCGACATATCAATGTTCACACTCAGGCCAGGACCATGGTGTACGCCATCGCTAATGTGATTGCCATTGTCGCTGGTTTGTTGGTAAGTGGAAAGACATTGTGTAAAAGGTTTTGAATTAAACATTGCTGCGTTTCATTTATGTTGGAGGCTTGAATGGAGAAATGGGAATGACATCATAGCATGTTCCAGTTCCACCCATGAGGATAAGTCGGAAAGCACGCTAACAAAACTTTCTTCATAAAATATCAACTATTCCTGTTACTTTTCCTCTAAATTGCTTCACTTTCTCGTAAGATTATATACTCGTGGGGCTTAAATGACGTTCAAAACAAACCCATTGGAGCCCTAGCTACAGTTAGCATTGTTAGCTCAAAACCAACAGAAACAGTACGCTATAAGACAATTTTGCGTAAAAATCAACATCACAATTTGTCCACATATAGAGGGTGTACAGTACTGTGGAAGTGATTGATAAGAATGCATAAGAACACAATATATGTATATACATATATATAATGTTGAACTGCAATGGAATTAGGTTAAATTGATTTGCAAAATTCGTATTTTTGATAAATAATGTAATACGTATTATACGATATGTAAAACTTATTTAAAGTCCGCTATAGTCAAAGTAGGGCTGGGTATTTCCAGTTACCTCCTGATGTGTTTCTCAATCCTGCAGCAACCATACAAAATAAGCAATATACTACTTTATACTAATTTAGTGCGCTTTCAACAGAAAAGCAACAAGTTTTGTTTTTGTATTCCAAGTCCAAAAAGAACAACATCAACTTTAGAGGATTCTTCAACTCAAGATACTTAAATTTTAGGTCCTCAAAGATCTTAGAAGAACATTTGAAATGTGTGTCGTTTAGGTTCTTCTTGATCTCCATCATTGATACCATTACCCAAAGTGTATTTGACAACTAACCTGACACATAAGATGTTGCATCTAATATCTTACTTTAGTCCATCTCACCAACAGTCCATAGAAAGTGTTTGGGAATGGGCATAACATTTCAAATCATACCCTGCTGGTGTTTGGACAATTGTTCCATCAAAAACACTTAACTATGGATCAATAAAATAACCAATTAGATGTCACAGTGTAAAGCAGAACAAACTCACCAAAACATGGAAGGTGGAGTGAAAATATTTTTCCATCGAGAAATGCTTTAAGTTTTATTTGTTTTTCATTCAGTAAAGAAATGTGTTCCAGATCCGGAAAAAAACCCTTAAGGTGTTAGTATCTATGCTTATGTCTGTACGAGCAGTTGCTTGTTGCTGTTGTCTTGCTCATAGCCCCCACGTCTTCCTGTTCCAAAGGACTCTGATTAAGCTGTGCTGCTTGGGGCTGCTCATAATGATTGTAGACTGGAGCTTAGCAAGATGGACCAGTCTGATTACAGACACTGTATCAGCTGGAACCAACTGTTTTGCAAGGTCGTTGAAGAAATACTGTCACTTAGGGCTGAACGATTTTAGGAAAAGCTTGAATTGCGATTTTTCTGGCAGATATTGCAATTTCAATTCGATTCACTATTTTCTTCAAATCAAGCTTTGGGATATTCACATGTAGGGCTGAACGATTTTAGGAAAAGATCCAATTTTGATTTTTCTGGCAGATATTGCAATTCACGATTTTTTTTTTTTCAAATCAAACTTCAGTGCAAAATTCACTTTGTTTACAGTACAGACAACAGTAAAGAAATAAATGATGAAAAACACTGAACACATTATTCACCTTCAATAGTGATGATAAATCATCTGTTTTCATTAACTTCTACTCCTAAACAGAGGCTTTGTGTTGTTGACCTGCTTACCAGCACTTTTAACATATAGATTGTCTACAAATTTGTAAAACAGTATGTGTATAATACTTGACACAATAGATCCTGAGTCAGTCAGGAGTGCTGCAAAAAATTGCAGCTTTGGCGATCACAAAATTGCATTGTCTAAAATTGCGATTTCGATCTGAAAACGATAAATTGTTCAGCCCTACTGTCACTGCATTTGAGGCAGGATCAGTTATGTGAAATACATATCGATACACATATTGCAAAGATCTACATAATATATTTCTCAATCAGTATTTTGAGCACAGGGCTGATTCAAAAGGCTGATGTGTTTTTGAAACTAAAGTAAGACACAAGCAGCTGTCAGGTTTTAATTGTTTCCAAGACAAATGGCCCTTTTCCACTAGCACGCCTTGGCCCTACTCTACTCGGCCCTACTCGATTTGCAGCGTGTTTCCACTAGCTTGGTACCTCCTAAAACAAGCTAGTTTTAGTACCTACTCCACTCTGGTTCCAAGGGAGCTGAGTCGATACCAAAAGATGACGTCACCAACTGCCGGCTGCTGATTGGTCAGACAATGTCGTCATCGATGAGCGCGACGACCTAGCGTGCTAGCGGTAGCTACCATTAGCTTACCATCATATGTCTTTTCTCTGCAGCTTGATTGCTCTCGTCCTCGGCTTCATTCTGTTGTATAGCTTCCAAAACTCTCCTGTGCTTCTCAAGGGGTATTTCTTCCTGCCACCTGCAGCCTTCTTCTGCTTTCCTTTTTTACTCGGAATGTGACAAAAAGCCACAGATTGTTGTGTTGCACTCAAAATGACTTCACCGCAGTGCAGCTTTGCTGTTTACAGCGACACTGCACCCCGTTGGGCAGGCGACTGGGGCTAATGGAAAAGCAGCACAAAGTGGGTAGAGTAGAGCTGGGTGGAGTCGAGTAGAGAAGGGCTAATGGAAAAGGGCCAAAAAGCTCTCTATCAAGTTGCTTCTCTCAGTCTGTAACACTGTAAAGTAATGCAGTAGTCCAACAGATTACTTTATAAAGTAATGCTACCCAAACCAACCTTTGTTAAATAAATTCCCAATTTTACATCTTAAAAACAGGTTCTAATTGACCAAACGTAAACAAAGAGATTCCCCCATAAAGTTCTGTTATAATGGATGTCTTTTTGCTCTACTTTCTGTGCTCCATAGGGAATCATCAGTGGAATAACGGCCATCGTCCTCTCCAAAAACAAGAAAAACAGGATCCTGGTAAATACTGCTCCCTGTTCTTTGCATCAGCTTTTCCTCACAGCACACTCGCCTGTCATTTGTTGGCTCTTGTCAGGACCTGCCCATTGTTTTTGAGTGTCTAAGTATTGACAGAGAAGATAAAAACCCATGAAAAGGTTAATTTATCTATGGATGCAGTCCCATTAATCATTTGGATACCTTATCTAGTACCCAAGAATAAGTGATTTATGATAAATTATGATTTATTCCTTGATATTGGATTGATATTCCTTTGTGTTTCCTTGGTATTTATTTAAACTTGTCCAGACATCAAATGCTTATCAGTTTTCAAGGACAAATGATTTCCTTTTTAAGATGAAGTGTTGTGATTTTTGCCCCCTGCAGCAGTGGGTCTTGCTGGTTTTCAGCTTCATTGCTGGTCTCCTGGCAGTTGCCTCCATCTTGGGCTTGTCAGTTTCTATGGTGAAAGCCATTATTCACAAAGGATCCATTCTGCTAACACACTGCACCTTCTCTGAAAAAGATGTGGGCTCCTCCAGTATCACTTACGAGTGCCCGTTTGATCCCACTCGCATCTACGTGAGTCTAAAGACATGCTTTAAAATTCTCTGCAAAATGAGCCTCCAAAGATCTGCTGGATAATGTCATGCTTTTGTTATTCCAGGGGACGACAATCATTCTGTGGGTGCCTCTCATCTTTATGAGCGCAGTGGAAACAGTGTTCTCCTTCCGCTGCTTTGCTGCCTGCACTTCATTCCTCTACCTCTGTCCATGCAGGAAGAGGCCAATAAGAGCCAAGAGGGTACGTTTTCTGAAGACCATCAACATGGTTCTACCTGCACTTTTGTCACAAGTTAGATCTGTTAAAGTTAGGGTCTGTAATTTTGGAAAACTAGCATGAATTTGAATGTAGCATCTCCTCAGGACTCTGCTGCACACATGCACACACGCGGCTGATATATCCAGAAGACTGATTCCACTCCAAACCCTCAGCACAACATTTTTGTTTTACACTACACCAAGTCATGTCTAAGTCAGCGGTAAGAAAACAGCAAACATTATCATAGTAAAGTTTAAAAAAAAAAGCAAACATGTAAAGTTAGTACTCACAGCCCAATGTTGATCGGGGTATAGGTAGTTCCTCTGCCATTCCCAACATAGCTGTCAAATCTCCCGTTTTGGCCATGAAACTACCGTATTTTCCGTATTTCATCCTCCTGTATCAGTATTCTCCCGTAAATCTCCTGTGTGATGATATAATAATATAAACATTCCTCTGCCTCTCCAAACTGAACTGTCTCTAGCCTGAAGGGGGCGGTAATGCTCCAAAATGATGGATGCCTACCCCCATAAAACTGAAGAAGAAGAAAAATCCTCACGAGAACGTCCACCTGCAGTAGCCTGGGTGGCAGCTGTCGCGAGATTCGAGACAACAGGGGAACAAACCAAGAAAAACAAAGAGTTTATTTTAGATTTCTTGTACATATGTTATTAAATGTGAGGGATACTGGAGCTTGGTTGGGGTTGTGGGACAGCTCGTAGCGAGCTTCCCTTATTTTCAAAGACAAAACTTGAAAGGTAAGCATTCTCCAGCAGACTCTGATCCCTCTCAGCTCGGCTACACACACGGAGTCTGTGCACGCCGTCAAAATGTACATGCAGAAGGCGGGCAGAATGGTGGCGGGATTTGATTGGTTTAAAAATTGGTGACACCACATTTTTATTGGTTGGTGTTTTCTCTGTTTTACTCCTGCTGTAGATAGCGGATGTTTTTCGCTCTGTTTTAAGAACACATTATGAATTGATTGCCATCGGGTCATAAAGACCATTTTAACCAGTATTACAAAAAGTGTATCCACATCAGATTACCAACCCCAGCTTTAAGTATCAAGAGAGTGAGTCATCATCTCACTTTTCACTTAATGGTCATTATTTTAGTCAGACGGGAGCTAAGATGAATGTTTTGGGGAAAAGGGAAGTAACATAAAACAAAGATTTTAAGTGGTTAAACAAGTTATTTGTTCATCAAAAAGTAAAATATTGATGACAAAGGGAGGCAGTTAAACTGAAAGCGAGCTGTAAACAAATGAAAAAATGAGAACAAAAAGAGACTCTAACCAAGAGTTATTTAAGAACAAAATCCTATCTAACGAATAAAAATAAACAATCACACAACAAAACAGCCCCCCAGATCCCTCATGTGTCAAACAAAAGAAAAGGTCTACTGTGTGTGATGTGCTCAAAAGATTACAAAATACACAACTAGCGCCTCACAAAAGGGTTACAAGTTTCAAGATTTTTACAATGCTTTCCAGCACGCAGAGACACAGGCTCGATACAGCATACTTAGCTGCTCCAATCAGGGTCCCCCAGCACAGGTGAACAGGATCAGCATTCTCTTGCAGCATCAGCGACATGAGAGCGTGCAGATACAGGAAAACACGCAAGCACACGCACACACGAGAGCACGCACACCCAAGTAGAGAGATTTTCCCCACAATGTGGCAGCTGTAACACCCCTACCCTTAAGATACAAACCTATATGAATAAAGGTTTGGTACAATTACAAATTTACACTAAATCGCTAAATGTTGTCATATTCTGGACATCTGCAACAATGTTTTCTGACCCCATTTTGTGCCTGATCTCTAGGCTGCAGTCCTGCATAGTCAGTGTGCCCACCGCACGAGTCTCTGGTTGTGGTTGTACATGAGTTTTAGGAAGACAAGTGGGTTGTGGTCAGTGAAGACCACCACTAACAGAGGACTGTAACCTACATATACTTCAGAGTGCTCAAGTGACCACAACAAATGAGAAAATGTTGCTCTACGTTTCCATCAGAGCTCAGATGTTGGAGGTGGGAATTATGCTGCGTTCCATTTACCTCGGAATTGGAAACAGGGAAATGGGAGTGACGTCATCTCAGACTTATCGGCATTCCAGTTAAAGTCGGAAAAAAACATGCCGATCGACCATTCTATTGTTAGCCGTTGTTAGCATGCCCTGCGTTGTTGTTCTCAAATATCACATGAAGAATGTGATTATCACTATGGCAGCATTTTTGTAAATATAAGTCTAGCACTACTACGTGTCCAGCTGACTGAGAACGACACACACTGGTCAGAAGTGCAAATAAATTGATTATTTCAGGAGCTAAATAACTGTTCACACTGAGGGCATCCGTCTTCGATTGTCAACTCGGGGGTGTCGAGGTTTCACAGAGTTCCCAGTAAGAAATTCCGACCAAAAATTCAACCTCAATCAATTTTAAATCTGTCAAAAGTCAGTTTCTCCCAAATTATTAAAACAAATCTCTATTTACATTTTTCTTTCCTCTGTACCTTCTGAAATTCATCTCAACATTTTTCAGGTGCGCATCCAGAGAGCCTCTGACCCTCCATCTTCACCTCCAGCGAGAGCACCGCCTGTAGATGTTGAAGCAGAACCTGCAGAGCGGGACGAGCTGCTGGACTCTGGCACTGCAGAGGCGCAGAGTGAATGGCTCTGAAGCTGATTAACCTAATGAGATAGGTTGATAACTGACCCTTTATTAGCTTTTTGATTGGTTAATTGACCAGCCAATCAGAAAGCTCCCTCTCAGGGAAGCTGTTGCTGGGCTGTCTGACAAACATTTACCCAAGGTTGCTTTCACACCTAAAGTTTGGCAGACTCGGTTTGGTTCAGGGGGTGAAGCTGCAGCATTGTTTCATTTTTCACTTGGTTTGGTTTGATGTCAAACAGCTCATCGTCAGGGAGACTGTCAGATGATGTGTGACACAGCCTAAGCCACTAGTTTGGGCTGTAGCTGCGGCCTGTGTTCCTGCTATCAAGTAACATTGTTCTGCTTAAAGCACTTTTGAAGTTTTCTGTCCTTATTCTGCACAAATTGTAGATGTTAATCTGTTCAATCTAGGGCTAGCAAAGCTAACATTAGCCACTCTCTGCTGGATATGTTAGCTTGCTGTTGTGATATTCAAACCAAAACTCAGCTTTTTGTTTGGTCCTTGTTTGGTTCAGTTGTTCACACTCGCAGTGAACCGAACTGCTCTATTTGGAATCAAACTGAGACCCCCAATTGTTAGAGTTTGGTTCTTCGTGCTGCACCAGAGTTTGTGTGAGCTTTCACACCAGCCCAGATGACCTGAACTTCCCCAAAACGTGAACCAGGGTTTGTTTGGGCCAAACATTTTGTGTGAAAGCAGCCTTAAAAAGTTTTTTTAGGGAACTTTGTTGAAATTGTGATATTTAATCTGTTACATCAACAAAATTATTTCAATAGTGAGCTATTTTCTGTTGTTTCAAATGGGAAAGAGCCAACCATCATCTGTTATTTTCTACTACAGTGACAGTGACCAGGGAGAGTGGGGCTTGATAAAGGACCACGTCCTGTATGGGTGGGGTTCACAGGGTCAGTTGTAGGACTCATCTTCATTTAACGCACTGCCTTTGAGAAATCGTTGTAATGTCTGTTACACATGTTGTCCTCAAAGGGCATTAAGGACTAAAACCAGAAGATACATTTTACTCACTGTTTTATCAAAAAGAGGAGCTCTTTTATATTTCTGCTGTATATCAGGTCTAAAATGATGCTGTTTTGTTTGTGTATGTTTGTTGTGATTAAAATACAGAGCTGTTACCTGATTATTGACTTTAAAATGTGTTTTTTCAACAAGACAACTTACTGAGATGCCTGTGGGGTATGAAGCACAAGCAGGGTAAACTGGGTCTGTTGAGACTAAAGTTTGAGTTCACTGTATGAGTCTGTCCGTCTTTGACTGCAATATAAACAGAGTACTGTAACTTACGCTTGACTAATAACTTGTCAGGCAGGACCAGTTTTTGTTCAGACTCATGGCTCTAATAAGCAGTTCATTGTCATTGATTTATTACCCGCAGATTTTCTCTACTTGTGTTATTGTCCCCATTGAGAGGAATAATAGTCTTACAGTTTCTCCTGGTTCACTTTTTTGTTTCATGTTAATGTTGACAATGCTGTTATGTTATTAATTTCAATTCATCTCTACTTTAGAAAAGTGACATAACTTACAGAAACTAACACTTTAAAGTTTGATTCTAATAACCTGGGAAGTCCCTGAAATGGGGCTGCCTTTAAAAGAAACCACTTAAATATATTACACATTAGACTTCACATTAATCCAAATTTAGCAGCAGTTTACACTTACTGGCAACATCAATAGGGTATATCTTTTTGTCAATTCCTCATTGCAAATAGCTAGTCATCAAATCACATGGCAGCAACTCAGCTTACTTAGGTATGTAGACTTGGTTAACATAACCTGAAGTTTCACAGAGCATCAGAATAGGGGGAATAAAAGTGGCATAGGTGACTGGCAGGGTTGTTGGAGGCAGATGGGCTGGTCTGAGGAGTTGAGAAACTGCTGATCAACTGGGATTTATGCATAACACTAAGGTTTACAAAAAAATGGTAAAAGATAAGGAGGAAATATTCAGTTAGCAGTAGGCCTGTGCTCAAAATATCGATACAGCAAAATATCGTATCGCACTCCTTTGGGATACGTGTATCGATACGGATTCTACAAAATCGATACAGCCTAAATATTTTGACAGTTGTTGTTAATACACTTTGGATAATGTTAACAGTGGCACAGTTCAAGGTAGAAGACGAGCTACATAATGAAGCATATGTTCTAAATTTGAACTTAGGTCTACCATCTTTGAGGATCTGCATTTTATGTCTCTCAAGTTGTAGAACTACTTAAAACTCATCCTTGTTCTTTTTCTTCTTATAAGAAAAAACTAAACATCAAGAATTTTGCTTAAAGCATAGTCAATGTTCATAACTTACGTGCATCGGGATACGTATCGTATCGTGAAGTTGCTAGAAATACCCAGCCCTAGTTAGCAGCAGGTCTCTTGGCATAAAATCTTTAATAGAGGGTCAACAGTAACCAAATAATCAGTCAATACAACAAAGTGAGAAGACTGTTGCTAAATGCACATCAGGTCATATCTTGAAGCTACTGAAGAGGATTAGGGCCACGGAGAAAAAAAAATGGAGTCCAATTTTTATTATTTCTCTGAAGAAAAAGTCAGAATTCTTAAAAAAAAAAAAAAAAAAAAAAGTCTGTCAGAATTCGGACTTTTTCTTTAGAGAATTTTTTTTTCAGTGGCGCTAATCCTCTCCGGTATGAAGCAGATTACTTCACAATGGATTCTCCATGAGGGCATCCAACTTAAATTATTAAGTAACTTTAACAATAAGGAACTTTGATGTCTTCTTTACAAAGAGTATTAACGAGGGCTACTTGTTTGACTTAATGTTTGTAACGTACATTTGTAAAGTTTACCTTAAAATGATAAATATGTGCCTTTTAGACTGCACATGCCAAACTTAACTGGTATGTACAGGTGACACTTTAAGGGCTCCAACTGGCCCCAGAGGTGACAAAAGGGGCAGCCTGTGCACATCAATAACCCCTCACAGGTCAATGTTTAAAATACAAGACAAATTTCAAATGTGATGCACGTTACACTTGTTTCTTATATTTGTGCAGGTTTACTTTATTTGCAAAACATAAAGATTAAAATAAAATATTAATACTTAAAGAGGAGTGTTGGCTACTCCCACCCTAAAGAAGGATTAAGTTTCAGAAAAAAAACTTCAGAATTGTTTCAGGGCAGTTTTTATTTGTTTTGAAAGTGTGTTCAACACACACCTGGGTCAGATTCATAAGACATTTGCAAGCTCTTGTGTGAAACGCTATTACTCATGTTTAAGAATATAAATATATACAACAAAAGAAATCTAGCATTTACCTCCCACCTTACACCGAGTCTTACAGGACACACAAGTCCAAATTTCCTTGAAAAATTACAGTGGCAGTCACCTGACGGGACTCACGTACCTTCACTTCAGTGAGGCAGGAGTCCAAGAAACGCGCCAAAGATGTTAATTTGTCAGAAAAGGGCACAAACTAAAAAAACATCCTAAAATATAAGACCGTGACTTCTGATGACACGTCAAAGGTTTTCAGATATGTACCTCCATCAACTTTGTGACCTTGGCAGGCAAGACCAGTGACACCGATGTATTACGGGAAAAGTTCTATTGCATAAACATGCTTCAACTACAGATTCAAAGACAGGACGAGAGTGACCGAAAGACAAAACAGAGTAGCCAAAATATCTATGATTTAAATAAATTAAATCCATCAGATATATAAAAGCATACATGTACTAAGCCATTTTTACAGTTGATTCACGAGGGAAAGGCAAATGACGTAGCATAAAAAGATAAAGGGTATAAAATGAGAAGGCATACAAAAACAATACTCAGAAACACTGACTGACTTCAGTCCATAAACAGCAAAGTTTGAAAAGGTGACCTAGAAAATCCTGTTTGGATCCCCCTCCTATTGTTGAAGGAGAGGAGGCCTCGTTACAAAGGTATAGTCCTTCATGGATTTCCACAGCAGCAGCCTGGAAAGATGAGCTATCCAAAAAATCTTGCTTGAAGGAGAAAAGGGATCCGTGTTGGATCAGTTGCACTGGCATGATTTGACTGCTGAGGACCTCATGGTGTCTTGGACTCTTCTTTTGGCCTAGAAAGCACCCAGAGTTAAGGTTTAGTTAACACTCTACTCGGCTGGTAACTGACCACAATCATAAAGTACGCTCGGTTTTCTTACTTGGATGTGTCCATCTTCTCCTCTTCTGGCACCTTCTCTTCCTCTTTTACTTCTAAAAGACACAAAAAGCACCATCATAGCTCTCTTATCTAAACAGCTCTTTAAGGGGTTATATTCAGAGGCCTAAGTGTAAACCCGTAAATCAACAGACAGACATCAACGGAGGAAAATAAAGAAGTGTATAGATACCTTTTGTTTCCTCCTCACCTTTCTTCTCCTTTTCTTCTCCCTCTTTCTCTCCCTCGGTTTTGGCCCGCTTGGCTTTCTTGAAGCTGGCTGTGTTTCTACGGCCCCCTTCGCCTTCGTCCTCAGAGTCGGAGAACTCCTCCTCACATGCTATCCTCTTGTCATGAGCACGGACTGAGCAGTAACAGAGGACAGGCTTTGATTAAAACACACTACTCCTGTGTTCCACTGGTTTAACTGTAGAGGATATTGTGTGACCAAAGTTGGAGATATGAAGCAGCAGCAGAAAAAAAGAAGGCTCAAACGCTTGAGTACAAACTGACGAAACAAGTCCACAATCCTCCACATCTAAACACTGTCAAGACTGCAGACACAAACATTTCTGTTCATTGAGCTGATGACAGGAGTCTGCTCTTTGAGGAGCCAAAATAAGTTTGGTGCATGGATTTAACTGGTGACCATGGACACTAGTAACTTCCTGTTATAGCTCATTCTCAGCCTGTGTTCTCTTAGGTCGCTTTCACACCTACAGCTCAGTTGTTTTGTCCCAATTCAGCTGGAAAAAAAAGCTACATGTTTGCATATTTCCCTTGAATCAATTCATGTTCACATGGCAGTATTTTGTGCTGTAACACTACAATATAAAAACAACAACAACAGATTTCAAATGTCTCTTGTAAGATTATACAGATGAGCATAGTTTGACAATATAAGTGTAACACTGATTCCACAAAGGAAACAGGCTCTTACTGCTCGGATCATATGGGACAACAGATAGCATGAGAACTTTATATAATGCAACACAAACAAAGTTGTCCGCGATGGGTAAAGTATAGAGCATAATAAATAAAATTAATAATTTCTCCTGCTTGAATGAGTTGAACTATTAGTCTTAATGAGTATTTGAATCAGGGGATGTTGTTGAGTGCTGTGATGATCCGCTGTAAAGACAGTAATGTTTGCCTGTTATTTTCATGGTATGTTGTGCCTGTGCACAGACAGTGAGACTGTGGAAGCAAAATATAATTAAGAAGTACTTTGTTATCAGCCTGGTCGCCTGGCAGCAGTTTTTCTTACTGCTGCTGCTTACACTACTGCAGCAGTGTTATGAGTGAACTCAACACACCGTTTGTGTCGGTTCATGGTGAGCTTGTGTTCTCACTGCAAACAAACCGCTCCAGGGGGCGAATTGAAAGGAGCAGAGAACAATTTCAGGCCACCTCCATGTTGTTTGTGCCAAAACAGGGATCGATAGATGTGGTCTTACACATGCACAGAACGCCAACTCGGATTAAACTCTCCAAATGATCCTGGTGTGAGAATGACCTGAAATATTCATTGGTTCTTTTATATGTTATAAAAAAAACCAATTCCAACAAAACATTCAAGAGGACACCCCTATTTCTCTGGTTCTTTGTAATCAATGAACACAGTTGTCTAAACACTTCTGTCATTTATAAACTGCAGCACAAAGACGATCACTTTGGTGCACAGAGAAAAACTACAACACAGGGCTGACTGTTTGACCTCCAGTGATCTGTCACCTACATACACCTACAGGCCACTTTACCAAGAACACCTGTTAAACTGCTTTTCTTTCAAATAGCCAATCTGTCAATCACATGGCAGCAACAAAAAGCATTCAGGTATGTAGAAATGGATAAGGCTATCTGCTGAAGTCCAAGCTGAGCATCAGTACAGGAAAGAAAGTAATGCAAGTGACTTAGACATGGCGTGGTTGTTGGTGCTACACCAGCTGGCCTGAGTATTTCAGAAACTGTTGACCTACTGGGATTAAGAGAATGGTCCCAAAAAAGGAAATATCCAGTGACCTGCATTCTCTGGGCCAAAATGCCTTGTTAAAACTACAAGTCAGAGAAGAGTGGCTCAAAGGTAGAAGCTCATTTCTAAGGGCATAAAATGTCAAATCTTAAAGCAGATGGGCTACAGCAGCAGGGGACCACATAGGGTACCACTCATGTCACCTAAGACAAGAAAATGAAGGCTTAAATTCACACAGACTCACTGAAACTGGACAATACAGGACTGGAAAATGCAGCATGGTCTAAATTTCTGCTGCAACCTCCTGCCTTGTACCAACAGTTCAGGCTGGGGGCGCTGCTGAAATGGTGTGGGGGACATTTCCTTGGCATACTTTAAGCCCTTTGTACTAACTGAGTGTTGTTAATATGGCACAGCCAACCTGAGAATTGTTGCTGGCCTCATCTATCCCTTTATGACCAGTGTACCCATCATGCTTCCACCAGGACAGCTCTCCATGTCACAAGGCATCTCCAGCCTAAGAACACAAATAAGGACCATGTGAGGCGCTCTTACTGGAGATGCGTTTGTTGGGGTCGTCCTCCTCTTCGTCACCGCTGTCCTCCTGCACAGCATCCTCAGGGATGGCCTGCATCTGAACTCCAGGGGCGTGGGGCAGCATACGCAAGTTCTCAAACAAGCGCTGCCTGGAGAGCAGAAGGCAGGTTTAACATTATGACCAGTCGCAAGAATATCATCCTAAATTATGTTTAGTTTATTTCGAAAAGACTGAATGCAGGACAAAAGGTAGTACAAAAACTAAATATAGTACATCTGCGTGCATTTTTGAGTAAATGTTACTGAGAACATAAACCTATAAACATCTTGTAAAATTGATCCAGTTTATGTTAAGTCAACACTAAGGGTCACATCCTTGGGAATAAAAGTCCTGAAAAAACAGGAAACAACATGAGTGTGTTTGAAACCTGCATAGACCAATATGAAATATGTAGGTGAAAATCTACAAACAGAGGTAATGTGTCTCTATCACAAGAAAAACAACCAGGACATTTCTGACACTATTTGCTCCTCTCTCTGGATGTGAAAAAATCCTTTTAAAAATATTTCTGGAACCGCATCAGTTTTCAAATCACTTGTGCCATATCTAACAATCGCTGAAAATGTCATCAAAATCTGTCCGTAACTTTTCCAGCTGTCTTGCTAACAGACATACAAATGCAAATAAAAAATTCTCCTTGGCAGAGGTGACAGAGCATCCCTACCAGGCATCTTAACCTACAGATCTATGAATATTTGCTTTGTTCTCTACTTTATGTTGCTTTCACCTGTGAGGGAGTTTTGTTGGCACACACCATTCGAATAAAATTGACTTTAAAATGACTTTTTCAAATCAGTGTGAAAAATATACTTTGGTGTTCCAGTCTTAACTAAAATGTGTTTCATTTAGATTAGATTAGATAACTCTTTTTACTCCACTTGTAAACCATTCCTCTTTTAAGCCCTGCTGACTTTAAATCCCTTCCAGTGCACTTCTGATGTGCTCAGTAAGGGGAAAATACCAATAACCAATGTTCTGAATAAGTACTTTGAAGTTTGTCCAATGGTCTTTAAATCTTTACATATATCATTATTATAAAAGTGCTCTTAAACTGTGGGTCTCAGCATACAGAACAGGGTGCACAGTATTCACAGTTTTTCCAAGCTTTCAAAACACCAGGAAAACTTTCAGATTTTGAATGATTTTCAAGCTAAATGTTGTTGATTTAGACTGGACAAGAACTTGTATTAAAGATTTGTAGGGATACATGATACTTAAGTGACGACTCCCGCATCTATGGATAATTGCTTCAAAATTGAATAACTGGTATTGGGAAATATAGAATTTCTGCCAATATCTACTGCAGATATATATCTATATGCAAGAGTTTGTGTGTCATTTTGCAAAGCTATCTTAATTTCAAAGTATATGCCCGGTAAAAACAAGGCCAACTCTCTGTCGACGGGTTTTTACAATGCTGTTTGTAGCTCCTGAGTAGCTGGAGGTCGTAAAGTAAAAGCTGCTGTTAAAACACAAAAACGAGTCCGGCAACACTGGCGTATCAGATATTGGTTAAACCTTGTGCTGTCTCAACTTCTGATATTATACAGTGCACTGCAATTGAAAGCAGCCATTTTAAAGAGCTGCTTGTTGCTGCACAACACACCATATGTTTTATTTAAATCAATATATCCATCTCATCACTCACTTGATCTTCTCCAGGTAGTCAGTGGTGTTCTGATTGGTCATGTTTGAGGGGCTGATGTGCAGCTTGAAGTCTGGTCCAAAGTACTCAAAGTAGTCATTGTAGGGGAGCTCTGCAAAAAAAAAGAAGTTAATTTTTAAATGTTTGCAAAAACACAAAATATCTGTATAAAATGAGTCCAAATCCAAGAGAAGTGCCTTAAAATGCTTGATCAAACTGATGAAACTCAAAGGGTCTGAAGACTGACCATTAGGGATGGAGGTATCCAGGGCGACGGCAGTCTCATAGGTCCAGCAGCGCGCCACGTTGCGGATGGTGTAGCCTCCTCCACCGAGCATCAGCAGCGGCAGATTGAAACTTTTCATGTACTCCACACACTTTGCATGGCCTAAGAAGGCAACAAAAATAGCAGAAAAAATGGTTAGGGCCCTCATCTCAGACAGTTTCAGGCGTGTTTACTGATCTCATTCGACAGTCGTTGCAATGCCACACCTTTGATGGTGAGGTTAAAGCAGCCAAGCCTGTCTCCTGACAGAGAGTCAGCTCCACACTGCAACACCACTGCACTGGGCTGGTACATCTCCATCACCTTGGCCATTATCTACACAGAAACAGCAGGTATTCACTTAAACGATTCTTAAATACAGAGAGACATTCAACACGTCTCCGTGTACTCACAGGTTTAAATATGGCTTCATAGGACTCGTCATCAATCCCATCCCTCAGGGGATAATTCACAGCGTAATATTTTCCCTTCCCAGCACCGATGTCCTGTAAAACATAGACAAGTCAACTTACTGTTGAAAACAATAAAATAAAGTGCATCTGTTGAATTCTCTTCACAGCCTACCCTCAGGTCGCCTGTGCCAGGGAAGTACTCTCCATACTTGTGGAAAGAAACCGTCATAACACGGTCTGTGGTGTAGAAGGCCTCCTCCACACCATCTCCATGATGGATGTCAATATCTATGTACAGAACTCGCTGATGATATCTGGAGGAAGGTAAATGTTGTTTAATGTTTTATTATATGACAAAAATCTTGTAATATTCCTCTTAACCCTCAGATCTCTATGGGATCAGGAGCACCCCTGAGTTGTAACACGTATTACAGCTTACATCTCTGAAACATTCAAAGAATCTCTACAAGGACATCTGTGTTCAAAAGCTCACTCTTTTGTCAGTATTTGGGGGATTTCATGTCAAAAGCATTCCTTGCGTTGTTTTCAAACTTACCCTGAAATATAGTTTTTTTTCCTCAGAAACACATCAGTGATAAATCTGTAATTGGTGTTTTTAAATCACATTTTCTGAGAGCAAAACCTTGCAGTGACATTTCAAGACCTCCACTTTGATCCAGATATAAAGTACCCACACCCAATCAGTCTACTGACCCACCAAATGCACTCATTTTGTGATTTATTTTTTTTCTTGATGATAGTGTTCATAAAGGTGCCAAAGGTCAACAGGATACAGAAGTTATCCATTATTTACCAACATATTTTTTTTTTAAGTTTGAGTAATATTATGTGGCTTTTTTAATTTTTAAATAAGAATTGCTTCCAGAAGTGGCACAAATTTCCAAAAGGAGCAAAATACATTTGCAGGTTTAAGTGCAAACAACTTAATAGATTTCTTAATTTCTTAGCATTTTTATATTTTGTTCCTCTAATAACCAAAATCTGAGAAACATGTTTCAATGAGGAAAAGCCTACCATCACCTATCTGTGTGAGAATAAATTTACTTTTGATTTTTTGGTTTCTATAGTCATACAATTGAAAGACACCAATTTGATACCAATTCATCCTAAATGTTCTGATAGCTCAGCTTGTCTGGAAAAACAGCCTTGAAGTTGATTCTGCTTGAAAGGGTGGAGGTTCTACAAGCATTAAATCATTAATAATTCAGGTAGATTGACCGTAACAAAACAACAGCCTGGAGCTGAGCGGGTCAAAGGACACAAGCCAAACGTAAAAGTATTTGTTCAGCCACACAGAGCATCGTCTATTACAAGCAGGCTACGACAGGGCTTTTCTACTCACTTCAGTAACTCCAGGATGGCCAGCACAATGTCGTTGACATAGCAGAAGCCTGAGGCCTCAGACTTCTTGGCGTGATGCAAACCTCCGGCCCAGTTGATGGCAATGTCGGTCTGCTGTTTGTTCAACTTCACCGCACCAGCTAGAGCAAAGCAAGACAGAGAGTGAATAAAGCGGACAAAGTGACTGCAGGGTGGCAAATGTCCAGAGACAGCTTAGATACTAAATGGACAGCAACTTTATGAAGTGAACTCAATAAAACACGATGACAGGGAAAAATGCACAATGAAGAAACTAAATTTGACAAAATGAAGACATCACATCAGTGAAGGAAAACAAGGGTAAGACAAATGAACAGAGATAATACAGAGAATGAAGAAATGTAAAATAATCGCAGCAAGCTGGCTAACAGAGAAAAGGAGAGAGAGGGCAGCTTAGATGAAAGAAAAACATCTAATGAATGAGTAAATCAGATATCAAGTGTATGACAGAGAGGTGATGCAGGTCCTTCATTCCTGCAGCCATTAGACTCTCCAACAAAACCTCTCCAGTGGGCAATAGACCATATTTCTATTCTTAAGTTCTTTCTTTATATTTCTTCTTCTACAGCTGCTGTAAACTTAGAATTCTCCCCAGTGAGACTGATAAAGGAATACCTTATTTCTTGTTTTAAAATCTGAAATGACGTAAAAGTAAGCCTACAGGAGTGAGTTATAATAAATTATTAAAAGGTGTCACTGGCCCTGAAAGCCTTATTTGTGACTTTCAATTTTAAAGTGAAGCGAAGCATGGACGGGGAGATGTGATGCCGTCCGTTCCACTCAGTTAAAAGCCGAGCTATGCGTCCTGTGATGGTGATTGAACTTTTTGTCAATTTCAACAAAAACCTGCTTAATAGTGAGGGACAGAGAAACAAGTTGCTCACTTATGCATACACAACTTACCGATAGATCCTCCACCTGAGAGCTGACAGAACTCAAACAAGCCATCAAACACTGGACAGTCCTCCCCCACATTAACTGCAAATGAAGACCACAGCAGTAAACTTCACTGAACTCTTATCCTGAATCATGTAATGAGTGAAAACATCATTTCTGGTTCTGCCAATACTCACATCTCTGCATTTGTTTACTGTACTCAGACATGTTGTCTGGTCGGATTGAGCGAAGGAACTTGATGTAATCATCACTGTGGTACTTGGTCATCTCCTCTCCGCTGGCTTTGTGTGGACGCTGCAACATGGGACACATCAGTATTAGGTTAACTAACCAATGAAATGACGGGGTATGTTTTGGTTTCACTTACATAGATCTCCATCTTTCTGTACAGCCCATAGTTGAGCAACAGGTTGTGGGTCATGCGGATTCGGTGGGGCTTCATGGGATGGCCCTGGCCATAGTAATAGTTTCCAACATCACCTGGAATAAAATTAAGCAACATCACAACAGGTTGTACCGTTAGACCTTGTACATACAGTGCAAATGTATCTAAATACAAACAAAACTTGACAGCAGAGTGTATAGAGACAACATCCATTAGGTCTGTTGTGATGCTTCACACGCATTTTCGAAAACTCCAACATAAGGAGCCAAACCATCTGTACGCCTATGATGGTGCCCAGAAGTGTCCAAACACACGTTCAAGACGTTTCCTGGCTGCACGAATAGATCGCCATCGACCCAATCCGTGTTTAGTGTCCAGCTCTCCGGCATTAGCATGTGTCGAAGCAGCCCGTCTGGATGTTAGCTAGTCAGCGTTAGCGTTAATTGAAGTACTCTCATATCCCCTTTGTTAGCGCCCTAGCTAGTATCCTTAACTAATCCTGTTTCGGTGCTACAGCCTGCTGTATAAAGCCCTCTAACTGCAGTCTAGGAGGAACATGTGCACTGTGTAAGCCTAAGATCAAAATATTTCGGCGTTAATTCTCCATCTGGACTTAGCTTTATGGTGTTAGACTGAGATGAAGACAGCCGCCTGCGACTTAAGCTAGCTGGGTTAGCTAACGTGCCAGGTTAGCAGGAGGTGAAATAAAATGAAACCTTTTGTTGCTGCAAAAGAAGCGATTTTCATTCACTAATGCCCCCACTGCCCGCCCAGGAGCTGCATCAGGTACTCACCGTCATAGTAGTAACAAACTTTTTTCTTTGTTCCTTGGGAAGTAAGCGCCATTTTAGTGCTCTTTGGCTGGCTTCACCGCACACCGCAGGAGACAACAGCGACAAGAGGCGGAGAGTTTGTCCCGCGGCCAGGCGGCAGGCTGTGACGACGGCTGCGGGTCGACAGGGGGCGCCACAGGCTGTGGTCCTCGATAGACGAGGGGGCACACCAGGCCCTTTTTATTTGGCTCATTCTTCAGAAACATGCATTTTTCTGTCCCTAGCCTTAAGGGATATATTACTCCTGAAAAAAAAAACAGTTTGTGTTAGATTTTTTTAAAGTATTTTATTTAAAAAACATATTATTTCAGCTATCACACTATTTGGAGCCGTCAGCTTGGTAATATTTGATTTTTAATCAATTAGAACCACAACCAAAGTGCTCGTCTCCACAGTCATTAATGGAGAGAAAGTGCTGTATTTTGAGTTTAAAAATGTGTTTTTCTCAAAAAGAAAGTACAAAAATGTGTAAATAACTATCAAATATATGATATAAATTACATTTTAATACAATATGCCAAATAAGTATAAAATATATTTAAAATAGACTTCGTCCCCTGCAGTCATGTCACTGGTGTTACCATGTGACAAAAGTCTTTTATTTAGGAAAAAGAAATCACTCTGGTGACATCACTTGACTTCCTTTGACCTCTTTCATGAAGATCTATGAAGAGGGACCCTGTAGGAACATTGTCCTTTTCAGTTTTCAGAAATATTAACATTTATCTCATGATTCCATATGAAGCTTTTAGTTGACGACACTGGTGTAACCAACTTTATTGGCAGGGAATTGCAAAAAAACGAATAAAAATGTATTTAGAAGACATAATTTAGTGATTAGATCAAGATTAGTAACGTGCTGTGTCATGCTCTGCAGCAGCCATTTTGTTAAAGGGCATTTTTTTGAAACTGTCACTGGTGTTACCTTTCATATGGGTAACAATCAGGAACACCAGTGACAATCAGTAACACCAGTGACAATCAGATGTGTGGATACACTTTATTAAATGGTGTTTTTTGTGATAAATGTACCAAAAGATAATCATTAAGCTTTCATTTATGTGTATTCATAAAGTCAATGGCATATGTAACAATGTAGTTGAAGTTTAAATATTAAAAAAAGAAATAAAACAAAAGACATTTTGCCTTCCCAAAAATCCACATTTCTGTAGAATGACCCATTTCTGCTAAGGCTAACCATCCTCAATGGGGAAAAGATATAGAAAAGTAGCAAATATACAGCTTTATATTTGTGTGATATAGGCTACAAAAGCACAAATAGTATAATTTAGTAACTATGACCCAGAACTAAAACTTTTGTTCAAGCGCAATCTAACTATGCCCTACTTATGCAGGAATTATGGAATTATGATTAATATTCTGACTCCCATTCAACCTTAAAAAGATTTAAAAAAAAAAAAAACTAAGTAGCAACTCATCTCTTCAATATTTAAATCCTGTCAAATTAAAAGTAAAAAAAAATTAAAACTTACTTCATTAAACAACATAGGCCTGTGCTATAACATACCAAGAACGGTCTATTGTAATACACACTGATTTTTACAAAAATCTCACCTCTGATTTGACCGTCATGGTGCCAATAACAGTGCAGAGTGTTGGACTTGGACATGGGGTTGGTGCTCACTATTTGAGAAACACCACTTTTGTCACATCTCCTGGTTAAGTTATGCTGGGACCCGTAACTCGAAAATTTCCCCATTGAAATCTCCGAGTTCCAACCCGAAAGCATTCCAGGCAAATTTTCGGTTTGAAGGAATTCTGGTATGTAAATTAACCAACATGGCAGGCATTATAAGATTTATGCTTTATCAACTAACTCATTTGAGTGAAACAGAAGCAGGGAAATGACGCATAAGGTAACAGAAGCTTATACTTTCCAGTGTTTGTCATTATTAAGAGGCTGCCTTATTGATTAGGCAGTGATGTGACCTCGCAAGTCGTAACTCGGAGAACATCGATCTGATACGAGTTCACGGGTGGGAAGTTGCGAGTTCGACTGCCGTTCCAGTGCACTTTCACGAGCTACAGGTGGAAAAAACATGAGTTACGGGTTGCCTGGAACGCAGCATTAGTCATTTTCTTCCTCCTAATGTTTCTAGTCTTGTTATTTCCTGTTTTATTTTCTTGGTCAATTACCTTGTGTTTCCTTTCCAGATCACTCCTTCCTGCCCTCCCCTACCTATTCTCTTCGTCCATCATCCTCATGTGTTTCACCTGGGTTGATTGTCTGAGTGTGTGCACCTGGTGATCCCGGTCTTTTTGGACCCTTCCTCTTGTATTTAAACCACTCACTCCCTGCCCTCTGTGCAAGATCGTCTTGTTTCCCCAGAGAGTATTCTTTTGAGCATTATTCTGATTAGTTCATTGTGTAACTTGACCTGCTTCCTTGTCGTCTGTTCCTGAGTTTGCCTGCTGATCTTTTGTACCTCTGCCTCATCATTTTTGACTGCCTGTGAACCAAAACTTTTTTGTGATAAACAGACTGAAACTTACGGAAGAGTATTAGGGCCACCTGAAAGAAAAAAAATGAGAGGGGGTAGAAATTTTTTCATCATACACTTTGAGAAAAACAGTCAAAATGTTGAGAATAAAGTCGAAATATAATGTCGAGAATAAAGTTGAAATAGGATGTCGAGAAAAAAGTTGAAATGTTGAGAATAAAGTCGGAATATAATGTCAAGAATAAAGTCGAAATATAATGGCGAGAATGAAGTTGAAATATGATGTCGAGAATAAAGTCTACATACAATGTCAAGAAAAAAACAACATACAATGTCGAGAATAAAGTCGATGTCTCCTTTGGTCCGTCCCAGTTCTCTTCGATAAATCCAGTGAAGAGAACGACAGAGATGCATGCTGTAGCATGGAGTGTAACGTAAAGAGTAAGTTTCTGAAGTTCTGCAACTGCGTGCCGACTTGTCCATTACACGCCATTTCAGCTTGCACGAATGAGGCCACCAGTTCCAAGCTTGTGTGGTTTATCCTTCGGAACAGTCACAGTTTTCGGCACAGTCTCTTCAAAGTCCTAATACTTATTACTACGGTATGTCTGTGGGCTAAAAGAGAAAGTATTTCTTTGTTATTAAAGCCGTGTCCGAAGTATAATTTCACTAATTCATCTAACTGACTGGACGGCATTTTGTAGAAGCAGTGCGCTGGTTGTTAGTCTCAAAAGATCGACTTTATTCTCGAAATATTTCAACTTTATTCCCGCCATTATATTCCGACTTTATTCTCGACATTTGACTTTATTCTCGACATTATATTTTGACTTTATTCTCAACACTTCGACTTTATTCTCGACATCCTATTTTAACTTAATTCTCAACATTATATTTTAATTTTATTCTCAACATTTCGACTTTTTCCTCGAAGTGCATGATGAAAAAAAATTCTACCTCTCCCTTTTTTTTTCTCTCGGGTGGCCCTAATGCTCTTCCCTAGAAACTTGCCTCTGTGTCTCTGACTTTAGTTTTGGTTCCTTCTTCTGGGAATCATTACAGCTTTATTCTAATACTGCATTAAAAGAGATTCAGAGAGAGGGGTGTTAGTGTGCAGTGGTTAGCAACCAGGCACGACCCATGTACATGCTTCTGCCGGCCCGGGTTCGAATCCAGTCTGTGGTCAGTTTGCAGAGTGTCTTCCCCAACTCTTTCACCCCCTTTCACAAGCCTATCCACTGTCTCTCTCTCTCCTGTCAATAAAGGCACAAAATGCCCAAAAATATCTTTTAAAAAAAAGAGATTCAGAGAAATAATCATGTAAAGGTAAATTCTTAAATTGCTTTCCAATTTGTGCAGTGGCATTATACTGGTTCATAAACTGTATCATTTTTGGCAGATTCTGTCATGTTTTCATCATGATTACAATTTGAGTTTTTGAGAGGACATTAAGTGAGGTTGAGGGCTGCTGATCGGCTCCTGGTCATGAGTTACCCATACATGTTTCAGTCAGTAGTCACCAGTCCGTTTTATATCACAGTTGGACAAATTTGGTCATGATAAGGGCTATATTTATAGTACTCCTTTATAGGACCAAACTGTTATAAAATGTAACTACTCTCCACAAAACAGTTCATCTAGCACAAAGTGTATTTTCAACTCAAAAGCAAGCTTTATAGCCTAGCTAAATAAAGACTTAAATCCACATTTACTTATAAACTTGGGTAACTTTTCCAAACTTCAGTACACCACAGCCCATTTTAAAAACCTGCAATTATCTAGGGCCTACTAAAAAACACATACAACTATAACAAGAGACTCAAAGTACTAACCACCTCTATTTTTTACCAACAGGCTTCAGCATGAATGCTTAGTTTTGCTGCCGTATCTTTTCTAATATTCTCTTTTATTGAGCCAGCACAGTGGTGCAGCAGGTTGCCTTACGTAAGACGATTGCTGATTCAGCTCCTCATGTTTACCGAGGTCTTTCTGTGCGAAGTTTGCATGGTCTCCCGTGTCACGTGGCACTCGAAGCAATATGTGCTTACATTTATTTAAAAGTATGAAGATATACATACCGGTAGCATAAAAAAGTACATGATTTGTATTTTATCTGTTGATGTTTGTACTTGTAAAAGTTTGTGTGGGTATATACATTTTAAGTCTGCACATGCAAGTATGATTTACAATGTCCTTAACGTATGTACTTTAACAAGTGTTCTTATCATGTACTCTTAGGAATATAAAGGATGCATTTGGGAGCATGTACTGAACAACTTCTGTTTCAGAAAGTGCTTAATAGTTTGTTCCTGAATTATGTACTCATAAATATGTTCTTCACTTTATGTGCATATTCCTAAGTATGTACAAAAATGAAGTACTTTAAAGATACCATTCAAAAGTTTGAACTTGTTAGAATACAGATGTATGTTAAAGTATGTATACTTTCACAGTGGGCTCTGCTCTCCAGTACAACAAACATTAAACACATAAATATTAACTAAAAAAAGTAAGCTTTAAAATATGCACTTGCAGATAAGTAATGTAGAGTATATACTTGTAGCAAAGTGCTGACAAAGGCATATGTCAGGAGTTTTAGTTTTGTTTTTTGGTGTGATTAAACGTCTTGTTCTTGTCATGTTACCTCTTGTTTCATCATGCTCCCAGATCCTCAGAGGTTCTTGTCCAACTCTTGTTATACATACATGTGATATCCTAATTGTGTCTAGCTGTGTGATTATCTCACCTGCATAGTGTCTGTGATTTCCCAACCATGTCCTCAGCTTCTTCGTGATTTTCTGGTAATCACTTTCTAAAATTTCCTTAGTTTCTTCTTTGATTTTTTTTGTGTGTGTAGGTTCAATACTTTGTTTTTGATCCCACTATTTGTTTAATGAAGACATCCTTTATTTGGGTCCTGTTTTGTCAACCAGCACAGCATACTTGTAAGAAAGTACTTGTACTGTAGTATGTACTTTAAGTAGATGCTCATATTTATGATCTTGCTGATAGGTACATCAAAGCATCTATTCTAAGTATATTCTGGTGAGTATTGAACATAATGAATGCAAATGTTATGTCATTAAAATAGATGCTTACAATTATGTCCTTTTTAGTTAGCAATTAAGCATTTGCTTATTTTTAGGTCTAAAAAAACATTTTAAAATAAAATATAGACCTGTTATGTACTTAAAGAGACACAAGCAAGTATGTACTCTTTTTAGTACATACTCAATACCTATGTTCTCTTCAAGTATTTCAAGTACTTAAATGTGTACATATATCTACAATCATACTCTTGTTAATATTTAGAGACTTGTCCTCTTGAGAATTGACTATAAGTATGCTTTAAACGTGTATACTAGTAGTTACGTACTTAAAGTGAGTTCCTATGTACCCCAATGGAAGGCTATGATTCTTTCAGTTATTTGTAACTTCCTCAGAGTGCTACTTTGAGATGTTTGACTGACTTTACCAATACTTTATTTTTCTGACTAGTCCACTCAAACACTGGCAGGTTCATAACAAAACTGACAGCAAAGATATTTTTTTTTCAAATTGATCTTGCTTTTGTTGGAGGTTATTACGTTTTGAAAGCTGGACTTTTTTTATTCCTACACAAACATATCCATTCGTAATAGTTCCTGCCATTTTGGAAAATGTCATTTTGACTTCAGATTGCAAATACCATTTCCCTTGTGGAACATATATCATGTTTGTGGGATTATTACATCAGAAGCAGAAGATTGCTGTTTATTATATTTTTAGGCTGTTTATATACACACAGTTCTAATATGTATGAATTAAAAATCTAATGAGAAGCACTAACCCTATTTGGTGGATCTAATCTGCAAAAAATGGATACAACAGCACACACAAGCTAATTTTACAGCATTAAAAATAAGTACACATATAATTTATAAAATTATTTACATTCACCTGAAAAGGCTTTATGTGTTCTTTTGGTTGAACAAATTATTCAATATGACCTTGATGATGGGTGTGTTTTGGAGAAATAGGTTGTTGCTTTCTAAAATGAAACAAACAAGTATTAAGATTTTTACGCGAAGAAAATAAACAGGATGACATTTTATTTAACTGCAGAGGTAAACACAGCTGAAGCAGGTTAAAGTATAAACATATGTAAAGGGGGCTTGTTCAGCTACATTAGACAGCTCTTTGTGTCTTCATGCTGTTGCTCAGCAGTGATCCAGCTGTCAAGAATGTCAGGTCCACATCTCCAGGCTTATCATTTCTTTAAGGCCACTTTAGAAAACACTGATACAGAAATGAAGAACACTCAACTGAAAATGTCAGCTCACACTAAGTCAATAAAAAATAAGTAGCATCCAACAAAACAAAATCCAGCATCCACGTATCCACCTGTGCTCTTAGTTTGAATGTCTTTGTTGCATGTCTGTAATTTTTGTTTGCACTTGCAGCACTATTCCTGGTACTGCCTCTCTGTTGCAGTGAAGAAATCTTCCAGAACACTTCTCAGGTACTCGAAGGTGGGCCTGTCCTCTGGGTTTTCCCTCCAGCAAAGACACATGATGTTGTAGAGCCCGTCAGAACAGTGGTCTGGCTTTGGCATCCTGTAGCCCACCTCCAGGTTCTGGATCACCTCGGGGTTGGACATTCCTTAACCACAGATAATGAATAACAGATTAGTGGACATTAATGATTCCTCAAACTTGCAGTTGTGGGCAGTACACATATACTTTAAATTGATGATTTTTCTTTACTTTTCAAACATTTAATCAAAAGGATGGTGGACAGTTTGACTTTACTGCGGTGGCTAAAACTAAGGATGATTGGTTTTGCCTGTTTGCAGATGATCAGTTTTGGTCTTGACAGCAGAAAATATAATCGAGGCATTCAACAATGGCATACAGTCTCCAGTTAATTTACTAAATACGTTAAAAAAATAAATACTAAGATGTCAGAGTACCTTTCTTTGTGTAAGCATAGCTGGACGCTAACACAGCCTCAAAGAGATGAAATAAATTTGGAAAACCAAATCACTAGGAATAAGAACATGATGTGCTACTGTGGAGCTTAAAAAGCTAGAAACCTCCTGAAATTAGTGATGCAGGATATTGGATTTTTGCTGATATCTGATATGCCAACATTTCCAAACTTGTCGTTGCCAATGCCAATATTTATTGGCACAAGCACATGGTAAACTCCTTTACTAAAGTTGAACCTTTCCTATCAATGTGACAATGTATGTGTTAGAAATTGATGTGGATCAAGATCAGCAACATTTCATTCTCCACTAATAAAACACTATTGTTTTTACTATTTAAACATTTAACAAGAACCAGGCATTGAACTGTGGGTATCGAATAGGGATGGGACGGTACACTTAAACTCACGATACGCTGCACCTTGATATGCCCGAGTCATGATACGACACGTCACGATACAATATCAAAAAAGGAAAAAAGGAAAAATATGACTGTGTAATTACAACTTATTTGTTTTTGTTTGAGTTGCACACATGAAACACAAGGCCTAACACAAACACAAACAATAACACTCTCTCTAACTCTAGAGAGGTTAGAGAGAGTGTATGCTAACGAGGCTCGTTTTCGCCGTCTTCGTCTTTTTTAATGAGAGAGCCAAAACACTGCCAGACAGTTGACTTGTATCCAGGCGGAGCGCCCTCAATTTCGACCTCATTCAACTCCATCATTCAGCTTTTTGGAGGCAAGGTAGCTGGTGCTAATGTTTGTTGTTGTCACTTCTGGTCACATGCACTATTACTGGACATGACGTCTTTATTTCGCGATCCATCAATGTGTTTCATCACGTGCTGTATTGCGATATATTGCCAAACGATATTCCATCCAATCCCTAGCAATGAAGCAAATATACGTGATATATATGGCTAATAAGTATGGATAAAATATAGGGTGTAAATATCAGCAGAATTTTTTATATCTGCTGATACTGAAGTTACACTTTTTAAGCTAATATCTGCTAAAATTTTGCAGATAATACTGTGCACCCATTCCTTAAAAGTCTGTTAAAAATGTGAACCTTTTTCACCATGTGAAGTCTGGTTGGCATTTTTTGTTATCACTTTACTCGTGTTTATTTCTAATATTTTGGGTCTGTAAATCTGAAAAGAGTTCAAGATTAAATTAAAAAATGTAAATAATGATATCTGAGTAAATTTAACACTGCAGAATGTACAATGGTGTGTAAACGACTTCCCTGACTGTCATGCATTCTGAAAATACTTCATTATTTTTGCAAGCAAGTATTTTCCCAAGTGATTATCTGACTGAGCAACTATGTTCTTGTATTGGAGTAATATTTAACCAGAAGGGTTGATTCTGTCACTCAAGTACCAGAGTTGTGTAGTCTATCTACCTCTGGTGGTATAGAAGTATAATCGTAGTGAATCAGTGCTTACCTGGGTAAGGTATGCGTCCATATGTCACGATTTCTGTCAGGAGGATCCCAAATGACCACACGTCAGATTTAATAGAAAAGGTGCCATAGTTGATGGCCTCCGGGGCAGTCCATTTAATTGGGAACTTTGCACCTATGAACACAAAAGGAACTTAAATTTTCAAGACGTAGAACTATGTCAGATAAACTAATCATAAGGCACTCTTTGTTTATATGATGTTTTCTCGTGACATGTTGCCAGAGGAGTGTCCTGATTGAGGTCATCCAGACATGTTTGCAGTCTTTGGTAGTCGTGTCAGTTATAGTCTTTTTAAAGATTCAAAATTTTTTCAGATTCATGTGCTTTAACCTGAAGAAAATAGTGCTTGAATCTCATATGCATGTGTTTACCCAGACTTTATTTCAAGCATTTATATGAGAAAACAATTCAAAAATCCCAAAGACTTTAAAACATGGGAATCAGTGCTGTCCCACTTCTGTATTTTAAGACTTCTGACTGCACCTCTCAATAGTCATCTGCTGAAACTGTCTTGAGTTTGTGAGGTGACTGAAGGAAATGCAGGAAGAGAGAGACAGAGATAAAACAAAAAGAAATTTTGTTCTACCAACAAGATGCAAAATGAGGATATTAATGAGATTCACATGCAACTAATATAGCCAATAAAAAGGCAACACTGGGCTAAAAAAGAACAACTAATAATTGATCTGCAATTACCCTCTCTTGCTGTGTACTCGTTGTCCACAATCAGCCTAGCCAGTCCAAAGTCAGCAATCTTACAGATGAGCTCATGAGACACCAGGATGTTTGCTGCTCTCAAATCTCGATGGATGTAATTTTTCTGCTCGATGAAGGCCATGCCATCTGCCACCTGCAGGGGACAGCACATCATTAGACAAGCCATATGCGTGTATGTGTTAAAGTTTGAAAGACTACTGCATGAGTTCCTGCTGTGTAACTGTGTGTGTTGGACGAAAAGACAGATTCATAAAGCAGGGAGGTACCCACTTCCCCAGGTCACTTCTCAGTACCCTTTACCTCTGTGCTCCACCCAGATGCACCGCTGTGTCTGCTCTGCTTCCTGAAACAGAGCTGCAGCCCTAACTATGCACATCGATGAAAACCATGTCCAATTCAACTAAAACTCAACTAAATTCAAGTTATCTGTCATTGGCAGCCTCAGATACAAAAATATGCAAACCCATGCAGCAGTGGTTTTCAAACATTTTCCGTGCACCAGATTTAAGCCAAAAACTCAAAGCCCATCATTTTCATACCCCTGAAAAATAGCCTTGTAAGTGTGTATTCGTATCTACCAACCCCTAAAAACTGACAAACAACTGTCTGACTTGAAAAATTAGTTTTCATACTGTGTTACATCATCATGATGATGAAATTCTATTTAGAATTAACTCACATCCTTTTGGGACTTTTTTTACATGTCATATTCTAACCATGTGTCAGGTTGTTAAGGTAGAAAATCAGCTATTACTCTGACATTTTCATTCAGGCTTAGAAACTATTTGATTTTTAACCAGCAGGAAGCTTAAACATTTTTTTGATTTTCATGTTGAAAAATGCCAAACAGTGTCTACTTGAAAATGTATTGACCTTAAAGTGGTGCAGAGATTTTTTTTTTTTTTAAAGGCATCCATGAAGTTAGCACAGTGCCTGGTTTCCTCAACTAAAAGTCTGCGGGACTTGCCTATGTTTGTGTCACCATGAACCTAACTCACACAACTGCCACACTTCCGACACACAACAGCTGTAAGCTCTTTTTTGAGAATTTCCTTCTGCAAAACTGACCTGATCAAGTTGGTGCCCATGGCTCTGGATATTGTTTAGGTCTTATGATTTATTTCAGAAAAAAAAAAAATGCTTGCATATGGGTCCTAGGCCATTTTTGTAGTCCTTGTTTGCAGCTATTGCTCAAAAAACACAATAATAATATGAAATTTTAAAAAAAGTGATACAATATTAGATGAACCTGAAGGTCATGAAGTGTTAAAACATATCGCTTATGTATGTGGTCTGCATGGACCTAACTGATGTGTTACGTATCAACAAAATAAACTGATGCGGACAGAATTTTTCACCGTCCTAATGAGAAACTGTGTCTTCTTTGTGTTCAAACATCTCAACTGTCTGTGTCTTACTGGGTCACTGGTGTGTATTTCAGACATAAGAATCTGTCACGTAGGTTTCACTTGCCCAGCGGTCTTGTCAGACACGTGTGATGTGTGAATGACGTGTGTGTTTTGAAGAACGTCCACTGTTGTCATGACTTCCCATTCAGGGAACTTCACATATCTTTGACCTTTGTACATCAACTGAAAACTCCTATGAGCAAATTCAATGAATCCGCTTCATCTCCTTTGGCTTACACGATTGTGAAGTTTTCAACGTCCCACCATATACATAAAATGTATTCAAAGCTGCTAACAGGGCGGTGTGCAAAATAAGGTAATTCATGTTTTTTTCAGTCATTTGAGTTTTTCATGCTGTTGTGTTACCGCAACACCAGCATTGTCTGTCTCCTACGTACGTTTTATATATGCTCACTACAAAGTTTCTTCTAGAAGCAAAAGAGAGTAACTCGGCATAAAAGAATCCTTTGACCTGTCTTTACGGTTAGACTTCAGTCTGTCTTCCTGTGGTTGAATTTTCCATTCCCACACCCTTAGTTCATGTTAGCGAGACTTCCTTTACTAACTTGTTATGTTCTTAGAGGTAGATAGAAGCATAATGAGAGCCGACATTCTGGGACATGCATTCACGTTGTTAGAGTAAATTAGATTAGAATTTAACACCCTTATTTCTGCATGCTTGTTAAATTTGAACCAGTCACCATTTAGCTCAGCTTAAGCACTGGAAATAAAACGGGAATACAAGGCTGTCTCAGCTGTGTTCCATAAACTACACTTCTTAAGATACGAAAAATGTAAATAGTATATTTAGTGTGAAACATTCTTTTAAAAGGAAGCTCTCCCCTTGTTACATGTCTTTCTTGGCCCACTCGTCAGGAGACACTTTTGTAGCATCTATGCCAGCCTAATCGATGTCACTGAGTTGAAGTGAATCTGTGACCTTAATTTAGTTTCCTCATGTGGTTAAAAGTGTATATGTAGGGAGGCTTGTAAGAGACACTGAAAGGTTTGGGTTTTTGAGGTGTGGTTGCCCAAGGCCTGTGGCACGAGAAGATACTCAACAGTAATTTTTTTAGTCACTGGCAAAAATGTGGAAAACTGCCTTATCTTGCAACAGTAACAAATCTTTCAAAGGATTCCTAGATCCAAATCCAGATTTTGATCATCACCACAATGTTATCACTTCTTTACAAATTTGATTCGTCCTAGTGCCATGACCACCATTCCCTGAACATGTCAGCCACTTGTTAGTTTTTGAGTTATCCTGCTCTTGATCAAATAACCTAACAAATGCTGCTGAAAACATATCGGTAACCTCCTTGGCAGAGGTTGCATAGCAACTTGCTAATTTTCCATCTGGGGGAGGAGAGCTGAATATTAATGCTCGTAGTTACATTGCAGTCGGTGGTGCCACTGAAAGCCACGTAATCATCCTACACTTGTAATCACATTCACTTTTTTTTTGGAAAAACCCTTGTTTTAAAAAGTATTTAATGATGCAGCATATGGGCAGCATTTCCTTCCTCCAGCAACTCGCTGCTCTTCGCTCATCAGCTATTAATATCAGTGTGCTGCTGCAGGGGTTAGAGTTCATACAGAAATAAATCTAATTCTCCTCAATTTTTGTAAGATGGGTTACTCCTGTATTCATAATGACACTGCAAATTCAAAAGAGGGCCTACATCAGATGCATTTTATGTTGCAAATGAAATGTTAAAATCTTGCATGCTTGTGTTTATCACAGATTTTATTTCAGGTATTTATCTGAAGCTCTACTTTGAAATCCCATAGACTCTGTGCCTTAGGAAACAGAAGCGCTTAACGGAGTTCTGTGTTTTTGGACTTATTTCTGCACCACTATATAGAGGTGTGGTTCAACAACTCCAGAGGGTGACCAGATTGATTTTTTTGTTTTGTCCAGGAACAAAATCTTTCAAAACCCACCAGGATGGGCTTAAAAACATTCCAGAGATGGACCACATGGTTGGCCTGCTTAGCCTACTCTTAGAGATGGTCAAGCAAAGTGAAAAGGATTGATGGATTTATAGATACAATTCAATCTAAACACTGCTCTAAATGGTTTATTTACTGAAAAGTGTTTTATGGTTTTCTTTTTATACATGCTTATGACAAAATGAGGGGAAAAGGCAAGAATTAAAGACTCTCCACCAGGGTCTTTGGTGTGGGTTATACACACCAAAGACCCTGGTGGATTCTGGTACATAATTTTTTCAAGAGAAGGTAAGAAAAGGTAGCCTTCTAAAGGGACACATCATTAATGTAATGAATGAACACAGGTATATAGATGCATTACTTTATATCTGATAACCCAGTTCATTTGTTAATGAAAGGAAATATAAAATGTAAACAGGATCTCTGAGTGCTGTGGCCAGTTTCCTCGATGAGTTTCAAGCTGAGACAGCAGGAAGCAGAAGAAGAAACTGAAAGCAATCTCTGTACTTATTGGGTAACAAAAACATAGACACAGTGACTGTAAAAGGGATGACTTACCTGAGACGACATGTCTATCAGAGTGTTCATTGGCAAGTTACTGCCCGCAGTTGTTTTTAGGTAATCCACAAGGCTACCTGTAAAAATAAGAGCTCTTATCAGAACATAGAGAACCAAAGATTGTTTTAGCCTCAAAGTGGATAAATAGATACCCTGTCTGTCACTGTCTTTCTGAAGAAGAGAACTTCAAAAAATCCAAAATGATTCATTGAGCTAAGTTTACATCAGGGGTAAGAAGACAACAGCTAATAGCGCGAATAGACAGGAGGAAAACATCATTACTTCTTCTGAAACAACTTTAATATTCAGTTTGACATTATTTGATACCAGGTAAATGTTCAGTTCTTTAAAAGAAATAAGAGACAACTGTCTATGTTTCTTTATGTTACGTCTATCTGTGATGACTTTCTTAAAATCGCTTGATCTTTTTCTCCTGACAAAATTTTCCATTCATGAGATTTCAGTAAGATAGATCAAATGTTTATGTTTGGATGGCAGATTTTAAAACATTCCTTTTTTTAGGACCCATATTCAGGGGTGGGTAATATAGGTAACCAGGAGAACCAAATTCATTTTGTTGTTAATGCCATTGGGACATTATGTTAGAAGTGAACATAAACTTCTGTCTTTCAGAGTATTTACTGGTTATTAAAGTGTGTTTTACTTAGTCTTCTGTCTTTATATTCCAAAAAATGCATTTACTAATGCACAAAGGAGTTTTACAGAAATAATATAGCCAAGAATAGCTTATATGTGTTTAATGTTTTATTTCAGGTTGACCTGAAATAAAACACTGATGGAGGAGGGTCCTCAGGCTGCCTTTATAAACCCTGACCTATAATCAGTTGACTCTTGAGACAAAACAGAAATTTGACTTTTGTACATACGACCTTCATCATCTTGTATGTTCATCCTTATGTTATGGTTGTCATTTGTGAGTCATTTGGGGAAAATCCCTCAAAGGATCTTAGTGATATTGACTCCACCAGATTGCTTTCACAAGAAACTGGTGAACAATAGGCTTTATCACTTTGACCCTTTCCCTCCAAGATCCAACTAGATCATCCAGTCAGAATGGACATTTGAGCAAAGTCAGACAAAAATCCCTTTAGGCATTTGTGCGTTATTGCATGTAAAAGCAAAATATGACCACCAAATGCCATGACTTTGACGTTTTGACCACTAAAATCTGATCATTTAGCCTTGAATCTATAAGCACATTGGTTTAAAGTTTATTGACAACCCCTTGAGGACTTTCCGAGGTTGCATTTCTGCATTCCCAAGATTGGACGTGTACATGGACAATCTGAAACATTAGTCCTGTTATTCTGTCCTCATATCTCTCATAGTTATTCAGACTTTTATCAACCACCACCCCAAAACATAAATAGACAGAGTTTGACCAAAATAGCTCATCAAATCAGGGAACAGCAGACTGTGAGGAAGTACATGGAGCAACAGTCACCGTGATCCATGATCCCTGACGGCTCACTTTGTTTTGAGTTTGATTACAAAGAACAATACGTCTGCATGGCAGCCAGGCAGGTCAAACCAAAGGAAATACTTTAAGAGGAAAGACCGTGCCAGGAAAGAGGACGCCTTTGCTCTTCTGCTGAAGTCCGGAAGAGTGCGTTTGATGTTTAAGAGCCAGAGGAGCGCCCTTTGTCAAGGTCACAAAGGGACCCTGGGATGACACGCCTGTTATTTAACATCTTTGTTGTCTACAGTGATAAAATAAAGGAGACAAATTGAAAAGACGGGAACTCCAAGCTATCCTTTCTCTTGACAACAGAGACAGCAATTGTTTCCAGTCCACACGTGGATTCAGACAAAGGGGCAGCCTCATGTGGGACCACTGCTGCTGGTTTACAGGCCACACATGCACGGCTACACAAAGGCACTCCAGTCAATACAGCTGGATGCTGGCGTCTGTGTTAGTGACAGCATCCCCCTTTGCATTTTATGAGTGTGGTTGCTGCATTTTGATAATGAGGTTGGATTATGGAGGGTTGTTTGCAGCTTATAGTGTGACTTCAATTCATCATAATCAGCTTGTTATAGGAAGTAGGATCCAGCTGCATGCTGAACACACTATCATTGTTAAAGCTTGTTTACTACTGTGACCTTATAACATTCAGGTACTTGTGTACATGTGACTGTCTGCAAATGCATGTTCGTAATACAGACCCTGGAAAGAAGCCAGGCCTCATCAGGGATGAACAATAAAATGGTAAATCACCATCTCCTATTTTAACACCCCTGTCCATGACCGGCCAGGAGAGATTTCCTCTTTGCGAATAAACACAAGAAGCCCTGTCTGTAGGGAGCCTGGAAAAGAAGTGAAAGTTCATGTTTGCTTTGAAAAATTTTCAGCGCAGAGTGGTGAACGCAGAGGGTCATGAGGAGATGCTGAAAATAGCCTATCAGAGGGCAGGCCACTTCAGCAGAGCAGCATAGTTTGAGAGGCAAGGCTCATGACTTTAGCTGCCTTATTTAGTTTAGCTCAGAGCACTGCATTCATCTACAATCACATGAGATGATTAAAATTCATAGTTCAGTGACACTTTATAATAAGGTACAAAAACACTGGGATGGTGGCAAGACAGCACATGTAAAAGAGTAAAAGAGTAACCTACAGCTACTAAAACTGTGCCAAAGTTTCGATGGGCTGTTTTCTTGTCTGAGCTAAGCTGGTGGCTGAAAGTTATGGTGCTTTTCCATTTGTGGTATCTGCTCAACTTAGCTCAAATCTGAAAACAGTTTCAAACCACCTGCTTCATTTTCGGTAAGAATGTAGGCTGTACCAGTACGTCTCTAAAGTAAACAGGAGTGTCATAGCAGTGACTATGTGAAACTAAGATGGTATTTTACTAAAATGAAGGAGGAAACAAAAGGGATAGAGCTTCTGCCCCCTTTGTGTCCTTTTGTCACAGCTGGAAGATGTTTTTTGTTCCAAAGATGGTCAAAAGCTGTAAACAATATGCTATTTAAGAAGAGAACAGTTTGGAAAGTCATGCAGCATCCTGAAACTGACAACAGGGAGGCATTTCATTCATCAGTGTCCCAACTCATGGTGATACTCAAGCAATCATATGTCAGCAGTGTATCCACGTCACATTTAGTCTGGGCTTAGCTTGTTTGGAACCTATTGGACATGATACCAAAAACTGTGTCAGATACCTGGCCTAATCCCAAATAGAGATTCAAAACAGTCAGATCGAGTCAGATCATGCAGATACTATGAAGTGGAAAAGCCCCATTAGCTACAGTAGTAGTGGTTGTCAGCTCACAACAAGTTCTTGACCAGCTAGACACTGTCTCCGATGGTTTAAGAAGTTTTTCACTGGAAGTCAAGTTGTCTTATAGTGATGAGCTTACACTTAGCAATGTGAGTTTCTGAGCTGTACTCACAATTGGCTCAGCAGGTCAAAAGTGAATAAAACTAACAGAAAACATTACAGTAGACCATAGTAATGGGGCAAAGTCCCTAGTGGGGTGTGACAACAGGTTAAGGGGGATGCAACTTGCCTGAGGTATGGCTAAATCAAGACAGAGGCCCCTTTAAATTTTGATTACCCTGCCTTAGTGCCAATCCAGAATTTTGTATTGTGGTTGGCTATTGCCCATGTGAGAGTAAGGATTTACTTAAAAAGCCATGAGGACTGAGTAAAAACCATCATCTGTAAAATATTGTATGGAGCCATGTGTAATCATTAAAGCTCAACCTTTAGCTAAACCTACTCACAGAGAGGTCGTGTTGAGGCAGGCTTATGGCTGTCTGACTAGTAGCAACTCAGCGCTGCCAATGTGGAAATCCTCAATGAATTCTAATTTAAAGAAAAACAGGCACAATTTAACAAAATACAATTGGCATCCATGAATTTTAATGAACTTGTGCCCTACATAAATGGGTTACATGTGTAAAAACCAGCCCCTAGCAAAGTGCGACAACCATTTTTTATGTTAATATAGCAGTTTCAGAGTCAATTTAATGGTAGTAGGACAACTAATAAAGAAAAGCCTCCCTGTTCCCTGTATACTATGTAAATTTGGCCAGGACTCACTGTCATCTTGTCAGAAGAGTACTCTTCTGTACTAAATAAGGGTATTTTGCCTGTTTCCACACTGTGTTCCACAACAGCTGAGGCAAAAGAGACAAATGATAGAGAAGGATGGTGACATATGAGGTTGGGCATGAAAAACAGACAGTGACCAAGCAGGAAGTTGGATTAGAAAAATATCTGGCATGCTTTTACACCTCAGAGAAAGAAGAAGCTGCAACTTAGAGGCTGAGCAGGATATGTTGTCATGATGGGTTAGTAAAGTTGTCATTTTACACTTTTTCTCATTTTGTTGGATGTGCTTTTATCTTATCATGTTATTATCTTTTTAATTGTATAAAAGTAAACCATATTGTAAACCACTTCAACCTTCCTTACCTAAAATGCAACACATAACATAATGTCCTAAATGAAGGCAATGTGAGCAGCATCAGCAACAAATTCAGGCAAATTACATTGAATCACATGTGAGTGTCCTAACTGCCTGCGAACAACGCTGCATAACGATGCTGCCCAACATCTTGCCATGACATCCTGTCTCTATGTTTCACTCCGTTGTGCTTTAACGCTGATGAGGAGCAAGGATAGAAGGATTTTGACAAGGTACAGGAGGGATGTTCTTGGTTTGCTGTGACTTTTCTCTCTCAGCAGATCATTTTCATCTGTTAAACATGGCAGAGAGAGTGGGTGAAATGACGTTTTCAGATTTATGTACTCTGGGATCCATTTTCAAAGGTGTGTATTTCTGGGCACCTGAAACACTGTTTGTGTGTGGATGAAAGCATATATGATTTTAATTTTTTTATATGGAATTTAAAAACATCGACTAAAAGAGAAAAGAATCAGACCTTCAAAGTGACAAAATATATTCAAAACCCAATGTTTTGGGGTTCAAAAAATATGTTGAAGAAATCATAGTTTCAGGATTTTCCTTGAGTATAGTGTAGCAACCAACCCTGATCTCCCCTGCCTTACTGTGTAAGCTATTGTTACAACACTGTATTTAGTCACTATGAAAACCAAAATAAAAAGATCATCAGCTGTGGTTATGCAATCAGAGGTAATTCATCGGAGCTACTGAGGTGGAGCTCATGTTTGGTGACTCATGAAAAGGCTGAAACACAAAAGACAGCCCGGTATTTGCTCAAGCACGTACTCTGGCTCTTACAGCCTGAAAACTGATCGGCAAGTTTAATCCTGAATGCCTGGCGCTGATGTTAAATAAAACATCTTTGGACACGTACTAGGCTTAGGGCACACTTTGACTCTTTTTTTGCTGTTTAAGCTAACACAGTGTGAGATTTGGGAAATGATTGCTTCCAGCAGATTTGGACTTGTTTTAGATTGGGACACTGAAGTGAAATAAGCTTGAGGATTCACTGGTGAATAATCTTGACATATTTATTAGCTTCATGGAAATACCCAAAGACCAGGTTTTAGTTTCCTTCTGATGCATTTAGTGATACTTGGTATTCCATTTTGTTAAGTCATGCTAAAACCACAATGACTGAAAACTGTGATAAAAATCTTAGAGCAGGACTACCCACCATTTTCCATGTACTCTGTGACAATGAAGATTGGCTCCTGTGTAACAACAGCAAAGAGGCGAACAAGGTGTGCATGCTGCAGGTTCTTCATCATGTTGGCCTCAGCGAGGAAGGCTTCCACAGACATGGTGCCAATCTTCAGGTTCTTTATTGCCACCTTTCTGTCGTTATTGTAGACACCTGAAGATAAACATTGGACTGTTAGTGGAGCAGTGATTCTCAAGCCCTTCCCAGATGGAGATGAAAGTGATCTATGTCATTTTCAATTTTAAAAACATGACAGTTTTAAGCAATCTGTCTGCCTACATAAAAACACTGAAAACGTTATTTCTTTCTTTAGTGCCCAACCATTCAAGGTAAAACTTTTACATCTGACTTAACAGGGCAGTAACCTTCATCGCTCCATATAATTTTATACTTTAAAGAGGGCCAAAAATATTCCTCAATAAATGTAATCTGTAATTTAAACATGGAAATATGTGCAGGATGCAATTGAGCAAAGGTGCAACTACATACCAACTAAAAGCCTGGGATTTCATAATTAGCTCTGTAGCAGACCAAAAAATGTGAAATTTAAATGTTCTGTTCTTTATGATGATCAACAAAAAAAACTCCTTTTTACAATGTTTTAATCTTAAACTTTATTATGGCAATTTCACTTTGAAGCACTGTTTACTTGAGTCAGTCCTCAAAGCTGTGGCAAACGAGTGTGAGCAATAAACTTTTAAAAAAAGATCAGAAATACTTGCTATCCGGTCACCGGCATTTTTTGTGGTCCTTGTTAACATGTTGTTAGCAACACATCACAAACACAACATCTGATGCATTTTATTAATGCCTATTCAACATTACAATTTAATCTCACCAAGCCTTTTTCAGGTATCCATCTGAAACCAGTATTCTAACCAGTATTCACAAATGTGATAAAAGGTACTGTTCTCTACAGAGAAATGGTGGCATGGGATTTATTACCAAGTTTTTTTAATATCAGACAGTAACAGAAGTTGCTTCAACAAGAAATTAAAGATGTATTTGCTTACATATGGATTACTTAAAAGATAAGATTGTTAATTACTTCTCCCTAATTATGCAAATTTTTCTTGTAGTCCCAAGAGGTGAGGAGGGTTCTGTGATTTGTCTCTCGTTTTTCTTTTCTTTTCTTAAACTTTTTGTGTATTGGTTTGCTTTTTGCAATCAAGTGGTGAATAACAGAGCTACTCTATGAGTGGACTGTATAAATGTTATGAGTGTAGTGTAGCTAGGTCATGCTCAAAAGGATGATTTTTTCTTTTGAAGGTGTAATTTGTGGACCCTAGGAAGAATAGCTACTGCATATTTGCTGGAACTTATGGTGGATCCAAAGTAAAACAAAAATCAAATCAACTGTCATTTACTTTGTGGGGATTTGACTCAGGAAGTGCTAAACGCAAACTAGCCTCCACGTTTTTGGGCTCATTCCTGAACCAATCTTTATCTTGAGTTTAAAAAAAATATTTATCTTTAGATGAGAATTAATGCAAGTATTGATGGAATAAATTGCTGACCCAAACACTAATTTTTATGCAATTATTTTGTTTTTTTGTACAAGTTCCTGAGGCACACCTAGATTGCCTAGAAACACCAGTGCACTCCACAACATCATTTAAGAACAGTGATACAGTTTGTTTGGTTTAATAATAGTGTCATTGAATGTCTTGAAGACGGGACGTCATTCCAGCTTTGGTACATTTTAACTCATGTATGTTTAATCGAGCAGATCCAGTGCTCATTGGTTTTGTCTCCAGTCACACCACACACTGAACATTTCATACTGAGCATGAAGTGTAACGAAGACAGTGTCTAATCCTGGCCTGTACTCAAAGCATTCCTCCATCTATTTTATCTTTTGTAGCAATCCTCTTCCTATTAATGATGCTTATCTAATGTTAAGTCATCAAAACAAACTTTTCACAGCAGTAAAGGTCCCTCCCACTATTCAAATATGTTCTTTGGCCTGTGTTTTCATGAGGTTAGAGAAACAAATACAATGGCCTGGGTGCATGCATGAAGATCCTGTAAACAGATAGAGGCTGAGAAAAGTGGAAAGTTCCATGGTAGGCAGTGTTTAACTCTCGCACAGTGGTGTGTTTAGGGTTTTGAATTGTGTTGGCATTAAGAATGGAAAATAAAACTGGGAAATGCACTGTCCAACTGAGTAATAAGGAGGTTGTGGCACAAATAATTCATCTAACACCACTGTGATCAAAATATTATGCCATCTTGTCTAAGTTAATTGTCTAAAAATGAAAAATGACCCTGCTGTGAGTTTTGTAATACGCAATTCCTCATGTGACTCTTCCGTCAAGGTAAATCCTGGTCTGAGTGGTGTGGGATAACAGAGATATAACCTCACATCAACCTCTTTAAACCAGTGCATACAAGCCTACAATTAAGGCTGTGCAGAGGAAGCTGTTCTGCATACACTGCAGAATGAAAAACCCTGTCTGACTGCTTTTGAGGAGACACACAGTAAACCCACAATGTGACTGAGTATCCTGATTTTGTGCAGTGTACAAATAGATCAAGCTCCCTCATACAAATTAGCCTTAATTGTTATGTTCATCTTAATAAATCACCAATAATCTGAAAATTATGAACTAAACCCATGATGTTTTCTCCTCTTGTAGCAACAGCAGTTTGATGTATTGAGCAAATTTCATCAGAGACCACCTCAGTGTGCTTCACAATGAGAGTGAAGACAAGTCCACAAGTCAGTAGTTACTTCAGTTGATGTGAACAGATTATTCAATCAGGTTCACTTTCATTCATATCAAACACATTATATAGCAGCATAATACAAAAACACATTAATTATTCAAATGCTGTTGTGAAAAGGTAGGTTTTAGTTGTTGAAATGTTGACACTGTCACGCATGACCTCAGATCAGCTGCTGGTTTGTTCCAGAGAGAAGGCCCAGAGTATTACAGAACTATACAGAAATCTAGTCTAGTGTTTATGAATGCATGGACCATTTTTCAGCATCATTTTGAAATGCAATTGAGCAAAGTTAGGTGATCGAATTAAGTTAAGACTTAATATTTGATTTTCTAAACTGAGGTCTGGTTGAATGTGTTTTGGAGATTTCTGATGTGTTCACCGTGACTTAAAGATAATCCAGATGTGGGGTGCTGGTTTGGCGTAGTGGTTAGCACCCCATGTACTTGCTTCTGCCGGTCCAGGTTCGAATCCCGCCTGTGACCAGTTTGCAGAGTGTCTTCCCCTACTCTCTCACCCCCTTTCACAAGCCTATCCACTGTCTGTCTACTATCAATAAAGGCACAAAATGCCCCAAAAATACATTAAAAAAAAAAAAAAAAAGATAATCCAGATGTGGATTGGTTGGTAGAAGATGATTGAAGTCCAGTTGTTTATTTTTACAGTATTATCTGTCAGTATACTGTGTTAAAGTTAAATGTTATTACCACAGGAATAATGTCATATATTTTGTTTAAAAAATGTCTTTACGGAGATAAAGATTGACTGTAAAGGCCAAAGAATTGAACCTTTTGTAAACTCAGACAAAACATTTGTTTCTACAGACCTAAAACTGCCTAAGGATGAATTCACATGACAGGCTAAAGTAACCCTATTTTATTTTTCTTTACTCCCTTCTTTATGTCCAAAAAAGCTAATCTGACCCATTAGATGGGCTGGTTCACATATAAATAGGATATTTTTTCAGTCCATTAAGGTTATACCACATAGCAGGGCAGAATCAGTCATGAAGACGTTGACAGAACAAATGCTTTGTCTATCACACTCAGCATGAGCCAGTCAGAAAGCAACTCTCACTTTCAGCCCAACTAACCCACAGCAGCAACAGTTTCTTCGTTCTTAAAAGCTCTATGATGAGCGCGGCCATTTTCTGACTGGGAACAGCATCAGCTGCTGGATGGATCTGTCTGACGACAAACATGTAATCACAGGTCAAGAACAGCAAAGTCAGGGAGAATCTGAATTTCTCGAAGGTTTGGACCACTTTTAAATTTAAAATAAGATTTCAGATCTTTAGCTGTATGCCCTTATTCTAAAAAGCTAAGCCTACCATGTGCAAATCATATTTTACGATGACTTCAGAATAAAATTGGAGAAATAGAAAGGTGTAGAATACATTTTATAGGCCAAAATCAACAGTGCTATAAAAACAGATGACACTGACATATAAAAAACAACTTTCATATTGCTTGTTTATCATGTTCTGACTGTGAATGCACACATATGAATACAATTATTTGGGTGAAGTGATTCGGAATTTTAGAATAAATTTATACGTTAAATAATAAGACCTTTTTAATATATATGTAACATATGTGGCATCACATCAAGAAAACTGAAGACCCTGTGTTGGTAAGGGTCTTTCTGTGTGGAGTTTGCATGTTCTCCCCGTGCATGAATGGGTTTACTCCAAGCACTAGCTCCAGAAAACCTGATGCACAAGATGAACCATTCAAGATATTTCACTCGTCCATCTGGGCAACAACCCATAAAAATGTTTTTGAATGGGCAGAGCCTTTCAAAGAATATCCAGCAGGTGATTGGATGATCATTCCATCAGTCACATTCATTACAGGCCAATCAGGTAATGTATCAGGTTGGCAACATTGCTGCAGTGTAAAGTAAAACATGAGGTACTTTGTAGAACAAACTTCCACCAAAACATGCCTGAAGTAAAGGGAAAATATCCTTCCTATTAAGACGTGCTTTCAGTGTTGTTGTTTGTGTTTTATTTAATATAGAAATGTGGTCATTATCTATTAAAACTGCTTATGACACTGTTAGCTTCTATGTTTATCTCTGTTTGAGCTTCCTGCTGTCGTTTCACTTGTAGCGACCTCTTCCTGCTTTAAAAGATGCTAATTCGGCTGAGCACAAACATTGTAAATTGGTGCTTAGCATAATGGATATGCTTGATTACAGACATTGAGTCAGGCTGATTCAGCTGCATTGCAAGGTTAGTACTTCCCTTCTTGCCAAATGGTAGCTGGGAGTGGTGCTACCCCAAAAGGGACAAAGGATACACATAATAAATGGATGCATGTGACAAAAAAGAAAAAACAGACAAACATGAGCATCAAGACTCATGGTGAATAGGAATCTATAACCTCAAATTCTTATAGGCCACTCACCCATCCAGACTTCTCCAAACTGTCCTGCTCCAAGTCTGCGCTCCAGCTTCAGAGACTCTCGAGGAATCTCCCACTCATCCTGCCACCATGGCTTCTGTGGGACCTTCGACTGACATGGCTTCAACAGCTTTGTGCACAGCCCGTCTGCTTCCCCTGAACATAAGAGGTAGAGGAGTCAAGTTCACAATCATTCTGAGGAATTCTTTCACGGCTATCGTGATTGGGAGGCTGTACACACGTGTGTGATGCTGCACAAGCTCCTTCAGTGAGTTGAAGGAAATCTTGGCTGTGATGTAGAAGCCGCCGTTGTCCATGTTGCGGATTCTGTAGTGCTTGACCCCCTCACCAGAGTTGTGGTCCAAGTCCCTGATTGATAAGGAGTATGAACCTGAAGCATAGAGGACATATAAGTCAAATGATGGCAGTTCACAAAAAACAACTGTAAACTGATCCAGCTTGGGACTGACTGGATTAGAACTCTAATGGTACTGGATTTTATTTGTCTTCTCTGATACACTGCTAAAACTAAACTACAAGCCATTGGGAGAGTGTCATAGATGTTATTTGTCTAATTTAGAGGTGCTATGAGGAGAATCTATTTCCGAAGACATAAAGACTCTGCTACCTATGAGCACGCATGGCGACTGTCGTAATGCTGCGTTCCAGTAACTTCAGAACTGGGAGTGACATCATCTCCGATTTATCGGCGGTCCAGTTGAAGTCGGAAAAAACATGCCGATCTACCAGGCTATTGCTAGCTGTTGTTAGCACGCCCTGCGTTGTTGTTCACAAATTTCACATGAAGAATGTGATTATCAATATGGCAGCATTTTTGAAAATATAAGTCAAACAATACTATGTATACAGCTGATCTAGAGCGACACACCCCAGTCAGAAGTGCAAATAAATTGATTATTACAGGAGCTAAATAACTGTTTACACTGGGGGCATCCATCTTCGATTGTCAACTCGGGGGTGGTTTCACCGCATTCCCAGTAGGAAATTCTGACTTCGGGGGACGTTCCAGTTGCAGTTTCCTACTCGGAACCCGGAAATTCCTACTTCTGACTACAACTGGAATGCACCAAAAGACGTGACCCAAGCCAAAGCGTGTGTTTGTTGTGATGCTAATAAATGCAGCTCAGAGGCTATCTCTTTCTAGTTTCGTAGCAGTAGTTTTTGATGTGTGACAACAAGCAAATTTTGGAAAACTTATTAAAGCTAGCAAAGCTAAGGAATAGCATTTATAGATAACCTATTTCGATGCTATAAAACTCATCTTAAGTGTGTATTTCAATCAGGTATATATCTAAAAGTGAGATTGTTTTTTAATTACTTAGAAACTCCTCATAGTATCTTTAAAGGTCAAACAAAACATTTTGCTGTTTTTTGTATAAATATGTGTGGTATGTATTCCATCTTTTCAAAACAGTGCAGAAAATATACCTAAGTGAAGTCAGTCAAACTGCATTCATGTTTGGAGAGGAAAATGCTCAGATACAACTCATGCTCCATGCTAAAAAAATTCTGAGCAGGGCTAAAACAGAGGGGTTGAGGCAAGCAAAATGTTATATCTATGTTATATATGGAAACTTAAAAAGTATGATCTACCACCAGCTGGGTCCAGAACAAATTTGTTAACAAGAAACTGGTCTGTTGTATAACAGTTTGGTTGATAAAGGGCTTTAAAAATAATATGAGGTCTCCTGAGTGGTATAAAACAGTCTATCAAAGTTGATGGTCTGTCGTTGATGATGTTTGAGTAAATCAAAACTTATCGAGAAACTTCACTGATGCAAAGATTTATCTGCATGCTGATGATCCTGTTAATAGTTACCTATTTGTCTTCATTATAAAGGGAAATTTTTAAACCACATGTACCATTTTTTGTATGGTTTCCACACTTTTGGCCTGTATTGATACTGTATGTATGGAGACTGGAAAGACTTGGAAAGTAAAGAAGGGGTCAGGGAAGACATGCACCAAATGGGCCTTAGATCAAATACAAACCTGGGCCACCCACAGGAGTTGCAATGCATGGCGCCATACTGTCATCTCTGCAGCTGCATTTACTATTGTCTAAAGAAACCTCTGCAAGGTGATGTTCAACATATTACAATGATAACTTCTCAAGGTTTGCGTCACAAGCTTAAGATGGTTTATAGAGTTTTACCTTAAAAACACAGAGACTGGATATGTTCAGACATATTTACTTCAGTTGACAACAGCATCAGCACTCGCAATGAAATCTTTGGCTTTTACTTCACAACTGCTGCTGGCTGCTGCTGCCTAACCTTCAATAAAAGTCAGAGACTTCAATGCGGAAGCTGATGCTTTTGTCATCTGGGGTAAATACATTTGGTATTGTGCATACATGAGTCAGCACAACACCAACTGAATGGTTTCTTGAGTTGAGCATGTCACTTACTTTTGAAACATTACCTCTTGAAGGAGGAAATGTTTTTGCTGTTGGTAATTTGTCTGTGTTGTTCAGCTGGGAGGTAACTTGAAAAGTTTTGTTGAGTGAACTCTGATAAAATATTCAGGAAATATTAGTCATAGCACAAGGAAGACTAGATTTTGGTTGTTATTCAAAGTTGACATTTTCTAACATGGCGGTGGTGGTGGTGGTGGTGGTGGGGGGGGGGTATGAGAAAGTTATTTGATCTACCTTTTACAACAGAAGGATGATGAACATCTCAAAAGAACTCAGCTAAAACGAAGGACGAACTCCTAATACAACCAGGAGCTGTACATTTGATTATTCTGATATATCATCATGTATGTTCTTCCATGAATTTGCTCTGACTTTGGTAAGACAGCTCTCTATGTCTTTGCTCCATCATTGAGCTCTGAGTTCACAACGTGTCACTTTAAACGAGCAGGAAGTTAGACTGATTTGCACTGTTATTTTGGCCAGGACTCCTTTGGAAGGGGGATCTTCAACCTGATGTTATAAAATTCTAATATGTAGACTTTAAGACATACAGTATGTAAAGCCAAACAAATCAACATCTGGGAATCAATCATGTGGAATATATACAGTGATTGTGTGTACAGTGTTGATTCCCTACTTTTCCCTTAGCCTAAGCCTCCCAGGGACCCACACATGAACATTGAAGGTGTTTAACTGAGCAATACATGTGAAATGAGTAAAATCACTTGTTTAGTTAGTATAGGTGAACCAAAGCTTGACAATCTCAGACCTTAGGGGGGCCAGACCCAGGTCGGGAACCAAAGGTGTAAACAGTGCAAAAGAACTGTGAGGTTAGTTCACCTGGGGTCGTCTCACTCTCTCGAATCAGGAAGGAGCCTTGCGTATTCCCAGGAGCGAGGAGAAGCCTCATAGCCTCGTTTCTAGAGATGTTCTTGAAGAACCACCTGCAGCACAAACACACAATATGCTTCACTGACAGCTAACCACATCCCTCCACACAGGGACCCATCATGCCTATATAAAGGTGTTGAGGTTATGTGACATGGAGGTGAGAAAAGTCTGATCTTGTTTCCTGTATGACGTACGCTTCAGTCTCCACTGGAAGTCAAAGAGAGATGGAGGAGGTAACATGTCAGTGATGCCTCACAGACTCTGGATCATTCCTGGAAGTCAAAGAGATGGAGGAGGTAACATGTCAGTGATGCCTCACAGCAGTCTAGACATCACTGGAGAAAAGGACTCAACTTAAAAAAAATGACTTCAATAAACAGGCAACAAGGTTCTTTGGACTGTGGAAACATGCAATAAGGAGGCACTCCAAGTCTTTTAAAATATCATAAAACAGGCTGAAGAAATATTATCATTAAAAAAACACTACATCACAAATAACATCACTTACTGGGATCTTACACTCCAATGTAGTATTTCTTAGGGTCTTTTCATGCTTGGGTTATTTGTGTTGGACGGGTTTGTTTGTTATTTGAGTTCTTATGTTTTGCTCTAATGTATATTTTATGTTTATAACAGAACTTTGGGAATCTCTGTTTCTGAAAGAGCTGTGCTAAAATAGGTATCATTACTTCAGCTGGAAATGTTATGTTTCTGCTGGTATTTTTTCTTTGTTGTTTTGTGAACAGCATAAATCATTTAAAATGTCCAGGGAATGTTGGTCATGGTGCAATAAGGAAGTGGATACATTTTGGTGATGACCTGAATACCAATGCAGATCAAGATTTTTTTTTCCATGATTTGTTTTCGTTGAATAATAATGCAGTTTTCCACATTTTCAAAATAACATAATACGTTGCTGACATTGTCGTTGTTTGTTGATTATATTTAATAAAATAAAGAAATGCAGCCCAGGTCTGATAAAACCTCTACTGAAGCAGTTAGCATCTATGCTAATCTCTGTACAAGCAGTTACTTCCTATTGCCGTGCTGCATTTTGCAAACCTCAATCATTCAATTAAATAGATTGGAGTTTGCCAAGATGGATGCCTGATTACAGACACTGAATCAAGCAAATTCAGCTGCTGGGCGAGGTTACAGGTAAGCAACAAAACAGAAAAATCGCTTTTTAAAAATTGATTTTAGATTTCTTTAAGAATCACTCAAATGTGTAAAACTTAACAAATAATCAAAGTCAGCTGCCCAAACACTTCTAACACAAACAATGACAGGTACATCAGCCTAACATTTTACTGAAGCCCAAGGTAGGGCGGAGATTCAACCCTTTCTGATTAACAATGGGGGTAAGGAGTATTGTCAGCAGGACCACGTTTAGGGATGAGGAGAAAGTAAGTAACATTTATAGTACTACTGAACTGACTGCAGCTGCAGGACAGCAGCCACCTATACCAGCACCGTGTCAACCCCCAGATCATCCCTCTGAAAACAGGTATTTTGAATGTGAGAACCTTCTCCAGTTGTATTAGCTTTAGGAACTTGATAAGTCCAGATAGCTTCATCATTCCTCATTCTCAAACAGTTTTTTGGTTTTCACGTGTCCAACCTGAGCAGAAAAAGCTTTTATCACATGAGTTTACATGTGAGACACTTCTTCTTTACCCCTGAATCACTACCTCCCCACAGCCATCACCTGCAGAATCTTCTTCTGACTGTGGCCACCAAAATAAACTTTACTTAATGATGTCATCCCTTCTGTAAAGACTTGTGAGAATAAGCTCGGACAGTTGTGTTTTTGTAAACATAATTTTTAATTTGCGGGGTGCTGGTTTGGCGGAGTGGTTAGCAACCAGGCACCCCATGTACTGGCTTCTACCGGTCCAGGTTCGAATCCCGCCTGGGACCAGTTTACAGTGTCTTCCCCTACTCTCTCTTCCCCTTTCACAAGCCTTTCCGCTGTCTCTCTCTCCTATCAATAAAGGCACAAAAAAAATGCCCTAAAAAATAATTTTTAATTTGTGGCTATGCCTTAAAATGTACAAGTGGGGCAGTTTCAGATGTTTTATTTTGTAGAAAACACATTGTAATCTACATTTGTGTCCTCCTCTGACACTTTATTGGGATTATAACAAAAAGCATTAAAAAAAACTAATTGACTTTAAAATGACTGCACCTAACCAAAATAACCAATTTTATTACTTAGATTGTGAAGTTTAGGAACCACATTTCTTTTGAAAAGACAAACTTTGTGTCACTTGCACTGGTAAAGTTCCCCTTCTGTTTCTCCCTCATGTGTCATATCTTGTTATTATGTATTATTTATTTGTTTTTATTATTTTATTTTTATCATTTATTTTGAAATACTCCCTTGTCTCCTGTTTCAGGTTTTTGTTTCCTGACATCTTCTCTCTTCTCTCTTGTCCCCGATTGTTGATTCCTTGCACCTGATTTCCTTCTGCATCACCTGTGTCTGATGAACCCAAGTGAATTTAACCCTACTTTCCCTCTGGTTCTCTACCAAATTGTCTTTGTAGCTTGTGTCAGTACATTCTCCCTCGTGTATACCTCTATTTTTCTGTACTTATTTAAGTCTATTTAGCTTCAATCTGATACCTCTCCCTGTTTTTTTACATATATTTTTGTTGTAGAGAACCTCTGATTTATTAAAGGCATTTTAGATCTTGGACCGGTTAAATTGTGCTTTTGGATCCTTTTGAGTACAGTAGTGTGACACCTTGTTTCACTTTACCCTTAAGTAAGTAACCATGGTTCGCACATCTGCACAAACACAACACATTTAACTCTGTAAGCACATAAGCCTCTACTTCCTGTATTTTTATGTGTTACACAAGAACAGATTTCCTCTTTCAATCTGCTGAAAGTCTTCATGTATGAAGAAAAGCATTACTCTCAGACATTTTTTTCAATAGTAAAACTTGGGGAGGGGATTAAAATGCAACAAGTCCACAGTAAGAAATGCGATAGCATGTTCTTGTTCTGTTTTAAAGCACCAGGCTACCGTGAGGATCCAGGTTTTATTCTTAGAACTACAAGTGATAGCACACATATGGGGTAAGAATGCAGGGAGGTTATCTTGTTGAATGTATGGAAGTCAGACATGCTTAAGCAATGTACCGAAAGTAAACTGGACTGTATGTTGAACGCACAAGCTTTTCTTGATGTGAGAGAGCAGCTTACTTGTTGATGATCTTGAGTTTGTCTCCCTTCTCAAAGCCAAGGTCACCATCATGGTTGGGTTCATAACTGTATATGGCCACCACAAGATTGTCTGAAACATTAATGTGTCGTTTTAGTTTAGCTAAATATTGAAAAATTGAGTAAAATACATTCTATCTATCTATCTATCTATCTATCTATCTATCTATCTATCTATCTATCTATCTATCTATCTATCTATCTATCTATCCATCTATCTACCCTAAAAAAAGGGTCCAAAACTTGTTCAGATCAGTTATTTCACCTCTTCAATGATACCAATTTACATTTAATTTCATACCATTGAAAGGTCTAAATTCTCAGGTGGCTGACTTGGGTAAACAGCCTGCAATGGCTCGATGCAGCTCGATAAGACAGAAAAGATTAAAGTACGGAAACACAACCAAAGGTCAGAATGAATACAAACAAGGAAACACGTTACAAATAAAATAACACACTGCAAGAATAAGCAAAACACATGTAATACCGGCAGTTAGAAACTAAAAAAAGCCCAGAACAATCCAAACCTAAAAACAACAACTGCAAGAGCAGATACACAGCATAACAAAATACAACAACGCTAAGGAGAGTTTGTGAGGGAGACAGACAAAATGCTTTGATATGTTTTGAGCTTTGTGTCGTTTCTAACTTGCAGTGCATTTGTCGGTAATGCATTTGTTTTTTTATTCTTGTACTGCACTAAAACACTTGTCCCATGTTTCAGTGTTTGTATCTTGCGCTGATCTTTGGCTGTGTTTTTGTACTTGAATATTTCTGTTTTGGAAGCTACTTTCCTCTTACTGAACTGAATAGAGCCATTATAGGCCATTTGCCCTAGCTGACCACAGAAGAGTACTCACCTTTGCAACAAATCACAATTAATAAGTATCGTGCAAATCTGTTAGAGAAACACAGCAAAACCTGAAGGTGGTGCTTAGAAAAAAGTGCCAAAATCCCCAGCAAGTGGGAGCTGATGTTCTGGTATGCAGAGTGGCAGCATTATTTGGTGTCAGCCCAGATGTCATTGTGAACTTAGGACAAAGTTTCATGAAACAGGTGAAGTCAAAGACAGAGTGTTTATATTGGTCATTCCAGGAAGACAACACCCCAGAAAACCAGTGGGGTTTTTGGCTTTTGGTGGCACTACCCAGATGTTTAGCTGTGTTGCTCATAGATGAATGCACAATCCTTACAAGCTGCACCTTAATATAAAGTGGACTAATTAGACTTTCCAACAACTTTAAAATACAATAGACAAAAGGAAAGGAGTGCTCCCTGGACTCAGCAAAGTTTGTTTGAGCTGTTCTTTCGCATCGGATTCACAAAGTTACTGAAGCAAAAAGGATACTCAAAGTCTCTCTCTTTATACTATTAAAATGCCTTTATTTTAAAGACATGTTGGCGGACTATGCCCTTATGATAAAGACATTTTAATAGTATAAATAGAGTGCCTTGGAGTCTTCTTTTTGCTTCAAAATAAATTACAAATTGTCATCGACCTCACCTGCAGAGCACTTTTTGCATGTGATTGCATGTACTTAGCAGAAAATAAAGAAAAATAAAATGAATTTTGTCACCTGGTAGTGGAGATGTAGGAGGTGAGTGCTGTGAGTGGATCAGCTGGTCTGTGTACTGTTGAGAAAAACAAGAATAAACTCAGCTTTCAGGAAAATGATATGTTGCCACTGTCACAGTAAGTAAAAGTGGACACATTTAATTGTTTGTATGTTTTGTTTGCTCAGAAACAAAATGTCTTATTGTATTGTGGTGCATGCAGGTGGTTTTCTCCTTTATTTCTAATCTAATGGGACATCAAGTCATGAGGAGGAAACAACAACACAAAGAGAAGAATAACTCTTCCATTTAATCACAAACTCACTTCCTTCATGGTTATAAAACTTATCTGGATTCCATCACACAGTTTGTGCTTGTAGTGTTCTCAGGGAGGGGCTTACGTAATCCAAACAACATGAAGTTATCTCAGGTAAAGCCTGTGTTTTTCACCTTCCCTGGGTTTGAACCTCTTTGTTTCATGCATAATCAACTACAAAACAACTCAAATTAATTTCTGTCTCCTGGCTCACATACAAAGGGGAATTAAATCAGATTTAATTTGACTTAATATACAAACAGGAGCATGAGAAGGAGCATTTGGACACTCACAGGATTGCAGGACTGTGGAGGTATGGGACAGTTGCAATGTTCACAGATTTCATCCAAGTTCTCGATCCAGTCGCTGTCTGAATAGTCCGAGCTGCAGTTACATCCCATCTTTTCTGCAATAAAGAGGTTAAAGATGTCTTTAGTAGGTCTTGTTGAGGCATATTAGCTATTACCTTAGCTGTGCCCTAGGTCTGGGCCTCCTCACAGAGGATGCCTGTGCCTCTCAGGGGGGATGCTCTGTCACAAGGTTGTCAGAATTTGGTTTATGTACTTTTATCTTAAACTATGATAAGACACTGAAGGCATATTTTGCATAAAGGTCTTTGCATGTAATCCATTTTTTACTTTCATCAATAAAATAAAATGTATATATGCTTTACAAAGCGATGTATTGATTTTATTTACTTCTTGGACTCGAGATATTTTTCAAGTAATTGAAGTCATTCTTCAAGGTGATCAACAGATGAGTTGACCACTTCTAGGTCTTCCAGGCCCACCACTATTTACAGTAAGTCAATGACACAGTAGGAAAGAACACATGAAATTTCATCATAAACTGAATATTCAATGTTATATTTCATAGCATCTTCATACTGCCACATTTTTTCAGAATAACCGACTTCATAGCATTCCAGTTTGTTCAGTTTTACACTTATGTTAAACACCATTAAAAACCAAGTACATGATTTTCTCAAGGCACTGCCCATGATAATATTGACTATCTATTCATCCATCGTCATTGCAACTTATAATTATTCAGGGTTACAGTTTGCTGGAGCCTATTCACACTGGGTGGGAGACGGGGTACACCCTGGACTGGTCACAAGCCAATCGCAGGGTCAATATGTGGAGGAATTTGCTATAATGTCTTAGACAGCTGCTGACAACTGCTTATGATACATAGGGTTACTGTTAGGGTTTAGAGCAGGGGTGTCAAACTGATCCAGTAAAGGGCCACTGTGGCTGCAGGTTTTCTTTCCAACCAAGCAAAAACACACCTGATGTAAATTATTCAATCAACTGGATTGTCTTTACATGGTTGATTTGTTGGATCAGGTGTGTTCTTGCTTGGTTGGAATGAAAACCTGCAGCCACAGTGGCCCTTTACTGGATCAGTTTGACACCTGTGGTTTAGAGGTTATATTTAGAGGTGGTTTGGGTGTCATCTATCAGAGATATGTTTCTAATATACATAAACATTTGTTTCATTTCCATGTGGTGTCCCCCAAGGCTCCATTCTAGGACCATTTCTTTTCTCTATACTTGTTTTCTTAAGGATTGATTAAAAAACACACACACACACACACACACATAATGTTTCCATCATCTTTGAGCAGATGATGCCCTGATTTACCTGTCTATTAGAAAATAATGACAGCTCTATCAAAGTCATACCAGAGTTTATCCAATACATAAAAGCATGCTTGGCTTTGAGTTTGTTTTTTTAATTAAAACAATAACTTAAAGTGATTATGTATTTTACCCTGGGGTTTTGGTGATGCTACACCTATAAAGCATTTGCTCATTAAGGCCTTTTATATTTTAGGACATCTGACTTCAAAGTGAGAAATTCCTACCAAAAGGAGCCTTCCCAGTGACATTATCTGTTTTTATTTTATTTTTCCAAGTTCTGAGGTCAACTGGAACGCACCCATGACCTAAAGTCAATTAAGAAGTACACATTAACCTGTCAGCACCAGTTACATGGTGATGCCAGTATCAGAGCTGTAAATCTCACATTAGGGTTTAACTCTGATCCAGATGTAAAAGCAGCCCTGATACAACAGAACAAATGCTAATCTCATGTAATCCATCGTCTACACGTGTTCTCCTCTGCGGTTCACTCTGGTTCACAGAAAGAGCAGCTTTCTCAAGCTCACTTGGCTCCCACCGGAGCTCTCATGGAACAGGGTCAGTGGGCTAATCGCTGCGGCCGTCCGTCCCAAAGGTTTAGAGCCGTGAGAAAAATCCAGGGACGCCTGACCCGGCAATAACAACCCACCACTGTACTGAAACCCTGAGGAACCAATCACAGCAGGGGCGCTGAATTATGAGGAGTTTTCTTTATTTCTCACTGATCAACACTCCTACGCCTACTGGCCTGCTCTCTGGGAGTCACACAGAGTCAGCATTTTCCATTGAGGGGCTGCCTTCGGCTTTATGAGCTGCTACTGAAAGCCTCCCCAAAAGAATACTCCTGATTGTTTTCATTGCAAAGTAATGTTGGTATTCAAATGAAGTAAATGAGGTCTGCTCTACTAACCCAAACCACTCTGACCCTTTTATTTACTGGAATTGACTGTGAAATGTAGCAGCTATGAAAACACACACTAGAACTGAACAATATTGTTATATGAATGTGTTGTCTATGTATGTGCAACAATTTAGTTTTTTCCCCCATATTACACTGTAGCCCTCTGACAGTAACTGCTACATTTAAGCACTTTATAAACTAGAAAAGCACTCAGAGAGCGCAGACCTCCGCCAGCGCTACAGTCCTCACCCATATTGTGATTTTCAGCATAAGTATTAGTCTTACTTTTATTTCATCTAAATATTTAGTTTCCTTGACCATGAAAACATACTATTAGCAATTGGATTCATAATGATATCTATTTTAGTTCAGTAGTTATTCACGAAAATCACATTTACGTCATGGCGGATCCAGATGGTGATCCGGATCACTCCCAAAATCGAATCATTTGTTCCTTGTCCCAATCGGGACATTTCCTGAAAATTTCATTGAAATTTGTCCATAGCTTTTTATGGTGCTAACAGAATAAAAACCAAACAAACAGAAAAACAGATGCCAGCGATAACATAACCTCCTGGCAGAGGTAATAAACCAAAGCTCAAATTTCTTTTTGTCAACTCTCTGTTAATTTATCCTTACTGATGATACTCTCAGTGAATTGGGTTAGCAGCCCAACATCTTCAGCTTCTACAAGCTCACCATATTGTGCTGCAAAGCGTTTGTGGTTTTTGCAGTAAAGAGCATTTCTAAAGGTGGAACTTGTCTAAGCGATCGCAGATACAGACACATATAATGAGTGTTTTATGATCATTATTCAAAGCTGAAGTCTCCATTAAACATAGCTATTTTTCTAACTGTGACACGCTGTAAACCTGTGAAAAGTTCATATGATATGCAAGTGAAGTCGAGGACACGCTACAAGACTTTTGCCAGATTTTGTGAACGATTCCCAGTTAGGCAAAGTCTGCACTCGTCTGCACTAGCTGAGGACAGGTGGCATGGCTAGTTGGCACAAAAGTCTGTTAGGATATGAGGGGTGAAGACATAAATGTGCAAGGGACCTGACTTCAGTTGAAGTCAATCAAACATGTTTACATTTCTTTGGCCGATCTGGATGTATCAAGTCGTGTGAACTAATTACATTTCCAAATGCAAACACATGTCGCCAACAGCAAATAAAAAGAAAGGGTAGGACAAAGGAAACGGTGACGGAGGACAATGGTGACAGAGGACAACGGTGACGGAGGACAACGGGATGTGGCGAAAATGTCCAAAACAAAGCTGGTAAACAGTGTGTGGCAATAAAACAACCTGACACACCAGAAAGATTGCTCTGCTAATAAAAAGAGTTTGAGAATGGGCAGGAACTTTAAAAGCATATCTGGCAGGTGATTGGTCGAACATTGTGTAAGACGTATTGGAATAATTGACAGTAGAATAAGCTACCACTACAGTTATCCAGAGAACTAGCCAGATGAGTTTGAATGAATCAAGGAGCGCAGTAATTAGAAAATAAATAATTTTAGTCTGTTTGAAAAGCAATAATAAGGAGTTTTTTAACTTAGAATGTTATGGTATTTCGATTTTATCATTATTTACTCACTGATTAACCTGACACGCCAGATGGACAGTTCCATATATCTGCCACTGAGATACTGTATTTCACTAATCCATCTGGGAAAGAACTGTCTGAAAAAGTTTTCAGAGGCAGAACCTTCAAAAATCACTGCGACTTGTGATTGGACTATCGTTCGGCTCATCACACCCATCACAGACCAAACCACACCAAGCAACGCTGCTTCATATGACGTGGCATACATAGAACCTACACGTAGCAGCTAATGGCTGACAACAGTTAGCTGTTAGCTTAAACTACCTTAGAGTGTCATCTTGCATTATATATACAACACAGATGTATCATTTAACACTTATATGTTACATAAATCTCTTTAAAGACAAAAAACTTATGAGGAAAGCATATTTCACCAAGTATCACTGAGTAACCACGATGACCATAGTCTAACCGGCATGTCCGTGGATGATTTCTGCGTTCTTTCCCAGTTTCCCAGCAGTGATTCCCCATGATTTCTCGTAAGACAAGCTTCAAGTAACGTTCTTTCCTCCTCTTTTAAATTAAAGAATTTGGTAAATTTCTAATAAAATAAACGCAGATACTGAGACCACTTCAGAAGCAGCCATTGTTTTCGAACATGCAGTCGCTTCCTGGTGTTGTCATGTCTGCAGCTCCTTCCTCTCTACCCTTCCCTGATCTTCCCTGACTGTTCAGCATTTAGCTGAATGAAGTCGTTGAACAATGGAGGTTGGTAAGACGGATATGCAGGATTTCAGAACCAGGCAGGCTCGTCTGTCTGCAAGGCTACTCACTGATATTTGTTTGTTTGTACAGTCTTTTTTGGTAAGTGCTGTCTTTTTTTGCATGAACCCCAGGAAGCACAGTTGCTACCATGATGACAGCTAATGGGGATCCAATTTGAATACATAAAGTCACATTCATAATAGGCCAATCAGATGTTTTACATGGTGCTATTGCCAGGGTGTAAAATACAAAACACAATGTGGAAGCAAAATAAACTTTCTGATTAGAAGAGTGTTTATTTAAGTGTTATTTGTTTTACATTTAAAAAGGAATTGTGGTTTTGATCTGATAAAACTACTGCAGAGAGATTGAGTTGTAGAAACATGCGTGTCTCTTTAATGTTGCTAGAAACGCACAGACAAGGAGAAGTTTGATGCATTCAGTTGCCTTTTGTTGGTTTAACAAATCATATATTCTGTGATCTCTTACCAACTATTAAGTATGTGATTCTTTCAGTCTTTCTGTCAACAAAATCTGAAAAACAGACTTAAATTCTTTCAAAATATGTAAAGACTGGAGGCTTTGTCGTGGGGCTTTACACAGACCCTGCATGCACTGTGATCTGTTCGCTGAGTAAGCTCACTGATGGTGGTATCAGAGGTTTTCTCATAGAGACTGTTGCCAAGGAGCCATGAAAAAAATGGTGGTTTTAGTTTCTATTACCTCATTTTTTGTGAGGTGACATTAAGTGCCCTTAGATAAAATATATAATTTTTCTTATTAAACACCAGAATAGTATCAAAGCATGACATGTGACTGCTGCATGTCCTGTGATGTGACTTTGGTACATGTCAGCCCTACTGTACATAAACCTTTAAATAATCAATATTTACACCTTTTCCTTTTAACAAATGGAATTGTTGTGATTTTATCTTTCTTTTTTTTCACATTTTTTTTATTGGTACTTGGTTGTCACTGGGCAGCACTTTGGTAAGCTATATTGCTTTTGCCAACAAGCATATAAATAAAGTGGATTCAACTGATTCAATTTTTTGTGTAAGTGTGCAATAGTTGTGCTTTTTTCAGCACACAAACTCCACTTTTGGTGAACATGTTTGGGAGCTATGAATCCAGACATTGTCACGTCTATGAAGGCTCTGAGTCAGCCACAATTCAGGTTGTAAGCTCACTTTTGGCTTTTCTCAAAAACGTCAGATGGGTCTAAATTTTTTAGAGCTGAGGAGGTTTTATGGAGAAGCAAGGAAAATCCATTAGGATGTCAGATGGACCACACTGATCACTGTTAGGGCCACATTACTTCTTTTCCATTGCCAAAGTAGAAAATTTGAAAAAAAAAAAAAAAAACATATAAAATTATAGTAAAATAAAATAAAAATAAAAAACTGTAAAAATAAAAGTAAGTCAGTGTACAAAATTGTACAACATTCTTGACCAGGCTATGAGTAACACTCGTGACTCAACAAAGAAACATAGCTTTAGCTTTTATTTACACTTATTACACCAACATTTTTAACCTACATTCAAATGTTAAATTTACTCAGCTGAAGTGTAAGTGCTGATGATGAACAGAATATGGTATTAGTTTTTAGAATACATCACTTCTCGATCTGTTTACAGCATAACATTAGGGTCTTACAGAAGTAGTTATTAATCTATTTACTTTTTTGTTGCTAAGGAATAACCATATAGCAGTAATCAAGAACTTAACAAAACTACCTCTGTTTTTAAATGAAATGTAAAGTTTTTGCCATATTTTCTTTAATGTCGGAAGCTGACTTGTCTGACTTGTAAGTTATGAGGGGGCTTCATATGCCTCCGAATGGGCGGTTGCCCTCTCCCTTTTTATAAACCTCATTTTAACACATCGCCACCTGAGTTTTCTCCTACAGACAAAATTGTTGTGTGTCAAGGTGCTTTCAAACACCACCTTTAAATAAACGAGTTTTAGCAGTTTTCAGATATTCAACTCAAAAACAGATTTTTTCTTTAAATTCAAATGTAAAAAATAACCAAATGTCTGGATGTTTTAGTTGAATTCATCATTCAATTGTCTGATGGTTTACGTTTTTATATCACTTTATTAAACACATCAACAAAGTGTATGAGTCCCCGAACATTCACTTTAAATAACACTTAATTAAAAAAAAAAAAAAAAAAAAAAACATGTTTACAGCATGCTTTTGTTTTTTCTTCGCATTTCTGGCCACAGTCTGTCATGGTCATACTCTAATAGACCCCTATGAGTTTTCAATCAACATGTCTTAACGCTGACTATTGTATTTAGATATATATGTACTTTGTGTTATGAGAATGATTTATTTCACCCTGAGCTCTTACAGATCTTTGGAAGACTCCCTTTACTCACAACGCACATTGGTCATGGAACAATTTCCAAGAAGAACTAAAAAATAAAGTAATTGAGAAAATTAAAAGGATCAGAAGGAATGCAGCGACAGACGGATGAAATGTTTTTCTTGCTATTTCACTTTGCATTTGACAGCCTGTTTTAAATGCTGTGTGTAATTTTTAATTGTAATTTTATATTTTTTATATTTTTTTTTTTTATATTTTTGAGTGAGACTAACTTTTTGTAACGCTTCCTTTAAAAGGTCATACCAAGCTAAGCATTAGGATCCAGTTCAATCAATTTATTTGTTTATGTTATTTTTAAATTGGTGATATCTGGTATTGTGCTACACGAACACTACAAGGTTAAAAATATATAAAACTAGAAAAGCACTCGGAGAGTGCAGACCTCTGCCAGCACCACAGTCCTCACCCATATTGTGATTTTCACCATAAATATTAGTCCTACCTGTATTTCATCTAAATATTTAGATTCCTTGACCATGAAAACATACCATTAGCAATTGGATTCATAATGATATCTATTTTAGTTCAGTAGTTATTCACAAAATCAAATTTTTCGCCATGGCGGCCAGACGCTGATCCGGATCAACACCAAAATCGAATCAGTTCTTCCTTTTCCCATGCTGAACATTTCCTGAAAATTTCATCAAAATCCATCCATAACTTTTTGAGTTATTTTGTTCACAGACAGACGGACAGATGGACAGACAGACAAACATACTTTCCCGTAAACATAACCTCCTTGGCGGAGGTAACAATAATTAAAAAGAAAACAATTGTTACCCTATAGAACCAATCGAGATATTTGAAACACAGAAAAACCTAGCAAAAATTAAAGCATGGCCAAAAATTAAAATACACAGAGAGACAAAGATCATTCAAAGGCTGAATTAAAAGACAACTAGTAAAAGTAAGTGTCTAGACAAGACTTAAAAGTATACTAACGTGGGGGGAAAAGCTCGATCACCTCCGGTTTTCAGTCCAACTATTGAGATGACATGAAGAAGCTGTTTCGCTGAGCTCAGCGACCTTGAGGGGTGTGGACTTTTAAGAGATTAGAGAAGTACTTAGGTGTTAATCCATTTAAAGATTTAAAATGAAAATAAATTTTAAATTAAAACCAAAAATGAACAGCGGGCCATTAAAAGGATGGGACTGGGGTGATACGTTCCCATTTTCTTATAGCAGTTGTAAGATGAGTGACAGCATGACCCAGTGTAAACAAGATGGAGGCCTGCTACTCTGATATGAGGTGTGATACTGTAGTCCAAACATGAAGAAATTAAAGGGCCAATCATTTGCTCAAAGTCATTTTAAGACAAAAAAGAGATTTAATCGTAGATCAAGATGCGGGTGGAAAAAAAAACTGGATTCAACAACAGATTTGATTTTGTTAAAATCATCGTCAGTTCTTAAAACAACTGACTACGAATTTAGGGAGCTCATCTCAGTATGAGTGGCATCCCCAATTTCCAAAAACTGTTTTATTTCATTAAAAACAAAACAAAAAAACCCTTATGGACACCCAGGCTTTATGTCCTTAATACACTGCAGGACAGTTTTTCTTTAACTGTGATAATTATGTTAAAGAGGCAGAAATATTTGGGTCACATAAGAGTACAGATGATAGGAGACACCCCATAGAAGAGAAGTAGTCCCAGAATGGAGTCTTGGGGGACACCGCATAAGACAGAAGGAATTAAGACGACAAAGCCGACTTGCAAACACCTCTCTGACGGATAAGTTTCTCACTTTTAAACATTACCTATAAATGCACAAAGTGTTCAAGCCAACAGATGAGAGCTGTGTGGCCAAATGAGAGCTCTGAAACAACAGAGTAATCAAAATCAGTCATTAACAAAAGCTCATTAAAATCCATGAAGAGTGCAGACTCAGTGCTGTGAAAAGCTTTAAACCCACACTGGAAAATCTCAAGAATGTCATGCATGATTTAAATACCACTACAGTTGTGAGAAGGCAGATTTCAGATGGTTTAAATGAATAGAAGCTGTATAAAAGGCTTAGAAATTAGACAAAAATAATAAATCTAGGATGAAAAGCAGTGAACATCATCATAACTGACTGTTATGCAGAGTTTGTCCAATCAACTCAATTTATAAAATTGAGTATTCTAAAGTACACTAGATGGTGACTACAAGCAGAAATAAAGTAAAAATAAATGAAATAAAAAATGTAAAATAAAGTAAAATAAAACTAGGTTGTAATAAGAGAGCACAAACTTCCACCAAGATAGCGTACACATTGTTTTTAAACCTATCAACAATTGTTCCATGATGGAGTGATCCTCTTAATATGATTCGCTGATCCTGAAAACATAGCCCAAGCCTAGCTCTTATATAATGTTGATATTATCATTAGTTTGACAATCATTATTTGAAACTGATTTTTAATTCTAATCGTATTTAAGTTGACTCAGTACTGACATCTCCAAACTGGCAAACACATAACCTCTTTGGCAGAGGTAACAGGCGATTGAAACCAAAAGATTACAGATCTACATAATCATAAAGACATAAGACATGACAGTGTGTTAAATTTAAGCACTGAAGAGAATAACAACAGATAAAACAGAGACCACTCGGCTCTCATGCCGAGTTAAATGCGGCTGAGTAACAGCAGGTTTAAAATAAGTGAGGTGGGGGACATTTTGACCTTGTTACATAATCGAGGGACCACATCAGAGAGGGTTGGTCAGCTCAGGATCGAAGCCTGGCCTTAGAGTAGATACAGAGAACCTCCTCAGCAGACCTGAAAGACCTCAGCTGGTGTTGATATGTACACGATTAGAGATTTAGCGAGGAGAAAATCCTTTCAAAGATTTAGTACTTACAATAAAATCTTAAAATAGATTTTAAAATGAACAAGGATCTAGTGGAGAGAGGCCATGATAGGGCTGATAAGACAACTTGAACAAACTGTAGATGTGTGATGGAGGACTGATTTAAGTTAAAGGTGTAGCAGCTGTTGAATAAACAGTCCCATACTTTAAGGCAACCTGGTTCTTATCGTAACAAATAAAAGAACAAGGAAGAGACTGATTGAAGCAACATTTATGTCTGTAGATGATTATGGTCATATTCTTTACATGCAGCCTTTATCATCCTCACTGAAAATGTTGGACTGTGTATCACACTGGCCTGCATTTGGGTTCTGGTCTGAGTTTTTCTGTCTTTAATTAGAGAGTTCTTTACACAACAGATGCAGCAGTGCTCCCAAAAATGTTAACACCCATATCCAACCAATCCTTAGTTTCTCAAGTTGTATATCCATAAAGCAAAATGATGAATAAATATGACAACATTAGTTTTTATGAATTGCTTATAATTATTAGCCAAGTTATTACATTTAAGGATAAAATAGGCTTAAAAAGAGGGAAATACATTTTGTGGCTGTTATATCCAAAAAAATGTCTTTATCTAGGTACAAGTGGAAATGTGAATTGCTATTATTGTTTTAATGTTGAAAGGTTAACTCCTCTCAGCAAAACATTTTTACCCTTGAGGTCATAAGCATCTGAAATGCCTTTATTTATAATATAATCTGTCCTTAAGAATCAACACTTAAGCAGGTGGTTCATTCTTCTGGCTCTATAAAATGTTTTTCTAAAGACCCAAACATTTTAAAATGCTTTTTGACACAGCAACAGTCTAAACAAAATGTGTGTCTTATAATCAATGTTCAAAAGAACTCCTTCTTTAAATACATTTTTATTTATGAGTTAGCTGTTGCAAAATGCTGATGAATTGATATGTAAAATATACTAATAATATTAGTGTCTTTAGGGGCCCCTGTCAGTCATAAGCACTTCTCTTGCCCCTTTACAGATGAATGGGATATTTGTACATCTTTCTCTGATATGATCAAACTATATGAACTATCTTCCTGCTTTTATTTGCTGACAATAAAACTGTCTGTAGCTTTGACCTCTGATCTTTTGGATTCATCATGTTTTTGACCTTTGAATGTTTTCTCAGTCCTTTTCGTCTGACCTTAAGAGTGACCTTAGACTAAAGTGTGGTGTTACTTTGAGGGATTTTCTAAAAGAATTATTTTACAAATTTATGCGCGTGTTACACTGAATGATGCTGAATTGATGATTATCTAACCCTTCCTGTCATTCTGTTTTCCTTTCTTTGTATTTGTAAAACATTTTTTGTTCCTGTCTTGGCCAGGACTCCTTATTAAAAGAGATTTTAATAACTTATTAGGAATGCTCTGGATTAAATAAAAGCTCAATTAAAAAATAAAAATGGTAAGAAAGGGTTACCAATTGAAGCTTTTTGTTTTTTGTCCACATTTTGTTTATTGAAAATAAGCATATGAGAAATTATCATGTCAGAGCTTAAAGCTTACAGTTTAAGGTATTTACATTGTTACAGTTCATCTATTTTATTACAAGGTAAAACACAACTACTAAAAAAAGTAAAATAATCACATTTACACTTGTTCAACAGCCTCCCTCATTCCTATATGTAATCATCAGAAAAGGTTACTTTAAGAACATGATATTTAACCGATTCTCACTTACGCACAATGAAATATAAAACTTACCTCTTTATGTACAAAATGTGTCCTCAAGCATCCAGTAACCTCAGATTTCAAGTTCTGCCATAGAGATGGTTTATGCTAAATGTTTTTTCCTCTGAAAGACTCTGTGAAGATCATCATCATCCGTTTCTCTTATCATACTCCACTCACAATGAAACGGTGCTTGTGTGTGACACCAAACACCTCGTTTGGAGGATCTGAGGTGACAGACCCAGTGAGCTTCCTGTCGTTGAGATGCTGAGGGTTGCACTGCAGGTGCCTCTCCGTGCAGCTGGCTGTGAGGGGGAGCAGGGGGGAGCGTTATAGACCCGTGCTAAAGGGGGTCAGCGCAGCACCTTTCCAAAAGACGTAAATGTTCCAATACAGCGGTGAGACCATATTTGTAAGATGTTGGGCTGCTTTTGTGTTAAACATCTGATAGTTTGTGTGACCTTCAGAGAAACACCGGCTTTGCTTGTTAAGTTAAGGTGGTTTAACTGGTCCACAAGTAAAAACTGAGCTTTAAAGATGCTATGAGGAGTTTCTAAGTAATTACAAAAAAATCTCACTTTTAGATGTATGCCTGATTGAAATACACACTTTAAGATGAGTTTTATAGCATCAAAATAGGTTATCTATAAATGCTATTCCTTAGCTTTGCGGTCAGGTTGGACAGGGCTGGACTGGCCTGGATACTCAACTTTGGGAACAAGACAATTAAAACTAGAGCAAATTTATATTATTTGGACACGTCTTAGAGCACCGGGCTGTAAGTAGTGATATATAGCTGGCTACAAAACTACGATACTAAGTTTTCCAAAAATTGCTTGTTGTCAAACATCAAAAACTACCACTACGTAACTAGAAAGAGATACATTACCTCATCGCTTTGCATCCTGTAAGTTGATGAAAAAAGAAGTTGTAAAGCAATGCAGAGTTCTGAGAAAGGTCCGAGCTGCATTCATTAGCATCACAACAAACGCACGCTTTGGCTTGGGTCATGTCTTTACGACAGTTGCCGCGCATGCTCATGGGTAGCAGAGTCTTTATGTCGCCGGAAATAGATTCTCCTCATAGCACCTTAAAAGTCCATCAACGTGACCTTATGACATACTACCTTGGAAATCTAATCAGGTCATCCTTAACTAAGAGAGGACATCAGTGCAAAGTTTTGTGAAAATCTTTTTTAAAGTTCATGAAATGTTTTGCTCCACGTGCAAATGATGGAAACTGGACTCTCCAACCTGACTGATGTCCCGTGACCTTCAAAATCCAATTACCCAATCCTTGTATCCAAGCTGAGACTTATGCAAAGTTTGTCATAAATTTGAAAACTCATAGATAACAAAAACAACTATATTTAAGTATGATGATATCATATCATTGAATACACATCTTGGTGTATTAACCTTTACAGAAATATGAAAATGATTTTGTCAATAACCAGCACAGTTAATTTAGGACAGCTGTGGCATGAACCTCAGACTGGTTGGTGGTCTTGTAATTTTTCAAACAAGGATACAGCTGTCATGAGAAGTTAGTATCAGAAAGTACATATCTATTTAAACTCAAGTACAATAATCAAAAATTGATCTATTGAGCAAAACAGAATTCAGGCTAGATCCAGCTACATTTTTGTTCAAATTATGGAGCATTTACTGGTTATAAACCCTTTATAGGGCACTCATTGAAATACTTGGAAATTTAAAATTTCAACCCTGGAGTATTATTGGTGGATATAAGAGGACATTTTTTGTTTTTTGACTTTTTAAAAAAGTTTCAGATTTAGGCTGCAAATCAAAGTCAAAGAAGTTACCATATACGGTTCCTAGGGTAAGCCTAGGGTAAAAAAAAATCCAAATAATATCTGAATAAATTATTTTTAAAAATACACTTATAAAGATGAAGAACATTTATTTCCAAATCACCAGACATTTGTTTTACAGAACTTATTACACTTCAAAAGTCAAAATATCACGCACACAATACAGTGCAAAAACAGCAGTAAGTTACTGCATGTAACCAAAAAATAGTGAGAGCAATTTCAAACTCTTTATGTAAACATTGTCAGGAACACAAATAAGTGCACTTTCCAAAATATCCACTTATCTTACAACTTGTAAACATCAACCTCAGCAACATAAGAATGCAATCATATAGAAACTTGCTTTCAAACAAGACGACTCTGATCACCTGTCAAAGTCAATTATAGTCCAGTCACTTAGGCAACTGCTTCATGGTACTTTACGAAGCAGTTGCGGTCAGCATTGAGGCACAGGTGGACCTTACAGACTCTGCAGAGGATGTTTGACCTCATGATGTGTCCCTTCCTGCTGCAGTGCTTGCAGGTCTGGCGGGTGGTGTAGAGAGGAGCATGGAAAAGGGACAGGTCAAACCGAACAAAATCATCCTGGGTGTGGCTACGGTGTCCCCTCACAGGCTTAGGAACATTGACAGAGGTGCTGAGGCTTACTTGAGATGCTGAGGTCCTTCGTGGGCGACACATGACTGGCCTCTGGGTGCTGGCAGACCTGAAAACCTTGATCCTAAAGTTCTTCAGTGACAGGCCATCCACACCAAGAGCCTTGCAGTCCCGCTTGTAGATCACCCAGGCATTTGTGAGGCTGACATCAATTGCATATGCAAACAGCCGCATGTACCACCTCTTGGATTTCATGGGGCTGCGGTAGAGATGAACCAGCATGTCACTCTTGTCAATTCCCCCCATGCTGGAATTGTAGCTTTTGATGACAGCAGGGCAGCTCACTTCCTTCTTCTGCTTGGTCTCACTGCAGTACCGGTGGACTGAGGACACGGGCTCCACTCCCATGTCTGTGGACAGCAGAGTGACAGTCTTGTTGTCCTTCCATCTAAGGGCTAGTATCCCATCATCACTGGTGACGTAGCTGTAGGTACCCCGAGGAACAGCCTTCTTCTCCATCTCCTTGATGGACCTGAGTGGAGGTTTCCCTATTCTGTTGTCCCTGGCTGTCCCTGTGTACCTGCAGTTCTTGTCCTTGAGGTACCGCACCAACTCCAGGCTGGTAAGGAAGTTGTCTGCAAATACGGACGTGGTGGTAGAGGGGGACATAGTACTAACCAGGACGGAGACTATCTGACTGGTGGCACCCAAGGTTTTTTGTTTAGGCATGAGAGGAACACCATGAGCTTCCAACGTAGTCTTTCCCTGATACAGCACCATGTCATGAATGAAACCATCCTCAGAAGCTCTGGCAAACAGTTTGAATCCCCATTTGTCTGGTTTACTCTTGATGTACTGCCTCAGGTTTCCAGCTGTCTTGCCTTTGTAGGCAACCATGACCTCATCCACAGACTGCTTGGGGGTTTGTGGCTCCTTCCTGAAGACAGTATTCAGGAAGCTGAACAGTGGCCGGATCTTGAAGAATCGGTCTACAGTGCCAGGGATCTGAGTGTTGTCGTTGAAGTGGACAAGCCTCCTCATCAGCCTGAACCTCATAGATGACATTAGATTTGCAACCTGAGGGACCCTGGTGTCCATTGCCCAGTAGTCATCAATTGAGGGCAGCTCAGCAATTCCCATGTAGATCAGGATAGATACAAAATTCAGCATCTCGTCTTCAGTGGTGGTGAAAGTGGTGTTAACGTCTTTCTGGGTTGCATATAAGTTGGCCTGGTATGTTATGTGCTTGATGACTTGGGGGCTGAAGTAGCGTCTGAAGTACTCAAATGGAGTCCCAACAAAGTCAGGGGAAGAGTGCTGGTACTCAGGCAGGGGTGGGTTATTTAGGTCAACCATCTTCCAGGTGGTCAGTCTGGCTGTGGACTTTTTCTCTTGGGTGGGCCTCTTGGCCTGTGGCGCTGGCTGGTCATCGTCTTCATACCTGTTGTTGTTGTGGTCATAAAGGTCGTCTTCATCGTCGTCCTCATCCTCAAGCACCTCCACTTCCTAGAGGGACCCTCGTCACTCAGGTCTGGGGTGTCAAGGTTGTGGCTGGGTGGTATGAAGTCAGGGTCTTCAATGTCATTGTCTCCGCTGTCAGAGTCCTCATCCTCACTGATAGCTGGGTGGGCTGGCACAACAACAGTCTGTGGCACAGAAGGCCTCCTCTTCCCATAAAAGCACTGAGTGGACAGGGGCTGCAAAATAAAGTATAATAAATTTTTAAAAAATTAAGAAAAACCCACCTCAATAGAAAAACATGTGTGTATAGATATACATATACATATAGTTTGGTGTTGTTTTTTTATGGTGTAAGGCTTACAGTAAAAAAACCCACCAAAACATGCCAGAAAAGTGTGATAAAAACTGAACTTCATGGACTGGTCCTAAATCATGGATATTTAATTATTATTGGCTTTAAAATCTATATAAAAGGGTTCACTGGAACACTGTATAAGCTTATACAATTCTGTGGAAACACCCAATGCACTATTGAGCACTGTTTTCTTAAAGGTGCTATGAGGAGAATCTATTACCAGCAACGTAAAAGACTCTGCTACCCATGAGCCCGTGCGGCGACTGTCGTAATGCTGCGGTCCAGTAATCACGGAATTGGGAGTGACATCATCTCAGAGCTATCAGCGTTCCAGTTACAAAGTCGGAAAACATGCCGATCTACCAGGCTATTGTTAGCTGTTGTTAGCATGCCTGCGTTGTTGTTCACAAATATCACATGAAGAATGTGATTATAACTATGGCAGCGTTTTTGTAAATATAAGTCTAACAATACGATGTAAACAGCTCATCTAGAGCGACACACACCAGTCAGAAGTGCAGATAAATTGATTATTACAGGAGCTAAATAACTGTTCACACTGGGGGCATCCATCTTTGATTGTCAACCTGAGGGTGGTGAGGTTTCACCGTGTTCCCAGGAGGAAATTCTGACTTTGAGGGACCTTGCAGTTGCAGTTTCCTACTCTGAGCTCAAAATTCCTACTTCTGACTACAACTGGAATGCACCGCAGACATTTACATCCACAGCGTGTCTATGTTTTGAGGCTAATGGATGCAATAAGGACCTTCCTCAGAACTCTGCATTGCTTTACAACTTCTTTTTTCAACAACTTACAGGATGCAAAGCGACGAGGTAATGTATCTCTTTCTAGTTACGTAGAGGTAGTTTTTGATGTGTGACAACAATCATTTTTTGAAAAACTTATCGTAGTTGTAGCCGGCTATTTATCGCTACTTACAGCCCTGTGCTCTAAGACGTGTAATATAAATAATAAAATAATAAAAAGTTTGCTCTAGTTTTAATTTTCTTGTTCCGGAAGTTGGCCAGTCCAGCCCTGTCCGACCCGAACGGAAGGCTAAGGAATAGCATTTATAGATAACCTATTTTGATGCTATAAAACTCATCAATAAGTGTTTATTTCAATCAGGCATATATCAAAAAGTGAGACTTTTTTGTAATCACGTAGAAACTCCTCACATTGTAATTCATTATTGGGGAAAAAACACATTAGCATGGCTTGCGATATGTTATTGGGCGTATGTCTATAAATAGACATGCCAGCACTTGCCCTAGTTTTACGTGAGCAGGGCGTATGATCAAATATGGGGTCTCTTTTTTTACTGTGAAAATTTCATTACATTCTAGAAATCCGACACAAATGACACCTATGTTAACATTTAGCTAAACTACTCAATAACATGCTGAGTGAGTTTCATCCACTTACCATTAATAATTTTGATGCTAGAACCATCGTTTGGGATTTAGCAGTGACTTCAAGTTGACAGTTGTTGACTTCTGCAGAAATGGAGAAGTTGGAGATGGCTCACTCGTGATTGGTCAGAGGGCACAGTGACTGTGTTGTCATGTAGCCTGACCTTCGCTGATTGGCTGGATGAAGTCTGGTGATTCTGCTCCTTCTTTAAGAGACGGGGGGTGCCATTCTTAAAGCCTGCAGGAGTTACCATATATGGCTCCTTGCCCGATAAGGGGTTAAAGCTTATTAATACATAATAGGCTTTATATTTTATCAACCCATTTTATGTGTTCATACCTTTAATGCTCTGTATGTCATAATGTTTTTGTAACTCTGTTGAAGAGTAAGAGCTGGTATGAGTATGAGCTAGCCACCACAGTTCAGGATGCACGGGCAGATACTCCGTGTCGGAGACAGAAGGTGAAGTCAACAGCTGGGACTCAGGCAGACGGGTAAGTGAAGAACAGAAGCTAGTTGATACCTTGCAGTCAAGCCGAGGGTCAGGCGTAAAGGGCAGAACAATTGAACAAAACTTGTCGGCAACAGGTGATCAATCCGAAAGACAGGTCTGGAGTTATCAGCATGAAGGCAAAGACAGTCTGACACTGACTGTGTGTGAAGCTGGGGTTTAAATAGGTGATTTGATTGCAGCAGATGATGTGCAGGTGTGAGCAGGAGCACAGGTGACAGGAGTTAACCTGATTAGGCTGAGACTGGAGTGTGGCAGCCTGAGAGTAAGGCCCCATCCACACAAAGACAAACCGAGGTCTAAACACGTAATTTATTTGCCGAAACCAGGTTTTGAAACCAGGTTCCAGAGTGGAAAGATTTTGAAATGCCGTATACGCAGCTCCGTGATTACTGGCTTTCCTCAAGTGTTCAGAACCGCTTGTCATAGTTTCATTTCTTCATTGATACGCATGCGCCACACACGGCAACGACAACAACAATGGCGGAGTACGGTGTAGCATATGTGCTGATACAGCTAGTCTGTTTCCGCTTGTTTCTGTTATGTCGTTACAGCGGCCCGAGAGGTCTGGCATGTGTTTTACAGCGTATAGAGTGCATTCATGTAGACACACAGATTTTCTGAGACGCCTTCGTCTTTATGACGACCGTTTTGGAAACTGTTTAGCGTTTTGTCTTCGTGTGGATGAGGCCTGTACTGAAGCTGTGACACCTTAATTCATGGATTCTTAAAAAAATACACAAAAAGGCACAGACTTACACAGAAATAAAACAAATCAATCATGAAAAGAAAAAAGAGAAAAAAAATCACATTGGAGAGATTCAAGTTCATCAGTGTTCCTTTTCAACCCAGATCTGTTCTTGTAGGCCATATCCTCTGAGGTCACTTCTATCTTTATGTTAAAAGAGAGGCAAAGGCTCCCTTTGGTTACTGACAAATACACATACACATAAACACAGTCATGCATACATACTTACACATATTTATACATACATACACATGTACACACATGTTCACATACATACACCCAATTCATTTGAATCAATTCACATGACAAAGCAGGTACATAGATATACATGTATTAATATTGGTCTTTCATTATAGGCTAGAACTACAACCTACAGATTTTTCCATAAACCATAGCTTTTTGTCTCAATTGCAACTTTTGGTGAACTTAAAGGATCCCTAACCGAAATGAATCAAAAGACATATTAAGCATTCAGTGTTCGATTTGTATGAGAAAGAGCAGCTTTTCTATCTAACTTTCTGTTAGGTGACAGTCCTGGATACAGGGGATTGTGGCCTGACCCCTGATATTTTGATATTTATACATTTCAACATCTGCTTACTTAATGAAGTTAATGTATTAACTTCGGTTCGGGAGCAGGGCCACGCCACAAACCACACCTCCAATCAGCTGACAAGCCTACTTATACCCAGCTATGTCTCATTGCTCAGTTTGTCTGTGACTCTTCAACCCACCCTTGCACCCTTCATTCTCAATCATGTTTTTCTTTCTCCACTCAGCTCCTCGCTCACCTTATCCTACGTGGGGTCAACACGAACAGACGGGGCAGAACACGATGAGACGGAACCCCCACATGCTGAGTCTCCCTCTGCCTTACGAGGCTCTGGCTTACGAGGTCCTTCCTGACAGCTCATCTCTCAACATATCTCATGTCACATGTTCATCACTGTCTTTCCTCATATCCCTAAATCTTCATTAAATCTTCAAACGCATACATTTGTGGTGTGGTCCTTGCTAGTGAAACATCCTGTCTTTCTTAAGTGGTTCTGTTTTGTATCTAATTCATATAATTTTAAAGTGCTAAGGGACTTATTTTTTTAAATACCCATTCCAATTCCTTCAGTGCTTCATGAATGTGTCTATACTTAAATTTAAGAAAAAAGTTAATCTCTCCATGTTATATATCTCATTAACAATACTAATTCATTCCTCTTTTGTTTGGGGTTGTTTGGTAAACTACCTTCTTGTTTGTGCTTTTTTACTGGCTGCCAACTTTGTTTTAATCAAATATATGTCACAAGTGTTGACTGTGGATGGAATATTCCCAATATATATTGTACAGAAAATATGTTTAAACTTAAAACCCAAAAATGCAGTTGAAATGCTCTACTATTTCTAGCTGATAGGTCTGAATGATGCGGCAGTCCCAGAAAATGTGGAAATGATCTGCCAGCAGGTTTCCACATTCCCTCCATCATCCCTAAAAGACTTTGAGGTATCTATCTAGAAAAGATTTGACTTGTACAGATGTACATGCAGACAAAAGACAGCCCTAAAAAACATTATACCTCTGGTATTGGCTGTTGTTGATGAGGAGGCATAAAAATGTCAACATTTAAATCACCAGGTGCTTTATAACTGAATGATGAGCATCTAAGACAGAACAACAAAAGAAAAGACGTCGACAGGAAGAAGCAAAATCCAAACGAGCCATTAATCAATTTCAAATCCTGCTGAAGCAACTAATTACTGGAAAGTGGTGAGTAATTTTTGATATGTACAGTAATTCAAAGCATACAGGTGTGTTGAGGATTCTGGACAGTTTTATTTACTGTTTGGTGGTTTATAGTGGCTATTTAAGTCACATGCACACGCGGTTTGGGTTTGCCTTACTTGTGGCCAGTAAATCATGTCTGAGATGTTGTCATGTTGTTTAGGCAACTTAGAAAATGTAAAAGAAAGGCCGAAATGCATCTCTGAATTAAAAAAAAAAGGTTATGCTAATCAGTTCACAAGCTTTTCACGTTATTTAACCAAATCTCTCTCTTAAAAGATGGAACTCAACTTCTCACCCTGCTTTGATATGTGAAACAAGCCTTGTGGATTGGTTTTTGCTCTTCTCTTGTGCTGCAGCATTTCATTTCCTTGTGGTGAACAGCTGCTGCTTGAGAGCATGCACTGGCAGGAAGTCAGTCCAAACATGGCAGGAAGTGCACAGACACGAGCACTCAGAAAACTGCCACAGAAAAGATTAAGAGTCAATTGTGACGAAACCACCTTTAGCACACAGTCTTTTTCCATTGACATGTACATAACTGTGAGAGAGTAAATTAAGCTGGTGGAGAATTTTTGCCTTTGTATGTCCTTATATTTTCATGTTCTATTTTCACATAGGACAAATAAAGATTAACTTTAAAACAAAACATGTTACGTCATTTTTAAGGACAGCATCATTTGCAGTTCCATTTCCAGAGTTACCAATGACTTAGCACCAAGGGGGCTTACAGAACATGCACAAATATGAGGATAAAATTTGAAGGGCTGGCTCCCCAAAGTTGACTCTACGCCTGTTTTGAGGCCTTGAAGGGTGCAATTATAAAGTGCATTGCACAGCACAGAAGTTGGGGCATCAGTGTTTTGCTATTTTGAGGACCCTCAGTGCAAAGCCAGACAGAAGGCGCATATGGGATGATTATGTCCCTTGCTTATTCATGGTTGTAGTTTTGGCATAATAATTATTGAAGCAATCAGTGCAGTAACTTTGAATCAGTGCACCCAGTCGCTAGTGTTTTGCTGTTTGCACTGCGTGATGAGTAGTTCTGTCTGAATTTCAGGTAGATTTTTTTATTCCTTTTATTGTAAAGAAGAATCAAAGAATACACACAGAATGATGAATGAAATGTGTAAATGCTTAACATTTAAGTGTTTTGTTTTAAATGAAGCATCCCAGAGCTCAAAGAAACGATTCAAGGCAGATTTATGCTTGCACTGGATCTATTTACTCAACATTAAATCCCAATGAGCTCACAGCAATTTATTTCATTTCGTTTCATTTAATTATTCCAATCTATTTCCTGCAGGATTCTTGGAGTTCTCTATTATGTGTGAAACACACCACACAGCCTGTATAATAATCTGTGAATGTAATATTCATTAGTATGTTTACAAATATTATAAACATAGCTATATGTTTTTAGAAAATCTACTCCAGTGTGTGTTTCTTCCTTTTTTGTTTTGTTACATGCTGGAGAGCACAAGAATATTATGCACCAAGCAGCACTCCAAAAAAATCTCAAAGTCTGTCAGCTCTTCATCTCACTATGAAATTTAAATTGAATTTTTAAACAAATGCTTTCAAATAACACACTAAATAAGTGCTGCTATGCAACAAATGAGAGTGGAAAAGGTCTGTTAAGAGTTTGTTTTGATCATGGGAATGTGTGCCAGTCTCTTTAATGCATCCTAAAAAACATTCTGCATCACAGACTTTAGACTTTCAACCAGTTATAAGAAGGTATAATGCAGGGTCTATTTCTGCTTTCTCAAGTATGGAATAAAATAGCTTCTATACTTCTATGCACAAGACAAAAAGTCTGCAGCATCGAGAGGAGTCTGGCTGCAGACCTGCACTGACAGGACCCTACGTTGCAGACCTGCAATGAGAGGACCTGACGTCACGTTACACCGACGTCACGTTACATTTCCTGCACTGACAGGACCCTACGTTGCAGACCTGCACTGAGAAGACCATAGACCATAGACTGTAAAAAACATGAACGCCATGACACTGGGCTCAAATTGAAGCCTCCACGAAAACTGCTCCCCCTGGTGACTGGCTGCAGTATAGGTCAAATCTCCGTCTCCCCCATTCATCTGGACGGGCCAAAGTGAAACTTCAAAAAATTAATACACCTCGTAGAAATATTTCTCCCATCCGTATGCTGTGGTGATATGAAAGTATTATTGGGCTGCATGTTTTCCAAGTCCTGTTTTTCCTGAAAAGTTTCTTTTTTATTAGTTATTAGAGTTTAAAAATGACCGCGGTTTACGGCAGCTTCACAATGATTGTGTACGGCGTATGCTGAGTTGTGTTGCGACCGTTTACGACGGCTGCGTCCGGATTATGGCCCAAATTCTCTACTGGTTGCACAATGGCGGCGCCCTGACGGGGGATATTATGGCTTCAAAACCGTTACATGGTGGAAGGCGGAGCCACGCTATCCAGTTCTTATAATACATCCATGGTAATACTTCAGTAGTCTGCTTACGGTGATCACTTTGGGCGTTAACCACACACTGGGGCATCTGGAAAAAAAAACGTAACGTGACGTCGGAGGTCTGCAACGTAGGGTCCTGTCAGTGCAGGAAACGTAACGTGATGTCGGCGTAACGTGACATCGGGTCCTCTCAGTGCAGCGGGTCCTCTCAGTGCAGGTCTGCAGGTCTGCAGCCAGACTGTCTTGGCAGCATCAGGTCTTTTTCATCTCCCTGTTCACAACAGCAGTAGCTGCCTGAAATGGCTAGTTCTCCATCCTCCATGTGACATTGTTACATTGACAGTATAGGCACAATGGTATGAGGAAGGCAGCCCAAGGCAAAGTGACACCATGACAAGAATGTAAAGCTGCTTAAAAACATGGCATTGAAATGCAGATATTCAGCGCAGATATTTAATGATCTGTAAAGTGACGTGGGAATGAGCCCAAAAATATGGAAGTGAATTAGCATGTAGCACTCCCTGGTTCCCAAGACAGAAACTATACGGGCTTTAGAACACCAGGTTTAGATAAACCTCTGAAATAAGATCCATAGTGAACACAATACACACTAGATTTTGATGTTTCATGTGGAAAAATAAAATACATTTTATGTTACCTGCTTCTGAATCTACAATCATTGTTTTGTGTTTAAAACTACAATTGCCAACAAACTGCTAACAAGAACTATAAAAATGTCTGACAACTCAACAACATTAAAATTGATTTAAGAATCAAGAATTCAGACACAACTTTCACAGCCACAAGGACCAACTTGCTCTGGTCATTTTGACTAAGAGAAAACTCAAGACATACAAGACTTTATGCATTAGAAATACTGTTTCAGTTGAACCAACATGTTGTAGTGCTGCAGGAGCTTATTAATAGCTTTTCAATCTTGCTGATTAAACTTGAATAACCAAAATCATGAAAAGTAGGTTCAATTAAGATTATCGGAAAGAGCAAAACATGTAAGATTCATAGTTTTTTGCTTGCTACAGAGCTTATTATCAGCAATGATCCAAAACACAGTGAAGCTTTTAGTAGACTTGCTGTCGGGGGAACAAAAGAGCATAATTCCTGCACCACTCTATTTTCACAGAGTTGTCAGGCAGTACCAATCAGACCAGACTGAGCCCAGCAATGAGGGCCTTAAAGGGACAGTTTACTCCAGCCATCACCAAAGTGAATATACGAACTGGCGTTAAAATGAAAAAAAAAAAAAATGGGCTTCTTAAATGTCAGTAGAAAATAGATGCTGTACATTTTAAATAAAGTACTCAATACTTTAACATGACCGGATTTATAGACTGCTACTATCTCTTATTCTTGTGTAAAACTGTATTAAAGTAACTGTTCTTTTACTGTGCTATATTTCTGCCCCTGGATATGTGGCTTTGCAAACAAAACAAGAACTGTTTTGAGCACAAAGGAAATATGTCTCATATGTTTCTCATAAGGGTATCCCTACTTTCCCTTTGACCTCAGTTGTCAGTACCTCCAATTGTGGTTGGAAATCACATTCTGTTACGTAATCAAACAGAGATACAATCATTATGCAAACAGTTTTCCAGCACTCTTACCACCCGCTCTGCTGTGCAGGTGCTGGCCTCCTTATGCGGGTGGAAGAGAGTAGACTAGAGCACGTAGTTGATTTTGTGGAGGAGAAACACAGTAATTATGTCTGCAGCTGCACTGTTTAACAGCATCACAAAACAGATCCTTAAATTATTAAATCTGTCCTGTTTATGAATTACACTCTTCATGATGTTTAGTTTTTGACAATCATGCTACATTTAATTAGCAAAAAGCTGCCATAACAGGACTGTTCAGTATTGTTGAAGTTGAGTTGTATCGGATACTTGAGAATAGTCAGTGAAGTGGCTGAGAGGGCTCCCACCTGGGCTTTACCTTTCAGGAGAACAGCTGAAACCACCAGAGAGGAACAGTGCTGTTGGCAGATTGTTATTTGGTGGAACTGAGTGAGTTTTATGTAAAAATGAGCCACAAAACTTGGTTGGGTCATACGTATGCATGGTTAGAGGGAAAAATTTACAGCACTTCATTTTCTTCCAGGAAGTCTCTGAGTATGGCGCTTTATCACTTAATGACTGTTTTTCCACTTGCGGGCATGTACTGTTACACTCTACGAATTCAAAGACGACAGTGGCACAACAATAACCAGGCACTGGCCAGGATTTCTTGCCCCATAAAAATAAATCTTACTGGGCCCCCCATAGCCAGCTGTAATGTCGACAGAAATTTTTGATACTGTTTTACATAAAGATCAACTTTAATTATATTTTTAGCTATCATTCCTATATTTAACATGACAGTTACTTGATAGAGAAAGCAATGAAAATACAATGAAATTCATTCAGTTATATGCTGCAGGACTGATACTCTATATTTGAAAAAACATCTCTTCCCCCAGAGACTTAAAGAAACATACAGTTCTCTTTAGAATAATTGACTAAAAATACAAAATGTACAAAATACAAAATAACTTCTTCCATTAAAATGAAATGTAATTATAATCTGTGGGGAAAACAACATCAAAAACAAAATAGCCTATTGTCTTTTATGATATATTGTAATTTGAACACTATCATGTAGCCCCACATGCAGGTTTAATCTATCTCCAAACTGTAACAGGTGATGGCATTAGATTTGTGGTGAAAAAATACATACATTAGGTTATGTGGTTGTTGTTATTAAATCTTCGGATTTCCAGAAACTGTAAACATTTCTCTGATTGGATTGGGAGCAGTCACCCAGTCTTCATGACCTACAAATGTTGCAAACCGGAGTCCCAAACTACTGACCAAACATTATATTTCAGAGACAGGTGAGGCTTTTAAATCATTAAAATCGTTATGAAATAAATACTGATGATTGGCTTTTTTATTTAAAAATGATTTTTTATATTCTACTTTTTTTTTCTCTCCATAAAAATTGATTAATTTAACACATAGCTGCTCACCTCCTTCCTTGTGACATAAAACTGATCGACTATGGGCAGAGCAGCTTGCTAAAAGTTTGCCTGCATTGATTATTTCACTAAAACCACAGTGAAATGTCCAGAGTTTTCTTTAGAAATACGAGCTAATATGAAAGAAAAGTAAGCTAGGTCATGAACTGTGGACAAACGTTGTGTTCATGTGCATGATGGTACGAGTTTGATCCAATCAGATATTGGAGATTTTAGGTGAGAGGTAAAAGTTCTCTGATCATTCTTTGTATGTAAATGCAACATCTCAAGAAAGCTTCCTAAGATTTGGGTCAAACTTTGCACATACATCTTCTTACACTTAAATAGCCTTGTGGGGTGCTGGTTTGGTGGAGTGGTTAGCAACCAGGCATCCCATGTATTTGCTTCTGCTGGTCCAGGTGCGAATCCCGCCTGTGACCAGTTTGCAGAGTGTCTTCCCCTACTCTCTCACCCCCTTTCACAAGCCTATCCACTGTCTCTCTCCTATCAATAAAGGCATAAAATGCCCCCCCCCCCCCCAAAAAAAAACTAAATAGCCTTGCTCGGTTTTGGAGGCTGGTTGTTACTGGCATCCTCTTTGTTGTAAATGCAATATCTCAAAAATGTTTTCCAGGATTAACTTAAAGGAAAAGTTCGGTTTCTACAGCTTTCACATTGTTTATAGAATGAAGTAGAACAATATACTCACCCAGAAGGCTTTCCTGATCCAAACAGTGCTTCAGGAGAAATTTATATCCAAAATTGAGCGGCGGACATCCGTATTATGGTAGCACATAGGGCATACAGCGCCGCTCCTAAAACTGCATTAATCATCCAAAAACTCATTAGTTTCCCCAAAATTCCATCATGGTCCGCTCGCGCTACTCCTCCACGACAGTCTGTGTCACTCCAGACCTTAGACTGTAAAAAACATGGACGCCGTGATGCTGGGCTCAAATTGAAGCCTCCACGAAAACTGCTCCCCCTGGTGACTGGCTGCAGTATAGGTCAAATTTCCGTCTCCCCCATTCATCTGGACGGGCCGAAGTGAAACTTCAAAAAATTAATACACCTCGTAGAAATATTTCTCCCATCCGTATGCTGTGGTGACATTAAAGTATTATTGGGCTGCGTGTTCTCCAAGTCCTCTTTTGTCTGAAAAGTTTCTTTTTTATTAGTTATTAGAGTTTAAAAATAACCATGGTTTACGGCAGTTTCACAATGATTGTGTACGGCGCATGCTGAGGCGTGTTGCGACCGTTTACGACAGCTGCGTCCGGATTATGGCCCAAATTCTCTACTGGTTGCACAATGGCGGCGCCCTGACGAGGGATATTATGGCTTCAAGTCTGTTACATGGCGGAAGGCGGAGCCACGCTATCCAGTTCTTATAATACATCCATGCTCCAGACATGTTGTGTGACTGTACTGACCTCTGAACTGAAGAAGAGTGCTTGCTACGCACATGCGCAGTACGGCTCATTGTTTCAGGGGAAGACCGCTGGGTACACAACAACTTTCTTCTTCCAGTTTTGTGCAAAATGGACAAATATCTATCGGATGAAGATGTTGTGGAGGAGAACTTTGAATATGATGGGTGTCCTTACAGTTTCGAGCCAGAGTTTACAGATGAGGAGCTCATGGAAAGGAGGACGCGGAGGCAGCGCTCCAGAGAGTACTGCACATGCGCAGAGGCATACATTCTTCTTCTTCTTCAGTTCAGAGGTCGGCACAGTTACAAAAACATGTCTGGGGCGACACAGACTGTAATGGAGGAGTAGCGTGAGTGGACTATGATGGAATATTGTGGAAACTAATGAGTTTTTGGACGATTAATGCAGTTTTAGGAGCGGCGCTGTATGCCCTATGTGCTACCATTATACCGATGTCTGCCGCTAGATTTTGGATCTAAATATCTCCCGAAGCACTGTTTGGATCAGGAAAGCCTTCTGGGTGAGTATATTGATCTACTTCATTCTATAATCAATGTGAAAGCTGTAGAAACCAAACTTTTCCTTTAAGTTTGCCCAAAGGTCCACTGTGACTCAAGAACAAACAGGTACATTTTAGGAACGAACAAGGTTGAATGTCATTGAGATCATGTCTTTCTTGTTAACCTTACTAGTCAGAAGTTCTTTGACGGATTTCTATCAAACTTTGGGCAAAATTCTTTTCTGACATAAACATAGACTGATTCAGTCTGGGAACTATAAGGTCGGAGACCAAGTGACCCACCACTGTCTAGCTCTCTAGCAATACCTTAAAGGCATGAAACCCCAGTGTGGTAGATGTAGTTTGCTGATGTTTGCTGATGTGCTCTCCTTTGCAGTCTTAAAGTAATTCAAATATTTAGTTTACTCTCAAAACATTCTGGAGATGCAGTAGCTGTGTGTACACTCCTCAGTCATCTTCTGCTCATATGATATGGAGAAAAGGTCATGGGAAAGCATCTGCAGTGCACACCAGAGTGGCAAGAGAAACACAACTCTGCAGCACTTTATTGTAGAAGCATTTGTTGAATAAAGCCTGGAGGTAAATTACTCGACCTTGTTGCATTTTCCATGCTGTATCTGTTTTCACAATTAAAGTCTGATGGCACACATTAGGTCACACATGTCCTGAAGTATGCCACATTGTGAACGTCTCAGCAGTTCGAGTTGTGCTCGTGTTTCACTCTCTCTTAAGGCGTATTTGGTTTCTTGTTGGGCCCATGACCTCCAACAATGTCTTTGTTTCTGCTCATCCCTCTGGGGTTCCATTCATGTGTTTGGAAATTATACCAGGTCATGAATTTCTCCTGGACAAAAAGAAGACACTTTTGCAAAGGGTAACTTGAAGATGGAGGATGAATGAGTTGTATGGAGTAGTGGTGGCATGAAGCCTGAATATGTAGACTGGTCGGTACATGCTCTTTGAGAAATACACAGATGGATATACAATATTATTTGCAGGAAGTAGTATAAATGTTGATTATTGGTATTTGTAGATCGAAACACATCTTACAGCATTTACAATCCACAAACCCCAATTCCAATAAAGTTGGTGCTTTGAATAAGACGTGAATAAAAACAGAATATAATGACTTGCACATTTTATGTATGTGCAATATGTTGCAAAGACAAAGTATTTGACATTCAAACTTATAAACTTGATTGCATTTTGCAAATATTTGCTTATTTTCAATTAGATGCCTGCAACACATTCAAAAAAAAACTGTTACTGGGGCAACAACATCCTGGGAAGTTGAGGCATGCTTAAAAATAAAAATAACTTGACTGGGAGCTGTGTTCGAAATTGTCCACTCATTCACTCACTCACTATCCCCTATGTGGTGTAAATGAAATAGTGGACTACATAGGGAATGACCAAACGACATTTGGGACACTACACTGAAATTTTCTGAACGTCGTAGCGTCAGCTGATGAGCCGGATATTCCTGTGACGGAAGTGGACACGCCAAAATTCACGTAAACAAACCTGGCACTCGGGAGGATAAGTTGCAAATTTTGAAGCTGTTTACAGCCGCTAAAAGACGTTGAAGAGCTACACTACCAACGTGTTAAAGATACTTTAACATTTTTTTTACATTTATGAATGAAAGCAGCGCCTAACAGCCTTCCTTCTCTTCTTCTTCTATGGAAAAACACGACCGCATTGCATTGTGGTATACAAGAGTACAATATAGGGTACATCGTATGAACACTCATTTTTGCTGTGCATTGTGGGTATTTTGTAGTGCACTATATAGTGGATGAAATTAACTGCTGAGAATTTGAACAACACTACAAAATGGCGAAAACACTATATAGTGCACTATATCCATGATAGTGAGCGATTTCGAACACAGCTTGGGACATTCTGCAAATGACTGGTTCATTTGAAAGAAGTGTGTCGTGATTGGGCATTATAGGCACATCCTTGAAAGACTCAGTTGCTCACAAGCATTGATGTGGTGAGGTTCCCCACTTGGTGAGCAACCGTGAGATCAAACTGTCCAACAGTTTAAGAGCATTTATCAGTGTTGTTTCACTAAATTTAAGGATTTCACCATCTTCACTCCACAAATCACCAAAAACTTCAGAGGCTCCTGACAAATCTTGGCAGAAAAGTGCAACCTTTGATCCCTCAGGCACTGCTGTGTTATATAAACCTACATTATTTGTAGAGGACATTAGCATGTGGGCTCAGGAACACTTCGGTAAACCACTTTTGTTTATCACAGTTTTTGAAGAGATCAAAAGAGCCTCAGAAACTCTTGTAGTTCAGGAAACAACTTTACTAGACCGACGCGTTTTGGCTTGTGGCCTTCTTCAGGCTCATCAGAAAGGCATTACAAACAACACTGTAAAAGGGTAAGTGAGAGATTGAAAAAAATGGAAGAGTCAAACAGTTTCAAGATTTGACCAGTCGTGTGCAGTTACCTCTGAGTCAACCAACGCAATGGCTCTAGGGGTGTGCCAATTCAGTTATCATGCGTTTTTTGGACCAATAAGGTGCTGACACGGGGTGAGGGGAAGTGTCCAAAGGGAGGTATCAGTGGCAACATTTTGGTCAAATGCCTGGAAGATAGCTTCCATTGGATGGTGCTGGCTTTGGCAGCCATTTTAAAGTGCTTGTTAAAGATTTAACTGACTGAATTGGCAAAAATCCCTGTCGCCAATCCATTGGCTGACTAAGATGTAACTGCACATGACTGGTCAAATCTTGCAACTGTTTGACTCTTTGAATTTTTTCAATCTTAAACCTTCCCATTTCAAGTGTAATTTGTAATGCATTTCTGTTGACCCTGATGAAGGCAACAAGCCAAAACGAAGTCTAATAAAGTTGTTTCCTGAACTACAAGTGTTGCTGGTGCCTTACACACAATCATGTTATCAAGGTGCATGATTCATCCTCTTTCCACCCTTCTGTTGGCTTTTTGCTCTGAATCTCTGAAGTTTAAATAGAAAAACAAAAAGTGCTGCATGAGGAGACTTTCAGATCACATTTTTAGACTGATAAGTCAAAGCAGTCTTTTTCTAAATCTCTTATCTTAGTACCTTCTTTAAAAGTGAATTATCTTCTTTGCAGCCATGGTCATCTAATATAAAATGGAAGATACCTGAAGAGATTTAATTGTATTCCAAAATGCTACATAAAGTGAGGACTGTTTGTTTCCTATTTTGTAAATTAAGTTATCCTCTGACTCTTGCCAAAGCTCCAACCTCTTGTTAGGACCTCTTGGTCTATCACAGAAGAAAAAGTATCTTATTTAAGCAACAACAACTCTTCAGGTGCTCAGCCACAAATATCCTTACTTAAGTTTTGATCTGAGCATGGCAGCAGTGTAAGGATCAGCTGTGACTGTTTTTCAGACACTGGAGGTACCTAACTGCAGGGTTGGGCTACGTGCATCCCTGTGGCAACATGTGGTCTTACGTAACACTCAATGTGGCCAACAAGTCAGTAAGTTGCAAACATGGATGAAGAAGGAACTATGCTACAAAAAATGAAAAATATTAATGTTTCAACAATAATATTGGTAATTTTTATGATGAGTTTGTTGTAATAAATTAAAGGTGTAATTGGGGTATTGTTTTCGTAAGACTATTAGCTTCATTGCTAAATCTTCTTGCTCAAAAATTTAATTGCAGAAGCAAAAGAATATAACAACAACCAGTAAACTGATTTTCCCTTTAATTCAGAGCTTGTCATGTTTTTTTTGTTTCATTTAATATGTTTACACATGTTTCTTGTTCAAACCTCTTGTTCGTGATTCTTGTCATTCCTGTTTTATTTAGCTTTGTGTTCTCTGGGCATCATTTCTTGTTTAACTTCTGTCTCTCCTGCTCAGCTCACCTTTGTCATTCATCACACCTGTTCCTGGTTTGTCTCCTCTTCCCCCACTTCATATAGCCTCTGTGTTCCCTCTTGACAGTTCATATTTCTTCCATGCCACATTCCTTGTGTAAGTTGCCAGTGTTTTTGTCTTTATAGGTAGTTTGTTTGATTTTGAGATTTTATAACTGACCTTTTTGTTATTTTGAGATTTTTTTGGAAAGGATTAGTTTTGGGTTTTTGAGACTTTTAGTTTAAAGTAAGTTTTATTTTAAGTTTTTATTTACTTGCAGGGCAGAAATGTGGTCCAGATACTATTGAAGCTGTTCGCATACAGGCTGATCTCTGTACAAGCACTTACTGCTGGCATCTTTCTTGTACCTCCCACCTTTTCCTGCTCTAAAGGACACTGATATGACTGCTCTGCTTTGGGCCACTAATGTCCCTTTTCCACGAGCACGCCTTGGCCCTACTCTACTCGGCCCTACTCGATTTGCATCGTGTTTCCACTAGCCTGGTACCTCCTAAAACAAGCTAGTTTTAGTACCTACTCCGCTCTGGTTCAAGTGAGCAGAGTCGATACTAAGAGATGACATCACCGACTGCCGGCTACTGATTGGTCAGACAATGTCGTCATCGATGAGTCATGAGTGCGACGACCTAGCATGCTAGAGGTAGCTACCATTAGCTTACCCTCAGACGTCTTTTCTTTGCAGCTCGATTGCTCTTGTCCTCGGCTTCATTCTGTTGTATGGCTTCCAAAACTCTCCTGAGCTTCTCAAGGGGTATGTCTTTCTTCCATCTGCAGCCGTCTTCTGCTTTCCCTTTTCACTCGGTTTGTGACAAAAAGCCACGGATTGTTGTGTCGTGCTCAAAATGATGTCACCGCAGTGCCGCTCAGCTGTTTACAGCAACACTGCACCCTGTTGGGCTGGCGACTGGGGCTAATGGAAAAGCAGCACAAGGCGAGTAGAGTAGAGTAGAGTAGAGTTGAGTAGAGTAGAGTAGGGCTAATGGAAAGAGCCATAACAGTTATGGATTGAAGCTTGGAAAGATGGTTTTGGCTAATTAGACACTAAGTCAAACAGACCCAGCTGCACTGCAAGGGGATCTCTTTAACCAAAGTTGCATATCCCTGTTTAAGTGAAACTCCTCTGTTGCTGCTTTGCAACTGCCAGTATTAAAAGATTTCATAAGACTTTTTCTCAGCTGACTGTTTCTCTCTTATAGCTCTTGGTCAGAGGCCATATGCTCCACAGTTATCTGTATTCTTAGTGCAATCTAAAAAATGAAATCCACATTGAAAGGAGCATCCCCTAGTTGTCTATAACAGTCATCTGTGTGTTACTCTCATTAAACCATGACTTTCTTTAACAAAATGAAATTGTTAACTTTAAGGTCCTCAAGAGCTCATATTATGCTTTAAAAAAAAAAAACAGCCGAAAAATACCTTTTGGTTAACATTGGGTATTTAAAAAAAATCATAACTCTGACATCACTTGAAGGATTTACTTCAAAATTGACATGATAATATATATGATATTACTCCATCATCCTGGTCAGTTTCATCTGGATCCAAAAAAACATTGAACTTTAAAATGGCAAATCCCATTAATTTCTCCTCGTCTGCTGTGAGGGTTCCCCCTTCTTTGTGTCATTATGGGATTTTTAGTTTATTTGCAATCTCACATCAATGTTTTCAAGCCTATGTCACTCCTCTGGCACAGCTTCGCTTGCAATGCCAGAGGAGGACTTCTCCTTATTGACAGACATGAGGAGAGACTCAGCCGTTATATCGGAGCGCGTGGTGATCCAGAATTGTATCTTGGCAGAGGTCTGCACTCACTGAGTACTTTTCTAGTTAGAGTTTGTTTTCATGTGCTTTAGTGTGTTGAACATGTTTCCTCTGCATAACAAAGTGTCTTTTCACAAGTCAAAGAGTAGTATCAGGACTTCCCCCTCCTCCCGTCTTTACAGTGCCAGCTGCTTGAAACAGGTGGATTGTAATGGCACAGTTTTACCCATCAGTCACTGCAAAAGCCTAATAATAATAATAATGTACCATGAAAATTCCCTGTAGAAACCTGTGAAAACCTGGTGACTTTTAACGGTGTAGTTGTATATTTTTAATGTGGAAATAAAATCAAACACAAAAAGTGACTCCAAGCAAACTTCAGTGTATCAGTTTATAACATTTAATATTTTTTTTCTTAATTAGTCTCCAACAAATTTCATTCACCAACTTGCAGGTACCTCTATAAACTGTACATTGTTACTGTCGGGCATAAACCTCATATCTGTTTTTGTATGATTTCCATTTTTGCTCATTAGACAACACGATTGGTTGCCTACTATGTTGGTGAGGGGGTTTTATAAATGCATAGTCAGCTTAAATTAAAAAAAAAAAAAGGATTCATAATCAGGATAATGCAAAATGTATTCATTCAGCAGTGGAGTGTTTTTTAATTCCCAAAATGTGGCACGTTTGGAGATAGGAAGTTTGTGCCTAACAGTGACAAATATAGAAATCTATAACTTAGGTCTACTTTCCTTTAACCTATATACTTAAAGCATTAAAATATATTTACTAAAGCCCTAACAATAAGTCCAATTGAACATATTCTTCTGTTATTCAGTCTCTCTTTCAGGAGAGCAGTCTGTAGAGCGGCTGAGGCTCAGTCCAGCAGGAGGAAGTGTCTAAATGTTTCCCCCCTCATATCTGCAGACAGCAGCTTCCTTTTGTGTGCCAATCCAAGGTGCTCTTCAAAGCACTTATTGTCAGTTGCACTCAGGGCACCAGTTGCCTTCAGTTAGCACAGCTCCTCCATTAAAGAAAATAAGTCCCATAATATGTTTTCATTAATACAAAGGAGGGGACGTCCTCGGTGACATACAGTTTAGATCTTAACACAGAGAGAAGCGTCTGGAGTTAATGTTCATCTTAGTGAGTCCCAGGTGTTTGAGTGGGGTGGACAGAGTGAAAGCAGCCTTCATGGGGATGTCACACAACAGGTCCGAGTCCTCGTCACACTCCTCCAGCTCGTACGTCGCGTCGTCCAGCATCTCCTTGTGGCGATGGCACACCTGCTCCACCTTCAGCCGATGAATCTCCCCACGCAGACGGATCAGCTGACGGGCCAGGTGGTTGTCCTGGACCTGCATCTCCCTCTGAGGAGCAGACATGAGGGGAGGGAGGAAGGAGGGTGAATAAATAAGACTGGATTAAAATTCTATGATACATTTTTATCTTATCGTCCAAGTGTAAAAAAAAACTGGCAGGTAGAGATCAGGGCTGCAGCCTGAGATAGAGGGAACACAGACATCTCATTGTTTATAATCTTTTTAAAGAGGGGTCTTCTGCAGTAATCACCCTCAATTAAATAGATTTGTATGGAAGGATGACATGACCCCAGACTTAATGACAAACTGCAGTTGGCTTCAGACTGGAGTGTCAGTCCAGTCTTTCTTTAATTCAGTCTCTCTAACTCAGGGATCATCAACCACATTTATGCAAGGGCCAGATTTTTTATTTGCATATGCTATGGGGGCCAGAAAACACTGATAATAATTATAAAACAATTCAAATGAAATATTTTGGTCCACTTACAACATTATTTATCAGCCCCATTCACTAGTCCTGAAGCACAAACATGGGGTAAGTTTTTGGTATTTCAAGACAAAATCTGTAATTTAAACTACACATTTTTGGCCAGCACATGTTCTCATTTTGGTTCCACGGAAGATCATAAGGGTCAAAAAGAAAGAAAGATAGAGAAGAAAAGAAAATTAAAAGCTGATCTTACTTAAAGTCTCAGAGAAATGTCCAAATTCTGAGATTAGATTTAGAAAAAAAGTGGAGAAAAAATGAGTAATTCATACGTTGTTTGAGAATTCAAAGTTTAATTTTAAGAATTCTGACTTTTTCTTAAGATTCTGATTCTTTCAGTCATAAAAAACTTTGATCCATAAATAGATATCATAAACTCAGAGGGCCAGATGGAAAGCTTTAAAGGGCCTGATGTGGCCCCCGGGCCTCCAGTTGGTGATCACTGCTCTAAGTATTTGTCAACAATAGAGTAATCTCTGAGATTTTGCTTTGTTCAAATCCTATAATTTTCTTAATCTCCCATTTTTATACCTTGTTTTCTTGTATTGTCTCATTGTTATATGTTTGTTATTGTAGGGGAGACTGGGGGTTTGTGTTACCAAAAGGGGAGCACAGTCTTGTATTTTTTCTGAGAACCCATTTGATTGATTTTTTTCAGTAGCACAAAACCTTGAGAGTCTATTTGTCTTAGAAACACATGAGGCAGAAGAGCATTTTATTCTTTAATAAATGACACGGTTGACTCATATTCTAAAATCTGACATTCAGTGATGATGAGATAAATCATTATGGTGCATCCTGCCAATATTGTAGGTAATCTACGGGATACACGAGGACTATGTGTGCAAATATCTGCACAAACTGTTATACCTTCTACTACAGCAATTACATTTTGAGACAATTATCCGCCGATACCTTTGTTCCAATAATGTGCATGTGTACTAACTAGGCTTTACATCACTGTGCTTATACCAGATATAAGGCTGTTACCTCATGTTCATGTGTTTAATTGAATCCTCTGTCACACTTATTTATATATAGATTTGTAAGGAAAACACCAAAACATATTAGGTGTGTATATAACACTATATAACACATGTATCACGATAAAATGTCATGCAGTGCTTGAAAAATGTATTAGACCACCACCCAGTGTAAGTTTTATTCCACAGATGTCCTAAATAAACAGCACTGGTAATTACCAAAATCATTTTTTCAAAAATTCATTTTTTTTCAACTCACAAGGACCAAAGAAATGTTATCCTTTTTAAAAAAGGGATTCACAATATTATCAGTATGATATTGGTCTTGGCAGATATTGACATTTTTGCAAATAAAAACCAGGAGTTTCATTTTTATTATTTTTTTCTTGTTAAACATCCGTTTCTTACATTTATAGACTGTCACATTAAAGGCAATAAGTCAGTTTTCATAGAGTAAAGACTTTGTGCACTTGATGCACAATGTTGGTATTTGTGCTAATGAGTTCAGAAATTGGCATACCGGAAAAATTCAATATTCCTAATTTTAATTAACAAGTCAAAGTATTATAACAGCTCACTGTGGCAATTTTAACAACATTTGTGGGAAATTGTAATAATGGACACATGTCAGTGAACCCAAGGTTTCAGAAGTAACACAATGAACATCACTACCTTCACTCTAAAGTCTGCAGCAAAGCTAAATCATCATCACATCTCAAGACGTTCAGGTTGATACAGTGATTGCTTAATATCTGGGTCGGTTCACAATGTGATTCCTCATGGATACTCTCAATACACACAAAGGCAGAAACACACACTCACAGTGCTCCTGTCTACCAGTAAGTCTACATGGCCCCTCTCTCCACTATTGTAGGACTGTTTCGGTGTTTATATAGTGCTGTGTTCATGTTGCAAAAGCCACTGAAATCATTATGGATTTAACAGTTAAATCTTCTCTTCATCCATGACCGTGGTAAACAAGTGGACACAAAGAACAGTATACACCACACATTATTAAATTCATCTTTCTCCTTATGTTGTGTTTGTTTACATTGCACGTTTTATGTGCATGCTCCATGTCTCCTCTGATTAGGTGTATGTCTACAACAGCGTTACAGCACCACTTACAGGCCTGGCATACAGTATATGATTCAGTGTTTATCATGTTATGTTTGTTTTTTGTTTGTTTACATTATTTTTGTTTGTGCAGACACATTTCTTGAAATAATACTATGTTTACAGAAAACTTTTGAGTGATTTTTAGAACCAAACCAATCCTTTGTGTGTGTTGGGGGGAGTGTGTTTGTGGGTGGGTGGGGTAGCATGGCTTGAAATGAGCGTGAACAGGGCTTTGGAGAAACTGATAACCCAAAACCCACATGACAAGACAGTTCTGCTTTTTTGCCTTAAATCCTTTTAAGTTGCAATTATTTCCATTGACACAAATCCCAAATTAAAAAGCCCCCAGATACACATTCTTGCCTAAAGAACTTTCAGAAAAAGATGCACTAAGAGTCTGTTATTTAAAGGGACTGTGAGGAGAATCTATTACCGGCGACACAAAGACTCTGCTACCCATGAGCACACACGGCGACTGTCGTAATGCTGCGTTCCAGTAACCTCGGTAATGGGAGTGACATCATCTCTGACTTATCGGCGTTCCAGCTGAAGTGAGAAAAAAACATGCTGATCTACCAGGATATTGTTAGCTGCTGTTAGCATGCCCTGCGTTGTTGTTCACAAATATCACATGAAGAATGTGATTATCACTATGGCAGCATTTTTGTAAATATAAGTTTAACAATACGATGTATACAGCTGATCTAGAGCGACACACCCCAGTCAGAAGTGCAAATAAATGGATTATTACAGGAGCTAAATAACTGTTCACACTGGGGGCATCCATCTTCGATTGTCAGCTCGGGGGTGGCGAGGTTTCACCGAGTTCCCAGTAGGAAATTCAGACTTCGGGGGACGTTCCAGCTGCAGTTTCCTACTCGGAACTTTGAAATTCCTACTTCTGACTACAACTGGAACGCACCAAAAGACGTTGGCGAAGCCAAAGCGTGTGTTTGTTGTGTTGTAGCCCGGACCTTCCTCAGAACTCTGCATTGCTTTACAACTTCTTTTTTCAACAACTTACAGGATGCAAAGCGACGAGGTAATGTATCTCTTTCTAGTTACGTAGTGGTAGTTTTTGATGTGTGACAACAAACAATTTTTGGAAAACTTAGTATTGTAGTTTTGTAGCCGGCTATATATCGCTACTTACAGCCCGGTGCTCTAAGACGTGTCCGAATAATATAAATTTGCTCTAGTTTTAATTGTCTTGTTCCCGAAGTTGAGTATCCAGGCCAGCCCTGTCCTGTCCGACCCGACCAAGAAGCTAGGGAATAGCATTTATAGATAACCTATTTTGATGCTATAAAACTTATCTTAAAGTGTGTATTTCCATCAGGCATATATCTAAAAGTGAGACTTTTTTGCAGTTACTTAGAAACTCCTCACAGTCCCTTTAGGTAAGCATATCTCCATTGTTAAACCAAAAGATTTTATCTCCAAAAAATTAGTTTTCTGAAAATGAGAAAAAAAAGTTGTTAATTTTTGAAAGTAATGAATTCACATAATTTAAAATTTTAGTGTTTTTAAAATTTGCATAAACCCACTCACCAACATGGAGAATGACCAGTAGAACTTATGATTTTTAAAAGGTAATGAAAAAATATATATGCGTTATGCATGACAGTGATGATAATTAAAATTCCTTTTGTTTACTCTGATTGTGACCAAACTTCAGGCCTAATCACTTTTTCAACCATTTTATCAACAATGTTGTTTAAAAAAATATTTGAACACAAACAAAGAAAAAAGGATGGGCAATACAGGATTCTTGCAATTATTGGATATTTTGTGTTGAGAGCATAAAGTCTCAACTTAACCAAAGCTGACCTGTTTCTAGAGTGATTACAGTCCATTTGTGTTAAAAACAGACATGAAGCTAGAAAAACAACAATTTATTCTTTAACAAATCACACTTTGGCCCTCCACCTTATTCAATCAGGCCCTCAAGTAACATTCGGACGTATTCAAATTAAAAGTAAACATGGAGAAAAAAGATGTGGAAATCTGCAATTTAGTATTTATCAAAGTTTTTTATGACTGTCTGCTAAAAAATACTTTTAGAAGATACTATATTTAAGTTTTCAACATTTCTATTGCTTCCCACCAGGATTCCTTTGAATGATCATCTCTTAATTCTTGTATTTGGAATTTTTAATCGGTAAATCTTTGTACATTTTTGGATGGATTCATCCCTGTAATGTTTATTTTTTCACAAAGAATGTGTATTTAAAAAACAAAATGTAACTAAAGCAAATTAAAGTAATTTGTCCAGTGCGCTAGAAAGGCTCTTGTGACATTTAGATTAAATCTAGCCCATAAATATCAAAACAATGTGTCCTATAAAAGCTATTTACATTCCGTTTTGTGTTGCATTACTGACAGCTTTTTTGGACCTTCTGATAGACAACAGCACTTTTAAGGCCCACTTCATCACCACAGTTGCCCATCCCTGCCCTCGATCACTCACCAGCTCCTTTCTCAGGAACTCCAGAGCATCATCGATGGTGTCAAAGCCACAGATGTTGCGCACAACCACCTGTGAGCTGTCATTCCTCAGAGCCGCAGGCACGGAGTTTCCTCCAGACTCCGGGCTGTCTGTGGACAAACTCTCCCTCCAAGTTCGGCTCTGCACTCGCTCCTGCCACTCCAGATAGGACGGTCTGCGGGTCTGCAGCTTTAACTTCTCTGTCAGAGCTTTCACGCTGTCCAGGTCCTCTGTCTCCCCGTCCGAGGACTCCCCTCCCAGCTCTTTGAAATCCATGGGCGCACTGACGGCAGGAGTCTTTGGGAATACGCGTTTACTTGTCTCTGGATTGGCAGCTGGGCGGTGAGAGCGCAACAGGTCCTCAGCTCCTTTATATGGAGATGAGACGGAGTGACCGCCCATCCCACACAGGACAGACGCAGGATAGAAAACACGGACCTTATTACCATTTCTTCACCTGAAGAACAAACGATACAATAGATTTATGACAATGATGTCTCAATTTTCCACGAATAACCCTTTGGATTCTGGACACAAGCGTCATTACGCATATCCATGTCTTACAAAAAACAATTTATCACACTCCCTTCAATCATTCAGGTGTAAAAAAAGGATCTTAAAGATCAAAACACCCATGACTGTGATGGTGTCTTCCTATTTTTAAATGATCAAGTGAGAAACTTTAATTATCCAAACAACAAATGTAACAATAAATCAAGAAATATGGAGACTGAGGTAGGTCATGCTTTTAAATCATGATCAATTGATCCTAACATGGTCAGTTCTGCATTAGATGACAGCATGATGTCTTAGGCTTCATTGGAATTCATTACTATTTTTACCATCAAGATAGTAACCAGGCAACAAAATCTGCATCAACAAATTAGCACTTTCAAAGTTAATATAAATATTAATGAGCGTCTACGCCACAAAGTGTTTCACTCCCCTTTTTGGAGAGTTTGTACTTTAGCTCGCATCAAGTGTGATTGCTGACTCTTCTGGAGTTAAAATGTAAAATTTTCTAACAATTAAGGGCGTTACTTTTGATTAGCACTTCCATGCAGTGTTAGGAATTAACCTTCTAGCCTATGTTGGTTTACTACTCCACTATGGAGAGAATGAGAGCATGCAAGCAAAGAGATTTATAAGCAAAATGGAAAGAAATATGTTCTCAGTTTTTTTTTCCGATTGCAACCTGTTGTGTTTTGATCTCAACTTTTTTTTTTCATTTCCCACTTATTCTCTTTTGCTTACAAATCTCTTTTTTGGTTTCAAATCTATTCTTTTTGATCGAATAATAAAGAAACAAAATTCTCTCCATACTCCACTGTTAAACACTGCCAAATTGTAATTACTGCTAAGTTATATTAATGAGGGAAATAAGTCACAAGATACATGTTTGATTAAAGCATATATTAAAATGTTGTAATGTAACCTTTTGCAACTTAGAGTCTTCCAACTTTTACCCTCCTTACCTGCAGTTGCTTGCCAAGTTTTTACCTTATATGAATGATAAAAAAACATTGAAGATACTGAAACATGTCAAGGCTATCTCTCCCGGATATGATCAGGGTATCTTGATATTTTGTCTAAGTTTGAATGTGCTGCCATCTAGTGGCCCTTTGTAATAACACAGGCCCAAAGCTGCTGCCGCCCCGCACCCTACATCACCCCCACCCACTAAAGTTTTTGCAGTAGCCTATTTTGTGACACATGTCAGAGTTGCTCTCTTTCTCAGGAAACGTGCACTTCCGCCCCCCGTCTTCTCGAGCAGTGGTTGGCTCTTACTGAACCAGGGCCAATGTGTGAGGGAAGGTGTAACACCGGGGTCCGCCTGTGCGCAGAGAAAAATGAAACTATATATAGAGACGTTTTGGTCAAACAAACAGAAAGAAAGTGTTAACAACTCAACTTACTCAAAAGAGCGGCGGAGTGATCTGCTTTCGGTTTCTTACCGGAGGGAAGGACCACAAGACTTGTCTCTAAGGTGGGGCTCTTCAGAAGAGAATAATTCAGAAAAAAGGGGCCTTTTTATTTGTGACAGCGAATAGATGGAGTTTTCTGAACACATCAAGACCGCCAATGTGGAGGATGTTGTCCTCCGGCAGCCGCTTCACCCTCCGAGCAGAGGGACCCTGTGCATCACCGGACACCACCTGCTGTTCTCGGACAGGGAGGAGGGCAGCTCCCGGCAGGTCCTGCTGCTCCTCAGGAACATCGATGCTATTGAGAAGAGGTAAGGGAGCAGGACCTTTCATCACTGTGACAACTATGTATGGGTAAATAACGGAATGGAGGTGTTTATAACAACTTTATTCATGGATTAGGGGAGACCAGGGTTGGTTTTCACTCAGGTTGTCACTCAGTGGTGGGCAAAACACAACTTTAGTGATATCCCCACTTGTGTTTCCTCCACACAGATATGACTTTTTAGGAACTGAAAATGCACATTATTGGAAAGGGTTCAGAAAGGATAAATCGGAAAACTCCGCTCTTGCATTCGCATGTGTACCAGGAATGTGGATATTTTCAGAAATAATGATGTCATTGCCCATCCCCTCCCTTAAATTTTATGTGTGAGCCCTGACAAAAACACAAAGTGTTACTCCAGTGCTGAGGAAGTTTCATAATTCAGTGCGTGTGTTGTTGCGATGTTGCTGGTAACATCACCATATTTACAGTTTTTACACAGAAGTACTTTGATTCATATAAAACACTTTTAGTTTCAATAAGTGCCTTGAATTGAAAATAAAATATTATGTGCCACATGACAAGTGGGACTCGTCTTTTTACATTATTAGCATTATTTTATGGTATTTGTATTTTTATGCATATATTTATATATATATATATATATGTTGTCTGTACAAGTTTTTATAAATGATATAATCAATAGCATAATCAAGTTCAATGATACCATTTCTATGTTTTAAAATGAATACCAATATTTATTAAAATATTTAGAATTCAATTTTTGTCACAAGTTAGCACTCCTATGTAAAGTACTCTGTGACTCGATGCTGTAAAAGTATTTGCTGATGTAAACTCACTTTTTATGTCATGTGGTTGGATTAAAGCCACGTTTTTGAATTTCCCACTGTAAGGACAGACCCTTTCATTGGCCATTGCTATGGGCTGCTGCAAGACTGCATTTTGAACTACATGTTTGATAGGAACAGAGATTCAGTCATAGGTTGACAAAACTCGTAAACTGTATTTATTTTAGTTTGTGACAAAAATATTGATTTTCAGATGTTTTTTTTTTCAAAAAGCACTTGCAAGTGAATTATATTTCTGTGATAGATTGTTTTCACTGGAAAAAAAACTCATGATAGAATTGATTTGAATGATCAAAAAATACACAGAACAGAATGTTGATATCAGCATCATTTCTAACCCTTTCTTTTTGATCAAACATAAAACACTTAAAACAGTTTTGATTTTTAAGAATCTAGCCATCTTTTCAGCCTGATGTTGTATTTGGAGAGTATTTGCCTTGAGGCTGTAGCTTCAGCTTGCCAAATCCATATGTTTACTAGTATAAAATGTAACCAACTGACATCTCCACCAGTCAGATTAAGCATTGAAGGGCTATTCCAAAAAACAGAATGTGGAATGATGATAAAGATTTATGAATATATTTCTGTGCTAAGCTAAAATATAGGGTTACTTGTGTCTTTTTTCTACTTTAATCTTCACTAACAAGGACCCTGTATGGGGTTGGTTGTTGTAAGGAGTCAGATGCTGCTGAAGTGATTGGTAAGAATGAAAGTTATTCCATCTTCAGTGAAAGACTAAAGATTCAGGAATATATGTAGGCTGTATTGAACATGAGTTATTCCCATAAGATTTAAAGGTGTGGCCACTACCTCCAGTCTCCCCTATATCACAAAATGAAAGCACTAGACTGCTGATTACTGGGATCATGCTGATTTATTTTAAGTAGCTCTAAACCATGACTTTATAACGACTTGTTGCAAAATTAACACATTCAGTGATTTATATTGTCTAATTTCTTATAGCTACTAATTGAATCATGACATATGAAGTCAGAACCCTAACACTTTTGATTGTTATTGATGAATAACATGGCTGTGTTTAACATCACCCCTCTGTTCATCTTAACCTTTCAGTACCTGATGGGCCTCTTAGTGAAAGCTCCAGTCTCTATTATGATCTTATTCTTTGTTCCTCTAAATCTTTTTAACCAGCGTGGAAAACCTCTCAGTCTACTCCGGCCTCATCTCTAGTGCAGACAGAAGTCGAAGGTTGGATATACTTTGTGTTGCCATGTGTGTGCTTCATGTTGCTTTTATTGCCATTAGACAAAGGAAACTCAGGCCCTGTTTATACAGGACATCAACACTTATTAACACCAGTTTGGCCATTAGGAATAAAATGTACTTACATCACATAAAACAGAGATGGCCAACACTGATCACCAAGCCCACATTCACTTTATTTTTACTGTCAGAAGAACAAACAGAGGCAATATTGGACATTCTTAACCAGACTGTGAGAAAACTTGTGATTCAACAAACGTAATGAAAACTTACATTTCACTGGGCTTTCCACATGCACCAGCTGCCGGTCAAACAGCTGACCACTCTCTACTACTCCCTAAAGCCAATTTCTTTTTTCCTACAGTACAAACTGCAGTTCCAATGAAGTTGAGGCATTGTGTTAAACATAAATAACAATACAATACAATGATTTGCAAATCATTTTTGAACTATATTAAGTTGAAAACACTAAAAAGACAAGATGTTTAATATCCAAACTGATACATTTTATTGTTATTTTTGCCAGTATTAAATTTTATTGAATCAGATGCCTTTAACAAATTTCTACAAAGCTCAGAAAGAAGACTGGGAAAGTTGAGGAATGATCAAAAAATCTGATTTGAGCATGCCACAAGTTAAAATGTTAAGTGGAGACAGGTGAGTGTCATGATTTGGTATAAAAGGAGCATCTCTGAAAGTCTCAGACCACAAGCACGGATGGGGTGAGGCCCAATATTTTGTGAACATTGTAATGAGCCAAACAGATTAAAGCTCCACTTTGAAAGGAATTTATTTGACTGTATTACCTACAATTCATAATATAATCAAAAGTTTCAGAGAATTCTGAGAATTCTATGCATGTAAGCATCAAGTCCAACAACCAACTCTGGATGCCAGTTACCTGTAATCAGTCAAGCTGCACTGCATTCAAAACTGGCATCACTGTTAAAGATACTATATTGCCACTTGGGCTCAGGAATAGTTTGGAGAACTGCTGTCAGTTAACACAGTCACTACATCTTCAAGTGCAAGCTAAAACTCTACAATGAAAAGAAAAAGCCATACATCAGCAACACCCAGAAAGGCAGCCAGCTTCTCTGGGCCAAAGCTCATCTGATATGGACTGGCACAAAGTGGAAAAGTTCATATTGTCTTTGAAATCTTGAATGTTGGGATGTTGGGTCTTTAGTGTAACGGCGTGTTCCCACTGAAAGCGTTGAAAGCGAGTGTATTCGCGCGTCAAGTGAAATCGACGCTAGACGCTGGTACAAATATGCAAAAAACGCTCACTGCGGCATTGTTGCATGAAAAGTCCGCCATTATCATTTCATCATATCATTTCATCGTCGAACATGGCTCCGATTACCACCATCGCTGCTCTGTACCTGCTGTGGAGAAGTCAGCTGCGGGCTAGGCGCTGACATCGGTACTGGATGCATGCTACCCTACGGAGGCGGTGTGAGCTCGGTGAGTTCCACCGTCTCTTGCAGGAGCTGCGTCTGGACGACGGCTGGTTCCAGCGGTACTTCAGGTTGACTGTTGCCCAGTTTGAAGACCTGCTAGCCAGGGTTGGTGCCAGGATCTCCCGCCTGGATACCAACTACAGGTGCTCCATTCCAGCTGCGGAGCGCCTTTCCATCTGTCTCCAGTTTAGCAGTTTGTCAAATTAGCAAGACCCCGAACCCCAGAATACCTTGCGTCAGTGACGTTCTCCCCGCTGATAGGCTGTCCCGGCGCATCAACACGCTTGCTCGCTTGAAAAGTTCAATTATTTCAACTCGAGTGTCGAGCGTTGAGCAGCGAGCGTTTTTTCGCTGGAAACGCTCGCCACTCAACGCTTGAACGCTTGACGCCACTCTATGCTCGCCCCGATGCAGCGTCAATTTGCGTCTTTAAATTGACTTTGTATGTAATATCAACGCATGAAAAATTTGCGACGCTTTTGGTGGGAACACGCCGTAAAAGAGAAAATCATACAGATTGTTCTGAGTGCAAAGTTCAAAAGCTGGAATCTATGAAAGTATAGGGGGGCTGTTAGTGCCTATGGCATGGGCATCTTGCACAGCTGTGAAGGCACCATTAACGCTGAAAGGTACATTCAGGTTTCGGAGCAACTTATGCTGCCATCCAAGTAAAATATTTTCAGGGACCTCTCTGCTTATTTCAGAAAGACAAGCTAAGACACATTATGTACGAGTTACAACAGCATGACTTCATAGAGAAAAAGTGCAGGTGCTAGACTGTCCTGCCTGCAGTGCAGACCTGTCTCCCATTGACAAAGTGCGGTGCATTATAAAAAAAAACACTGGAGACTGTTGAGCAACTGAAGTCATACATCAAGCAAGAATGCTTCAAACTTATTGTCCTCAGTTTCATAAAGCTTACTGATTGTTGTTAAAGGGAAGGTGATGTAACTCTGTGCTAAACATGCCTGTGTCCCAGCTTTTTTGGAACATGATGCAGGCATCAAATTCAAGATGAGTTAATATTTGCACAAAAACAGTTAATCTGTTTGAACATTTACTATTTTGTCCTTGTGGTGTATTTAAAAAGATTTTCAAATCATTGTATTATTTTTATTGACAGTTTTCACAGCTTCATTAGAAATGCAGTTTGTCTTCTCACACTTTCATTGGTTTTCAAGTGCATTTAGCACTACTCTGACACACCAGACTGTTTCACATGTCTACTAAATATATGTGTTACCAGTCCGTTTGAGTAACATCCGCCCAACGTGTCTTAAGAAGGGTGTACTTTTACAAAAATAGAACTCATGAGGTGGTTTATTATGAAGCTGAAGTTCACAGCTGAAGGCTTGCAGTCATGCCTCGCTTAATGCTACTAAACTTTGCCCAAAGCTACCTTCTGTCTCCTTACAGGAAGCTGATTGTTTTTCTTACAAAAGGAAACAAATATTTCAGCTTGAAGCTTTGCTCGTTAGATCTTGCTGAAAACAATCTGACAGATGTGAATCTTGCAAATCCAGCTGCTTATCAATGTTAACATTTTACAATATAATGAAGGAAGTTTATAGAAATAGCTAAGTGGTTGATATGAAACAACTTCTACTTTTAATGCTGTCACTGTTGACTTTTGTCATGTCAATCTTTTCATTATACATAAAATTGGCTGACAGGCTTCACAAAGTGGGGATTGGGTCTGCAGTTGCCCATCCTGACCTGGAGTCACTCTTTTTCCTCATAACCTCACTGATGTGTGCTGCTTGCTCCTAACAGCCTCCTCTTAAGTCTAAGCATCGCTGAAACCACTTGATAACTCTCTGGACAGCAGAAGTGGAAGAGCTGCATTTCACAAGTCATCCTTTCTGTGCATCTACACCCCTCAGCAGGTTGGAGTAGGGTTTGCTCTGAGGTAGTGTTTTAAAACTTTGAGTCATGGTGGGTGGTGTTTTTCAGGATGTCTGCGTCATCAGGGACAGTAACCATCAAGTGCAAAGACCTGCGTATTCTCCAGCTCGACATCCCAGGCATGGAGCAGTGTCTCAATATTGCTCACTCTATAGAGGTACTATCATAATGCAACAATAAATAGTCTAAACATAGCTAACGTGAACTAGATATCATAAGTCCTTGCTTTAAATCTGATGCAGCTCTCTCTGTAGACCCTGTCCTGTTTGGACAGAGCTTCAGAGATGTATCCTTTCTTTTACAGACCCTCGGATCTCAACCTCCAGGACCAGTGGGGTCTGTCCTCCACCGAGAAGCTCTACAGTCACATGAAGGAGCTCGTAAGAAAAATACAAATCTTCCATGAAGCTGTTTGTTCTGTGCAGGAATGTGTCCTTACATGTATAAAACATATGAACACACACAGCCTCAGGCCACTTTTCAGAACAATCCAACAACCATATGACAGGAAGATGGCAGGGAGACTGAATGTTTGAGTCAGGATACAGGATATCCATTCTGCTTAGCTCGTATTTGTTTTCCTGAACCCATGAATGTGCCGTACACAGCATGAATGTGTGTGTAATAGACATTAACAGGCAGGCACCTTCCTTTGGGAGAGAGCATGTTGCTATGGTTAGGGCAGCATTGTTGTGTGTGTTCTTAACCCTTAAAGGGGCAGACAAGTATATACATGATGGACAGATTACTTAGTATAAGTGTATGACTTAAAATAAATCAATTCCATGATTTCTTTAAGCATTTTGTTACTAGTTAACACTTTATATATCCATAAGTATGTTGTTGAACAAGTTTTGCAGAATTCTTTATTTTTATTTTTTGGGGGAGGGGGGGGGACTTTGGCCAACACTTTCTGTTAGAAATTCTTAAAATGTATTAAATGTATGAATATAACACAATTTAATAATAGATAACAGAGATAGATATTGGATTTTTATGCATTACCTAGATGTAAATAAGAATAAAAAGAACTTTCAGTTCTCTAGTTAATGATGATTGATCATTTTTGGTTGGTAAAAACGCACATCCAGAGATGTAATGTTAAATTGAACATTTGTCAATAGTACAGCCAGCATATGGAAACACATCATCATTGTTGGGCACAAACTTTAGATCTCCAAAAATTCTCCTTATCAGGACATGAAAAAAAACAGAAAAGGTATTTTATTAAATGGATAAATATTCTACTGTCTGAAAATTTTAGGTAGTTGATTCCAGTTTAAAAATAATAACAATAATAAACTCCACACTGTAGACGGTGACAAATGTACACTTTTTTATTTGAAAAAATGAAATGATAATAAAATAAATGGAGATAGCAGCTTTGTGCCAGTGATGGTGTGTAATAAGATAAATAGATGATAGAATAATGTTTCACTATTGCAGAATTAAAAAGGCCTCAGACCTCTTTACATGGCCATTAAAAGCTTTAAATTTTTTCTCAAAAGCTTGGCTGACATTTTTCATGGCTTTTAGGTACCTTTTGGTTATTCTTACTGTTTTGGGCCAAGAAATCTAAGTTTAAAAAATGTGAATTGGGTTTCAAAAAAATCACGTCTTAAGTTACTTGTGTCGGGGTATGAATTGAGGGGGCGTCAGTACTTTTCGGGCTGTGCATTTTAGTTAATTCAATTCAATTATGATTATAAAGTCAGTTTTTCTATTCAGGGTAATATGAATCTGTAACATCCATACTATACTGCACATTTGCACTTTTTTAACAGCTAAGTTACATGCATTGTTTTTGCCGTCCAGCTGAAATGGAAATGGACAATAGACTTAAGTCCTTGAAGTAACTGGACAGGTATAGATGTGGCCGGTGGCTTATTTACCTCATGTCATGCCACACTCTCTCTCCTAAACCTTCTCTGCAATCATCTGCACTGTCACTCAAATAAAGCATAACATTGCCCTGAAGATGAGTATATACAAAAAAAGACCACACTTTGTAAATGTTAGATTAGTAGCATCAGTGCTGCTAAGCCAATAATAAAGGAAAAGTTTCAGGCAAAACACGTAACAAGTGAAATGCTACAACTATTTACAACTTTTAAATTCAGTGGATATGTTAATTAACCTGACACACAGCTTCATATATCCACCACAGAAATATTTCACTAGTCCATCTGGGAAAGAGAGGTTCAAAAATGTGTCAAGAGACAGAACCTTAAAAAATAACAGCAGCTTGTGGTTGGACAATCGTTCGGCTCATCACACTCTTCACAGACCAATCTACATCAAGCAACGCTGCTGCGTATGACGTAGCATCTATACATAGCGGATGACAGCTAACAACAGTTAGTCGTTAGCTTAAATTACCTCAGACTGTAGTCTTACATTAAATTATACCACACAGATGTATCATTTAACACTTGACACTCTGAGGAGAGCAGATTTTGCCAAGTGTCACTGAGTAACTATGACGACCAAAGACCATGTTGGTGGAGGACTTCCTTAGTCTCTCCCTGTTTCCCAGCAGTGATCCCTGGTCAGAGGAAGAGCCAAAACATGATTTCTCATAAGATAAGCTTCAAGTGACGTTCTTTCCTCCTCTTTTAACGAAAAAATGGAGTCAATTTCTGATAAAAAGCACAGATATTGAGACCGCTTCGGAAGGCGCCATTGTTTTGAAACATGCAGTCACTTCCTGGTATCGTCAGGTCTGCAGCTCCCGCCTCTTTTCCCTGATTGGGCCATTGAGCACTTATCCGAGTGAAGTCATTGTACAATGGAAGTTGGCAAGACAGATATGCAGGATTTCAGAATCAGGCAGGTCTGTCTGCTCTGCAAGGCTATAGGTTAATATCACAAAAATAATTTTCAATTCGAATAAGAAATTGTGAGTGTTTAAGCTTAAGACAAAAGGAAACGATCATCTAAATTTAGTATGAATCATCAATCTTTAAACCTTCATCACCCCTGTCATAAGTTGGGGCCCCAGAAAGCCTTCCCCTTCATTCATGCTCATGGGGGCCTTGTACCACAGTGACTGACCTTAATGATATTCTGTCTCTGATTGCAGCATGATAGATGGAGGGTGAGCACTGTCAACAGAGACTACGCAGTGTGTCCCTCTTACCCTCCAGCTGTCATCGTCCCAAAGAGCATAGATGATGACAAGCTGAAGAAGGCTGCCAAGTTCAGACAAGGAGGACGCTTCCCTGTCCTTTGTTACTACCACAAGAAGAACGGCATGGTGAGCTTGTTTTAGAGTGAACATGAACTTAGAAGTCATACAGACATCATCATTACAGCCTAAACTACATCTGCAGGTGATCATGCGCAGCAGTCAGCCACTGCCTGGAGCTAATAAGAAGCGCTGCAAAGAAGATGAAGACCTCCTCCAGGCTGTCATAGATGGCTCAGACAAAGGTTTTATCATTGACACAAGATCCAGTCAGCAGGCAATGCAGGCCAGAATGACAGGTGGAGGGTTTGAGTCCAAATCCTGTTACAGCCGCTGGAAGAGGCTGCACAGACAAATGGAAAAGTGTGTATTTGTATATCATGGCGTAATGGAAGGATCTGTGATTCTTCTCAGCAAACTAACACAACTCACCTCATCTGTCAATGTGTCTGCAGAGGCAAAGCGCTTCAAGAGAGTCTAATCAAACTGGTGGAGGCCTGTAGTGATGAGTCCAATAACATGGATCGCTGGCTGAGTAAGCTGGAGAACTCAAAGTGGCTGTCTCACATCCAGACTGCTCTGTCAACGGCTGGCCTGCTGGCAGAGTGCGTGGAAAGGTAAGAACTGTGGTACTCAGACATTCACATGGTGTGTTTAGTGCTTGTGTTGCCGCAAAATTGTGATCTTTGTGTAGATTTCAGTGGGGCTAAAACTAAGGGCCCTATTGTATGCCAACAACACGTTTTTAACGTACAGCACAGGTGTCAATCCTCTTTTCCACCTGATGTAATTGTTCTTTTTTTATATATATACTACAATACTCATGTTATTTAAAAAACAAATTGATACTTGCTCTGGGGTGTGCTTGTCTAAAAATGGAAGATTGTCAGATGCAAAGATGACACGCTACTATCTCAAGCTTGTCATCTGTTAAACCTAATTAAAAGTCAAGCTGCTCCATTTTGAACTAGTTGGAGGCGGGAGAGTAATTTGTGAGTGATTTATGACAGGGAGAAGTGAGCTACAGTAACCTATTCAGGGGAAAAAAAAAGCTTGATACATTTTTTTTTAGATTGGACTGGTTCAGAAATGACTTTTATGGGGCGGATATTAGCTGAGCTGGTAGAGCGTCCGCCCCATGTACGGGGGCTGCCAACCCCCAGCAGCGGCTGTAGGTTCGAATCCCGGCCTCAGCCCTGTGCTGCATGTCGTCCCCCCTCTCTTCACCCGCTTTCCTGTCACAACTTCAGCTGTCCTATCCAATAAAGGCCATAAAAAGCCCAAAAAAATGACTTAAAAAAAGAAATGACTTTTATTTGAGCTATAGGAGTTTGAGTTTTGTGAGTTAAAATGTATAATTTCTGTTTTAGAGGTGTTCAGTAGGAGAAATTCTGTGCCAACCCAGCAGATATCATTGAGACAGTTTTTGGCAGCAGCTTGGCTTTTGGGCAGGTATATCCGTGTGTTTTCTACATAGCAATGGAACAAGACTTTGTTGCACCAAATTATTTGGCCAGAGGGCAGCATGTAAATAAAAATAAAATCAGACCTAAAACTAATCCCTGTGGTACACCAAAGGAAATGGCAGATGTAGATAAGGAGTGATAACTTATGTTGGCCACAAACTTGAGGAGGGCCGTCTGAGTCCTGTGACCCGCTCTAAAAAAACTGAAATTTCTCAAAGAGTCTTTTTTTCTGACTCTCCTTATCTTGGGTTAAGAGGTAGATCTGTTTGTTTTTGTAGGGATGGACATTCAGTTCTGGTTCATGGCTCTGAGGGAACAGACTCCACTCTGCTCATCAGCACTCTGGCACAGCTCATCATGGATCCATGCTGCCGCTCACTGGAGGGCTTCCTGGCTCTGCTGGAGAGGGAGTGGGTACAGGTGAGTGTATGAAAGTGTTTAACTCTTAAGGCCAGGTCTGATGATAAGATTTTAACCCTTTGATTGACGGGTTTTTGTTTGCTGTTGTGTTTTTATAATTAAAAAATGTTTAAAAAATATATTTTATTGTACATTCAAAGTAGATTCATTTTGGTTTGCCGTATAAAGGCCACAAAATCACACTCACACTCATACTGCTGCACATAAAAATAAAAATAAAATTAAAAATAAAATAAAATAAATAAATAAAAATGCACTTTTTCTGAAATCGCTATATGAAAATATTATATATTTATTGTATTTTAAACTTTTTTTTGGCTTATTTTTAAACCAACATCAGTTCTTATTGGACGCATTTAAATATCCATGAATGTTTGAGAGATATTAAATGTTTAAATGCCAATTTTTTTTCAGAATGCCACCATGTTTTTCAGATGAAAAAAAAACAAACACAGAAAATATTTGTATTTTTAATCTACTACATCTGCAGCAACACTGACAAAACTCCCTGAACTTTTAAAAATACCTTATCTGGACGACAAAAAAATGGGACTCTGATTTAATCCTTTTCTAACAAAATCAGATATTCAACGTTCATTTGTAGACGTGTCTGACTTGCACTTGTCTCACTTTTCAGGAAGCCAGAAAACAATATTTTATTCCTTTATTCTTGCGTCGGTGTCAGCCTCCAGCTCAAGAGATGTTTCGTCTCTTATTATTGCTTTGCGTTGTTCCAATGTAATAGTTTCTGGGCTTAACTGTGAAAATGTAGGGGTGTTATTTAAACCAACGTTGTTTTCAGCTGCAGCTTTAATCCGCACATGGTCATCCATATGAACGTTTAATGAATTACTCTGTGGAAATGATGTAAGATGATTTATACACAAAAATATGTGCAAATTCTACACCAGGGCTCACATATTCTCAGAAAATCTTGTTTGACCACAATTCATCTAGATTTAAGGGGGGGTCATGGGTAAAAGGATAAAGTCATGGATCCATGTGGTTTTTGTTTGCATGTGAGCAGGAACGCTTGGAAAGATTTCTCCCAAATTTCCACAAATGACTGGCTCAACAATAAACTGATTTCATTTTGGAGTTCATAGGTCAAAGACATACAGTTTCATATCCACCCATTGCTTGTGAAGGCAATTTGGTAAACACAATGTCAGGAAAATGCTCTGAGAGCTTTCTTTATATTTTGAGCAACTTTTTATCACGACAAAGGGAGAAACATGTATGATTTTAGCACATGTAGCCAAAAGGTCAAGGTCATGGGGCAACTTGATCTCTCTTTGCTTGGAGCTCTGAAGAATGCCTTAAAGGATTCTTGCCTGCAAACACAATTTTATGAATGTGAAATCACAAGAATTTTTCAAATGTTGCAAAATGATCACCGTGACAGGTGGTCAGTGGTAAAAGCCTAGGTCACAGAGGGTCTTTCCTTTCGAGTAAATCTAGTGAACACAGTATCTCAGTGATACTTGACTAATTCTCCTTAAACTTTTCACAGCTGTCTCGCCTTTCTCTTTGTAGAAATTTTTACATAGTGGAGGTCAGAAATCAAGCGTCAAGGCATCTTTAATTACTCACTCTGGGAGGATGGAAAAGTTTCCATCAAAACTTTGAACAAAGTCTTCTTGGTTGGACAAAGGGACAAACGTCAAGGTCATTGAGTCAAATATTCATTGTTGTGCTTATGAAACACAGTATTTTATCAAAATAAAAGTGCTTCAAACTTTTGCACAAACGTCTAACACGATACCAGTACGAAGTGAACCAGCTAGATTGTGGAAGTTGGAGGTCAGTGTCAAGGAGTTTATCGACCATCCTTTGCTTTTGAATGCAGAATTTAAGACAGCTTTGAGCTGTTTCTGGTAGTGTTGTCCTTTCATACTGAAAAATGATCTGATGAGAATCTGCAGATTGAGTCAGTGTGCATCATGCTCGTCACCTTGGTGAATGCAGTATTTAGATTTTCTTCAAATTGCACAAATGTGAGCTTTGACTCGAAGACAAACTTGTAAACTCTGAAGAAAACACACATAATTAGAGCAACTCCACACAGAAAGGCCCAGCTGACTAAGGGAGTCCACCTCCTGCTGTGAGGCACAAGTGCTTTGTGCTACATCACTGTGAAACTCCTCAGTGACGCACCGCTGTACTTTCATACCTATTAATGGAGAAGTAAACTCTGTGCTGAAACTTTGAGCATTTTTCAAACCTTAAGACTCACAGTTTTCAGTCTTTGTGTCCAAAACCATGTTTCAGGCTGTTCTAATACTGTGAGGGCTTTTAAAAAGTGGAGAATTTTAATCCAGAGACAGAGAACTTTCAAGTATTATCATCCTGGTTATGAAATCTTTTGCTAAACGGATATTGCTCAAAAGTTTACCTCAAACAGGAAATGCCTCAGACCATAAAAATAATACTCAGTCCGCAGTGCACAGTAGGGCTGTGAACTGCAATGCTGACAAAAAAAATCACAACCTCATATTTTATAGGCTGAAGGAAAAAATTAATGCACCTCTCTGAACATTTGCATGAGAGTGACATCAGTACAAATGAATCAAGTGTGAAACAAAAATTATCAGTATTAAACAGTACTAGTATTCTTTCAACAATATCAAATTAACAATAATAAAACATAAGTAATAAGCTTCATAAGATGTGTATTTTATTCTAATTCTACATTTAAAATTTAGATTTAGATTAGATTTGGATTTCTTGGTCCCCAGGAGGGAAATTCATCTTCAATGACTGTACATTACAGAGACAACATTGAACATCACAAACAGCATACAGCCATCATAGTAGTGAAAAAGAGTGACGACAACAATACGGTGACAGCCTATCAACTTATTACAGAAGCAGCAAAGTAATATTATTAAACAATGTTGTTTTTCCTTGTATATTTAACAATGTACAGTAACAGTATGCTTTAAAGTTGTGGCATGGTGAAGATAAAACACATGTTTTTTGTTCTATTCAACTCTATTCTATTCTATTGAAGAATTATGCATTTTTTAATAAAATATATATAGGTTTTAATAATTTAATTTTAAGAACAACTTAAAGAGTTAGACAAAAACAGTGATGACGTGTATTTCATGTTGATGTTACAACATATTCTTTCTGAAGGGTAAAAGTAAAACAAGAGAATTATAAAAGATTCGGTGACTTTTGAGAAAACATATTTAAGAAGCAAAAATGATACAAACTTACGCGATTATAAAAGAAAGGCACCAAAAATGGATTTGACTTGAAAAATGCAGGGATCAGTGATGAAGGGATTGCATTAATATGAAGTTGATTTACCAAAAATTGTCGTGAATTGATGAAATTGGAAGTAAAATTTGTTGTTTTGATGCAACGAGGAAATTCCTCCTGTACAAAAAAACTCTTTCAAAGGCGGGCGTCAGGGGTGATTGCTACAAAAATGAATGACAATAAACACATATGATTTGAAACATCAAGCATTAAAATGAATGTGTTATTTTAAACACCTGAGTCTGCCTGCATTTTTTTGTAATGTAACCTCAGCTCTTTTAATCAGGATCATTTTTTTTTTTTTTTTAATGTATATTTTTTGGGCATTTTGTGCCTTTATTGATAGGAGAGAGAGAAAGAAAGTGGATAGGCTTGTGAAAGGGGGAGACAGAGTAGGGGAAGACACTCTGCAAACTGGTCACAGGCGGGACTCGAACCTGGACCAGCAGAAGCATGTACATGGGGTGCTAACCGCTACGCCAAACCAGCACCCCTAATCAGGATCATTTTAAAGGCAGTTTTTTTTAACCTGCACTATAAGAATATGTATGCTATAATAGAGTCAGATTGTGCTCTTGACACATATGGTAGTTCCAATCCTACCAGGTGTGGATTTTTTTTAAGTTGATCAAACTTCTCTCCAGGCAGGACACCCATTCATGCAGCGATGTGCCCACTCAGCCTTCTCCCACGCCCGTCTCCAGCAGGAGTCCCCCATCTTCCTGCTGCTGCTGGACTGTGTGTGGCAGCTGTGGCGTCAGTTCCCCCTGGCTCTGGGCTTCTCTGAGGCGCTGCTTCTGCGGCTGGCGACTGAGGCTTATGCGTCTGACTACGGCACCTTCCTGTGTAAAAACCACCAGGAAAGGTCAGTGATAGCTCTCTGTGACTGTGAGCTTGTGTTTGAGTGAACTTCGCCCCTTTCATCCTGGTTCTGTCCTCTTAGGTGGGCTCTGGGCGTGATGCAGAAGACTCACTGTTTATTCCAAGCTCTGCTGAGGCCCAGGGAGAGGGACCACTACTCTAACCCCCTGTATGAGCCCACTGAGCTGGCAATATGGCCGTCGGTTCACCCTCAGTCCCTGCAGCTGTGGAGAGGTGAGTCTTAACTGTGTCAGTTGGCAAGATCCTGGTGATAATATAGGGTTGGCTGCGCAGGGGTGACAGTAACTTGCAATGCTGTTAGTAGGGCACAAAGTTACACTTCTTTTTACTTAATAGTCTTTTTTGTGCAGATTTTCTGGTTTCAAGAACCCACAATGTTATATGCATAAAAATACAGTTTCTAATCATTATTATTGTGGTAAGCATGGTACCTGTAACACTGACAAGCTAAATTGTCTGTCACAGTGATAGAAATAATAGCAAATACTAGTATCACTTAATATTTGATTTTATATTAATAATGGAATGTATTCAATGGCATTTCCTGTTATAAATCCCAGTGTTTTTTATGCTGTCAATCTGGATTGTATCCAATTTAAATTTACCTTGATGAAACGACATGGACCCCATATTATCCTGCAAAATTGCAGGTGAATTCGTTAAAAATGGCAGAGATGTGATTTTTTTAATTCTGCCCTAGGTTAACTTTGGGGATATTTTTGATTTTCTTTTTTATAATTTGCATCCAGACTAATAAAAATATCACCACCAAAATCAAATCATTATAAGGTTGGGCAATTACCAACATCTCCTAAAAATTCAGCAAAATATTCCTGTTAGTTAGTTGTTGTTGTTTTTTTTTAAATCTTGCTAACATACAGATAAACATACAGTATGCCAGCAAAAACATAACCTCCTTGGCGAAGGCAATATTGGTGAGATGACAGAATACCTGCTGCCATCTGGTGGCTGGGAGCTGAACTACAATACAAAACACACTTCCCAATTATATTTAAGCTAATTAAATATCAATGCTACTTTATAAGATACTGATACAGTATTGCACAACAAAATATTACAAAATATCAAAGTAAAGGCCTGTTTTTACACCCATATGTGTGTTATGTATTCCTGTATTTTTGTTCATTTATTTATGTACTTTTGTATCCCTGTTAGCTTCTAACAAAGTAGCAGCTACGCTTCTTGTGTTCCACACCTTTAAACACAATCCACACAACACATCACTGAAATTGATTAAAGAAAAATCAACAGTAAAGTAGCAATGTATAAAGACAAAAAGCAATTTTAATACAACTTAAGCTGAAACAACAAAAAAAACAAGATAAACTTGCCGACAATAAGAGAAATATTCTCTCAGATGCACATAGACAAAGATGTATTTATATCAATAAATCATTTACAATCTGAAGCACTTCAACTAATTAAGGTTTCCACAAAGAAAAGTGCCTATTGACAAACACACAGCTTAAATACATTGTAAACCACCCCCTCCATCACACACTCACTGCACTGAGGAGCTCTGTCAGTGACAGGATGCTCCACCCGAAGTGTGTGACAGAGAGGTATCGTAGGTCCTTCCTTCCTGCAGCTGGTAGACTCTACAACAAAAACCTCTCCAGTGTGCAATAATCTGGATAAATAAACTGAATATACACTGATTTTCTTATATATTGTAAATACTGTAAATATTGCGGAAGGGCGAATGCTCTTTTATTATTTTTAATTTTTATTTTTATTTTCAATCCACTTATTCTCATTCTGATCTGTTTATATATTGTTAATATTGCTGGAAGGCTCATGCTATTTCATTTATTTCATTTTCATTTCACTTATTCTCATTCAGATTTTTTGTATATTGTTAATATGGTTAATATTCCTGAAAGGCTCATGCTCTTTCATTTATTTTCATTGAATTGTATTTATGCTATTGTCTATTTTATTCTAATTACCTTTAGTTTCATTTGTAAAACTTTCTAATGTTTCTCTTGTATCCTGCTGCTGCTGTAAAGCTGAAATTTCCCCCTGTGGGACTAATAAAGATTTATCTTATCTTATCTTAAAATAAATGAAAAGATTTGCATTTCATGGCATCTTTTTAAATTCCACAATGAACAGACTTTTTAAGAACAAAACTCTTCTTTGTGTATTTCTGTTTGAAAACTGTCTCTAAAGGCTACTAGACAGTTTTAACTTCCAAACACTCCTCTGGGATTAATGCAGGACAAAAGTTTTCCTAGTTTATTATGGTGAGTACTTTTATCAGCTTCAGCACAGATCAAAACCTAGAAAAGCACTGGAGACCGCAGACGTCCACCAAGCAGCACAGTTACCAGACGGTGATCCAGATCAACACCAAAATTGAATCACTTCTTCCTTTTCCCATGCTGAACATTTCCTGAAAATTTAATTAAAATCCATCCATAACTTTTTTATTTATTTTGTTCAAGACACACAGACAGACAAACAAACAAACTCTCCCGAAAACTTAACCTCCTTGGTGGAGGTAATAAAACAACATCAATTTTTAAAATTCTAAACCTTTGAGGTCTGAGTATGTATAATCACCAATTTTAAGAAAAGTAATACACAAAAAAAGACTTGTTTCTTTGTAAATAATGTTGGAGGGAGGGGGGTTTAATTAATCCATCTTGGATATGTAAAAAAATCCACAATACTGATAATGTCATCAAACTGCAATAAAAGCAATACATGTTTATTTTTTATTTCATATCTTTTTCATGTGTTTTTTGTGTTTACATCTGGTTTAAGATATTTTAGTTGAATTAATTTTAGATTGAAGTCCCTGTGCTACACTTTGGTAAATGCAGTTGATTGTTTAAATGTGCTATTAACACAAAGTAGATTGGAAACTACTGTAATATGTTTGAATTTTATATATTATATACCAGAATCTAAAATAATTTATTAGAATTTAATACATTTAATAAATGTTTTGTATAACTTTTTCCCCTTTATGGTCTTAGAAACATTCCTTGAGACATTAACCGAGGTCATTCAATTTGATATTTATTTCTAAACTTTATAAATATTCACTTACAGCCTGGCTGTCCCTGTTCTATCCCTAAGTATTGATGCTGATTCAAACCCTTCTCTGATTTTAAGGCTTTTTCCTGAGGTGGACACCGCAGACTCGACACCTGGAGGAGGCTCAGGAGGAAATACGAAACATGGTCATCGAGTGGGGGAAGCTGGCTCATGGCTGATGCTGTTTCAGAACATTGAACGACTGAAGATTTTCAGGAAAGGATGTAAACGTGTTTACGAGAGGAGTTTACCAATGTGCAATGCTGTCTACTGTAGTTTTTAGACTTTTGTTTTGACTCACTGTGCTTTAATGTATAATATGTCTTGTTTTCTTCAATAAAAAGTGTAAGCTCTTTTAAAAAAATCGGACAGTTTTTTTTTTTTATTAATAAGAAATTTAGAAAATGTTGAAAACGTGTCAAGTTGTCTGAAAAGAGAGCAAAATTACCATGGAGTTATTCTTTCTGTCATGTTTTCTCTCATAAATATTACCAATAAAGGAAGCTGTACATCTGACACACCCCCCAGTCCTGTTAAGCTCAGCTAAACACTCTTCACAATACAAATCCCTGCGCACAGCAAGTCAGCATGTTTGCACACATGGAGCTTTGCAGGTTGGAGGCTGTAGTCCGTTTCAGTCAAGAGCCGCGAGCTGGTGATTATACAAAGTGGACAAGGACCACAAAGCCCAGCATGACTTTCTTAAACTCTCTATTCATTCATCAGTTTTTGTGTTATTTTAGTCCAGAGACCACTGTGATGGAGATATTTAATAAGAGTATTTAGATGACCTGAGCACCATCTGTGCTGCGCTTTACTGGCTTCTTGTTTTGGAGGAAAAGTTTTGGATTTACTGAGTTATATCGCCTTGTTTGGACCAACACTCATCTTTGGGGGTTTCTAATATTGTCAGCACACAGGTAATTCCTGAATCCTTCTATGTTTTATTCTCAGTAATCATCCATAATATTAAACAGAGAAGAAGTGAACTCTGCAGGATGGTAAAGCTCCCTGTAAATTCTGGATGACTGTTTTACTGTTTTGAAGGAGTGCTGCTGCTGGCCATGCAGCCAGGTGTGCGGTTCTGTGTGCCCTCCATGGCTGTGCTGGGCCTGTTTTGCCGAGGCTGTCTGAGCAGGGTGCGAGGCCTGCCTGGTCCAGGCTTCAGCTGTTTTCCCCGGCAGATGAGCAGGTGGAGTAGTCAAGAGACCTGCGCTCCCCCTCCTCTTAAGGAAAATCCTCGTGTTCTCATCACAGGTAACAGAAGTTTTGACTTGAATCCTGCCAGATAAAGACGAGCTGATTGACGCAGCCATATGCTGCACAGGTGAAAACCATTGTTTATGATGGTATGTCCTATCAGCTGTGAACAGATAATGGAGGGTTAGGCACCTGCCACACATGTAGGCATCAGTGTATGCAATAAATATAACAGTTGACTCGTCATTATTTTTCTGAGATGGACATCAGGGGTTTGAAATTTTACTCTCCATTCATCTGACGTCAACTGCTTTGACCCTACCGCTAACCAAAACAACCTTTTCAACAAAGCATGTACTCATTGTTCTCTGCTTGAAAGTGTCCATATAAAAGGTGTGCACTGGTTTTGTTGTATTTTCCCTATGGCAGCATCACAGGACACAAAGCCGGTGCACAGAAGTAGGCATGTTGTCAAAACAACAACACTCTTTGGAGAAAAAACTACAGACCCTTGCAAGAAAAAAGGAAAGTGAACAAAATGCATCAGGTCAGGGTTAAAAATGTGCACCCCCAAAGTACCAAATGCACGTGGATTTTTCATTAAGTGGCCAGATGTCATGTTTAAGTGGCTTAAGGTAGGTAAATGTTTTATTGGGGTAGTTTCACAAAGTTCAATATATGTTTTAAATATAGTTATCAGTGTGTACAACAAACATTCTCACTAATAACCATGATTATTCCCCTCATTTTCTTTTCTCTATTCATCTGAAGGAGTCCACAAGCATTATGAATTAGACAATCAACATTTAACAACAGCTGGATTTCATAAAATATCTATATGATGGGCTCCTATGTTCTTGCTTTCATGCTCTTGATGTGATTGTTGTAGTTATCATTATTATTATTATTATTATTATTGTTATTATTCTCATTAGCAGTAGTAGTAGTAGTAGTATCACTGTTATTCTGTATTTTCCCTATGCTTGGACCATTTATGGTCATTGGCTCTGTTTGCTGTCTGGGCTCTTATGCACTTTGTAAACTTCTGTTTTTAATAGTGCCACATTAATTAAGGTGTTATTACCTCCACCAAGGAGGTTATGTTTTCAGGAGAGTTTGTCTGTCTGTCTGTCTGTCTGTGAACAAAATAACTCTAAAAGTTATGGATGGATTTTGATGAAATTTTTAGGAAATGTTCAGCATGGGAAAAGGAAGAAGTGATTCAATATTGGTGTTGATCCGGATCACCGTCTGGATCCGCCATGACGAAAAATGCGATTTTCGTGAATAACTACTGAACTAAAATAGATATCATTATGAATCCAATTGCTAATGGTATGTTTTTATAGTCAAGGAATCTAATTATTTACATGAAATAAAGGTAGGACTAATATTTATGGTAAAAATCACAATATGGGAGAGGACTATGGTGCTGGAGCAGGTCTGCGCTCTCCGAGTGCTTTTCGAGTTATTGTTATTTCCATAAAATGGTCTGTTTGGTCCATTACCTGGTCTGGTTAGACAGTTTGTACCATTGTGGGAAATGTTTGTACTTTATCATTTAGAGGAATTACTGAACACCAGATCATGGTCTGGATTTTACTCATCAACCGGTGTGGCAGGGAAATAAAAACTTTCATGAGTCAAGCATTATTTTTACATCCATCTTGTCAATTAAATTTAGTTTTTGTCATTGACAGCTTAATTCAGTGAACTTGATCACTATATAGATCAGCTCATTGTATCAGACTAGGATGAAAAAAGAGGTTGAAATGCATACATTTAAAGTGTGTTTATTACTGTTTAAGTGTTATTTTTTTAAGAAACTGAATATATGACTTAAAATGCAGATAACAGTGTGTACCAATAGTTTAACCATTGACTCACCATGATTATTTGACAGAGTTAACAGGAGGAGCTTACGTGTTATTCTCCATTCATTTGTATTAGTGCAACAACATAAAATAAACAAGATAGTTCATTTTAAGGACACTTTTAACATCAGATGGGTTTGCTATGTTGTTCTACTTGAAAGGATTTTCCTTAAAAAAATGTTTGAATTTGTTTTTAAGACATGCTGCATCTGTTTGTCATGTGATGTGCACATGGGGAAAATGGACAAAACATATTCAATCAGGAAATAAACCCATGTCCAGTTTATATAGCACATTTATGGAATTTAAAACATGTTGTATGTACGTGTGTGTGTGTTTTTTTTAAGTGCTTGAGTCTGTTATAGTTGTGCAAGAATGCATGTGGGTGTGTTTCCAGGTATGCATATGCTGATGTATTGTGTATTGGATGGGTACAGTAAGTCTTAATATTTATGTATAATAATATATTTTATTCATTCTTGTATTTATGTTTATATCTTCTTTGGAAGATGGGCATTTCTAATTTATGCATTTTTTTTTGGTTTTATTTATTTATTACTAATTATTATTTTATTACATCTTCTATCAGTGGTGCCTGGCAGAGCTAAACTGGGGCTCATGACCGTGGGGGGTTTTGAGTGTGGGTGTGACCAGGGGTGGATATGGGTGATGGAGTTAATTTGTTGTATATGTGTTGTGTGTGTTTTTCTCTCTTTTTGGTCATAGTATTTGTTGTACATATTGATAACTACATTTTAAACAAAATTAATGAAGCAAAATGTCGAACTGTTTACAAATATCACATAAAGGACAAACATTACCCCTCATGTGGCACATAAACCAAGGTGTAGCTACCAAATGGAAAAATCCACCTACATTTGTTGCTTGTATGTTATTTCATACCCTGACCAGATGTGTTTTAAATGTTTTTTTTTTATTATTTTATTTTTTATTCTGAGAGGGCTTGACATATTTTTTCCTTAAAATGTTTTTTTGTCAGTCTTTTGGACATGCCCATTTCTTTTTGCCAGTTTTGTGTTATGTAACATCTCAACCAGAGGGAAGTGGTCAAAAACTTATCACTGAATGTCGGGGGAAAAAATAACTTCAAAACGAAACAATTTAAACATCTGTTAAGTTTTAAAAGCTTCTCGGAATTTATTGAATTGTTCTGACATTTGTTCTTCATTCAAATGAATGTAGGTACATTTCAGAGAGTCAGCTGTAATGTTGTGCACACTGATTTCTACATTTTAAGCCTTGTATAAAATCCTCTTGTTTGAATGAAATTACATTTAATAGCATTTTAGACTGTTTTGTAGCATCAACAACCTCAGTGGAACACAACAGACATGAGCTTTGTTTTCTTTCCTTTATGAGTTGTTTTCACTCTGCACCAGCGGCAGGACCCCTTTAGCTTCATCACAATGGGACAGGCACTGACAGTGCTGGGGATTTTAAAGAGCCAATGGGTGATGCAGGGAGAAGAATAGCCTGCTGTCACTTTTTGTCCCACAATAACGCTTCAGAACAAACTCAAAGCTTAAAGGCAGCACAACAAAAAATGTGTTTTATTTTTCTGCCTTTAAACGTTGTCTTATTTTGTACGGAAAGACTGAATATTGAACCTTGTCTCTGTCTGCAGGTGGTCTGGGACAGTTAGGAGTAGGACTTGCACAGATGCTGAGGTGGGACACACAAACATTTTAACACGAACACTAATAAAGTGGTCATTTTAACCTTCTCTAGACCAGCAGTGTCGTAACTTTGAAGAATTTTAGGTAGCAATAGGACCCTGACTTATTCCCACATGTGTATGTCAAATATTCCCAAACAGGTAATATTTTACATGCACATCCTCATGTTTGAATGAAATAACATCTAATAGCATATTAGAATGTTTTGTAGAAGAAAATACACAAGGAGGGAAGGATGTTTTAACGAGACATATCGTCGAAGTAATTTTGACCATATGAATTTGAAATGTAGTATGACTAATTTTACTAACATCAGCAGTGACTATACCTTTATGTGAGAGAAATACTTTGACTGTTAGGAGCATTAAATTTTATTTGAATTTCTGAAGGATGGTATTATGGATAATAAAAGATCATAGTGTAGATTTATGAAGTAATTTTCCTCCAGTATTTAGAATAAAATATAATGATGATCGTGAGGAGTAATAATAACACATAAAGGTGATGATGATGACTCAGAACTTTTATCAATCATATGGACACTTATAATAGCAGCAGCTTTCCATATTATGATTATTTAACATTTATGTCACTGCACCGAGGATTTCATTTCATTGTCATAATGTTTAGTTCAATGAGGCTGCAGCTAACTGTGATCATAATAAGCCAGATAAAACTGAACTTATTGTTTTATTTTCTATGACAGGCAAACCAAATGTTATTTGCTATTTTGGTTCTGAAAATGCTTTAAAATTGTCATAACCAGTTTTAATAAACACTGAAATGTTTGTTTATACACATTATTGTTTTTTAAGACTTATTTGTTCCAGTGGAAATCTGACAATAGGCTGACCTATTGACCTAAAATGCCTAGTATAATGACAGAGGGTCCTTTAAGTATACATGAGGATTTTTTTACTCACATTGTAATTTACTAACTTATCCCTACAATTTTATTAATCTAATCTCATCTGTTGTTATTTCTGGTTTAATTTTGTAATTTAATACATATGTTTTTATTTGTTTTCTGCTAACTAGTTTATTTTTTAAGGGCGTTTTATTTTTTTTTGTATCATTCTTCTGAATAATTTGTAAGTCTTATCTAGAAACAAACCTGAGGAAACAATAATTGATTTATACCCCTAATTGTAATTATTAACTATCACAGCTGTTCAGATCAATTTAGCCACAGTTTTCCCTGACATTGAGGAAACATGAAAATATTGTTTGATGGATCAAATGACCACAACAGTTTGTCATGAAAGAAATCTGATGGTTCGAGTGGCAAACATTTCAATTAGTTGAAGTATCAGAACATTTATGTCCTCATTTTTTTGTTACTGTGCAGGAGGCAGTTTGGAACAGAGAACGTGATCCTGTCAGACATTAAGAAGCCTCCACCTCACGTTATCACCAGCGGTATGTCAAATGATTTCAAGTTTTTTTTTTTGGTTCCTCTGTTTTCTTTCACTGATACTGTTTTAAGATATAACCAATCAAAACAAAACAAAATTCATAAGACAAAGAAAAGGAGTGCTACCTGGACTCGACAGAGTTTGTTTGAGGTGCTCTTTGGAAAGGGATTCAGAAAGGCCTTGAAACAAGAAGAAGAGACTCCAAGGCACTCTCTTTATTATTTTTTTTTTTTTAAGGGGTGGTTGAGCACCCCTTTAAAAGGGCCTATTGCAGCCTAACATCTGTTTGCATGACTTCCTGATGAAGGCTTGATGCTGAAACGCGTAGAAGTTTGTTTTTAAGGTCTACATGACCATGCCGTTTAAATAAAGGCATTTTAATAGTATAAAGAGAGTGCCTTGGAGTCTCTTCTTCTTGTTTTAAAAACAAAATTCATATTGACTTTTTCTTTTCAATCATATTTAATTTTCTTGTAGGTCCATTTGTTTATGCTGATGTACTGGACTACAAACACCTAAGAGAGCTGGTTGTAAATTATCGAGTCACTTGGCTGATCCACTACAGCGCCCTGCTCAGTGCTGTCGGCGAGGCTAATGTGGCTTTGGCACGCAAGATCAACATCACAGGTCTTCTAAAAACAAACACGGTGGATGCAATTTTCTAATGAAATTTATTAATCCTTTACTCTCTTTAATTCATTTTGGATTCTTCTCTTTCCACACAGGTCTGCATAATGTGCTCGACTTGGCCCTCGAGAACTGCCTCCGCCTCTTTGTCCCCAGCACCATTGGAGCATTTGGTCCCTCTTCTCCACGTGATCCAGCCCCTGACCTTTGTGTCCAAAGACCTCGAACCATCTACGGTGTGTCAAAAGTGCATGGAGAATTGATGGGAGAGGTGGGTTGACCTCAACGCTATCTCGTCATCTGCACAGTTCAGGACATATTCAGGTCTCACAGGGCAAGACCTCAGATGAAAAGCAACAGGTCTCAAGAAAACCTCTGTCACATTTCAAACTGTGCCCATCTTAGAGGTCTTGACGCAAAGGCATCAGACAAAAAGTCATGAAGAAATGATTAAACTGAAAGACATAAGAGAAGGAGGGTCATCAAGGAAGGCATCGGATAACAAGAGCCAGAAAGGAAGACATCAGACAAAAAAGCATAGTTATAAAAGTTCTCGGGAGTTTGAATAACCAATCATTCAGACCCTGTTGCCAAAACCATAAAGACCAGATTAATCAGGTCATTCAAATTAAGAGGAAGTTCTCAAAGAAGAGGGCACAGCAAAATGATTATCAACGGAATTATTGTTGTTGCTTCTAAGTTGAACCGCCATGTTGTAGTTCCATTGTAGTTTATTAACAGCTTTTCCCTAACGTTTAAGCTTGAAAAATCTTGAGAACTGGGTTTATTTGTTGAGAGCAGAGCATTCACCACAGAGTTTACTATGAGCAATAATCCAGAACGCAGTGAAAAATCCGATTGGCTTTTAGTGGGCTTGCTGTTGAGCTAGCACAATGCTAACTTCAAAAATGGCCTTCAAAAATACACCATCCCTGCACAACTCTATTTGAGTCTATTAAAACAAGAGGAGGTGAGAGCGAGAAGCAAGAAACATCAGGAAGCAACTGCTCTTGTAGAGATTAGCATAGATGCTAACAGCTTCAGTAGCAGTATCAGATCTGAACTGTATTTCTTCATTAAATTAAAAACAAACAACACACTGAAGCATTTCTTCATAGGAAGGATATTTTCACTCCATGTTCGGCATGTTTTGGCAATATCCATAATAAATTTGATTGTCGGAATGATTGTCCAATCCCCTGCAAGATAGGTTTTTGAAAGGTTCAGCCCATTCCCAAACACTTTTTATGGGCTGTTATCCAGATGGACCTGTGAAATGTATTTAACGGTCCATCTGAGGGCACTGGAGGAAAGGGAGTCTGACTAAAAGAAGTAAGAAAGCATGGAAAATAATACAATTTCCTCAGAATCCTTTTTTGATTCCTTTATTTAGAGGACTTATTATATGTTGTCTTCTTTCTTAGGACTTGGTATTATGCATGTAACAGAGGTAGCTTTTTCATCTGAGGTCTGATACCTGACTATGTCACCTGAGGATATCCTAATTATTTACACTATAATCATGAAGTGTAGACACATACATAAAACATCACAACATCTCAACATTCTTTAAAATATTTCTTTTTATAGTATCTTCATCACAAATATGGTCTGGACTTCCGCTGCCTTCGTTATCCAGGGGTTATATCAGTTAATACACCCCCTGGAGGAGGAACGACAGGTATTACACAACTTATTGAACATAGGGATTCTCTCTGATATCAATATCTGCAAAATGTCATTAACTAAACCCCTCATGGTATCTGTCTTTACAGACTATGCAGTACAAATCTTCCATGATGCTCTCAGCACAGGTCACCATGAATGCTACCTGCGCCCTGACACTCGTCTCCCCATGATGCATATTTCTGACTGCCACCGCGCTACAGTCGAGTTCATGCAGGTTCCAGAGTGCCAGCTGTCTTTGCGGACCTACAATATCGCTGCAATGAGCTTCACTCCAGAAGAGGTGGCCCAAGAAATCCGCAAGCATCTCCCTCACCTCAAGGTTACCTACAATCCTGACTCTGTCCGTCAGACCATAGGTACTAATTCACACATGCAGTGCCAGGTTGATAAAAGTTTCAACCACATATTAATTAATGGGCCCTTTGAGTGGTGCAAAATCAAGCAGTGCATGTGTCTTTCCTATTTTTCAACTAACACAGGTGTCATTTTCATGTCCAGCACCGACTTGTATTTCAGTCAATGAAAAGATTTACTAAAAGTCAAAACTGGTTTGAAGTTGAAATGACTAAAACGGCAGCTTTATGTTTAGTTTTATGCATTTGGCAGTTTACTCACACAATTAATAAAATCATTTTAGGATAGTGATTGAATTACAGATCTTTTACTACCTGATATAAATCAATTTGCTCAATATATTTTTTCATGTTTTATTTCCTTCAGTATTACAGATGACATCTTTACATATTAAGATGTTATTTAAGAAAAAGTTTGATCTTTCAGGATAGCCCTTGGGGTTTCTATTTGGAAGGACTTGCAAAAATGCTTAAAGAGATCGCTCATTGTTTTGAAGTGGGGTTATATTACAGAAACAGAAACATGACAGAAAAAAGTTAATACTCTAGCTGCGAGGACTTTCATTTGATCTGGCCCTGTAGTGAGGGAACAAAATCAGACATAAGGCTGTACATGGCTGCGGATGGGGCCAAAATTAAGAGCACACTTAAAAAACATAGTGTAGGGGTGTACTAATCACATTCACAATGCTTACCCTCTTTTGCTTGCAAGCCTCTTTGATTTTGTGCTACTTTACTCCAGGTAAAAGGACACATATACCAGCTTCACTCAAAAATTAGAGGGTCAAGCTGAGTTTTTTCACCACGGGTTAACCCGCTAATATTTGGAAAATGACTCTTTCTGCACTGTCAGCAGACCCGGGTCTAATCAGCAGCAGTCGAGCTGCGTGGCTGTTTTATTCCTCTGGCGCATCAAGCTGATGTCATCACATTGATGGCATCATCAGGGTGACAAAGCAGGTCCACGCAAACAATGGAAAGGAGCATGGAGGTCGTGGACATGGTTTTCTTTACTTTGTACTTTTGTCCCTCTTTAAAAAAGTGTACAAACTCGGCACTGATGATACAAAGGTGGATGGAATTTGTTGCTGAGACGGCAAACAGTCATGTAAGTTACAGACAGAGGGTACAGGCGCGATGTTATGCAGTGGGGACGTTATGCCAACTTCATCTGTAAATTAGCGGGTTGACCTGGGTGTGATGTTCTCACTGAGGCTGGTTGGAGGCAAGCCACTTGCAGGGTCAATCGACCCAGTCTGAAAGGGGTTATATTCAGTCATTTCAGTGCGTAGAGGTAGACCCAAATGAAGAAGCTGATGCAAAAATAAAACATTGTAAATGTGCTTGTTGTCTTTAGTTTGTTTTACAGGGCAGCATGGGGGCACAGCAGGTAGTGCACATGCATGTGTCCCTGTACCAGTCTAGGCTTTTTTGTGTGGAGTTTGCTTGTTCTCCCCATGCATACATGGGTTCCCTCTGGGCTTCCTCCCAAAATCCAAAATGTGCTCATTAGATAAATTGGTGACTTTAATTTCCTAAGGTATGAGTGTGATTGGGGATGGTTGTCCATTTCCCCATGTGCCCTGCCTCTCACTCAATGTCAGCTAGAACAGGCTCCAGCCCCCATGACGCTGAAATGGATAAGCAGTATGGATATTTGACTGATGGCTGGATGTTTTAACCTGAATTTCACTAAACGGCATGCAGCTCTTGGCCCCATCTGCAGCAGTGTATAGCCTGGCTTCAGTGCCAGGTCTTTCCTTGAGGGAGCAATTCATCAAAATGTATTTGGCCCATTAGGCTACTACTGAAATGAAGCTCAAACCTCAAAAATATCAGACTTAATTATTGATTTTAATTCTGCTACATTTTAAGTGTTTTGAATGAAGGAAGTAATTTTTCTTTCTTTTTTTTTTTTTACTTGCAGCAGATAGCTGGCCTGTGAGGTTTGACGACTCAAATGCCAGGAGGGACTGGGGCTGGGCACCGGCCTTTGGCCTTGAGGAGCTAGTGTCAGACATGCTGCGCACCATCCGAGAAAAGAGGACCAGGGAGGGTTTGCCAGTCAGCTAGCAAAGGCCCCTGACTTCTCCTTGGCCTTTTTTCCAGCAAAATACTTTTTTCCACATCAGTTTTACAATTTGTCAACACATATCCTCTTTTCTTTGGTACATGACAAATATGAACCAGGAAATGTTTGTAAAGTAGGGTTTCTGAGTCGGCACTGTAACATTACAATGTGAAACATGACTCAACATGTGTGCACTCATTCACACATTTCTGTCTTTTTCAGGGAATCATAAACGTCAAAGTCAAAGCTGCTCTTCATCATCTTTGTTTTTAATTGTTATCACTGCAATTGGCATCACTTGATACTTAAAAGTGCTGCCTCAGATTTTTAAGAAGGGTATTTTTTCTTAAGTTTAAGAGATTTAAAGCTGTCATGTTAATCACACCCACTGTCATAATGTCTAATAAAGTATTTATTACAATGCACAGAAACTATACATTTACAGATGCTAATGTTTTACCTTCAGATCACCTGGAGTTTCTCACCATGTCTTCTCTATACTGTTGTCACCCATCAGATATTTTGTCTGCTTTATAAAAAATAACCTCTAGATCAAAAATACACAGTGTTAACATATCCATAACCAATGGTGTGGAATCTAAAAGTTAGCGCTCTTTATTTATTTTTAGCTGTGTGATTTTGGTTAGTCGGAAGAATAAATAACAAATATAGCCTTAATTACTGTAATTTACACTAAAATATGTATCCCAAAAATGCAGTGTGTATTGAATCAGACTTGGAATAATAAAAATGTTCATGTCCAGATTGCAAGTATGCTTGTAAAGTCTGATTTCCATCTATTCTACATGTTGAATAAAGAAGGATTACCACAAATGAGTGTTTAATTGTTTTGTCAGTAATGGTGCTGTTAAGAATAGTAAGATTATGCTGGTAAGAAGGAATAACTGAGACATTTACATGTTTGTCTGTTTTAAATTCACAATATTTTTAAAGAAAGTGATTACCCTTTTCATTTGAATAGATTTATATTTTGTTTTTCATTGATGTACATTAATCAGATTCAGAATAAACTAAATGTACAAAATATTTTTAATTCAAAATAGGTTTTTTAATAGATTTAACTACACAGTAATTTATTTATGACTTGTTTGCATTAAACTGTACTTCCCATCTCTCGTGGGATCTAGTGGGGGGGGATAAAACCAAACATAAAGTAGATAATTGAATTATGTGTTTAAATTATTTTTTAGCATGTACTTTGGGGTGTTGAAGTAATGTTGGCTTGACACACACCAAATACACTTGCACTGCTATCTGGGTGTAATATTATTTTGATTGTTTGTGAAAAGGGCTGAAGAGCTGCACAATACAAATGTCTTTAGGAAACCATGAAGTAGTGTGGGGGCTCCTCCCAAACAATTATTGCATTTCTTCAAAATGTAGCTAGTGATTTTCCTAGGGCTGCACACCTCTGGACAGATACCTCTTTCTTTCTTTCTTTCTTTCTTTCTTTCTTTCTTTCTTTCTTTTCTAGTCCTGCCCCTTCCTTCAAATTAGATCACAGAAACAAAATTCTAATTACTTTGCTCCTGATTTGGTGGAGCCACTCTCCAAGTTTTGGGGGTCACAGATCTGAGGGCCCCTCCAACCATGGGGACTTCTGTGGCCTTTACCCCCCCAGTCGATAGTCCAATTCAGAGGGCCTTCATGCAAAAGTGCAGCAGCAAGATTCTACTATATTTACATCTAAAGACACTGACATCAATTCTGCGAGACCATAACAATGTGTCATTTGATAAGGCAATACGTCTTGACAGGTTATCCTCTGAAAGTGCCACAAAGAGGTTATGCTATACTTACATGTAACCCTAATTCATCCTGCTGTTTCAGGTCATAACATTTACCCCTCTGTGGCATTTTGCCTCCACATGGGGTAACATGTTGACCCCCTCCTTGGAGAGAAGAGCACACTGGCTTGGTGGGAGACAGGAATGCTGTAGGTGAGCGTCCTTGCCTTTTTGTATGTGGGCGGACGTGCCTTCTCTGGGGACAGAACAAAGAAGGAGTCAAATCATTCTCCCCAATCTGCCTTCAGGACTTTCACATTGGAGAGGAAACATAACAGAAGGTAAATATTACGCCTTGGCAGCATGATTTGGCCTGATGTGATATACCAAAGTGTATCTTCATACATCATACAACACAATTCATTAGTGTTTGATAAAAATATACTCCTTACTCTTACTCCTATTGTAATACCCTCTATGAAGACATAAATAATAAGTATAATGACATAAATTAGGAATTGTAGATGGATGTTTGTAAAAAGCTCTGACTGAATTTAATGAGAAAATATGACAGTCAAAAAAAATATCTGAGGAAACTGCTCTGCCAAATTTGAATGTAGGTTAGTGTAATGTAAAGGAGTTAAATCTATTTCCAAGAGTGAAATAAATCAAAAACTGTCTGATATTTACCATCATACCTGGACTGTTAATCATTACTGTTTATTTATCTAATCCACAGCACTTTACTGACTGAGTGCACTTTAGGGAGAGTTGTCAGATTTTATAGCTTTGGGCATTTTGTGGTTGGTTCATTTTCACTTGTTCCATGACTTTTCCTGATTTTCCTAATTCCTGTATGAATTGTGCTGTCATGCACTAATGTGCTGATGTCTGCTGCAAAACAAATTTCTCTGGGTAATAAAGTTGAAGTTGAGTCATCGGGGGACAACAGTAATGCTTGTACACTAGTGGATCACCTTGGGACCCTCTGCACCGACAACACTGTAATGGTGATACGAATGTAATGATATTGGGAAAGTCTGACATGCCTCAAAGCGTTGCTCTGTTTCTAATGAACTAAAAGTCCAGGTTGACCCCCGTGCCCCCCTTCAGCCCCTCTACATCTAAAGCACAGGATGTCATAATCACTGCGTCCTCTGGGGGCGCGCGCTCCATCCGGATCCGGCGAGCCAGTGAAGACACACGTCCTCCTCTACAGCGCCGAGTTACAGCCATTATCTCCGATAATGGACGCGGGATTCTTCCGCGTAAGACTTTTACACTTGTTTTAAATATGTAGTACTTTGCTGTTAAATACGTAGTACCAGTTTGTCTTCTCTTTGAACGTTAATTTATAATATCAACCCTGGTAGACGGCCTAACAGCCAGAAACAGCACGGTTAGGGCTCCGTCTAGTAACCGGTAACAGGCTTCAAATTCGCATTAAGTCGTATTTTGACCTAGTTATGATAAGAAATAACGTGATTTTTAGGATTATTTACATTGTAAGGTGGCCTTAGGTTATACTGAATCACAAATTTCTTATTATTTTGCCCCGAACTAGTTGTTGATATCAACCTCCTCAGGAAGTAGACGAGCCGGTCTTGTTAGCATGTTCTGCCAACGCGTTAGCATTGACCAAAGATGGCGTCTGGGCGGTGCACCGCTCTGCCTCTGCGAGGAAGTCACGACAACGCAAACACAGGCTGTCCACTAAACAGAGTGTAGTTAGCTAAATATCTTTGTTATTGTCCAGTTAAGACGAGTACTAATGTGGCCAGTGTTGTTATGTTGCAGCGATTAGCCGTAGCCTCGTATGTTTCATTGTAGGATTAGCCATGCTGCAGGCCAAACTAACAGCTTATCTATTTGACAGCTCAGATGTTTTATGGCTCTGAACTCACGTGTGCTAATCTAAATGGTGTTTGAACTTTTCCAGCAGGTCAGACGTGTTGTGGTATTAGTCTTAAGTCTTGTTTATTTACATTAGTTGCCTCTCACGATCCACACATCCAGCCGAGAGAGAAGGGATTTAAAATAGTCTCAATCGGCCAACTTACCAAGGGTCTTCTTTAAATATTTCTAAAAGTGTGTGTTCACTGTTCAACGCAGTAAGTTTCGATTTCTGATGTCTCTCTCTAGGGCACAAGTGCGGAGCAAGACAATCGCTTCAGCAACAAGCAGAAGAAACTGTTGAAACAGCTGAAGTTTGCAGAATGTCTGGACAAGAAGGTATGGGATCACATGTAGAATAACTCTCCCTGTTGGTTTTTACTAAGATCCCCTCGAAAAAGAGTCACTTTGAAAAAAAAGGTCATGATGGCATTGCCGTTGTAAGAGGATGTTGTGTGTTTAATTAACGATGTGATATCTAGAATTCTTAAAGAGACTGTGAGGATTTTCTAAGTAATTACAAAAAAGTCTCACTTTTAGGTGTATGCCTGATGGAAATACACACTTATTGATGAGTTTTATAGCATCAAAATAGGTTATCTATAAATGCTATTCCTTAGCCTTCCGTTTGGGTCGGACAGGGCTGGACTGGCCTGTATACTTAACTTCCGGAACAAGACAATTAAAACTAGAGCAAATTTATATTATTTTATTATTTATATTACACGTCTTAGAGCACCGGGCTGTAAGTAGCGATAAATAGCCGGCTACAAAACTATGGTACTAAGTTTTCCGAAATTTCCTTGTTGTCACGAATCAAAAACTGCCGCTAGGTAACTAGAAAGAGATACATTACCTCGTCGCTTTGCATCCTGTAAGTTGTTGAAAAAACGAAGTTGTAAAGCATTGAAGAGCTCTGATTAAGGTCCTTATTGTATTTATTAGCCTCAAAACAAGTACACGCTGTGGATTGTAAATGTCTGTGGTGCGTTCCAGTTGTAGTCAGAAGTAGGAATTTTGAGCTCCAAGTAGGAAACTGGAACGTCCTCCGAAGTCGGAATTTCCAACTGGGAACTCGGTGAAACCTCGCCACCCCCGAGTTGACAATCGAAGATGGATGCCCCCAGTGTGAACAGTTATTTAGCTCCTGTAATAATCAATTTATTTGCACTTCTGACTGGGGTGTGTCGCTCTAGATCAGCTGTATACATAATATTGTTAGACTTATATTTACAAAAATGCTGCCATAGTGATAATCACATTCTTCATGTGGTATTTGTGAACAACAACGCAGGGCGTGCTAACAACAGCTAACTATAGCCTGGTAGATCGGCATGGTTTTTTTCAGATTTTAACTGGAACGCTGATAACTCTGAGATGATGTCACTCCCAGTTCTGAGGTTCCTGGAACGCAGCATTACGACAGTCGCCGTGCGTGCTCATGGGTAGCAGAGTCTTTTACGTTGCCGGCAACAGATTCTCCTCACAGTCCCTTTAAAGTCTGACTTTAAATTTGAATTCACTGCTAGGACAAATGCTTGTCAGAGTCTGTGGCATAACCAGGCTTGTTTATCAGTGGAAATGCCTTTTATTCAAAGGTCTTTCTACGTCATGTCTTGTACCGCTTTCACGCTAAAATTACCGAGTAGACGCAGGTTTTTTTAAATTCGGGTTAACCTGCTAACAATCAGCAAGTGAGTCTTCCCACTGCCATCAGACCTTCGTCTAATAACCGACAGGTGAGCTGCATAGGTTTTTTTATTCCCTCAGTGCATCAAGCTGATGTCATCACATTTGGCCCTTTTCCACTAGCACGTCTAGCCCTACTCTACTTGGCCCTACTTGATTTGCAGCGTCTTTCCACTAGCCCGGTACCTCCTCAAACAAGCTAGTTTTAGTACCTACTCCGCTCTGGTTCCAAGCGAGCAGAGTCGATACTAAAAGATGACGTCACCGACTGCCAGCTACTGATTGGTCAAACAATGTCGTCATCGATGAGTCATGAGCACGACGACCTAGCATGCTAGCGGTAGCTACCGTAAGCTTACCCTCATACGTCTTTTCTTTGCTGCTGGATTGCTCTCATCCTCGGCTTCATTCTGATGTATAGCCTCCAAAACTCTCCTGTGCTTCTCAAGGGGTATTTCTTCTTACCACCTGCAGCCTTTTCCTTCTTTCCTTTTTTACTCGATTTGTGACAAAAAGCCACAGATTGTTGTGTCGTGCTCAAAAAGTCCTCACTGCAGAGCTGCTCAGCAACTCTGCATCCCGTTGGGCAGGCGACTAGGGCTAACGGAAAAGCAGCACAAGGCGAGTAGAGTAGAGCCGGGTAGAGTCGAGTAGAGTAGGGCTAATGGAAAAGGGCCAATTGATGACATCATCAGCGTCATGAAACACAACCATATAAACAATGGAAAGGAGGATGGAAGCAGTGGACATGTTGGTCAACTGACGCAGATGGAATTTGTTGCTTAGATGGCAAAGAGTCACACAAGTTACAGAGAGAAGGCAGTCACGGTATGCCGTGGGCACCTTGGTTGCATCTGGTCTGAACACACCTTAAGGTCAAGCCCTTCAACAACTTCTAACTGAATTAGACAGAGAGAGACGGGGGCTTGTTTCAAAGTATGATAAAGAGACATTAATGAAGACAGATATTTTATTAGTTCTTACCTCTTCATTGAATGCTTCCATGTCTGGAAGTTCAGCATGCTTGTGTTCCTTCACTGTCCTCCAGTTGCACACATCCTGCAGTCAAATGTATGTTTACATTTATGTCCATAGCCAAGCGGTTGAGTGCATGGGAACAAGCTTTAACCACAAGTTTATCCCAAATTGTACTTTTTTTGTTCATCACAGCATGAGCAGGGAGCCTGTGCGCAGAGTCTGTGCAGCCAAGCTCAACGGCTGGATATGCAAAGATCTGGTCATCCTGTCAAAATGAAAGCCCCTTCAGTTCCCATTATTCAAAAGTTGGTTGTGAAATTGTCTGTGGCCTCATGATTTTACCAGAGTTATCTTCACACATTGAGAGCAGAAGGCTCCTTCACGTTAGCTCTTTGGTTCACACCACCATAGATCAGTGTTAACACACAGGTTATGATGTGTTACTTTTGTTTCTCACTGGAGCGTTTGATTGCCTGCTTCTCCTTCAGGTGGACATGACCAAAGTGAACCTAGAAGTCATCAAGCCTTGGATTACTCAGCGAGTAACGGAGATCCTCGGATTTGAAGATGACGTCGTCATAGAGTTCATATTTAACCAGCTTGAGGAGAAGGTAAAGTTTTTAATCGTATGTGCCTGTGTCTTTATTTGTTTTATTTCTTCAAAGCTGTCATAATTTAAAGGGATTTTTAAGGAAGAATATAAGCACTTAATTGAACAACCTAGTCACATTTGAATGGGTAAAGTAGCAGTAGGTATAAAGTGATTTTATCTGAGATAACCATGTTTTGATGTTATGTGAAAAAGTGCCTTCATTCAGCAGTCTTCTAATGATGATGTGATTTATGATTTAAAAGGCCTGAACCAATATGGATGTTATACCTTGCATCAGAAGTATAGCACCAACACCTAATTAGCTCTCTCCTGAGCCCAAAGTCACTGAGCCCAACTCTCCCTTCATGATGCAGTGTGTGGTTTGAGGTGAGTTATAAGCAGGGATTACCAATATCATGTCAGTAAAAGCAACACCATGCCTTAATTTTGTTCTCCTTAGATACTTGCAGTGCATCATATAACCAAGAAGAGCCTGATAATCGAAATGGTTGAGTACAGGCCAGATTTAGTGATATGCTACTGCCTATTTTGAAGAATATTACAAACCCTTCCAGCATTCATTAACAAAGACTTTGAGGGGAAATTAATATCAAAATGAAGTTATAATCACTGCTAACCTCACAGCTATAGCTCTCGGTCACTTGGACCTTTGGTAGATGAGGTTGAAGTGCCTCCTGCAGCACTTTTGACCACACGTAACTGTGTTGCACGAGTGTCATGAACACCCCGCTTCAGGTGACTATACATCACTGTAGTCAGCAGAGAACCCCAATATCTGGAGATCAGCAGTGGGTTGTGAGTTTTTCATTAATATGTACAGTAGACTCTGACAGCCTCCAACATCTATGTTGGTTGGGGCCAGATGTTTGACGTTAGTGTGTTTAATTTTGCTTCAGTTTCTTTTACAAATCTGACAAGTTCTTTTCCTGCATTGGTCATGTTTTTTGGCCATAGCATTCATCCTGCCATTTCAGCTGTAATGCTGAACAATACTGATGTAGTAATTTATTAGAATGGAGAAAATTACACATTTTTGCCCACAGGCTGTCCGCCCTGTTACAAAAATGACTTCTCATAAATAAATAAAAATAATGATGAAATCATAAAATTTGTATGATTAAATAACAGTAATGGGTATGTCAGTGTCAGACCACTTAAAATGTCTAGCCAGTGGGTATTTCTATTGCAAAGTTTGCTTGTGTAGCAGGGATTGGTAGAAACCAACATAATGCACACGTAAGACTAGTCCAAGCAACACCCCATAGTTAAATCATTAAGTTTTTGTTTAATGTTCATGAACTTTCTTAGCATACTAACAACCTTGTTTTTAGTTGAATAATGGGATATGTGAAACATGAGTATTCTATGTTTTCTTTTTTTAGCTTTTCATTTGTATTGTTTTTTTTGGGGTGGGCAGATAAGCTAAGTTTAAAGGGTTCTGTTACATTATGGTAAGAAATGGGATTTAATTGAGATTATGGTATCTCATAATTGTTGAAATAAAAGTCAACTGTTGTGTAACTGTGTACTCATTATTGCTTGTTCGTCTCTTGCAATTTAGATAAATGATATAACATTAAGCTCAAGGTGGTTGAGTCTCAAGCAGTAGGGAGGCGGAAGCAAGCCAAGGGAGCTCCGTGCCCACTGATCCCACGGGACTCACTGAAGACACCGGAACTGTACTTGCTGTGTTGGGTTTTGAAGCACTCTGTATTGTGGCTATTTGTTTACCTCCTGAATGTGTAGACTGTGGGGAGACAAGAGAAGATGGACTGGGTAGGGATATAGTATGTGAACTAGTTCACACTGAAAAAATCTTGTAGTAACAAAATATTTTTGTTATTGGAGTTTGTTTTTATCAATTTTTACATCTGAAGAATGAATCAGAAATCAAGGTAAAAGCAACACTGCATGCAGTTGTATTCCACTAGATAAGTCTCCCCTCAGCTAGCTCACATTCTCAGTATCAAGAGTTTGTGAGTATATCAGTCATGTCTTACTTTGATAGGTTAATGGACCCAGATTTGTTTAGACATACTTGACAGTGTTAAATATTATTAGTGGTTAACTACATAGTGACAGGAAAAGTTAGTAAAGAACTAGAAGGTAGGCAGTCCCCGATGTGGGACCCTACCTCCCCCTGCCATGCTGCCTTCCATTATTTCAATTTCGATGTTTTTTTTTCTCTCCTTCCTTCGTATGTGTGTTACAGCACCCAGATAGCAAGATGATGCAGATCAACCTGACAGGCTTCTTGAACGGGAAGAATGCCCGGGAGTTCATGAGGGACCTGTGGCCCCTTTTGCTGAGTGCCCAGGAGAACATTGCAGGCATCCCCTCTGCCTTTCTGGAACAGAAGAAAGAGGAAATTAAACAGAGACAGGTATGCCTTTCACAAGGTTTAGTTGTGAGCTGAAAGGGAGAGGTTGGTATTTAAGTGGTGCTGTTTGAGATAAACGTTAAAAGTAAAAACATGTACAGAGACACAGAATCAACAAGTAAGGTAGGCTGCACATTACTGCTGTAATGCCAAAACCTCAGAGTAGATTCAGTACATTTGAGATTAAAGCTAGCAATAAAATTCTATATTAAGTTGATTGTATGTAGCAGCTTGCTTTTAGAATGCTATTGGTACAGGTCCTGCACCACGTTACTAATAAGTCCTGCCCCTTAAAGTGTTTGGAGGTTGAACCAAAACAAAGCAGCTTGCTGGCAAAAAGGTTAAGCGTGGAATGTGTCCATTACAGTGTGTTCAAAACTGCAATCCTGCTTTTATCTTTTTGTCTTTAGCTTATTCAGCATGACAGTTACCAGCTGCTTGAAGTTTCTGTTCCCTAATACAATAATAGAAAGCTTAGCTCCCATGTTTGTTCTCTTTTCTTTTGACATGAACCTCATACAACCCCACTTCAAATAACTGAATCTCTTAAAGGGATGTCGTGGACTTTGTCACTGGCTCCCACTAAGAGTGATGGCAGTGCCAGTGAGCCAAGACTGGTGCAAAAAGTTGACAATGTCTTTGTAAAATGGATCACAGAAGCTCTCAAACATCCAGTTGCTAAATGTGATCAAATTCTTTTGATCACATTTAGCAACTGAAACAACAATATTGAAGGAAATGATGAATATTGAAGTAAAAATGTAACATTTGATTTTGTTTCTCCCATTATTTGATTTTTTTAAAGATTGAACAGGAGAAGCTTGCCTCTCTGAAGAAGGTTGATGAGGACAAGAAGGATGTCAGAGAGAGGGCTCAGTCAAAGAGTCCAAGGAGGTAAAGAAATGATCATGTATTACACTGAAGTCAGAAGTTAATTTATTTCAGAACTGAACAAGTTCATCTCCTTCAACTTCTCCAGGCGGAAGACGAGGTCGCCATCACCACGGAGAAGGTCACCAGTGAAGCGGGAAAGAAAACGCAGTGCATCGCGCTCCCCTAGACGTAAACCCAGCCCAGTTGGTGGCAGTTCACCCCCTCCGCCTCTGATGCAGCTGCCCACAAGACCTTTGGAGCAACTTGTTGAGCCAGAAGCTTCAGAACAGCGAACTATGCCAGAACTAGTCATCCAAGAAACTTGCACATCTCGGTTAGTGGAATGCATTACTTCAAATCTAACATTTTGTTCCAGACTGCAGGTTTCTTTCACAGGGTAATATATCTCTATGTTGAATCCACTGAATTCTAGTCATTGATGTTTTGCCTTCTGAAAGTTCTCTTGTGGTCTGTCAATGGCATTAGTCAGGATCATTAAACTGAAATGGAAAGTGGGATTAATGAAAACAAAGGCCTATCCAAAGTGATGTTATGTAGTTTTTGTTAGGTGGTAATATTTCTCCAGCTTGAGATGAAAAATGACTTATTGCTTAAAAATGTGCTTGTTTTTGTTCTCAGTAGTGAGCAGCTTGTGGAGGTGTTGAAATCAGACTCTGTGCCTGAAGTCAAAGAACCAACGCCAGAGAAGGTTCATAAGAAGGAGGAGAGGCCGAGGTCCCGGGAGAAGGAAAAGGAGAGCAGGAGGGAAAGGCCACATCACCGTTCACGTTCCCATTCCCGCTCTCGCCGGCGACGCTCTCGCTCCAGGTAGTTCTCAGTAAATTGGTACTGAGCTTGTCTTCTCCAGTCCAAACATAACATTATTTGTAATTTAAATTTTTTTGTGTATTCTGTGGGGCTTTGATAACGTCAGTTGTAGTTTAGTATTGTCTTTACTGCAACTGATGTGTTTTGCCTTTTTTTATGTGTTTGTTGTTTGTGGAAACTCAAACTGTGCCGCTGCCTATCTTAAAAAAAACAAGGGCAGTCGATACAGTGGCAGACCAGGTATAAATGGAGACAGAAAATGCCTTAATGGTCCCTGTGACACTTGCACAGAGGACCACAGTCTTGTAGGACTGGCTCGCATAAATACAAGAAATCGGTGAAGTGTGCAAATTCCAAGAGTGAAATACTAATTGATAATCCTCATTAAACTGACTGTGAGCAGCCTCTTCATGTTTTTTTGTTGACATCTTCACCATGCTATGAGTCGATCTTTAAAAGTTAAACTTACTTTTTGCTCTTTGCACTTTCAGATCCTATTCACCCCGTAGAAGAGCAAGCCCCAGGAGGAGAATATCCCCCAGGCGAAGGAGTCCCCCCAGACGTGGTCCCCCTAGCTCCAGACACAGACATAGGCGTTCTCCTGTACGCAGGTCAGTCACTGCAACCCACGTAGTTAAAGAAACGATACTCAGCCTTATATCCCCTCTTTCCTGTTTTTATATTCTTACATATCAGGCAATTGTGACGATTCCTGCAAAGCAGATGATGTGTGGCCAGCTCAGCTCTTTAAGAAAGTTATTGTGTTTATTTCCACCAGGAGGCGCTCTCGTTCTGCTTCATCCTCCAGCAGCTCCTCTGGGTCTAGATCACCGAAAAAAGCAATGAAGAGAATTTCCAGCACACCTCCCAGGAAGCAAGTCCATCATCTGGACACTTCCATTAGCCCTGCAGGGAAGGATAGGCGCTCCCCATCACCGCGGGCTAGAAGAGGCAGAGGGTCCGCATCACCAGCAAGATCATCTGGTACGATCTATCAGTTATTTTCTTCATCTTTTGAGAATAATTTATACCTCAACTAGGATCCACTTTACAAATTCATCTCAGCAGAGGTGTCTGGCTTTGTAATCCAGATTCCTAGTTTCAAGTTTGAGTAAAGGTCCCATGTCCTTTAAAACAGATTTCCTTCTATTATAATGTTGTGAGAAGAGGCTTAGGGAGCAGAGCATGATATTACTCATCTCTCAGTTCATAGAGAAATGGGTCATGCCTTTTAAAAGAAAATCTCATTTTTTGGGGGGGTTTATGATGTAATGGTGATACAGCCTCAATCTACCCACTCAACAGGTAGACAGGACTGTTTTGAAAGGCCTCTCTGCGGCCTGTAACCCCTCAGATGAGATATAATTTGGGCAACCAATCAACACAGAGTGCATTATCATAGCCTGTTTTAGCCTCCCTACTACTTTTACTCAACTTACATCAAATCCTTCCTTAAAGACTCCATGACATGATGTAGATAGTCAGACACACCAGAATACTGGGTCTTTGAGCTTAACTTCTGTGTGAGGTAGTTTACAAGCACCAGCTGATTTTTTGGCATTCATGAGTTCATCTTACGTTCTTGGTATCTTGTTTCAGGTTTAAAGCGGAAAGACAGAAGAGGAGATTCACCACCTGATAATGTAAAGCTCAGACATTCTGAGGTATCAGAGTCAGGTAAGCATTTATTACGTCTGTACTAAGAACTAAAATGGCCTCCAGTTCTGAGGCACCTGTCCACTTTGCCAAGGTTATCAATAGGAAGGGGAGAAGAAGAAACAGGAGGGAAGTCAGACAGGATCTCTCCTAAAAAGTATACCTGTTCAGGATCTGTCCTGAATATTCTGACTTTGTATTCATTTTTCCCAAACATCTAAAGTTATTAAATCACTATGTTTGCAAATCACTAGTGTTTACATTTGAGTCCAAAGACCCTGTTCCATTCCCCTCATATTGACACTACTTATAATTCTCCATTGTTCACTAACAAAGTTAATTTGCACTGAGATGTGCTGAAATTGTACAAAAACTCAAGCCACAGGCAGATAACCTTTTTTTCCCTGTAATACCACTCTTACTCATGGCAGTCTGTTTCACTGGTTCTACAAACAATGATGAGACACCTCATGCTCTACATTTCAGACGAGGATAAAAATGAGAAAGGGGCAACAGCAGATTCCGTGCAGCAGCGACGTCAGTATCGCAGACAGAATCGTCAGTCGTCTTCAGGTTATAAGCGTTTTTATCCCCTCATGTCCTCCCTCATTCTTTACCCTCTGTTTGATAAAGTCTCTGTCAATGCCATCTTGAACTCATTTAGTCATGGACTCCTCAAGCAGTCCCCTGACCCTAACTTTGGCGTGTTTTTCTAACCCCATACACTTTGGCTACACAAACAGCTGTTGATGCCCTTTGTCTGTTTTATTCCAGACACAGGGTCTTCCTCCTCAGATGACGATGCGCCCAAGAGGCCAGTGGCAGGACCGGGCGCCAGGAATGGTGATGTCAGAAGAAGACGCAGCCGAACCCCGTCTCCACGGAGGAGACACAGAGACATCTCTCCCAGGTCAGACAGTGAAAACAGTCTTTTTCCATCCAAAGTGTAGGAATTAATGGAAGACTAAAATCCAAGTCAGGCTTTGAAAGACCTTGTATCTCAGAGCTGCTACAGCTGTACCACAAAATAAAAAGAATGAACCAAGAGCTGGCTGTAAACAAGCTATGCTTGTGCTGGAGGATGAGACTGGCCAGTGTGAAAGGTCCTTGCATAGAACCCGATCTTCAGGTCTCATGAGCCTCCTGTTTGGTCTTTAAGCTTTTTGATGTAAGAGTGGGGTTGGTCATGAGGTTACACCAGCTTTTAAATTGATCGCTGTGCAAGTTGTGAAGGTGAACAGCATGCTTTGGTAACTGCAGATGAAACTAAGCCCTCCCACAGTGGGCCTGTCATTGGAACAGCTGTACTGCAGGGGGTCCCAAAAACTTGTTTTGCTTTGATTTGAACCTTATTAACAAAATTATTCAAATTTTTGTCAAAACTCACTCTGTTAATTTTAATCCATGTATTCGATCATATGCGATCATATCATATAACATATAATAGGATGTATAAGCGGACATTATTCCAGCTGTATCCTTTTCATTCACTTATCAAACACAAAACACTGCAGCTGATGCCCTGCAGCAGCATCATCTGTGAGTTTACCGCGGTCCGTGTAGGCGGAACTAATGTCCTCGCTGACTAATGTTTCCCACACCGACATGGATTGTTCCTCTGTAGTCCGGATGAATAACTGTCTGTCGAGGGTACCGTCACACGTGCACACACCTACTGATTTTTACTTTTACATTGCACAACAAGCTATGTGATAGTGTGAAAAGCGGCTGTCGCATTGCGGAAGGGTTAGCCCTGCCCCATTGCGGCTGTAAATTGACTTTGCATGGAGAGTGATCGCCGAGGTAGTACAAGTACCGGTGTGAATGCAGCATAAGGATGCATGAGCTGTATGAAACAATTTTTTGTGCTTCATTTCTGCATCTAATCATATCCAGCTTCTTAATACACTGCAGGCAGGAGCAGACCCTGAAATACACACTATTTAAAAAAAATATTAAAACAACAGTGAAAGCCAGCCATTGTAGGATTTTGGGTTTACCTTGCGTGGTGTGTCATGATGAATACAGAAGAAGGACGGTCAGGGATGTGTCGAGACTGCCCTACAGTCTTGTTGAGTTTTATTTTATCCTGCCTTCTTAGATTTTCTTTGTTACATTAGAAATGTTGTCCAATTAGAGCACAAAGAGCTTTGTAGGCCTGACATTCATGGATGTAGATGAAAGGCATTTGTTGTTGCTGTTAGATGAATTAAACAGTAATAGAAACAAGCTAACATCTCCTTCAATGTCTTGTTTCATTAGGCAAAAGTTGAAGTAAAACTGATGGTAAAACCTACATAGACACTCTAACCATCAGTGAGTGATTGTGAGAGGGAGTGAATTGGTTGATGCCACCTGTGGTGTAAAGTAGCTTTGAGTAGTCAGAGACTAGAAAAGCTCTATATAAGCTCAAGTCTATTTACCATTCTCTCCTTCAGAAAAAGACGTTCTCCATCCCCTGTACGTCGACGTCGTTCCCCGTCTCCCCCTCGTCGTCGCAGGTCTCCGTCTCCTGCCAGGAGAAGGTACGGACGCATTCATTATGTGTCCTCTACATGTACACCTTATTTAAAAGTATTGTTGTTTAACATTTAATTTTGTTCTCCTCAGGTCTCCTTCCCCACCACCACGCCGTCGCTCTCCATCACCCAGAAGATACTCCCCTCCTATCCAGCGCCGTTACAGCCCCTCACCTTTGCCTCCTCCGAAGAGGAGGATGTCCCCATCTCCAAAACGCTCCTCTCCAGGGCCCAAAAGACGGGTCTCTAGGTCTCCCAAGCGCAGAAGTTCTCCTTCACATAGGAGACGAACACCTCCATCATCCTCATCTCCACCCAGACACAGGAGGAGCCCAATGCTGCACTCAGGCAGACCAGGCCGGGATGCAAGATCCCCCATGGCAGCAGCCAGTCGCCTTTCCCCATCTCCTGCCAATCGTGGTCGCACTGCTAAGAGTTCACCAAGTCCACAGAGACGGTATAAAACCTCCAGCAAGTCTCCGTCAGACCAGCAGAGGCAGCAGTCACCTTTACACAGCAGCAAACCCATCCGCAGAGTGTCCCGCACTCCCGAGCCACGGAGCAATCAGAGGTAGACAAAGCAGTCGCCACCTGTTTTGATTTGAACGATGTCATTATAATGAAGTTGTACCTTATTTAACCGGGGGTCTCAAACTCAAATTGATCGGCAGCCACCTCTGATCTACTCCTTTCAGACTGATCAAAAAACCTGTTTAAATCTGATGACAGTCGACTCCTGGCAGCAGTTTGAAAGGGTTTAATTGGCATTTTAGCCCGGGTTGACTGACCCTGCAAGAGACACGGGTTTTAATCGGCTTGCTTATGATCAACTTCAGTGGTAACATCACACCCGGGTCGACCCGCTTACTTACGGATGATGTCACCATAACATGCCCTCGGCCTTAAATCTTACCTGTCCCCTTTGTCTGTAACTTACATGACTCTTTGCCATCTCCGCAACAAATTCCATCCGCCTTTGTGTCATCATTGCCGAGGTTTGTACATATTTAAAGAGGGACAAAAGTACAAAGTACAGAAAAATGTGTCCACGACCTCCACGCTTCTTTCCATGATTACGGTTGTGTTTCATGGTACTGATGATGTCATCAGCTTGATGCGCCAGAGAAAAAACACAGCCAAGCAGCTCGTCTGCTGTAGATCAGACCCAGGCCTGCTGATAATGGGAAAGAAGTCACTTGGCGATTGTTAGCGGGCTAACCCGTGTTGACCCGCTAATTTTAGTGTGAAAGAGGTATTATATAGGATACTCTCATTTTGTGAGGGTTCTGTTGTCCATAGAAGAGTAAAATATTAAAGTCAGAATGAACTGCTGCTAACGTGATCGTTAAAAATACTCATGTACACTCAGATTAAAAAGGCCTGATAAAACATGACTTTATGCATCAGGAGGAAAAATGACCCCACTCTAAATGTATCCGCTCACAATCCCAGGAGTTTCTGCAGCAGCTGAAATGATCCTTTGTGGCTTTGAGGAAAAGATTTGAAGTTTGTCTCACTCTCCCCTCTCTCTGACAACGTCCTTATGTATAATCCCACAATGATTCTCAAGATTATATTCCTTAAAATTGCTTTTGTCCTTGAATATCAGGCAGGTAGTTTAACTGAAATCCACAAAATGTCCTACAGTGGTCCAATAAGGGCATAGTGCACTGGCCTGCAGCCAACAACAGATGCTGCAGATGCCTGTACTCAAAAACTTGAGGCTGATTGACATGCCCAAACATGATTGATTAATAATTAATTTAGGCCGATAAAAGTACTTTAAGATTATGGTATTATTTTCAAAATTACACTAAAGAAACATGACGTTGTGTAAAAATGTGATTCAAAAAAGTCAAAAACAGGCCGGATTGTCTTATTATTTGGGCTGGGAGTTTGAGACCCCTCTTTTGAACACTAGAAGCTGTTTGTCTACTCCATGTTCTGTCCACCCATGTGTCATCCATGGACTCTTCACAGGTCATCTTCAAGTCCACAGCCAATGAGAAGAGGATCATCTCGATCCAGATCTGTGTCCCCACAACCAGCAGCTCAGAAACGTCCAGCTCCAGCCTCTGCCTCTCCCTCCCCATCTCGTTCAGCCAGTGGTTCTCCACCACCAGTCAAAAAACCAAGCAGTGGCTCCGGCAGCCAATCCCCAAGCAAGGTTTGTTTTCAGCCGACTGAAGTTCCTGAATATTTAGAATTGGATTTATACACGTCTCGTCTCACGTCTTCTCCCGCTTATCCGTGGTCGGGTCGCGGGGAGGATTTATACATTCAGGGTCAAATTGGAGTCCATATAAACTTAAAAACATGAAATCTGGGTTGATCTACTAATCTAGTCACATTATTTTCTTTGCCTGAAGGCTTTTCTGAGCATTTCTGCATCAATCAGGGCCTTAGACAGCAGGGACGGGCAACTAGAGGGCCACATTGAAGTTGTCCTTGATGCCCAGTGGGCCATGTTTTTGTAATTTAAAGGCACTGAAAGACATGTAGCTGTCATAAAAAGTGACTTTATCACTTCAGCAATGCTTGATCTTTCAAACTAAACACAGAATTCAAGTCAGCTACTTCTTATTGCAAGTAACAGAGCATTTACTTAACTCTTATTCTGATTCTTAAAAAGCATGTGAAGAAGGTTTCACAGAATGATTACAGCTCTATTTTATTGAAAATATTTGCTGTCATTTTTCCCTGGCAGATTATGTTTGCTTCTCATTGTGAATGTTCTGTTTTTTCTCCATTTTAAACTGACCGAAGGGTTGCATGTGGCCACAGGACCACCAGTTGCCCACTGCTGTTTTACAAGACCACTTAATTACCTCTAGCCTCTATTGTTTGCTAACAAAACAAAATATTGCTGTTGTGTAAATATGAAGTTTATGACCACAAAATAAACATTAACATCATCCCATCACTGATGCATTGTAAAACTTACATTGTTAAACATTAACTGGAAATATTGCAAAAGGAAGCTCCATCCTGGTACCTGTCCATTTAAACATGAGATGGTGTGTTTTGGTTTCGATTCAAGGCTTTGTGTTGATTTGTTCTTACAGAATTCTGATGTGGATGGAACCGGGAAAAAGAAGAAAAAGAAGAAGGAAAAGAAACACAAGAAAGAGAAGAAACACAAGAAGCACAAGAAACACAAGAAGGAGAAGAGTGGTGGACCTGTGACTGTGGATGGACCAGAGCCCCAGGCCGTGGAGGAGGATGCAGACTCGAAAAAGGTATGTACGTAAATCCTATTTTCTTCAGCACGACATTACTAAAGCCTCTGTTTTCACCTCATGGGCCACAGCTGGCCCTCTTTTTGTGGCCGGCATATGACTAATTCACATATTCAAATCTGTTTTCATTCTGGCCTTAAAGGGATGCAAACATTTTCTCCTCAGTCGTGGTTCCATGACAAGCAGAAAGACACTGTTCTTTTGACTGTGTGTTCAGTAACAAGGAAAAGATGGGCAGAGCTTGCCCATTGCTCGTTAGCTTAAACTCCACCATTTCAAAATTTGCAGGCAGTTTGCGTTTAAAAGTGACTCATAAACAAATGGCTCACTCACAACACTTAAAAAGAGCTGTTCAACAGACTCGACTGGTTCTCGAATGTCACATCTCTATTGCAAACCACAGCAGAAGTAGGTCAACAAAGCAAAGTCTCTGTTTAGGAGCAGAAGATAATATGATGATTGTAGAAGATAACTTAACAATGTGGTAAAAAAAAAATGAAAGAGTCAAAACAAGCACAAAGGACCGTTTAGAGTTGTTGTATAGAGTCTGCAGTAGGCAAGGCAGGTTAGCTAGACCTGTTGACTCCCAGAGTTTGAGCTGAGCTAACTTACAGTGGTGACCTTTGGCCATCTCTTTCTTGTACTGCACGCAGAGACAAAAGAATGGTGTCCATCTGCTTGTCATGGACTCAGGTGTGAGACAGAACAAGAAAAAAAAGAAAATGTTGGCATATCCCTTTATGGTCTGTGCCAAAGGTCATCGCTTTTCATTTCATTACAGTAGTAACACATGACAAACGCTTTGCCAGCCTCTGAAAGTAAATACAGTAACACAGAAGCAAGCAGAGTGAAGCATGGTGGGAGAAACAAGGGGGTTGTTGAAAAGCTGGCACATTGAGATTTAGAACAAATAAATAAGATTTAATAATGCAGTAATGAAGGAGCCATAGGCAGTTTAACACAAGTGTTTATTTTTCAGTCTTTTGTTCATTGGGTATTAGGGATGTAAAGACATGAAAATGTCATATCAGGGTTATTGTGACCAAAATTATCACTGTTATCATTATTATCGCGGTGCTGTTGTAGTGTGCTCAAAGTGTTCAAGAAGTATTTTTACACAGAATTAAAATCATTAAACCCCTTTAATATTATAATCATAACACTTCTTTTTTGTCAATAAATGTGTCAAGAAATGCCCTTTGAGTACATTTTTTACCCTTCTTTCATGAGAAATAAAAGCAAACAAGTCTAGCAAGTATTTGTCATCATTATGTAATAAATGCTTAAACTGTGTGTAATTACAAGAAAAAAAACAGATATAAACTTTAAACAGAATTCTCTTCATAAACAATTTTAAATGAACATGTTCAAAATTATGAGACAGCCAAAAATAAATGTAACCTGTTTTTCATACACTCACATTAGTGTCCATGTTACAGCTCGTTGTATTGAACATGTCCAGGTCTTTTTATTTTTTGTTTTACTGACGATAGTCCCTGAAGCAATTAGCCCCCTTCATGACTCTCCTCTGGTGTCCCCTTTCAATGACAGTTCTCCTCGACATCTCTTTTAATATTCACAAATTATGATTGATTAAATCCATAAAACACGAACTTTGATAGAAAAAGACGATCTATTTCAAAATATGGCAAATACGTGGCAAAGAACGGCAAGACCACACTCCAGAATGATCCTAATGCTTTTAATTACAAGATTTATACATTACTTAGACAGAAAATTCTGATAACCACCTGTTATTCACTCAGGTATGGCTCTCTGAATCTTATCTCTCTCTTTCTCTATCGCTCTGTACCTCTACAGCTCGGTCAGTTCATTTACTTGAGGAGTTACGACATTTTAACCGTTCACGTCTTTTTCATTTGCCACAGCTTAATGTTAAGACACGGTGACTGTCTTCTATCAGTTTCCCCTCGGCATCCTTGTAAAATCCAAAATTCAACCGGACTTCAGAGTCCGTTTTGAGAGGAAAAGTCTCCACTTTAGTGTCTCTATAACTTTCGCTCTTGGACTCGGAGGCCAAACAATGCAAACTGCGCATGCATGAGGCTGCTTAATCGAGGACCGACACATAGTTCAGACTTTTAAGAGCAGCACCACCATGCGTTACTGAGGCAGTGTGGTGATCAAACACGGTGTAACGGTAGTTTTAATAGGACACGGTGATGATTACCGTGGGAAATTTTACCACGGTTTACCATTTACCGGTAACTGTTACACCCCTATTGGATATAAATACAGATCTGATGTGTAGGACTGGATGTCAGTATGCCTTATTGCATACTTGACACAGCTGAGATTCTGTGGGGTGGTCAAGTGAGTGATGGCATCCTCAGGGTAACAAATGGTTGCCCTCTTTTGGTGTTTCTCTGATTGGCCCACAGCAACTCTAGTGGGTTCAGCCGTGAATCAGTGTCCCAGGTTCACCCCCTAGATGCCATCAACTCACTTGAAGACACAGATGGAGTCTGTTGTCTTTATCCACAGCCACTGGCTCCTCTTTCCAGCAGCACTGGAGGGGCCCTTGACTGGCTGTCGGTGGGCTTACTGCTGCACTCTCATTACCCAGAGTAACCTGGATGTTGAAGTGGCTACAGACCCTCTGCAGCTTATATCCACTGGCCGGACCCACATTGCAGCCTTGTTGAGTGTTAGCGGCAAGTTCATGTACCTCAGCTACTTGTGCTCATAGACTTCCTACTGAGCGCTCCCAGAGCACTGTGTGCTTGATGATGTGTCCGTGCCTGAGTGAAGCTGACCATAGCACCAGGTCTGGTGGCAGGTTGGTGGGAAGTAAAGATTTTGGTCTAAATCTACCAGCGACTTCCAATCACATGCCCTGCTCAACTGCCCAGCATCTGATCTTGAGGTGGTGAGACAAACTTGACCATCACCCTCCAGGACGGTTGTTGTAACCTGCCAATGGAGGAGGTGGAAGAGAGTTGACACTCATCCGTCACGTTCCCAGCACTGCTGCCAGACACTTAAACACCTGGTTGTGCTGCCAGGTGTAATGGCCTTGGTTGAGACTTATCCTACAGCCCACTACGATGCGGTTCAGTGCTGTTGGAGTCAGACATTGGTCCAGACCATTGGCTGAGATTCTTGGAAGATGGCAGGACGTCACAGGCATACTTAAGGTGAAGCTTGTGCTGAATGGCTCCATATCCCACAGGACTTTGTACTTGCTCCTGGGCTAAAGGCGTGCACACAGTGTGATCCTGTCCACATGAAAAGCTTTGCAAAGTGATTGATAAGCAGAAAAAGGCTCTTCCATGTTTGGCATGGAGGGTTTATAGTCAGGTAATATGGTTTGGTGTCAAAGTTATTTCAGTCAAAGATATTTTTTTCACTTTAGTCCCTGTGAGTTACAACCAAAGATCCTTAAAGCTTTCCTGTTGTCTGTGTCTGTTCAAATATTTGGGATGCACATGGCCAGGTGACAATTCCACCGCTTTGGACTTCCATGAAGGGGCGTGTCTGGACATTTGATATCTGGATATCATGTTGGCTGTGCAGACACTCACCTTGACACATCAGCCAAAATTGTTTTCCATGTTTCCTCTTCTAGCAGGAAGTACAGTAGCTGCGTTAAACCACCTTTAACTCAACCTCTATTCAATTTTTTGTAAAACGTTTTGCCATCTTAAAAATGTCACTTTTAGACACTGCATCGGTTCAGTTTTGAACCCGAATCCAATTCGTAAGAGGAGAGTGTATATTTCACAGCATTTTATTAATATTACTCTTGTCTTTTTTTAACTGCTTACCCCAAGTTTCTAAATTTCTTATTCTATCCTGATTAAAGGGAAATTACTTTGTTTTTTTCATTTTAGACTACTAAACAAAAAATATTAAACTTCATGGATAGCCAGACTGGTACTAAGGCCTGCTTTTTATTTGAAACCTCGTTCATGTAAAAGACAAATACCTTCTTCGACTATACAAAAGGCCCTGTCTTTATTTGAAGATTTGTTACATATAATTTTCAACTGATCATATGTGTTTCAAAGTGGTTAAATAATAAATGTCGTTTTTTTTTCAGGAATCGGAAAGTGAAGTTGACGACAGCTTGGACGACTTGGAAAAGCACCTTCGTGAAAAAGCTCTTCGCTCCATGAGGAAGGCTCAGCTGTCTCCATCACAGATGTCCTGAAACAAGGGGCTTCCTCACTAATGATTTTTCAATCTTATCTTGATGTTTGTCATCAACCTGGTTCAGCTTTAGAATGTACAAATTGTTAAATCTTGAGTCTTTTGTTTCCTTTTTACTGGTTTGGTACATTATGAAGTGTGTCATCAAGAGCTTGCTTTGTGGGTTAGGGTGTCTTCTATACTGTAAAGGAGCTTGTGACTATAATTTTAATTTGTTGAGCAGAGGGGGGGTCTAAGCTCAGAGATGTGCATTTGGCAGGTTTGAAAATGTTTCCCAATCTTACAGTAGATTCCATTGAGATGTGACTGCATGTGAAAGTCTCTGATGTGCATGAGCTACTGCACTGTGGAGTAAAGGCAAAAACCGTCAGCCTACAGTAACAACATTACTAATGCCTTTAATTACTGGAAACAGTTCTTTAACCGTCTGAACTGTTCTTGTTCCATCTTGTAACTGAACAGACGTACTTGGCATTGTTTAACATAATGTTCTCTGATTTTGAAATGGGCAGTAACGGTCTCGTGTTACAGAATATGCTTTAATTTTACCTAATGGATCAATGCAGAATTTTATTTGGCACCCTGCACCAAGCTAATCTCCTTCGGGCTGCTATATGATTTGTATTTAGTACCCTGAGTTCTTGTCAACTTGTCATCCTTTCAGAATTAAAACCTTTTTATAGGAAGTGTGTCTCATGGTCTTGTTTAAACCAAAACCTGATCAGAGTATTAAACCCTTAGGGACCTTTGTGTCCATTTTACACTTTTTTCATAATTCATTTTTTTGATCATTTTGGCTGTGTTCATATATACCAAATAAACTTAAAGGAGACATATCATGCTGATGCATGATTTAATACTTACATATAATAAATTTGAAAACAAGACCTTACACCCCCTTAATTTTCAAAAAATGAGATATTGTATTTTTTCTGATATCCTAGAACGAGATTCGATGCCTCTGAAAATAGGTCATTGCAAGATGTCCGCGAGATTTAAAATCGTCGTGACGACACAAGGTACCTTTCTTTTTATTGGAGTAATCTGATAAAACACTTCCTCCTCTGTGACGTCCGTTAGCCACAAAACCGTCACCGAGGAACACATCCACCAGCAGGGGTATATAGGTCCCTAGCTCACATTCACTCATTACCAGCTCTGGCCTGTAGGGGGGACTCAATGCGCGGTCGCTGCTTTGAGCCCGCCGGAAAATACAGTAGAAGAAGAAGGACAGGTTGGCTCTACCCCCGATAGAACTGACCAGTCAGAGCATAAAGGGCTGTGACGTTGCGAGGTTACTGTAGGTCATCCTGAGATGCGAGTGTTTCAATGAGAGCTTCATAATGGCCTAAAATGAGGATTTTGAGAACGCTATTGTGGGCCAATGAAGGAACTAAATGACTTGTACTGAGGGCAGAAATGCTTTCCAGGCATCCTAGTCTGGCTGAAGCGGAGAAACAAGCATGATATATCTCCTTTAAGGAAGATTGTTTTTATTTGACCACATTTCGAGTTCAGCTTCCTACGTTATTCTTGGTAATAGAGTGTGTACAACAAACACTGTTTACAAACAATTGTTACACTTGTACCGTTAGCAGAAAAATGCACCATTGAAACTGCATTTCTTGACCTTCCTTCCATTAAAGCATAAAACATGCATTTAGTGCACCCGGGGTCAGTCTGGGCTTTTACCTTGGAATTATTGATTTGTAAAATGAATGTGAGTATTAACAAGAAATTAGACTTAAAAATCAGTCCCTAATGATTCGGCACACAAAAAAAATATTGACATGTAGCACAGTAAAAATATATATTTTTTCCTTTTCTTAATATAAAAACACAGCACCATGACAAAACCTGGTTCAAGATCATATCAATGAAAAGGAGTCATATCAATGTACAATAGAAAGGAAATCCAAAAAATCTACTTTGCATGCAGTAAAATGAAACTGTATTTTTCATCTACAGTACAGGCCAAAAGTTTGGACACACCTCATTCAATGCATTTATTTTTATCACTAATTACATTGTAGATTCTCACTGAAGTAATGATGGCCACATGTTTCTCTTAACTTAGCTGGTTGATTCTTGCCATAATATTAATATTAAAAGTGTCTATTAGGGCTGTCGGCTGTGCATCAGCCTGACTTCTGATCAACACAAATGATGGTCCAACCACATTAATAAGGCAAGAAATTCCATTAATTAATCCTGGCAGGGACACCTGAGAAGTGAAAACCATTTCAGGTGACTACCTCTTGAAGCTCATAAAGAGAATGACAAAAGTCTGCAAAGCAAGAATCAGAGCAAAGGGTGGTTACTTAAAAGAAACTAGAATATAAGATGTTTTTCTCTTTGCTGTGATCTGTGGTCCACTTTACACAGTAGGGATGGGACGATACACTTAAACTCACAATACGCTGCACATCGATATGCCCGGGTCACAATACAATATCAAAAAAGTGAAAAAGAAAAAATATTACTGTGGAATTACAACTTATTTGTTTTTGTTTTAGTTGCACACAGGAAAACAAGGCCTAACAGGCCAAACACAAACAATAACACTCTCTCCAACCCTAGAGAGGTTAGAGAGAGTCTTCGCTAACGAGTGGTAGGCTCGTTTTCGCCGTCTTCGTCTTTTTTAATGAGAAAGCCAAAATACTGCCAGACAGATGACTTGTATCCATGTGGAGCGTCCCCTCATTCGATTCCATCATTCGGCTTTTTGGAGGGAAAGTAGTTGGTGCTGTTTGTTATCATTACTTCTGGTCACATGCGCTATTACCGGATGTGACGTTTTTATTTCGCGATCCATTTTTTTCAAACCCGATGCATTTTGCCACGTACTGTATCGGGATATATTGCCAAACGATATTTCATCCCATCCCTATTACACAGCCCCTAAAATATTCTTTAAAGAAAAAGGCATTTGGCCTGCCACAGAAGCTGAAGCTACACCCATAAATAGAGAAGTGGACCATGAAATTAGTTTGCAATATGATCCATCTCCAGGCCTCATTTATGCTCAATATGCTAATCATAGGCATCCAATCTTCTGTAATGCTGGGCCACTATTTGGTTTAAGACACTTTTCCTTAAGCCATATTTTTTTATTTTATATCATTAAGCTGATATAAAAGTATGTTGGATGGGATTTACTGTATTTGACATACAAGACATGATCAATGTGAATCTTCAGAAGGTTCTAAGTAGAGCTTCAAAATGCAAAAAGAAGAAATGGAAGTGGGACAGAAAAAAAGTAAGCAATGTATTGCAAACAACCATTTAACTGAAAAAGGCTGTGATTCAGTCAATGGTTTTTATATTACAGATATACAATTACTTACTTAGATCTCTCTTTTCTTTTTACACAAAAGTTCCAAGGTTTTCTTGTTTCAGATACAAAAAAAATTATATTCAGTTATCTTTTTATTGGTCATTTCAATAAAACAACATTAACATAAAAACAAGAGAATCTTTTTCTTTTTTTTTTAGAGGGTATTAGTTATGTTTTTGCTATTAATGTTTTTGGTCTTTACATGCATTCTACGTAAGTTCTGCACCTTTGACAGGATTTAAAGATCAGTCAGTGGTTTAAAAACACTGTTTATGTAGTGAATAAATACATTTTACATACTTAAAGTGAAACAAATGTTAGTAAGTTCTATGGTACGCAGTCCTATTCAACATTTATTTTATAATTTCATGAGCAGTATTTTCTCCATTGTGTCTTTAAACAGAACCGGCTGTGTTAATTAAAAGTGACCCATTAAAGAATATGTTGGCCAGGGATATTGAATTAGAAATTCAGTCGGGTCAGATTGCCAGACTTAGGACATGAGCTTGGCCGGACATATTTTGCAGACAGTGCGCAAAGTTAAAGGTGCTATGAGGAGAATCTAGTTCCGGCAACATAAAGACTCTGCTACCCATGAGCACACGCGACGACTGTCGTAATGCTGCGTTCCAGTAACCTCGGAACTGGGAGTGACATCATCTCCAACTTATCGACGTTCCAGTTAAAGTCGGAAAAAAACATGCTGATCTACCAGGCTGTTGTTCGCTGTTGTTAGCACGCCCTGCGTTGTTGTTCACAAATATCACATGAAGAATGTGATTATCACTATGGCAGCATTTTTGTAAACAGAAGTCTAACAATACGATGTATACAGCTGATCTGGAGCAATCCACCCCAGTCAGAAGTGCAAATAAATTGATTATTACAGGAGCTAAATAACTGTTCACACTGGGGGCATCCACCTTTGATTGTCAACTTGGGGATGGCGAGGTATCACTGAGTTCCCAGTAAGAAATTCTGACTACGGGGGGCGTTCCAGTTGCAGTTTCCTTCTCAGAACTTGGAAATTCCTACTTCTGACTACAACTGGAACGTACCAAAAGACGTGACCCAAGCCAAAGCATGTGTTTGTTGTGATGCAGCTCGGACCTTCCTCAGAACTCTGCATTGCTTTACAACTTCTTTTTTTTTTTAACAACTTACAGGATGCAAGCGACGAGGTAATGTATCTCTTTCTAGTTACGTAGCGGTAGTTTTTGATGTGTGACAACAAGTTTTGGAAAACTTATTATCGTAGTTTTGTAGCTGGCTATATATCGCTACTTACAGCCTGGTGCTCTAAGATGTGTCCGAATAATAGAAATTTGCTCTAGGTTTAATTGTCTTGTTCCCGAAGTTGAGTATCCAGGCCAGTCCAGCTCTGTCCAACCCGACCGCTAAGCCAAGGAATAGCATTTATAGATAGCCTATTTTGATGCTATAAAACTCATCTTTAAGTGTGTATTTCGATCAGGCATATATCTAAAAGTGAGACTTTTTTGTAATTACTTAGAAACTCTTCAGCATCTTTAACCATTTAAAAGAAACACAAATAGATAACAAACACACTGGATGTTTATTAATTTATTGCCACACCCAAAAGGGCATAAACTCAATAAAGAGCTGTACTTAAAGTAGACTTCTGCTGAAATACTGTTTCTTTAAATTTTACACTTCAAACAGATAACCTCAACACATTTTGACAAGCACATATAGTATGAACATAAAAAAGTGCAGATTAACAACACCATCTTTTGGTCACATTTAAAAGTACATTAAATGTAACTTGCTTAATAGCAACCTTTCAGAATGTGTTGCATTCAATGTCTGTAATAATGTTGGATTTTTTGTAAACCCTGTCAGTGTCTATAAAAGTTATTTCTGTTTTTCTCACCAGACCTGAGTCCCAAGCACTTCGATGATTGTAGGCTGGTGATGTAGGCTATGCACATATTTATTTATCAGTTTGCTTTGTAGATGCTTGGATTGAGAGACCGGTTTGGGAGGGGCCCAGTCTGATCTATATTCCCGGGGCCCACAATTTTTTGGACTCGCCCCTGGTGTTATTTGACATTTCCATTACTTAATGCAGGATACTTATGAGGAGCATTTCCCTGCTGTAGTTAAGCGGCCTACAGTCATCGTCGCTGTGCCTCCACCCTAACAGGAGACTCCCTCCTCAGACCCTCCCACATTTTTACATGTTTGTGCTCCTGCTGACATCACAGCTTGAAATATTCCCGTTTTTTCCCCCTCCCACCCTCCTTATCATCACTACACTTCCACCATAAAGAGACTAAATTATGTTTTAATGAGTCACTCAGGTCGAAGTTAACATTCCAGCTGAGAGAGGAGTTTTTCTGGAAGTCTCTGCTGCCTCCCTGACCGCCCAGCTAACACCAGACCTCAGTGCTGCCAGCTCCAGGTCCTCCTTGGGGGGGTGGAAGACAGAAAAAAGCGCCTGCTGGGCTTCAGTGCGGAAAAAAAGAGTGTTGGAGCAGAGGAGTGAGCAGAGTTCGGGCGTGGTAGCGAGAAGAAAACTAACCTTCGCTGACAAACTTCAGACGTTTGCTCCAACAATGTCGCTGTCGGTGCCTCAGAACGGAGTGAAGGCGGACAACGAGCCCGTTATCGAGCTGTTCGTGAAGGTAAGACGGCACAACAACCCGCATGGGCAAAGTTTTAGGATTCACCAACTGGACTGTACTTGTGGAAACAGTTTCAGGAGGGTTTTAATGATGGAGGGTTTGAGTTTAACCCGGTCTGAAGTGTTAATTTTAGTATTTATCGAGTTAACGGTTTTATTTAAATGAGCAAAGATGCTGTATGCTAGCCTGCCGTTAGCGACAAACTCACCTTTGGCTCCACCGCCTTCGTTTGTTTACTTTGGGTTTTATTTTCTGTCACTTTGCGGAGAAATGTGCTGATTTTAACCCTCTGTGTTTCTGTAGCCATGTGGAGCCTGTAGTGTCAGTAAAAGGGCGGATGCAGTGTTGAGGGATAGAGGAGACTGCCATGCTGCTGGGTGCTAATACGTTAACAAAAGCTCGGCTATTGTGGTCCTTGGTGGCACATTCATCGTTTGCAACATCATTCACTTTGTAGCAAATGTTTATTGAGACTTAAGACTAAGTAAGAACCTCCCAAAGTGATGGATTTAGCTGGGATTGCAGCCATGAAAGGATGCTGATTTCTCATGAAGTTTGGTACTCTGTTAAGTCGAGCATGCTCTGATTTCTTTTTTTTGTTGTGATGGGTATTTTTACACATAACACAATGAAGATTAAGATAGGAAAGCGTTTTAATTATAAGTCAATCTGCCATACGTGTTGGTGAATGCCCCAGGACAGTTATCTACAGCTCTTTCCACATCCTGATCAGAAATGGAGCTTGATGCATGGACATCAGATGAAGCCCTCCCTGTGATGGGCTGCATATCCTTAAATCATCACCCCGTAAGTGTCCATGCCTTTGCAGTGCAGATGAGGGGGCAGGGGGACGGTTGTGAATGGCTGGTTTCCTTTCTTCAGCCTGCTGCTTTCAGGGCGGGAAAATGGCTCAGAGAAAGAAAAGGGGGGCTTTGGGTTGAGGGGAGCTGTGGCAGGGATGGGCAGCCTTGGATGCGGACATACCGTAAAATACCAAATAATGGCTGGGGCGTTTATTTGTTTCAATCACTGAGCGGACCAGGCGACTATTTGGGACAGGCGTTTAATTCCTTTCCCACAAAAATCTTGCTTAGCAAAAAAACGAAAAAATATGGTATGTAATCAAATTATTTATTGCACCAGTTGCTCTACAGCAAGATTACAGTACTGTAGTTACACTCTTGTCTTCTTCTTTCAACTCAGCACTCTCTAAACACTCTTAAAACTGGTAAGGAACTATCTTACCAGTAATGAGTAGTTAAGTTAAGGTCTTACTTCTGTTTTTTGGCTGCACCAGGGCCATGGAGATAGGCAGCAATGTACCACTAACTGACGTGTCCAGCCTCCTGACGTTAAGGGCAAATAACCTCTTCTTCTTCTTTGGATTTGTGAAGCCCTTCTGTGTAAGATTCCGGCTTTTCCGGCCCTCTGTGGTCGTTGAGTGTAATTGCACTGTCGTGAAACAGTGTGCCGTACACAAACGTGCCTTTGTTGACATACAGAGGGAGGAGAAGTGATCTGACAGGTGTTTATTTGGAAACCAGCGATTAATTGGGACTCTGTGTTTATTTGGTATTTTACGGTATTCATTTACGTCTCACTGCTTTAAAGCAGGGGTGTCCACACTTTTTCACCAAGGGCCATGTTCAAAAATATGCGAACAACTGGGTCACATCAACAAAGCCACCCCTGGTGTATTAGATTCCCAAATTCAGTCCAGTAAAGGTCAGCATGATGCTTGATAACTGAATATGATTTAAGAAAAAACGGACATTGCAGCCCTTTAAGAAGAACCTGACAAAACAAAAGCCGGTCTTCAGCAGCTCACCAGCTCATAACCCACTCAAAGCTTCTGATACACCCAGATTATAAACTACTTCGCACGTGTCAGCTGTATGAGCTATGATTATATCAAAAGTGCTCTTCGATAAGAGCAGAAGCTCAAGGACCTTTTAGAGATGGATAAAAACAGGCCTGGTGGTCTGTGCTAAATAAAGAAGACAACTGTTGGAACTCAGATTCCTCCCAAGCAGTTGAACCCCAACTAGGGATGGGAACTAATGCCACTAATGATTCTGCTTATTTAATCCTATTCTTAAACAATTCCTGCTGATTTTCTGTGTGGAAAACATGTTTTCTTGTGTTGTTTTTCAGCAGCAGTGTCAAAAACAACATTACTGATATTCAGTATAGCATAGATAAATAATTCTGCAAGTTGTTTATGTTTCCACTCACTGCCATGATTTTTGACTTCTTTGTCGTTGTTGCTGATTGCCTCTGATGGGAGTGAGACGTCCTTGACTTGAAAGCATGTAGAGGAAAGTGGATGGCATTGATAAGGGAACTGATTAACAAAAGGACAAATTATTGATGCCTCCTGGGATATGTTATTGATTCTCAACTAGAATTGTTACTTGATTCCCATCACCAACTCCACGATGTCCATCTGCAAAGTGGGCTACAACAACAACTAAGATGATAATGATGAATGGCTGCTGAGGGTATCTGAAATGGTCAATCAAATTTCATGAGGCTCTGGAACACCCTGCTGAATATGCCTGATCAGTCGGAGCATGATGCTCTGAACAGCAGAAATACTCGATGTTGATGTCTCATCTCCAAATTTAGACACAAAACCGGAGCAAACTGCAATATATATGCTGAACCTTAAAGGAGTATGGTGTCAGACACATGGCATAATTTGATCTGTTGATCAGACCAGAGATAATCAGCCGGAGGAGTTTCATACTGATATAAATGCTGTCATTAATTTGTCTATGTTCAACAGAAAGCACCAGCTTTGTGTCGACTGTTGGCTGTAGTTCGTGTCATTCTATCCCCCTCTGTCGTCTATTTCCTCGTTTTTATGACTGCTTTCTTGTAAATGCCTTGTCCCGTTTTCTGACAGCTGTCTGTAATGGTTGAATATGTAAAATACCAACCTCACAGTCACCAACACAAAAAAATTATCAGAATCCAGGATTCAGATATTTTCAGGGAAGCTAATAACCTGGTCTCGTGTTTGCATGTAGGCCTGTCACGATAACAAATTTTGCTGGACGATAATTGTCCCAAAAAATTATTGCAGATAAAGTGTTGTGTTATTTTAAAACATCATTTTTTCATTAATGTAATTATATGTCATAATAAAGTGAATACACCATGTCAATAGCAATTAACTTTAATGTCTTAAAAGTATTTAACCAATTGGAAGAGGTTTTAAAAAAAAAAAAAATTAAACAATACAATAAATAAAAAAAAAACAAAAAGAGTGAAAAAAGCAATGAAAATGAAATGGACTCTCTTTTTGGGAAAAACTGCATTTAAAACATCATTATAATAATCCAAAACAATCAATAAAATTGGCCCTGTCTCTGTAAAGAAAAGAAAAACAAACTCCAATAAAAACACACACAACAATGAAAACAAATAAAATGTAGCGTATACAGTTCAGGAATTGTTTGTGACGTACTTTCTCCCAGTCAATTCGTACTGTCTGTAAAACTTTTGTAACATTTCTTGAACTGCTGATTGTTCAACCGTATTGAATGGTTGCATTTCTTTTGCAATGTAGCAAACTGTCTGTTAGCGCACCATTTTGCACTGTTTTATTTGTGTCAACTTTGCCGACGAAACGCCTCTGTAAGCGCTGACTGACCAAAGCTTCTTTGTTTAAAATCAAAATATTCCCACACTTGGGCTGTGGCATTCGGCTAATGACTGTAGCTTTCATGCCATCATTCATATTGGTGTTTGTTTCCTTGTTAGTCCTCTCGATGCTCGCTTCATCTCTCTCTGTACGCGAAAGCGGCCCCTCCTCCCTGCCTCCCCCCCCAAAGATCGAATGAAAGACGAATGCATCACTTACCCTAACCCCGCTCATTCCGCTATAGAACCAACGCGCCCAGGCGTTGAGAAAGATGGACGTAGTGAGCCATCTTCTCATCCAGCCTGCTTGGTAGAAAGAGAGGAGGGAAAAAAAACATGCATGCATGTCAATTTATTGAGGCCGGCAAACTTACCGAGGATGTTTTTATTTATCGATCGGTTAATTGATTTATTGATTATTGCCTATTAGGCCTGTTTGCATGAAAGCACACTAGACTTAAAGTATTAGCATGTTGGGTACCACTGATTCACAACTACTGTCTCTCTGTCTGAGGCCCTCTGCTGGAGCCCTTGTAACTTTTCGACCCCTCTTTCCCTTGTGGGTCCAGCCCACTTTGACTAGTTTACTGGTCTATTCTGTGGGAGATGCATTGGGCATATGAAACCAGAAAAGCATAAAGTAACCTCCACATGGCATAAAATTGCTCTTTTTCTTGTTTCCAATTTATCTGTCTGAAATTGACTGGCCACAAAGAACCTGTTCATATAACTAGGGATGCAAATCCCTTGACGAACTGATAATCATTAGTCTGTTTGATTATTAATACCTTTGACTTTGTTCTGTATGTTTTGCAAATCAAGGATGCGCCACTCCCATGAGAGGCTTTTTACTGCATATTTAGTGAATAGAAACACCAGCTGCTTGTAGAACCTTGCTTCTTGCCTGAATAACAGCCAGCACATAATTTCTGTATTTCAGTTGGTGTCAGTATTTTAAGCCTTTAAAATGTTCTATTTAGTTATCATATCTGTTATAGTGACTTATCTCTAATTTTCAAATTCTACAGTAACCCTTGATCTCTGCACTCTTTGAATTCTCCTGTGTTCAAGCTTCATGTGTCTTTTTCTCTGAAGAGAACAACAAAGCAGTGAAGCAAGCCTCTGATTGTAGAGGCAGACTAAATGGAAACAAAGTGTCCAGCTCCATTTTTCTTAAACCACCTCTTGCAGCCTGCAGGAGAGGTTACATCATTCCCTGGCCTGGAAGCTCTACATGTGGCCTGCTCTTCCTCTTTCGTCCCTCCCTCCTGGACTGTCTGCGTAGCTTGTTGTGTGGAGACCAGACATTTCTTTCATTACCAGTTTCCCCTTGTCCATGCATCTTTGTGTGTTTGCGTGCTAAGCTAACAATTTACACAGCCCTGTTATGTCCTAGTGCCTGACATGTCGACATCTATTATTGATGCCGTTGTTCTCACCGTGCTGCTTTAAACACAGTCACGGGAGACAATGGGAGGCGCACAGGTTGCCATAGGCACAGTGCTGCGAGCCAGGCCTCTGGGAACAGCTGATAACAAACTGTGTGTGCTCCATACACACAACCGTGTCAGATCTGTTAGTGCACTGCCACATATCAAAGCTGACTAACTATGCTTTTAGAGCACGAGTGACTGTAGCGTGTGTGAATGTTCAGACCGTCATGTTTACTCATTCAGAATAGCTGACTGTCCCAACTCAGAGATTCTTTGATGATTATGCAACTTTAATGTCCTGGAGCAGTTTTTACCAGTCATTGTCACATTACAGTGGGAACACCTCATCTTTGAGTTTGTCATTCTACGTTTCTATGGCTGCCTGTGGCAAATGAGCGCTCTGTAATGGCTTTGTAACAGGGAGGATAAACCCTTGACCTCATCACAGCTCAGCTGATTAGACATTGTTTTGCTGATATGAGCGGTAGTTGATGCTTGCGTGCTGTAGAGGGTGACCTCCCAGCACACACCCATGTGTTTAAATATTGCACTAAAAAGATGATGCAGCTTAAATAGAATTTTAAACCCATAAATCGTGTGCATTCATGCGCCATGATTGTAGGGAGGAGTGTTACTCTGTAATGAAGCAGTACATGATGAAAAAGTGCTGCTACTTGCAATTACAGGGAATTATTGTCAAATATTTGACTCAAAAAACTTGGAGGCTCTGCTGCCGACACTTGTCCTCTCACTGCTCCTCAAGATATTGAAGGGAATGAGGTGTGCCCATGAGCCCAGAGGGTTGTGTCCTCTCTTTCACACTGCATCAGGGCTGAACTGTTATGGAAAAACAAACATATTGTTGCTTTATTTATTGTGATTTTTTTAAGGGAAATGTCTGAATGACTTAAATGTGCCACAGCTTTAACTGGATCTTTTGCTGTTTTGTTAATATCTTATCATTCTTCTTTTCTTTAAACTAACAATTTTGACTCATAGCTTGCTGTTGCATTACTTAAAGCTCCTGTTTCCTGCCAAATTATTTGTCTTTGCTTTTATTGTTGTTATAAGGGGCCTGGGGAGGGGAAGAGCATGAAACCCTCTACTAAACTCTCAGATCACAGAGAAATGCCTCTTTAATGAAAATGCCTCCTTTAGTTTCCTCCTGAGGTTTATGGTGTAAAAATGATATAACCTTCACCCTCATGAGGGTTTCTGCTCATCACAGGCAGACACTAAGACTGTTTTTAAAACCCCCTCTGTGGCTTGTAACCCCTACTTCCCTTTCCCATCAGACAATCGCAAAGAGCTCATCATCATAGCCTCCCTGTCCCCTCAAAGCGTTACCCAAGAGGAGGGAAAAGGAGCTGCATCTGATCCTCCAAATATAATTATTTTTATTATCTTTTAATTAAATTAGATTAAATCCCCAACAAACATATCTATGATGTAGATGTACAAAAGCACAAGGACATGGGACCATTTAATACTGTCATTAACTTTTCTGACTGTGTGAAGTGATTCTGAGTTGGCAGCTCTGTTTTTTAAAGGAATCGATAATGGAAACTAGAGCTGCAGCTATCGAGTCTTTTTGTAATCGATTACTCTATCAAATTTTTGTCGAGTAATCGGATAACAGTTACATTGCGCTCACTGCTATTTTTTTTTTTACATTGAATCACTACACATTACTATTATAAGTAACACACAAAACAGAAAAGCCAGGTCACTTAAATTAACAACTTATTTTCTTATTTTGAACATTCTGAGCATAAATGGGATCTTAAAATCAAAGTCTATACTTTTATTTTTTCTCTGAACCATATCTTGCTTTTTTCAGTATTTTTTTTTTAAGTATGGTTATTTTTATTTTGTGTTCATGCTTGTCTCTTTTTGCTAAATTATTGCCTTTACTACTGTACCATATTTATGATCTTATTTTGCTTACTTTATTTCTAGGACCAAATAATATCATTCTTAGATACTAAGATAATTTAACTAGCTAATGTACATTTCTATAACATATGGAAGCATTCCCTACACCTGCTTCCTCTACTCACTGTCAGTGTTTCCTGTTCTACTCTCTGCAATCAAATTAAATGTAAAGTTATTGGATGTGAAAAGTATGTGAACAAAATACACATGATTCTGGGCAAGTAGCCTCCACATTGATTTACGTTCTGAACCAGCCTTTACACGGAGCCATAATCAAAGTAGATTATTTACTAGCCCACATCTCAGTTATTGATCACATTAGCTGCTTCTGTTGATGTATCATGAGTGTCATCCTGTTGAGTCCGCCCTGACGAAGCACAGACCGGATGTTTACCGTTGACCTGCTGCAGCATTGACGAGCTGCAATAAGCTACTTGCTAAGCTAACTCCGTTTGACATCAGACAAACTGCACTGTGTTTTCTTTTCGTCCCTTTTTGTAGTGACCACACACTTGGGACACTCTCTGCCATTTCTTCGGCGGACTCTCTCCTTTCTGTCCCTTTCTTTTCTCTTCCTTCATGATTTTACAAGCCGCGCAGCAGCGGAGGTAGCAGGCGCGGTGTGCCACAGAAATGACTGTCCATGTCAAACACCGTGCACTGTATAGTAGTCCAGATATATATTTTATATGTATAATTATATATTAAACGAGACTTCGAGGCACACAATTTGCCCCGAAGATATTTTGTAATCAAATAATCGAGATTATTCGAGGAATCGTTTCAGCTCTAGTGGAAACCATAAGGAATCATACAGATAAGCAAAATTCATAATGGTATTGTATGAATAAAATCTTGGGGCTTCTGGAACAGCATGTTTGTGCACCTATGCATTGGCCCCTTTTCTAAACACAAGATTCTACATGATTTCCACACTTGCTTGAAATAACGCAGCTACTGCCACTGTTTAGACTGCCACTGTCTGCAGTCTGTCATTGTTGCATCTTTAACTCTTTTGTTGTTGTTGTTTGTGCTGACTGCCTCCTGAAGAGTGTAATGTTTTAAAAGGTGCTAAAAACAAGTAAGATGGCATTGACCAGAGAATTATTAAAAGGAAAATTATATTGATGCTTCAAACTTATTGGAAACAATTCCTTACTTGAATCAGTTCTTGATTCCCATCCCTGGCTGAAGACAAGGCACAAAAGCTCAAAAATTAGAATAAAATAAGCCAATGAATAAAACTTAAAAGATGTATTTAAGGACTTTTCACGTTTTTCATATGTCAATTCCTGTTTTGATTTAGTTTAACAGCATCATAAATGGAACCTGCATTAATTTTAGTATGCTAGTGAGTCATCTACCACCAGAGTGTGACCTGACTGTACTGCAGCCAATGGAATACAGATGAGTCAAGAGAAACAGACAGGCTTTATCTCCACTTGTATATGCGTCTTTCAGCTGCAAGTGTGCCAAGGTCACACTACTGAAGCCTTCTGCTACCTCCAGACGCCCATGCTTTTGCCAGCAGCATCAGCAGCGCCAGGAAGCATTTTGGGGTGCTGCTTGTAAGTGTGCTTGGAATGGGAGCCTTTCTTTGTTTGTTTGTGTGTCTGTCCAGTGGGAACCATGACAAAATAATCCTGAGGTGTGCAGAAGAAAGCATTAAAAAGGGATGATCTGATGATCTGATGTTGGGATAAACACAGTCTCTGCTGTCAAGTGGCACTTAGAAAGCACTGAATGATGACCACACAACTTTGTCAGGACAGACCAAAAACCAGTTGAACAGTTTTTATTTACCAAAGAATCTCAACATTAGCTGGTGAACAACGTGATCTTGTTTTGCTCTCAGCTTAATGTCCATATTTCTAAGTTTAACATAGTTGCCTGCTTTAGTAAAGTAATTAGATGTGTGAAGATAACGTGACAGAGATTTAGTGCTGCTTAGTCTGAAGTTTCAAAATATGTCGAAACAGTGTGTCCCAAGGAGACTCTTCTGGGAATGCATGATATCATCAAATCAATGTTGGTATTGGCTGTTATGAACATTTTTGAAGACATTTATAGACAAAACTTTGACTGTACATGTTGGACATAAATCCTAAAAGCTGTCTGTCATTTTTCAGAGTATGCAAATGTGGAATTAGAGTCTACAATAAAACGTAAAATTTCTTGCTTCACATCAGTTTCTTACACAGATAGACTATCACTTTAAAAGGAACAGTTATATTTGAATGAAGTGGAGGCTAGACTATACTATACTACACTATACTATCCACCAGGGTTAGGTTTTTGATAAAATTTTCTTAATATTAATACCATTATTGATTCTACTTTTTGGTCTTATTCTTATGATTCCTTCATCCGTTCCTTTCTTTGTTGGCAAACTTCAGCTTTCATAGGCTTTTAGAGGCAACAGTAGTTAACACGAGATGATTGCCATGCCAACGCATGATGTACATTAGCGGGTTGACCTGGGTGTGACGGTCCCACTGAAGCCGATCGGAGGCGAGCCAGTAAAAACCCATGTCGCTTGCAGGGTCAGTCGACCTGGTCGACATGCCGATTAAATGCTTTCAAACTGCAGACAGGAGCTGGTTGTTACCGAGTTTAAATGGGTTAATTGGCCAGTCTGAAAGGGGTACAAGTTAATTCCTCAAAGCAACATTTTCACCTGAAGGCTCTGTGAATTTACCTACTATCTCTATTTCCTCCTTTGCTGTTGTGAGGGTGTCATTGTAGTTTTGCTCAGCCAAGCTGTTATGGCAGTCTAATAAGTTGAATAGGGTGTATCAAAGTATGTTTTACACTGGAAAATCAAGTCCCTAAACCACAGAGAGTAAAGCTGAGTTAGGTGGGTGTTACTCTTGGAAAGCAGCACAAGTTGTAGTTACACCTATCTCTCTCAGAGTCCTCCTACTCTTTGATCATCTTTGTCACAACTATTCTGGTGTAAAATGTTACATATCAATGCTTTATGGAAAATATCTCCAGCTGGAAAACCAGACAAAAGAGAGAGCACAGTAGTACACTCCATTAAGAACATTGTATGCTTGTACTAATTAGTCTCAAGAATGGAAGGCGTTATTGCAGTGACAAGATTTGGTTCATTTGGTTCCCCTGATATACTAGGTACAATTAAAACTGTCTGTTGTAAAACTAAAGTGTGAAAAAATGACCACATAACTTTGTAAGCACTTGTCTGTAGCTGTAAGAGGCCAGCATTCTCTTCAGTTCACTCCACATCTCTCAATATTGAGCTATCAGCAGTAACATGTGACTTATGCCTTGTGATAGGCTGTTTTATGAAACACAATGAACTTGTTCAGCAGTTTTCGTGCTCCAGTCAATGCTGCTGCATGAAATCATATGCATGGCTGAAGTGTACTCACACAGACTTTAAAAGCACAGTTGATCCAAGTGTTACCTCGTGTGGATTACAGTAAATGACTCTAAACTTGCCTTAATTTCACGATCATTCTGTGCATTGTATGCAAGTAGCTTTTAACCTAAAATGAATCTTTCTTTTCCCTCTTTGAGTCTTATCCAAGGCTTTTTTTATAGAAAAATCAATGGAGCAGTTGATGTTTCCTGAGTGTAAAGCAATGCTGCAGTCAGCATCACGAGTTAGGGAACAATGATTAATGGGTTGTTGCTGTTGCAGAGTGCTTTACTGTTGCTGGGAGCTGTTTTTTTTTCACTCCACTATGAATTTGCTTTTCAGCACCTGGTCTGTCACTGCTTCTTCATTGTTGCTTCTTCTGTCACTAGCGTAGCTCCCTAAACAGAGTTTGTTGTTACTCAACTTTAATCAGTTTTTTGTTTTCTGTTGTAATGTTGGGTTATTATAAAGAATGTGAGAATGTATTGAAGGGGGAAAATACAGAAATAGATGGATGGATTAAGGGGGTGGGGGGATCAGTACCGCATAGTATTATGATCAAATGCATAGTAAAAGCATATTGAAACACCAGTTTTGAGTTTTTACTCATGTTTTAATTAGGGCTGGGTATCGACTCAAATTTTCTGGATCGATTCGATTCTCGATACAATAAGATGTTTATTCAGTCTCGGATATCTCGGTTAAAATAATACTGTAAACTTAAAAAGTGACATTTGACCTGGTGTATTATTTAAATTGTTTTTACATTAAGAAATGAACCCGAAGTAGTTACCTTGATATTATTTTAATTGTATACATTAATGCGTATTCTGCAAATGACTCGTTTTCTGTCCAACTCCTCTTTTCCTTTGTGCTTGTGAAATCCAGAATACGTCCGTACGTCAGCCTTTAAACTCGGTGGTGCCCATATAGTGCTATTTGCTTCTGCCGTGTTTGTTTGATTACTTGCAGGAACATCTCACGAGATTTTGTTCAGTGGAAAGCAGCGCTAAACGCAGATCACGCAGTACTAGCTGGGTTGATACCACGGGCTGCTTCTCTGCACGTCCAATGAAGAAAAAACTACCAAAGTTAAAAGATTGATCTTTGGATTTTATGGATCGATTATGAACCATTTAAAGGAAAATCGATTAAATTGATTTTTTTAAAACCCAGCCCTAGTTTTAATTAAATTAAAGTGATGAATTTACTGAGATATGTGTCTCAGTGTATTTGCTTTATCACGTAGCTTTACTTGTATTTCGAACTGTGCCATTGTTAACATTACCCAAAAAGTATTGACAATGATTCTGTGTAATAAGGAATGCATAGCGATATTTCCCCCATTGATATTTTGAGAACAGGCCTAATCTATAACTATCCAGATCATCATGCATGACACAAATTTTAATTGGTGGGCCAGTGGCTGCTGTATGTAAGCCTTTTTCTTATGTATACTAAAAATACCATAACTGCAGCTCCAGCATTATAAGCCCACCGCCAGAATACAGACTCTTACAGGCCCCTTTACTCTTCCTCTGTTTCTATTTTACATCATCTTCACTGTCAGAGGAGCCGGGTAACCACTTAAAGATAGAGAATCTGCCCTACTAACTACACATGTAACTCAATCAGTTTCAACATGATCCTTTCTGCTTGTGTTTCACGTGCTGTGTTCCTCATACCATAGTGTACGTAAACTAAGGTGTGTTACATGTATGTGGGTTAGGATGACAGAAGCACTTCTCCTGACTCATCATAACTCACAGGAGACCTAAAGTGTCCCAAATATCAGTGCAGGTTTTTTTTTATAACCTTACAGTGCCACACATCTCTGCTTATCTAATGTGGGAACTGGCAAGGTGGAAACATCAGGTTATTCTACAGTCATGAGAGTGAATCATGCTTCATTATTCAGAATGTTTGCACCAATAACAAAATTATGACCTTCAGAGTAGAGCTAGAGATATAAGCATGCAATTTCATTTATGGTTTAAGATATCACTTGATAATATGGTGTATTAAATGATTTGTTTGAGTATAACATTGACGTCTCAAAAGTCTTTTGAGTGAGCTTTTCTAAAGTGCTCTGGTGTTTGATATTTACTATCAAGAAACTTGCAAATAAGTCTCAGAGCTGTACTGGAAAGTAAGCAGTAACGGGTCTAAAGATTTGAGGAGTGGACAGATGTTTAGATGCTGAACCTGCAGACAAAGAGTGGAACAAAATATCAATATTGCAATGTTTTATCACCTAGGGCTGGGACGATACACTTTTCTCCTGATTCAGTTTTTTATGTTTTTTAAGTTGCTGATTCGATTTAAATTGCGATTCTACGATATTGCAGGTTTTTTCAATCTTTAGCTAGCTTTTTTACCTGCAAGCTTTGTCCCTGAGGGGGAAATCAGTTTTTGGACGTTAGCTGGTACATAGTAGTACATGTTACAACCAAAAGCTTCGTAGTTAACCCACTTATAGTCAATACTACTTCAAAAACTTCATTGGCCTGTCAGATATGCAACATTTACATTCTTTACAGCCTTTAACTTTTCCTCACTGAAACTCTTTAAAATGTTGGCATCAGGGCTATTATGTGGAGGCATTAGATGGGACATAAACTGATGTGACAGTTATTGAATGACACACTCTTGACTGGAGGACATCTTGGAGAAAGGACTGCAACATCAGGGTACAAGGCAGTGTTAAATGTGTTGGTAAGTGTCTACATTAACAGATCACTCTGGATTAAGGCTTCCCAGAGCCCCTCTGTATGCTGTCTGAAGTATCTAAGGCCCTGTTTGCACAACAGTGTTGTCACCAGAAAAGGAAAGGTTTTTCCTTTGAGTTTTCAAAAGTGCCCCATGTTCACACAGAGACATGGGAATGGCTGAAATCACTGTTACGTGCATGCCAGGTCAGTTGTTGGCAATGTAGGTTTGTAGTGAAACAGCTTCCGGTGATGACAAACTTTTCATAAACAATAATAGCAGGTGGAGGCACAAAAATTACAACTCTGTCTTGATATTTTGGTCTGGATGACAACCCAGTCACAGTAAGCAGCACAAATGTTGATTGGTAGATGGCTGAAGCTGTTGTTGTTGTTGTTGTTCCTGCGTGCACCCTCCATTTGAAAAAGAACTGCTGATGCACCACATGCATCTTTTCCCTGGAAATGCTGATTCCGGTTTACACGAAAACAGATATGAAAATGTTTTCATAACTTTTCACTCTGGACCCTGGTTCAAAAGTTTCCAGATTCAGGCACTTCAGGTACCATTCTTGTGTAAATGGAAGGAGAAAACGCGATGAATACTCTTTGTTTTTTGGATGTTTTTGTTGTTGTGTAAATGGAGTCTAATATGAAACCATTTTCAGTACGCTACTTTAAAGTGTGTACACACAAAATAAGTTAAGACAGTGACTTAGTTTCTGAATGCCCAAAGTGAACGTCAATGCATTGAGTTAACAAGGCCTTAGTCTCTTTAAAAATACAGATGAAGCCAGTTCTGAGGCCATTGTGCAGGCGACAAGCAGTGAAACAACCGTCTGGTTGACGTGACAGGGTTCTCAAATTAAGATTTTTTTTTTTCAGTGCCAATATTTGGGGGTTTTATTTGTCCTGTGTGGTTCATTTTTTATGTACTCTTTTGTGTCGGATTTGTGAACGTTTGAATGCTCGTGTCTGCCCTTGTCCTCCCCCAGGTGTCTGTGAATAAGTGAGTGGGTGGAGAGTTGGAACCAATAACGACTTAAGTCTGCAGCTCACTGTTTGTGTTTGACTCTTGAAACAGCAGTCAGAGCAAAGGCTGAGAGTTGGTTCATGCTAAGCTCCCACATGGCTGTCTGCTTGTTTTTACGTCACTTTGGATCTGTTACTCATCACCAAACAACCCCACTGTTTTTTTTGGAAACCTGAACCGGTCATTTGTGTCTTTCCTCATGTGAGACTAAATGAAGTGGTTAAACATCATTCAAGATGCTTTCATCATGGCTTTATCATGGTGCTGCTGTAAGCCTGTCTGTAGGCCCAAGTCTCTCACTTTCCACAGAAGCTAGTGGAGGTTAAGGGAGCCTGTGAGTTTCAACACAGAAGCCTTGTGTCTGACGGGAAGTCTAGAAGTTTCCACAGAGTGATGTCAGCCTGAGTCAGAGCCACACCAGGGATGTGATGGCATTTCCATGTTCCGGAGAGATCTGACTCGTCTGTACAATCATCCGTCTGGCACTGGTCAGACTGAGACTCGGCTCTCTTGAACCACCCAGTCCAGCAAAAACTTCAGACTGAACTTTAAGACCAGCCTGTTCATTAAAAAAAAAACTAATCTGTCGTGTGCTAAAAGCCAGATCAGATTTACTCTTGACTGTTTGTAATAAAGATGGGATAAAATGGTGATTTTGCTGTATAGCAATGTAATTATTAAAACATTATCAGCATGGTACCAAGTACTACAAATTTCACAGTGCAATCCTGGGCCTGATCCTATGGACTTTTCAACATTTGGATGGCATTTCAAATTAAATCCCTGACGAGACTAATCACATATTTACGAAATGCTTTCATTCTGGATATGTTTAAAGGCCAGTAATTGAGTTACCTGGGTGACTTACTAGATGTTAAAAGCTTTTCTTTGTCTTTTTTAAACTTTCTTTACAACAAAAACCTTTTTTTCAAATAAAGAAATGACTGGAAAAACACAATATTGGTAATTTTCTTTAAATTTCTGACCTGCTTTTTACTCTGCCTTTCTCTGCCTGCAGTATTTTGTGTCTTTTTCTCAATTATGGACAAGTTTTGAGATCTATCTATATCTATCTATCCATCCATTGATCCATCCGTCCATCCATCCATCCATCTGTAGCAATCTATAATTTCCTCAAGTATTTCCTAATGCTTTTAGAGACATGTATTTTTTTTGTCTTATATATTGCATGCTTTGCAGGTTTACCTTGGCAACCAGGAGCTGATTGTTATTGCTCTTCACTTCAGTTTGCATTTCCTAATCCAAAGTGAATTTGAAGTTTGAAAATGTTTGTTGGAACTTGATGTTATAACTACTTTGGTCACTTTTTTACTCTAAGTCTGGAATAATAAGATACCTCACTTATTTGGCATGCAAATGTTGGTTGCCTGGTGTATCATCAGCTTGAATCCTGTCAACGACCACAAGAGCTTTTCCTTTAACAATCTGCAAGTCATACGGGAAGTCAGGATTCTCCAAAGTATCCACCCTGCTGAGATGTCATTGCCATAGAAAGCCCTTCAGCTTAAGGGTTGCTCCCCTTTGCCTCTGGATCAACCCTAACTCATTTCCTCCCCATGAGTCACCTCAGCAAAGTCTACAAAGACTTGTAGTAAACCAGTCAGCTGTAAGTTTAACAGCCTGGTCTGGTCTCAGTCCTGACCCCAGCCTAGTCTATATACTTGTTCAGATAAGAGGGAGAGGCGTTGCTGTGAGGTTTCTATGGCTGCCCACTCTCAAACGGACATTCCTGCTGTGTGTCAGAGCAGGAGGAGGAAAGCTGCTTGATACAGCGTCAGTTCCTTATTCGGTCAAAGTGTGGCTTGAACTCGCTGAGCAGCCCACCCAATTTAGAAAATGAAGTATGTTGGGGAGGGGAAAGGAGCGGGCTGCTATGTTACTAAAATTAGATGTGAGCTGAGACTTGGAAAACCGTGCCCAGCCCGAACAGGATCCATTGTCCTTCAGTGATGACCACTGTTGGTGTAAACTTGCATCACTAGGCAACTTACTGAGTCATAAATTCTAAGAGGAGCTGGAAGTGTAAATAAGGACTGCAAAAGAAATGCCTTGATATTTTTTCTGCAATTTTTTGGATTTATTTGTTTATTTATTTTTGCAATTTAAGAATTTGTAATACCGCAACAGTTGAAATTTTGTTTGAAAAATTATACTATTTATAAACTATATAATTCCTCACCCAGTGTGTGGCCCTGTGCATGCACAGATGTACACAGAGCTTCTGAAAAGCAAATCCCAATAGATGACACTGAAAAATATTGTGTATTTGGATTTTTTGACAAAAGTTACCCCTGATTTTTAAGCTGGGGTAGCACAGGTTATCACAAAGTTTTTATTTACTCATAATAATATATACGAATTTTTAACTGAGTAAATGAGCATGTTACACTCCTTCTAAGTCAATATAGCATTATCTTCTCAATTCCCAAAATATGTCAGGTCTTGGTGACTAATCAGAGGTGTAAGAAGTGATGAAGGGTTATGACGCCACATTCTGTGAATGGGTGTTTTGAGAGGAGAAAGTTTTTAAAGACATCACAGCCCCTTGCTTACACAGGTCTCATTGTTATGCTGCAGGGCCACGCTGTCCTGGACACCGACTGCTTGATAACATCCGACTTGAGCATGACTCACACCTCCACTGAACAGCTGTGTGTGTTTGGCATTAAATAAACAGGCATCTGTTGGCTAACTGACAACGCACTAAGCCTAAATAAAGCTCAAGAATCTGTTCGCAGTAGTCAGCTGTTTCTACAAATATGGCATAGCTGCTTCACATCTGGATGAGGCTGGGCAATGTACTAGAGTTCTTTATGGTATATCACTGTGCTGTCAAATGAGATTAACCTGTGGGCTAGGATTGAGCAGTACAGCTGATTTTTTTATTTAAAAAAGTACACATAATATCCTGTTAATTACTGGCTTGAAAAAATTGGCACATGTTAAGAGTATGTGTCAGTCTCCACTAGCAACACCACCTATATTAGTATATTGTATACTATATATGAATATTGTTAAAATAGTTGCAGACATAATAAAGACTGAATTTGTCAAATAGAGGAACTGTCAATAAAGGATTATTGTTAATCCTCAGATACTTTCAGTCAGGATTTAAAGCTAACCATAACACAGACACTGCTCTAGTTAAAGTAGCCAATAACTTACTCTCAGCCCCTGATAGTGGACTTCTGCCTGTGCTTGTCTTCCTAGATCTCAGTGCAGCTTTCTTCCACAGAGAATAGAGGAATTACTTGGAATTACATGGACTGCTTTAAATTGTTTGAAGTCCTACTCTTCTGATCAGTACCAGTTTGCACATGTGAACAATAAGTCTTCCTTGTACACAAAAGTCAGTTACAGGGTTCCTCAAGGTTCTGTGCTAGGTCAAATTTTTTTCTACTTATACTACACTACCCCTTGGTGATGTCATGAGATGCAAAGTATATAAATCAACAGCCACAGATAAACCAGTTAAAAGACAGAACAGTGTTTGGGCTGAATTTGAAACTCATTTACACACTTGGAGCTAGAGTTTACAACCCATGCATGTTTAATTATCACAAAAAATATTGTCATGGCAACATTGAACAGTGTTATTGCATACTTTCCTTTCATCATGTAAGCCTTGTAGGGATATTGCCCTGGGTATTTTACTTAAAAATTAGTAAAGATTTTCTAAAGTATATCAGAATGTAAGGAGTAAAAGTAAGTTGAGAAATAAAAAAGGCTCTCAGCCACCTCTATGGCGTGACATGCTGTGGAAAACACGAGTGTATCAATATCCTGTAAGATATGATTTTTAGTCATTATTGCCTAGTCCTACACTGGGAGAAAACTTATTTTGTAACTCTTCTGTCCAAAGCTAGAGTAACCCTCTACAGCATGTATGATTGGATACAGAAGGCAAAAGGCAGACTACCATCTGCTCTAAATGTCTGCTGGTTTACTTTTTGGAAAATGCCTTTTTCAATTGGACTGCTTTGCCTTAAAGGGGCCCATTTGCAATAATTTCTCGCCTCCCTGGTGGGATTTTATTGGGGTCTTTCTTTTTTTTCTTCCCTGTGCGTACTGGTAACTCCTCATACAAAAAGCACTTTGTGTTGTAGCTTTATAGAGGGCTCTCCAGAAGCCCCTTTTGTGAACGTCACACTCTATAAAGTGTTAGCAGGGGGAAAGAGGACGCTTGCAGGGTTGTCCTAAACCTTTTAAACTTGCTCTTTGTCAGGGGCTTTGTATAAACATCAGATTTTAATGTCTCCTGATGCATTTTCTAGGTCCCTACTTGAAAAATAGTGTTCAGCACAATTATTACTGAAGAGCACTTCATTCCAGGTCCAGCCATCTGTCTCTTGAACTGTGTAAAAGTTTTTTTGCCACAGGCAGCCAAATTAGAGTCTCAATAGCATCATCATGTAAACTAAACAAAGCCCCCTCCTCAGTGGGAGTGCAGGACATTTCTGGAATAGTTTTTTCCCTCCTCCCAAATGCCCAACCCCCTAGTACCTCTACAGAGGGGCCCTGGATAAGGGGGAAGGATAAGATGGAAGAAAAAGAAAGAAGACTCAAACAGCATATCGGGCAGCTGCACAGCACCACCATCACCCCACCACCTCTCCTCTCAAGACATCTAGACACGTGGACAAAATTGTTGACACCCTTCCATTAAAGAAAGGAAAACTCACAATAATCACTGAAAGAACTTGAAACTGACAAAGTAGTAATGAATAAAAAATTACTGAAAAATTAACTACAGAAAACCAGACATTGCTTTTGAATTGCAGTTTAAAAGAATCATTAAATGAATAAATATATACATATATATATGTATGTGTATATATATATATATATATGTATGTGTGTGTGTATATAAATATATATATATATATATATATATATATATATATATATATATATATATATATATATATATATATATATATGTATGTGTATATATATATATGTGTGTATATATATATATATGTATATATATATATATATATATATGTATGTGTGTATATATATATATATATATATATATATATATATATATATATATATATATATACATATATATATATATATATATATATATATATATATATATATATATATATATATATATATATATATATATATATATATATATATATATGTATATATATGTGTATATATATATATATATATGTGTATATATATATATATATATATATATATATATATATATAGTATGAAGAATGGAACTGGCCTGGACAAAAGTGATGGTACCCTTAACTCAATATTTTGTTGCAGAGCCTTCGAGACGACCAAAGCAATCAGACAATTTCTGTAACTCTCAAGACTTCTGCACCTTTCAACAGGTATTTTGGCCCACCCCTCAGGAGCAAACTGCTCCAGCTGTCTCAGGTTTGAAGACTGTCTTCTCCAGATTTCATGTTTCAGCTCCTTCCACAAATGTTCAACAGGATTTAAGTCAGGGCTCAGAAGGCCACTTCAGAATAGTCCAATATTTTGTTCCGAGCCATTCTTTGGGTGTTTTTAGCTCTGTGTCTTGGGTCATTTTCCTGTTGGAGAACCCATGACCTGTAATTGAGCCCAAGCTTTCTAACACTGGGCAGCACATTTCGCTCCAGAATGCCTTGATAGTCTTAAAATTTCATTGTACTCTGCACAGGTTCAAAACACCCTGTGTCAGATCTGACCATCCTCTGTGTTTCACAGTAGGTACAGTGTTCTTTTCTTTGCATGCTTCAATTTTGCATCTGTGAACATAGAGCTGATTTAACTTACCAAAATGCTCCAGTTTTGTCTCATCTGTCCAAAGGGCATTCTCACAGATAGAAGCTTTGTAGCTTGTCAATATGCATTTTGGCAAATTCCAGTCTTGCTTTTGTATGATTTGCTTTCAACAGCAATCTCCTCCATTCACCCCACTTCACCTCTTATCTCTTTAGAAGTTGTTCTGGGCTCTTTGGCTACTATTCGTATTATCCATCTCTATCCACCATGCCCAGGAAGGTTGGCTACGGTCCTGTGGACCTTTAACTTCTGAATAATATGTACAACTATAGTCACAGGAACATCAAGCTGCTTGGAGATGGTCTTATAGCCTTTACCTTCAACATGCTTGTCTATACTTTTCTTTCTAATCTCCTGAGACAACTCTCTCCTTTACTTTCTGTGGTCCATGTTCAGTGTGATACACACCATAATACCAAACAGCACAGAGACCACTTTTCAGCCTTTAAATAGGCAGACTGACTGATTACAAGCTTGGAGACACCTGTGATGCTAATTACAGGACACACTTTAGTTTAACATGTCCCTATAGTCAAATCATTGCCAATCTCTTCTAGGGGTACCATCATTTTTGTCCAGACCAGTTTCATTGTTTTGTTTTCTAAAATAGTTCTGTTAACCTCAATTCAAAAGCAATGTCTGATTTTCATTGGTTACTTTTTCAGTGCATTTTTATTTTTATTTTCTTCAGTTCAAGTTATTTCAGTGAGCATTGTGGTTTTTTCTTTCTTTAACGGAAGGGTACCAACAATTTTGACCACGTGTGTATTACCTCTTGTTGTGTGACTACCTAAGGTCCCTGATTCCCGGACAGATCTGTCTCTCTTTCCTATCAGTGTCTTTGAGCAGGAGTCTGCTCTGCTGTGGGCTCCATAGGGTCAGGCCAGGCCTCAGAGGACTGACAGAGAGGAGTGTAAATGTCTATTTCAGCTGCTGTGGTTGTCTTCTTATCCACTTGAGTTGAGACCAGGGTTCCTGTGGGTTCTTAAGAAGTCTGCTCCTTGGTAGTTTGTCACTTTGGCACAGTTCACTGCCATGTTTTCAACAACTCTGTGATTGTCTCTACAGTCTATGCTCTGTGGTAGTCTTGCTACCCCAAGCCCATCATCATGAGCTTTGACATTAGAGCTGTGTATCTTCACTAGTCTCATGATTTGATTTGATTACTAATATTAAGTTAAGGATTTAGTTTGATTCAATATCACGATCCATCATGGTGCAATGCAGTAATATCCTTGATGAGTATGAAGTCCTTTTATCAATTAGAAATGGCCTTTGAGGTCGGTTTCAGCAAAATGTCTTTTCATTGTTAACCAAAATAAATACATTTCATAGGTCTCATCTTCTTTTCCTTCCTCAGAAAAAAACTGATCATATAGTCCAGCAGAGGCCTCTGCAAGACTAAATGATTATTGACCTACTCTGCATTGATTCATTGTCATCACTGCTTTTGACACCCCTGTTTGACTTAAGAGTGGTAAGACGTATGGTAGGTCTTTTTGGAGGGGATGTTTATTGTTTCAGGCAGCTACTTGTTTATGTTACAGGGAACAGAATTTGACGAGTGTAAAAGGGTACTTAATTATACAAAAGGGACATGTGAAGCACCCTAAAAGGCTTAAAAAACTCAATAAAGCACAATATGACCTCTTTGAATATGGGTAACAGGCAGTCTGTTGTCATGAGCACAATATTTTCCTTTTTTTTCCTGTAACAAAGACGGAGCCAGCTCGAAGCTCTTTGCATGTTGGGTGCTTCATTCATGCTCTGGAGTCTGCCACCCATGTCATATCTGAATGGCCATTGCCATGGGAACTGTTGCAGTGCTGCATTTTTACCTTTGTTAAAGAACCAAACGATTCTCTGAAGGTACAGTGCTGTGAGAAAAAGGAGAAATCATCCCATTGATGTTTTTCTGATCCTCTCGGTCTCAGTTCTCACTGGTTTCGTCCTGTGACGGCCATGATACCAATCACACGTCTCAAGCAAAGCTTTATTTTTGAATTGGATCATGTAAGGTGAAAAGAGGACTTTCATTTCCAGAACAAAAGCAGTGTTCTAATCCAAGCTTTTCAGATATTGAATTCAGAGGGGGGAGAGGGACAGGGACAGGCTCAGTACAATGAGAGCCAGCAGGCAGATCAAACAGAGCCATCCCACTGGGCGTCACACAGAGCACAACAGCAGCCAGGCTGTCCACACCAGCAAGAAACTGCTCAACAGGCTGAACACTGCAGAACAAAGTCCACTATTGAGGACAACTCACAAGCTGCATCTCTATGATTTAACACATAGGTTTGGAAGACACCTGTTAGGCTGATAATAAGTGCACTCCTTAGAAATCTGTCCACAGAGAGGATGAGATGATTGTCAGTTTTTATGACTAATTAGTTTTTTTTAATGTCTGACTTTATAAACTCCAGAGGGAACAACTGTGTTGGTTATATGGTCAAATGTCCTTAGAGTATGTGATTTGATTTATTTTAGGGAAGTATGAGGTTTGCTTTTTTTGCCAATTGAGCTGCCAGTTCTTAAAACTTATTTTAGCCAGTATTGATACTGAAATATGAAAATCACATTGACATTATATGCAAAATATATTTGAAGCAGCTACAGTAAACCCAAACCTCATCTACAGAGCTTCAAACTTTGATTCACCAGCTGACAGAAAATCAGGCCTTTAATCCATCACAGTGTAAAAAAGCACAAACGCTACAAACTAAAAGCTGATGTATAAAATTCTAGCAGTACATATTGGCAGAAATGTTATCTGTAGATATCTGTTTTTATCTTTTGAGGCAGTTACCTGCCCATAGCAGTATCATAATGATGTTATTAATATTGTGCTTCCTAGTTTATATTTTGATAATCATTAACAATGAAACATCTCAACTGATGTCCAACTAACACCCCGCAGCCTCCCGTATGCAGATGCCTCCGCACATTTAATGTAAAATTATTTTTGAGTGATCCAAGAAGTTAAGAGAGAGCAAAGAAAAACTTTGAGGAAGCGTGCGGCGTTGCTGTGTGTCTCCTCTGCTTTATCTTGGTCTGTTGCAGACATTATATTAACATGCATTCAGATGAGCTGCTGATTAAATATAAGGCGGAGCTGAATAAAGTGGGTAGAGGTTGTTATTGAGGGCAGTGAGACAGCTCACTGAGAAGTAATTTCATCAGCAATTAAATAAAGCTGGGATGGGTTGTTGTGTTTCTACATTTTTTACAGTTTGACCAATATAAAAATGTGAAAATAACATTGCATTACTTCATCACAGCTCTGTTTGCAACCACCATCATTACCTCTTCTCGATCAGCCCTCTTCATTCTCTCTCTCTTTCAGCAACTTTGATTTTCAGTACTTTCAAAAGTAATGTTTAATGTTTGGAACATGAGTTTTCGGGTGTCATGAATTTAAAATAGTATCTTTGTTGACAAGTGTTTAAGATTTTCATATTTTTAGTTTTTGTATCTTATTCTTCACTTTTAGTTCAAACAAAAAAAAAAGACGTATGTACAAAACTTTACCTCAGTGTCTCTCAAAAAGGGGCATGTGTTAGCAGGAAAAGGGAGATAAGGGTTGACTATATGATTCATCATGACATATTGCAATACTACAAACATGTCAGTAATTTTAAGTAATTTTTCGAAAATTTGGATTTTTTTTATCAGAGAATTCGGTACTCACAATATTACATGCAAAAAAGGTTAGTTTTCAGTGATCAGATCCTTGAAACATGGATGAACTTTTCCTGTGTCAGTGTCAAAAATAGTTAAAGGTAAAGCTATTATCCAGAATTCCTATGAATAACTAAGTAGAAAAATGTCATTATTATGCATTAAGAAATGGATATTTTATTGAGCCACAAAAATACTACAACATAGTGGTTTGGCCTGGCTCGTTATGTTGTTTAAAATTTTGATTAAATAGGAATTTATTATTTTGGGGGGTGAAACTGTTTTTTTAGGTTTACCTTCTGTGTGAAAACGTTGCCATAATTTTACTTTAATTCGAGAAAGAGCACACCTTTTCAAAGCTGAGTTTAAGGAAAACGACATGGCTCCAGAGCTCAGTGTACTGATTTAATTTTACAGTTTTTGAAAAACAATTTTTCTTTTTAATCTGAGTTTCCAGTCAGCAAAAATTCTTTAAAGCAAGAGTTTAATTATTGGATTGAACTAAAAACAAAACAGTCAAATCGTTTGTGTTAGATGAAACAAGCAGTGGCAGTTAGGTTCCCATGCAGTCCCACACAGGGAGGCACTGAAGCAGCAGACTGTCAGAGCTACCTCCTGTTCTCCCTAAAACTATTTCTCAACTAGTCACGCACTTCTCCAACCTTCAGTCTTCAGCTCATAGCCTTTTATGGAGTATGGCAGGTATAGCCAAGGACAAACAAGGCCTTTATTTCACAAGGTACATCAGAGGCCAGAATAAGCTCTTCATTCATTTTCATGGCTCAGCTTTGCACATTATCTTAATGAAATCTGCTGCCTTTCTGATAAACTTCTTCTGGAAAAGGACAAATTCTAATACAACAGGAAATGATAAAACTATTGTTGCTACATCTTTGTACCATTACATTGAGCCCCACACTGGAGAACACTTGTGTTAACCCCACTAGTGGCCTCCATGCACAAAGGACAAGGAGTTCATGTCCTACCTTGAACTTTTAACAGTCAATCACACCTAATGTTTGAATTTTCTCAATTACATGCTGACTAAAAAATAACCTTTTACATCAGAGGCCTGTTCATGTACACTCAGTGTGTATGTAGAAACTTTGTGCAGAGCAGTGAGTGTAGCCTGTTGAGGAATACAGCTCTTTAAGACAGGCTGGGAAGAATACACCTCATTCATCCATTCACAAGGGCAAGCGTGGAGGGTATTCAAGTCTGCCGTCACTGGAATGTCGTTCTTTAGTCAGCGTTTCAATGCCAAAGGACGTCTGTTGAACACCAAGAAATCTGTTACATTTTTGTCAGCTCTCGTCTCAGCGGACCCTGTTCTTTTTTATTCTCTCTTGGTTTCACCTTTCAAAGTGTGACAAAAAAACATGTACGTCTTTGTACTTTGCCACAGGACAAATGACATCGTATCCTCCAGCAATTTGTTAACGATTCCCTCCTGGAATTTTCTTTTTTGTTTCCCATCTCTTTCCTTAAAGCAGCATTGGTTTGATTTTACAGTGTGGATCAGACCAGCCTAAAAAATTAAAAATTGCATTTAGTTACCAATATCACTGCCTTATCTGTAATTTCACAATATTCCTAAATCTATAAAATGGCTCAATATGCATTATTTAGATTTTGAATATAAGGAAATATAAACACTATTGTGGTGATATTTTGTGGCACAATACTGAATTCATACTTAATATGCCATATGCATAGAAATGAAAGGATGGAAAAATTATTAAGACTGTTTAAATTCTATTTCATCATATTGAGGTCTGACCTTGCTGGCAGGATTGAGTTCCTCTACAAATAGCTATAGTTTAAAAAGTTTCACTTGCAATTCTGCCATCATATCAGGTGATCCTTGTTCATAGAGGTGAAGGGGCTTGTTAATGATTTTCCTAAAGTAGGAAAGTAAGCATAATGTTGTCTGTAACTAATAAAACACCAGGCATCTCCCTGCCTTCACTGACCACAGTGTTTCTGGTGCTCTCAGTTTAGGATGCTTACTGTTTCCTAATGTCTGCTGTGTTTCTGTCACACATTCGGTTGTCCATTTTGGTACTTCATGATCTATCATTGTCTTATCTTACTCCCCTACATCTGCATGGGTTGATATCTCTCTTGTGTCCTCACAGGATTGAGATTAATTTTTTTCACAGTCTGCTTGTCTTTCCACCAGCAGCATTAGGATCAAACTGTGGTCTTTCTTGAGTTTTGCTACATACACAAATAATATTTCATCCTGAATAAAGATTAGCTACATGAATGTTTAAGGATTATCCTGCTGGCTGATACAGTCATTGTGACAAAGAAAGTTTTTCTGGCTCTTGTACCCACAACAACCAACAACATGCTATCATGAAGTTCATTTATCATTAAAACAGTGGCTTCTGTCTTTTCAAAGTAATAAATCAGTATAAGTTGACTTTTTACTTTGAAGACGAACTTTCATTTGGCTCGTCTGTTTTGTCCTTGAAATCTGTAAAATAGTAAATCCGGTCTGTACTATTTTAAATGTCCATTAAAGCAAAGAAGGTCTGTGTTACAAGAGCTGCTCACTGAGGTTTGAGAACATGATCTTACGATATATTCACCTGAATCAACAGGTACCATGTGTTTTCCCTGGTCTTCAAGCTCCCATAGCAGAATCCACCATTTTCAATTCAGACCTGTTGACTCTCCATCCACAGAAGTTTCTCTTGTGTGTACTCAAGTTCTTACAAGTTCCCCAATGTATCTAAAGTAAATGGTTGTCATATTTGCTGCATAAAATCATTAATTTATCACGTTTGGTGGTGGGTGTTTCCTATTGTGAAGCAAAATATTTCTGCACTGCTGGTGGAAGGACACGTAGGCTGTGCTGTGTCTCACAATAGTCTCTAATCAAAGCAGCTTGGTAGTGGAAAAGTAAGTGGATGTGAACAAACTTTAGCATGTGGTGTAGAGCTGCAGCTATTGATTATTTTTGAAATCGATTACTCTATCAAATTTTTGTCGAGTAATCGGATAACAGTTACATTGCGCTCACTGCGATTTTTTTTTTTTACATTGAATCACTACACATTATTATTATTAGTAACACTCAAAACAGAAAAGCCAGGTCACTTAAATTAACAAATTATTTTTCTTACATTGAACATTCTTTGCATAAATGGGATCTCAAAATCAAAATCTATACTTTTATTTTTACTCTGGGCCATATCTTGCTTTTTTCAGTATTTTTTTTTTAAGTTTGGTTATTTTTATTTTATTTGTATTCATGCTTGTCTCTTTTTGCTAAATTATTGCCTTTACTACTGTACCATATTGATGATCCTACTTTGCTTGCTTTATTTCTAGGACCAAATAATATCATACTTAGATACTAAGATAATTTAACTAGCTAATGTACATTTCTATAACATATGAAAGCATTCCCTACACCTGCTTCCTCTACTCACTGTCAGTGTTTCCTGTTCTACTCTCTGCAATCAAATTAAATGTAAAGTTATTGGATGTGAAAAGTATGTGAACAAAATACACATGATTCTGGGCAAGTAGCCTCCACATTGATTTACGTTCTGAACCAGCCTTTACACGGAGCCATAATCAAAGTAGGTTATTTACTAGCCCATATCTCAGTTATTGATCACATTAGCTGCTTCTGTTGATGTATCACGAGTGTCATCCTGTTGAGTCCGCTCTGACGACGCACAGACCGGATGTTTACTGTTGACGTGCTTCAGCAGTGACGACGTGCTATCACGCTAAGCTACGTGCTAAGCTAACTCCTTTTGACATCAGACAAACTGCTCTGTGTTTTCTTCTTGGCCCGTCTTGTAGTGACCACACACTTGGGACACTCTCTGCCATTTCTTCTGCGGACTCTCTCTCCTTTCTGTCCCTCTCTTTTCTCTTCCTTCATGATTTTACAAAACGCGCAGCAGTGGAGGTAGCAGGCGCGTTGTCACAGAAATGACCATCCGTGTCAAACACCGTGCACTGTATAGTGGTCCAGATATATATTTTATACGTATAATTATATATTAAACAAAGCTTCGAGGCACACAATTTGCCTTGAAGATATTTTGTTATCGAATAATCGAGATTATTCGAGGAATCGTTTCAGCTCCAATGTGGTGACCCCACTCTGGTTTTTGTGACTTTTTTTCTCCCACAATTCTTTTTATTGTGTGGAGATTTTGGCAGCATGTAGAGCAATGAATAGCATTAATTTCTGTCCTGGGTTTTCAGAAGAGAGAGAGAACTGAGCTGTGACACTGTGGCACATGCTCAAGCTCATGCTATGTAACGTACACAAAAAATCCAAGCTATGAACTCAAAGGCATTTTAAAATGCAAAAAGAAATCTTGACAAAGAGGGAAGATAATCATGGTGTTATAACTGAAGTATGTGAGCTTATTTTAGGAGAGTCATTATAGTCATAAAGATTGATGTTAACCAGGGATTTAGTTTAGATAGCCTTGTGTTTCATTTGCCTGCCACTGTGACCTTTTAGTTACATAAACTCACCTGCCTCTGCGATTAAAACCTTTGCATTTGGCTGGAGGCCAGTGCCAGTTTCCAACCCTTGCCCCCACTTGTATGCTGAACCTTTTAATGCTAGGTTGCTGCTGTGTTCTATGTGCCTCTGTCCTGCTGAGTTGTTTGTCTTAAAAGTCCTTTGACAGATAAAGACCTAGAGACCCTTATTGAAAAAAGAACTCCACCATGGAGATTGTGTTTTTGCCCGGGTTGTACGTTTGTTTGTTGATTTGATTGTCTGCAAGCAAGATAACCCAAAAAGTTCACAGCAGATTTTGATGAAATTTTCAGGCTGTGGCTCCAATTTTTTCTTAACAGATTTGTTAACATTTCCAGACAGGGAAGTTTTCCACATTAAGCCAATAACTAAAAAAGTAATTGGCAAAAGAGTAGGTAATGTTGTTATGTCACAAAGGAAAAGTCAGTAGATTTATCTGTTTTTTAATTATGTCAATGCACAGTAGGGCAGTTTATCACATTTTTACTAATAGCCCTGCTAAGAATATCAGAAATGCCTTGTTGTTTTTTCTCTTGGAGCTCTTCTATTCAAGCTCAGTTATTCCATTTGTTCTTTTTTTTAATGTATTTTTTGGGGCATTTTATGCCTTTATTGATAGGAGAGAGACAATGGATAGGCTTGTGAAAGGGGGTGGGAGAGTAGGGGAAGACACTTTGCAAACTGGTCGTCACAGACGGGATTCGAACCTGGACCAGCAGAAGCAAATACATGGGGTGCCTGGTTGCTAACCACTTCGCCAAACCAGCACCCCATTTCATTTGTTCTTTTTACAATTAGACATAATTTCTGCTTGTAATGGTATTAGAGGGATCTAAATCATGGAGGTCCGCATTTTACTTATTCAGCTGGTATGTGTAAGGCTGTGTTAGCCCAGTTCACAGCACCTTTGCACAAAACCGCAATGGTGTTACGCTGTATTTACATCAAGACATATTCACACTATTTTGTAAGGCTAGAACACATATGTCTATTCATGCTGCTTTATGGCTTGGATGTGTGTGACACGGCTCGTGCCTCCTTACACTCAATGGCAGAGAAGCTCACTTGCAGCGTTCCTGTCTCCCGCTAAGTCTGCATGTCTTCCTCTTTTGATATCACTCCTCTAATTCTGTCTCCAGGACGTTTACAGTGGAGGCGAAACCTCACAGAGTTCTATATTATACCTTGAAACAGCAGTATGAATTTGGCTGTTGTCTAAAATGTTGCAGCAAAATGCTCTGGGTCATAAAGAGTGCAGCAGAAACCTGATCTTTATCACAACTGTCTGGACCTTTTTATTTCACTCTCAGCTACACCCAGAGCTATCAGTGAGGGAAACCTTTTACGGATGTTGCTAAGATCTCTGACTGCGATCTTTATGCCTGCAGTCATTTAATGGGGGTCCCTCCCTTAGCTTATGAGCTAGCTAAGATAGATCATCATCATTGTCCACTCTGTCTCCAGGAATGGCCCCTGTAATATACTGCTGATAGTGTATCTGTTTTTTTTCTAACCTGTGATCTCTCTGTTTATTCAAGGCGGGGAGTGATGGAGAGAGCATAGGGAACTGCCCCTTCTCCCAGAGGCTCTTCATGATCCTGTGGCTCAAAGGAGTTGTTTTCAACGTCACCACCGTTGACCTGAAGAGGTGGGTGCTGCTCCCAGTTTCTCTCCCTCTCCATCTCCTCATCCTTCTGTGGCTTTGCTCCTATTATTGGCTGCTTATCCAGATTTAATAGATACCCTCCTTTGCAAGATTATCCTGGCTGTTTCTACAAAGTTACCCATAAGCCTTCGATCCAGTATCACCCCTAACACGCTCACTGCTTCCCCACTGCTTATTTGGTTTTCCCATGACCCTTTCCCAGGCCGGGGAAGATCGGAGCATAATAAACATTCAGGCTCTGGAGAGGCTATTTAAGGTTCTTCACCCCGCTTACTTCCTGCTTAGATTTAAGAACATGTTATTTTACAGCCCTGGGATCAAAACAAAACCTTGACTCTATGTAATTTTAAAAGCAACTTCATTTTTCCTCAAGCTGTGAATGAATTAGCTTTCACATGTGGATAACAGAAGCGCTTGACTAAACCCACTGTGCCTGTGTGTGTATGATTCATCTAAATATCCCTTCAGTGTTTTTTCCACTTGTACTTATGCAGGAAAGGCAAGTGCCAGATTATTTTCAGCCATGGTCTGATGTCTCTGGTTTGTATGGTTTTCTTTGTCGTGTGTGTTTCAGATAGAGATGCTTGATTTCTAAACTTTCTCCTCCAGGACATGAAGTCTTCTGGTTGTTGAGAGAAAAACAAAATGTACTTAATAAATATTGTGCTTTCTTTAAAGTATAAGTTCGGTTTCTGCAGCTTTCACATTGTTTATAGAATGCAGTAGAACAATATACACACCCAGAAGGCTTTCCTGATGCAAACAGTGCTTCGGGAGATATTTAGATCCAAAATCGAGCGGCAGACATCCGTATAATTGTTAGGGATGGGACCGATCTGATCCAGTACCGGTATCGGCGTCCGATCCAGGCATAATTCACGGATCGGATCGGATCGGATCGGTCCGATCCGCGTGCCACGGGGCGCCCGATCCAACACACACCACACAGGAGACATGTGACGCCTCTCCTCGTTTCAAGAAATTCATTCCACAGTTTGCAGCCAGCCAGTGTGTGCAGAGCATAGTGCCCCTGTGAGTGTGACGCCGTCTATTAGCCACCTGAGCTAACAAGCGCTAACAACAACATATCTGCTGTGTGGAGTAATTCTGTCAGTTCTCCTCAAAATCAAAGCCGAACGGTTTTCGGATATGCCCCTCGAAAATAAGGTACAGAGACTCAATTATCCGCCCTTTCTGTAAACACCCTGCCGAAAACAACACAGCCACACGGGGTAAAACTCTTGACGAAGCTCTGCTGCACTCGGCCGGATGAAAAGCCGTCGGCTGAGCCTGCAAATAAGAGGAGGACGAGTGACTGAACTGTATTTCACAGAACACACAGCCTGGTCTTTGATTTTAAGTTTGCCATCAACGGTGTAGAACCAAAAATACGTCCTCACAGCTCTCATCAGATGAGCTGTGTAGTCCGCTCCGTTCAGAGTGGAAACACTGCACTGAGATCAGCAGAGGGTCAAGCTGCGCTCACAGCACTCTCTGTTGAAACGGTCCACTGCTCCAGGCGCTCTGATGTGCTGCTACACTCAATATTTTGCATTCAAATATTTATTTACTATTTGGTTACATATATTTATCCCCATATTCGATCAGCTATTCAGGTATCACAGTTAAAGATTAATCAAACATCTGAAAAGGCACCACATGAGCGAACACCAGGATTATTTTTAACTTATTATATTTTATTTGGGGGGGTAGAGATGTTTACAATTATTTCATATGTCACTTATGAAAGCTGCTGCACTCTACTTGATTTGTGTGCTGTTCAGAAGCAGAAGCCCTGATGGTGTTATTATTTTTTTGGTAGTGTAAATAGTTTAGAACAATAGACACTATCTTCTTGATACACATTTTATATCAAAAGTGAGACAATTGGAAACAGACCTGCTACAAGACCCATACTCTGCTGTTCATATCAAGCAGCCCTCGTCTCTATGGAGATTGACTGTATCCTTACAGTGTTCTGCACTTCATTCAATAAATGTTGCTTTTCAATTTAAAGCCCTTACAGGTGTATGTTTTTTGTTTATCTTCTATGTAAATAACTGTTCTGTGGTTAATTACAGCCTCATAATCAAATTTTACACATAATTTCAACAATATTGATAATATAAATATTCCAGCAATAATAGCCGTGGTATCGGAAAAGTATCGGTATCGGCCGATACCCAAATTCAGGTATCGGTATCGGATCGGAAGTGAAAAAACCTGGATCGGTGCATCCCTAATAATTGTAGCACATAGGGCATACAGCGCCTCTCCTAAAACTGCATTAATCGTCCAAAAACTCATTAGTTTCACCAATATTTCATCATGGTCCGCTCGGGCTACTCCTCCACGACAGTCTGTGTCACTCCAGACATGTTGTGTGACTGTGCCGACCTCTGAACTTAAGAAGAAGAGCTCTTGCTTCCGCACATGCGCAGTGCGGCTCATTGTTTCAGGGGAAGACAGCCGGCTACACAACAACTTTCTTCTTCCAGTTTTGTGCAACATGGACAAATATCTACCGGATGAAGATGTTGTGGAGGAGAACTTTGAATATGATGGGTGTCCTTACAGTTTCAAGCCAGAGTATGCAGATGAGGAGCTCATCGAAAGGAGGACGCGGAGGCAGTGCTCCAGAGAGTACTGCGCATGTGCGGAGGCAAGCGCTCTTCTTCTTCAGTTCAGAGGTCAGCACAGTTACAAAAACATGTCTGGGGCGACACAGACTGTAATGGAGGAGTAGCATGAGCGGACCATGATGAAATATTGGTGAAACTAATGAGTTTTTGGACAATTAATGCAGTTTTAGGAGCGGCACTGTATGCCCCGTGTGCTACCATTATACGGATGTCTGCCGCTTGATTTTGGATCCAAATATCCCCCGAAGCACTGTTTGGATCAGGAAAGCCTTCTGAGTGAGTATATTGTTTTACTTCATTCTATAAACAATGTGAAAGCTGTAGAAACTGAACTTTTCCTTTAAGATGTTAAAGGAGGAAAGCAGTGTCTACTTGACAGGAGATTGGGTTTTTATATGTGCCATGATGAGTAGGATTAAGGTGTTGTTAGGGTTAATTGAATGTAGTTTATCTGGCAGAGGGCAGGTTACATCAAACAAAGAAGGTGTACATCCTGAAAAAGGCAATGAAAGGTAAACGCCCACTTTGCAGTGTCTGCTCTATTTACCTGACATTCTTCCTCTTTGCTTAGTCAAAGTAATTATGTCTTTTCTTATGTCGCTCCAGAGCAGAAGGTAACTAAATTTTGGTATTTTCTGTTGTAAATAAAATACAAAACCGGATATTGTTTGTTTTTGGAGTTGTTAACAATAATAACTCATTTGTATTCTTAGCTGAGTGCTTGGATTCCTTCAAATTTTTCCTAAATTTTTGAAAGACAGGGAAATGATTATATATTATTGAGTGACAGGCAGCACCCCCAAAAAATGGAGGCCCATGTGGAATTGCCACAAGTTGTAGTACCCTGAGTGTCCACTTGAGGCTTAAGTCCCCCCTCAACAAGGCCTCACTGTCTGTGAGTAGATGGATCTAATGATCAGTTGAGAGGTGCAGTGTGGCAGCTTCCATTAGAGGACATGAAAATGGCAAATATTTAAATAGTCAGTGAAGTTAAACAAATGCTGTTGCTCAAGACAAGTTAAAGTAACGTACTATAAGTAGGGTGTTGATTGTATTCAAAGTTCATTTTTGTGCATTTGAAATCATATTTATGGATAAAAGTTTTGTTCTTAATGGAAATGTGTGAATATTTGTTAATGAGTCCAAAAATAATTGATGTTGATACATTTTTTCCACATTTTCCTCAGCCACCTCTGTATGTTTTAACCTTCAAAGCCAAAGGCACATAAATGCTCTGACAGGATGATGGCTTTGTGATAAAAGTTAGTTTTATTTCAACATTGCACGTACACTCACTGGTCGCTTTATGAGATATAACTTGCAGAGACTGTGTTGGCCCCACATTTGCCCTCAGAACAGCCTTTCCACTTCGTGACATAGATTCCTGAAGATGCTGGAAACATTCCTCAAGGTTTTGGTGCATATTTACATGATGCTTTAGATTTATTGGTTCCACATCTGGTGTCTGTTCAGGCCACTGCAGTACAGTGAGCGTCTTGTGATGTTTCAGTTTGAGACTATTGGACATGGTGCTTTGTCCTTCATAGTAGCCATCAGAAGACGGGTGCTCTGTGGTCATAGAGGTGTGCCCAAAGGACCCAAAGTGTGCCAATAAAACATCAACACATCATTACACCAACTCCACCAGCGATGATCCAAGGCAGGATGGATTCAGGCTTCCATGCTGTTCACACCAAATTCTGGTCCTATCGTCTGAATGCTGCAGCAGAAATCAAACTTATCAGACTCGTCTTAATTGTTGCCTCAGTTTCCTGTTCTGAGCTGACAGGAATGGTATCAGGTGTGGCCCTCTTCCCTGTAGTCTATCTGCTTCAATATTCTTGGTGTTATTTGTTCAGACATGATCTTCACATACTTTGATTGTAATGCACATTTATTTGAGCTGCTGGTGCCTTTCCTTCATCATGGAACACTCCTGTCATTCTCCTCTGGCCTCTGCTGCCCAACCAGCAAAAAAAAAAGCACTTTCCTCTCCTTCTTCTGATTTAACAGGCTTAAATTTCCACTCTGATGTATCCTCTCTTCATTTCACAGTAACTGCTTTGTAGTCAAGTGCTGCTTATAGTTATAGCTCTTTACTTGAACATTACACACTCAGTTTCTGTTGCTATGGCGTCTTGTAAGCAAATAAGCAGAGAATGAGTAAGGACCAGAGTACAAGATGACATGTGACTTGGAAACAGGTACACACTCAGGAGTAAATGCTCAAGACAGCACAGGGCACCACAGTACAAAGGTGAAGTGTAAATTTTAAGTATCAGAGCTTCAACATAAAATGACTGCATTGCTGAAGGTGGGCGGTGTTTGCTGTGTTTACGGCTCTTTTATGGTTGTATCTTAAAATCCTGCGCTTGCTATCCTGCTTATCAAATGATATTATTATAATTACAGTATGTTAAACGCCAAGTCTCGATTGGGTCAAGGCTATTATGTTCATCGTTCTTTTCTTTTTTGAGAGCCTGTAAATCTCAAGGCAGCTTGTTCTCCTCCCCTCAGTGATATCATTGGGTGAGGGTGCCACTTCCCCTTTGCATGCCGCAGAGTTGAAATCATTTCCTGTGCTCTGTGCCCTGAGGTGGCTTATCCCAGAATTCAGCTACCAGTGCTGAAGTTGTCTAATCCTGGACTGTTTATGAGGCTGTGAGACTTGTGATGATGTTTGTAATGTCAGATCACAGAGGTTTCACTGTGTCTGCAGGCTAGCATCTGTAAAAGAGGCTCCAGCAGTTGTGCAGACGGTGCTGTGTTTTCAGACTGAACCGTCTGGAATCTGCAGACTTCCCACTCAGTGGTGCTCACACTGATCAAACAACACATGCTCTTTTTTTGTTTTTGTGTCGGAGACATCTGGTGCATCATGTGCTTATTTCAAGGCTGCATAGAGAGATGGAAATATAAACAAGCTCATGGAGCAGTTAAAGATGGAGCGGTATGCTGCTATGGTAGCAGGAAAACAGAGCTGCTCTGCATTTAGCTGTGCAGGAGCCGCTGAGCCTCTCCAGTGCTTAAATCTGACAGTGTCTTCAGTGTTTTACTTGTAACATTCAGCTTCTGGAATTGCAATCCTTTTAATGAACATAGATTATCAGTCTTAAATGACTTCTTCTTCTCTTTCAGGAAGCCAGCAGACCTCCAGAACCTTGCTCCAGGCACCCACCCGCCCTTCGTCACCTTCAACGGCGAGGTCAAGACTGATGTCAACAAGATTGAGGAGTTTCTTGAAGATGTCCTCAGCCCACCCAAGTAAGTGTGTCTAAAAACTACTCACTTATTTTTAGTAGGGGTGTAATACTTTCAGTAAGTCAAGATTGATTCAAATCCAATAGTGGGGGTCTTGGTTCAGTTCAAAACTGTTTTCATTTCAAAGTTATTTACAATTCACACTACACAGTACATTCCCTAATAGTTATGATAATTCTGAAACTGCTTCTGCCTGATTGGCATTAAAGCTGCGTTTACACGGAGACACTGTGACCTAAAACACCTAAATTTGAAAGTTCTTGTATGATCATATTTCACTATGGAAAAATAAGATTTTGATTAAAGAGCTTCGACATAGTGATGTATTAACCATCAGAGAAACATAACAATGACTTTGGTAATTACCAGTTCTGTTACTTTAGGTTAGCTGTGGCATAAACCACATTGGGCAGTGGCCTAATAAATATGTTCAGCCCTGTATGTCACAATTTCTTTCATATGCAAACCATTATATTAGAATTTTCTAAGGTACCACATAATTTACTTATGTAAAATCCCTCTCACATCATTCATGAAGAGCTTATTGCTGTTTTCCTGTTTCAAATGTGTTTGTTACACAAAATGACTTACAGTGAGAGGATCAGAACAGTTGTGGCACAGATGAGACTTGATTTTTTTTGTTCATAGAAATGGTGAAATGTCCTAGCAAGCTGTCACTTTGGGACATTGATGCTGAAAGCTACACTATTTTCGCTAAACACCACATAAAACTCTTATGCCAAAAATGTAACTCCAAAATATACAAAACGAGACGAGCACTTGGAGCGCGCAGACCTCAGCCAGCGCCACAGTCTTCACCCATGTTGTGATTTTGACCATACGTATTGGTCCTACTTTTATTTCATGTAAATATTTAGATTCCTTGACCATGAAAACAAACCATTAGCAATTGGATTCATCATGATATCTAGTTTAGCTCAGTAGTTATTCACGAAAATTGTATTTTTCGTCATGGCGGATTCAAAATCTAATCATTTGTTCCTTGTCCCAACCCGGACATTTCCTGAATTTCAACCAAATCCATACATAACTTTTTTGAGTTATGTTGCTAACAACAAAACAAATACACCAACAAACAAAAAACAAACAGATGCTGGCAATAACATAACCTCCTGGAGGAGGTAACCAGAAATGTGCCTGTGCAGAAATAGAAGAAACTTCAAATGTGAAAACAGAACACGTTTACTAAACAATGAAACAATTTTCAAATTGTTGTGTTGTCTGTGTTGGAAGGAAACTTGGGGGAGGGGGTTAACTGCAGGATTGAAAGGAGAGCCAAAGGTGCCACTGTGTAAATCGTTTAAAAATGTAGAATTATATTTCACTTATCACTGTTGGTATTGGATAAAATGAGATTTAAAATGTGAATGTTTTCAAAAATGTATTTTTGTGCATCCCTTGCTGCCAGCTTTAGATGTTTCTATAGCTGTATGTTGGTTAACATAAATGTTAAAAACTGTAAATATGTTGGCATATTTACAGATATTTTCCCAGCTCAACAAAAAAAAAGTACTATTTAAACCAAACAAATGATGTAGCTCATGAGCTGCTGTCAGTGAAAAGAATACGTAGACAATCAAGTGACCCTTTAACTTTCTATACACAGACACTCCGTGTTTTGATTGTTCTGTGTGCTTGCGTGCAGGTACATCAAGCTGGGTGCACGACACCCAGAGTCAAACACAGCTGGTATGGACATCTTCGCCAAGTTTTCTGCATACATAAAAAACTCCAAACCAGATGCAAATGAAGGTAAGCTTCCTCTATCTGTCAATGACACACACACATGCAGTCGAGGGCTTGGACTCAGGTTATGAACAAAGATAGCTCTCTAGTTGTTTAGGGAGAATTCTCTGGTTGCCAGGTGACATTGGGAGCCCTTCTCTGATTGGTGCGTTACAGCCTCAGTGGGAAACACAGAGCTTTTGTTCTGCTGACTCCTGTCCTCTGCTCTCTCTCTCACCTGGTGGAGCACTCTAAAAAAAAAAACAACAGATAAACTGGACAGTGGAATAAACAAGAGCCCAGGATCTCATTCATAAGCTCTGGTTCAGAATCTACAGCCTTGACTTAACTCTTAAAAAGGTCAAGCCCAAACAGATAAGATAAACTTTCAAGATATGAAAAATATGCAGACTGTTGTCTCACTGATTCTGTCTTATCCTTGATAGGACTTTCTTTTGGAATTGTTGACCCAGAACAATGTTTTAGGTCTTAAAATTCCAAGACTGTGTATCATGTTTTATTTGGCTGATCCCCACCCTGGGAAAATATTGAACCATGCGGAGCTGGATGTGAAAGCCAGGGCTGTGTCAATAGAGTCTGAGGCTGAATCCAGTTCTTCACTGATAAGTGCTCTCCAAAGTAACAGTAGAAATCGGTTGTGGAAATACCAAATCATGCATGCAGCTCATTCATGTCCTCTTTCTTAACAATAGATGGAGTAGTTAATGAGTAACCCACAGCCAGAGGAGTACGCTGTAAGAACAGAGAATAACACCTGTGCTGTTCACTGAAATGTGAAGTTATGATGTTTTAAGGTTTTTATTGCAGCAGCAGGCCGGTGTGTTACACTCTGCTGTTTAATGTGTGATCCATTTTGCATGTCTTCATAAAATGTCTGTCCCTGCCTGTGGAAGAGCTTATCTGGTTTTCTTTTCATGAAATGCTGCCCTCATGTGGTTCACCAGCAGAGGGACGTTGGAGCTGCTTGAAATAATAAAAACATGACTTAAAATGTTAAATGTTGTTGATTTTCATGCTGAATCGTTTTAAAAACTCTTAAAAGTTGTTATATAACACTGAATGATTAAATGTATCTGTCTTGGCAGGTCTAGAGCGAGGACTATTAAAGACTCTCCAGAAGCTGGACGAGTATCTTCGGTCTCCGCTGCCGGATGAGATTGACCACAACAGCATCGAGGACATAAAGGTCTCCAACAGAAAATTCTTGGATGGTGATGAAATGACTCTGGCTGATTGTAACCTGTTGCCCAAGCTACATATAGTCAAGGTGAGTAAAGTCATAGATCAATGATTGTTTGAGGAACAGAGGTAGTGATTACATCTAAACTTTAAACTTTCTCCAGTATCTCTCACAAATCACTCTCCCACCTCCAACTCGTGGTCCAAAACTAAGCAACTGAGCTTTTAACTTTGTTAAACAGACGGCATCACATCACTCCTGTCCTTGCCTCTGTCCATTGGCTTCCGGTCCATTTTTGGATTGATTTTAAGATTTTACTGATCATTTTAAAAGCTCTTAGAGGTCTGGCACCAACCTGCATATCTCAGTTATTGACTCCCTATGAGCCAGCCTGCAGCCTCAGATCCTCGGGCGGGGGCCTCCTGACTGTTACAAAGTCGATGCTGAAGACTAAAGGTGATCAAGCATTTTCTGTCAGGGCTCCTCTACTTTGGAATGCCCTGCAAGCTAAATCATCTAAAACATCTTTAAAATCCCTTCTTAAAACTTTAGACCTGCTTTTACAAGATGCTTTTTTTATTACTTACGTACTTGTTTATCAACCTTGTTCATTATTTATTTTATTCTATTTAATCTATATACTTATTTTACAATTGCTTATTGAATTATTTTAAATCTCTGCTGTTGTAATTCCCTCACTGGTTGTTCATCGTTTTCGTCCTTCTCATGTTAAATTTGCTCCCTTGTTTATTGTTTTTTTTATTTTATCTATTTTTTCTCTGTCTACTCTCTTCTTTTCCCTCCCTGATGTTCCTGATCAATATCCCAATGTATCCATAAATCTATCTATTCAACATCTTATCTCCTTTTCAGTATATTGAACAAAACTCGTTCTCTACTGATGTTCTTCATGTGTACATGTTGACATATTAAGAAGTTCTGATGCATTATATTCCTATAGTACCTCGACTATTGCCAGCTTATCAGTTTCTCTTGTCAACTTATTTTACATGAACCTCAGTGCCTTCTTCTTCTGACTCTTTTGGTCTCTGTTTGACCTGATTGTTGAGGTTTTGTCTGTTGAAGCACTTTGTAAACATCTGTTTTTAATAAGGATGCACAATATTGAATTTTTGCCAATATCTGATATGCTGATACATTTTAAAATATTTTTTTAATTCATTATCGCCGATACCAATACTGATACTGGTATTACATGTAAAGAGTACAAGCTCTGTACTTAACAAAAATGGACTTCTTTCAGTGTTGCAGTATATGTTTGTGAGGAACAGTTGTAAAACAAGGGAAAACAGCATTCAGCTCTTGCAGAAATGAAACATTTGACTTTTTTTTTAATGTATTTTTTGGGCATTTTGTGCCTTTATTGATAGGAGAGAGAGACAATGGATAGGCTTGTGAGAGTGGGTGAGAGAGTAGGGGAAGACACTCTGCAAACTGGTCACAGGCGGGATTCAAACCTGGACCGGCAGAAGCTAGTACATGGGGTGCCTGGTTGCTAACCACTCCGCCAAACCAGCACCCCAACCCTTGACTTTTCAATGTCTACATGCAGTGATGAGAAGCCGTATTGATGTGGCACATTTGTGTAATTTGCCGACATTAAACACGATATGTGGGCGATACGTGCGGCTGATATATCGGCTGTAGATGTCTGCAAAAAATTTAATATCAGCCTATACAAATACTTAACTTTTCAGACTGATATGGTCAGGGGTTCCAGTTGAGAATCGTTAACAGCTCCATCAATGAATCGATAGCATGAGTCTTTTTGCTAATCAATTCCCTCATCAATTCCTTCCACTGACAGGGTTCAGAAGCATCAGAATTGTAGCTTAATTTTTTACAAAAGGAGCCTACTGCACAACCTTAAGTGAGAGGAAACATGAGCAATTTGCCGAAGCAGTTATCTATGCTGTGACATGTGTTTGACATTGTTGCCACTGAAAATCTACAGACCAACATTTTCCCACATGGAAAATCTACAGGAATCAATAAGGGAATTATTAAAGAATTGGATCGATCAATTTTTAATGGCCTTGGTATCAATAAAATGGTATCATTTCCCATCCCTAGATAAGAGCCAATAACCGGTATCAAAGGATCTACATAAATACAATTCTTTGCTCCTTCTTCTTCTACTTCTCCTATTTCTTCTACTTCTTCTTCTTAGTCTTAGTCTTCTTCTTTTTATTATTTTTACTGTTGAGCTGGAGAGACGTCTAACTCCTGTTGTCTCCCTCCAGGTTGTGACAAAGAAGTACAGAGGCTTTGACATCCCCAAAGAGATGACCGGCATCTGGAAGTACCTGAACACCGCCTACACCCGTGAGGAGTTCACCAACACCTGTCCCAGTGACAAAGAGATCGAGATAGCTTACGCAGACGTAGCCAAGAGGCTTGTCAAATAAGCCTCTCTGTTCCTCCCTACAACTCCCTACAACCTCCCCCCCTTGATACACCCCTACACTCTCCCCAAGCACTGGGACTGATGTGCTCATTCATGAGAAAGAAAATCTCCTGGACTTCTTTTCCTTCTCTCTTCATCTAAAGCAAACCCAAACGCATGAACCTTGCTGCCAACCTTATTTGCTCCCATCCTACAACATTCACTAAGACCTCCTTAGGTCAAAGGTCGACTTTATTTCAACTTTCTGTTCATGGTTTTTCTTTGATGAATGTGAGTTACCGAGTTGATGAAGAAGCAGCCACCGCGTATCAGAGCTTATCATGACGGGAGCAACATCAGACGCACTCCCTGATAAGTGACCTTTAAGGTGACCTCCTCTGTGTGTGCAAACAGGAGGTCACAACTGTTGTTAATTTTCTGTTAATTTCTCCAGTAGCTCTTTGTAGGATTGCTATAAAAACACTGAGAAGCATTTTTTCATGTCTTGACTTATTAAGAGGCGTTTTGAACAGTGTTGAAGCTTCAGTGTTTTAGGCAAAGTGTTGGACACATGAAGCCAATCCAAACCTGAGTGGTTGACATATCAATGAGAGATGTTTTATTTTATTTACCAACTATTTCAAGTAAATCAAAGTCAGTGTAACTGCAGGAAAAACTCTGGTATCCATGCAAGCATTTCCTCATCGCCTCCAGTAAACAAACTCTTGTAGCGTAGCTCAGTAGAACTGTAGGACTTTCCTTTACCAGCTGCATAAGTAACATCTCAGGAATGATCAGACCTGAGCTCTCAGATATATACAACAGTATGTAGCTAGCAAATACATCTACAAGCATATGAAGGCGTGCACCTGTATGTTAATCACAGCATTGTCATATAATGTGTTCATAAAAACACAGACATTGAGTGAGTAGCTTGCAGAGACTTTCTTCTCTAAAAGCATGAAGGAAAGTCTTCACTTGGTCATGCGGACTGTAGCAGTAGCTTAGATTACCCGTTGTGGATCAAAAAGAGACTTGTTATTCCCGTCTCACTGTGTATAGGATGAATCCAGCAGAGCCACATGTTCTCGCTCATATCATATAAAATGAAGGACGCTGATGTGCAGTTAGGCGTCAGAAAAGGCAACACTAAAGTTATTAATCAAAAAAGAAACAGGGTGTAGCATAGATACAGTTAGCATCGCGTCACAGTCAGCGGTGGAGCATCAGTGCGTGGGAGAATGACACAGCAGAAAAGCAGGTTTTGAAACTGATGCTTGTGCTGTCAGGCTTCTGTCACCTATCACTGTTTAATATTTTTGTCAAATGAATGAGAGCTATAATTGTAAAGATCAAAGAGCAGTGATTGGATTTTTCACAAAAGACTTGATGAATAACTTCACTTTGGTTGGTCTTGTTACCTCGGCTATCTTAAGCTAACCTGTGGATTGCCTCGTGAGAGACAGTATCATACTTCAGTGTTGTTCTGCCAGAATCTTGTATCTCCAGTTTTTATGTCTCAAAATTAAGTCATTCAGTAATGTAGCATTAGCCTTGCGGTGCAGCTGGATCTGCCTGATTCAGTGTCTTCAATCAGTTTGATCCATCATGCCAAGCTCCAGCCTACTATTGTCTGCAACCAGAAGCGTCATGGCCCAATCAGAGGACTCAACTCAATGTCCGTACAGAGATTAGCATAGATGCTAACAGTTTTAGTTGCAGTTTATAAGATCTGGACCACATTTCTTTATTTAATGAAAAACCAGCAACGCTGAAAGCTTTTCTTGATACAAAGGATATTTTTGCTCCATTTCTAACATGTTTTGGAAAAATTTTGTTTTACCAAGTGGTTCATGATTTGTAATTTGGCCAATATGATTTTGCTTGATGGAATGACCAATCATTATTTTTATGCTTCTGAAAGGTCATGCCCAGTCCTAAACACTTTCTATGGGCCGTTGCCCACATGGACTAGAGAAATATAGTGAATGAGCCAGCTGTTAAATCAAGTTAATTTAGTGGAGTTTTTTTGTTTGTTTGTTTTTTTTGGACATTTCCCAAAAAAGGAGCTATTTTGGAGATCCAAGGTTTTGGCAAGACCACAATGATTTGCTAAGATATATGATGAATTAAATGTAATATAAACTAAATCCAGCAGTCATGTTGGCCCCTGAAATAATCTAACAGTCTTCAAAGGGTGAACGTGATGTTATGTTACTGTACAGACAGTGATATTTCATTTTCAAAGTCAGTGTTTCATATTTTAAGGTTACATATTTTACTGTTCCAGATGTCCCCAGGACACATCTTTTAACTTTTATCAAAAAATCCTGCCTACAAACCCCCCTGTTTCAGCCTTGCTCAGAAAAGGCTGTTTTGTTGTAAATGCTCATGAGTTTCGTCAGACCTCACCCCTCTCAGTGTGGCTCGTCATTTTTACGTTAAACTTGCTGCACAGACCAACGGATCGAGACATGCTTTTCTTCCACTGGTGGCTAACCAAACATCTGGCTAATGGACTTTTCCCATCTGAGGGAGCTGCCATCATCATACAATGACAGATTTACAAACAGACTGCTTGAGCTGTACTGTTTGAAAGTGAGCAATCCAAAAACAACAATGTTCATTATGCATGATATCTGAACTTTCATGTATTTTTGCTGTTTTCATGTAACTACTGCTGTTAATGTTCTGCTGTCTGTTTAGGACTCTGATCTGTCACTTGATTGATGGTCTACATAAAAGACAATTTTATAAAAAGACCACAAGTCCCACCTAAAACAGTTCATCATTCAGTTTTCAAGAGTTGAAATCAAATAATTTAATAGTTTCCTACAAAAAAATTAACATTGAATATGAAATATCATTGTCTATGTTATAAATGAAAACATGCAATCATTTGGATTTTCAGACCAACCAGACTTGTCCTCTTATGGATAGCTTGAAGCCACAGTGTTCTCCCTCTCAGGCCTTTGCCTTAATTTGGTGAAATAAATGAAAAAATTTACTTAAAATTTTGGTTACTAGGCTTATTTTTGGTGCAGAAGGCATGAGCTTTTCTGGATTTTCCCCTGAAACTCCTGACTGTATCTAACGAAGTCCACACCTGGTCCAGTTTCACTTCAACTCCAGCGTAGACTGATCTCTAACATAGTGAATGTATGTATGAAACAGTAGCTCCAAAAGTGCTTTAGTGCAGATAAAGCAAAACCTGTTTTTGATTTCTGCAGATTCGCCATGTTTTTCAGCATTTGTTATAAAACAAATTTGATAAAAGGAATTGTAAATATTTTTGTTTTGGTTGCTTGGAATTCAATGTGTAAATTTGATACATTTCCTTCCAACTTGGACTCAGTGCTAGATAAACCATCTCCACATTGCCTTACTCGTTTTGTCCCTGCAGAAACTTTGCAGGATGTTTTTTTAGATCATTTCATTACAGCATTGGTTTGTAAAAGAGTTCAAAGATATCCAAGTAATGTCATGGCTTTTTTTAACAATATTGAATGAAGTGAAATAAACTTCTCATTGGCACCCTGACTTGTGTTTTTATAAAGTTCCAAAGGGAAAATTTTAAACCTTGGATGGGCAGTGCATAGATTTTAAAGGGATATCTTTTAAGTGGGAGCTGTGTGAGGTACATGGCATGAGCCTGGTTGTGTGCTACAGTGTCACAACTCAGTTCTGTCTCTGTTCGGAAATCTCAAGACAGATGCTAATGCTAATGCTGTGCTTTGCCGTCATCACATGCTACAAACAGTTTTTTATATATCCACTTACCTGACATTAGGGATGCTCATTGGAATCTATTCAGAATCAGTTTCAGCAAATATTATTAGCCAATTATTGAGAGATGAACACATATCAATATCCGTTATTTATCTTATTATATCTTCCAATCTGATGCTGACATCTAGCGCACCTACCTGCTGGTTTTGGTCACGCTTCATTCATTTGTATTTATTTTATTGGTACTTGGTTGGGTTAAATCTGGGCTTTTATTTCTAAGGCTATAGAGTGGGACGGAGAGTATGAATGAAATTTTGTATGTGGATGTAGCGAAGACAAATAAATGCTGTTGATTTCTATTCTCCACAGTAATTCTTGATAAAGAAATTAGCATTCATATGTTTATATGTAAGAAATGGTTCACATCTATTGTTTCAAATGATGTTTTTGAGGTTAATAATCACCAAAACTTGTTAAAACCAACAAATGCATATTTTTTTGCTGCATGTGTCATAATGGAAGTGCCTTTACTTGGTACAAGCCTTTAATTTTGGAATATGAACATTGTTGTTGGACTTATTGCAGTTAGCTTTAAAGGTGCAGTGTGTAGAATGGGGCACTTTATACATCCACCGCATTTTGCCAAACAGAAACGGTGAATATAGGAGATGTATGTTTCTATTTGTATGAGGAGTCCGTCAAAATAGGAGTACAATCAACCCCATAAAGCGTTTGTTTTATTTTTATTTCATTAGAAATATCTTTATTAAAAAAATTACATTACCGCTGGCCGCTGTTTCATGTAGGCCGACATATTGATCTGCCGTGTTGTCTGCGGGTGGTTTTTAGGGACAAAAAGAACGAAATGCGAATCTGTCCACCGGTTCTGAGATCTATCTGGAATGCAGGCGAAGAAGAGGAGAGGATGGCAGTGGATGCATAAAAAGTTGTTACTCTGTCCTAGGGATTTAAACTGTGTGTATAAATACACACACACAACATAAATTGTGTGCCGTGTTCACGATCCCTTTTGGTCTTCACAGTGTTCCATTGCTCAGCGACGTGACGTTTTGGTTACAATTAGGCTCATTCTAAAATACGAACGCTAGATGTCACTAAAATGCCGAATTCTACACACTGCACCTTTAAGAACAGAAATGTCACACTTATTATCAGTATCTTATATTTCAAGTAATCTTGAAAACTGATTTGAGGCAGGTTAAGGAAACTAGTGCTTACAATATACAGTCATGGAAAAAATTATTAGACCACCCTTGTTTTCTTCAATTTCTTGTTCATTCTAATATCTGGTACCACTAAACGTATAATACAATGAACACAACAAAAAATGCAGCTGGTCACATAATACTTTATGTCCTATTTGACATTCTTAAGCTTAATTGATTCCCAGGGTATATAAGAGGCCATTTCATGTCACAAGCAGCACTGCACATGCAAAGGCCTAGAGTGGTTTCCTGCTTACATTCAAGCCGTAGCACAACTCAGAAGTTGTCAGCTCTCACATAATGCCTAAAACAAAAGAATTATGTGAAGCCACAAAGGCAGCCATCTTGGCACTGCTGGAAATTGGCATGAGTGAGAGACAGGTAGCGAAAAAACTGAAGATCTCCAAGACAGCCGTTCATTACAACAAAAAAAACAAGCTGAACATGGCACTACCAAATTGCTACCTGGCCGTGGCAGGAAATGTCTTTCCACCCCACGAGATGACTGCACTCATCCGCTCCTGTGTCAGGAATCGTGCCAGACCTCCAGGGACCTTAAAAATGAGTGGGCACTGTCGAGAAATGTGACTTGTTCAGCAAGGACAGTTCGAAACCGACTTGTTGAAGCTGGTTTGAAGTCACACAGAGCACGCAAGAAGCCCTTCATCAATGAAAGGCAGAGGAAGGCCCGGTTACTCTTTGCTCGAGACCACAAGGATTGGACTGTTGATGATTGGGCTAAGGTTCTCTTCAGTGATGAATCCAATTTTGAATTGATGCCCACTCCAGCCAACTTACTGGTTAGGAGGAAGCCTGGAGAAGCTTACAACCCAGACTGTCTTGCCGTTACAGTAAAACATGGGGGTGGATCAGTCATGATCTGGGGTTGTTTCAGTCTGAGTGGAACAGGGCAAATGCAATTGTGTGAAGGCCGAATGAACCAGGTCATGTACAGGACTACCCTTGAAAACAGTCTTCTTCCATCAGCTGGAAAACTCTTTCCTGCCTCGAATGACTGGATTTTCCAACAAGACAATGCCCCTTGCCACACGGCAAGGTCAGTTAAAACCTGGATGGAGAACCACAACATTCGCACCATGCCTTGGCCTGCTCAATCACCAGATCTTAATCCAATTGAAAACCTGTGGAAAATCATCAAACTCAAAATGGAGAACCACAAGCCCAAAAACAAGAAAATTTGTTTGAATTTGTCCAACAGGAATGGGCTGCTGTGACAGCAGAACAATGTCAGAAGCTGGTGGAGAGCATGCCAAGACGCATGGCTGCAGTCATCAAAAACAATGGTTATGCAATCAAGTATTAACTCTTGTGTGTATCATGTGTTTAAAGCAAACAGAAAAGAAAACATGGAATGCTTAAAAGTAGTGTTTTTGGCGGTACAATGCCATAGCTATTGATGTAAGAATTTAAGTAATTTTGGTTATTATCAAGAAAACCATGGAAAATGAATAGTTCTTAGTTCTTAAATTAAACTCTCATGAGCTATTTTTGTTGTTATCATTATAATTGTCCAAACAAATGTACCTTTAGTTGAGCCAGGCATTAAAATTAACAAGAAATTGAAGAAAACGAGGGTGGTCTAATAATTTTTTCCATGACTGTAAGTGCACGATTTGTGCTTTGATACTATCAGATTATGGTGGGGGCCACTTTACGAGGCCTTTCAGGGGCCTCTGTGGGTGTCCCTGTTTTTAAGGGTATTATGACTAAATATACCTGAGAGCCACTGACCCAGGAGAGGGTGGCATGGTGGCACAGCAGGCAGTGCATGTGCCTCAAATCAAAGGAAGTTTGGTCCTCGTGTTGGTCAGGGCCATACTGTGTGGAGTGGCATGTTCTCCATGTGCATGTGTGGGTTCTCTGCGGCACTCCAGCTTAACTATGATCAAACAACATGCTCATTAGGTTGACTGTGACTCTAAATTGGTATGAGTGTGAGTGTAAGAGCTAGTCTTATCCCTCTATGTGGCTCTGGGATTGGAGGACGACCAGTCCAGGGTGTCCCGCCTTTGCCAGTTTCAGTGGGATAGCGGTGTAGATGATGGATAAATGACCAGGAAGAACTGATGCTGTTTCAAAGGCAAAGGATGTTCAACAAATATTAGTTAGATCTGTCTCCTGCTCATTCACTTTGCATTTGTCCATTAATATTTGTGAAAGCACTTCTACTTTACTTTTTTCACATCTGCCTTTCTTTTGCCACATAAGGCCTTTAGTCTGATGAAACAACTAAACTGAATTCATCAAAATAAGGAAAACGTCCTGGCGTTTTATATCCTCCAGTCTCAAGTGATGTTAGTGATAAATTAAAAAATCTAAAACTTGTCTTAAGTGCCTCAAAAGCAGAACAGTTCTGACTTAGACTTTGAGTCTGCCTGGAGTTCATGTAAAAGCACTGATGAACCCTCCGGGTCAAAGCGTGTTTGTTTACAGCTTTCCATCACCATGGAATGTCTCATGTGGGTGTCCACCCACTGTGGGCCCCACCTCCTCTAAAGACACCCTCCGGCTGCACACTCGATGTTTTTTAGCCAATCCCCTTCTGTTCTGGGGCACAAACAAGTCTGCTCTTCAGCGCTGATTGCAGCCAAAGTTTTGCAAGAGACGGAGAAGAAAAAAGGTGTGGGGGTGTACAGATTTTGGATTCAGTCCACATCATTAAAGTGTCGTGTTTCAGCCCCACACATTCCCGACTGCCTCGCTGCTGAGCGCTCAGACAGTCTGCAATTGTAATTCACATTCAAACAGACGTGTGTGTGTGTGTGTGTGAGGTGAAGATGTATCAGAGCTGGCTATCTTTCAGACCACACAGTCATTACAAGCAGGATGAGTGTATTAGTGTAATTGGGTAATGAAGGCGAGGCGGGGCTGAGTATTGTTTCTCAAACATGTTGATGGTGTGAGAGCAGAGCCACAGCCCACCATGAGAGGGAGCCAACAACTCAGCCGCGCTGCCAGGACACAGTTTACACTCCAGCTTTTTCCAAGATTATTTTCCAAATCATTTTTCATCATCAGGATGGTCCAAATATGTGGCCAGGAGGCAATATTTTTACTCATGTGACTTATTTTTGACCGTACACTCTCTGTCAACAGGTAAATCAATTACCTGTTTTTTTTCAGCGGAGCCTTCTCTCTTTGGCATGGACTCTCTCTCTGCATGCCAGTTCAGTTTGCAGTTTTTACACAACACCCATTTATACAGCTGGATAAATATTGACTCTGGTAAAGTAGCTCACTCGAGGGTACACAGTGATATCCCAACTGGGTTTTGGGCCTACAATGTGTGAAAAGCCTTTTTGCATATGGACTCTGTGCACCTGCAGTTGATGTGGCTACATAGATCACTTTGTGTTTATTTTTTACCTGTTAGAGGAAGCACATTGGACCAGAAAAAAAGTAAATAATGCTTCTAGAAACGTGTTATCCTCTTAGTGTGAAGTGTTTATTTATTTTCATTAGGCCTATACGTTAAAAAATACATATTATACCTTTACACTATTAAAGGATAAGTTCAGTTTCTACAGCTTTCACATTGTTTATAGAATGAAGTAGAACAATATACTCACCCAGAAGGCTTTCCTGATCCAAACAGTGCTTCGGGAGATATTTAGATCCAAAATCGAGCGGCGGACATCCGTATAATGGTAGCACACAGGGCATACAGCGCCGCTCCTAAAACTGCATTAGTTTCACCAATATTTCATCATGGTCCGCTTGCGCTACTCCTCCAAAACAGACTGGGGTCGCACAACATCTTCATCCGATAGGTATTCGTCCATTTTGCACAAATGCCCCTGAAACAATGAGCCGTACTGCACATGCACGGCAGCCATAAAGAAAGTTTCCAGTTCAGAGGTCAGCACAGTCACAAAAACATGGGTGGAGCAACCCCGGACTGTCGTGGAGAAGTAGCATGAGCGGACCATGATGAAATATTGTTGAAACTAATGAGTTTTTGGACAACTAATGCAGTTTTAGGAGCGGCGCTCATGCCTCGTGTGCTACCATTATACGGATGTCCGCCGCTCGATTTTGGATCTAAATATCTCCCGAAGCACTGTTTGCATCAGGAAAGCCTTCTGGGTGAGTATATTGTTCTACTTCATTCTATAAACAATGTGAAAGCTGTAGAAACCGAACTTATCCTTTAAAGTTGTATTTCAAAGTCCAGTGAGGCTGTTCATTCTGTTAGTTAGTAGATTTTTAAGTCAGAATCTTTGCTTTGTTTCAATTTAAGCGGTGGTCATCCATGGGGGATTATGGAGTCCAGAGTCAAGGTGAACTTTTGACAGCAGCCTGACCTTTTTGACAGAGATTTTAACTCAAACTATCTTATGGATTTCACGAGCAGGCTGAAATCGGTTCAAGTTGAATAGCAGCAGACAACAAACCTTCCGCACTCAGAGTTTTGGGTTTGACAGATACAATTTCTAGAAACAAAATAATTTAAGGTACTGAGTATTTTGCTTACACTTTTTGTAAAAGGACAAAAAATGTGATGAACTGTCCTGTTGGTAAGAGGAGTGAGTAACTGACAGCCAATGGTAACATGCATTCCCCTTTCTTGCTCAAGGTGGCGCCTAGTCAATGTAAGACTTCAACCAATAATATCAATCAATCAAACTTTATTTATAAAGCCATTTTCTAGCAACAAAAAAAAAGTAGCACAAAGTTCTGGATACAAAAACAAAATACAAAACCCCAGCCACCTTTCCAGCCCACATTTAAGACATACAGCCACTCATACACACACAAATACAACCAGGCACACACACAGGGACACTACGCCAGGACTCTTCAAACAGCCAGACGACTGAGGAAACGCTATCTTGATTTAAAAATGAGGAATTACAGGAGCTCAGACTAAACTGATAAAACACGATAAGTCATGCCAATAAAAAAACATCATCTGCCTTTATGGATTTCAATCGCTAGTAGATCACTGTGCATGATGTAGACCAAAGATTACAAATGTTTCTTCTGTAATTTATGTCCTTTGCAACACTCACTTTGATATAATTTACTTCAAATGCCCTATGTCCTGTTAAACCAATTTTCTTTGCTTTCAATGTTGTTAGAAAGGGCTCAGGAAGCAGAAGAACATGAGGCCTGTGGCAAGCAGGCAGATGCCACGACTGTTTTGAAAGTCTGCTCCACGGCCTGTAACCCTTCCTCCCCTCTCATGTCGGGCATCATTTGGGCAGAGCTCATTATCATTGCCTCTGGATGCAAGTGCTTCCAAAGGGTAGGGAGAAAGAGCTGCATCTACTCCTGTGCGGAGAAGAAATTTTCATTCTTTATTCACTTTAAAAAATCCTTGTGAATAAACACCCAAGTTATGATGTGAATAGTCAAACGCACCAGAACACGAGAACTTTGTTTTTCTGAAAAACTGTTTTGAAGCTTTGCTAAATGCTTTAGAACTTTTACAGAAATGTTAAAAAAAATCCTACTTGTAACATTTTAGTACATCTGCTTTTGCCTTAAAAGAAGCTTTATCTAACAGTTCTGTTTAGACTAGAGCAGCGATCATCAACAGGCAGCCTGGGGGCCACATCAGGCCCTTTATAGCTTTCTATCTGACCCTAAGGCCATGTTCACACAGAGACAAAAACAATTTTGTATTGAAAACATGCTCTGTAAAGAGGTTTCATTTCAACAAACATGTTCATCCACACCAAATACCAGTGCATCTGCCAGGCCTGTCAGTGGAGGCATGACCCTCCCTGCTGCAGACATTGAAGACAAAGAGTGTGTGTATACAGTTCAGGCCAAAAGTTTGGACACACCTTCTCATTCAATGCCTTTCCTTTGTTTTTATCACTAATTACATTGTAGATTCTCACTGAAGTAATGATGGCCACTCGTTTCTCTTAACTTAGCTGATCGGTTCTTGCCATAATATTAATTCTAACAGTTGTCTAATAGAGCTGTCGACTGTGTATCAGCCTGACTTCTGAACAACACAAATGATGGTCCCAACCACATTAAAAAGGCAAGAAATTCCATTAATTAACCCTGGAGAGGCACACCTGAGAAGTGAAACCATTTCAGGTGACTACCTCTTGAAGCTCATAAAGAGAATGACAAAAGTCTGCAAAGCAGTAATCAGAGCAAAGGGTGGATACTTTGAAGAAACTACAATATAAGACATGTTTTCAGCTATTTCACACTTTTTTGTTAAGTACATAATTCTACATGTGTTCATTCATAGTTTTGATACCTTCAGTGAGAATCAATGTAGATAGTGATGAAAATAAAGAAAACACATTGAATGAGAAGGTGTGTCCAAACTTTTGGCCTGTACTGTACATCAGGAGAAATGTCAAAAAACATGGTGTATGCTGTTGTCCATGTCCTCTTGTTGCTCATTGAGATTGTAGAGGAGAAGAAGATTTTGCTGTTAAAGCCACATCAGGCTCAGTGGCTTCTGCATCACAAGATCACCACTGTATTGGGTTTACACGAGGTCAAAGTGAGAGAAAATAAAGTTTCTGAAGCTATCTGTATTAGTTGTCCACATTGAAACACAAGTCTAGCTCTGGGACCCGTTTTCAAAAATATATATAATATATTTATATATGATCAAAAACTTGTGCATATACTCCTGCATCTGCATCTGTCTCCCTCAGAGTATGATTAAACTATGATAATATAATGGGGAATAACCTGTTGTGGTTTTAAGGGTATCTCTTTTTCATTATGTCAGTATAAGCATGACACAACTCAACAATTTTTGCATTTGATACTTTTTTTTAAATCAGGAATGACCTCAGTTTTTAGAAATTGTCTTAAAGAAATCCAGGTCAACCAAACTTCTACCAAGACTGTAGGTATTTTGAACTCAGACCCCAAAATCAAGTCAAAACAAGACAGTCCTATATTCAAGTTATCTCAGTTGGCCTCATGTGACGTGCAGCTGTGTGGATTATAGGGAATGATCTTTCTTTTGAAAAAAATAATGAATATTTAATAATTACTACACCAGTTATTTATTTTTTTTACTATAATATCTTCTTATTTTTAGATCTGGCCCCCTGAGTGTACGTCGAAAAAACTGGCCCATGTACAAATGAAGTTTTTCAAATTGACTGTTAACTTTCTTTTAAAATAAACTGCTTTAAACCAGCAGTGGTAATCTGACTTTACTGAATTTTATGGAGGCTTACAGGCATAAAAACATTGTCTTTTGTCCTTCATCAACTTAGATATCGGTCATTTAATGTATCAACAATTTGCTGATATTTAAAATCTTGACTTTCCTTGGTTTAAAGGTAGAGTGTGTGTGTGTGTGTGTGTGTGTGTGTGTGTGCGTGTGTGTGGTGGATGGAGGTCTGACTGCTTATTCCCACTGATTGCTGTCACTAGTCTGTGCTTTTTGCCACTCAGTGGTTGGTATTTCACTCATTTGCCCTGACTATGGGTGATGTGCATAACCTCTATGGCATGATGCATTTCCTGTTCGTGAATCTGGTGAGCAGATTTTAATCCTCCTTTGATTGGGGTGCATCATCTCCTTTTTCTCTGGTCACAGTGCACAAAGCTTTCACTTTTGAACTAATCTTGAATTAAAAAAGAAGTTAGTTCCAGTCAGTTTTGTGGTCCCACTGAGTTTAGCCGCTGACCCTGTTGTCATCTGCCTTTCGATTAGCGTCTCTTTGGCCTGTCCCATGAGATAACCTCATTAATCTGTAAGGCGCCGCTGTGAAGAGTCATGAAGTCTTACTGAGTCAAGCTATCAGAGAGATCTGATCAAACCACTGTACTGTTCTTGGAAAATATTGCCCTGACACAATATTTTATTAGAGGTTTTAAACTGTGGGGATCCACAGTTAACCAGTGTTTAAAGCTGAATTGTTTCTTTCATGGGCTTAACTAAGCAGCCTTGTTGTTGATTCAGTCTTAAATCTGACTGGGATTTTTCCCTACCACGTTGAAAATAGTATTAGTAATATCTGTTTTCCTTTCAGCACTTTGGTCAGAATTCTCTCTTTCATTTTTTGTTTTAGGTTGTTACAGAAATCTCAGATGGATATATGTATCTACACATGGGAAAGGAAACTTTAATTAATCCATTATTTAAAGGTGCTATGAGGAGAATCTATTATCGGCGACATAAAGACTCTGCTACCCATGAACACGCGTGGCGAATGTCATAATGCTGCGTTCCAGTACAGGGAGTGACATCATCTCAGACTTACCAGCGTTCCAGTTGAAGTCGGAAAAAAACATGCTGATCTACCAGGCTATTGTTAGCTGTTGTTAGCTCGCCCTGCGTTGTTGTTCACAAATATCACATGAAGAATGTGATTATCACTATGGCAGCATTTTTGTAAATATAAGTCTAACAATACTATGTATACAGCTGATCTAGAGCGACACACCCCAGTCAGAAGTGCAAATAAATTGATTATTACAGGAGCTAAATAACTTTTCACACTGGGGGCATCCATCTTCGATTGTCAACTCGGGGGTGGCGAGGTTTCACAGAGTTCCCAGTAGGAAATTCTGACTTCGGGGGACGTTCCAGTTGCAGTTTCCTTCTCGGAACTTGGAAATTTCTACTTCTGACTACAACTGGAACGCACCAAAAGACGTGACCCAAGCCAAAGTGTGTGTTTGTTATGATGCTAATGAATGCAGCTCAGACCTTCCTCAGAACTCTACATTGCTTTACAACTTCTTTTTTCAATAACTTACAGGATGCAAAGCGACGAGGTAATGTATCTCTTTCTAGTTAAGTAGTGGTAGTTTGTGATGTGTGACAACAAGCAATTTTTGGAAAACCTAGTATTGTAGTTTTGTAGCCGGCTATATATCACTACTTACAGCCCGGTGCTCTAAGACATGTCTGAATAATTAAAATGTGCTCTAGTTTTAATTGTCTTGTTCCTGAAGTTGAGTATCCAGGCCAGTCCAGCCCTGTCCGACCCGACCGGAAGGCTAAGGAATAGCATTTATAGATAACCTATTTTGATGCTATAAAACTCATCTGAAAGTGTGTATTTCAATCGGGCATATATCTGAAAGTGAGACTTTTTTGTAATTACTTAAAAACTCCTCATAGTCCCTTTAATGACAGAGGGTCATTGAGGGTCCTCATTTTCAGTGCGATCAAAAGCACAACAAATGAAGTAAATATGCAATTAGCAGAACAACTCAAAGAAGGGAACAAACATACACAAAAGCAGTTTCATCCAAAGACAGATTTGTTTATGAAAACAGTTTTCATCTGACTCAAAGACCCGAGTGTTGGCAGTGTTTCAGGTTAAAGCCACAGGGAGGGTGAAATGTAATGGTTTTTTTTAGTACTTTTAAGAGCAGGCGGCAGACTGATTTAACAGAGATTTCATGTATGTGTTATTGTACTAATCAAGGCTTTATGAAGAAATAAACACCAATGTCTGCCACATCTCACACTCAGAGGTGCCCGGCCCACCTTATCATGTTAAACAGAATGATGATGGAGTCACCAGTAAATAAATCTGAGGGCTGAGTGATTGAGAGAGTCCAGAGGTGTTTCTGTAAATAATGACAAAACAATCCAAAACAGGTAAAATACAGTCTCTGAGATGTTTTCTGCAGAGCATCAGAGTTAGTTTTATTCATAGAAAGAAAACATTTTTTGCAGGCAAAATTATCAATCTCTTATTTAAATATGAGGTTTTGATCGAGCCAGATACTGAGATATTTAAATTCAAGGACGTCTTCAATGCTGTGTCCTGTTGAAGTTGTGATATGTAAACTAATGTCAGTGATGTCTTTGGATCTGAAGAATAACATGAATGTAGTTTTTTTTTACCTTGAGAACCTGTTTTGTGTAATACGGAGCAAATTGATCAAGAGCCCGCAGGAGTGTTTGACTGGGTGGTGTCAGCAGAGCAATACAAAACTGTCATCAGCATAAAGGTGTGTGTTACCATTATTTAATTGTGTATGTAGTATGTGAAAAGAACATGGCCTAGTATTGAACCTTGTGGTACACCCTTTGACAATGGTAAAAATGCAGAGCGATGATATCCTGAAACTACACACTGCTGCCTCAGTGACAGGTAGTCTTTAGGCCAATCACAAGAGACAAAGTTATTCTCACTTAAGCTAGTAGAGGAGCAGAGAATGGTCGTCAAGCTTTTGTTAAATCATCAGAGAGCGCAGCACAAGACTTTCCCCAGCAGCAGAAATAATACAGTTTGTGACAGATGCAGCACCGATGGTACTGTGTTTAGCTCTGGACCCAGACTGATGTGAACTTAATGCATGATTACAAGAGGACAAATCATTAATTTGATTATGGAACAACAACTTCAGTCCACATAAAAACTCAATACACTGGAAGTCTAGATAAATGTATTTATTTCTCATTTTTGTGAACTCAACTTCTTTTCTTTTGACCTGCACTGCAACTAGATTATCACCCTCATTCACCTCTTTAAAGATGTGTGTTATAGGTTAAGTTTTTGCTGGCGTATATTTCATGGTATGTCAGCAGTTTTACGCAAAAACTGCAGAATGGATTTTGCTGAAATTTCTTGAAAATGTTGGAAATGGCCCTACTTGAAAATGAATTGCTTCTGGTGATGACAAAGGGTCGGTTTTACTCAACAACTCACTAAATAACAATGATTTTAAGGTGATTCTGAGTTCAAGGTGTGAATTATCAGGGTTAAGGAGTCATATTATGATGCTAACTTTATCATGGAACTATTTCTTAAAAATGTAACAGCAATATGGGAGCCACCTTGCTGTACACAAATATCATTGTCTGCACACTGTGACTCGGTGCTCAAATGTCCAAGCAAGTGAGAGCAAATATCCAAGAAAGAAAATATTTCCACGAAACAACTCTAAACCTTCCGACAATCAGAATTTAGTTGACGGAAAAATGACATTAAAATATACATGTATATCAGAAAACTGGGTCAAGCACTTTGTTGAAAAGACAGTCTGTGTAAACAGACTGGCAGCCCATTTTGTTTTCAACTTGTTTTTTCAAACAAATGCAGCTCATGACATTTGTAAGCTACACAGACATAGCTCACATCAAAATGTGTATCTACTTTTCAGAATGTCAACATATTTTAGCTTTGGCATTTGTACTTTTTAGAAAGCCCTGTCTGAGGCCACCCATGCAGATCTAGATAGTAGATAAGTGTCATTCATTTGAAAATCCCTGTTTTCCAACTAATAGTCACAGCTCAAAAACATACAATGTATCATACAGCTTTGATATTTAACCCTTTAAGGACCAAGAGATTATAGCCTGAAAATTCTAATTCTTTAGAGCTGAAATGTTTGTTTCACGTTCTGCTAAAATTCATAAAAATCAAAATGTCCATAAAATTCAACATATAGATTTTTGGTATCTCATTTGATACACCAGGCGTTTTTGGCAACTGATAATCCATTTTAGGACATTTTTATAATTTATCTGATTGTATTCAGATGTTTTTTTGTAATTTGTTGATCATATTGACTAGATAGAGGTATTATAAAAGTATGTATCAAATATGATACAATTGGCTTTATAGGGTTAAATGGTTAAATGGTATGAACAATAACAATTCTTCAGTTTTACACACACAGGCCTCCTCTCCCTCCTTCTCAGTCACACAGACACGCACAAACGCACACACACACAAGGAACTACTCAAGGCTAGCAAGATGGTTAAATATATATAAATGAATTGTTAATTTAATTAAAGGTTATGTTAAGACATTAGTGTCTCTGTGATGTGTATATAAAAATGTTGGAGAAATGAAAGAAATCTATTCATGCCCAGAATAAAAACCAGCAGGGTGACCTGTATATCTGCATCCTGATTTGGTCATCTGAAAAAAAAAAAAAAAGAAATGTTGCTGAATAAAGAAGCAGGGACACAATTTTACATTTCTTTTCTTTAAAAGTATTTCGCTGTGCGGACGTCTAATGGTTTGAAGGTAACATCGCCTTGAAATTGAAGAGTATCGTATCCAGGAAAGTCAACAGTGATATTTCAGTGTTAAAAGTTCTTCAGGGTATTTCTTATGGATGCATGCTTTGTGTCAAACAGTGCTGCTTCTTATATGAGCACTGCAGTGCTCTGAAGCTACCAAGAGGAGCTCATAGTGGATGTCTTTGTGGCATCAGCCATTTCATTAACTCCCAGACCACAAAGTTTCAGCACAGCTTATCTGCCCTGCTGCAGTGCCCGCAGTCAACCAGTCAGGGTGGGTTGCGTTTGCACACATTGTTTATTTTAACCCTCATTAAAATGTGGTGGGGTGGCTTTCCCTCTCCAGGGCTCGGTGGCTACTGTGGTGGAGCGATAGGGGACTGCGGTGGACCCCCTTGGGCGCCCCACAAAGAAAAAAGGAAAAACAGCCTCACCCCCTTCCCATGCTTGCCACTCACCCCATCTGGGTCCTGCAGTCACACCCTGTGGCAGAGCTGCGGTTAACGGCGGCTGTTGGCTGGTAAAGAGGCTCTGTGAGGGTTCAGTGATTTAACAAGTGCTGTTTAGTGCTGCGGCCACTAGAGGGCACTCAGCCACAAAGAGAGGGCCTCATAAACAGGGAATTATCCTGGGGGTTTGTTCTTATCTCCTTTACATGGTCAGCACTTTTTCACAGGAAGCATAACAGAGGTTTTGTGTGTGGGTGTGTTTGTGTGAAAGAGTCAGGGGGATAAGGGGAGACGTGAGTCTTAAAGTGAGTGGTTTTTAAGAGAAAAAAGAGGAACTCCAAGTCCTCATCAGCTGTGTACTTAGAGAGACACTTTGTGACGTCAGGTAGTTCATGCCTCCTGGGGCCTTTGTGGAGCTTGTTTGGCCTCTTTATAAGACTACAATGGTGGCCTGTTTTATTTTGTCTGCGATGGAAAAACTATTAGACAAGAAAGAGTTTGCTCTGTCAGCAGCCACACCCCCACCTTAGCTGCACTGAGAGGAAGATTTACCTTCCAGTTTGTGCTGTGTTAGTGTGTCAGAGCCTGCAGCTAATATCTGTCTGGTATGTAGTGAATTATTGCCGTGTGTGTTTGTGCATGTGTGTCATACAATGTGTCTGTATGTGTGTTTTAATTTTTTTTTTTTTATAATTAACCATACTCCTGTTTCATTTGAAGGGAATCAGGAAACGATGGGTGTGCAGATAACTCTGGGCGTGTGCAGAGGAGACGGCCTGTGTGAAGTTCTTTTACAAAGTAAACAGGTTACCTTCCAGGGCTGTACAGGACATCTAAGGGAGTGGGAAGAGGTCTTTGAAGGTCTGGTTCTGTTATCTGTCTCACTCATGTAAACATGGGGGAAAGTAGGGCGGGGAATCACAGGGATGCTCATGATGTGATGTCTGACACAGTGATGCTTGACTATTAATTCTTGGAGGAATATAATACTTCAGTGTTTGTGAAACCTAGGGCTGAACTAACCTGTCACACCAGATTGACTGTTCAGTATATTTCTCTAGTCCATCTGGACAACAGCTCATAGAAAGTGTTTGAGAAAGGGCGGAATCTTGCAAAAGCATAATAGGCAGATGACTTGGCAATCATTCTGACAATCACATTCATTATGGGCCGATCATAAAATGTAGTATGCAGGCCCTACAGCCATCGTGTACAAAATGTGAGCATCTTTTTGGAACAAACTCCAAAACATGGTGGAGGTTTCTATGAAGACATGCTTTCAGTCATTTTTTGGTTTTCATGTAGTGAAGAAATTTCTCTCCAGATCTCATACTGAAGTGCCACTGAACCTGTTAGCATCTATGCTAATCTCTGTATGAGGATCCTGCGTTTCCTTTTTAAAGGGCGCTGATTGCTTTTTGCAACTTTAGGCTAACCACAGTTGTTGTTGATTGGAACTTGCTAAGATGGATCTGACTGAGATATCGAATGAGGCAGATCCAGCTGCACTGCAAGGTTAGAAAAAAAATGATAAGGCACTATATTTTTCTTTCTGCGATATATACTAAAATATTTTTAGGTAACTTTTAGAACATTTTTTTTTTAGTCAAACAGATCTTTGTGTAGTTTTTTCATGAACCCATCAGCCTTCCAATTCCACACTGCAGTCATCTGCCAGCATCTGTGATAGACGTCCACACACAGAGGGAACTTTTAGCAACACTTTTGTTCATAAACTATGCTAATAAACTGGGGCTTGCAATACCGTCACCTAAAACCTGCATCATTTGATTCTGATAGAGTACTCTCTCCTGACAAGATAATTCTCCATTTGCCTCATTTGTTTAAACTTCTGATAGCTCACTGTGTTTCACTGCTTTGTGTCTGTGGTTGTTGCTAAGACTGTTTTTAAGGATGGAAAATGTCTTATTTTCTCGATGTTGGGGTTTTCATTGAAGGCACATACAATAAGTATTTTTATAATTATGATTAAATAAGGATGGAGAAAAAAACATATTGCGCTTGAACACACTGCAGTTGCAATATAAACATGCCACATACGGCTCCCCCTCTCACTTAGTGTGACCAACAAGTTTATTTTATATACCAGTAAATTATGAACATAAAGAAAACCAAGTCGCAATCCGACATAAAAGCATAAAAAATCAAAATGTTTGGTTATTAAAACACATTTAATTATTTGAGAGAAACTACCTGTATAATTGATGTATTGTTTCTTTAACATTTGCTTGAAGTTTTTTTTTTAATACTTTTATATGTTTTTAATGCTTTTATGGTCTGCTTTTAACTCTGTATGCACTTTGAGATTCGCAAGAATGTAAAGCATGTTATAAATAAAATGCATTATTATTATTATTATTATTATTATTATTAACATGTATATGCTTCATTTAATACATTTCGATGACAAAAAAATCAGGCCTGTCAGTAAAATTTATTAGAAAAAAACAATAAATAGTCCATTTATTCCACTTAAAACATAGTTTTTATTAGCTTGAATTCTATATCTAGTTCATTTAGTGAAGTCTTACTGTGTCTACTGATACTTAAAATGTGGATTTTTTTTTTTTTCTAGAGAGAGTTATCTTTGCTCCTTTTGCTTAAAGGGACTGTGGGGAGTTTTTAAGTGATTACAAAAAAGTTTCACTTTTAGATATATGCCTGATCGAAATACACACTTTAAGATGAGTTTTATAGCATCTAAATAGGTTATCTATAAATGTTATTCCTTAGCTTCGCAGTTGGGTTGGACAGGGCTGGACTGGCCTGGATACTCAACTTCAGGAACAAGACAATTAAAACTAGAGCAAATTGATATTATTCGGACACGTCTTAGAGCACCGGGCTGCAAGTAGCGATATATAGCTGGCTACAAAACTACGATACTAAGTTTTCCAAAAATTGCTTGTTGTCATACATCAAAAACTACCGCTACGTAACTAGAAAGAGATACATTACCTTGTCGCTTTGCATCCTGTAAGTTGTAGAAAAAAGAAGTTGTAAAGCAATGCAGAGTTCTGAGGAAGGTCTGAGCTGCATTTATTAGCATCACAACAAACACACGCTATGGCTTGGGTCACGTCTTTTTTTTAGTGCGTTCCAGTTGTAGTCAGAAGTAGGAATTTACGAGTTGCGAGTAGGAAACTGCAACTGGAACGTCCCCTAAAGTCTGAATTTCCTACTGGGAACTCGGTGAATCCTCGCCACCCCCGAGTTGACAATCGAAGATGGATGCCCCCAGTGTGGACAGTTATTTAGCTCCTGTAATAATCAATTTATTTGCACTTCTGACTGGGGTGTGTCACTCTAGATCAGCTGTATACATAGTATTGTTAGACTTATATTTACAAAAATGTTGCCATAGTGATAATCACATTCTTCATGTGATATTTGTGAACAACAACGCAGGGCGTGCTAACAACAGCTAACAAGAGCCTGGTAGATCAGCATGTTTTTTTCCGACTTCAACTGGAACGCTGGTAAGTCGGAGATGATGTCACTCCCAGTTCGGAGGTTACTGGAATGCAGCATTACGACAGTCGCCACGCGTGCTCATGGGTAGCAGAGTCTTACTGTCGCCGGTAATAGATTCTCCTCATAGCACCTTTAATCAATTGGCAATTATGTCAAACAATGAGTATCTTGCAACTCGTAGTGTGGGCCTCCCACTGTCTGGATAGCATTATGTGGCCCTCTAGGTTGTCAAAGTTGCTCAACCCGAGTTTAAAGGAGTGTGTGTGTGTGTGTGTAGGGAGCAAAATGTATGTTTCAGCTCTGCATGCATCTGTAAAAGTGAGTCTACTTTGACGTCATTATTAACTACTGCTGCAGAAATAATGGTTTGAGTCTATTCATAAGTGGCCAATACAGTTTATACTCTTAAACCAAACCATCAGTCTGAAGTCCATGTCACACGTAACTTCACACATCACAATGACTTTAACTGTTTGGAAACTGGAGGTCATCCTCTGTCTTTCCTCTTGTTAGATGTTTTCCTGTTCATTTATTCTGGATTCAAAAACAGAGACTAGCTCCTGTGATCTCTGTTATCTGTCAAGCTCAGCTGCTTCTCTGAGCATTTCTTCTTGAGCCTGTCTGCCTCGTTTATCTTATTTGTGCTGCAGAAGAAGTCATGGAGTAAGCAGCACTGAGCCACAATTACAGAGAAATCTGATAAAAGAGCTACACTTCCTAAGTAAAGATATCAAAATCTTAAAGTGGCTCACTGATATCTGGTCTCCATCAGCAAGAATTTGTCCCACATAATTATTAGTGAAGCTCATATGTGAGGCCCTTTTCTCACATGCAAACCTGATTTTCCTGGGGGGGGGTTCTTGGTAACCCACCAGGAACATTTCCCAACTTGGTTTTTCACATTGATCCTCACAGCAGAAAGTTTTATGCAATTAAGTCGTGCAGGGATAATACATTTCTGTCGGCCGCCGTGGAAGATTGCATTGCCCTGGTTCCCTGGACAGCGAGCCCACTAAAAGCCTTTGGGAATTTTTACTTTGTTTTGGATCTGCAGATAAAAAGAAATGTGGAGAGCAATAATCTTAACAAACACACCTACTTTCATGATATTTTAATCGGCAAGAGAGAACGACTGTTTTTTAGCCACTATGAAACTATAACATGGAGGTTCGACTTAGACTTGTGTCTGTTTCTGTTAGAATTCCCTCTTAATAAAATGAACTTATCAAGTTGTTCCTCATAAGACTAACTGTATGTTATAAGGATCAGAAATGCTTGCTGTAGGATCCCCGGCTATTTTTGAAGTCCTTGTTAGCGGATAGTTAGCAACTATCATTTTAATAACACACATTGGATCGAAAAAGCAGGCAACATCAGATGCAATTTACCCCCATGAAAAATTAAAATCTCCTACCTGTGTTAGACATGTGTCAGACATTTATCCAAAACCAGTATTTTAAATCCCAATTAGTTTCAGGCTTTAGGAAGGAAGAACCAGCTAAAAGCTAACTCACTTCTGCATTGCACTACTCTATATGCTCTGTTGTTAGAGTCCAAGCATGCAGCTTCCCTGTTTAATTCAGGGCATTTTAGCCTTTTAGTGCAGTTGTAAATTGGTTATATTGTTGTTGTTGTCCTTTCTTTAAACCCCTCTCAGATGCAGCAGAGGTAAATAAACCAGAACATAAATCCACTTAACACAAACGTCTTTCTGCTTGTGCTGCAGTGACTCTCCCTCCACCCCTGATATTTCTCTGCTCTAAACCAGCGTCTGCTTTACTCACCAGCGGCCGTTGTGAATGTTCCCATATTGTGCTGTAACAGTGAAGGCGAGTGTGGAGGGATATATCGATCGGCCTTAGCTGCTCCTTCTTAGCCCGTGTGCATACAGTTTGTGTTGGCTAATCCCTCTAGCCTAATGGCTTTTAAACTTCCATTAGGTAGTTGCAGGCAGCAGGGTTTAAGTAAGTAACAAAAGGCTCTGTCATAATGCTTTAAGCTTTTATTAGACAGTGAGTGTTACGTCTCCAACCTGTCAGCTCATCAGGAGCACACACGTTAACATCACAGGGCCAAATCGGGGTTGCTGTGGTAAATTTCAGTGTTATTTTAGGCTCTATATTGGTAAGATGTGATGGATTATGTTCTATTTTGGGGAGTTTGCTAGATTTAGAAGTGAAAGCTGTGGCTCACTCACTCTGTGCACACACATCTCAGGACTTTGGTGCATAAAATGTTTGTAGCAGACTTAGAGCTATGCAGAGAAGGCCCAGATAAAGACGAAAGACCCATGGCTTCATACTCAACAGGCCCCCCACATGGTGTGTGGCAGGTGCTAATTTTCAACCCCGTTAATAGACTTTCATACACACCCCTGCTGAGGCAAACTGTTTCTTTTTTATTTCATAAAGTCTCAAGAGCAAGTTTCATTTTTTATTCAACCAGTATTAACATTACTCCCCATTAACAAACACATACAGTATGTCAGAGTCACAAATGAGACTCTGGGGGAATTAAACTCAATAAAAAGGTGCTTCCAAAGCTCAGACTTATTGTACCTTCCCTTTTTACAACAAAGAAGCAAATGACGGCCACCTTTTACCTGTCATGATGAAGTTAAAGTACAACAAAATAGACTTAATACATCCACCAAAAGACAGAAACCAAACAAAAACTTAGGTCTCTGAGTCTAACATAATCCTTTTATAATCAGTTCAACCAGGAGTTTAGATTTTTGTGTTATTACTGTATTTACTGTATTTTATATTGCTGTTTTTATATTTGTTTATCACTCTGTTTTTAAGCATTTTTCTAAACGACTGAAGTGCACAATTTGGTTTTTAATTCATTTTTCATTCCATTCTAATTCATTTTTACCTCCACCAAGGAGGTTATGTTTTCGGGAGTCTGTTTGTCTGTCTGTGAACAAAATAACTCAAAAAGTAATAGATGGATTTTGATTACATTTTCAGGAAATGTTCAGCATGGGAAAAGGAAGAACTGATTCAATTTTGGTGTTGATCCTGATCAGTGTCTGGCCGCCATGACGAAAAATGTGATTTTGGTGAATAACTACTGAACCAAAACGGATATCATTATGAATCCAATTGCTAATGGTCCGTTTTCATGGTCAAGGAATCTAAACATTTAGATGAAATAAAGGTAGGACTAATATTTATGGTGAAAATCACAATATGGGTGAGGACTGTGGTGCTGGTGCTCCGAGTGCTTTTCTTGTTTTCTGATTACATTGAAGCATGTGAATACATTTTTTCCCTTACAGTATTAGAGCATAAACACACACATAGTTTTTGGATTTTCCATTGATATTGAAAATAACCATTTAAGTGCAGATTAGATTTGCACCAGGAATAACAAATCAAAATTCTTTGGGGCCCTTGCTCAGACAGACTCTAGCCCCTCTTTGAAAGGGGGTAACTTTTTTAGAGATACTAGCCTATACAACTGTATTTCCTGTATATGAAACCGTTGTTTTAACTGTTGACCCAAAGAGCTGGAGACAGATTAAAGGTGTAACAAAGAGCTTTTATTGTACAGGGAGATCGGGTGAGGGGGTTAAGGGGGGGAATCCAGGCTACGTCTGTGAAGAAGGTGAGTGTAAAGGTGGCTGGCGTGGCGAGGGCTCGTGAAGGCACTGGGGAGAGAAGGAGCAGAGGCAAAGGGTGAGGATCAGGCGACAATCAAAAAAACACACACTGAGTAAGCACAAAGGCAAAACTCCACACAGGAGATCAAAAGCTTTGCTCGGAATACTAAATGTTCGAGGGAGTGATTGCCAACAAACCAAAAACAAGAGCAGAGAAGGGGGAATCCTCACATTTCCTAAAGTTACGTAGCCTTTTGGGAGGTAATGACGTGTTGGTTTGTGTTTGGGCAGCTCATATGTGGAGGCTCTTGTCTTAGGTGGCCCTGGCTCCATTTCCCCCTTGTCTAACTCCACTATCTGATTTTACCCACTGTCTGTGTCAATGAAGTCAGCAGAGTAAAGACAAAGGGAGAAAAATGTCAAGCTTTAAAGGTGCACAATATTCTTTTTACAGAGTTACAAAATTGTACATACAGTGCTTAACAAATTTATTAGACCATCTGTCATAAAAACAAGAAAACGTCAATATTTTAGAAATCTTTCAAAAACTTGTTTAAACTGAAAATGTTGTTGTTATTGGACTTCATTTTGAACAGAAATGGGGAATTTCAAACTGAATGAACTTTTTTTTACACCTAAATTTGGGCCACTCACTAGGCTTCACTGAAGTTCTTTGTTAAATGGTAAATTTTGACAAAATCAGTTAAAGAGCCTCTACGTCCTGGTGTATTAACCATTACAGAAACAGAAAAATGATTTTTGTAATTACTAACCCTGTGACATAACCATACTTTGGTTGGTTTTGTAAATGTGTATGCACTTTTCACATGCACGTGTACATGATCAGTCCAGTAAATTACTCTTAACTGTTCTTGTTTAATTCACAAGCATGAAAAATGTCACTCTGACTCCCCTCACTCATCTTTGAGTTGCTGCTCTCACTGCCTTTGACAAACAAACTCCTCTGCTTTATGGATATTTTGCGGTGTGCTGTGTTTCCCGATGGTCTGTCTGTCTTTCATGCCAGTGTCCCTGCAGTCCCTCAAACCCCTGAACTTAAATGCACGGGTTACTGTGTTTTTCCAGCAGGATGACTGTCGTTTGCCGGGAAGGCCTCACGTTGTGTGTGTGTGTGCACACTTGTGCTGGTGCCATTTTTGGAAGCATCCCTGTGTTCTCTCCGCACCACCGCTCATGCTACGGAAGCCTCCCGGGTCTTTTCTGCCGCGGTCGGACCACAAACTTCAGATTGTTGCTTTGGTTGGAAGTGTGTCTGTTCTTTTCCAGCCATCCCAGAGAAGACAAATTTCACTACTGTCTCTCCATCCTGTATTAACGGGCTGTGTTTGGCCCTGGTTTCACCATGACGGCCGGCTCAGGTCGCTCGTGGTTACAGAGAAGAATCAACACTTTCTCCAGCCTGAACTTCTACGTCTTCATTTCTAGATCCTGTTTCCCCTTTTAACCATTTTTGCCCCACAGTAAAGCCTCTAAGGGGGTTGAAAGCTTGGTTTCATAAGGTCCTTTGGTGAAGTAGAACCAAGGATAATATAAAGTAAACCTTAGATGCCCCTAAAATGTGACTCATGTGAACCTGTGTGCCAAAAGTGGGCCCAAACCTTTAATACATCTCTTTTATTTAATTAATTCTTTTATATTTTAACCCTTTCAGTACAACTTTGAATACCCAAAACCAACCATATGTTTAAATTGGAAATGAAGAAATAAATCATTTTCTAACAAAAGAAGAAGGCAGTTTTGTACCTTTTTTCTTGACTTAACACACAAAAACATGTCATATATTAACATCAATATTATTTTAATAATTGTGTTTGTTGTGCATGGTAATTTATAAATGTGAATCATAAGGTCCAGTGTCCAAAAAGTGCACATGTTAGAGTCACAAACCAAAAATTAATATTTAATATAACACATTTTCAATCAAATAATCAGTTCTTTGCAAAAAATACAACATATTGAAAAAGAATCCTTTGTAGTACATTTCAGGTCCACTCAATCACAGCACAAAACGCTTGCCATTTTTCTACTTTTCATTTTAACTGAAAATAGTAAATAACTTCAGTTATTTCCAATGTGTATATATTTATTAAAAAGAAGCAAATCCTCAAAAAAAATCTTATTCATTCCCTGAAATAAAATAGCCAATGGGTAAAGTGTTAAACTCTCTCATTACCACTATTAACAGCACACAACCCTCACTTAATGTGACAAAGAAACAGAATAATAAAAGGATCCTTTTCGAAAGCCCGTGGATAATTTTGTTTGTTTGTTGTCTTCTTCGCAGTCTTGGATGTCTCATTGATTAACAATAACACTGGTTTGATTTGAAGGGGCAGATTTGAACAGAAATGTGACTCATAAGACGAAGTATCCAAAAAGCAGACATGCCAAATTAACAGGCCAAAACATTATTACGCAAAAGTGATGATTTTCCCTTTGAAAGTGCTTCAGTCTTGTAGCTGACGTAACTTCTGCTCATTATAATCATTTTAAAAATAACATGTCACTCTTTAACCCTTTAGCTGTAACTGAATGTGAAAATTCTTTGAGTGGTAGTTATGAGCCGTACAAAAAAAAAAGGTCTTCTCTTTCTGTGTCAGCGCTGAATCAAAATAACTTTTTTCTCTAAATGACAAAAGCATCAGCAGAAGTCTATAAATACAACCGAGTTTCAGCTTCTCCTTCTGTTAACCTCTTCACTGTTACTGCTGCTGTATAAAAGTCACAGTCTCCATTACGAGTGCTGGTGCTTTTGTCAACTGAATGCAATATTCCTGGAGCAGCAGTATCAAAAACATATTACTTATATTAAGTAGAATTGCACATTGAAAGGTACCAACCAAAACAGAAAAGAGCACACACTAAATTTTCTTTGCGGATATAAAGTTCTCTCAGAAAACTGTCTACATTAAATTTTAGCAGCACTTCATTATCATGTGCTATGGAGGCAGATACTGATGCAGTGGGAAAAGTGCCGGACAGTTCTAACAGTGGACTAGAGTGTTGAAATGGTGAAATATCACTATAAAAATGGTAAAAGGCCCCAAATTTGATGCCTAATGTACTAATCGAATGCTTAAAGTTGTACATGGGAGTTAATATTGCAATGGTCATGCATTCAGAATTTATGGATTTAATGAGTTTCAATGGTCCAAAAAATGGACACTGTGTCACCAAAGGAACTTTATTTTTGTTTGACAGAGCTTTATGGATCATACATAACTTATTTTGTTAAACTATAGAAAACTGATTAAACAGCGCATCTGTGTGAAAATTGAATGCCAAAGCATAAAAGTGACGAATATGTCATCGTGCTAAATTTTACACACCAAAGTTTTAACAACTTTTGTCAATGAAGAGGGAAACACCAAGCTGCATCATAACAAAGTAAACATCAGCTGGCCAATGTTGATGTTTGTTGGATATGATGAAAAGTTATGCATGCTTAAAAATTTCCAAAGTTTGATTAGACTTGATATCCTTGGTTATGGATTTGTTGACCTTAACTGGTCCCAGATGCGTCATCAGGACTGAACACCAGTTGCACTACTTGAGCCGCGCTGTTGAAGACAACCATCTTTTGTCATTGAGGCATGGTGTCGCAGGGTAGGAATCTACAGGGCCCCGCTGGTGACATTGTATAGGAAAATAAAAATGCGTGGCCATGAGAAAATAATGCGTGGCCACGACTGCATGGCCACGACAAAATTCACCTTTAGTATTGAGATCTGCCAGTTTCAGAGCAATACAGAGACTGTAGCCTCTTAATATGGACAACTTTGAATACATTGATCTTTATTTTAATTTTAGAATGAACTACAGTGACATTCTTAAGTCACTTGCGATTAGGCATGGAGTAATTCTTAGCAAGAGACACTTAATTCGGCTGCTCTCCACACCATCCGTGCTTTGGATAAATGCGGTCACGCCATCCAGGTTTCAAATTCTGTTGCGCACTTTACCCAAATTTAACGGTGGGCCAAATGTTACCGAGGCATGACGGTGGTGCGTTCAGTTGCACCGTGGAAAAATAACTGCTAATTTCCAGACAATTTTACTGCAAGATTATTGATTGAGAGCACGTCAAAATCAGGCATTTCAGGACCAGTTTTACTATAAGCAAATATCAAAAAATTCAGTAACAACCGCAATGAGTTTTTTTTTTTTTTAATATATATATCAGCAATGGTCCAAACCACAGTGAAAAAATGCCACTGCTTTTTAGCGGGCTTGCTGTCAATGGAACCAGCGTGATGCTTATTTCAGCGTTGGCCTACTAAAATCTGTCATCCCAGAATCACTCTTTAGGCTTTTATTCCTGAGGCATGGTGTTTGAAAACTGAGACCATCTGCAGCTGCATGTGGTGAAATGGCATATACACATCCACTGGAGTGACTTTACAGTACAGTGGTGCAGAAATGAGTCTGAAAATTGGGGACTGAGTTGGAATTCAACACTTCTTGGTTCTCAAGCCAAAACTAAATGGGATTTAAAATACCAGTTGCAGGTAAAAGCCTGAAATGGAGGTGAACAGAAGCACATGATATTTAAAGTTTAATCTGAACTAATAAAATGCATCTGACAATGTCTGCTTTTGAAATTTAAACGCAGTCGTGACTAAAAATGAAGGTTGCTAATGAACCTCTAACATAGACTCTTATTAAGAATTCACATTGTTGCCACAGCTACAAGGACCAACTGGTTAAGGTGGTTCGATTAGGGGAAATTCTCAAAGAAGAGGGCACAGCGAGATGTTATACACTGGAAATGTAGCTGCTTCACAGTCTTACCACCATGATGAAGTTCAACAGTAGTTTAATAGGAGCTCTCTTAGTCTCAATGATTGCATTTCAGCTTAAAAATTTGTGAAAAGTAAGTTTGTTTGTTCGGATTAAAATAAAACTAAACATCAAAGTTTAATAATTTTTTTTGTCTCCACAGGGAATTATTATTAGTATAATAATATAATAATAATATAATTAATAATGTAATTATATAATATATAATCATAGTAACTGATATTTTATTCTTATTCCTATTATTCATTTATCTATTTTTTCTTTATTACTTATTATTAGTAACTGTCCAAAACACAGTGGAAAATCCAGGTTTTTCTTGGGCATGCTGTTGAGTGAACCAGCATGATGCTAATTTCAACACTGGCCTGCAAAAAAATGCCATCCCTGCACAACTCTACAGGTTTGTGCAACGTTTAGTTGCACTAAGACATATTTCTTTCACCTAAGTTTAGATGATTTCTCAACATGGCCAATGACAGTGACCTGACAAGCAAAGGGATGGTTCCATATATCCAACATGGAAATATTTCACTCGTCCATCTGGGAAAGAGCCGTTAGAAAAAGTTTTCAAGGGTGGAACCTTCAAAAACAACTGCAATTGTTCTGCTCGTCACCCTCATCACAGACCAATCCACACCAAACCACTGTATGACGTAGCAGCTAGACCAAGTTGTTAGCTGGTAGCTTAAACTACATTTCAATCCTGAGACTATTGTCTTACATAAAATTTTACCATGCAGATGTATGATTAACCACTTATAAGGTTTGTATCTCTCCCAGTTTCCCAGCAGAGATCTCCAGTCGGGAGGAGAGCTAAAGCATGACTTCCCCTGAGAAAAGCTTTAAGAGACATTATTTGCTCCTTTTTTAAAGAAGAAACTGAGTTAATCCCTGATAAAACTGTAAATATTTCCTCATTCACAAAGACTGCTGCACACAGTGTCATTGTTTTCAAACATGCAGTCAATTTCCACTGTCGTCAGATGTGGACCTCCCACCTCTCTTCTCTGTTTGGGCCGTTAAGCATTTAGAGTATTGTGAAAATATAAAGTATTGGATGTTAGCAAGATCCACCGGCAGGATTTCAGACAATGAATAAGGCAGATCCATCTGCTCTAACGGTTACAACGTGAGCTTATATGATGAGGTATAATTTGGCCTCTCAAACCTGTTTTGGTGTGTTTTGATACACCTAAGGCAGTTGTAATTTCTATGCCTAAAAATGCAAATAGACATATGCTCCTGTTTGTGCCAAGAGGTATGTTTGCCAAAAAACATGAGGAGTGATCAGACACAAAGCTTGTGCTGGTGCTTTTGATTTCAGTGTTAAACCCTTCATCCCTTCACTGTCACCAGAGGCACGCCTCGAATCTTCTCTCAGATCACAACAAATCTAAACTGGTTTTTCATAGGCTGGCTGCTCCTCGGTTTGCCAGCGAAAGTGGGGAACAATAGAAGAACAGAACAATGAGCTGGCTACAGATCAGTAGGGGCCGCTTGGCCTCTCCCAGACGCTACGTCTTATTTCCTTTTTGATTACTCACGCCTGCCTGATGAGCGGCACACTCACACTCCTCTGTCTGTCTGTCTGTCTCCTGTAAGAGGAATCACAAGGGGGAAGACTTTCTGTAGGAGGCTGGTTCTGATTTGCTGACTGGAATGCCTTTGTGATAATGTCGCAAGACATGTTGGCAGGGGCGGGAAGGATGTTTGAGACAAAAGCAGAAATATTTTGAGGGAGAAAGTTATGATGTGTGAACGCTCATGATTCAGCCACTTTCTGAGTGACCAGAATCTGAATATTGTGGTGCTGACTGTGTTGGTGTGCTGATGCTGATTTGTGGCAGCTTCCCATAAACAGCCTTTAAACTGGGGAGCGGTGGTGCCGCCTTTGAAAAGTCCAAAACTGTATCGCCACCCAAGTATGTAGATCGCCCACTGTGGGTAGGGTCCCCCTCGCCTGGCTTTCAGCGAAGCATACATACACGCTCTCACACACACTCGACCGGAGGTAGGAAATCAAACCAATTACGGTCGTATTTAAAGAAAATTGGAGCAGGGTCGGAAAAGTGGGGGCATTTCCAAAACCACAAAAAGAAAACTGCAGAGCCACACTTTAGGGGAAAATACAGGGTGGCTGTGGATGGGGAAATGACACTTCTAAGAAAAGACAAGGACATAATTTTACAAGCAAAAAAACATCTTTTTCTATGGAAATTTCACAATCAAGATGGTTCAACCATGCAACTTTAATTTCTGCCAAAAACATGATGAGTGCTTATACATCTGTATCTGTCACTTTGGGACATTTACAAGGGGGAAAAAATATGTGACATGCCAGAATAATGGCTGCTTATTTCTTAAAATTTCTTGTGGGACAAATTCTGCCTGTTTTATTCTTGACAAGTTCCCAAGTATCCAAACAATGAGCATGACTTTATGTCTTTTAGATACGCCCTGCTGTGGAGGTCTGTACAGCTGATTTTCACCTAGCCATGCACATATCCAGGATTGTAACAGGGCATGGATGACACCAAGAGCAGAAATGCACCCATTCATTGTTTTTCAACAGCCAAAAGAAGAAGATGAAATGGCGAACTTTGAGGAGCCACTGTTGACCGTAGACTGTAAAAAACATGGACGCCATGATGCTAGGCTAAAATTGAAGCCGCCACGAAAACTGCTCCCCCTGGTGACTGGCTGCAGTATAGGTCAAATTTCCGTCTCCCCCATTCATCTGGACGGGCCGAAGTGAAACTTCAAAAAATTATTACACCTCGTAGAAATATTTCTCCCATCCGTATGCTGTGGTGACATTGAAGTATTATTGGGCTGCGCGTTTTCCAAGTTCTCTTTTTTCTGAAAAGTTTCTTTTTTATTAGTTATTAGAGTTTAAAAATGACCGCGGTTTACGGCAGCTTCACAATGATTGTGTACGGCGTATGCTGTGGAGTGTTGCGACCGTTTACGACAGCTGCGTCCGGATTATGGCCCAAATTCTCTACTGGTTGCACAATGGCGGCGCCCTGACGGGGGATATTTTGGCTTCAAATCCGTTACATGGTGGAAGGCGGAGCCACGCTATCCAGTTCTTATAATACATCCATGCTGTTGACAGAAATTTGGAAATATTAACATCTGCTTCAATGACAGAACACTAAAACTGAGTAAACACAGCATCTCCTCTTTGTGGTCCTTCATTCTGACAACAAACTGCCTTTTTTATCTTCTTTGGCTTAACCTGTAAAAATAAACTTCCTTCTTCCACGACTTCCTGTAACCTGTGTTATAGATTCCCCCTACAGTTTTCTCCCAGTAGACATATACATAAATACATAAATAAATGGCCACTGCTGCCTCCAGAGCCTGCCGTCATAGGGTTTGCAATGAAGTTTGTGCCCTTAAACTTCATTGCACTTTCATTTTGATGAACGAAGGGGCGTTAAGATTGCAAGTGGTGCAGATGAATTGTGAATGATGAAAGGCAGATGGCGTAGAAGTGGTTAACACTGTGTCTTAATTTTCATGAAAGGCACACTTACTGACTTACTGACCTGTAAAAAACATGACTGATATAACAATGGCCCAATCACCTGTTGGTAGGTCTGTCACAACAACAAATTTTGCTGGATGATAATTGTCCAAAAACTTCTTTTTGATAAACAATATTACTGTCAATGTTATTTTGATCATCATCATTTTTTCATTAATTTAATTATATGTCGTAATAAAGTGAGTACACCATATCAAAAGCAATGAACTTTACTTTCTTAAGACTATTTAGCTGTAATTGGATGGTCAAGAGCTTTAAAAAAATAATGAAACAATATAATAAAATAAAAAAGAAAAAAATGAAAATGAAATGGACTCTCTTTTGGGAAAGGCATGTAAAAAAAATCATTATCATAATCAAAAACAATAAAAACATAGACCCTGTCTCTGTAAAGAACAAAAAAACTCCAATAAAACACACACATTAAAAACAATAAATAAAATGGAGTTTATACAGTTCCTGAATTGTTCGTGACGTTTAACTTCTCGCAGTCAGTCCGTACTGTCTGTCAAACGTTTGTAACATTTCCTGAACTGCTGACTGTTCAACCGTTTTGAAGGGCTGCACTTTTTTTGCAATGTAGCGAACAACACTGTCTGTTAGCGTGCACCATTTTGCACTGTTTTATTTATATTTCCTTTGCTGACCAAATGCCTCAGTAAGTACAGACTGTCAAGGAAGAAGGCTCCGCTGCACTTCCCCTGTCGGCTCGTCTGTGTTCATGAGCTCACACCTTCTTCATTCTGTTTAAAACCAAAATATTTTCACACTTGGGCTGTGGCATTCGGCTTAGGAACCATTGCTTTTGTGCTATCATTCATATTTGTGTTTGTTTCCTTGTTACTCCTTACGACGCTCACTTCAGCTCTGTGTGTGTGTACACTCCAGCGGCCCCACTTCCCCTTCAAAGATTGAATAAATGACAGATGGATCATGAAACCCTAAACCCGCTCATTCCACTATAGAACCAACAGATGTTGACAAAGATGGATGGCATGAACCATCTTCTCATCCAGCCTGTTTGGTAGAGAGAGAGGAGGGAAACAAACACGCATGCATGTTCCTTTTATCGAGGCTGGAAAAATTACCGAGGAGGTTTTTATTTATGGTGTAGTTAACTGATTTATTGATTATCGTGACAGGCCTACCTGTTGGATATTAAAGGCTCTACCAGTTTCCAAACACTTTTAATCAGCTGATGCCCAGAAAGGCGACTGAAAATACAAAGTCTCTGTTGGTAACAAACCTCTGAACTCCAAGTTCCAAACTTTTCAGGGAATGGAAATATGAATCCGATACTGAAGTAAAAAAGGGGTTTCTCATAATTTCTACATAATTTTCTTAATTAAATTTTTTAAGACTTTTAATTGGTCAAAATGTATACAGCCCACTTAGCAACATGGCAGATGGTAAACAGCTGTGTTTTTAGGAAAACAGTCAAATCATGAAGAGGTTTATGCCCAACAGTGACAATATGCTATACATCGTGGCTGGTGGGCACAAACCTCCTATCTCCAAAATGGCTACTTTTCATTAAATAAAAGACATACTTTGTCACTAAATGAAAACATATTGTATTGTTCTGATTACAAATTCTTTTGATGTACTTTAATTTAGTTAAAAATGTACAAAGCCCACTCACTCCCATGGAAGGTGACCTATAGCACTACTTCAGGAAAAATGTGAAAATCATAAACACGGAGACAAAAGTTTGTCCCTGATGATATATATTGGACGGTCCATCTGGTGTGTCGGGTTAAGGGACTTTAACTTCTCTCTGTATACTCAAAGTGTGTTTTTGTGTCTCTGACAGTGAGACAGATTGGACTGGCCCCCCGCAGGTCCTGTTGGATTGCTAATTTTTAAGATTGCCTGTGTTTATGTCCAGGTCTGCTGTGCCCTGCCAAAATTCTTCGTATTAAAAAGTGGCGGAATAAGCCAGGATGTCCTGGACTTCAAATCGTTGACTTGCTCTGCTGCTGATCCTACAGTTTAGATCCTCTCATAAAGCACAAACACCTGTAGGCTTCAAAGTATCTAGAGAATGAAAGTATTTTTATTGTTCACATGACCCTCTGCCTTAACAGCCACAGTCCGAGACCTTACAGCCAAAACGCTTGTCTGGGATTAGTGTTGTAATTACCACCCCCTGATCTGACGCATCGCTCTAATTCACCTCCGTCCCTCTCTGATCCTCCTCACTGTCATCTCTGAGGAAAACCCCCTCATTACCAGGCCCTGAATGTAAATGCTTCATTTTCCTTTCCCCCACAAGCCCTCTTTGTTCCACGGGCCATTTGTCTGTTATATTTCACCACTTAAAAGCAATTTTCCCTCATATGAATGCTCCCTAACAGACATCTCCAGACACTCAGAGATATATTTCTGCCTTCATCTTCCTCTCTGCCTCGTGGGCAAAAACAAAAAGGTGAAGAAATCAAGGTGTCTGGTGTCGGCAGACCTGCACACAGACGACGTTTTACCACACAAGTGTGTGTGTCTCCATCACACACGCGCATAAAATCATCCCCTCTGATATATCTTTGTTCCTGCAGGTGCATGCACATAAAACACACACACAAACACACACACACACACACACACACACACACACTGTTTACTTCACATGCACACACCATAAAGAGTGTAAGATGATCTCCCATTAAGGATGAAAACAAACCAGTGAGTGGGAGGGGTCCCCTGAGGAAGTCCATGCTCACTATAGTGGAACCATGGGAACTGGTAGGCAGAGGCCTGCGGGGCAGCCTCTGCAGACACAGGGGTGTGCGACACTGACACACACACACACACACAGACAGTGCAAAGAAGTGACAGGAACACCTGAATGTTGACTCTAAGTCACCTCAACTGTCGAAGACTAACAATCGCTGACACTTTATTGGACGGCAGAGGCAGCTTGATTTATTCACCCTCACCTTTGATGTTTTAATGACAATCAAAGTGCCAAAATAGAAACAACAATAAAAATGTGATAAAGACTGATGTGAGGAAAGTGATGACAGATTTTTAGTTGGATCTGAGTACAGAGAAAAAAATGTAGTCGTGCTCTCACATTCGCATGTTAAACATATGACGGACCCCATGGTCAGGGGAACTTATCAGAAGTTAAACTGCGGATACCCTTAAAGGGACAGTTCAGTTATTTTTCATAATTGTGTCATGTAAAAATGAGCAATGAAACACGTGTATGGTTGAATTTACCATTGGGTGCTTTATTTTTCCTATCTGGAAGGCTGTGTTCGGCATATTTGGTGATGCAGTTGATGGCTATTGGTCATGTTTTATAACTGACACATGTTGATTTGGCGTGAAGCACAATTGCCATCCCTAATTGAGTTCTGACGAATGCGCCCCTGGTTTTCAAAAAACAGAACTATGTGCGCTCCTGTGCACAGGGATGTGTTTGTCTGAAAATGAGCAGTGTTCAGGTGCAATGCCGGTGGGTTCCCTACTTAAGAATGCAGCATTTGACTTGATTTTAGACCTTATACCTGGTCTAATGTCTGTGCAGCAGTGTTCCTGTAATTTGGTGACGCATTAAAGATTGGTACACGTCTTCTCTGACCTTTATTAACCCACACAGGATGCCTAGCAGCACAACTCTAGATCATTTGTTGGAAGATTCTGTTTAAAGGTCATAATGGGATGAAGAAGGTGTAACAACACATGCAGCAGAGAAAAGAGCTTATGATTCCTGCAGGAAAAATAAGAAAAAAAATTGATTCGAGCCAAAAGTTATATGCTGTACAGCTAACAGATGTATCATAGCCATACAGAAGTCTGACCTGTTGGTTTTAACTTGAGATCTTAAAAATCAAAAGATTTCTTTACATGGAAATTTTGGACTCATCTTTTTGATCAATTTTTGACGGGGTTTTTTTGTATGCGACCCTCTGCAAAAAAAAGTTGGCTATTGCTGTGACAGCTCATTAAATTAAATTTTTGTTTGTGTTTGAGTTTAAGATTTAAAGTTTGGCACAATAAAGTTAGATGCAGAGTTTAAAAAAGTACCATCCTGTCAAAATGTAAACACTTAAAACTGTTTAAAAAAAGACTTTCCTACAACTTGTAACTGTGTGGTCCGGAGACACAACAACAAACAACTAAGGGAACGCCTTCTCTTATTTTGCTGCTCTCAGAGTAGATGTTGGTGACAAGAAAGGAAAAACAACCATTTTTTAATGACCGCTCATGTTCTCACTTAATCCAAACCAGACGTGAGCCGCTCCTCTTTTACAGTCACTGCGAACATGGATGAAATTCAGAGTTAATAATGATAGGAAGTGTGTGTGTGTGTGTGTGTGAACCGCCAATTTATCGAGTTCCCCTGCTTGAGCAGGAAGTGAACAGAGACCTGGTCCGCAGGGATCTCCTCTTGGCCCCCCTTCTCCCCACGATGGACCCCAACACGATGGGGAAGAGCCTGGCAGGGAGCAGCAGCAGTGTGGGGTTTGAGCCTCTTCTGTGTGTGTATGTGTGTGTACGAGTGTGTTAATTTCCTGTTTTATTGAGGAAGCAGTGTTTGCATGTACAGATCATTACTCTGATTTTTCTGTGAGAAAAATAGAACAGAAAAAAAACACTTAGTCAGTTCTCATGAATCTGTATGAGAAACAACAAGCATTGTTTTTGGGAGGTTGCCTGACTGTTTTAGGAAAAACATGTTTTTCTCTTATTGTGGAGTGAACGGACCTCTGAATCCATTTTTAAATTCATGTTTCCAGTAAACAAAAATAACTGAAATACTTCAATCTATTATCCCCTCACATTAACTCCTATTCCGTCGCACACAATTACCTAATCATATCCAGGCCTGATTGGTTAGACACAGAGAGCTGCGGTCATTATGCAATGACAAGAATCTACATTTTTAGCTTTTGGAGCAAATTAATGACAGTTAGCTGTTGTGGCTGTAACCAGATTATACCCTCTAACCAGAGTCTCAGCCACAGGTCCACCATGCAGCGGTTGTTGGTTTCTTGTAAACACATCAGACCTTCTTCTGACTCATTCATATCAATGTCTACAGACAAGAAGGATCAGGAAACTAGACCCTGACCAACTTTTTCAACTGTTTGTAGTTACAAGAGTCCTGATGTCCATATGGGCCAACTTATGAACACGAAATCTCAGAAGGTCTACAAAAGATTTTCTTTCAGATGTGATCACATGACCACCTTGATCCAAGAATGGTCTGGTCAGGTATTGGAATTCATTAGTTGAAGGCCAAAGTCAGGGGGTCTTGAGGTCACCTTTTGCTTGTAAGTTCCACACAACAAGCAGACTTGAAGGGGTTTTAAGCAAAGTCTTTCATAAATGCCAGCTCTGACTTAGGTATGAGGTGATTACAGTTTTAAGGTCAACTGTCAACTGCAAGCAGTCTCCAATTGCTAATGAGTGCGTTTTTGTGTTCACAGAATGCTTTAAGGCAAGGGTTTTCAAATCATCCCTCAACAAAAATGAATATAACTAACAGATATTTGTAACAATTAGGGATGTATACCGTGGACCGGTACTTTCATGTACCGGTCCCTAATTGGGTCGGTACCCAAAAACCGTTTAGAATCTGGAAAAACTGTCCCGTTATCTGTACTTAAACGTCTCTTCAACTGTCACGTAGTTATGGCACTACCGCCGTCTGGCTCAAGCATGTCGGTGAGGGCTAAGCGCTCGATGATTTGAGCTCACTTTAGAAAAGTTAATGAAAACTTGGCCTGATGCAGTCTTTGTCAGAGAGAAGTTGTGTCCAAGGGGGAAAATACTAGCAACATCATCAAACACTTGGAGCGCACGCATAGTATAAAGCTAAAGGAGTGCGGGCTGTTTGAATGCTATAGCAACACGAGTAGAGTTAGCAGCCCGGCTAACACTAAAGACTACAGCACCGACAGAGACAGAGACTCTATTATCCGCCCCTTCGGTAAACACCCTGCGAAAACATCACTGTCACACGAGGTTAAACTCTTGACGAAGCGCCCTATAACTTGGATGAAAAGCCGACGGCACAGCTCTCCTCAGATGAGTCAGAGCTATTAATGCCCGCTCGGAGCGGAAACTCTTTGTTCATTGAGGTCAAGAGAGCACCGGATGTGACTGACGGTTAAGCTGCGCTCACAGCGCCCTCTGTTGGATGAAACGGTCCACTGCTCCAGGCGCCCTGATGTGCTGCTACAATCAATATTTTACATTTGAATATTTATTTACTATTCGGTTACGGATATTTATCCCCATATTCGAATGGTTATAAGACTATCTAATATAAAGTGAGAGCCCTAGTAGTCATCATTACATCATCGATTTTAGCACCACAGGATATATAGGTCTGTCTGTACATGCAGTCTGTTGGGCGGCATGAAGGGGTTTTGCCATCTCATTAGCTGTCTTTTTGCCTCTGAGGAGCATTTGTAATGCATTATTTCTATTCTGTTGAAGCTTTATTATTACCTTGTGGTAATAAAAAAAAAGGTTGAATCTTTCAATATCTTGTAAAGTCTTATTTTCTACACAAAATTATGAGTTGTTGTATCGATAAGAGCATCGATAAGTATTGATACCGATAAGGAGTATCGTATCGCTAGAATCATAACGATATACATCCCTAGTAACAATTGCAGCTTATTAAATACCATACCCCTAAACAATGTTTAAATGTCTTGATCTCGTGATGTTTTTTCGTCTTTTCTGTCAACATGTTTATTTGCATTGTCTAAAATTAATCAAGGAAAGAAAATAAATGCAGCGTTATTGATGACCACCTTAAACCAACTACAGTTTTTTTTTATTTTGAAAATCAATTAATTGCCAATGTAGCCAGCAATTCTTAGCAAATGTCAGACAGTGGCCATGACCAATACACAGAAAACAAACTTCAAATGTCTTACTTACATATTATTAGGGAAATGTTTAACATTAGCAGATTTTTTGTGTTTTACACTTAAAAAAAGCTCTGCTTTAAGGAAATATTTTCAAACTTAGCATGTCAAATGAAAATCTCTCTGAACACCCTGTTCACCCCGTGTGTGAACAAAATATCTCAAAAACACTTCTTAGGACAATTCTTTTCTTTGTCTTTGGAGTTTGCACAACCTCTTTTTTTAGATCAAAATTTTGACTAGAAGGTCAAGTTATGACTCATGTTAAGTTGTGATTTTGCCTTGCTTATTTTATTGACGTGTTTTAAAAGGATTAGCGTCAAACTTGCACACATGTCCTCTCTGACAGTGAACTGATTGTATTAAGGAGATTTCAGGTCAAAGGACAAGGTCATCAGGTCTGATGCTAAACCCTTTTGTATTTTGTTTCTATGAATCACAGCACAACAAAACCACCATGACCCTTCTTCTTAACCTACCTCTTTCCACAGTCTCTAACAGTGCATACCTCATAGAAGCAAAAAGCTTTAGTTCCAGTTTCTTTTAAAGTGGACTTGATGGTTTCAGGTCACTGGAATTTGGTTGCACAGCATCTCTCCCTATATGATTTGATCTTACATTTATGGTTTGAGCTGTTCAGATGGATCTGATAGTGGTACCCTCGCTGAAAGCTTTTAGTGATCCTCAGGGTCAGACTGGGAACAGAGTCTTAGCCCTGTAAAGAGGTTGTCCACTGTGGGAACTCAGATCTGCCCTGCTCTGTATCGCAACACCGAGAAGTCTCTGAAGACTGAGCATGGATGAGAAACTACCTTCACTGGGATCTCTCTGCACTGGGAGAGCCCTCCTTCTCTCTCCCTCAGTATCCCGCTCTCTGTCGGCCGAGCAGCACTGTAGTCATCAGTGTGAGAACAGTCGCATCACAGCTCTCGCGGTTTCCTAGCCCCTGGCCCCTGTGTTTCTTGGTTCATGTGTGGGAACCCTGATTTTGGACGGCAGCCTCCGTTCCCACCACCAGCTTGGTTAGAAAATAGACTCCAAGTCATGCACCAGGCACCCAAACCAGGCCGGTTCTAACCCGCTTCTTCTCACGGGTTTGGGGGGAGGAGAGGTCAGCGGCTGCAGAGGAGGCCCTAATGTGTTTCGTATGCAGGTACCGCAGAGGCGACACGGGATACTGTGCCCATGAGAAATGATTGGCTTTTAACGATTCTGAGCTCTTTCCAAAACACTCCCTCTCTCTCTACTTCTGCTTCTCTCTGTTTCCTCTGTTTGCCTCTCATTTGAATTTATAAATAGTGCCTTAATCTGTTGATCTTAAGATAAAGTTCTGGGAAGGACAATGGCAGAATTTGTTACAAGAAAAGAACATCAGGTCCTCTGTTCAAGAAAATAATTTCCTCCACAAACTATTCTTTCTTCAATGATTTTTCGTCGGTTCGCCTCTTTTCCCAGTGATTTCATCCGCTTCATTCTGATTCATTACAAATCCCATCCACTCAAAAAACAATTTTCTGTGCTGTCTCCAAAACCAATTCATCATGCTTTTGACTTCAATTAGCTCCAGAAAGACCGCCTCATCAGAAAAAGAAGTGTCACGATATTCAAAAGAGCATTAAAATAGCCTGAAGATGAGAGGAAAGCCCAGCTAAGATCACAACAAAGACTCTGCTCTCTGCGCCCCACATGTGAACTGCTTGTTTCTCCTCGAGTGTGTGAAGACAGCTGGAAAATTCCCTTGAGCTCGGCCTAATTGAAAGCTTATCATCTTTTCTTTGTGCTTCCTGAGCGGGAGGAGGATCAGTGAGGAGAACAGTCCTGTGATGAGACCTGGAGGAGAGAGAATAAGAGGACATCTGATTCGCCGCTGATCTGTCACATGCTCACACCGGGAAGTGTTGTTCAGGATCGGTGGGTGGAGAGCAGTGTGAGTCCTGTCAGCGGGCGATTGTGTGTGTGTGTGGAAGTGCTTTTGAGTTAATTGAATACAGTGTGTGTGTCAAGTTTGTGTGTGTGTGACCTGAGGCTTTGTTGTCTTGCCAAAACTGCCCTCATAGAAGGCCTGACACAGACACAGCAGCAACCATCCAGACAGAAAGGAAGGTTGAGACTGAAAGAGAAGAAAGGATAAAAGAGACGAGGAATGAGGAAAGGTAGAGCAGAGCATAATGATTTAAAGAAAAGCATACCTTTAGGGAGAAAAACAAAGAAGGACGGGCAAGCTGCTTGAAAGTGTTGAGAGCTAAATTAGGAGCTACTCATAAAAAAATGTGGACCACTAAACTGCTAGAGCAAAGAGAAATGAACAAGCTAAAGCAACATGGCAAAGGGAGCTTCTCATAGCTATTATTATCATGTTAGCTTATATTTGTAATGATGATGATGATGATGATAATAATAATAATAATAATGATAATAATAATAATAATAATAATTACATAAACTTTAATTGTGTTGCACCTTTAAAACAGAGATTGACATTGTGCTGCTCAAAAAAATAAGCATCACCAAACTGAAGCTACAGCGAGGAGAAATGTAGCCAGCTAAAGCAACATGGCAATGGTAGCTTGCTCCAAGCTTTTATCATTTTACCTTAATAATAATGATAATAATGATAATAATAATAATAATAATAATTACATAAACTTTAATACTGTTGCACCTTTAAAACAGAGATTGACATTGTGCTGCTCAAAAAAATAAGCATCACCAAACTCAAGCTACAGCAAGGAGAAATGTAGCCAGCTAAAGCAACATGGCAATGGTAGCTTGCTCCAAGCTTTTATCATTTTACCTTATATTTGTAATGATAATAATAATAATAATAATAATAATAATAATAATAATAATAATAATTATAACTTAAATTGTTTGTCTGTTTCTTTATTTGTTAGCAATTTAGCAAAAAAATACTAGTCAGATTTTGCTGAAATTTTCAGGAGATGCTGGGCATGACTCAACATAAAAATGATTCGATTTTGGTGGTGACCCAGAGTAATCATTTTGCTCAACAACTGTGTAACTAATGACAATATCACTGATTCAAAGTGCTAGGTGTGGGTTTTCAGGCTCAAGAAATCATATTATGATGATAACTTTGTCATGCCACTGTTGCTTATAGATGTACCAGCAACATGTGAGCTACCTTGGCAGAGGCTTTGAGCCCTTATCTGATAATCTTGATCAAATCCTGTCATTAAAAACATTTATTGGTTGGTTTCAACCGCTGTTATAACCATGTCAACCACAGGGCAAGTGGCCATGGTTCCCAAGTCAACACGGTCACATGTGAAGCAATAACAATAAATAGTGTTTGTTTCATCAGAGTGTTTTTAATCCAGTATCATGGCAAGGGAGTGAAAGAGAGTCTGACATGTAAACAGTCCAGTGATAAGTACTTTAAAACAATCACAGTGTAAATATACTTATGTAACACACCTGAACATCAGTGAGAATGTTCCACAATGTGACATCAGCCCACAGCGTGATCAATGCAGTGTGACATTTCAGGCCCTAAATGTTCACAATAAAACACCCAAGACACCATTTTTAACAATCTTCACCCTGGACAGTTTTTTTTCACAATGTGGGTTTTTAGTGATCTATAAAACTGCCTGTGGACAGAAGAGCAAAACACAACGATTTTCAAAAATATCCACCAGCATGCGGTCACAGTCTGATTAGGACGACTGAACCACCAGTGATTGGATGAGAGTGAATGAGTGTGAACGGGTCAATGTGACCTGCAGTGTGAAGCAGCTTTGAGTGGTCAAAGAGACTAGAAAAAGCATTAGAGCTTAAAGGAACACTACACCCAAACAACGATTTGGCCTCATTTTCTACTCACCCTCATGCTGAACAACACTGTGGAGTAGTTTTGGAACATCTAGGATGCAGCCTGAGATCTGTGGGGATCCTCGCTGTCCACTGACATTGATATCACGACTTCGGTCAGAGCCCGAACAAACATTTTTCTTTAAAAGTCCACAAAAAGTCGGCAATATTCCTCCATACTGCTCGTGCGCTGTAATCCAAGTGTCCTGAGCGGGTAACGTCCACCATTTACTCGAAACGACATCATTTAGCACATGTTTTTAGCCTAAACAGTACTACTTCGCATTTCTATGATACACTTACGGGTGCCTACGGGCACCTGGCTGATCAAACAAGCGAATCGCACTCTGCAATAACTAGGGCGTAGAACAAGAAATCCCACATTCTGCTTTGGCGGCAGACGTGGACAGACACAAGAGGGGTCAGCAGAATGTAGGATTTCTTGTGTTCTTTTTCTTGTTCTCGCTCCTAGTTATTGCAGAGTCTGTGCGTTCCTTTGGTCAGCAGCTGCATCCTAAACTTTAAGGACACTGTTTGTTGAGCATCATCAGTGAGTAGAAAATGCTATGAGGAGAATCTATTACCGGTGACATTAGGACTCTGCTACCCATGAGCATGTGCAGCAACTGTCGTAATGCTGCGTTCCAGTAACCTCAGAACTGGGAGGGACATCATCTCCGACTTATCTTCGTTCCAGTTAAAGTCGGAAAAAACATGCCGATCTACCAGGCTATTGTTAAATGTTAGCTCGGGGGTGGCGAGGTTTCACTGAGTTCCCAGAAGGAAATTCCGACTTCGAGGAACATTGTTAAATGTTAGCTCGGGGGTGGCGAGGTTTCACTGAGTTCCCAGAAGGAAATTCCGACTTCGAGGAACATTCCAGTTGCAGTTTCCTACTCGGAACCTGGAAATTCCTACTTCTGACTACAACTGGAACGCACCAAAAGACCCAAGCCAAAGCGTGTGTTTGTTGTGATGCTAAAAAAGCATGCAGCTCTGACCTTCCTCAGAACTCTGCATTGCTTTACAACTTCTTTTTTCAACAACTTACAGGATGCAAAGTGATGAGGTAATGTATCTCTTTCTAGTTACGTAGTGGTAGTTTTTGATGTGTGACAACAAGCAATTTTTGGAAAACTTAGTATTGTAGTTTTGTAGCAGGCTATATACTACGCTACTTGCAGTCCGGTGCTCTAAAACTTGTCAGAATAATATCAATTTGCTCAAGTTTTAATTGTCTTGTTCCTGAAGTTGAGTATCCAGGCCAGTCCAGCTCTGTCCAACCTGACCGGAAGGCTAAGGAATAGCATTTATAGATAACCTATTTTGATGCTATAGAACTCATCTTAAAGTGTGTATTTCAATCAGGCATATATCTGAAAGTGAGACTTTTTTGTAATTACTTAGAAGCTCCTCACAATCCCTTTAAATCCATTTACTCGGCTCTGACTTCTGTGGATCCATCTCTGATCATCTGGATGCAGCAAAGAAGAAACACAATATGTTTGCATGTATGTTTTTCAGTCTAATTGAAATGATCCCATCCAAAACCTCCAAATTCCCCCTTTTTAATCCAATGGTGGCTTGTAGGTATGTGCATTAAAAATTTATCGCAATAAAAATATTTCAGCATGGCCATAGTTTGGACAGCCCTGGTTAGGTTTAAACTATTTCAGTGGTTATCTTTCTTCCTGTTGCATTGCTATATTTTGTGTTATTAGTCTTTTTTATAATCATTATTTGTTTGAAGCACGGTCTTCTCTTCAGGGATGGTATATTAATAAACTTTACTTTCTTCCGTCAGGACTATGACATTGTGCTCTGCTGCAGCTCCAGTGTGCACCTGCTCCTCTTTGCGTCAGTGTAATGTAGCTTGTTGTTAGCTACCACACCAGCAGTTCAATAAAATAACCAGAGAAGCAGTTAGATTCTGAAAGCAATGATGCTACCTACTGGTGTAGTTCAGATACTAAAGTCAGCATTTGTAGTGACGTTGCTGCCCATCCCTGAGAACAAAGCGTGAAGAAGTGAGAGCCTTTTCATGACACATCTGCAGGTGGCATTAGTTTAGGAGTGAGGAATTATGGGTATTAGATTTCAGGTTAACCACATGAGACATCTGAAATCAGACCACCCCACAACGTAACGTCTCAAGTGTTTAATTTCGTTTTTGGCTTCAAATGAGCCGAACCGACAGCATTAGATCTGCATAAATTAACAACCACATACCTGGTAAAAGACGGCTGACATTCCAGACTTGTCCGAATTGTTTTTAACAAGTGACAACTTGCAGACGTGTGCTAACACGGAGGCTGCCAGGGCGGTGTTGGATTCCTGAGCTGTGCTTTATTTACACTCTGGGTACCACCGTGTTGACAGCCGAGGCTTTTTTAAACCCATGAGGAGTGTGGGCATTCGCCAGCAAGAGTCCTGGCTAATGGACGAGAAGATGATGATTATTAAAGGAGGTAATTGAGAGGCCACCAATAAACTGCTTGGGTTGCAAGATTGAAGCAGTGGCATGTCAGGCATTTTCTGTGTGAGGCTTAAGAGGAAGTTAAGTGAACAGAAATTGTTGAATCAGGATGTGAAGGCATAAAATATGGTCCAGTGAACATTTATGGTGTTTTCTTTCCCGCTCATTTGTCAATTTTTGAGGTGGTGTCTGGCTGTCTTAGGGTGAGTTATACTCTGCACCTGATTATTTAATGTTTAATGCTCCACACCTCCCCATATTAAACTGTAAAATCCAGACTTTGAGGTATTGAGTTTCAAGATTTGAGTGTGCTTATAAAATAAAATTGTTTTTATAGTAAAGTGATTAATCAAGAAAAATACAGATTATAAAATTCTACCCTAAAACTAAGGTGGGTGGGATTTTTTTTTTTCAAAAGAGCAGGTGAGACATTTAAGAGTAAAAAGGAATGTTGCGTTTTTTAGGCCTCCAGGTTTGGGAAATTTCCACCCAACAGAGCAGGTTGTGACCTTGTGAATGTGATATTTAAAAACATCTTTCAGGGAATTTCTTTACAGTTTGTCCACATGTTCCCTAGATTCAGTGATGACCTACTTACGTTAAAGTCGGGGTGTGTACCTTGGATGAACTGCAGTTGAAGCCATTTCAGCCCCCCTTCCACCCAGGGCTGTGCGGCAAGTCCTGCTTCTTCCCTTATACATGACCAGTCCATCATCATCAGCATTGCCAGCACCTGTCCGATCTAAACAAATAAAACTAATTTAGAAGAAACAAGCATGTGTACCTTACTAGAGGATCCAATGAGAGCACTATCCCTGAGCTGAGCCCTGATTGGCTGAAATGTGGGTGTCTCTTGCTAGATTTTCTAAAGGCTCAATACAAAGCAAGGAGAGGGCACAGATGTCTAAGGATCTGTAATGTGGCTTCATTAAGAAGATGTTGACAGGTTATCATATTTTGGGCCAGAGATATAAAAAATAAATTACATTCTGTAGCTTTGAGGGTCCATAGGTTAAGGGCCAAGGTCATGGAGCCTATTTGTCATTCTTTGCTGGCTCATGTTATATCCTAGGAATGCTCAGAGTGCTTTTGACCTTGTGATTTGTCATGATTGGTAAATGTTTCAGTGGTAGTTTTTGTACTTAGTGACAGGAGTTCATCATCACCACGTCACACCCATTTTAATGATTTTTTATTTATTCACTGTTACTAGGCTCTATGTCATACACTTCATCTAATTTATTTTTTCCTATGTACTTTTCCTTATTGTCTGTGATTCAATGTCTTATTAATGTAAGAGTGTTTAAGTCTAGTACAGCTCTTGAGATGAGGCAAAATCACTCAAAGTCGCAGAGCCTGCTGGTCATCCTTTGCTTTAAATGCAATTTTGTGGCCACAATATCACAAGAACACTCCTTAAAAAGATGTCTAACCTGATTCAGAGATGAACCGATTACATTTTGGAGATTGGAGGCCAAAGGGCGAGGCAGACCAGCTGTTTGCAATCACTTTTTGCATTTGAATGATATGTATTAAAACACTAAACTACATGTTCATAGAACTTTAGAGAAATGTTTACTTAGATACAAAAGTAAAGCATGTTGACTTTGAAGATCATATGACAAAGGTTAAGATCATGGACTCTTATAGACAAGCTTTTGAAACCTTGATTAAATAACTGACACTTATTGTGAAGAGGCGAGTCTAGCCTTTGATTTCCTGTGAAGCAGCAACAACACAGCTGATGGCAATTAGTATGCCTTTTAGCAGGATGATCAGACACCACCAGTACATGCAGGACAGTTTGTAAGTGAGAAGAAAAGACTAGAAGTGAGCGAAAAAGTTCTCAAGAACTCCTGCAACATACCCACCTCTCATTGCAGAGGGAAAGGGACCCAGTTATCTACATTGCTCTCCAGGATTTGCATGGTGAGCCCACTTTATCATACCAAACACTGAGGAAGCTCTAATGCTACCATTGTGTGTTTACTGTGTGACATGCTTATGTTAGCTCTGCTACATGCAGATGCTAATAGCATTTAGCTAAGCCCTTCACTTACAATGTGAAATGCTAATGTTAGTTCCAGGCTTGCTAATAGCATTTAGCTAAACCATGCATTCACTATGTCAAATGCTAATGTAAGTTCTGCTAGCCATGGTTGCTAGCATTTAGGTAAACCGTTCAATTACTATGTGACATGCTAATATTAGCTCTGCTAGCCACAGTTGCTAATAGCATTTAGCTAAACTATTCATTCACGATATGAAATGCTAATGGTAGCTCGACTAGCATGGTTGCTAATAGCCTTAGGCAAAAGCCACTAAGCCATGCAATTCATGTAGCTCCTGTTATTAGCAAAGCTAAGTGTTAGGGAACATTTGTCACATGCAGAATTCAATCATGTGTTCAACGCTTAACATATAGTTCATGTTTTTCATGTTAATTTTGTTTAAATGTCTTAAATGTGCTTTAGCATTTTAAAGAATAACTTTATTTAATGCTTGTTGCTGATGCTCCATTCGTTATAATAGTTATGTTGATGACACATTGTAATCAGGGGCATTTTGATTAATTAATGCTCGCTGTATTTCATCATTTGAAATAAGAATTAATTTGATTCTGACCTCACTATTTTAGGTCAGGTTGTTTTGAACCCCCCAGGAATTGGAACCATGATACCATTGAATCTGGTTGGAGACCTGTGATAGTGAGCTACAGCCCATGGAGAGTAACTAAAACCAACTGCATGAAGAAGACTGAAATCAAGGACTTTGTCTACCTTTCTACAGTTCTATGGTGAGGTAGGACAGAACTGTCCACCAGTACCGTGGCAGTGTGTATTCTGGTGACCAAGGTCACTAAAATTTTTACACTTGCATTGAGTTGAAAGGTCTGTTTTTCTTAATTTTTCATTTTACATAGGTAAACGTTAAAACTTGTTTTGATGATTTTGTGTTAAGTTGTATGATGGTGCTGTTGTTACTTGAAACATATTTTCTCTAAATATGAGGAGAAATCCTTTAATGGAGATGCTGTGTTGGAGTGGTTATTTTGATATTGTTTGGCACTGCCTTAGGCTCTGCAGTCGTTCTTAATATCTTCTGTGATCCAGCCCATGTTAAAACATGTCTAGTTAACATTCTTTATGCTGATATGACACAATAATAACCTGTTACATTTTGGAGGTAACAAGCCAAAATGAAGGTCACTGACTTTTCCTGTCTTCCTTTACTTATAAATGAAGCATCCCAAAAACTGTTTTAGGGACAACTGCCAGACTTTGATAAAACTTTGATAAATTTGTCTTTGCACAGGTGAATGGGTATCATGTTCCCTATCTGCTTGTGATGGCACTGTCACAAATGGGCCACTCTGGGTTTCGTCTGAAGTGGGCAAAAATGTCCACTTACATTCTGAGAAACAGTTTTGGGCCTTTTGACCATGCCTTGTTCCTGAGCTTTGGTATGCAGGTGTTCCTAATTTGGACTGATTAGATACAGAAGCTATGGGGTCAGAGAACAAGTGGCCCACCGCTGTTTCACCCATTGACTCCCCTGCAGATGGATAAAAGCATCATGAGGTAATCTCATTTATTATCCTCTCAGGTAATTCATTTAACATGTAAGTCAGGAAAAAGAACAAAAGTGAGACAAGTCATTTTTTAATTAAAATGATTAAAAACTACATTATCCGCAAACTTTACAAGCACTCAATACAGAAGCATCAACAGTTTCATTACATACATAGATGAGATTCTTAAATTAACATATCAGTATCAGGTGTACATGCTTTGAGCATTAGAAACGAAAAGGGAACAAGATGGTGTAATATTTTTGTGTATGAAAAAGAAAAACAGCATTCTGTAAAGAAAAGTAACATGTGCTCTTGAATCAAAAATACAACAAAATGGAAATTATACACTTTGGCGGCCTAGTTTTGCATAAAGAATGACTTTAAAGCTCAGTCAAGATACAGGCAAGATTGTGGAGATCTTTGGTTTTCTTTTGAAGGAGCCACACAAACGTGAGTACACGTGTGGCTTCTCTAGCTGCATGAACTTCACCTACAATACAGAAAGGTCCATTACTTTATTAAGGCCTTGAAAAGAAATCAGAGAAACATGCTTCTGCTCAAACAGGGAAAGAGGAATGAGATGTGTTTGAAAGGAAAGATGAGGTGGAGGATCTTTGTGTGACATCTTTAAAACTTCCTGCATTATTATTTGTACCTGAGCTGCATACGCTTTTAAGATCACTGTTTATTTTTGAAATATCTCAGCACCCCTACTTCCCTTTCACATGAATCATACCTGAGCGATCATCGCAGGTGCATTAGCAGAGCTGTGACCCCTGGCATTGATGATAATCGATGCGTTAAAGCATAAAAATAAACCAAAATTGAATCAGAATAGAACCAGGGCCCTGAACTTTGACAAATAAACACCTTCCAAATGCGGGTGCTTTTGTCAGTCTTGGGTAACCTACCGACCACAGTTACACATAATTTAAGTTGATTTATGACAGCAACCAAGTTGATCAGTGCTCTGAGAATAGAAACTTTTGTCACAAACTGTGAATTATTTGCAAATTAAATTTCTCTGCATGCTTCCTGTTACAGACTCATGACTTACTTGAAAGATTTTCTGTGAGCTCTAGAAGTTCTCCAGCAAACTTTTATCGACTCTCATATAGAGCTGCTACATTACAAATACACTACAAAGATGGTTTATTTCAAGACTCTGTTATGGTAGTTATGCAATGAAATGGCAACCAATTCTAAGTGATGTATTATTTGTAACAAAAATGAAAACTGAACTTTCATATATTAGCCTGAGTAGCCTGATACAGAATAAGACAGTATTTGTGGGGACTGTTAATTCTTTCAGGGGAATGAACTCAGTGAACTATTTTATAACACAATTTGATACTTTTTTAAATAAATGCAGAAAAGATCCATCAGTTGTTATTCTGAAATTGATAGCAGTTTAAATGCTTAACTTAATTAAACATCACATGAAATTCACACATTCACATTCTGCTCATTCAGATGAAATGGCGGGTAAAATAGTTAATGACCGGTAGATTTTTCACCTGTTTTAGTGGCCGGTAGGTAGGAAGGTTCATTTCCAACTCGGCTGTGCACACTTCAAAGCACTCACTGATTATCCAGAACAAAAGAGCCTGTACAAAGCTAGGGCAGCTTTTTCGTAATTGCCCATGGTGTTGGTAAGAGGATACTACTCTGACCCCACCTCCATTCTCCATCCCTTCATCCTCTTACTCCTTCTCCAAATGTGCAGAGGGGGCTCGCTGGAGCATGTGCAAAGGAAAGGCCCTCCAGACAGGGGAATGTGCACACACCTGTGGTGTGGGAATGTGTGTCTCCTGGTTTTAGTGGACTTCCTAAGTAAGAATTGATGAGTTTTGATGGATTCTGGGATTTAATGGATGGAAACTACACGGTGCATATTTACACCAGTCTTAGATGGGCTTCCACATCAATGTGTGTGCACTAAAATGCACTATCTTGTCCAAATAAATGCTCAGATAAAATAAAAATAAAGTCTAATTTGATTAAAATGTATATTTAGAAAATTATTTCTTCAAGTCTGTTGAGTGTAGAATGTTAGAGTGGTCATATGTTGTCTTAACTCTGGTTATACACAGTTTTGATGTCTGCTGGAGAATGTTCAAAATAACTGTTAGAAACACTAAAAGTGTGATCCACCCATATTCTCACTGTTTTAGAGACTCTGTTAAATCCTGTAATTTTTTTTGTCACAGTTGGTCCAGTTTGTTCTGATTGGTTGACCAGTCTGCTCTGTAATAAATGGTCAGTCTGCTTTAAGACTGAATTCTCTCTACATTCCTTACTCTGCATTTGCCTTGCCACCCAGGCCTATAAACTAAAATTATTTGAACTACTGATGTAACAATAGAGGATCAGAGTGTGAGGTCAATTTAGCAGGGCCAGAGAAATCAACCATTTCAGACAGCTACTTACAGGAGGAAAGGTTTTTCTGTCTTGCTCATAGAAGCACTCTATCAGAAGACATGCAAGAAGTGAAGCGAATATAAACTTAAACCATATGAGAGTGACAAACGTGAAGACGTAATTGATATTCAGTATGCAAGGTTCCTTATGAACGGTATTACAAACCCAGAAAAGAGAGAGAAGATGTTCAATCATAGTGCAAAAATTAAGCAAATGGCTTGTTTAGCAATGGAGGCAATTTAGAGAAGGACTTGAAGGATACAGCTCTAAATACTCCATCTATTAAACAGATATTTTTGGCATGGTTCATAAGAAATAAAAGTTTTAGTGCATCAAAGCTACATTGGAAGACAAAATAACATTAAACATTTTTTTTTATAATTTAGAAGAAATATATTACACAAAATCCAAATTTAAACTTAACAACAAAATAGGTTATATATACTGTTATGTATATAAAAAGGAAGAATAAAGAAATGCTTAAGGATTGTGGGTATATGCACATGTCCTCACAAATTGGCTCAAATAAATAAACTGACATCCAGTTGAAAAAGTCATACCACGATTTTTCTTTTTCAAAAAGGGCTTGAATAAAAAAAAAGTAAAGATGACAAAACAGGGTGATATTATTCTGCAAGAATGAACCCTCTGTAAGGTTTGACATTTGTCAAAATATCAGCAATAGTCCCACTTAAACTAAAAAAAAAGAGGACATAGACAGATTATTCCTGAAAGTTGCGAGTTTTGACATAGAAAATGCTTTTCTCTTAAACATGCAGCACTGGTACTGGAACATCTACTGCCTACTGTAGCACCAAAGGATGATGTGTCCATTTGGATAATAAATAAGGCAATAAGGTACATTGATGAATTCTGTATTAATCGTAAGATGTTTCCCGACCTGCACACTTTTTTCCATATTAATGGTGTTAAAGATATTAAAGCTTAAAAGGCATGATCGCCACAGCAGTGCTGCCATGCTTTGGGAGGTGTCACATGTGAGCATTTGCTCCTCTCCTGCTACTTAATCAATCAGAAAAGTCTGTCTGATGAATGTCTGTGTTGAGTCCATTCTGATTGATTATACTGCCGTTGTCTTTGTCTCTAAAGAGTGCCTCTTCACACCAGAGAGTAAAGCTTGAATCATGGCTTCATATCTATTTACAGCCTCAGCTGATCATCATCGATGGCTTAACAGTCAATTAAGAGTACATGTAGCACAGTGTAGAAGCTTACTTGATATTTACACGATATGCAGAAGTCCTGATTGATTTGATAAAACGCAATGAGTCTTGAAAGCAAGTGCCAGAGAAATGAAAGACAAACATGCAGCATTTTGTCTTCTTTTTTCATTATTCATCTTTTCTGCTCGCTGATCCTCCACAGATCTTTTTCCCCTTCTGATAGTCTAGTAATCTGTCAGTCAGTAAGGCCTCCAAACTGATTCATCCAGACGGCCCGAGGCACTCATGGCAGTGGGGGAGTTGCTGTGGCTCCCGTCGGCCTCCACCCCCTCGCTCTGGTTGTTCAGACCCGGGTTCATCAGGCTGTTGGTCCCCCCTGTGCCCCCGGCCCCTGAGCAAGACAGCAGTCGGGTGGGGGATCGCTCCCCTCCGGTGTTTCCCGGCGCCACCATGGAGAACTGGTAGGACCCCGAGCCTGTGCCGTAATACAGGTAGGAGTTGGACTGGAAGTTCTGGCTCTGGTTGTTTGAGTAAGGGGGCGGCAGGTAGGTGTGGTATCTAGATGAGGCCGACATGCTGAGGCCGCTGATGCCAGTGCTGGAGGTGTTGGCAGAGTAGGGGAAGGCCCCCGGGTAGTGCATGCGGGGGTCAGAGAAGCGTGGGTCAGTCAGCGGAGAGAGAGAGGGGAAGGTGGTCCTCTGCTGGAAGATGTCTGGTGTCCCTGTTGGCAGAGAGAAGAAACATAAGTGTTAAGAGTGAGGATGGGGGCATTAATGCTGCAGTATTAGTGCTATGATATTTACAAAGCACTGCTGTGGAATCCACGACTATCAGTAAACATTGAGAGTTATTTACAGATTGGTCTTAATGTTGCTTCTTTAAATGTCTTTAAGTGTTTCTCAAACATCAACTAATTATTCCTTCAGTATTTCAATGTCTGGAGTGCTGTGTCATTATCAAATAGCTAAAATTCTAATGATGCTAACCACATCAACTACTTCAAGATCAAACCACCACAGCAGCCACAATTTACATATTTCTCTGACTAATAAACAAGCAATTGTAAAACTGAAAACCCTAATCATTTAAAGCTCGGCTGACATCCTTCAATCATTGGATGTCAATTTAAATTGAAATCCTGCATGAAGAAGGATCCCAACAACCCAGATCCAGGATAATATCAGTCCAAGCATGGTTATAAAATGATATGTCAATCAAAGTGATACTTGTGTCTTGTATTAAGTTATATGAGCTCAAACAAAAAACAAAGAATAACATTTTTGACCATCAATAATTCTATAAAATCAGACGACATTAGCTAAGACTGCTTTTACACCTAACAAAGTCTGGTTTGCTTTTTGAAATGTTAGATCAGTTTGAATTCTGATACAGACCAAAGATCTGAACTCTAGTTTGCCAAAAAAAAAACAAAAACAGGGGTCCCTCTTTGCTTCCAAGTGGACCAGAGTTCAGTTCCAGATGAGTGTGAAATAACCTTGCTCAGCAGCTGGACCTGCCTGATTCAATGTCTGTAATCAGGAAGATCCACCTTGCCTAGCTCCAGTCTAAAATGACTGAGAGCAAGCTAATCAGCATCATTTGTAGAGATGGGAGCTACACGAGACAACAGCAAGAAGTGACTGCCTGTGTAGTAATTAGCATAGCTGCTAACAGCGTCAGTGGTGGGCATTTATTTATTATACAAGTATATTTTCTCTCCTCTCTGACATGGTTTGGCTTGTCTTATGAGGTGGCTTAGCTTAGTACTTTACATTGTAGCAGTAGCGCCCACTCTTTATTCCCTGTTTTGCTCATAATGATCATGATTAACAAGGACAATCGTCCATTCACCTGAGGATTTGCTTTTGAAATATTCTCTCCATCCCCAAACACTTTCTATGGGCTCTTTCCCAGATGGACTAGTAAAATATATTTAATGGTCCATCTAGTGTGTCAGGTTGGATCTGAAAGCAACCCAAACCAGACAAGGACCAAACAAGACAAGCCAACCCACAAGGGGACAGTTGTGACTTGGATTTGGCCAAAAATAACAGAAAAGCTAGCACTGAAAAACAAAGGCTAACATTAGCATTGCTTTCACAGTCACCCTCTGGTTGTCTTGACAGGTTTATGTTTGCAAATCCTTTGGAATATGTTTATACATCACTCTAGTCAAGGTGCTAAAATGTAACCTCAATGCAGCTTCATATTTATGACACAGAATACTTCTGAACTACTTATAGCTAAATAATGTTGTTACTCAACTTCATTATGCAACAGTGGGCATTATGAGCCGGTAAATTGTTCATATAAAGTTAACTAAAATAATTTGTATGAGTGTCAGTATTATAGGAAAAAAATATTTTCTTTGGATTAAAACTCCTTCTGATCCTGGTAAAGGAACTCAAAGATTTCTTCTTTTCTATAATTTTGAAAAATGACATCCAGGGCAGAAAACTTCCCCAAAGCCACAAGCCAGGGCTCAGATTTCCTGTGATATGCCCGTCCGTGGAAATGTTTTCTCAAAATAATGAACTGAGAGATTTTCTTGCTTATAACAGTCATCAAACACTGACAGCCCATCAACCCACAGCCCCATGCACAAGCCTGAAGTTATAAAGAGGCCCCCCTTGCCTTGGCTCTCTTATGGCCCATCAGAAGAAGGGCTACATACAGTCCTCTATCCTTTTTTACGCCATGAAAAGAGGCATTGTCAGCTCTGAGGGGTGCTTTGTATACACACTGTCAGCTTGTTGTGCTGTTGTGCAACCATCATAAATAATACTTATATGACAGAAGTAGACAGTCGCAATCAGAGGCAGACGGAGAAGGAGAATGAGAGGGAGGAGGGCGAGGTGGGGGTTTGAAAATACAATTGCTTTGTGTGTCTTAAAGTTGATGTGATTTACAGTGCAGAACCTGTCAAAGTTAACTGCTGAGTGTAAGCTCACAGGTAACAGAGCAGTGTGAACGCAGCTGTAAAGACTTCAATTTCACTGCACACTTTCTAATTTAAGCAGCTGACAAAGGGGAAATAGATATATGCTGGAGGGTTTGACTTGGCAGGTTTGACTCGTCTCTGAGATTTGGTGCCTCCGCTGTCACCAGTTTGGTCCCGTAAGTCGAACACCATATTGCCCCTTTCACTGAGCTGAAGACTTCTATTCTGCCTATCATGAGCCTTTAACACTGCATGTATGAGCCCATTCACAGGTCTGCTGTTGTTCAAGAATTCTAGATGCCACTCACTTAAATATTTTGGTTTGGGCCCCAAAGCAGGCAGAGATACTCATGTGCTTAAGGATGGCTGATGAACCCAAAATACCATTTCACAGTAATTTCTGCCCCCTGCAGTGACAGTGTAATATCATCATGGTACAAAAAAAGATCATTCATTCACTTGAGTCTTAAAGGACTCTAGTCATCCTTCTCCCCAGATAGTGCCTTTATTCAGAAGCAGTCAGTTATATTTAAACCCCAAGACAACTACATTAAATCCCTGATTTACGCTACAATACGACTTGGGTGCGCTCTAGATGGTCTCCCACTGAGTCTGCATGCCTTCCTCTCTCCAAGATCAGGCTTCTGTTAATACCTCTAATATGGAGCAGAGAGGGGGTCATCTTGTTCCCCCATTTCTGTCTCCAGGGTGTTCACACCGGGGGCAAAACCTGGCAGAGAGCTAAACATTATGCCTTGAATGACTGATTGACTTTGGCTTCAGTTCCTCCTTTTTCAGATCTTAGCTTCATTCTTCACCATCTTTTAGTCCGAGCCAGGGATGGGCAACTTTGATTATCAGAAGAGCCACATAAATCGTATTCCCAGTTGTAGAGAGTCATGGAGTGATGCAGGAGTCCAAAAGTGTGGAAAGGAATTAACATTTAGCACTTCCTGGTTATCAAGCCCAAAACCAAATGGGATTTAAAACACCTGTTTCAGATAAATACCTTATTTAAGGTTTGTGATAATCACATGCATACAAGATAAACATCTTTAAACATGAATAATATGATTGATAGATATTGTCCCCTTTTGAATTTTTAGGCATTGCTGGGTGTTTGAAAGGAAGCTTGCTAACGATTTGCTAGCAAGGACTACAAAAATGTCTGGGGACCCACATAAAGGCATTTCTGATTATTTTACTAATAATCAGAAATTCACACACTATTGCCACAGCCATGAGAACCTACTTGAAGAGGTCATTTGGTGCAAAAGGAAATAGTTAAAAAACAGGTTAGAACATGATAGTATTCATTACCACATAAGTTTAACCTCTATAACAACTTTTCACTCTCCCTGATAATGGTCATGCTTAAAAAACATGAAAAAGTACGTTCATTTGTCTGGATTATCACAAAGAACAGAACATTCATGTTTCATAAAAGCCTGTAAACTTTATCATTCATTTCCTTGTCTGTCCAGGTTTAGTTCTTTGTATATTTTAAAAAAGAAAAGCCGCCTTCAGGTAAAAACTGCACTGTAATTCCTTGTCAGAGGTGTGAAAATATAACCCATGCCTGTCAGGTTAAGTATGTCAAGTCTGAACACTCGTGACACATATTTTGTAAGAGCGTAATGTGGCTGGCAGCCAGATTAAAATACTCTGTGGCTGTAAACACCCTTAACCTGCTTTTATAATGTCTGGTTCCTTATACCTGTTGTTAAAATACAGTAGGCTAAGCACACCTGCTGCTCGTACTCATTCTCATACACCCATGCACACCTCAGTCCAGGGTTATTTGTTTGTCCGCATGTGGCTTTAAAGGGCTCAATGCACCCACATGACTGAAGTGTAAAATGTGGATTTGGATGGCAAAGAAAAGAGAGCTTGTATTTGTGAAATAGCAAGCGTTTGCACGCCACAGCCCCGAGGGGGGAGAATGCCAAAGTTGCGTGCCACAGTCTAGTTCAAATGTCTTTTCCCTATGTCTGGAAAACTGGGTCCATTTTCAGCTACAAAAAAAAAATAGTCTCTGCTGCAAAACTATTTTTTCAAAAACACATTTCTGCAGTTGAATTTCCTCTCATCTTTTTGAGATGAGTGAGTTTTGGGGGTGGTGGTGGTGGGGCTGTTTCTTTTTCCAGAGTCTACCAGGCACCAGAGTCGAGCTGCATATCTGATTTCACGCGAGGAAAATCCAAGCCCTCAGCTGCTGTTGATTCGGGTGAAGTGGAGTCGGCCCACTAATTCCTACCGGACTCCCAAAAAGCCTGTGCTCTCTCTCTCTCTCTCTCTCTCTCTCTCTCTAGTTCTGTCAGTCCCTTCCCTCTCCGCCTGTGCTAAATTTAGGCTTCAGGGAGGGATGTGTGGCGTGGGGACTCGAGGGCTCTGGCAGTGGCGGCCCACCCTGCACATGATCTCCATTTAATTTGAGTTGGTGGAAACGTGTCGTCTAAACTGTGGTGGGGATCGACTCCTGTGTTCTGTCAGGGGAAACTAGACGGGACACTTATCACAACACCTTAATGGGCTTGTGCAGCATCAAGCTCTTGGCTCCAAGCCACGAGGAGCCCGCTTTCACCTTTAACTCCCCCGCAGCACAGTAGCTCCCTCTGGAGGACAGGGCAGAACAAACTTCCAGTAATTTAGAAGCAAAGCCTTTCAGTCTGCTTTTTCTACTTTTTGACCACGTTGCATACCTTACTGTATCCCCACCCTCCCCCACCCAGTATAAGTACAGGCTTCACTGTTGTGGCTGTGGTAACTGTGGTGTATCTTTGGCAGAGAGGGTCTTCCTAACTGAGCCTTGTAGTAGCTGCCTGTAACCTCTGCGGCCCAAAACCACACATGATCTCCATTAGGCTCATCTGAAATGTGTTGACTAAATTGCAGGGACAGGAGAGGGGATGGACCCCAGAGGGTGAGCTGGCAAAGTCTGCTGTCTGTGATGTTCTCAGTCTATGAAGCGAGTAGCTGGGAATCAGGGCTTTTATAGAGAACATAGTGTTCCAGCTGCCTCTTTTCTCCCCTAGCTTTGAAGCATAGCACCGCACACTTGTTTAATTCTGCAACACTGAGGGTGGAGTCCTCCTCCTCCTTTCTGTGGAGCTCAAGAGGTCCACTAGTCCACAGTCAAGCGTGTAACCCAGATATGACAGGAGGTTTCCTTTATTTGCGTATGGAAGAAACTGATTTTGGTTGTTAACATAAGGGCGAGGTTGAGGCGGTCATGTCTGAGTGTGTAGATGTGTGCGGCGCCGCTTGTGTGTGCGCGCTTGTATCCGCATGTGGTGGCTGGCGATGGGGAGATGCAAATCCAGGCGCTCACCTGTGAAATGTTTACTCAGGCTTGATGCAAACCGTGACTGCCTGCGCCCAGGGAATGGTGTCTCAGGCAAATAAGCAGAGGGAGGGAAAAAGAAGAGAGCAAACTCTTGGCATTGTCCAGCTTCATAAAGATATAAGTGCTGTGCTAGGAGCTCATTCTTTACCAAACTTCCGTAGTGCTATATGCAGTCCTCCCATTCTAGATTTCCAGCTCACATCCTTGCAGTGGCTTTGCATCCTCACCCACTGGGAGAGTATTTATAGCTCTGAGATCATAAAAATCATGAGAAAACCAAAACTTCACAAGGTAATTGTGACTTTAGGAGATAACAGGAGGGGCCACATGTATACAACAGGTTACATTCCCTGACAGACATTGATTTGCTCAGGGCATCGACATTATTAAGACTATTTCTGCTGTATTTTGATATGACCAAGGAACTCTGAGCGCTTGTTTCCTGTGAATGCAGTTTGCAACTCTACGTTTTTTAAAGGTATGTTTCATAAAAGCAGATCCAACAAAAAGGATAACAAGCTTAAAAAACCAAACTGCACCTTCCATCAGCAACATAGCCTCTAGTCTGTTGTCACTCAAAGCTCTTGCCAGTGTGTAAAAGCCAGTCCAGTCTTTACTTGGTCACTCTCTTATTCTTCTTTTACCCTTGTGTACTGTAGAAAAATCTCAGTAACAACAAAGCAGAAAAACACTGACCCATATGTCCCACTTAAATCTTAAATTAATGTGTCTCAATGGCCAGCTTGGTCAACCTGAGGACACACTGTGTGCACCATTTTTTGACTTCCAGACATCAGTGCTGATGGTTATTTCCTTGTTGCGGAGTGTGAGCTCTTGCAATATATGGCCACATGCCAAACTTACAAAGTGCTTTATGCAGGCAAACAGCCCTGAAGTCCTTTTCACATATGCCACCATTATATTAACAGGAAATGAAACTGAGTACACAACTCAGGTAATTCCTTGAACTTCTTGTTCACACTTGTACTTCACAGCAGGAAGTTTCTCTGCATCAGTGTAGGGAGGGAAGGAAAATACTAAGGAGGCAGCAGGTACATTTTACTGTAATTTCAAGGGGGAAAACTGTTGTGTGTGTCCACACATGCAACTAACTTGGGCAATCTCAGGATAATTTCAGGGTTTTTCTTCAAGTGTGAATGGAGTTTGAGGGAATAAGGTGGACACTGCTCTCTCTTTTGTGAGTCCTCTGACTTTAAGAGACAACTGTTTCAGGGTGGATACATTGCATTAAGAAATTCACACGCAGAGGCTTTCCTTGATTCGCAGGTTTGGGTGGTGTGAACACCAGTTACCATGGGGATGAGCAGTCATAGCTGATAACAGGTAGATGACAGGGCATAAACATTAGGTAAGGTTAGACCTGCTGCTCTGCTGGTGATAGAATAGGAGATCCAAATGAACACAAATGATCTCCAGGTGTTTTTCTAAGCTGCGATGCTGCATGTCCAATGCAAATAACAATCACCTCTGTACTGCCGCTTCATAGTCATCAAGGCAAAAGCCTCACGCATGTAAGGTACATTATCAAGAGAGCACAGAGGATTTTGCATGTCTCGAATCAGTGACACGCCATATGAGCAAGGTTCAAAGAAGTCTGTGATCACAAACACTTGAGATTTTCCTAATGCATTAACAAACCTTTTGACATGATAAATATGTTTGCCTTGTCTTACAAAAAGAAAATACACTTTCTTTTGAGTTCAATGACATGATGTGTGCGGAGGGCAGGGAACCACGGGGTAGCTCAAGATATTAAGATTTGTGATATATGGTCCATGTACTTATCATACTCTCATAACGCAATGCTGTGATTATTAATAAACTGCAAGAATATTTTCCAAGATGATTACACCCAAGAGAGAAAGCTTCAGAGTTTCATTTTTGGTAATTTTTTTGGAATAAATGATCTTCAGAACTTTTTAATGGAAACCAAACGTCCAATACCCAGATGCATGTTTGAGTTTGGGTTATCCCCTAACTATTAGTAGACCTCCACCTCTAAAGCAGTTGTTTTGATCCATCCTGTCAAGTCTCTCCTCTCATGGTTCACACCAGTCACACAGGATGACGTCACCAGCCCTCCCTGCTCACCTCAGTGAATTTCCCTAACAATCCAGTGCAAAAGCAGCTCATCAGAGACGTACAATGAACACTGTAGACAGAGAGTGATTGTTAAAGTCAATGGAGATACTCAGACACTCATGACTCCACAAGACAGATCTAACCTTCAGTTGGTTTTATCTCCAACAGCATCAGAGAACAAACTGCAGATTACCAACTCATTTATTTTTATGTTTTTTATTATTGTATTTTAATCTAATGGTTTTTTTAATGTAAAGCGCTTTGTGACGCTTGTCTGTGAAAAGTGCTATACAAATAAAGGTTACTTACTTACTTACTTATTTTAATTGGACATGCTGCCAGCTTTTCAAATTTAAACAATAAATAATCCTTAGATGAGAGGCAGGAAATGTGCGTGAAGCTCAGGGTGTGCCATTCGCTGTGACAATTTTAGAGTCTGTTTCATGTTGCCCGTAGGGCTCTGCAACACCCCAGAACATTCCTTTAACGCCACCACCCTGCCCGCCTGCCTGCCTGTCTTCTCCCTCCATTCCTCCCACTAACTTTTTCTTTCATTTCTCGCTTGGCATTGGATCAGCCCGCCCATTCACTTTATGACTTACTCATCACCAAGAACCCACCATACCACAACAAATATGCTGAGTCATCCTTACACATGATAAAGACCGACATTTTAAGAAGACTTGCAATTTGGTAAAGCGATCCTACTTTCTTTTGAAAAATAAGATGTTTATTTCTAATGCCTGAAGCTCAGCGCCGAAGCTGACATTTAAATTTTTACCTTTTGTTTCTGCCTTTGCAAAGATTCGGCACAGAATCAAGAAGTAACTCACTGTGGTGATCAGTAATAAAAGCCAAAACTACTATCTGTAAAGCCATCCTGACCATATGAGACATGGGACAGAAAGTCCTGCAGAGGCTTCATGACCTTATTTGCTTTTAACTGTAGACATGCACAATCACTCTAGGGGTCAGGCTAAATATCAACATGGGGATGCAGTTTTGTCTTTGCACGTTTGAACCAATGATCAGTTTGCTGGATTAAAATATTGATATTTTCATCAAAAAAAAAATACAGTGCTTGAATCCAATTTGTCTGTTAATTTTTCACAACGCAGCAATACTTATTTTTCCTCTCTGACCTATGACATAAAGGGGGATAAGTTTGGCAGCTGTTAGTGGGACCAGGAGGTACTGAGATTTGTCTGCTCCAAAACAAGCCTTGCTTTTAAATCTTTTCAAGCAGTCAGATGAAGCTTAAGCTGTCTACAAGCTACCTCTAGCGTTTTTGTGCTGTTTTAGTGAAGAAAAAACATATTTTTGATTTATTTTAGATTCTTAATACATGTAACAACTTCACCTGTTGTGAAATAAGAGAAACTTGAACGAGAACACTCTCAGATGCCTTAATCCACCCTTAGTTTTTAAATCATTATTTCATTTACAGGCATATTACTTATACAGACTTAAGTGTTGTCTAGTATTCTTGCAATATATTCATAATTACGCTTTCATTGTATCACGATAGGGCTTATTTTGGCTCTACTGTTTACTTCATTGTTAAACTGTAAGAAAAACAACATTGCAATGTCTCACCTGGCCAGGGTCTCAGATCCTCCTCCACCTTGCATGTCTTCAGAGCAGGGGCATCCATTTGTTCCTGCCACAGAGCTGGTGAAAAACAACAAGAACAGAAAGTTAGCATTTGTGCACATTTACAAGAGTTCAGACATTAGTGAAATGTTGTAAACTGTAAGAAAGCCTTTTGACTTTTGGTCTTCCAGTGCTAAGGTGAGAGTGATAAATAGTATGTTGGTTGTACATGTGAGACAGTCACAGCTTGTGTCCCAGAAATGTAAAGCATGGCCCCAGAAACTCATCATGACAGACTTGTCCAAACTGTCTTGACGTCTGGCAGTGTTGAGATACCTTCCTGTCACAGGTTGGCCTCTGCTGACGGAGCAGTGAGGGCTGGGAGAGGAGGGTGGTTTTTCTCACCAGAGTGAGAGCAGGATTGGAAAAACATGCTTGATGGGTGCAAGGGAGATATTTTTGGGTCTTTCAGGGGAGACACTGGAGGGGCAGCGGGGACCTGTGAAGTGCAAGTCTGTCCAGCCAAGCTGTCAGGCAGCAAGGGAGGGTCGAGGACCCACTGGCCCAACGCGTGGGACCCTGCTTCACACTCATCAGCCACACTGTGGGAGGGCTGACACCAACAGGGGCTGTTTGCTCTGGGTCTGAGATGATGCAGTTGTTACAAGACAACGTCCATGGAGCTCTGTGTGAACTGGCAGTCTGTGAACATGATTCATGAAGAGGTCAGCGCTGACTTTTGTCTTTGTTCACATCCGTCACAGCTCTGGATGTCAATGACTTGATTCTAAGCATAAGGACGACTTTTTGTTCTTTAATGGCAACATATAGCAATATCTCAAAAAGTCTGAAAGGAATTTTGTGCAAACGGACAAATGTGCAAAAATGAGTACTCCCCAACAAAGGGGTGGGAGCAGAGCTAAATTGAGTTATCTTATTACCCATATTGTCACCTTATGATACATTACTTAATACATTACTTTTAATAGGCTAGGGAGTGAACTCTTTTATGCTGGGTACTGTATGTCATCTTTTGCTTATGGATGACATATCATATATAAGATTACTCCTGGACATACAGTATGTGCCAGTTCTGAGCAAATGTACTTGGATGCAAGGAGCAAGACTTTGGATGTTGAAGATCCCAGGACATGGGTCAAGGTCATAAAGTCTTATGGCCAAATCTTTGCAGTTATGTCCACTCTTACTTGAGGATGACCCGCTTAGATCTTCAAGGTCATGGGTAAGAAATCAAGGGCATGGACCTTTATTATCATCTTTTGGTTGTAAATGCAAAGTTGTCAAGCTTGCAGTTGCAGTTTCCTACTCGGAACTCAAAATTCCTACTTCTGACTACAACTGGAACGCACCAAAAGACATGACCCAATCCAAAGCGTGTGTTTGTTGTTATGCAACTCGGACCTTCCTCAGAACTCTGCATTGCTTTACAACTTCTTTTTTCAACAACTTACAGGATGTAAAGCGATGAGGTAATGTATCTCTTTTTAGTTACGTAGCGGTAGTTTTTGATGTGTGACAACAAGCAATTTTGGAAAGCTTAGAATCGCAGTTTTGTAGCCGGCTATATATTGCTCCTTACAGCCCGGTGCTCTAAGACGTGTCTGATTAATATAAATTTTCTCTAGTTTTAATTGTCTTGTTCCTGAAGTTGAGTATCCAGGCCAGTCCAGCTCTGTCTGACCCGACCGGAAGGCTAAGGAATAGCATTTATAGATAACCTATTTAGATGCTATAAAACTCATCTTAAAGTGTGTATTTCGATCAGGCATATATCTAGAAGTGAGACTTTTTTGTAGTTACTTAGAAACTCCTCACGGTCCCTTTAATGTCAAGCAGGGAAGATTTTGCGGGTCATTCGTCAAATGTCCTCATGATCAAGCCTCGCTTGTAAACTTGATTGGTCAAGAATTTCTGTTGAATTTTGTCAAACCTCGTTCAACTGTCCTCCCTGCTCTGACAGTGAAGAGATCAAAATTAAGGAGTGGTGAGGTCAGGGGCTAAGTGACCCAACACTGTACTTTCACTCTCAGGCAATGTACCCCTCGTGAAGGTATAAACCCCTTTGCAGTAGCTCTAGTTTTTTTCGTATGGTGCTCTGCCTTTTTTTGACCGCAGCAGTCAAGCATGTGGTATCACTATCACTGTGCTCATTTCTGTTTAGATACCGCAATATAGTAAACTCTGAACCTCCTGCGGTGGCAATTAGGGCAAAAACCTCTGCCAGAAGCAGAGAAGGAGGTGGGCTGTGCTGTTCACCTATAGCTGCTGCGGGCCCAGAGTTTCTAAGATCTGTGCTTCCCCTGGAGCTCCTCGACTTCCTTTGCAAAGGCCCAAATCAGCACTCAGTCACCAAGAGGTCCTGCACTATGCCTCACAATGGCAAATTCTTACACATAAATGGCCTTATTCAGACAGGCTTCCTAGCAGCTGGTGCGATTCGCTCAAGAAAATAAACATTTCCTTCAAATATTTTGATTGGCCTGCAGACAACGTCAATACCAGAGGCACAGATTACCCCTGTTAATAAGGGGAGCAGCCCCCTGGGCGGAGCTGAGGAGTGTGGAAGGCAGGGGCAGAAACGGGAAGAAGAGGCGGCCGCGTAACTTTGGGGTGGTGCCAGTGTAGTTTTGGGGAGGACACAAATAAACACATGCGCTACTTTTGAAGTGCATGTGTAGATGAAAGAGGGGTGGGGTGGGGGGGAGCTGAAAAGATGTTTGAGCCAAAATGGCATCCATCCTCGTGACTCCGGATCCAGCAACGCCTCTGAGACATGTAATGCGCCTGCCGTAATGAAGCGTGTCATTGAGACACAGTGAATGCCAGTCCTTGTGCTGGCTTCCTGTTTCCCTTGGGCCATAGGCGTCGCAACAGGAGAGAATGTGAGAGAGCAAGCGAGAGAGAAAGAGCGACGCCAGTGAGAGAAGGAGAGAAAGAGCGTGTTGGAGAGGGGAGGAACATGGCCTTGGCTCAGCTATGTGGGACATTTGATATGTCTTTTGAGCCCTCACTTATAACGTGAGCAAAAACAAACACACGGGCTGAAAATCCTATGTCCTCTTTAAGGGCTCGTCGTCCCCCCTCTCTGCCCTGTGCTGATTCAATAGACGGTTTATGGCTCACATGTTGTCTCTATAATTGCTGAAATGTAAAACTGTGCTCGACTCTGATGTGAGATTAAAACTTACACAAACAGTTGAGTCTGGTTCAGAGCAACTCACTCATTTTTCTCCTTTTCTTCATTTTTTTTCTGCTCAGGAGGCAGCTTCAAAAGATTCTTTTTTGCGAAAAGACAAAAACATTTTCAGTTTGAATTATTCAGTTCAGGGTCAGAAGGAAAGTGTAACCACAAGTGAAGCTTTCAGGCACCATAACAAATAAACTCTATGGCGGCCATTGACATATTATGTAAATAGTGCAGTGAAGAAGTAAAACAGAGTGTTTAAAGACCTGGTTCAGATTCCTACTCGTTTTGGTTGTATTGGCCTCAGAGGGCTGGCTTCCTGCTTGGGTTTGGCAGAATCAGCGTGAAACCCAACGAGCGTGACGGCTGCACTCGAAGGTCCACACCACAGCTACCTGACTGTGCTAATTTCCTGTCTCACTCTTGCTTCTAATTGGCTGATCATGTCATTCTTGATGTGTGAATTAGTATGCAGCAGCAGGAGCCCTGTGCCGCCCTACACCTGGGGGGCCGTCCGGCTTGTTTATGTGGAGTAAACAGTGTGGTCACTGTGGATGGGGTGGGAGGGGCAGCGCTGCATTAAGTTGGTCCTCCATCAAACAAGACTTTCTCAAGTTAAGTCCAGTCCAGAGGCCACAGCCTAAACACCCCGAGGAATACGGCCAAGGCACAGCTGTAGCAGATGTGTGCCAGTCAGAAGGAGGAAGCTGGAGGAACCAACATTTGTAAAAGTGTTAATAATGCTTTTTTAAATGGAGTTTGTTGGACGACTGAGGAGCATGTTTTTGCTGTCACATCTCTGAAATCACTACTTTTTTTAAAAAATACAACAGAATTAATAAATATTAGATTGTACTGATCAGACTTGGCTTGGACTTTAATTGTTTACAAATAAATAAAACCACCAATGCTCAGGGATTCTGATTCACCAAGCCAACAAATAATGTTAGTGACAATCAAAACTCATTCCATTTTAAAACAAGAAAGCTTACATAATGAAACAGGCAACAAAAACAAGATTAACTAGAAAAGCTCTCGAAAAGCGCAGACCTCCATCAAGACACAACTCTGGATCATCACACACTCTGATATGACGGCGGAGTCTCCTCTCACGTCTCCATGTGGAGAACTCCTCTGCTGGCATTACTAAGGAAGTTGGGTAATGTAATGACATGGGCTTGAAAAATGTTGGCGTGAGTTTCCAAATAAACTACAATTCCCATAATGACGTAAAGGGGGCAGAACCTCACAGCAGCCGAGGACAGATTAGTGAGACTTGCCATTATAAACTTCAGTGTTTTTTAATCATTAACCTGGGTCAGACCCAAATGAAATTGACCATGATAGTTATTATTGTTATGTCAATTTTGAAGCAAATCCATCAAATGATGACAGGCGTGCGTGTTTTTTTTTTTTTTTTTTTTTAAATAACTCCATGTAAACTTGTGGGATTTTCCGCAAATTTCGGGTTTATTTTGCATCCAGACAAAAATGCAGATCACCATCAAAATGTAATGGCTCCTCCTCGGAGCAAAACACACCTCTGGTAAAATTTGCATGTAAATCCATCCAGTAGTTTTTTGCATAATCTTGTCAACAAACAAGCAAACACACAGACCCTAGCAAGAACATAACCTCCTAGGTGGAGGTAATTATAATCATAGTAATAATAACAATAACAATAATAATAATAATGATGAACTGCTCTTACAAGTAATGATATATTTTAAGTAAAAGGTCATAATTGCCTCTTTTTCTAACTCTTTGTGGGCCTCTTCATGACTCACAGGACCCCCTGTGGAAAGCTTGAGGAAACACTATTTTAATGACATAACTACAGTGGCCACACATCCAGACTGACAGACACACTCACTAATCTCTAGTGTGCACAGGCACACACACTTTTGGGCCCTCATCAAAGTGTCGAGCACTTGACTCGATGGCGGAACGTTATGCTCCTATCAGATATTCATCTTCAGAGAGGAACACACAGGTGTTGGAACAAATAACATGTCAAATGATACCACCTCAGAAGTGCCTGGACTTTTTTTTGGATGATTAAGCTGCTCTTGTATATTCTTTTTCTTTTTTTAAAAATCTTTTTCTCACTATTAAAACACATTTAAGTTGAAAGAGGTACTTCTGTCTCGGCTGTCTGTCAGAAGCTGTGCCAAGGGCTTGTTCAGTTTTGTCTGCAACAGAGTGAAAATTGAACACAGGTAGAACTTGAGACTGTTCTCTATCATGCTCTTTAGTGTTAAGTTTGTTTTTTTTTGGAGGGGGAACTGTTAACTTTCTCACTGACCACTTTATTTGGTACAACTGTTGGTCAAACCATGGATCAGAGAGGGGGAAAAAGGTTATTGTTTAATGTTGACATGATTGGACTAAGTTCTTCAAGAGCTGATGATCTTCTGAGTTTATCAGGCACAGCCATCTCTGAGGTTTGAGACTGGTCCAAGAAGAGAGAACATTCAGCGTGACTCGTTGGTGCCAGAGGTAAAAGGAAAATGGCTCTACTAGTTTGAGATGATGACAGCAACTTCAATAACCACTTGTTACAACCAATGTGTACAGAAGAGCTTTTCTGAATGCACAACATGTCAGATCTTAAAAACCGTCTACAGCATAAGATAATCTCACTGGCTTCCACTCCAGTCAACTAAGAACAAGAAACTGAGGCTCTAATTGTGTAAAAGTGTTGCTGACCTGACAAGTCTCGATTTCTGCTTTGATGGTAGAATTTATGATTTTTTGCCAGAGCATGAAATCTTGTTTTTATCAATAACTGAAATGACGGGTGTGTAACGGTGTGGGCACTTTTTTATGTGCTTCTCACAGCTTCTCAACCTTTGAATACCACCTTGTACCTTTTGAACCCTTTTCTTAACAAACTTGTATTGCACTGTATGTACATTATTGTAAACTGACTGATACCAACATTACAAAGACATGACCTGTACATCTTGAACACATTTTATTGTAAATTGTTTTGTCAAATCATATTATCCAGCCTCTATGCAGGCAGAAGCAGATGCTTCAGTAAACACTCTTTTAACAATTCGTTTGACTTGAAAATAGGAATCTTATCATAATGTTAACTTTAATAACCACAGTGTTCCCATCTTGTCTCAAAAGTCAAATCATCCCATAACCAATTCATCAGTATTAACAGAGCTGTTCATTCCGGGGAAGCTGTGGCATAAAAATTACATATGGTGGTAGTAAAATAAAATTGTTAACCCTGTGACATGTACTCTAACCAAACATGGTATTTTTATTTCAGTTAATTTTCCTTATTAATATACAGCAATTGTACACAACAGTGTTTCAGGTAGCTGTGATGCTCCATCGTTGATCTGTGAGTGAGGATGTTTTTTGCAGTGTTAAACACTTGAGTAGTTAAAATATACTCTACACTACATTTAAATGTTGATCAAAAGTCACTGTTAAGTGTTACAACGCTTTACATTTCAACAATTATACTTGATGGGACTTAAAGTACAAACTCTCCAAAAAAGGGGATTAATTTGTGGCTGAGACCCATAAAGACACTTAAGCAGCGTTAATATAAACCCGGAGGGTGTTAATTTGTCTATAGACTTTACTGTGTGTGTTAAGTTTGACATTTTCTTGCATGAGAGGAGGATAAAAACTGCCACCCACAGACACACACATTGTATACACATGTAACTCACTTGAGGTTTTGAAAACCAGAATAACAATTTAGTACTTGATTGTTTGAGTGTCAGATTTGCTTGACTGTACTAGTTGAACCATGCATTTTTAACCACACACACCAACACACACACACACACATATTGACACAAACTCCCTCCGCCCTTGCCGAGAATCATTCCACATGTCTAGCAGGCTTACCTGTGGCCACAGAAGAACAAAAACAAGCAGCGAATGCAGCGTCTGCCAGCGCGCAGGAATCCTGTCACTGCATGCACTGTAATGAGCTCTTAATTACCCTGTCTGTCTGGGGCACCAACACAGAACTTGCAACACTAGCACTGAATTTTGTGTGTCTCCCTGTGTGTGTCTTGTATGCTCAGCATGCCTATGGTGCAATCATCTGCGCGTGTTCGTGTGAATTAAGAATCTGAAGGAACATTGAGCAGATGTCTGGAGACACGTCCTGTTGACAAAAAAACTGAGACAGTATTTCATAGTGCAGACAACAAAATGAAGCAAGGAGGCTTTAAGAGGAGATGACTCTGTAGTTTCTTATTTAGTCGTCATCAAGGGAGAAAATGCAAGGTTACAGCCGCGGATAATGGAAAACATCTTTTGTAACAGCGAGACGGGAATCCATTTAATTATAACGTGTTGATGGGCCATCCATCACTGGGTAATTCTCAAACAAACAGGCCCTGGGATTGAAAGTATCTACAAAATACAACAGTGTCTGGTATGGCTGCCAAAGCAGAGCGAGTGTGCTGTTGATATGTAAACAGCTCCCTGTGTCTCTGAATGGGATTTATTACAACAAGTCTATTTTCGTTTGAGCTTTCCTTGTAAATCTGTAGTGTTGCTGTCTTTGTGTGATCCTACACATACGGGAGTGCTGGGTTTGATGTCAGCCGCCACAAACATTTCCAGTCTGTTGCTCTGATAGACGAGGTGGGAGGGAGAAAGGCCCTCTGCGCTGTTATTTAATTATTTTACCACTCTTGCCCTGCGGTGTGCCGTCATGATGGTAATACCACAGATTAAGGTGTGTGGTTTTTACAGCCCTTCCCCTCGTCTGCCTCGCTCATACCCACTTCTTATAGACAGCCTCCAGACACTGGCGGCTGGTGCTGGAGCTCCTGGCCTTTACCGTCTCTGACAGCTCCACCTGATGTTAGTGTGTCGTGTCTGCTTACAGTGTATGTACTGTACATGTGTGTTGCAATATCAGCGTTCTTTGAAGCCTGACATGTCTCTGACGTCCTAATTCCTGCCCTAATCCAGCACAAGGCAGACAAGAGAGGAGCAAAGAGCTGCTCCTTGGCTGTCTGGACCAAGCCTGTACACATCTCCCTGCTTCACTTTGTTTTTATGTCTGCCCCCCCCCCCCCCCCCCCCAAAAAAAAACAAATAATAACAGGCACTTTTTTTTTAAGAGTATTTAGATTAGTTGTTGGCATAATGGGTAATGTAACACGCCAGTCTTGCAAGTCAAATAACCCATTTATGGCCACTTTTTTCATTTATCTGTACAGAAGAATTAAGAGTTCAGTGTTTATATTATCACCTCCTAAGTGGCAGTATGGATTCACACCACAAAGTGTGGGTGCATGAACTCCTCAGCTGTTGAATCTCTTCGGAGATACAGCTTTGTGACACAGGGTACAAATTGTTCAACACTTCTTTGCAGTGTGAGAATGCACTCTACCAGGGTATATTTTTAACTACTCAAGTGTTAAATCTATATCAACACTGCAGAGTGTAAAGATTGCTGTGTTAACGGGCTGTTTATTAAGGAGGGAAATACAATAAAGATACCATGTTTTATTTTAGTAAATATATAAGTTCAGTTTTATCATAATAACAATCCTTTTGGTTATAAGGGTCGAACATTACAGAAACAAAATTATTTTGATTACTACCAGTGCTGTTAATTGAGGGCATCGGTGTACAAGTGTCACTTACAGGTTTAGCATTGCTTTTAATCTCCAACTGCTTTTCAACATCAAGGACTTGGCTCTGTCCAGAGTACAGAGTACAATACACCTTGCTGAAATTTCGCAAACACCAAAATTATAAAGCTACACAATTTGCTGTTGTTGCTGTACAAAGATCAGCCCTCCATCATTATCTTTTGTCGGTACAAAACAACTAATACACTCTCTCTGCTTATCTCCTACCTGTTGTCACTTTAGCACTAATTTACATGCAGGAAGAAGTAAAAAAAAGCAGAGCGAGTGCCTCTGCAAAAAATAGCAGAATCAGCTATTAAAGGACCGAGAGGGCTGCTCACAAATGCCCCTGATATGTTTTTATTTAGTATAAATCATCAGCATGAAATGTAAGTTCAAACCTTGTTGTATTATCTCATTAAAACAGTTTGTCTTATCAGGGAACCAAAATGGCTGCACTTATATGTAGTCAATATTGGTCTAAAGTCAATATTCCAGTTTCTGAAACATTCAGAATAACCTGTTTACATGCATGAGAAAACAGGGTTATTCCTCTATGCATGGTGTCCCCATCAAAAAAGCAACACACAGACAAAATACCAATGCACAGAAAACTTCATGACACAATGTGCATCTGTAGGGGGATGGTGGGGGGATATATAACAGCAACAAACTTATGAAGGCCCAGACCATAAATCTGTCCTTCAGTCCATATCATATGTGTCTCTGTTGAATACAAATTCATTAAAAGTACCCCCATTCCAATGCAGCATCTCATATTCAAGAGGGTCCTCATCTCTATTTGGCTGTGAAGATAGTCACTCTGGATGTAATCAATACAACCACAGATAGAGAGGTCATTCTAATATTAACATCTACATCTATAATGAATATAAACTCCTGAGGAATGATGCTAATTGATATAACAGCATGTAGCTGAACTGCCATTAAATTGGGTTTCAAAAATATGAATTTATGTCAACCAATGCCATTTCTGTTTTAGATGCAGGATAAGCTCACAGAGTCAAGCAGGTCCACAGAAGATACTACATATGGAATTTAAAGAAAAAATTATCAGTTGTGTTGGAGTAATAATTGTTATGAGAATCTGTACTTGAAGAGTTCTTTTCCAAAGCACTACCAAAGCCAAAATTAAAAAAGAAAATATTACTCAGTGCTATTCTTTTGTATACCGATTGTACTACCTGCCCTATCAGTATTTAATGCCAGAAAGCTATAAATCTCTGTTTAAACTGTATTTCAAAGTTCAGTTCCCCAGCTAACCCGATGGTGGGTCTGGGTAAATAATGTAATTTTTGCAAAATGAAAATGGATTATAGTGTTTTGGAAAAGAGCTCTTCACTTCCTCTTAAGTACTGACAGTACGTCTTTTATCCACAACTAATCACAGTGACTATATTGTGATGAAGCATCACTGTTTCTAAAATGGCTGACTTGTTCTTTCCTAGGCACAAGCTGTACAAGTGAAAGTCAATATTAACAGAAAATAGAACATGTGAAGGCAAAGCTGAAGACCCTCTGTTTTCCACAGTCAGCTGTCAGATAGGCCCTCTCTGGTGACTCAGTGCCGGCTAAGCTGAGCACAAGGCCAAACACTGAAGTATGGCTGTGATACACACTGATAGAGCTGTGCCCGCACATCAACCAGAGTCCTAAACAAGCCACCCTGTACCCAGAAACATGCTGATACAAATGTAATGAGATTCATTAGCTAGCATGAGAACTAGAGAGTGGGTGGGATAGGAGGGTACACAAATGTGTGTGCGCGAGTGTGTGGATTTGTGTGTGTGTGTGTTTAGTCTGTACGCTTCCAGACATGGCATCCTGTTAAAGAGGCTCTGACATATGACAGAGAGTGAACACTCATCCTCACTCCAGCCGTCACCCACGCAGCTGTCCACAGTGCACACACACACATGCACGTCTCAGTCTGCCCCCCCTCAACCCGTCTGAGAGTGACGTGATTGCCAAGGTAACAGGCTGCTGTTACATTCCTAACGTTGTAGTGTGCGGTGTGCAGAGGCCAGCCTCAGCATCCAGGCCAAGCGAGGTTGGCAGTACCCGCCATGCCACCTGGCCTCAGACTCGACCCTGCTCATTGTGGGGCCTGAACCCACCTACGCAGGTTTACGCGGGGACAGATCTGACATGAGCCATCTGATCAGAGTGCCAACACATGGGAGCTCAGTAATTAGTGGAACTGGATTGGAAAGTGCCCCCAGCTGTGGAAATCCACGAGGAGCTCTTGATTTATTTTTGTACTTGGTGAAGGGCATTTTGATGTGTAACAGATTTGTATTTAAGATTACAAAACCTCTGCCCGATTGAGCTGGATAATGTTTGTTTTATCCATGAAGTTTTGCCTCAAAGAAATGTGAGATGGTTTATAGTGTTGGGTTTTGGTTTAGGTGGGTGTTGGATGCTTGTGGGCGAGGATGCGGGGGTCCTCACCTGGAGTTGTGCTGAGGTGTGTCTGAATGGGGCGAGATGGGTTGTTCACAGGGCCTATTCGCATGCTCCGCTGGTAACGCTCGATCTCTGACAGCCTGTCGGAGAACTGCATCTTCTGGGGGTCCTCCATCTTCACTCTGTGCCCTGAAACAATGACATGAAGACAATGTGTAAAAACTCAAGAATCTGCAAATTTAAAAACCTAAAAAACTTCAAATTTAAAGCTTCTATTCCAATATTTTAAAAAATTAAAGTATATGTTCTATCTCCTATTTTTTGCATATGCAGCCCTTTAGCCCTTTTTTATTTTACCTTTACCAATGATGTTATGCTTTTGCTGGTGTTTAGCTGTTTGTCCATCCATGCTTATATCTGTGTATTTCACTTTAAGCAAGATTACTCAAAAAGTTCTCCACGGTTTTGATAAAATCTTCAGGAAATGTTTGTGGCTCAAGAAAGAAGTGATGAGATTTTGGGGATGATCTGAATCCGGATGCAGATCCAACTTTTTATTAAATAATTTGTGAACATTGCTAAATAGGGTAGTTGACCACATCTTTGATAAAGACTTGACAAACAATACCAGAAATGCCTTGGCATTTCTTTTTGATAAATATATCTTGTTTCATTGTTACACAGACAATGGGTTACTTGTATTTAAATAAATATCCAGGGTTTGCTGGCACCTTGACTTGATTATTGGCAATAACAGCCGCCATAAGGCATAAAACAAACAAACTTAATGATCAAATGGGTCAAGAAAGCACAAAGGCTGAGGCCTAAAAAGAAAGCAAGAAACTTAGACCATAAAAACCAACATGATTATGAAACAATCTAAAAGTGGTCAAACTAGAACAAAACAGAGGCTTGGGTTAGTTTAATTTAAAGCACACGTCAGCCCTGGTTGTTGTAAATGTGCCATGTACTGTGGATAAAGTTGACCTGACTTGACTCTTCTACTTTCACTCTAAAGTATGGGTAAAAATTGAGTCATGTGACTGTAAGGACCAACAATATCATCTATTTTAATCCACAACCTTTCTTATCAGAATGAAACAATTCACGGGAGTAGGGAGATACTTTCCCCATGTTTTCAACTTCTAAATACAAAAATATTATTTGAATGTTAGCAGACCTTGAAATACAGTGGCTAGACACTAAGTGTTACCCAAGCTGCACCTGCTGTCGCGTCATCTGCAGATAACAACAGCGTAAGTGGTTGTAAATGAATGCCTGAGGAATGCTGTTTTCCCAGAGCCTAAGGTCTAATAAATATAAACTATCAATTGTTACATTAAGCATATTGTTGACTGACAAAAAGATCTTTATTTGGTCATCTTTCTCCAAAAAAGAAACAGAAAGATGGGGTAGATCTTCCTGTTATCCGCCCCTCTCACAAACACCCACGGACACACATTCAGGTCTTCCTGACAAAGCACTTAGTCAGAGGGAAACACCCAGACAAGACTACCAGACCATGCAGTCATCAGTTTTTAACATAATAGATAAGACAAGTGAACAGAAAGATAGAGAAAGGGCTTTTGTCGGTGTGAACAGCAAGTGAAAATGAACCCTGAGTAAATGAATATTATCTGCATCCCTTTTATCCAGGCCTGTAAAACTAACAAACACACTTAGCACCCTCATCACTCTGATGTCCCGTTCAGGGAGATGGTCAGAAGAAAGACCTCTGATCATGCCTTTTATGTTGATGCAGACATGTACTCAGACATGTATAAATACACATGTTCACATACACATGCATGCACATGCTCTACATACAAACACACCTTAAATGTCAGATGTGAGTCCGGATGAGGGCTGTGCCTCTAATGGGAGGAAGACATTTTAATGTAACTATCAATGCACCAAAACTGTGTGTGAACCGGCATATATACATTCTGTGGTTTTCTCCCTGGCATCTCTACAGAGCAGCCTAATGTGAAGTAATGGCTGGATTTGAATATTTTATCACTATATAAAGGGGGCAAGGCAGACCGACCAATATGGATTTTGCCCGTCCCTTCTCTCCACTGACCCATGGGCAATATATCTTCCCTCAGAGGCTGACCCATGGGTAAAGTTTCCTCTCGTTTACCGCTCTGTCCATTTGTTTGTGCCCATCGCCTCCCCTCCATCCTCTCTTTATGAACTATATAGAAATATATCACACTGACTGCCCCCCACACATACATAGGGATGCTCAAAGGGTACAAAATTGCACAGTGTAGAAAATTCAGCCAGAATGTGAGACCGCGACCCTGATGGCAGGCACAAGAACCTAGAAACTCACAGTGAAGGAGCGATGGTCACAATACACTGTTGGACCAGATTCTAATAAAGGAAAATTCAAAAAAGGATCAAATTTACATATTTTTGTTTGGTGCTTTTGATTTGAATCAGTAAGAGCGAAAGAAGCAAAACAGGGATGGGCAACTTCGGTTTCAGAGAGGGCCACATTGATGTTATTCTAACTGCCAGAGGGTCAAAAAGATACTTACTTATTGACGCTAAACAAAGATATGTAAATCAATTAATTTAACAAAAGAAAATAATAAAGCTTCTGTAACAAATCCTGTGCCAATGTTTACACATCTGGATGCAAATTCAAACAGAAATAATTCATGTAATAAGCTTGCATTCATTGCAGCACATTACACCTTTGTCAGTGGATTAGAGGTTATCTTGCTATTTCAATATCTTTTACAGAGTTATTTCTCTGTTTCATTCAAAAATATGTGATGAATCATATAGTGTGCAAAACATACCTCTGTTTTTTCACTAAGACCTCAATTTGCATTAAGGCTGCACAATTATCCATGATAAGAACTGTCCCAATAAACAATTTTTTAAATAATTATGTCATGTAATTTGGAATATTTACAGACAATGCACCCACATAATAACAGACAACCTTTGTCAACTCAACCATGCACATCGTCATCCACCAAACTCAAGTGCCATAAGATGTAAAGCTAAATGCACTTGTTTTATTAGTTGTATTGTTATTGCTAGAATGAGACATTTCACATTACGAATGTTTCTCTTATCATGCACGCCTAATGTGTATATAGACATGGAAATTCATTATGGATATACTATTTTATCATTATATATGATATTCAATGGCAGATATTTCATCATTTTCCCTGTTTAGAATTCATTGATTTCTGATATTTACTTGTGGGCCACTCTGAGAGAGGATGAGGGCTGGTCCACAGGTTGCCCAACCCTGATTGGAGAAAAAAAGGAGAGAGAATAATTTGATTTTTTTTTAACATGGTCAAACAATAGCCTAGTTATACCATAGACTGTAAAAGAACTAGGCTTAACAATTTTACACAAGCTATTTGTTTATCAAAAGGGCCTTTGGATGCCTTCTGATGATTGCTGCCAACGTGCACGTCATCTCAACCAAACTTTTGCTCAGCCTCCTCACAGACTGAGAGGCCCTGTTAAGACCCTGTAATATTCAATAAATCTTCAATCAAAGAAAAACAGTGGGTTGGAAAAATTCACCCCCCTCACGGTGAGAGCACGTAGATGTGCTATACATTCAGTCTGAAGCTGTTTTTGAACCAGACTGTGTAAAGATGTGTATTAAGGCTGTAAACAAGGTGCTCCCCTGCACACAGGCATTAGGAGGTCAGGTTTCACTACAGGTCTTGGCACTTCTGCACAGGCCTTTTATTTTCAGTGCCCAAGGTTGCTTCCTAAATAATACTGAACATCACACTGGTGATGCTTCCTGGTCTACAAATTCTCATTTGAACTTGTGAGGGTGACGCCATGGGCAGTACCACCAGGAGTTGTGAATAACACAAATATTGAAAAGCTCCACCTGATCTGAAGCAGTAAAATACTCAACCTGGTAACACATGCCTGAGGATTATTTTGGATAAATTAGTTGCAACAAGCCTGGAATCACAGCATGTTTTTTTGGTCAAAAGTACATGCCTGCACTGTCATCTCCCTCTGCATTCTGCTCCTCACTTAAATTTAAGTGAGAGCTGTTTTGTGAGCTGAAGTAGAGCACATGCTGTACTGTAAAGGAGGGAATGGTGCACTTTATTTACCATGTGACGGGACTGAAGTACAAAACAAGGTCAACACAGCGTGCATGCAGTAATAGTTTAATCTGTATTATCTTGTTTTTGTGATAAGAGGAAGCCAACATTATAATTAAGACTGAAGCTTGGTTATTTGCCCAGAATCACAGCACGCATAGTCTCTATTATCTTTTTCATTCACACTCATGTGCCACCAGTCTGCCTTCTCTTTAAACTGAACTGAAGGACTCTATTTTCCCCTTCACTCATACGCACATGCACACATGCAGTGCCAGGTCCCGTTCATCATGCACATAGACACTGCGGCTACTGTCTGTTCCAGGCCGGAGCAGGGGTGGTTAGGGGAAGCAGCCCTCCAAATATAGCCCCTGTTTGTGTCCTTGTGTAGTTATTAAGAGATTTACACCACCTCAAACATCTGAGGTCAGGGAAATAAAACATCCCACCGCTCTTCGGCTGGAAAAAACACAGACGGCAGAAAAAAATGATAATTGGTCAGTTTTCATGTGGCCAGTGGTGGTCTGAGATGAACTGGCCTGCTCTTTGGAGATGAAAGTGATCACTGAGCTACACACTGACACCACACACTTGAGCCTCACAGTGGCCTGATTCCAGTTGGCGGAGCCACACTGTGTTTGGCGACATAGTGTTCAGAGCTTCCAGCAGTGGGCTTCAGTGGGCTGTGAGTGGTCTTTTTTGAGGACTAGGGTTCATTTACGTGGGCAGACTGCTGCTGTTAACACCACCACTTAAAGGAAGAGAACTTCAACCTTTCTCCTCCTTTTGTCTCTTTCACTTTCAGGCTCACAGTACTAAGAATAAACATATCTGCAAAGCATTTACTCTCACCATGAAAAGACTATTTGGACTTTGAGTTGAAGCCTTAAAACAAAGGTCAACATAATTTTACTAAACTTTTGAATCCAGTTATTCCAGATGATTGATTTTAAGTATAGTGCCATTTTTAATGCAAGAGAAAGGGCAAAATAATGTGGTTTATTTCTTACAGTTGATGTTGATGTTAAATTTAAAAGCAAACTAATGTCAGGCCTTAAAGGGACATTTTATTATTTTTAAAGTTGGCTTCTGCTAGGTATTTGAAAACAGTCTGGAAAGACAGACTTATTTACATATAAGTCACAAAACTATGATGGGCTGGTTGTAGGACTGGGTGTACAACTTCAGAGCATTTTCATGAAGACTCTGAACATGGCAGCATTTTAGGATGAAACAAATGGCTTTGTGTTTATCCACTTATGAGCATTGATTTTGACATTAGAGAGAACAAGCACTGAGTCAAATATGAGTGATTTTGACGTGACGATGATGCTTTTGTTCCTGGATGCAGAGGGTTACCTTTATGAATCAGAGTACACAGAAGAAAAAATACTTCAAAATGAGATTCAGCAGGTGTAATCAATGCAGTCAATCTCTGTGTCAGACTTGCAAACTGACAAACCTTAAAGCATTTGCCAGCATCTAAAAGCCTGTCCAATATTCACACTGATCAAACTTTTTGCTCACTCTATTGTTTCCTTACTATTGGTTTTTTTTTTTTTTTGCCTTTTTCACCTCAGAAACACAGTGTGGAGATGGGCAACATCTATAGTGCCATAAATCAGCACTCGGTATTTCTTATGAGATGATTTGGGTTTGCTGCCAAACTTACACAGTACTATGTGTAAGTGACAGGGCACTCTGACAGAGCGGGATGGGTGCCATTCATTTTCTACAATGAAGCAGAGTTTGAAACAATGTTTTAAAGTGTAAAAGTAACATACTTTAATCTTAAACTACACGTGTATAAACACAAACAGAGAAATTCAGCTGAAAATATTTTAAAAAATATTTTGGTCCATGTTTCTAACCTTGTGTACAGTTTGCATAAGTACTAATGCTTGATTAATTAAGACAAGGGGCCTGCAAATGCTAATATGAACAGTAATCTTTTTTTTTTTTTTAATGTATTTTTTGGGTATTTTGTGCCTTTATTGATCGGAGAGAGGCAGTGGATAGGCTTGTGAAAGGGGGTGAGAGAGTTGGGGAAGACACTCTGCAAACCGGTCACAGGTGGGATTCGAACCTGGACCGGCAGAAGTATGTACATGGGGTGCTAACCACTCCGCCAAACCAGCACCCCATGAACAGGTAATCTTGTAACTCTGTAAGTTAACATACACCTGTAACTGAACAAAAGATGAGTTGTCGTTAAATCTTCTGTGAGTTATTCTCATTTTTTTTCCTTTACTCAACATTCACACTCTCAGATATAAAAGAAAGTTATTTTCTGCCCCAGTTAGTGTAAACCAGACAGAATGGATATGTATCTCCCACTTAAACCTCATGTTAATGTGCCATATTGGCCAGTTGACCCAGCCTGAAGCCACAGTGTGTGCTGTTGCGACCGCTAACATTTGACTTCTAGTTGTCAGCATTGGGGGCTAGAAGGGTACCGGCATTGTGCACCATCCCCATTTCAGAGGGGTTTCTGTGGTTGGATGAATTTTTAATATGTCAGGGTGCACTTAGGAGAGAATGCCCTTGTTTTTCTCTCTATGATATCATAACCACAAGATAGAGCTGGGAGATGGGGGCCAATGCACACATGAGGCCTAAACAGCAGCGCTCAATATGCACCAAGAGCCAAAATGGATGGTAAGGGCTGTAGATTTACTAGCCTCCTTTCAGAGTAGTGGTTGCTTCATCTGAAAGCATTATGGAAGTCTATGAAGAACAAATAAAATGATGGATATAAAATGTCTGGTATTAACGATGTACTAAGAGGCTGTTTTGAAGGAATGGGTGTGCCCTACTCAGCCTTGCTTTGTTTTGTGTGCATGTGTGTACGTGCACCTTTTTCCCTTCTGATAATGTTTTATCTTCACTGCAGAATAACTTGAAATGTTGCAGAGCCATGCCCTGGTGCTTTGAAGCACACAGAGAGGTGTAAGTGTGAAGTTTTCATGATATTACACCTGGTGTTCTACAACAGACCACATGAACAGTAAACTCTGCCAAATCTCATTCAGCGTTCCCTTTACAAAGCCTCTATCAGTGTAACACAGAGACACTGTTTGCTCAGAGAGGTGACAGCAAGGCCTCAAACACCAGACAGAGCTAAAAGATCACCCAGTATGACCTGTTTCCTTCCTTCATTCCTCTCACTTTTCCTCCTCTCCTCTCTCCGTCTGTCTGTTTGTGTCTGTCTCCAGTGAAAGAAAGAACATATGTTCCCGTCCAAAGGGAGACGTATTAAACACAAGCTCTTTTTAGTAAAGGGCTGAGCGCTTTTTCAGGGGCAAACTGAAACTCTATCTGGGCTGCAAAGGGCAATACGTGCTTTGGAGCCGGCCCAAGTCTACACTGAATATATTTGAAGTGTAAATATTTGTATTGAACGTATAAATGGGCTTGATAGGCCCCTGATAACAGAACAGCACTGACTGCAGGTATCACTCACTGCTGAAGAACATAGCAGGACTGTAAAGTCTTTGTAAGTGTGCTATAGGATTACGTGCTAATATGTCTGGGCTCTGCAAGACACACTTGTGATTATAATAAAGATGCTGCAGTGACAGCTGCTGAATTTCTGAGATAACTGGTAGGGATGCATGATATCATGTGCACTACTTATGTATTGGCAGATAGGAGCCTACAATGTTGATTTCTAGTTTTGACAAATATGAAAATTATTGTTTATTTATAGCCCATGCATTACAAATACATACAGTACTTAACAAACGTATTACAACACCCATCATAACAACGAGGCACATATTATGGAAATCTTTCAAAAACTGGATTAAGAGTGATTTTTAAGTCATTTGACATAAGCTTGGAGTATGAATGAGGCATTACAAACTTAATTTACTGTTTTATACCCTTATTTGAGGCGCTTACTAGGCTCTTCTGAGAAATCAGAATCAAGAATCAATCAATCAAGCGGGAAGAAATATGGAAATGCTGATACCAAGAACATCACAAAATTTTGGACCATGGTAGCAGAGCTGCCCACTGATGTAGCTGGGCTCCTGAAATGCCCCTTAAATTGCGCCACAGGCCTAGCACTGCACACACGGCTCTTACAGATCAAAAGTTAAATTATTTTAACTGGGTCATGTTTTCCAGGTTTTGGCAAATTTTCCCACTAAAGGGGGAACACATGGGTGTTAGTGCCATTAATTATCTTCATCAATGTACAAACTATTAATTTGTCTCAGACATACCTCTATCTGATTAATGTAAACATATTTTTGCAGAGTGCTTGCCCTATAGCAGAAATAAGCTGCCTGATTCAAATTCTCTATGCTCGCCCAACAGCATGAATCTTACAAAATCAAGGCTCATGCTACTTTAATAAAGGGAGGCTGGTGATTTCAAACAGACAACAAAGACAAATGTAGACATTTGTTGCTTTTACATTTGCTTTACTTGGTTTCAGTCTTTTACATAATAAAGTGCTATTGGTCACCTTCCATGTTGATGAAGGGCCTTCATAAACTTTAAACCGAATTAAAGTACAAAAAGTGATTTATAATCGAGAAATGCCCATTTCATTCATATGGCAGTGAAGAGATTTTTCCTTTCTTAAGAAGTAGAAAAAGATAAAACCTGGAGATAGGAGGTTTGTGTCTGACAGTGATAATATGCTAGGTGCAAGGTTTTAAAAAAGGTCAACATTGCTTGAAGGCATACTTTTCCAAATCCAACTCTTTTTGGACCCCTCCATGACCCCCACGTTTTGTCCTTTATATCCTATATAGGCAGCCTTGCCTGTCAGACATTGACCCCTGAAATTGTCCAAACTTTTCTTTCCCATGCAGCAACCAGCTTAAAATACTGCAACCACTGCAAGCGTGACTGATACTCAAGCTGTTTATTAGCAGAAATTGTAATCCCTGCAGATGCATTAATTAACTTTTTCAGCTGCCCATTCTGATATGATGCAGATTATATTGCAGAAATGTGTTTTTATGTTTTATTATAACTAAAGTGTTGAGAAAATGTAAAAACATAGCAGTATCCTTATCTAACTTATGAAACCCCCAGCGAGACGAGGAATGACAGTTGAACTCATCTCGCAGCGTAGCCTACTTGCCTATATGCTCTCTTCCGTTTGCCCTCAACAGACACTGGGGACGTTTCAACATCTGTTGAGCAAAGACTTCTACACCTGTCTTCCTCTTCCTCCTCTGTAGCAGACCTGAACGCCCTGTGTTTTTGTTCCCTCCCTGCTTCTATTGGCTGCTCATTCTAAATACTTCTCTTTTCTTTCTATACTGGCGCTTTAGCACAGCTCTCAAGTGTTTTTGCGGGAATGTGCTTGGCACTGTGGTCCACTAGGGCCACCAATCACACTGTAAAGTATTTAAAGTGGGACCAATCAAAGTTCTTTTTTTGAGGCTGACCCAGAAGGATGTGGGTTTTACCCTCGGCTGGTGATTGTGGCTGTCTGGTCTGGGTCTAAGATGACTTGATGCTAGCCACACAGACATTACAACACTCTGGCATCATTTACATAATACTCATGTAACACTTGGAGAATAGAGGCTCTGGTTTTACATCTTCATCATAACTGTGGATTAAATGGCCAGACTACTTATTTCTTGGGACATTTTCTAATGGTGTGTTAAAATGATAGAGGGATGTCAGCTTTAAAATGTGTCAAGAGTAAAAAAAAGATTTGTCTAAGCTCTGGGGAGAAGGTTAGCAAAACTTATGCTTTCTTTTATTTGCTGCTCTTCCCTTCAGACCACAGCTGGAGAGTTGTCTGGGTCCCCCGGGCAGATGCATCAGCCTCTCTTGGGACATCAACAGTGTGAAAAATCCCCCTCTGAGGCCTAGAACACACTTCTCACAGCGGAAGTTATGAGACTGAGCACAGAGTGCAGCCTTACTGATAAGAGTTGAAGTTCTTTTTGAGCATGCATATGTGCTCTGGTGTGTGAGTGTGAAGAAGAAATGCTTCCACACAAGGACAACCGTTCACCGAGGCAGGTCGAGGCAGGCTAATGGAGGGAAGGGGTGCCACAAAGGCCCAATGCACCCGGATTCCCTAACAATGCATCAGGGCCCGTAGCACACTGGGAGCAATCATCCCTCTTTTGTCCTGCTGTTCTGCACTCTGTGTGTGTAAGTTTGTTGTAGGGAGTGGAGGCGTGTGGGGTTGATATGAGTGGGCCTGTTTTTCAGGCCTTTTTGGCAGCTTGCCTGCAGACTTTGTCAATTTCTCAGTGCTTCTTCTGCTACTGCTGCCTTGATGAGTGCAGAGGTCCTTTGCTGTGCTGATAGATTATATTCATTCTTAAATCATTTCTTTATTTTTAGGGTAGACAGGCATTTAAAGCTTTTCTCATTTCAAGAACATAAATGTGCTGTAAATTTTGAGCTCTGCTGTCAATTCTTCAAGGAAGACATTTGTTACAAATCAACTGTGCAATACAGCTTTGGAGTTGTGACACAACGCATTTCACATAAGTGCAAAGGCAGATATTCTCAATCACAATGCTTTACCCTGCTGGGTCTATGTGCTCCCCTCTCAACAGTACTACGCCTTTGACACTGTTGAAGTTTGAACAAAGGAGGAGTCAACTTCTTCCCACATCCTGACCAAGGGATGTTCACAGGCCGGAAATCACAGGGGCATAAATATTACAGCTTGAAACAGCATCATGAATCTGGCAGATTGACAGACTATGGGCACATCTTTTTTAATGGGAATGTGGATCATGCCTCGAGGTCATGTGTCTTAGCACTTAAACAGATACAAATTATATGCGTTGAAATCCAAAATAGTGGCATGCTGTGACAAATACACCGACCAAAAACACTGGTTGTTGTTCATCTTTGTTCCTTATGGTTTCGTTTTGTGGGGAAATTATTAGGGGAAATAGTTAATAGACAAGCATTGTATGATTTCTGCAACTCAAATATGCCGATGCTGAATTTATTATCCTGGAGGACATGTTTTCCTTAGAGGAATTTTAACCATTGTAACTGCTATCATTCATAAGAGTGTGTTTTTGGTAATATACTCCAAGAATGTGACCATCATCTGGCAGCCCAGGGGCCACATCAGGCCCCTCACAGTTTTCCATTTGGCCCCTGTAGTTTTATTAAGTTCAGACAACATGAGGGGAAAATCTGTTGTGGTTTAAAGGGATATTCTTTGTGTCATATCCCTACAACTACAACTCTGAAAACAATTAAGCAAGTTCAGTTAGAAATTACTTCATGTTTGATTTGTTTGACATAAATCCTCCTTTAACCATTGAAGCAAAAAATTTTGAGCGAAACCCACTGATGGAAAGCACAACAGCTACAAGAAGAAGCAGCCAGAATATTTAAAATGTCCCATGAGGTTAACAGCAGTTTGGGTGACAGAGACTGGTCTGACCTCTAATGGTTTACAAATATGAATACAAAGAAGTAGAAATTACTGAAGTATTTAAGATCAAAATATCTATGGTGTTTCTTTTTTTAAATCTGGCCCCCACAATGTCTGTCAAGAAAAAATGGGCCTTATTCAAATGCAGTTGATGATCCCTGCTCTACAGCAGAGGTCTCTAAATGGTGTGGCAGAGCACAATAGAGTCTTTTCAAGGCAAGTCCAGGTGTACAACAATGTGTACAACTGTAAAACAACTAAGAAGTGATATTCCAGGTTGTACTTAATATGCCTTAATATCTTGATTCAATTACAAATTCTGTAAAGCCTAAAAGGGTTTTGCAGGCTGCAGGGTGAGTGGGTTGGGATACAGATTGAAACAAATCTCTATTCTGAATTTATCAAAACCTAAAAATCAATTCATCATTAGATGATTGCTGCTCACGTTAAATGTAATTGGTCCTGTGACAAAACATCATGTTATTACACCACTAGTGCACCAACAATTGAATCAATTAAGCCATAATCATAAAAACATGAGTGTTTTCCAATCATAATCACCATGTCTGCAGAATTGTTCAGTTTGTGTTTTTTTAAACAGATATTGTCAGTTGGTTTTTTCTTTTAACATCAATATAAACGTTTTTTAAAAATGGCCAAATAAGCCATTGAGACATGTGTCAAAGTTATTGCATTTAATGAAGGGATGATCGTTTAAAAATTCATACCCTAAATTAGCGTCTTCAAAGCAAAAGCTCTTTGGAGTGTGTTATTTTTGCTCAAATTGAAAATGGCATTGTTCATGTCTGTGCATGCATGTTTGTGTGAATGTGGTTGTCAGGTTGTTCTGAGCAGGGGGAAAGGTGGGGGCCTTGCAAGGCTGTGGGAAAGGAAAGCCACTTGCCGCTGACACACAACATCAATGCAACAGCAACAGATGTGTCAAACGGCTTCGAGTTCACACCTCTGTGCATAATAGGGCACACACAATGATGTGCAACAAGTGTATGTTTGACCCTAATATACGAAAACAACAATAGACAACAGGATAACAAAATTACAAATGAAAATTACAAATTCCTGTGTGTGAAATGATCAAGAGGGCTGGACAAATAATTTGTTAGGCCCCTAATCTGTGCAATTCATGGTTAGAAGTTAATTTTAGCTCAACATTTTCTGGGAGAACAAAAGACATGAAGCCTATTGTTATTTTAAAGTTTGAACTTTGATGTGCTTGTAGTGGGCGGTCTGATTTGCACACAAGTCAGCCACCACACTATAAGCTTCTACTGCAAGGGATGAGAAACTGTAACATAACTGAAACAGCATGATATATATATTTTTTTAATTTCAGGTAATTTGACATAATGTGCACACATAAAATGGATTTATTTATTTATTGTCATATCTGACAAAGTATAAAAAAAAAAAAATTGCCAATTTGTTTGCCATAGCACAGTATGTAACTGATTTCTGTTGGAAAGTCTCACAATAACAATACCACTTGAATATATATTACAGGTTTTGGTTTAGGCTATTAAGAAAAATGGCCTGTATTGTTCCAAATATCTTTACCTCCCCTTCTCAGCCTAAAAACACATCTTATCCATCTATGATCTGCACACTTGTCCCTTTCTAGGTCATGTGGTCCTGGCACCTTTCACATTTGACCTTAGGCGAGAGGCGGGCTACACCCTGGATCTGTCACCAGTCAATCTCTGGGACAATATGCACTGACTCACATCCATTGATGTACAAACTCAATTTAGAGTCACCAGTTAACTTGGCAAGAAAATTTTTCAGTTTGTTGTTGGATACTGGAGCATTCAGCGACAACCCATGCATGCACAGGGAGAACATGTAAACTCAAACAGAAGGAAAGTGCTCAACCAGTAACCTTCCTGCTGTAAGACATTAGCACTACCTGCTGTACCACCATGCTGCCCAAACACTTATGTTACATCCACTTATACAGCCTTCAGAGTTTATTAGTGTGTGTCTCTCTGTTGTTTGAATAAATCATCTGAAACCAGAATTTGACCATTAATCAGTTTGACCAACAGTTTTTTTTTTTTTACCTGTAATTGCGTATCAAGTTAAAGTGCATTGTGTGGTGAAGCCAAAGCATCTACATTATAGACTAATTATGCCAAACATACATGCAGTTACAAACACGCTGGGCTGTGCTCCCCTGCTGGCTCCCTGTGCTCAACTCTCACTAATATCACTCTGATCAAGGCCGCCCATAAAGGGTGATGAAGTGGACAGATTCATGGGGCCAAGAATCAGAGGAGCCCAACAGCACGGGGGGGATAATATGCTAACTACAAGACATGTTTCATATCTGTTGTGTTAAGTGTTTATTTCAGGTAAGTGCTTCCTATAACTCGTTAAAACCATATTGCATTGTTTCAAATTGCTGCATGTTTCATAATAGAGGTCCTCTCTTAGTGGAGTGGTATGAGCCTTTAATTTTTTAACATTAACATTGATGGTGGACTTACATCAGTTAGTTTTAAGGACAGTATTATCATATTACTTACTTCTTAATATCTTATTTTTCCAGTAAGTGCAACAACCTATGGAGTCAGGTTAACAAATCTAGTGCAACTAGAAACAAAGTATTTATGCATTTCTATGATCAGATTACACTAGGGGTGAATTTACAAGGCCTTCTGTGGGTAGCCCTGTCCCTGATACCTTCCTGATACCTGATAATTTCAAAAAGGACTCAAGTATCGCTAAAGTTTTTACGCTTTCATGAGGGTTTTTTTCAGACGTTTCGATATTCAAATATTTCGCAAATGTGCAATGGAAACCATTTTTCCACAATTATACATCACAGGACGTGACGTACCTGGTCACATGATCACTTCTCTCAGAGTAAACATGGCGCAGTACGTTTGGACAGAGGAGGAGACTTTTCTTGCCATTATTCTCGAGAAAAACACAACTGCCATACTAGACAGCAAACAACAGAGAAATGCAGAGTGTTATAAGGAGATAGAAGCGTAAATGAGGGAGAAAGGGTTCGACAAGCCTTGGCATCCATCTTCCTGCAGTGAAATCTGGCGGGATGATATTTCATGAGAGTTACAACGCTCCTGCCTAGAACAACCTTCAATGGAAACACGTTCAAAGCGCAAATATACTTTGTCGAAATTTTAGAAATATCACTTTTGTTTTGCAAAAAACTGTAATGGAAACCCAGCTTCTGTGGGCATGCATGTCATTGAATTTCTGCATCTCTTCTTGATTTATCATGTTTGCTGACTGCTGTAATAGCGCTTCATGAATTGACGTCAGTGTTTCTGTGATGTTTTCAGCCTGTTTAAAAATGTCCAGCTTCCCTCTGTGTTTACTCAGAGGATTACAACCTTCTCCGCTCTTGGAAGCAAAAGAAAGATTTTGCTACACCTATTATTTGCTCACTGTTCCCAGCCATTAAGGCCTGAAGAAATAAACATCCCAAAACCACAGGTTGGTGGTACACGGCGTCTTTTTCCAGTAAGCAGCAGGTGCCGTCTTTATACAGAGTGCTCCCACTACGCCCCCACCCCAAGTGCTCCAACACAGAGAGCAGTTTATTGTCATAATGCAGTGGGGGTGAAAAAATTCCCCACTCACGGGCCATTTATTTTTCTAAATGTAAAACGGAACTTTTATTGAATTACGCCTGAAAGGTCGTAATGGCTCCCTCCCTGTATGGGTCATTGTAAATAAGGAAGAGTGAGCCCACTCAGAGCAGGCATTTGACTTTCCTGCTCAGGTGGGTAAACAGGAAAGACACTTGGCTGCTGAGTTTAGAGGTGAGTGTGTAGGGGGTAAGGTGGAGAGACAGGGAGGGGGCTGAGAAGTCATGACAGCCAAGCATGAGGAAATGTCTTGAGCATCCCTCTGGTTTATCTGGCGTCAGTTAATATAAGGGGGTAAAATTGCGTCTGACCAGATTAATGAATTAATTAACCTCAAAACCACCCTGCTGCTGTCTAATAGTCACAAGCTTGCCGGAGGATGGGACGTTGTGCTATTAGAATTTTAACAATACTCGTATGTTCCTGTTTTTACTGATGAAGTAGTAACATACTGTGGAACCTCAAAGAGGGTTGGGCTGTGTTGGTTACCAGAAGGGGCGTTTCTATTTAATAAGCCTATGTTTTGCCTTAAGTCATATGTTACATTTTGATGACTGTAAGAGTATGTTCAGTCAATAATGTTCAAAATATTTTCCAAATTTTACATACTGACTGGCCCTGATTCAGCCATATATTCAGTCTGTGTGACACGCTGTTTGAACTTCACATAGGACTCCCTTCTCCATGTCGGTCCAGTCCACTCTGATTAGTTGACTGCTCTAATCTGGTCATTGGTCACTGTAGCAGCTCGGAGCCATGTTCTCAACTGTACATTCATTCTGCTCAGAGATGTGTGATACTGGAATTTGGCTGATTTTTTAAGTTGATATCTTTTAACTCATTATAAATACAGATATGTTTTTTGGTAAAAAGGATGAGTCTCCACTGAAATTGAACTGTTCCTAACAATGGGACATTTCATTTGTGTTAAAAAATGTCATTCTCTGTTTTTAATATTGAAGAATTTTAATTACAACATAGAAACAAGAGGAAAAAGTCACTGACATGCATGACATAATTGCAACTAACATGACTTTGTAAACGGCAGAGGGATCAGGGGTGGATGAGGAGCAAATGGGCTGAACCCAGGCTGGACGCACAAGGCATGAGCCTTCACACATGGCACATAGCCTACAGTAAATAGATGCTACACACTCCACCAAACCAGCACCTCACACATACTTTTAAATGAAAGTCCAAATACTTTTTCACTTAATAGCAAGTACCCCAGTATTTCACTCATCTATTAATTTGACTAAGTGTGGCTAAATATATATATCTATATATCTATATATCTATATATATCTATATATATCTATCTATATATATATATATATATATATATATATATATATATATATATATATATATATACTATTGCTGCTATACTGAAGTTCAACACTGTGCAACACTGACTATTTACTCTTGAATTAGTTGGAAATACTAAATAATAGAAATAGTATGATTGCAAAACCTAATTTATTATCAAAAACATCATCAAATCCCTTAAATAACTCCTGAATCTGCATCTGGACTTGGATCACCACCAAAACCTAGTCACTTTGACCTTCCTCATGGATGGCCTTGGGTAAAAGGGCAAAGCTATTAGGAGCCCAGTCATGAAGGGGTCCATGAAAGTTAGTAAAGACATGGTCCAGTCTAAATTTAGAGTCTGATTTCCAGTTTTAAAGAGTAATCCCCCTCCTCCTGGAATGATACAATTCATATTTTTGTGACATTAATGTTATGAATGTTAGTCCTGAAGTTAGCAGATAGCACAGAAAAGTGTGGCGTGTTTGGCATTGTTGTTACCTGCAACATGTTTTCCCTAAGAGGATAACAGTTGCAGCACGAAGGCTTCTTTTCCAAAATCCATATGTTTATATAATCCATGTCAATTTTTGTATATATCATTTTTGGACTTTTAATCCTTTATGTGAGTAAGCTAAAAGTAAAAGTAAAGAGAGACAGTGTGGGATAATATGGGGTAATGAAACCCCATTTAAACTTGATTAGTCACTTAAAGAACTACAGACTATATATCTGGGCAAACCAACTTTAAGGCCACCAGCACTTCAAACACATTGCTATTGAATGATGTTTGAGGCAGGCCCAATTTACTGGTCCTCATAGGGGCCCAGTCATTTCTGTAGGCAGGCCTGCCTCTACTTTGTCTAATGACAAACATTCCCTGTAAAATTTATCAAAATCTGTGTCAAAGTCATAATTGGGTTGCCAACAAAATCTAATAACTTCCTTTTGTACCATGACCAACTTTTAGAGTTATCTTACCCACAGATGGAGGGACAAATAACAAACAAAAGGATGAACAGGAGCAAAAACATGACATTCTTAGCAGAGGTTAAAAGTCCCGTGTCACCAGAGAGCCTAAATGCAGAGGTTGTGTGTTTGTGTGTGCATCTGTATATGTAGATTTGTACTGCTCAAAGTAAGTTGGTCTCAAAGATGTGGTTAAAGTTGCAGCAGTGGTCAAAGAGCTTCCATCTGAGTTTTTTAATAACCCTCCACCAACAAAATCTAATGTAATTACAGATCATTCATGTCTGCCCAATCTACCCATAATGGCTCAGACGGAGGCGGTCCTGCATTCATTCACATCTAATTCATAAAAACATAAAACCGTCTTCAGAAATAATTAACAGTGGTGTGTGTCTACTGCTCTCTCATGTTCCGACATCCTGCGTGACTCCTGAAGGAAAACTCTCCATCACAGGCCTCAGACCTCAGTATGTGGCGAGTATTTTTCCCCGACACACAAAGTCCTCTCTGAAATCAGTCCAGATCTTTTCAATGTGCGCTGCTACATTCCAGTGGATTTATCAGTTAACCAATATTTGCTCTACGTCTAATCACTGAGGCCAAGTGTGATGCGTCTGGAGTGACCCCAGGGAAAGGGAATGCCACAAGTTGCCGTCTTTATTCAACAGAGATGCCACAGAGTGTTGTTTCCCTGGAAAACTCATAAAATACTCAATTTATCGGTTTGAATGTCTCTGTTGGTGATAATAAGCCAGACTGTTTGCTACAGATGCACAAGTACGGTGGTCATGAGTTTGATTGCAGGGTCGAGCCTCTTATGTATGTTTGTGTGCAAGCCACCATGTCTCCAGGTTACAGATTATGAAGTTACGGTGAGTCTTGAGCAGTTTTCGGAAAGCACCCAGCATGAGACATGTCACTGTTTTCCCTCCTCCAGCAGTACTGATACACCTGTAAGCCCTTTTTTCAAAGACACCCATCTCCATTTTCAAACATCAAAGTTCCCTTTGAGCGAGCAATTCGCACTGAGGGTAAGCCTTTCATGTGATCTCTGGAGCATGGGCGTGGCCTGTAGGGCTGACTTAAAGGGATGGATGCACCTGGCAGGTGTATGAACCGAACACGCACACGCACACACAAATACATACACATCAACACGCATGCTATCTCTTTGTTGACTTTAAAGAGGGACTGCAATATCACTAGAAAAATAACACAGCAAATGTCATTGTTTGTCTATTTGCATACTTTGTACAGTCTGTGTGCCAAATGCAAATAAAATCAACCTGCCAACTTCAACGTACACCCCCCCGGCCACCCTGACCCCCTCCCCCCAACGCCCGCCATTCTCCTCCTGAAGCTGTGCGAACACACCCAGCCGAGTAAATAGAGGCAACAAAACACGACAGCACTTGTGTGATTTGGATGGGTGTGTGGGCCCATCGGAGGGAAGGTGTGCGAGGCCTATCTGTGAGCATGAAGGTACTGGTATCTCTGTATAATTGTGTCAGTGGTTACAGTGCATTCGTTTGTATCATTTTCAACTCGCATCATACAAATTACTACACCATCGTGACTTAGACACCGTGCATCAGGCTCGCACAACCTCAGTATCTATCACAACTTTCATTTTCACAGAAACACACAGCTATGAGTTTGACATAAAAGTTGAATGGATTTGGACTTAGAGAAAATACTTAATAACAATAAAATTAAAGTAAAAACACATTTATCATTACACTGAATGGCATGACTTTATTTCATCATGGTTTAAAAGGCTGGTTTTCAGATCACCTTGTCATCGAAAGGTGAGAAATTGTGAACAAAGACAGACTTGGGCAGTTAACCTTAAAATAGACTATCCAGGTTCTCTGATATTTAATAAAAACATTATTTACCTTGATTAAGAAACCATATAAGTAAACAATATGTGTTAATTTATATGTATTTCTTAATGAATTAATGAAATTGATGAAAAACATTTTATGTTTCTCTAGTGCAGAGGTGGGCAACTGGTGGCCCAGGGGTCACATAGAGCCCTCTGCCTAACTAAATGTGGCCTGCCAGTCATTTTCAAATCAGCAATTGTAAATATGAAGTCAAACATCTAATCAAAATAATTTTATATAATCTTGACTGATACTTTTATTGGCTTTTGTATGTTATTTGCAGCCTACTTTGCTATTACAGTGTCTCTAAATCTCTTTCATGAAGCATTGAAACATTATATCAAGTATTACTCAAGACTATGTTCAAAGTATGGCAGCAGTAAAATCTTTGAGCTTTAAAAATTGGGGAACACTCATTTCATTGATTTGACAATAGCTTCATCGGCTTTAATTCCACATATTTTGGCTAAATTTCTTGAATTCTGTGTGAAGTTCATTTAATTATGTATAATAACTTTTATTTGTCATGTAACATATGAATATTGGTATGCTAATTTTAGGACTAATTAATATACTCTAATGGTATTTATCCAACATACTTTTTTCCCTGGAGAAGTCCCGAAAATTTGTAACAATGCGGCCCTCAGGCTGGGATAAAATGGTTTTATGTGGCCCTCTTGATAATGAAAGTTGCCCACCCCTGCTCTAGTGGTTAAAATACCAGTATGTGGAAGGAAGGTCTTTGACCAAAACAATATTATCAGTGCTAAAAACAGAAAGAAATAGTTAGATAGATTATTATTTCTAAATTAAGATTTCAAATTACAATAATGTACTTGCATTGTGGAACAGATAAAAATAGTTCAAGTGTTTGAATGTTTATAAATTTCCAACTTTTCAGAGAAGCCCAGTCAGTCAACTTATTTTTCATTATAAAAAGGTTAATTCCTCATTCCTATACAAATGTATTTCCAATAACACTGTTCTAGGTTTTAAACAAGCTCATAAAAGTTAAACAATTATTTGTTAAGTACTGTATACATATTTAAAGAGCTAAGGTGTTTTACATGCTTCTTTCATATGTTACAGTACTTTTATGTACAAGACAAGTTACTCCAGGGTATCAAGACTCCTCCCTCACAAGCCCAGTGCAAAACATAGAATGTAGAGCTATTGGAAACAGTGCTGAGAAGAATAGACTCATGCAATAATCACAGCAGACTAAACCCACATGGGGAAGGGGGCCTTAAAGGGATATTTCGATATTTTTGCAGCTCTCAGCAGCATTTAGGGCAGACACTGGTGCTGCTGCGAAAACATGCTGTTTAATGCATTTATGAGGACACTGAAGCATTTTTATGTGGACAAATGTTTTAAAAAACTTTATGCATGGATGGTAAAGAAACACCCGTCTACATGTGAACACAATCTTATTTGCCTGTTCACTGTCATTAACACTTCTAAACTAATTATTTCTTCAGACTCTAAAAAAGGAACAACCTCTATCTGTCAAAATTATTTTTGGACATCCTTTCACACGCTCAGTTTATTTCAGGCTGTTTTGATCTAAGACTGTGCTGATGTATGGTGGAGGTTATCATGCTTCAGAGGACAGATTCATATCAGTTTAAGAAATAAAGATATGAAACTGCTTGGTTAAATGGGCCATGCTATATAAAATTGAGATGGTGAGAGGCAATAATAGATTATAGTTGTAGGATTCATGTGTGAGAATGACCCCACAGGTTGTACAGCAACATTCAGGGAGGGTCTCAACACTTATGTCACCTGCTCTCTTTTGTATGTGCCTTGTATCTTAAATGTGCTCAAACAGCAGTGAGGATGATGTAGCGGTTGGCCTCAGCAAAGGCTAAGATAATAACGCATAACAGATTGGGGAACACTCATGCGTGTGTTTATGTGTGTGTTGGGGGTTGGGTGGGGGTGAAGTTGGTTGAGCATGATGACGAACGCCGGATGCGTGATGAGGAAATCAGCAGCGAGGGAACCAAAAATACTTAGCCTCACATTTAGCCTACTTTCTGTTCAGGAACAGAGTGCTGGCTGTGTTGTGTTTGTTTACCTCAACGCAGGCATGTATGCAGGCATGCAGGATCACATTAGTGCACACTTTTGGGCACAGTGATAATGTATGTGTGTGTCTATCTCAAGCATGGAGCTTTTTGTCAGGTTGCCGCAGGCGAGGCACCACAGCCGTCCTGTCTGTCAGGTTCTCCCGACTAGATCAGTAAACATTAATAAAACCTCCTCTCCCTCTCTGTGCCAAGTCCTCTGCTGGCAGCCATGCAAATGCAGGCCCTGCACAAACAGACAGTGAAGCCCTGCGCAGACTGGGCCCGCGATTTGCCAGCCTGTAGACAGGTGAGCACAGCATGGCCAACTCTGGCTTCAGGGCTGTCTGCACTTGAAGATTTATATGGCTAAGATGTGTGGTTTGAGGAGCTGTGTGACTTTGGTAAAAATTGGGGTGAGATTTTAGTATGAAATGAGTTTGAATTTAATGTTTTGGCAGTAGAGTCTCACAGCTTTGGCTCTAAATGTTCCACAGCCGATGTGGTGCCTTGTGGTTTGGAAGGAATTTGATTACTTTTATGACCCTAATAACATCTAAATGATGGTGTGTGTTCCCATTCTTCAGCGGTGCTGGGGTATGAATGATACTTCACACCCAGAATGTGCTTCTTGTGTAAATATTAGAGGCTTCTAATTAGAGGTGTTGAAAAACCCATTCCCTATTTGAACTGCACATGTACATATTCTGAATCGATTTAAAACATCCATAATGCATAGTCTCATTCCTGCTGCTGTTAAAAGGTGTAACATTTTGGATCCTGTGATAACAGATGATCTTTTGTTTGCTCTGTTTCTAAAGGAACTATGAGAGGCATAATCTGCTCAGAGAGGACTAAGCAAGCTCGTACATCACTGTGGGTGTGTGTGTCTGCTTTTGTGTGTATGTTAAACATGGGTCCTGTCATGCTTTGCTGCACTGTTTCAAAGCTGTATTGCACTTTAAATTGACAAAAACATCAATATAAGTTTCTTGCCAAATGAACATGAACATCCTAAAGAGCAATGATGACAGAGCTGTACTGTGGCACTTTTGTGTAAATGTACCGTGAACAGGACTGATTTCAAGTCAATTTTCACCTGAGCCCTAACACAGCCTCTCTCTCCCCCTGTGTGCGGAAACAGATAAGAGACAGAGGTGTGCCACTTCTCTTATTTTCTGCTCTTTTAAAATCCTTAGCTTAGTTAACAGCATCAATAGTGTACAGTGGATACTGGTATACTATCATAATGTTTGCAGAGCCCCGTGAGATTTTGCCTGCTCTGTGTACTGGTGTGTTTGACCATTCACATCATATCTTGGGTGTCTATTAGGCAAAGATTTGATTTAAGTTGTAATAAAAAGAAAAATGTCATGTCTGTAGAGGATTAGATGCAGCTCTTTTTCCCTCCCCATGGAAACGCATGGATATGATGGACGGGGAGGCAGCGGGAGGCTATGATAATAAGCTCTACACTGAACAGCTGCTCAAACCACGTCTGATGGGAGTGGGTATGAGGGGTTACAAGCTTTAGAGTGGACTTTCTAAATACTCAAAGTCTGCTTATGACTAACAGAAAGTAGTAGTTGGAGGGTGTATAGCTATTACAACAAAAAACAGAATAAAAATTGGTATTTTCAGGACCATTTTCTTTAAAGATATGTAGAGCATTTGTCCTTGAACTGAGAGTTAAGTAATGTTCTCCTTCTTCCATATTCCTCTTCTTACAGCATTAAAGGTCCCATGTCCCACAAAATCTATTTTCTTTGCTTTAAATTTTAAGTTTTTAATTGTATGCTTTGATACTTCCTGGGGTTTATGATGTAATAGCTATACAGCCTCCAACAACATGTGTTTCTGCTCCTAACAGGCAGACACCATGAAAGTCTGTATCTCAGCCTGTAATCCCTCTTTCCCTCTCAACATGGTCAATATTTACTGTCAGTGGGTCACAATAACAGCCATGTATATCCCATGTGTCAGCTGTACTATCAGCAGAATATATGACAGTACTGCAGTATTACCCCATTAAAATAAAATGTTTGCTCTTAATAGGAGTAGTGGCATTTTGCATAGATCACATTTTTTTTCATTTAACATCTGTTTGTGATACAAACCGACGTGATAATGATTTTGGGAATGTGGGCATAGCAGATATCAGCAAGAAAACAATATTGTGCAACCCAATTAAACTCACTTAATATTGCATTTTATTGTCAGATCATAATTTGATGCCCAGTGCCTAGAAAATGGGAACAGATCCAAAAATAAACACAATCTGATTAAATATGTAAAGTATTGTAAATGGTCATTTATTTGAACTGAAACCCGCCTATGTATCCATTCCAAATAATGGCATATTGGAGGATTCCAACTTTAATTTGCCTCGTATCAGTGATTTCTATCTAACTGTCCATATTTTTAAGTAGGAATACAAGACTGAAATCTTATTCCAGCTTGAGATCTGAAGCTCATTCAAAACAAAATGAATTTAAATGTGATGGTTTGAAAATGTTTTAACCCTATTAACTCCTCTGTAAGCTCTTTGAATTTCCTGCTCAATGCTGAATCTGTCCTCCCTCATAAAAATGAATGTATTATTCATCTTAAGACAAGCTTTGACTCAATAATTCAGCTGTCCTAACATTTGCACAACTAAAACAGTCTTTGGCTTGGGGGGGTGAAGCTGGAGAAAGTTCTAGTCTGGAAGCATATTCAGATTAAGTTTTGTCTTGTGTCAGATTCTAAGAATCCTCTCTCAGCACTGTGAAACAGAGTTTAATGGAGCCCTAAATTCTTCCTGCCCTATATTAAACAGTGTCACTTTATAGCACCCAGCGCCAGTGTAAAAGTAGCACGGCCACTCTGACGCCTCAGCTGGAGCCGTGACGAGTTGACAGACAGACGGGAGACAACCTTAATGTACACGCTTGTTTCAGCAGGAGACACTCTCACATGAGCATGAGAATGCATTTATGCACAAACACACGTTTTCTCTTAACTAAAGACAATCCAATTGAAACCATGCACACACACACACACACACACACACACACACACACACACAATCATGCAGTGTTTATTACTATCCATGCCCTCCCTCCTTCTCAGGCACTGTTCTCTTTTATGCCTCTGCAAATAGCATCCAGCCTGGCATAGGGGTGTGTGGTGCCCCTCTCTCATGTGGCACTAGCGTACACTCTCTCTTCCTACAGCTGCGTTCTGTTATGACTGGGCTAAATCCACCCTGTCCCCAGTATCCTCTTCGCAGACATGAGCGTGAGCCACAGGTATTTGCATGTTCAAATGCCTCTAAAACACTCATCATGAAATTCTAACCACCTCACTCTAACCACCTCGAATCCAGGAAAAAGCCATACACGCACGTACAATCACCACCAGCCCACAATAACCCCGGACCCCTCTCCTACCCCTCACACAGCTTTTAAGCCACATGAGAGCCAAGATGCGGCCGAGCAGCGGCGCTAACAGCTCCAGCACGGCCGAGCCTCCGTGCCAGGGCTAGCAGCGGCCGGAGTCTGCCCTGTGTTAAATCAACGAGCCACTTATGTGGTTGGTCAGGTGTGACCCCTCTGACCAGCACTGGGGGAGGCATAGGGGTGAGAGGAGATGTGGGAGGAGAGAGTAGAAGAAGGAGGGGGGTGAGATTGAACTGAGCCACCTGCGGCTTGGAGACTCACTCAGCCCCTCTTAGTGGTCTTGGGTTAGGCCTTAATATGCTTTACAGTTTCCTCTGACTGGGGCCTGCACTGTGCCTCGCAGCAAACACACACAAACACACACACACCTGCAGAACTGTGCCTGTAAATGGGCTGGGGTACATATATTGAGGGTTTTCTAATATTACATTGATCCAATTTTCAGGATAGGGCGAATAATGATATGCTGATGTTGATTTGAGGGAAAGAACATGGGAAGGTTCATGCTCTGGAGGAAATGTTAACAGAAAGACCGTCAATCTTAGATGTTAAGGACAGATATTAGGGCTGCTCAACTTAATTTCACTTTCAATTTTGGCTTCCAACGATCATGAAACCACAATAATCCAGATTAGACTGCTGATATGCAGGTGTCATAGAGCACCTGTTTTCTTCATAGGTGTTGCCACGTTGCGAATGTTTGAGAGTTAACACTTAACCTCCTCAAGAGTGAACAATATATCGCTGCTGTTGGCCACAAACTTCTTGTCTCCAAAATTGCTTGTGTTTTTCAAAATGAGGAAAAACTATTTTTGCACTTTGATTTGATTAAAAGTTTCTAATACCCACTCTCCAACAGAAAGATGACCAACTGTAGTGATTTATGAGAAACGGAGAGCTAAGAGGTGTGTGCACAAAAGCAGCTAAATTTATTCTCATTGCTTTTGTTCAAGTTTGGAATATTAAGTTTAGTTTTTCAAACAACTGAGCTTTTGACATCTAGGATTTTATTTCTAACTTGTTTTCAGAGGAATGAAGTGTTCATGGTTTTCAAGTTTGATAAATATATGTACAACCTATACTGTTAAATCAACAAACAATCATGCTAAATAACTCTAATCTCTCTATTTTCATGGTTAATACAAGAAAACGGTTTGTAGTCAAGCCAATGCAATATTTATCCACTTATTAGTGGGGTGTTTTTCATCTCCTGAAAAGCAGCAATTTTGGAAATAAGAGGTTTGTGCCTAACAGCATAAATTTTGGATACATGATTTTTGGGACTTCTCTGAATTTGTTGCTAAAATATATACACCCTCATCATCCATGTTTTGGTAGTGTCTTGTTTTTAATTATCAAAAGGTACAGGAAGACCCCTGCACTATGCCAAAAATGCCCAAATGTGTACATTGTGAAAGGGTAAATCAATACTCTGTCGCTCAGTGGGTTAAAATTTGACGAACAATCTTAAAGTGACTGTGCTTTTTTATACCATTGACATGAGCTGTGTAGGGATGCAAAATATTAATATATATATACTGGACATAGAAATCAACCATGTGCAGTATTTCCCAGATTTCAGGCCTTACAATAACAGAAAACATTTTTTTTAATTGGATTTGATTTTTTTATGTAATCACACAGCTCTAATCAAATGGGAGCAGCCAACGTCCTCAACCCTCAGAATGAGGTAATTTATTGATTTCAAGGATCAGAACGATACAGACGGACCTCGTTGCTTTGATAAAAATGCTAACAAAAATGTTGCTAAATTTTGAAGCAGTACGTGGAACAATGCATTCTCTCTATGAGCTAAAAATATCACTGAAGATAATCACGTTAAAGTACTTTTTGACTCCAGTGATCAGGGCTGAGCAAGGTTTTGAAGAATAAGAGAATGTTATTTCAAGCAAATGCAGTAAGAGTCTAAAGACTGAATTATAGATAATAAATGTTAAAACCTCATTTTGAAACTAAAACTCAATCATACTGAACTTTCAGTTTGTCTCTTTCTGTCTATTTCCAAGTCAGCAAAAACACATGAAGCACAGTCTTACATTTTTCTGTCATCACAAAGACATTTACAATAAGACAAAGAAAATGTATTTGCTTCGTTTAGCTGTTTGTAAAATGCTCCACAAACCCATCGTAAGCCAGGCTTTTATAACCTCTTATTTGTGACAATTAATCCAAGAAAAGGTGATTGTCATAAGCTTAGACTTCTGTGATGTGGTCATTGCAAAAGATCAGAGTGATAAATTTGCACTATGTTGTGCGGCCCTACCACTGATCATTAATATGAATACAGTTTTGAAATGCATGTTGTTAGAGGGTAAACATAATTCTAAAGACCTAATCAGGACATTATAGCTCCAATGTTGTGAGGAGTTAGCAACTTATTAAAGTTATAAACACTAACAGCCTATGCCATTTTTTATTAAAACGTTAAGAAAAACAAGTTTATGTCATAATGCCAGACTTCACCATCACTCACTGTCTACATTTAAAGATAAAATACAGCATCATTTATATTAGAATCTGTTTTTTCTTTGTTTTTGTGTTTGGATTGTGACAGCGACAGAATGGATCAACTCTACAGTAGAGATTTTAAGGTCTTTACATAAATTGTGTATGTAGAGGTATCAGTATCTGCAAAAAATGAGTATAGAAATGTCTGCAAATCGTAGTCAGGGAAAATTCCAAAGTCATGCAACTCAAATGAGCACTATTTATTTAGTTTTGACACATGTGATGGAGTGAATAGACTTTAAGGAGAACAAAATGATAAATGGAGGGAACACACAAACCAGAGCTGTGGTAACACACAGAGAAAGACAAAATGTTGGATTTTTATGCAATCTCTTCATATGACTCACACAGTTTTTTTGCAGATGTAGAGATACTGACACCCACTCAGACTTTCAGAACGGATTTTCTGCCTCTAACAAATGGCAACGCAAAATTCCCATGAAAGGGTGAATTCAGGTTGGTTGGGACGAAAGCTTGAATTTGACCCTTACACAAATAAAGCTTTATTTTTCAGCCAGTGGAATAGGTTTTTCTGGGCTAGTGTGACAGCAAATGAGTAAATAGAGCATCAAACAGGAGATAGACCCTTTACTGTATAATGTTGAATTGATGACAGTTTTCATCAAACAGTATAAATATATATTATTTTTTGTTATAAGTTGTTTGAATGCCATGCATCCACCTAGAGAGGGTCTGGTTCAATAGGACAACACAGAGCTTAAGATGCTTTCATTAGAAAAAAAATGATCAGATCACGATTTTCAGCCTGTTTTTGTGTGTATCTCCCTAATATATCTGTAAATGTTCATGGATAATCTGCATTTTTGTCTTTTATTTGTCTGCAGAAAATGTACAATGTACAATCCTGTTTGTGCATTTTTAACACGCCCTATCACAGTTCAAATATTTCAATGAAATTTTGATTTTGAGTCCTATTTGAAGTGAAGTAAAAAGAACAAATGTTCACAAAAACCTTTTGCGGTGATTCAAATTGCTGTCCCAGTCAACCAAAGATTACTAAAAATAAGTGTTTTTAGATCTGTCCTTAAGTGTGAGCATCCGTCCTTGGATCATAACCAACTTAGACTGATTAAATGTAAGATTTTTAATGTCTTAAAATGTTATTTTCTTAATCCCCTTTAAGACAAAAGAGTTGATATGAGCTGAAAGGATTTGCCACATATCAGCAGAAACCCAACATGAGACAGAAACTCCAGAGGCGCCCCGGTATATGTGAATTCCCCTTCTTTTACCACAAAGCATTCGGCGACGACAGTGGCTGTGATGAGACCGTGAGGGTGTGTTTGTGTGCGTGCACTCACTGCGCGGCTCTCGTGGGCCGTCCACGGTGACTTTGATGGCTCGGTGGTAGGTGGCCACTTGCGGCGGCCCAGTGAACACAGTGATGGTCAGGGTGAAGCTCTTTCCTGTCGACCAGAAATATGTCCATTAGATTTAGAGAGGACGTTTCGTTTCACGTCTTAAACACCCTATTCTCTAATTATCTGTCAGCTTTATGTCCTCTTGTCTGCAACAAAACCCTCGTTTGTTCAGCTTGGATTGTGCTGCTGTGGCCTTTGAATTAAGAGGAGGAAAAAGACAGAGACCACCTCCTTTTGATGGCCTGACTGCGGTATGATTTAGATTATTTAGAGAATGTGTTCCAGATTGTCCGAAAGAGCTTACAGCGACGGTTTATTGTTGAACAAGGGGGGATTTTTACTCCCATCTGCATCAAAAGTCTTCACAGAGAGAAGAAAGCTGATGCAGCGGCTCCGTGTCCGGCTCTCAGACAAAAGGACCTCTTGTTAAAAAAAACAAGGAAGAGAGTGAGAAAGAAAATAAAGGACAGAAAGTCCTGGAGTACATTAGATGCTTGCAAAATAAAGCAAATAACCTTTTTTCAGATTTTATTCTGTTATCTTTCATTTTATTTCTGGAGACAGTGCTAATTTACAATCATGTAATAAAATTACAAATCGATATGAAATCAAAAGGTCTCAAGAATATACAGATCAAATTAAAGCTTCAAAATTTCTATTCAGATTGTATCTTTCTGCTTCTTTTATCATTAAAAGAAGTGTGGTTTTGGTTTGGCACAAAACCTTTCCGCACCACTTTTTGACCACAACGTCCTACACAGGTCGGTTAAAACCGAGTCTTAAAAAAATATAATCTCTGCAAATAAACAAATTCCTTTGATATATTGTAGAATAAAATCTTATTTTGAGTCGGGCTCTTTGACAAAAACGTGCTTTTTTTTTTTTTTTTTTACTCCATTCCTCGGATTAAGAAAATTACAGTCACATCGCAACCGTTCACCGTGACGCAGGCCAGATGTTTCGGATGACACCCATGGACGTCAGTTGGCAGTGTGTGGGCACTCAGCGTACCCATGCCTAAATGATTCCACATTTTCACGTTTTCTCTTAATAATAAGCAGCAGAGATTTAGGAAAAAAATTAAAGCTGGAGTTAAAGGGTTTCTTATGCGCATCTGCACAGAATATTAGGTGTCCCAGACTCTCAGCTCGTTTCACATTGGCTTAAAAATAATAACATGCTGTCAGCTGTCAGTCGTGTCTCCACTTAGACCAAGAAATATGATACATGATATTATTATAAGCGCGTTTCCAAATGTTGCGAGTCACAGCCAATAAATTCAGTGGATGTGTGCAGGCCGATGCGCGCGAGGTGAAAACAGAGGGGGAGAGAAAAAAAAAGAGAAGAGGATGAAATCAGTTCAGCTTACCTCGACCGCTCCTGCCCACGAAGCGCAGGTCGTTGAAGCGGGCTACCTGGTTCTTCATCACGGCGGAGGCGTTTCTCAGCTCGGCAGAGTAGTTCTCGTCGTTCCCGGCCATCACGGTGACCAGAGTCCCGTCGGGAACATCACCGAGAGCGACGACCTGCGCAGGGAGGGATGGAAACACTGGCGGTCAGACCGGGTCACCGAGCCAAGGATGAGGCGCGCGTAAAAGCGCATCTATGCACAATATTAGGAGCCAAGCCGGGGACGGTTTGACCAGCATGCTGCCTAGAAAAGTCCTCATATTAAGCTAAATAATGTTAATGATAAAAACAAAATCCTCCTCCTCTCAAAGATAATAGAGTTAAATATTTCAAGGTGGATTTTATCTCATAGTGTTACAGCAACTCATTTTGTCTTAAATGGGACTTAATATAACTGAAGATTAATTTGACTCTAGAAAGTGTGGACATCTATAAACCCGTTCAGGTATTCAAATTAATTTTTAAAGCCGGGTTTATGTGGAACTTTTACTGTCAACGGATTATGACAGTGCCATAATACAGCAGAGCTTAAAGTTGACTGAAGCAAAATAATGCGCAAAGCCTTAAAGCCCCATTGTTTTGTAAACGCATTAAATTAATTCCTCAGATTGTTTTTTAAATTTATATATTGGCTGCTAAAATTCGGGACATTATTTATGTTAAAGAAGTGAATGTGGTCCGTCACTTAACTGGTTAATATTCTAATTTACATTACATAAAACACAGCAAGAAGTCTAGGGTGAAAAATATCTCCCACAGAGTTTGGTTTAGGCTTTTGTGGGTAAAATTGGTTTCAACTTTTTACAGTAAAATACTCACTTAAAGAGTAACATTTAAAGTAAAAATACTTTTTAAAAGAGGACTTTTGATGTTAAAGTAAACACCGAAAAGTTTCAACTCTCCATTTGGAAAGTAGCGGCAAAATGCCAGCCCTCCTACCCTATTTATAAATTAATGCAATGTGGAAAAAGCGTCACCGACTGCTCTTGCGCATATCTAAAGCATGTTCTTGTGCAATTCTCATCCAGAAAGCCCTCAGTATGAATCACTCAAACAAAACAGTGCAATAAATGAGTGCATGAATCCATGCGTCTTGCCTTAAAAGCCACAGGAAGCGTCTTGTTGCACCTCCAGTGGGACGGCAGCACGGAGCAGAGGAAGTTGGGGCTGTCGGTGCGCACCAGCTCCCCAGCGTGGTCCGCCAGCACGTCCACCACGTTCCTGTTGTCCGGTCTCGACCTGAGGGGCCCCGGGGTGGCCATGGCCCCGTTGCTGTCTCCAATCTTGCTGCAGGGGAAGGACGTCGAGGGCGGCGTGAACCGTCTGGTGGTGGGCGGCTCTACGGGGATATGCATCACAACAGCTTGGGTCAGTGCCACCTGACTGGATGGTATCAGAGGAGTAGAAAGTTTTTTTAGGGAGAAATCTTCCGCTTTTCGTCTGTTTTTCCTCCTGCTGTGGAGTCCAAACGGGAGCGCAGGATGGAGGCGCGTGCGCTCAAGGTGTGAATGAAGAGAGAGGAGCACTTACAGAGACAAGAAAGTCAGATGACTGTGTGCTAGATCATCTGCACAGGATGTGTCAGCCTGAGGAACATCACACTTTCTTTGTGTTTCACTTGCATAAGCAAAAAGTCTCTCACAGTCCTGAACTTTTTATTCGTACCAGCGCTCTTATCTACACAAAAATATCAGCAGCACAAAGAAAGCCCTCTCTCTTAAATCTTCCTGATGGTTATTTTAACAGCTAAGTGTGTCAGCAGTTATCGGATAATCCGCCGATGCGTGCGTAACAAGTCAAACGACCCAGCTGACACAGAACTTTTTGGTTATTTTGAATAAACAGCAGAACTCTGCAAACTTCACCTCAGATCTAACCCTGACAAAAAAACCCTTAGACCTGTAAAACCCGAATGTCTAAGTCAAACTAAAGCTGAAGCGCATCAGTGTCCTCCTGCGTGAAAAGTTCTCGCAACTTTATCCACAAAGGTGTCTGTGGTGAGAGCGGGTCAGTCCTCTGTCTCCGCTGGAGTCTCCTTTAAAAGTCGGTTATCCTTTTAGCGCAGGGTTACAGGGAGCGAGGGAGCCGTGTGGCTGAACGCAGAGCAGAGTGCCGCGATATTATTTTACCCGAGTCATTTTAGTGTTTAGTGGTTGGGAGTGTGGAGGTGATTTCCACCAATGAATCTACTGGGTTGGGCTTTCACCAGACCAATCAAGTCTGCGGAGCTGCTTCCCCCTCTGCTCTGCTCTGTTGTTACAGCAGCTGAATTATGGATACATGTCTGCGCTTTGCTCTGTGCTTGGGTTTTTACATAGAGCATATAGATATATGTGAACGTGAGGCAGGAGGATAATATGTTCGGGTAAGAAACAATAAAGCTGTATAAATGACTCCATAATAAAGTCAATAAACCTTTAATGTGACACCAATTTACTGTCGATATGTATTATATCAGGAATAACACTGCTCATAAAAAGAGGAAGAGAATTAAAGCCTATGGCCTATAGGGAGAAAATAAAGACAATGTTCCACCCTAAATTTGAGCAAAAATGACTATTTTCAACCCGACTATACTTAAGAGCAACAAACATAAGTAATGTGAATTGTTGCCTGTTTCAAAAGCCCTCTTATTAAAAAGGTGTTCACCTTTATTATGTCATATTAGTTTGTTGTATTTCTTGGTGATCAGAAGGTCCATTTTTGCCATCTGCCAAACTGATGGTTCCCAAAGTGAGGGTTGGGGATCCCCTGGGATTCACAAGGCACTCGCACATGAAATGCCTCCCAGAAAACAAAACTTAGTTGTTACTAGATGTTTTTGTTTGTTTGTTAATGTTTTTTTTTTTTTTTTTTTTTTTTTTGAATTGGAGCATTTTAAAATGTTCTTAAAAAGGTGGTAGATGTTTTGGGACTCACAGTCTGAAAAGTTTAAGAACCCCTGTATCAAACCATGTAATTTTTTATCATTTCTGAAAAGACCTTGCCAGAATTATGCCAGTTCGATTGATTGTGGTCAACTCTGCCCCTGTAGGGAGAGAACCAACATGGAAGTTAAGATTTACATTGCTGCAGATGGGGCCAAGAGCTCTGCCTAATTTGCAAAATTATCGTGAGCACAAACAAAACAAAAAAAAACTTTGGGTGATAATTACTCTACTCGACAAATTTTCAATACTTTATTTTTATGCTTAGCCCCCAGTGTTTTGACACCACTTTACCCCAAACAGAAGGACCTGAGCTGTGTGGTGTGCAGAGAGAGTATGAAAACAGTGACTTGTGAGCACAAAATAAACCACCATAAATTTGTAAATACAGTGTAATCCACAAAAGCAAATGTTTTGGCTTATTTTTTTCAGTAAAATTCAGTTTGCTGCACAGTGCTCTTGACCTCATCTGCAGAAAAGACCAGTGGAGCTTCCAGACTGGTTTCTGCTTTAAACACACAAACAAACAAAAAACTATGGACAATGTGTTTACTGATGAAATTAACATTAAACCCTTTAAAAATAATTATTAATTTAAGAAAGACTAATAGTATGAATTTACAATGTCTATATCATCCATAAATGACTACATTCAAAACAATAGTTTATTTAATCATTTAAATTAACTGATTATCTCATTTAAAATAACTTAAATAATAAAGTCACAATGAGAGAAATACATTAAAACCAGTACTGTAGAGGCTTATTCTTGACCAAAAAATGTCATATATTGGTATAAGTATCAGCTAAAATGATAATAATATATTATTTTATATATAACTCTATCTATCTATGTATCTATGTATCTATCTATCTATGTATCTATCTATCTATCTATCTATCTATCTATCTATCTATCTATCTATCTATCTATCTATCTATCTATCTATCTATCTATCTATGTGTTAAACTAAGCTAGAGACTTGTATATTCTGTTTACAATAATTTGAATAAATCAGTATCATTATCGGTATGAACTAAGTGTGAAAATATTAACATTAATAACAATGAGAACTCATTTGAAGCTGTCAAATAGCACATGCTGACACAAGTTGGGTAAACATAACCTTTAGGTCAGTCATGTGCATGAGTGCAACCATGTCAGAGACCAGCAGGGGCCCATTTATGGTGCCTTTAGGGACTCTCTCATCTCTGTGTGCAGCCCTGATGAGAACCAAAAACCCTGTTGGCATTAAGTTATATAAGAATAACTTTATGTGCCATGTGATGGTATAACAGTGTTTACTATTTGGAGCTTGTTTAGTGCATTTTATTAATTACAAGTCAGGCTGTGTAAAATTTTAATTAATTTAATTACAGGCTCATAAAGTGAGAGATGTGCTCCTTCTGTGTGTTGTTTATTTTAATATAAAGGAGAATTTAGTCTGCAGAGGCCTGTGGTTTTTGCTTTCATTTATCCACGCTGAAGAGCTATTACATCTGGCGGCCTCACAACTTCTTTTCAGGTAAATAATATTTTCATAAAGTGAAATTATGGGTGTAAAACAGATCTCTATCACTTTAATTGACTCAGCCCAATTAATGAGAGCATTAAAGCAGAGAGGCCGAGGCGTTTCGATCCACATCAAACAAGGCGTGTGTGTGTGTTTTTGCGTGTACGTGTGTTTATGTGAGTGTGCCGCAGGCTGAATTCATCACAAACCTGAAATGTCTGAAGATAAATTAATGACGCTCCCTGGGAGTCATGCTGTTTTTTGACACTAGTTGGCGCATTTGGCTTTTCAATGGCCGTCAGAGCAGACAGGCTGAGGCAGACATTTCACATGTGCACAGAAAAAGAAACCTTTATATGTGCTCCCAGAGTCTCAAATCTGAATCAGTGTTGGCTGGAAATAATAATCGAAAAAGGTTTGATTTTAGAAGGTTAATTTGCTGCTTTCAATGGCCGTCGTTTTTTTTTTGTTTTTTTTTTTGTTTGATTTTTTGGAAATACAAATCATTCCCCCCCCTTTCTGTATATAGCCTATACATATATAAACAAATCAAAGATATTCTTCATAATGTTACATTTGATGATTTCAATAATTCGACATTTAAAAGCATAGCAAAACAGGCTTTTTATATTCAAGACTATATCATCTTTAAAAAAATCTAAGGCCTTCAAGTCCAAACGCTTTCTTTCTTTCTCATTAAGCTAAATAACGTAAATCACAATTATGGAGCAAGTACAGCTGCCTCATTTTGAATTTATTTCATATTCAGTAAAAGTTGTTCCAGAAACATGATCAGAACAAGTATTAAGTTACACTAATGCGAGCTGGAAATAAGAAAATCAAATAAATACGGTCTGGCATCGGTTTCTTATCCGTATGATAAATTTGTTGTCCTCCGTTTTGTGAATGCTCTATAATGTCCTTCCGTCCTCGCGCGCCTTCGCGTGTTAGCCTATGTGTGGTGTTTTTTATGTTGTTTACTCGCATGAGAATAAATTAAATGCAGTTAAGTGGTGCGAGGAGTCATCAGAGTGGCTTCAGATTTTCCCTTAATTTCCCACTATCACGCGACAGGAGAGAGAAAGACAGAGAGGCAGACAGAGAGAGAGAGAGAGGGGAGGCGAGCAGGGCCGGTCTTGATTACAAAAATGTCCAAATTATTCTCGGATATTAAAGCTTTTTTAATGTGGGATCAAACTCAACCACAGACCTCACACTGTCAGTTTTATGTCTGCAGGCAGCAGCCTCAATGGGGGAGGCAGGGGTTAATTGTAACATTTTCATACATTTCCACTCTTGTTCTCTTTTAAGATCAGAATTGCAGTTTGAGCAATAATAAATTAAGCTGTCTACATTTTTAACCAGGCTGAAGAGGACTGTTTTTATTGTTGCAATCAGACAAACAGCACTCTGGGGCAATTGTAACAATGCTCAAATGTCATGAAAACAGATACATCATCACAGCTGGGCACAAGCCTCTTATCCCCCTGTTTTTTGATTTTATGTTTTTTTTAACAATGCTTATGGTCACCCTCCATGTTGGTGAGTGGGTTCAACACTCAGCCAAATTTAAGTACAATAATCACTTGTAATCAGGACAAACACATTTATTCACTCAGTGGCAGAGCATTTTTTTTATTTCCTGGAAATTGGCAATTTTGGTCATGAAAGTTTGGTGCCCAAAGTGAGAATATCCAAAATACCCTTTTAAAAATGAACACTCTTCATCATTTTGTATTTTTAAAAAATCATTCAAGTTATCTATAAATCCAGTGACAAGAACAACAGCTTTGAAACCACGCTGAACTGCATGCAAAAGTGTCCTTATACTGTTACGCAAACCTTGGAATAATTGAATTTATTGATCAATTTATTCATTTATTTACATATACATAGTATCTCTTTTAGAGTTTAAACTAGGCAAATATTTGTATGTAATTCATCTCTAGTTTACTAATTATCTAGCCCAAGTAACACTGTTTTAAGAGCTGTTACTCAAAAGCTAACATTACATTACCAGTTAACAGTAGCTTCAATGGGTATAAGTTTGTACATTTTCGGTTTTCTGAGTCGTTCATGTGCTGTTCTTAGACGATTTCATAACACAATTTAGCCCTTAAATGGCAGGTATGTCGAGAAAAGGAATTTTCTCCTATTTTCTAAGGCATATATAGCCTAAAAAACCTTTTTCATTTTTTCTTTTCTAATTGTGACAAATATCACAACTGATAATCTTTTAACTCCATGAAAAAATTATCTTTTCTGGGCTTGATTGTCAGCATTTTCATCCTATTTTAAGTTTACACGTCCTGATTTCCAAACATTTTACACATAATTCAATGGCTTCTTTACTGATGCTTTAACAAGGTGAAGAAAACTGAGAATTGCCTGACAATAGAAGTGGATTAAATATGATGTGAATTAACTTGTTGCATTTCATGTCGACACAGTTTCTGACCGGAAACACATTTTATATATGTTACCATCTTTTAGGATACAAACACCCAGTGCCACATTATATAAACTGTGAAATCTAAACATCATTTTTCAACATGAACTCATAAAGAGGTGGGAGGGGGTTTTGGTCAAGTAAAAAAATCACACGACTTTACATCAAGCTTTAAATATTGATAAGAGGCCTTATTTTTAAAAAAAAATCAATGTGATTTCCCAAAGACACTGACCAGATGCTTAACCAGTAATAGCTTGAAGCATCTTGAGTTGAAAAAATACCCTTTAAAGACAATTTCATTATTCATGTTGAAAATCAATTAATCTGATTTTCACAACTTGTGATTAGGAACTGGATATGTGTATCCTGGAGATGATGCAATATGCTTTATGGATGATTCATTGTTATTTCTATTCTTCTTTACCTACCATGTTTTGACAGTATTTAAGCAAAAACATGTTTGATGAATAGAGACTGGTCTGAATGTTCGCAAACTGCCTATGTAAGACCATCTTTAAGAATCAATGTTGAAAATCAGAGAAAAAAAAGATTTCTGGTGTTCTTGAATTGTGTTATAACCACTGATCAGATTCATCTCTAGTCTTTTTTGAAATATTGTCAGGTACTGTTCTGACTTCTTTTCTTTTATAAAGTAAACGTGACATTTGATGAAGAAAGTCATGAATTCATGAGTCTGACAGTGACTAAAGCAACACCAAAATCTGTGTTATTTTAGGTTATAAACATCGCAAAATACGAATTAATGATGTTTCCAAAAACTTATACATGTCTGCCCATGTAAGTTTGAGTAAAAAGGGAAGCAACTCTAAACTATCTTCTTAATATTGACCAGCAGCATCAAATCCCCACAGGACTAACTGCAAAATAATCACCTCTGATCAGATCGCCTGTCATGTAGCCTCTATTTTGAGTGCAGCCGGACTGGGACGATGACAATGCTGGTGATATTTTAGTCGTGCTCCCCTCTTAGTTCATTATTAATACGTGACCACACTCCCTAGCTCTACCCTGCCCGTGTGCTCTAGGCGCCTGTCACATTAAGACCTCTGCTTTTCAACATGCACTTTCTACAGTTTCAGCCACACAAACATTGAGGGCAGAGCCCGCCATGCCCCTGAACGATTTTTAATGATCCGGGTAGGTTGGACCTGAAATCAAGACAGAAAATGTGGATGATATGTGAAACCCCGGACCTACCTCAAAAAGGCCTCAGTATATATGATTCTTAACATTCAGGGATAAAAAGAAAACGGATCCTTCAGATATAAATCAAAGAATCACATCATTGTTTACTGATGGCTGCTCTAAGACAGGCTGCAATCAGATGCTGCTGTCATCTCTACATATATCAGAGCTGTTTTTTAAGTACATCATAACAAAGTTAAATTCTTAGGATCAGAAGATGGTTGGAGTAAGTAAAGACACAAAGAAGTCACGTTTCTCAACCGTCATGATCTGAGGCTGAATACAGTGGTGCAGCATTTTAGCACAATCATCTCAAGGTCTGTGGGATTTGTAAATTAGCTTTTGAACTGATTCCTAAGACAAAGTCTCTGGTAAACACAAGTTAAAGAGATTCAGCTTTTTTCTCAAGACATGAAATACATCTAGAAATGCCTTATTTGGGAATTCCAAAGCTTTTGTCTGACAGGCAGTAGCTGACAAGTAGCAAAAGACAGGAGAGTCTGTTGGAGATAATAAAGCTACAACATATGAATCCTTTCAACAAGTTAACACATACCTAGATGTCCCTTGAATATATATTTTTTTAAGTTTCTTGCCTAATTACTCACTCAAATGTTAAATGTTTGTCTATAATCCCATCTTCTTTGATCCTGCTCAAAACAGGCTGCCTCTAATCCTCAAGCTCCTTCTGACTGCACCACTCTCAAGAGGTAGTCTTGGTTTTCCAGCATTGTGCTCTAATGTTTATTGTGGATACACAGACATGCTCCTTAAACTGGAGATGGCTGTGAGCTGAACAAAATCTAGCTCAGGGAGTGTCTTCTATCAGAGGAAAAGAGTAAGGCAGCAAAGTTAGAAGAATTTCTCAGACTGTTGAGTCTGTAGGCAGGCCATGGACACATACATTTGTCTATGAACCAATGTAAAGTGCATTTCACATAATATCTGGCCTTCAAATTTCATCATTCTTGTTTATCTTTGAGTTTTTATGGTCCTGGTTGATGCATACACCTAGATACACACACAGAAGGAGCAGCCACTTGTCCACCCTGTAAGAACTGCTGTGTGTGTTTACAGTGAATGTCAGTTACTGCACAGCAATGTGGTAAATATGTGTGCTGCTCTCTACTTTATATGTGCAAATATTCTCTATATATAGACAGTGTGGTCACTTTTTTCTGAGTCTTTTTCACAGACTATACTGAAATGAATCAGCTGCATTAGACTCATTTCACAGCACCAGCTCAGTTTAATTTCCACTACAACAGCCTGAACAGCAGCTAAAAAGTGTATTTAAACATATGATTTGTTAATTATTGATCAAGAATGGATTATGAAACAAGTTTAGTCCTCTTATTTGAAAATCTGCAGGATTGACTGTTATTGACTGACTCTAAAGTTAGGATTTCAGGACCTGTCGACTTGGGTAATAAGTTGTCTCATTACATGTAATGAAATTATAAATGGCATTTAAGATCCTAGGATCCTAGGATACCTCGAGATGGCAAAACATTAAGTTTAGCATGTTTTATTTTTGTCCTGCTTCCTACAATTTGTCCCGTCACACTGCAGACAATGACCAATGAGGTAAGAATGGAGGTATTGATATAGGGTATCAAAATATCAATACTTTTACAAGTGTCTCTCTTTTGTCTATGCCAAGGCAGTGACACTTTGTGTGTCATGTGACAGTGAACACCAATCAAACATCACACAGTGATTAGCTTTACGCACAAGCTAACAGACACATAGACACATAACACAGCGTTGTATGGAACAACAGTAAGAATGACAAAGAAATATATCTATGCAGGGCTGCACTCCAAAAAACACTATAAAGTCTTGTTTTAATAACTTCGAAATAATCATGTTGAGTAAAAAAGTATATAAGTCAATACAACAGGCCTATATGTTTTATCTCTAGACAACATGTTATATTTACATGCTTTAGGTCCATGAAAGATGTCAAAATCATAAACATTATGGATGCTGTGTCAGAGATTATGGTATCGGTATCAAAAATGACTAATAAAAGTATTGGTATCCTATCTAATTCTAAGATAGAATAAGATGAAACTGTGAGATAAAAGTTTGTAAAAATCCATCTTCAAAATGTTTGTTTCTGTCCTCTGTGTTTCCCTTCCATCTACCAATATCATCAGGTTTGTCCTTATGTGCAGTCAGGAGACCATGTTGACTGTGATGGTGTCATGTCACAAAACCAACTTATGACCATCTAATTTGAAAAAGGGACCATCGTAACCAACAAAAAAATAGTATAGCCTGACCTCAGCTTAACATACAGGCAAGTACTTGTGTTGCTTCTGCACATTGTTGACGATAAAAGCCCACATTTGTAACTGCAGTCAAAACAAGGAACTTCATGCTTTAATTTGCACCATGACAAAGACTTGTGGAGAATTGATAGAACATCTTGTTTTTATAAGACTGGCCCATCATGAGTTGCTTTTAATAACACATGCTTGTTGAAAAGAAAGGTTCGTTGTGCTTGAAAACATAAATGCATGATGTCTGTTACATCTCTAATTCTGTTATAAAATACTATTAAAACAAGAGTAAAATGAAACCAGGATATAATATTTAGGTCGTATCACCCAGTCTTCCTTTAACCTGATATCAGCTCGTCACTTTTGCTGACTGTAGCTCCATAAACTATGAGCAAATTAACTCACTGAACAAAACACAGGTACTCTTTCCCCATAGCAATAATCAAAACCCATGGACATTTTTACAAAGCAGACCCTCTAGGTTGGCCAAGACAAAATGGCATAATCCCTGCCCTCTCTGTTCGGCCTGTACATAATGTAAGGTGTGACATTTGAATAATACCATAGATCCTTGAAGTTTGTGCACAGAAGCACTCCCACTTCTGTAAGTATTACCCAGAGGGAATCCCACTTACGCTAGGGTTTCATATGCAGTGAGTCAGATCATAAAGACAAACAGGAGCATGATCCCCATTAGCTAAGAAACCAGTAGGAGCCTTAAGGGTCCGTAAACTTATACCTGACTCTTAATGCCACCCACACAGCCTTCAGTGCCACTTAAAAGTCACTTTGAAGATGGGGATAGTGTCAGAAATATAAAGATCCCTTTTTTGATTTTTTTCCCTGCTGAATATGATCTATTAGCCCGTGTTGACTCCAAGGCTATTTTCAGACCTGCACACATAAGCCTCTGGATGGGTAGCTATTCATTTGGGAAAGAGGGCTATGGGGGCAATTAGAAATAGTTTGAGGTTGAAGGATGACATAAGACAAAGATTTCTATCTTTAGTGGAGCTGCGGTGGTCACACATTTCTGTACATTCACAAATTACAGGGCAAGCTTTGGCCCTCAACCCACCGAATGCATTCCTTCCGAAAAGTGTCTGCTCAAATTTCAGCCGGGGGTTTCTGCTCAGTGGAAATATGAGTGTTGTGAATGGACGACTTCTATGAAATGGAGTTTTATTCCTCTTGGATTAAATTAGCTCTACTTCAGGGCTCGGGCTATTTTTTTGTATGAATGATGAATTCTGCGGTGACTGCGGAACGCTGGGCTTGTTTACTCTTCCCTCCCTTTTTTTCATTTTTTGAGACGTAGCTTGCTATGAAATGGACTTTTTCTGCTTGATATGACAAGAGTGTCTGTGATTAGACTTCCAAGCATGATGTAAGTCACCAAAGCCATTTGTGCCAGTCTCCTCAAAGCCAAATCATATTCTAGAGCTGGAGTGTTTATATACACAAGTATATGGAGAAACTTTTAAACAACAGTGAGTGGGTACAGACTGTTTGGGTTTTGGGCTCTTGCTTCTCTGATGGCTGATTCTCTCTCAAATTTTGATTATACAGTGTGTCAGCACATCACAATTGGTGGTCATTTTTGTCCATTTTGATGTTCAGATGAGAAAATAGGAAACAGATTGAACAGTTTTGATCATATAAATTTGTGTGTTAGTTTTTCTTCACCAGGGTTGTCTGTGTTGTTTTACTGATGCCTGGAATGTGTGTGTATGATCAAGCTTTGCCTCAGCTCATAGGGAATCTAAATAAATCGATCAAAGTTGAATTTCTTTAGTTTTTCATTTGAACCCCTTCCCCTTCTCCAGTGTGACCATGATGTGCTGTGTCATGTGCATGGCTATGTAAAAAATGGTGGCACATAAGTGTACATCATCAAAAATCTGGAATACTCAGGATTCTTTCCATGTAAACTATTTTAAGATCAAATCACCACAGCAGCCACAATTCACATATTTGTCCGACCAGAAATGAACAAACAAACAATTAGAAAACTTACTTGACATTTGAAGTTCTACTGTCGTCTCTCAATCATGATATTCCAACACAAACAATCCTCCTGCATTGACAAGGATCCCCACAATACAAAGCCAGTAAAACATTGGGTCAACACATGATTACATCGATAACAATGCATGGGTTGCTGTTTTATAATTTCAAGATCAAGAATCGGGTCATCAGCAGCTCCATGGACTTCTGTTGCTTACTTTTCATTTGAAATGGAGTGTTATTTTACAACAAAATCAGTCGATGAAGTATTTTTACCTGAAAGTAAATCTCTCTTCTGTTTAATGACTGACTTTTATATATTCAGGGAGAAGAGCTAACAGGGTTCTGCCTTCAGGCAGCCAGAAGTGAAGCCCCACAACACTTCCTGCACTGCACTGCGTCACTGTGCCCAACTTGGCTCATCCGCACACTTGCTTGCACAACTGGATTTAGGAGCCTTTTCATACAAAAGGTGTGCTTCTTAATGCTTATTTTTATTCATCAGTAAACCATCCTTCTGTAGTTTCATGCATGTATTTAAATGTACAGAAAAGTAAGTTTAAAGGACAATACTTCACCTCTTGCTGTGAGTAACCTGCAAAACAATGTAGACACGTCAACAGAGACAGCAAGGAATCGTCACTTCTTCCTTGAGTATGATAATACCCTGAAGGCAAAACCAGAAGCTTAACAGGGAATAAAATCCATTTTATGGAGAGTTTTTGTTTGAAAAGGCTCCGTCATAATACAAAGCCATTTGGCATCAGGGTAACTGAGCAAAATACTGTTCTGTTGTGTGGCATTTATGGCATTAATGTGGTATCAGGTTGCGTTGAATCACTTTGCATTTTATGGCATTGCATTGCTCACGTTGCATTGCATCTTGAACTGCGCTGTGTCCTGTCCTGTCATGTTGAGTCACGAAAGTGGAGTTAAACTGTCCCAGAGTCCTTTGCAAGTGGCTCGAAACTAGAAGGAAACAACTTTTGTCCTTCAACATGTGAAAGTAAGCCATACAATGATAATGTTGGTTTACAGATGATGCAGTTTTTGCTTGAGAAGATACTTCATACCAAAAGTGCAAGTAAGCAGCAGAGATAAGTGGAGCTGGGCATGTCACAGCATAGCCAGAGGAAAAAAATGGAGGTTCAGCCTGATAATGAGGCCCATCCTCCAATTCCTGCCTTTCTTTAGAGTCCAAAAAGACCACCGTTTGTTAGTGTAAACCTGGTCTTCAGGTGTCTTTTGGAGTCTCTAAATGGCTCAGTTTGAAAACATAAATCAAAATAAATCACGTGTAAAGCATTCATGTGCCTCTTGCTGTCTTATATTAATCAGCAGGCCTATGCTTCAAATAACTCAGGGGGAAAAAAAGCATTAATTTGGATGTTTTTGAAGTTTCCTTTACTTAATTTTCGAAGTAAATATATTGAGTTTTACAGTTTGTGATCAAACTTAAAAAGGTTTCCTTTTAAAAGAGATCCTACATGTGCATGTACTTAAAATGAGTCAAAAACAGCTCAAACCTTTTCTGCAAGAATCTGACAGTAATGGTAAGTGTTTAATCTTACCCTTGTTTCATTTTATTTACCCAGTAACTCATAAGAATGTCAGGCCTCAATTCTCGATCCTTGAAGGCGTTTAGAGTATATATTATCCTAAAAATGATGGAGAGGATGGTGACATTTCCAAACCCAGCAGCTAATTACTATGTAAGCGTGATGAGTTGAGATACAGCAGTCACAAGAGGAGACAATGAGCACATTCATCTCATGCATCTTTAATATTCTGCTTACATTTTATAAAAGGTGCAGAGCGGAGCCCAGGGCTTATAAAAGCCCTCTGAATCAATTGAACAGCGTAATGGCTGTTGGGGGACGACTCCAATAACGTTTTATGTCTGTCTGCTGAATGTAAATGGACTTCTTAAAGAGTACATTTATTCCAAACAAAACAAGCATAAAATTTGCCTGACACTTCATTTCATATTTAATACATTACTGGATAAGTTTGTAAGCAATAACACTTTGATTTTATCCAATTCTCCAGGGCAATTTACAATATACAACCATACTTATAGACTGAGTAACACAAGAATTTTGAAGTATCAACCCTTATTTTCATGCACTGTAACTCATCAATATCAGAATGAAATAAAAAAAAACATAATTTGGAGTATAATTTCATTTGACAGATACACAAGGAAAAAAACAATTTGATAATAATTAAACTGGCTGTAGGCTTACAAAGGATGCATGCTATAAGATTTTTGCAGATCACAAATTCTCTTAAAGCTACTTTTAACAAATAAAACAAGTGGGACATAGGTGACTGAGTTTCATAGCGTGAGCCACCATGAATCAGATGGTTAAGTGTTCAAGTCCAGCGTTAATGTGGACTCTGGAAAGAGGCTTGACCCAAAGTTGCTCCCACTGTTGTGTCAGTGGCATTTTAATGGATTTGAAAGCGCACTGATAAAACTGATCGATTTGCTGATTCTCATTATCAACTGACATAGAAACTCAGAACGATAAGTGAGTGAATGGTTATGAAAGGGGAGATAAGACTTGCATTGTAAAAGCGATTTGAGGGATCAAAATTACTTGAAAGGTGCTATGTAAGCTTGAGTTGATGTTTCTATTTCCCAATACTGATTTCTTTCTTTTACTATTTTCTGTAAAGAGCACATAGTCACTTCCACACAATGGTGACCTGTTTCTGTTATTGTGAGAATGTATTTGTTTAACAAACAGAAAAAATGTGAGGAAAAACAACATTTATAATCTAGTACAGGTTTTTACAGGTTTTTAATGGAACATATTTGATGAAAATTGATGACATTGTATTGATGAAAAGCACACTTTATGACAATGTATTTTAAACCATAACCTCAAAAGAGGGAGGAGCCTAAAGTGGGGTGCTGGTTTGGGAGAGTTGGTTGTAACCATGCAGTTACCGTATACTGAGGTTCTCGTCTTCTGAGGTTGACCTGGGTTCAAGTCTGATCTGCGTCCTGTTTACTGTGTGTCTTCTTCTTCCCTCTACCCCCCTTTCTAGGTCTATTCACTACCTTTCTACAATCTATCGAAGACAAAAACACTGCTTAAATATCCAAAAAATAAATTCATACAGGCTAATAGAAATAGGTCCAAAGATGGATCCTTGTGGAACTCCTATCTTACAATATACAAATATGGAAAGTTAAAGTTTCATCATGTTTTTTGGGGAGGTCTAAACAATAATTAATTCAATAACATTTTAACAGTAAAATGGGAAAACAATAATAAAAAAAAACAAGATAATAACATTAACTGAAACAGTCAGATAGCAAAAACCACTGTGAAGCCGTTTCCAACATTGCCAGGCAAATTATTGCAAAAATGTGGAAGAGTGTCCTATCTTGCAGTGCTACCAAATATTTAAAAAAAAATCCTGGATCCACATCTGGATTAGGATAACCAACAACATCTCATTACTTGTCCTTTGTCCCATGACCATCACTCTCTGAAAATGTCGTCCAAATCAATTGAGAACTTACTGAATTATTAGCAAAAAAGTATTAAACGTTCCTATCATGCAATGTTAACTTAACCTCTAAAAGATTTCTGGATTCTGTTTCAAAATACCACCAAAATCCAATCACTTTTTCCTTGTACCATTGAATGAGATACACTAAAATGTCATTAAAATCCATTAATAACTTAATGAGTTAATGAACAAACTAACAAACACCAGCAAAAACGTTACCTCCTGGATGGAGGTGAATTATGATGAGTGCTCCCTCCTTCCCTTCATCATTATGACCCTTAAAACATAAAGACAGATTGAGCCTGATTGGTTAACTGTGATCACATTCAGAGGTTGACTTTGGTCAGCCCCCCTCTCCCTGCACTTTCAGTGGCAGTTCAATGGCACACACCACACCAGAGGCAGGCAGGGGGGAACTCGGCGTAAACCCTGGTGTCACGGTCGCTCCGCCCTCACATCATCTGTCGGGTACACTCACCCACTGATGACAGTCAACAGCCTGTGATGTGGTTCCAGGGCCTGTTTATTCTTTGGAAACCCACTAAAAGAAGCATTGGATGGAAAGCTCACCAAATGGCCCCATGCTATTATAGGAGCACTTTTGGTTGAGTTTTGATCTGGTGGGTTTGTAAATAGGGCCCTGCCTTAGTGTGGGGCACCACTTTTGGGTTATATTGTTTAGTATGACCTGAAGTAGAGTTTGATTTTCACAGTGATTTGATACATGAAATGAAACGTATCAGAAAAAAAGAAATGACTTATGATGTTTAGAGTTGTGTACCTCATGTGGACTGGATAATGCTGATACTCTAAAGCCTCCAAAATGCACCCTGCTAATCTTCTTTTCATTCCACTAAAGCACAGATTGTATTCTTTTCCACAGTTTTTATTTATCCCAAAAGTCATCATAACTCTGAATCTAAATAAGTCCCGTAAATATGTCAGCTCCACCATTTTTTCAGTTGTGGTTTTAAGTGTGAGCTATAATCATTTCTCATCTTTCTTTGTCTCCATGTCTGTCTGCCTATTTGTGTGTAACGGCACACATACACACAAACGCACTGGCTTCTCCTTTTCTAGCGAGAGCTTCTGATGCAAGGACGGCAATCTGTAATCTGTAGTAATTGCATGTTGCAGAAAAACATTTTTCCGCTGTGGTAATCGCTGCAATATGTGCAGTTGCATTGCCAAAGTGACAGCACCCCCATCCCCTACAGACACAAACATTCACTAAAGAGCATCTCGACTCTCTCTTGCTATGCCAAATGTGTCCAGTGAGCAGTTTGAAGGCTGCCTCTAAAGAAAACTGAGAGGCAAAAATATATGTAAAAGACACCATGATAAACCTTCAGCTCATAGACACATAAACACATGAACAAACACACACAAATGCACAAACCTGTGGTGCTGTCAGGCCGTATTCACCTTCTGCTGATGATTTACGGTCCCTGCCAGTGACAGTTTAACTGCCATGCAGCCTGCCAGAGCCCCACTGCCACACACACGTCAGGACAAGGATCTTTCACAGGAGCCACATAAAGTCACTCTCCCTGCTTCTCTGAAAACAGTTAACTTAAGCAGGCACAGGCAGGTGATGAAACAAAACTCACACCACGGCCCCTAATATAACCTATAAAACAGGGCTTGAAAGTAACTCGGTTGCCAAGTCTAGTGATTTTTCAAAATAAAAAGCCATTCTGTGTTTTTACGTGCCACATTTTAGTAACCCCAATATTACGTTGTAATGGTTCGATTCATTATGGCAGGGAGAAACTGACTTGACCTGTGTGTTGACTTTGGGTCTCTCTGACCCACTTTGTTAACGTTAAATTTAGTTGCCTTTGATGAAATTGCAACCTCCCCTCTAACACACACCCACAAACAAAAATAATAATTTCAGTAAATGAGGCATATTGACCAAAAATTAGGTCAAAATTAGTGTAAGAATGGTGTTTTTGCCTTTGACTGTAATTGCTTTAGTATTTGCGTGTGTGATTAATTAAGCGTGTACTCTCTAAACTAAAAACTTCTGGGTTTAAAAAACAACCCAATCTGGGCTATTTTTAACCCAACTCCGGGGATAAAAAGGAAAGAACTACTTGTTGGGTATTTTAACCCAGACAGCTGGGTTATTTAAACTATCCCAGGTTTTGGTTTGAATCAATAACCCATTTTAAGGGTCTAAATAGCCCCACCTTGAAGTTGTTTTGACTTGTAATCTAGGGTTAAATCAAATGCATAAATGCATCAATTGTATGGAGAGCTTAATTTTTTTTAAAGCTGGAAAAACTTTTCTTACACATTCATGCTCTTTCATACTCCTTTACATGGGACTAATGTTGTCATGGGAGCAACTTCAGATTTCCAGTCTTTCCCAAGGACATATCCCTTTTGAAGCAAAAACAACCCAGGTGCAGAGTCAACCAGGTGTGTTGGGTTGATGGGTTTTTACTCAGTTTATGAGCTGCACAAACATAACCCAAATCCAATATCAATAACCCCTAATGGGTAAAAGATTTCTTAATTCTGCATTTGAGTGAATGATGATGAAATAACCCATCTGTTTTAAGTGTAAAGAGAAGGTTAACCAGATGGGGTCAAATTGGCCAACAAAGACAACAAGTGTGACTATTTCTTTTAAAGTTCTGTTATACAAAAAATTTTAAAGGGTTTCTAAAACAGCTCTCACTGGAAATTGACATATACCATTTTGTGTTCATTTATAATCAAATGTCACACTTTTGATATAACCCGAAAAAGAAATAGCAGAATTTTTGTTGTTACGAAATCATACATCAGGAATAATTATTACAAGTCAGGCCTAAAGCCGTATCATTTAAAAAAAAATTGGGAACCCTGCATTGATGTGTTTAAAAGATGAAACACACAACTTGGTGATCTTTCATGTGTTCATGCTTTGAAACCAGTTACAACAGAGAGGGGTCAAATTGACCAACAAGACATAAAGCAGGCCTTAAAAAAACAAAAAACTTTTGTCAACAACAACAACAACAGCTGAGGATGAGTTTCAAACTGACTTGCTTTGACAGCATAACCAGGCCCTTCTTTAAGCAGCTGAACAGACAGGTGGAGGACAACAGGTACTTGATCAGGTGGATTATAACATTTTTTACACTGAACTAAAGATATGGAAACATTTACTCTGAGGAAGGAACAGCCAGACTGCTTTTCTCTTGTCATAACCCTCAGCTTCAGTGAATAAAATTCTATTTAATTTGTTGCTTTGTGGATCTAATGTGTGAATTGTACATATTGCTGGACTGGCAGATTTACAGTGGCTTAATGTTACATTACATTGCTGTCATTGACATGCTCTGTATCACCAAAGAGATTTTGGTTTGCCATGGCCTTTATTAGTTGTGAGCTTTACTGCTCATTTAATGTAGCAAAATCAGGTCTATAAGACAATATTTAAAAAAAAATGTAAAACTTGTGTGCAAATGTCAAACAATTGCTGAAAATGACACAGACTTTGTTGATCCTTTTGTTGTATCAATTTTGAAAAACATCCAAAAAACGGTGTGCATTGTTCGAGGCTAAGATTTTCCATTATAGGTAAATAACAGTAATAATTCCAGTAACAACCTCTTGTGTGAGTATGTTGGTTGTCAGGGAGGAAGAAAACTCATTTTTTCTTAGAACATTTTGACAGGGGTAACATTTTTTTTTTTTTACGTCTTTGGGTGCCTTAACAGAAAAATGCTTGGGAAACGCTGCTTTATGGTACCCACCGCTGCTGGAATTTACTCACATTTAGTGGGTGAGCAGGTGTTATTGAGCTGTTATAGTGAGCAATGATTATTAATTTGTCAGACGAATCTTCCTTGCAGTTGTAGCCACATAGACTGGAGCAAATGTAGTGCTGGTTTGTGGCAACACCAGTGATGCATATTTATCTAACCATTGTCTACCATTTCACCGCCGGCCACTGCGCTTTTGATGAGCTGTGGCACAGGTTTATGAGGTCACCACCACTGGGAGACTGAGGGAAAACCAGGGTGTGATTTGTAAGGCAACAAGAAACTGCTCTCCTCACCACCTCAGTGAAGAATCCCTCTTTCCCCCTCTCTTTGTCTGTTGTGTTTTTATCAGCAACACTAAATATCACTATCCACATCGTTGAGACCTCATAGCCAAATAGAGTCCTAAAATATATCTGGGATTTTATACATTTCTCACACCACTGTGTAACACTCAGACCTAGTATGAGGTCTAGTATGGCACAGCGCACTGACACCAAGATTGCAACCAGACTGTGTGCAAACCTTTTCCTCTTAGAGCTGCTCTTCCATCCTGTGTCCCTGCAGCTGAACTTCCCCGTGTTTCTAGTGGAGTCTCTCTGTTAGATCAAACAGCCTCTGCTGATGAGGAGGGGAGACGGATAGCAGCGCTGGAAGCCGTTCAGTCTGACAGTCTGAACACGTTTGACTGGCAAAGCAGCCAACTCTTCCATCGCTAGAGAGCCCACACAAATATAGTAGCACCACCAGGGAGGGGAACAAGAGGGTGAAAAACAGGGCGGGGGTAAGTGAGCCCTGTTGGCTCAGAAGATAAGTTGTGAGGCGTCTTGCTCATTCAAAGCAAAGCCCAATGGCTCATTTTTTTTTTTCACAAAATGAAATCGCATGTGAGTCAAATATTAGGAAGTGTGCATGGCTTCCAGCAACCACCGAGCCATTTTAGCAGAGCCTGTAAACCACATTTGCACCAGCAGACAATGCCCCTTTGTGCTTGTTGTGTGGCAGTCCCCTCTCGCTGGCACCCGACAAGAAGACCCTTTTAAAAAACTATAGAGATTAGAGTGATGACTTCAGGAAAAGTGATGAAGATGAAGTGTCGGTTTTAGATCTCTAGTTAATTAGTGGCAGTCATGTCAGGAGGGGCGAGCAGGACATTCTGCCCTCATTTAGCCCCAATGAAAGAGGGAATCTCTGATGTGGTTTAACATGGAATGCTGTTGTTCATTCCTCTCCGCAACAAAAGCCACATGTTTTTAGTTTTTGAGACAAGGTCCCTGTTCTTTTGAACTCAGAAGGAACATGGAGAGGTATGTGACGTATGAAATGAATCGCATGGATGCAAAGGAGCAAAACACAAGACAAGTCTGCCAGTCTGGCACAGAGCCAAAGTTATTGTTTCGAGAAGTACTGCTTATTGATATTACAATAGGAAGAATTTAAGGGCAACTGTAAACTTATTTTCCTAATTCTACTTGATATAATTATAGTTTTGCACTAAAATTTCAAAGACAGAGGAATACAGAGTTCTTGTTGTTTAAGCATCCTGTGTCTGTTATGCCAGCAACAATGACTGAGCTGCCATGAAAGACACATTTTGTTTATTCTGTCCAGATCATTTTGTCAAGAAAAGACACAGGAGCAGATAACTGCATTAGCTTTATTTGCATTTATTTTCATATTTTTAATCTGTCGGTGTGGCTCTAATAGGGGTTCTTCCTGCCACGCTGTCCTGCCCACACAGCAATAGTGGAAACCCTGAGCAGGAGCAGCACAAATCCCTGTCCCCCTTGCTGCGTACTAGGTAAATATAAGGCATGGAAAGAACCTAATTGGTTGATTCAGTCAGAAAATAACATAACGAAGGAGCTGGGAAGTAGGAGGGTTGCAAAGCAGCCTGGAGTGGGAGTATTGAAGGGTGGGTCGGCAGTAATTTAGCTGTCCATATTCTTTTGAAGGGCTCTGGATCAACTGTTTCACAACAAAATACAATTTTAAGTCTGTGACCTGCCAGGGATATTGCAATGCTCCATTTGTTGCCATGCAATGTAACATTACTTAAAAAAGTGCTGCATGTGCAAACAAGACCTTCCACTTAATATTACCATTCTGTAACTTATATGTATGTTTTTTTCCAGCTCACTCTTGATAGACCATCATATTAGCCCTGTTGTCTGTTCTGTCATTAAAACTTCCTGGTAACTCCATCTTCCAGCCCCCGTAACAGGTAAGACAAACCAGACCTTTCTAAGTTTAGTTAAGACACATTGCCATATCTGACCACCTTCACAGTTTACTTTGTAACGGCCTATACTTGACTTCACTCCTGGTTTATATCCTCCCTGTTGCTCACAAACCTCTTTTATCTAAAACTGCTTTTTAAATATAAGAATTCAGCTAAAAATATATGATTATTTTCTCTTTATGGCACTGTAGGGTTGAATCTGGTATGTTTTTGCTGCCAGTTGGGTTGATTTCCAGATCAGTGTTTGTAGCTCCTTAAAGGCAGTTGAGGCTATGTTTATCTATTAATGTTAAAAATACATTTCATAATTTTTGTGTACCAAAACACTACTTTCAATTTTTTTCTATGAGAAAATATCACTACTGGTAATGGCCAAAATACATTTTGAAATATCAGTACATCTCATATTGGAAAAAATCAGTATCCTGCATTCACAATTTTATTGTAAAAAATTCAGTTTTGAAACTGTAATTGTTGGAATAGAGGTAAAAAAAATATTTTTACTGAGTTCAGGGACTGTTTCTCTCCAGTTGAATCAATGCTCATGATAAAAATTCTGCAAATCACTTTTTGAATAATGTTTACACATTACTTTAGGCTTGTCTCTACTCAGAGGGAGGGAGGTTGTTGGCATCTGCTAGTGTGAGCATCCGTTTACATGTTTTTGGGTCTGTACGGGACACTGATTAAAATAATGATCTTGCTTTTATGCGCATATACATATTTTCATGCAGTACTATACAGTACTGCGTTTTATGCTAATATATGTACTGTTATAAAGGAGCCCTCTGGCGTTCCATTTTTAAATACCGTGCATGTAAAACATAAATGTTGCAAGAGCACAAACTCTCTTATGCCTTCTTGATGCCTCCGTTTAGCACTACTCTCACCCCTCGGTTTAATACTAGCCTCGTGCCCACATCTTTCCAACTTTTGAACTACTGTTGTCACTCTTTGTCCCTTTTGACTCCTTCCTTCATTTTCGAGGGGTCCTTCTAACAGAGGTCATTCCAGGTTCTGTCACACTCATTCAAGTGCAAATTGACTTCAAAGAGCCCCCAAATATTACATTTGCATTTATTTCCCCTCTTCAGAGGGGTTCAGCCTCCCGAGCACCGTCTGACTCACCACAGAATCCAACCAGATTTGAGCAGAAACCCGGCGCTGGTTTCCTTACAAGTGTCCGTGCCACTTTCCTCTGCAGACATGAGACAACTCTTGGAAAGTGCTCAGCTGGCCCTCAGGGCTTTTGATCATAAGGAAACAAGGGTGTGTCTCGTCTGCAAGTCAAGAGGCTCAAGAGATCACTTAAACACATATTATTTTCAACCTGCGTAACTCTAATCTGCTGGATAATCAGTGATTATTGTCAATCACTCCAAATGATTAATAATGTGATCAGAAGAAAATGAATTATCCTCACATGTCAGTGACTTTCTCTCCACTGATGGCAGGATGTCTCTGTGTTGCAGCTCTGTTTCTTGAAGTATTTGGGCTTCGTTCCCAGCTCTAGATTAAGCAAACCTAATTGGAGACTAAAGCTTATTTCAGTGGAGTCTCTATTCAAATCATCGCTCGAGTCAAGGTCCTAGCTTGAATTAAAGTCCGGGAAAACCAACCACTGGGGAAACAAGAGTGTCCGAAGTGACTGAATGTTTCCTCTCATCATCCTCACTGCTAATCAGTAGTGGCATTGCCCATGTACAGTTAGCACCCTGGCGTTTTGGAGCGAGCATTGTGAGGCAGGACTTTTCTTTCTTTGACTCAGAGCCTGAGGCGTCCACTGAGGCTTTGCTGTAACTGCACACTAATCCCCTGATTGCTGTGTTTAGGCCCTGCACGTCGCTGCTCCACGTCAAGGCGGCCGCAGCTAACGACAAGCTAATGACACCCCGATGACAAGGAACGTTTTTAAACCCAATCAGTAGGCAGGAGTCTGGCTGCCTGGTGATTAGGTTAATCAAACTCTCTCCTGACTGAATGACTGTCTCACTGTCTGCCTCTGATGTCACCACGCTGATTAAAGGGAGAAGCTGTGCTCAAGTCTCCGAGACCCTTCCAACACACACGTCCTTCTGCTTGGCTTAGATCAAATCACTGTCGTGCAAAAACATGGAGAGCTACTTGTTTTTGGCAATTTTTATTTCTTATTCATTAGATCATATATCTATATATCTATATCTATTTTATTTTTATTTTAACGGGTGCTGATCACTTCCTGTTACTTTAATAAAACTGTGTTGAATCTGATTTAAAGAGAAGCTTGACTTGATCATTTTGTGACATGCAAATGTTTTACAATCTCTCAGGGACACGAAGGGTTTGTGGACAGTAAATCTTAAAAGGTTTTTGTCTTCTCGCAAAAGATTTGTGGTTCATAACTCAAGGGTCTGACAGTTATTGTGATTGTTCACAGTTTTTGGGTTCTACATTTTCCAAGCAAGGATTTTTTTTAGCTTTATTACAGTGATTCCCAAAAACAGACTCTAAGCTGTCAGGAGAGTGCAACAAAGCTTTATACACACCATGTACCCTTTTTGCACTGCTGTTAATTACATAATTTGATGATTTTCATTTCCTTCCAGTCTGATTCCAACAAAAATAATCATCATCCCAATCCTGGACTAAATTTATCCTTCATGTATCTCTCAGGTTCTAATACACAACGCAGTGTTTGCTGATGATTTAATTCATCATCAGCTTGTTCTATTAAGCTGCATTTCCACTGAGTAGTCTGGTTTTGTTAAGTACAGTGCCGTATGATTTGAAATGGTAACTCTGATCTCACTTTCCACTTCCATCAGGACCATCACATGGGGGTGGGGGTGTAAAGCTGAAGCTGAGGGTCGAGACAGCTACTTCCAACTCTTTCTGTACTTCCTTCTCTTCAGCAACATAAAGAGAGGTGTGTACCAGAGAATTACTTCATGTGACCCTCTTCCCTGTGGTCATTCTCAGTAAAGAATAGTAGAAAAGTGGCTCATTTGGATCAATGAGTGTTTAAACATGGCATGGCATGCTGTTTCTGTTTTAGCTGCTGTTGCATGAGAAGTGACGTTTTTACGACCAATCAACAGACTGCATCACTTTTAGCTCCACTCTGTGGGGGCAGCTCAGTATGCTCATCAAAAGGTTCCCAAAAAAGTGGGATGGCACAAACCTTTCTCTTTAGTTGACTTTGGAAAACCTGCCCACCATTGTGTCAGTAGTGAGATTCCCGGTGATGACATGACAAAAACATAGTGGCTAAAGCTACTCTAATAAGGGGCGAATGTTGAAGCCCACTGGATGTGTCCATTTGAGGGAAGCTCAGTCTAAAAAGACACCCTGTAATTGTATGAATGGGCGTGTTCAGGAACATCCCATTACAGGTGGGGTGGACTCCCAGTGGCTGGTAACTGGCTAAGAGGCTACATTTGAAAATTGCATACAAATTTGATACCCAAACTGAACCAGACTGCTGAGTGCAAATGCAGCTTTAATGAGTTGTGGTCCATGACACCCACCCAGTTGTTACTAAGGCTACGTTTACATGAAAACTCCTGACTTAAAGATGCAAAGATTTGTCCTTTGCGTTTAAGAATTCCTCTGCGTTCAGAAGACGACGCTCGGAGACGAGTTAATCCGCTGTAGTGTGCATGCCGGTTCAGTAGATGGCGTTGTAGGTCTGCAGAGAGGCAGTGCTGCTACAACACATGTACGAAGATGAAAAACTTTTCACAAACAACAATGGCGAACAGACGCACAGAGACGCAGGAGTTTCTTTTCTGGACAACAAATAAGTTCGGACAACAAATCTGTCTAGATGGTTTTGACTGGATAACAAACCGAGCACGGTAAGACGCTCACACGTTACTCGGCGGACGGCCAAAGCTGTTGTTGTTCCTGGTATGCGCGCGCAGCCTTCATCTGAAAGAGTACTGCGCATGATGTGATGCCGGCATTTCACCCTAAAACGCTCCGATGCAGGTTTACACGGGGCTGCATGGAGAGCGTTTTGGAAACTTTCCACCCTGGAGCCCGTTTTCAAAAGTTTTTGTTTTCAACGAGTTTCCATGAAGACGCGAAGCCAAAATGCAACAAAAACTTATCAGATTTGACAGTTTTCGGCACCATGTAAACGACCCCTAAGAAGAATTAAAGGACCCTCATAGGAGGTTGGGATTAAGACATTGCTCTGAAAAAATAAACAGTATTAATTATTGGCATTGGCACAGTTAAGAGGCCTAATGTGGCCATCCTCCTTCCTCAGTGTGGACCCCAACTCAATTTTCAGTATCAAAATGTGCATTTCACTGAAGAAAATGTGACAAAATCAAAATAAAAACATTCAAAATAGCATTATATCCAAGAATTCAAAGCTTTAATTGGCTGTATCCATTTCTAATAACTGTCTTACTTATTGATACATTTTTAAAATAAAAATTAATAACCCTTAAAGTCCAGACTATATCCTTTCAATTTCAACAATTCTGCTATCTGTCACTGAGGATGAAATTTAAGTGGCCCTCGTACTTACCAGAGCTGCCCATCGCTGTTGTAGCGGATATATGTGCATCAGATTTTGAAAGCCCCAACCTCAAACTGCAAAGCTTAACCCCTGAGACCCTGTTTCACCTACCCTGGGGGCCTCAGACCCCAGGTTGGGAGCCAGAGAATCGGAGAACAAGTTTTTATCCAGGTTTTTCTATAAACCTTTCGCCAGCCCAGTGTTGCTTTTTTAAATAGAGGTTTAGTTTTGTAACAGGGAAGCTTGAAGATGCCATGTATCAAAACAACCAATCCCAATTTTGTAGTGAGACAGAATTATATTGACTGCTGCTGAAGCACAGAAACTGCTGATGTTTTTAAGCAGTAGGTTTTAAAGGATCAGGACTATTTAAAGGTGCTATGAGGAGAATCTGTTTCCGGCAACATAAAGACTATGCTACCCATGAGCATGCGTGGCGACTGTCGTAATGTGGCGTTCCAGTAACCTCGGAACTGAGAGTGACATCATCTCCAACTTTTTGGCATTCAAGTTGAAGTAAAAAAAAAAACATGCCGATATACCAGGCTATTGTTAGCTGTTGTTAGTACGCCCTGTGTTGTTGTATGAAGAATGTGATTATCACTATGGCAGCATTTTTTAAATATAAGTCTAACAATACTATGTATACAGCTGATCTAGAGCGACACACCCCAGTCAGAAGTGCAAATAAATTGATTATTACAGGAGCTAAATAACTGTTCACACTGGGGGCATCCATCTTCAATTGTCAACTCGGGGGTGGCGAGGTTTCACCGAGTTCCCAGTAGGAAATTCAGACTTCGGGGGGCGTTCCAGTTGCAGTTTCCTACTCGGAACTCAGAAATTCCTACTTCTGACTACAACTGGAACACACCACAAGCCAAAGCGTGTGTTTGTTGATGCTAATAAAAATGCAGCTCGGACCTTCCTCAGAACTCTGCATTGCTTTACAACTTCTTTTTTCAACAACTTACAGGATGCAAAGCGACGAGGTAATGTATCTCTTTCTAGTTACGTAGCAGTAGTTTTTGATGTGTGACAACAAGCAGTTTTTGGAAAACTTAGTATCGTAGTTTTGTAGCCGGCTATATATCGCTACTTGCATACTTACGTATTTAGATCAGGCATATATCTAAAAGTGAGACTTTTTTGTAATTATTTAGAAACTCCTCACAGTCCCTTTAAAGTGAGGTATGGAAAGTATCACAGTGTAGGAGCAGGAGAGGAGGGCTGGAGGAGTTTGGGTTTATTAACTGATTGTGCAGTGATCATGTTCATGAAATCTGTTTGCACCTCATCCAAATTTTATGATTAGTAAAGAGATCCACACCTGTCCCATGGAACCCCTAAAGAGCTCCTGAGAAATGTCAGCCTCAACAACCAAAGCACGGATATAATTAAAAGAGGACTTACAGGCAAACAATGGCTCATAATGACTGTGAAGCTGCAGTTTGATCTTTTGCTGAAAATGTCAGAGATCAACTCAAACAATCTGGGCAATGTAGAGGGTGTGACCAACAGTGTGTTTAATGTGTTGATGTGTGGTTGAAGGTGGAAGGGCTTGTAAGTTTTTAATTTTCCACGGGGGGGCCAACAGAAGACTTTGGGAACCACATCTTAATAAAATCCAGAATTTTCTCTCTTTTATTTTCGCTGAGGTTTGTCAGTGTTTAAAATCAGTTAAGGTTATTATGATAGACTAAAGCATGAGGAGACCACATGTTAGCTCTGACCAACTATTACAGTGAGGTCAGACAGCATTTAGAGAGGGGGGACGTCACACTTGTCACGCTGACATGTGCTGCTCCTCTCTGACTCAGCAAGGAGTAAAAATCAGACTTCGGACACGTAAACACACAGTTTGTTTCATACAACAGTGGCTATTTTTTATGATTACAAAGATTTATGAACTCCGTGCAGTTCATGTATGTTTTGCTCTTGATGGTCAAGTCCGTGAGAAAAGCATGTGTGACAGACATGGTGACCTTACAGCAGATGGACGACGGAGAAAAATAAAGGGGCCACTTCTGCTGCACAGCTGAGGGGGAATCCCTGGCGTGGTGTTGTCTACAGAAGTGAGCCGCTGTTGAGTAAGAGGCCTTTTTATAAAGGTTACTTTGGGTCAAAACTTGATGCACACAGGGAAACAGATAACTCTAAGCTTTGCAGGAAATTTTGGAGATGTTTTTCATATTATTTTAGAATGGTTATGCAACAAGCAAAATCTGGAGGAAAACTTGGAAATACTGGTAAAATTTTAGGAGGAAATAGACTCCAGCCCCAAACAACTGAACTGTCTTTTACTGTCTTTTAATGTATTTTATCTCTATTTTATTTTGGCTTTACTGTTCGTTTTGCGTTACCTTCTTTTACTCCTTTTTGTTAATTTATTAATACTGTTATGCGCTATTAATTATGATTTCATCTTATTAATGGTTCACCTTTTTACACTCTTTTATAGATAATCTTTAGACCTTTTTAATTGTCTTATCTCTTGCTCATGTTTGTTACTGTATTTTATAATGGCCACTTAATTTTATTATTTTGTAATTTTATCATCATTGTTCATTTCATCTTTTTATATTTTCTGACCTGATTTCTGCTTTCATCCCCTTTTTTATTGCGTTTCCTATTGGAAATTGTACACATTAATGTCCACCCCAGATGACATTTGGTTAGGGTACAACTGAAATATGGAGAAAACCATTTAGACACACATACAGGAAAACTACAATTACTAATAATAAATCCAACAAGTAATTGAGAAAGAATGGTATTGCAGTGTGTTTCCTTTTGATTTATTAATTGTAATGTTTTGAGGAACCATGTTAAAGAATAATATCTTTTTTATGTGGAACAGTTAAGACTGGATCTTGGATTTCTTTCAATAAATTCACTGGACCTTTGACTGCACACTGCAGCTATCTGCCAGTGACTGACAAATGTACTGTCTTACAGCCATAGCTATTAATTGTTGTATACAAGTTAAATTACAATATATAAATAAATAAAACACTGTCCTGCAGAGTCTCGCATCCTATCATCTGTATTTTACCTTCACCATATTAAAGTTTTTTCCTATTGCTTATTGGAAAATAGATAGGCTCAGAATTTTGATAAAACTGCTCATAAGACTGAAAAAATGAGTCATGTTTTTTTCCTGTCTCTGAAAAACTCTTCTCATCTCCCCGTGGTGACAGAATGAGTTTCTTTGGGCCTCAGATCTTTGCTAAACTTTCACACATTACTAAATAAAACCCTCCTGTGCTCCATCTTCCAAACAAAAAAGTCAGTGTCTGCTGATATACATCTGAACATGTGGAATCTCCATAACTTTGAGTTACATGCTGCTGACCAGACTCATGCCCGCCCATTGAAACCCTTTGTGGGTTTAGAGGGCAAAACTGACATTAAAAACAAAAGTGTGCAGTGATCATCATCATGCTTACGCAATGGCGTTGTTTTCCATCTTCTGCCAAAAACAAAAGTACTTTGTCAACAACATGCTGTGGAACTAAACTTAAAGGGACTGTGAGGAGAATCTATTACCGGCGACATTAAGACTCTGTTACCCATGAGCACGCGCGCCGACTGTCGTAATGCGTTCCAGTAACCTCAGAACTGGGAGTGACATCATCTCCGACTTATCTGCGTTCCAGTTGAAGTCTGAAAAAAACATGCCGATCTACCAGGCTATTGTTAGCTGTTGTTAGCATGCCTGCATTGTTGTTCACAAATATCACATGAAGAATGTGATTATCACTATGGCAGTATTTTTGTTATTATAAGTCTAACAATACTATGTATACAGCTGATCTAGAGCGACACACCCCAGTCAGAAGTGTAAATAAATTGACTATTACAGGAGCTAAATAACTGTTCACACTGGGGGCATCCATCTTCTATTGTAAACCTGGGGGTGACGAGGTTTCACCAAGTTCCCAGAAGGAAATTCAGACTTCGGGGGTTGTCCCAGCTGCAGTTTCCTACTCGGAACTTAGAAATTCCTGCTTCTGACTACAACTGGAACGCACCACAAGCCAAAGCGTGTGTTTGTTGATGCTAATAAAAAAGCAGCTCGGACCTTCCTCAGAACTCTGCATTGCATTACAACTCCTTTTTTCAACAACTTACAGGATGCAAAGCGACGAGGTAATGTATCTCTTTCTAGTTAAGTAGCGGTAGTTTTTGATGTGTGACAACAAGCAAGTTTTGAAAAACTTAGTATCGTAATTTTGTAGCCGGCTATATATCGCTACTTACAGCCTGATGCTCTAAGACGTGTCCGAATAATATAAATTTGCTCTAGTTCTAATTGTCTTGTTCCCGAAGTTGAGTATCCAGGCCAGTCCAGCCCTGTCCGACCCGACCAAGAAGCTACGGAATAGCATTTATAGATAACCTATTTAGATGCTATAAAACTTATCTTAAAGTGTGTATTTCTATCAGGCATATATCTAAAAGTGAGACTTTTTTGCAATTACTTAGAAACTCCTCACAGTTCCTTTAATAATGAAAAACCAAATCAAATTAAGTCATGATTTTGATCAGTTACAGATCAAATCTTGACATTTCAGTCCAAATGATCAAATCTCAGTATGAGGGTGAAGTCGTAAAGACGACTGCTCTGTGCAGGTTGAATCTTAGAAATCACCTCTGAATGTTACGCTGATATCTTGAGCTGGCTGAGTTCAATGATCACAGAGTTTATGAGTGACGCCCACTTTTTCCACAACTGTTATCTTCAGTGGAAACATCTGGTTAAAAAAAAAAAAAAATCAAATATTCAAATATATTGTTTTGACACTAGCATTGTGGGAAGTGTAGTTTACCCAAAATTATGAGTAAACCAAGTTTTTCTTAAAATGATGTTAATATCATCTTTACTTGTGTCCATGTTCTCTCCATCCAGTATCATACCAGTCTCTCCCTTTAAGGTATCAGGGGGGCTGTAGCCTATCTCATCTAACCCTGGCTGAAGGGCTGGGTGCACCTTGGACTGATCACCAGCCAATCACAGAGTTGATATTAAGAGACAGAAAATCATTTATACATGCAGCATATTTACATCTAAAAGGCGATTTAGAGTTATCATTTAACACACATGCACAGGGGGAATAAACTTCACATAGAAAGGCTGCATTCATGGGAGTTTATTCAGCAACCTTCTTGCTGTGTGGCAACAGCACTACCTGCCGCACTACTGTACAGCCCGGCTGATAAACCATTATTTCTGTCAGGACCACTTTGTCAAGAAAAGACACTCGAGCTGTTATTTTAATTATGCTTTTTTATTTTAGTAAAGATTTATAATTTTTTGAAATTTCAGGGTAGATGCACCTTCACCAAGGCCTTATTGTTTGTCTTCACTTTACTGAAACAGTGAGATGTCCAAACAATAATTCCTCTTCATCTGCACTCAAACTACAGTCGCAGCTTTCTAATGTAAGACAAATTCACGAACAGCAGTCTCTACCATCATCATTCAATCATGACTCCAGCCGTTCTATGTTTTTTTTAGCTTTGCTCAAATTATGAACATAACTGCAGTATAAATTTAAGTTAATAAAACATAAAATGGTTAGTAATACTTGTGTTTTCTCTACCATCTACGACGCACCATGTAATAAGCTGTGGGGTTTGCCTGTGGTTAAGGGCGTAGCTTTAAAACCAATTAAGAAGGAAAAATTGTGAGAATAGCTTTTCCTTAATTTAGCTCCATGCAGGATGAATGAGATCATGCAGAGTCTAATAACAGTAATACAGATTTAATCCTTTTGACTTAAGGGTTTATTTGAAATATTATCAGCTTGTAATGGGAGCAATAAACCATAAAGGAAAAAGTAATAGAGAAGGCAGAACTTTATACGGTTTGGGCATGACATAAAAAAAATCCATCTTGAGAATTTTTATACAGTGATCATTTCCACCTCATTGTGCAATTACACAAGCATTTTTAAAGTCTGCATATTTTCCTGTCTACATGAAGCTTGTTCCTGTTTCGATCGTTTCAGTTCAAAAAGCTGGTCTAGACATTATGAATTCCTCTTACATCACTTGCATCATATCTGGTCATTCGTCTTTCTCATATGATTACAACCCGCTGTCTGCAATGATCACAAGCTTATATGCATACGTATTCTTTTTTTCCTGTAATTGTAAAAATGACTTTAGAAATTATTAATATTGCTGCAATGGAATTTTTTTTCACTGTTTTAAATGTAAGTTTTGGCTGATTTATGTTTGAAGTGAAGATGTGTGTGATTATCAAAATAAATGCTAAAAAAAATAAGATCCACATTTGACAGATTAAGTGTAAGAATATATTGATACAACAATTTTATCAAAATGCTTTACAATACTATACAGATATTTCGTAAGTGATTAAACTCTAAAGAAAATTGCGACATTTGTTTTGTGTTCTTGTTCAGCCTTTGGCTGTGAGTCTAGACAGCAGACATTCAGTCACTGATCCTCTCTCTCCCTTTTGCATTCATTATTAGTTTTGTTGGTGGGCAGTTTTGCTATGCTGCAGTGATCATGCTTTATATAAGTTAGAGGTGGGGGCAGAATAAAGTGGCTGTTTGTACTGAGATTAGCATAGATGCTCACCATTTCAATATCGGATCCAAACCACAATTCTTCATAAGATGAAAAACAAACTAACCTGACAAGCCAGATGGACAGGTCAATGTATCTGCCACAGAAATATTTCACCAGTCCATATGGGTAGGAGCCCTTTAAATTTGTTTTCAGGGGCAGAGCGTTAAAAAAACAAACCATAAGCTTGTGATTGGACAATCGTTTGGCTCGTCACATTCATCACAGACCAATCCACATCAAGCAGTGTTGCCTCCTGTTATGTAGCATACATAGTGGTTAATGTAGCGGCTAATGATAACAACAGTTAATGAGCGTTAGCTGTTAGCCCCTAACTTAGCTGTTAACAGCTAACAACAGTTAATGACCGTTAGCCACTAATTTAGCCGCCAACAGCTCACAACACTTAATGACCATTACATTATACCACACCGATGATTCATTTAACACTTATATGTGACATGAACCTCGTCAAAGACAATCCCTACAAGTAAACTTCTGAGGAGGGCAGATTTCGCCTAGTTTCATTGAGTAGCTATGAGGACAATAGGCTAATCTGCATGTCTGTTCTCAATTTACAATTCTCAACTTCCGGTCGTCGTCACGTCCGCATTCTGCAGCTCCCGCCTCTCTTCCCTGATTGGGCTGTTAAGAATTCAGCCGAGTGAATTCGTTGGACAACGGAGGCTGGCAAGATGGACCAGCAGGATTTCAGAATCAGGCAGGTCTGTCTGCTCTGCAAGGCTAAAAACAAACATCATCACTACAAACTTCTCTACAGAAAGGATATTTTCATTCCACCCTCAACAAGTGTTGCTGAGTTTGTTCTACAAAGTGGTTATGTTGTGTATTTTGCACCATGGCAATAGTTCCCACCTACTACATTGTCTTATTTGCCCATAATGAATGTAACTGACAGGCTGATTGTCAAATTATCTACTGGATATGACTTTTAAAGGTAAAACCAAATCAAGTTCAGCAGATGCCCCATCATGGAAAAGCCCCATAAGTCAAGTATTACCTGTGAAGTTTCAGAAATGATTAACATTTGCCTTTGGACAAGTTTTCACAGTAATAGACTTAAATTCTAAATACAGCTAAATGCTTTTATTTTGATGACCCAAACCAGAAAGACCTAAGCTCTTTGTTTCAGCTTCATACAACTCAGGGGGAGAGACAACTACACATTATGTTGACGCTACAACACCAAGCAATAACAACAGATAGACTTTAGAAGGCAGGTCATGATTTAATACCTGATCTGCCACAGATTGATGTTTTGGCCACATTTTCCAACCCTTGATAAGATCACCTTAGTGGCAGTAAAACTTTAAAACAAGATCTGCATAATTAAACGTTTCGTAATTGTTTATGTAACTTCTGATTTACCCTCCTATTTTGAATGTTTATTGAAATTAGGTGAAAAAGTGTTTCTTCAGGTAGAAGTAACCATCACAACTTAAATCCATATTATCAGATATGCTGAAAAGAGCCTGACCCCTGTGGTTTGTTTCCCCACCACCAGAAAATTATATTTACTACTACACTTAGCATGACTTTGACCTTAACCAAACGCATCGCCAAGCATGGCAGTTTGAGCCAAAAGTATACAAGGGTGGAGGCGGGTTTGGGATTAGTCGACCGCATAATCAGCTCCCCTCCCTACACACTCTACCTGGAAGCCATCTTACTGGCAACCTCTGAAAGTGTTCCCCGTAAAGTCGTGTTGACAGACGGTGAAAACTGCGAGACAGACCAAAAAGTAAATAAGTACCTCCAAAACGTTTACAGCCCTAATCAAGTCCAGAGCGTTTCTCCTATCCAGTGTGCTTCAGAGTTTTATAAATAGGTCTTATGCCTGGCTAAATTGGAGACAGGATTCCGCTGCTCCGTGGCTGTCATAAGTTTTCTATTATTTGCTTTCACTTTAGAATATTGAAACTTTAATATCTGGTTACAGGTTTCAGCTCACTCAGCCCAGGCTTCGTGTTTTGGCTCAGGGGCCGAATCTCTGCAGGACCCTGAATGGGCTTCAATCGAGCATGTTAATTTAAAAAGAGAAAAAAACCCTCTCCATATGACTTTTTATTAATAAAATCACCAGAGGCCAGCCAGCTGCTCTCTTGAATTTATAGCCTTTTTCTTTCTTGAGCTACTGTATAGCTCCTTTTTTATTTGCCAGTGGTTTTCAGTTTGGAAAGTCTCTTCAGTTTTATCCCTTGTGAATGACTCATTATGATGCATTGAAAGTGTTGTTTTCTCACACTGTGCATGCGTCTCTCAGGCTGTTCCCTCCTCAAAACCTTGAAAAAAAGACAAGACTGCCTCCCAGAGTTTTCAAAAATAACCAAGGTGCAACTTTTGCAAGGACTGGTGTTTTTCTCACACAAGTGCTCACTTCCATTCATGCAGCGCAACACGCCAAACAAATAAAACCATTCCCACTCTAATAAACCAGAGGCTTTTTATTCTACCACAAAAGGAGCTGGCTTCCAGGAGTGTTACACTGAAAAAAACAGGACCCCTGTATAAAACAGCCTGCAGGGAAACAAGGCGGCTCCAAGGAAAATGTGGTGACAGAAACTGTGCCACGGGTATGACACACCGGGCAGCTGCCAGAGGTGAACTACCAGTGCTGGAAGATTGAGATTCAATTACAGTTTTAGCCTCCCACATCAAATGAAATTAAATGAAAATGAAAGAGATCGAGACAATAAGTGATAAAAACTGTAAGAAGACAGAGTAACAGAAAGAAAGAAAATGTATAAGATTAGTTAAATATTAAAAAATAATGACAAACCGGAGATAATAAAACAATAAAATGAGAAAATGACAATGAGCAAAGAGTAAAGCACTGCATAAAATTAAATGGGAATAAAACATAAAATAAATATGTATATAAAAAACATAAATAGCAAACAACAGAAGAAGGAGCTAAGATGCTAAGAGCAATACAGACACACAGAGGCACTTAACAATCACAAGTAGGACAATCTCAGATGTGTTTAATGATGTAGAAAATGTATAAATTTCTGAAGCTTCGTTTAAGTCCAGACCTTCTTTAACATCTCATAGACTTTAAGATGATGTTTTCTTTAGGTGTACTGCCTTTCATTTATTAAACTGTTTGAACTGTCCTGTAGGATTTAAATAATAGTCTAATAATAGTCTCAAAACTTTTCATTATTTTGATTATTCACATGGTCAAAACAAGTGATAAACAAGTCTTTCTTTGTGTAATTCAGATGTCGTTATTGTAGGATCCTTGTTACCTGCTCCTTGAGATCATTTTTATGCTTTACTGAGCAAACCTTTTGCCTGGATGTTAAAATAATAATAATCATTATAGGTATTGACTGATCTCGCAAACAGGTTATCAGCCAAGAAAGCCTGATCCAGACATCCCCAGTCATCATAAAGTATCAATGTTAAACTACAAATGACTACTGTGAGGACTGGAGCGTATCCAGAATGCTGGGATTTCATGGGCATGAGAGTTCAGATTACTGGGGAAAAAAGTCAAATTTGTAAAGTCACATTCAAAGTTAGGCTTGCTGCCATCAGGTAGATAATAAAGAGTACAATCAAAACAAGGACCAAGAGATTAATGAAAAGTTTTAATGCCACAGCAGTCACCACAATCAATACTTCTAAAATCAACATCTATAAGCTTTTGAAGGATCATGGCAATAATGTAAATAACTGTAATTTTACAGTATTTATGTGTCAGGGTTACTTTGAAAACAAAACTTTTTCTATCTTTCATCCATGTTCCTGTAAACAGCAGTACAATACTGTGGAATTATGGTGATATTTTCAACAGTGTTCCAACCAATGATATTATTAAAAGAGTTTCTTTTTCACGTAGGGCTACACAAAGTGCTCTTATTCAAGGCCAAGTCGCTCCTCACAGTTTGTAAAAGCAATCACGTTATGATACGCTTACGAGTAAGTATGCTTGAAGAAACCAAAGAAAGCCCCCATCACAGCTTATTCTATATATCTGACAAGGCCTTTGCTTCTGTTGGATCAATTTTTGGTCAGGTTAAAGATAATGTTCCAAACATTGGAGAGACAGTTGTTGATGCAAAACTGCACAAAGCTCAAAGTCATGGCCTAAATGCACTTGTGTATCCACAGCTTTTTTTTTTTGCAAACCAGGCACTTTGAACAGCAAATACAGGAGCAAATGAGTAGCTTGTGAGGCTGCTGAAATCCATCAAACCTATCTTTTGGAATTTGCTGTAAGCCAATTGGAAATGGGTCATAGGCCACAGTTGACCCCCAGGCCATAGGACACTAACCCTGACACTCCAGACAAACAGTTCCATATATATAAAAATATATAGCTTGAAGGATAGCGTGCAGCTTATATTTCACTAGTCCATTATGGAAATGTTTTCAGGGGGCAGAACCTTTAAAATAATTGCAGCTGGTGAATGGATGATCATTCTGCCAATCACACTCATCACAGACCAATCCATATCAGCCACAGTATGACGTAGCACCTCGACCTTGTTGTTAGCCATTAGCTTAAAGTACCATTTAGTCCCTAGACTATCATCTTATATTACCATATACCACACAGATGTATCATTTACCACTTGAATGTGTAACAAAAGTTTTAAGGGACATTGCTTGGTCCTCTTTTAAACAAGAAATTGAGTCAATTTCTTATAAAACCGCAGATATTGCAGAATCCAAGGAGACCACTTCAGAGGCCGCCATTGTTTCAAACATGCATTCACTTTCGCTGTCATCCTGCCTTCACTTTACACCTCTCTTCCCTGATTGGGCCGCCTAGCTTTTGCCTGTGAGGTCGTATTAAACCTTTAAGATCCAAGACCATAGATTATAGCCAGAAAATTCCATTTTTTTGGAGCTGAAATGTTTGTTTCACTTTCTGCTAAAATCCATAAAAATCAAAATGTCCATAAAATTCAACATATAGATTTTTCGTATCTCATTTGATACATTAGGTATTTCTGGCAACTGATAATCCATTTGCGGACATTTTTATCATTTATCTGATTGTATTCAGATGTTTTTTTGTAATTTGTTCTTCATATTGAGTAGATAGATGTATTATAAAAGCATGTATCAAATATGATATGATTGGCTTTATAGGGTTAATTGGAGTTTGACGATATGGATGTGCTTAATTCCAGACAATGAATCGGGCAGGTCCTTCTGCACTGCAAGGTTAACAGAACACCCCTGCTGTAGCCTTTCCTCTGAAGAATCTGTTTTGTCTTATTTATGACATCCAGAAATCAAACAATTTATAGGACTGTCTAAAATTATTTGCAAATGTAGCACTGGCTGCCTCTCAAGGCAATATCATTTATGATTAATTAACTAGTAACCAGGCTTAATAATCATGGTTCAAACATCAGTCAAAATAATCGTGTTTATACTTGTATACATATTAATACTTAAATCATAATCAGCAATGTAAATTTGTCAACTTTGGAACTCTTCAAATGCATTTCTGCCGCGCAAAGTGCCGATCTTTTAATGGAGCTATCTAGAGCCTCTCAGATGTGCAGCTCTCAGATTAAATAGCAGTGCTGGCGCGAAGGTTAGCAGGTGTTTGTAGCCTCATTGTGGTTATTATCTGTACACTGCAGCAGCTCTGTGAGTCTGCATCAGATTAACGCCTCACTGACATCAAGCTCTCTGAATCTTCCTTCTCTCTGCTGAAACAAAGCACTTCACATTGCTTTTTATTAAAACTTTATACAGAGATGGACGCCGTGAGAACGACAGCTGTCAGTCAGTGCATGTGTCATATGTTAAGTGTGTGTGTGTGTGGGTGTGTGTGTGTGCATGTGTGCGTCTCCCTGAGCTTGAGCAGAGGACTGAGGTTTCTGAGGTGAGGCGTCCTCTCGTTTCTCACGCGAAGTGCATCTGATGTTGCACATCACATGATAACATGTGTTCTCTATCTGTGCTGTGTGATAGCCTGAGACGTATAAGAAGAGTTTATATTACACCAAGGCTACAGGACAGAAGCTTGTGTTGTGATTATAATCATGATTTGTACTGTTGGCTTTTTTTTTTTAGCATAAATTGGAATAAATGGATTTATAAAAGCCTAAAAATGAGTAAAACATTTAGAAATGACTGAAGTAAGGCAGCTAAATTATTGTGAAAATCATGATCATGATGAATTGTCAGGTTCTTTTTAATCGTAAATGCACTGAACAGGAAGTTTAACTAAAATAAAATAAGAAACATTCAAACATATTTTAGGAAACAGGAACTGAAAGGGCAAGTTCTAAATAGATATATTTCTTTCAATGACTAGGGCTGCTTAATTACAGCAAAAACATAATTGTGATGTACTTTTGGGGTCTTTTTAAACATAAATGCAGTAAACAGGCAGGACAACTAAAGGAAAACAACAGCATATTTTAAATGTATTTTAGCAAACCAGAATGTAAAAGGTGTACTCTACACATGTGTTTCTTGATTCATATTGAGGTCCCAATAATTTAAGAAGCTTACTCACTGGTGTTAAAGCACATGCTTCCCATGCTTTTATTTAACTTTTTTTATTTACAATATAATGAGTATTTTAAATCAACCAATTGAAAATTAACAGATGTATTAGACCATCTGTCATTAAAGTAAAAACGAGTTTAAACTGAATATGTTGTTGTCAGTGGACACATTTTTAACAAGAATGAGGAATTTCAAACTAAACTGAAAGATTTTAACCCATATTAGGGCCACCTCCTCTTAATCAAGAAGTAATAATTTGCTTTACTGTAGTTACTGTATTTTCTGTTTTTAAAAAAAAAGAATAAATAAATAAATTTGAAAATTGATGAATAACAATAACAATGATATAATATAATTAAAGAAACATTAAACTGATTTGAATAATTATTAGTGTTTTTCCTTTAGGGCAGCTCTGGCATAAACTTTACATTGGGTGGTGGTCTCGTAAATTTGTTAAGCGCTGTACTCATACAACAGGGTATAAATACAATTAATGAGCACATTAAAGTAACTGAACATTTTTAAGTGTCTCTTCATCTTAATAATCTTGTTTCTATGATAATAAGAGGTTGAATTTGTTTTGGGGTTTAAACTAAAATCTGGCTTACCACACCGTTTTGTGACTTCTGAAAGAAGCAGCTAATTTTGTTTTGACAAAATGCATCGCTTAGGTTCTTGCCTGCTTCTGAATCTTTGGTAAAAAAAATGGAATCCAGGCTTTGAGTTTGTGGCTGATTTATTGTTGATGTTATTGTTTAATGTATGTGCTTGTGTGTTTATTGAAGCTGTGCTGCTGCCATGCCTGACCAGACCTCCCTTGGAAAAGAGATCTCTGATTTCAGTGGGGCTAACCCCCTAAGTAAATGTTTAAAAGAAAAAAGAAATTGTTTTCAAGCTATGTGCACCATTTATCGTAATTTTGATAACAGAACTTTCAAAGTGAGGGTTTTATACATCACTCTAGTTTTAGAGTTTTAAAAATTATTACTTGCCTGATTGCTTTGCGGGTGTAATATAAGTTGTTAGCAAACTTCAGCAGTATTTATCTTACATGTGGTTATCTTTATTTGAAATTACTTAAGATGAAACTTTCCAGATGAGGACCAATGGCTTTTGTTCTCTTACACTTTTGTTTCAGTCTTCTGACAGAATGACTATTGGAGGTTCATCAGTGATTTTCAATAACTTTAAATGCACAGCTCTTTTCTTTTCAATCAGGCACCAAAGAGAACACAAGAGTTGCCTTCATAAAACTTCAGCTCTGGATCCAAAATGGGTTTCACCAAAGACTTCTGTATACCTTATGACTGCTGGGACCACAGATCATTTTAAGGAGGCATAAGTATGGAAACAAATCTTGAAACACTGCTTAAGATAGTTTCTCATGTGTCACACTGCAAACGTCTGCTTGACAAACAAGGGAAAGGTGAACAAAATAAACACTTTTGTGATTGTAATACACTGTAGGAAAATACAACTCTTGTTCAATTTAACTTAGTTGTTTTCACACTAGTTCTGAAAATGAGTGAGCGTTTCACAATGAAACTGTAAATAAATGCCGTAAAAGTCATAGTGCTGTAAGGAATAATTCCGAAAGGTAACGGAATGTTTTGTACCCGATAAAACCAAGTTTCAAGTCATTACCGTTAATTGTTTTTTGTGTGTGTGTGTGTGAGCCTTCTTATTTAATCTACTTCTTTTAAATGATACACTTTTTACTCAGATTTGACACATTTTCTCTCACCAATGAATGTCGTCCTATTTTTAGACCAAATGTTAAATGTAGTTAAAAAACACCATAATCTTTAATTGAAGAGTATAAGATAGATTTAGGGTCCTTATTGTTGCAAAATGAAAGTCCTATGGTGAAATTTAGAAATACGTGGTCGTCAAATGAAAGAATAACGTTGGCAGTCACAGCAGATATATGTATTTTGTACTTTACATATGCAAATGATAAAGCTTTATATAAGATATTTTTGTTGGATTTGGTCTCAGAAGGAGAGCAATTCCTCATGTGGGTCCAAAAAGTTTGTGGACCCCTTCATTATAATATAAAATAGCAAACAGCTTGAAGTATAGCGTGCATGGAACCTTATATGGCTGACACTCTGATATGAAAACAGTGAGGAGATAAAGAGATGCAGATCCAGCAGCTATGAAGCACAAAAAAAGAGCAAAGCCCAGAGCCTTGTCAAGAGGAAACTATAAAAGCAGACAGCGTCTGAAGAAGCTGTGAGAACACTTAAACATCAGCCCCTGTCAATGTGGTACCGCTGAGGATATCAGACGATGGCTCTCATGTGAGCCACAGATGTACAAGTGCGCGTTTTATTGACTGTAAGCCATATAAGTGAGTGTGTTTGTGTGTGAGTGTATAGACCCAAAGATTTTAAGATTTACTCTGTAAACAATTAAGACCTGGAAAGATTTCTCCTGGCTGTCTCTGATTAACACGGCAACCCAGCTTTAATTGGGAGATTTTTCTTTCAGCTGCTTTTCGTTGCTGTCACTTTGGTTTGGTAACAAACAGTGAAACATCTAAATCCCCTGACTAAATCCCATTTTCATTACTGATGCTCAACATTATTGGTGCGATATTGATATTTTGTCTTCAAAAGTTAACTATCTGCTTTGGGGGTAAATGGCAGTTTTTGCAGATATTGTTCACCAATTATTCATCCGTATACTCTACACGTGGGCGATGAATCCGTTTTATCAGTTATTAAGAGTTTGGGAAAAAACAAGATGATTTTTTTTTTTTTTTAGGTTTCTGTATGAAAAGTAGGAGATAGTGTGTTAGAGGAGGCCATACTGCATTGTTAGCCTTCTTCAAAAAAAAACAAAAACAAAAAAAACAACACACCTCCCTGAAAATACTAAACACAACATTAACAAGACATCAGTCACACTTTAGAGACACTCGCTGGGAGAGAGTTGTAATGTTATTATATGTAAAGTATAAGTGTAAGTACAGTGCATTTAATTTAACAGAGCTGAGCTACCTGGTTCTTTAATTGGAAGATTTCAAACAAAAATGTCTTTTTAACTATTAAAACATACATTTAAGTTCATATACTTAGTCATTTCTGTATTTTGCTTGTTATTGAATGGGAATGTTAACCATGAAGTGCTGCGGTAAACACTGCACTGTCAAGAATTTTAATGTTTGTATGTTTTGGTAACAACCAAAATCAAAATGATAAATCCTTTACTCACACCTGGTGGTCTCACACACTGACAGAAAGACCTTCTGCTGACATTTAATAATCATGTATATCACTCACCCTGTGCTTCTAGAGATTATGATTAAAGTACTTTACGAGTGTCCCAAGTTGTGCTGGCATTAATGCAGAAGGAGATGCAAATATTTAGATACTTATACATTTATGATCAATATTCAAATGGTTTAGTAACAGAATCCATTACAGTCTGATTCTGACACAGGTCATGTTGTTCATGTTAAACCCTCTTCTCCATAATTTAAAGTTTTCACTTAGACCTGAGAATGAAAACTTAAAAGGTCACATTAAATAGATAAATTCCTTTTAAACATGCTTTCTGTAAAATTGTGTGACCATGACCTTTTCAACAGCTCCCCAACATGAGGAAAGTCCCCCCTTCACCCTCTTTGTAGCTCCACTGTTCAGAAAGTGTGTGACTAATGGTCTGTTTAAAAAAAAAAAAAAATACAATCCATTAAATATTGTGATTTAGTAAAATGCAACCTCCCCAGATGGAAGTCACTTCATGAGTGGGGAAGCTCAGGCATATCTGTGTGGGCATAGTAAACATAAGAGCACAGTGCTGGACCTTAAGAAGAACAATGCAAAGCCATCCTGACACCAGCCATTTCATTTTTACATAAGCTTCAGAACTATTTCACAGTTAATGAATGCAGCCCCACCAGAATAAACCTAACTTTGGATCAACCTACTTGCAGTCTGAGAGGCCAAATTGAGGTAGGGTCTAATACTGTCTGACCAGTAGCAACATCTTACAGACTTGTAGATATGTCATGTCCCCAACTGTGCATAGCTGGAGGTCCACAGTTTAATGAGAATGGACGTTATATAAACAAATTCAACCCCTGCAGCAGCATAGCTGTAGGACTAAATGGTAGTATCTTACATTGAAGTTGTTGAATCAGGAAGTAAATATGTTAAATGCTCTTGTACACTCCAGAAACAGCAGATTTTATTCACATTGGCATCACTTTTAAACATCAGATATCCAAATCTCCAAAGCCACATTTATCTCCTGAAAGGGGGTGTGGCCAGACATAGCACAGTAGGTTTTACACTAAAACAGCTTGTTCTGAGCAGGGCTGGAACTGAGTGGTTTTTAAGCACTTTTTTCATAATTTTTCTGTTTCCCTTCTCCGCCAAAGTTTTTTCAGAGAGATGTTTGACTGAGGCTGTGATATTATCACCATTGAACCCTGCACATAAAGACAAATTATAAGTTAACAGTTACAGAAGGTGAAGTGCCTTCTCTTTCTGTCCCACCACACAATGACACACAAGCTTGATGCATCTACTGTACATGATTCTGCGAGGACTTGATGGACTGAGGAATGGACTTCATTGAAGGAAAGTAAACGCATCAGACTCATTGATCTTCAGGTTTGTGTCTGTGATGCTTTTTTATTGGATAATGGGTTCAAAGGAAACGCACTGAGTTTGCTAAACATACTCAGTTAGCAAAAACAACAGATAAAGTCTTTGTCTTTACTATTACTTTACATCCCATGGCCACTTTATTAAATACACCCCTTCAACTGCTTGTCAATGCCATTATAAGCCAATTACATGGAAGCAACTTAGTGCATTTAGGCACGTAGACATGGTCACGACAACTTGCCAAAGTTCAAACTGAGCATTATGAACTTAGAGCCTTTAAACAATATTTGGTTGTTGGTACCAGATAGGTGTCCTGGGTTTTCTAGAAAGTGCTGATGTGATTTTTTTTTTCCATGCACAACCATCTCAATGATTAACAAATCATTTTTAGTTAAAACATTCCAGTGAAAAATGGAGGGAAATGGCCAGAGTGGTTGGAGATGGTAGAAAGGCAAAATTGACTCGTATAACCACTTTTTACAACCAATCTATGCAGAGGACTATTTCTGAAACACAACACATCTTGAAGTAGAAAGGGCCTTGTCTATCCTGGATGGGACTCCTGTCTCCTGTTGTCTGGTTTGATGAATCTAATTTCTGCTGCAACAGTCAGGTGGTGTGGTCAGAATCTGACATAAACAACATGAGATCATGGATTTGATGGAATAATTCAGGCTGCTGGTGGTACTTTGGGGGGATATTTTATTGCCGCAATTTGGGCCACCTTGGTAACAGTGCCACAGACTACGTGAATATCATTACTGACCATGTCCATTCATTTATAACTCCAGTGTACCTATCTTTAGATGGCTACTTCTAGTAGTATAACACACCAAGTCGCAAAACTCAGTGAGTTCATTGAGCACTTTTAGGATATGGTGGAACATGAGATTTGCAGATGCAGCTGTGAGATGCAATGATATCAATATGGATCAAAATCTCTGAGGAATGTTTCCCACATCTCAGTGTATTAATTAATCTTGTAGTGCATATTGAATCTGCCTGGTCTGATGTCTAAAATTGGTCAAATCCAATTTGCCAAGCTCCAATCAACAACTGTGAGTGGTCTGAAATGGAATGGCCCAATCAGAGTGCTTTAAAGCAGGAAGACATTGGAAGTAGAAGAAGAAGTGACAACATGTTCGGAGATAGATGCTTCAGCGTCAGTATTATCATATATGGGCTGCTTTTCTTTATTGAATGAAAAACAGAAAAAAAACTTTAAAAAAGAAAACATTTTCGCTCCACTTCGACATGTTTATCCTCTCATATGTTCTCTTCTTTATGCTACAATAGTTGTGCTCGCCTTCTACATTGTCTGATTGGCCTGTAATTAATATTATGATTAATAGAACGATCAGCCAGACACCTGCCAGACATGCTTTCGAAAGGTTCTGTCCAGCCCAAAACACTTTCTATGGGCTGTTTCTCAGAAAGACAAGTGAAATATATTGAACAGTCCAATGGTGTGTCAGGTTATGAATTAATGTCATGGAGACGAAAAGCAGCTCTGAAGGCAAAAACCAGGATTAACAAGATGTGCTGAAAAATGTGGCCAGGATTGTTAGGACATTTTGGCCTACTGGATATTATCAAATGCATCTCAACAGCAACAACCTCTTTGTCAGGACTTCTACAACTCTGGATTTTTTGTTATATTTCCTTTAAGAAAAGAACTGAACGATTTAACTTTGTAACTCAGCTTCACTTTAAGAGCTTAACTGTTTGAAACTAAATGCCATCTGATTGGAAATACCATGGCAACAAATGGCTCCTTCACTGCGCCTTGGGTTCAGCGTCTCCAAGCATAGTGCACTCACCTCACCACATAGACCAAAAGTACCTCCTGGAAGTAAAGTAGAGTGAGAGAGACTAATATGTTTTTTTTTCTTTGCTCTTTTATTGTATTGCAGTGTTCCAGTAAAGGGCCCAGTCACATGGAGCCTGCAAGCTCGTATTCGCACAGTGAGAGCGCTCAGTCTCACTTGATAATGAATGTCTGTGGTAAGAATCCCATTATGGAGCTACTCCATCAAGCCTACAGAAAACACAGGAGCAGTGAGGCAAAGTCATTTAAGGACCGTATCAGTCAATGAAAGGAGAGCTACTGTGTAAGTCAGATCTTTGTTTTTTGAACTTTCCTCCCCTTTTGTATGAGTTATGACAATGTTTTTCTTCTTTAGGTGGTCAAACCTACACAGCTGCACATTCAAAACAACTTCACAGAGAGCTGGATGATGTTGGAAGGAGTGGGAAAAGCGCAGGGGTGGGGGCAAAGGGGAGGATCAGCACTCACCTCTGAGAAGACTGCTGCTGTAGTTGGAGAAGGAGTCAAAGATGCTGTTGGATGCCATGGCAGGGAGATGAGACCACTTGATGCAGTCCGTGTCCTTCAACCTTTGGGAGAGTTGAAGCACAAATATGAGATATGAAAGAAGAGAGAGAAGGAAGGAAAGCGGAGAGGACAAGACTCCTGGAGCTCAGAGCATGTTTGCAACCAAGAATCTAGGGGTTTGTGACCGCCACAGGAATCCCAAGCCACAAGCCTGCACAGAGAGAGCGGCAGCAGCAGAAGAGAGAAGAAGAATTAGAGCGAAGAGGCAGTTGAAAAGAAGAAATACAAACAGAAGCGAAGGCAGCATTCGCGTCTTCAGGTGTGAATGAGGACTCACCAGGGCCGGAGATTAGAGGGGGGCCCGGGTCCTTGGAAGCAGAGCCGGTGTGCGTGGAGGGCTGGGTTTTGTGGTCCTCCGTCACGCAGTGTTGCTGAGGGGACTGAGGTTAGCCAGTTAGCTTGATAGCGTGGTATGCCTCTCTCTTCTCTCCCACAATGGTGGTGGCCTGACTGGAGCGTCAGTGCTAGTAAAAGCTAAAAGCCACAGTCTATCTGCATCCTCCTCGCCATCCTCCACACAGACACACACTCCCCTCAGTGAGTGGTTGAGCACACGTCACATGTCACGTGAGGTCACCGGGCCTCTCCCTCCAACCCTCCTTCCCCCCTCCCCTCCCTACGTCTCCTATCCTCTTTTCTTCTTCTTCTTCTTCCTCTCTGGTTTCTCTGCTCTTTACTTTCCATGCATTTCCTCCTCTGACTCGCTGTATTCACTCTCCAATGGACGTCCAAGTTTTGGAAACATTTGATTTTCTGTTGAGTTCAAACCAGGCAGCGGCCTGTATCGCCGTGGCCCGCTGAGGTCTGCAAAGAGGACTCAAACCACTTCAGTGGAGCTGGAGAGGACTTCAAATGTTTTAAGCCAAAAAAGTATGAAAACAAAGAATACTTGAGGGAGTCAGATGAAGAGAAAGAAAATGTGTGATAACTGTGGCTTCTGTTGCTGAGAGGTGACAGGAAAGTGCAGCCTTCTCTGAGCGTCTGAGCGTGCATGTATGTGCTGTGCTACTTTTATGTTTGTCTGACTCACAGCACATCTGTGTTTGTAAGAACCGGTGGTTTTGGGCCTGCAAAACCTCCACCCTCACTTACCACTTGATAGTATCATAATCTTACTCCCATTAGAAGCAGCACTGCCAGTTGTTTGACTCTGAATCCTTGTGCTCCCATATTCACCAGTCTCAGTATCTTTCGGGTCGTGTTTCTTCCTCCCATTTTCAGTGCTTTATTAACATTGCACCCACTCCTAACTTCTTATAAGTTTGATCTGAACCCCTTAGTTCAACCCTTTAACATTGCTGTTAAACTCTTGTACAGCTAGGCAAGAATGACTATAACTTAGCCACTGAATGCTGTTTTTTTTTTTTACTGTTTGGTGCATTTGCACATATAAGGCCTCATTTCAAAGGCAACACTTTTTTTGTTTTTCACAAACTATCAAAGTAAAGGTTTTGTATTACAAGCCTAAAAAAACAACCACAAAAATAGTTGTGTTGTTTTTCCTTAATGATTCTTTGACACATAGGCCTGCAGATGACTAAAGCAGAGAGGTATTCAGTTGAAAAAAATATTTGATGAAGGATTTTTCATGGGGCAAAGTTCACAAGTGCTTCAAGAAACTACTACAACAGTAGCTATAAAATCAAGAGGAAACAAAAGATAAGAACAGTAAATGTACTGGTGTTCAAGGCTAGAAGTTGTCAAAAGCTGTTAAACAAATGTGTTTTAACCCTATAAAGCCAATTGTATCATATTTGATACATACTTTTATAATACCTCTATCTACTTAATATGATCAACAAATTACAAAAAAACCCCCATCTGAATACAATCAGATAAATGATCAAAAATGTCCTCAAATGGATTATCAGTTGCCAAAAACACCTAATGTATCAAATGAGATACTAAAAATCTACATGTTGAATTTTATGGACATTTTGATATTTGTAGGATCTTAGCAGGAAGTGAAACAAACGTTTTAGCTCCAAAAAATTAGAATTTCCTGGCTATAATCTATGGTCTTGGGCCTTAAAGGGTGAAGCTGCTTTTTATAGAGCAGTTGGACCATACCATAAAATCAAACTGTGCCATATGGAGACTCCAAAGTACACAACAAATATGATCACTTATCTACAAAATCACTCCTAAACAACAGACAGGCATGATTTAGGGCTCCAAAGGAGACAGTCACAGGAAAGGTTAATGGGCTCCATTGTCAGGCTGCAACAAGGCACACACCTCTGTAGCTTACCTGGTGCAGTTTGAGGTATATTTAATGATCTGTTAACCATCATTATTGTTGCACTGATGACATTTTTCATAATTAAAGTTAAAGCTGTTTGAATGTGTTGACTGCCTGTGCTAAGAGTCACACACAAAGTTCTTTGGGAGCAATCACAGGGAAAGTCTACTAAAGTTGACTATATATCATCCTAATATATACTATGCAGAATATCACAGTCCATAGAAAGTGTTTTGGAATGACCCTCTAAAAGCATAATCATTTTTTATGGGCACGTCAAACAATGCAGTTGGTGGATGCTACTGCCACAGTGTAAAGTATAAAACATGACCCATTTCATCGAAGGGAGCAAAAATATCCTTTTTATAGACAAATCCTTTCAGTATTGTTTTTCTTTTAGTTAAAAAAATAACATCTTCACTATTCCTGTTGTCATCTCATGGCTCCCACCTCTTCCAGCTGTAAGAGACACTGTCTGGGCCGTGCCACTGTATTGTTGTTCATTGTAGATTGAAGCATGGATGGATGGATCTGTCTGATTACAGAAACTGAGTCAGGCAGATCCAGCTGCGCTGTAAAGGTAGTGAGGCTTCACCTTTCAAACAGCTTTTCTTCAAAAAGAAGAACCAATATAATGCTTTATGACTTTTACCTTTATTGAGTTGTTCTTTGTTGAATTTAACATCCTTTCCTTCTCGTGATGGAGCAAATTTACAGTATATAACAGACAAAAAGTCTGCAGCATTGGAACTTTGACCTCCTCGTCTTTACTGCCTGAAACAGGTTGTTCTCCTGGCCCCTCTAATACACCCACGAATGTGACATCTCACTGTTCTTTCAGTAGTAGTTTGAACACATTAACTCAAGCAGGCAGGCCTCGTGCAGAGTAGAGGTGATCAAATGGATGCAGAGTCTTTGACAACATGACTGACCAACGACCACAAAACAGACAACCAATTAAGCCCTTATGAGGTAGGAAACCTTAAAGGGGCACGAACTCTTACAGAGCGTCTAAGACAGACTAACAGAACAGCTGGCTTTATCAGTAGTACTATTAAAATTAAAACTAAACCTTTTCCAACATTAGAGATTGAAAATACATCAAATATGAATTTATGAACCAGAGTTAAGGTAAAATATGGGCTCATTAAAGCCAGTCAAACTGTGTATCTGAAATTTAAAAAAACTCATTTAACATGTTTCCTTTGTTTATAATTTTGGTGTGTACTTTCTACAAAGAGCTTTATAAAACCATCCAGGGAGCACCATCTTTTACAGTATACATTATTATCAAGGATATGTATTTGTTTTTTCTTTACCATTCATTAGTTTGAATCTTTAATTTAAACACACTTGGAAAGAACCTTTGAATAAATAAAAATATAAGTTATGCAACTCTGGTCATATTTTATCTGGCATATCTAGATGTTAGTAAACATGTACATGCTAATAACTTGTCTTACATAAATATATTGCAGGCCAAAAGATTTTTGCCTGGTTTCAGCTGTGACTTAGGCAACTGATGTTTGGAAACCACTGTCCCAATTCTCTAAAACATTTCATGCTATTTATCTGAGTGTCTCACTTACAGTGAATGGAAAAAAAACAGGAAGTGAGTCAAACTGTTTTAGATTAGTCATAAATTGCATTAATTGATTAACAGGGATAAATGTGCAGCCATGGAGAAACACTCACACTTTGTCGTACAGTTCACCTGTCAGTCTGTTTGCCTCGGCCTGCATGTGTGCACCACAAAACACAGAACATAAAACAGAAAGCACTGGCATTTGCAAACCTGTGGTATCCATACTTCCTCTCTCCTTTCTCCTGTCGCTGAGTGACACACTGACCATGTCTGGCCGTGGGACAACAGACCCAAACCACCGTCTGGTCACTCATGTGACCCAAAATCTTTCTCTTAAACCCTGTTTGTGTGTTAGCAGCATCCTGCATGTCTCTGATCTGTTCCTGCCGGTTCCGCTTTGTGTGTAGATTTCAGCCCACCTCGTTGTCTGATAATTGTTGGACAAAACTGCTACATGGACCACAACACATGTTTGTGTGTGTACATACAGTACCATGTTCTGGGTGTGTGTGTATGAGGGAGAGAGAGCTTGCCGCTCTTCCTGGTAGCCCGCACTGCCCTGTAAATGAGCAGTTGCCGTTGGGTTAGGCGGCAGCCGGGCCTAAATGACACGGCGCGTCGGCAAGTGTGGCCGAACACTGAGGCCACAGTCGCGGCCCCAGGGCTTTTATCAGTCCGTCCACGCGGCCACTACAGGCCTCTGACTTAACCTCACACACAGCGAGGCTTCCTCTTCTCACACCTCTGCTGCCTCCTAACATGGCCTCGGCCCGGCCTGCCAGCCCAGGGACAGATTACAGCTCTGTGACACACTGCTGGATGCTAGCCTGCCTCTGGCTCTCAGGGCACCGCTGCTACCTGTGTGCCAAGGAAGATGTGTCTGTGGCTGCCTTAAAGACAAGATTCTGAAATTTTAGAAAAGGACTTTAAGCATATTTTGTGTTTCTTTGTACTGGCTACCTCAGGAGTTTCAGATTCTGGTGCCACCTCGCCTCTGTTTGCAATCTGAAGAGACTCTCTTGATTGCAGAGCTGGTTTCTCAGAGCAGAGGAGTTATTCCGGTTTGATATAATTTTACCTTGTGTGCATTTGTGGATGCTTTGTGTGTCTGCTGTAATAACTCATGTTTTGTTTTTCACATTTAAGGGCGCAATATATTATGCTACCTTTTCATGTGGAAAGTGTTTCAGATTACTCTCAATTTTTGTTTCCTTCAGTTGTGGTGAGTGATGTTATATCTAGATCTTGAATCAGAAAAATAAAAAAGCAAACAAACTCAGGACCCATCCCACAACATTGGGCAAGAATGGGAATTGGCTTTATTGTAGTGCAGCCCAAACTTGACATTTGAAGAAAGCGTTGGAGTTGAGGCCTTTTCTCTGTTTTCAGAGCTGGTTTTCTCCCTCTTTGTCTAGGTAAACATCTGCTTCATGTTTTGAAATGTATCTCATGGCTATGCGCTGCCCATGACCATGAGGGGAAAATAGTCTGAAGATCATTGTGGCCATCTTTCACTCACTTCTTTTTTCCCCTGCCCAGACCTTGTTTATCAAGCCCCTGTATTTAAGCTTAATATAACTCCTGTTTTGCTGAGAAAACTGTGGTGGTTTAATCACTGTCAGTGGTCCTACGCCTCTCGGGTGTGGCTCGCGAGGCAAAAAGGACCCAGTGCGGTCGTGCGTCCAGCTGCAAAGGGGCTTATTTTGTGGTCTAAAAATTGCAGGCTTCCCCATATGTTCTCCATAAACGTGGAATGCAGCGTGGGACTTGAGGAGGCTTTTATAATGAAGTGGCCGTCATTGCATCAAACACCATGGTCCTGCCTGCCTCTAGGATAGGCCATGGGAGCCTGTTTTCTGAGCTGCATACACAGGTTCAATTTCCCACCAGCTCACTCGCACCTCATACTGGCCATTTTATTCTAATTATATTTCACTGCTCATTTCACTGACTAATGTCTGTGTCCACTGCAAGCTCAGAAAACTCATCATCAGATAATAGTTTTCTTTGATTTGGAAAGTTTTACATATGTGAGTATTTGAGCGTATGCATACAATACAATATAAACAAGACTTTACAGCTTCATATCATTCCTAGAGCTCAATAACAAGCATCATATCAAAGGTAATCATCTTGCAAGACTGACCATCATTATTTCATCGTATATGACTGCTAAGGTTCATCCATAAAAATCGTAACTGATTTTGAAACTCTGAGAGAGCCCACACATGCAGACAATGTCAGATTTATCTGTTTTGTTTTTGTAGTGTGCAGTATGCCACAAGGAGATAGACAGAGCACACCACACACCAGCCGATTCACTGACCGACACCCACATCAAGAGGCACTTTAATGTAAACAAACATGGCAGACAACGTCAGGAGAAGTTGCTAAGCTAAATGCTTCCTCCTTAGACCACCTGTCAAAAAAACAAGAAAACATAAATATTATGTTAGTCTTTAAAAACCTAAAAATAGAAAATATTAATGTGATTGGATTTACAGTCTGAGCAAGACTTTTAGACTGACTTCACCTTTTTAAACCAAATTTAAGACCACTTACTGGGCTTCTCTGAGAAATCAGAGTTAATTAAGCAGAACATTCAACCACTAAACTATTTTTTTTTTTCAGTAATGCAAGTAAATAAAAATTATTTGACACCAAGAAATAATAATGTGCTTAACTGTTCTTTCTGTTTTTTTGGTGTTAAACAGTTAACAAATTGAAATTCATGGATTAACCATTAAAGAAACAAAAACATGATTTTGGTAATTACCAGTGCTGTTAATTTAGGGCAAACCTTAAATTAGGTCCAATACATTTTTAGAAGACTATATATAGAGTATGTATATGTGTGTGTGTCTTAACAGACATTTTTTTTTTCTTAAGTAACATTACACTGTTAACTCTATAACAAATATATGTGACAATCTTGTGGCTTGTTTTAAGTATTTTTCTCTGATGCATTTTATTTTCTCCTCCCACCACCTTGATAAGCAATTCAAAAGTCAATTTCAGGTGCTGCCTGTAAACGTGCGGTCTTAAACTTGGTCTAATACTTTTGGATTCAATTATTTTAAAATTGAAACCCACTGTCTTTTGGATTTTTGTTTAAATTCTGGGAATTTTCTCTGTGACCTTTGTGAGGCAGGGCTATGTATCAATTGAAGGGTTATTTTTTTATCTCATAAACATCCTTGTATGCTTGTGCAGCCTGGTGCTTCCAGCTGAGTCTTTCCCCAGACGTGCTCTGGTGTTTCAGAAGCACCTTCATTAAGCTCAGGCCCCATTTACACAACAACAAAAACAACCAAAAATGGAGAGATTTGAATGCGTTTGCCCTTCCTGTTTACATGATAAAAATGCTTGGAGTGTCTGAATCTGAAAACTTTTGAAACCAAGGTCTTGAATTTAAATGCTTTGAAAATGCTTTGGTTTCCGTCTCCGTGTGAACAGGAATCCGTGTTTTCAGGGAAATCAATGATGCACGGTGCATGCGCAGGACTCTTTCAGATGATGGTTGCACGTGCACTAAAGAACAACAAGAACATCTTTAGTCGTCTACCGAGCAACATGTGTGCTGCTTCCTGTGTCCTGTGTGTTTGTTATCAAGACAAAAAACTCCTGCGTCTTCGTACATTTACCTGCCATCACTGTTTCTAAAATGTTTGTCTTCACGTGTTGTAACACTGCTGTTTCACTACAAACTTCCATAAACATCTGCTGGCCTGGAATGTACACTACAGCGTATTCAGTCGTTCGATCCGTGTGAATGCAGAGCACATTTGAAAACTGAAAGGAAAAACCTTTCTGTTTCTGGTGACAATGTTGTTGTGTGAACAGGACCTCGGTGTGATCAGGCCCTGAGGCCAAAGGGTGTGCTTCCAACTGTGAGTTATAATTAATACATATTAAATAAATATAATACCTCTTTGGTTAACAGGCTGTTTGCCTCACATCTCCCTGATGACTTCTTGGACAAAACTGTTTTTGTATCATATGTTTTTTTAAAATGGGGCTTTACCTACGTTCAGAGGGTGGAAGTTGAATTTCACCATGCAAAGGATGGTATTTTATGATCCAGCCAGCAATTATCTACAACTGTCTGACATACAGGGAGTCTGAGTAGTGAATATTTAACATATTTGCTGCTATGTGGACTTTACTCCCTGCCTTCAGTCAAAGATGAGAATCAGGCAGATGAATGATAAAACAGTCTGTTGAGTTGCTGTCTAGTTTTGCTTTGTTTTGGTTCACCATCATATTGTGCGTGTGTTTAGTGAATGACTCGTCTTCACCAAAGTGGTAAATTTACACTCTGCTTTGAGGTGCACAGAGGCACCACATCATGGCGGCGAAGCAGCTGGAGGGTAAAGTGCTGCAGCCTCATGTAAAAGCACACATAAACCAAAGACCTCAGTTACCCCAAACGCCCCAGCTCTCAGCATACAGGCAACTCAGCCCAAACCTGACCAGAATAGAGTAGACTATGGTCTTGCCACAAACCCAGCTGATCCCATTGACCTCTCTGAATTATCAGGATTCTTTTAGCTTAAGCAGGTGGAAGGCTGCAGCTGACTCGTGCTTTTCTCACAGTTCTTATACTTTTGATTGTTATAGCTGAATTTATTTTTTCGACAAATTGATAATATCTTTGTAAATAAGGTTTTAGTTTTGCAGAGATGCAGTCAGTTTTCAAGTGTGTTTTATTACCTGTGCACACATGCCGGCATGTGTCTGTGTCTATATGTGTGCACATGCGTATTTCCTGTGGTTCAGACATGGGGTTTGGATGTGACAGACGAGCCTGTGAGCATGCTCGTCTGTGTGGGACAGGATGTTCCTCTACAGCAGATGCACCGCAGTCTACTGAGATAGAGTGTGAGCGTGAGCGTGAGCGTGTGTCTCAGCATGAAACAGTCGCAGGTCCACAGATCATTCTCAGCACTCTAATGAGGTGTCAGCTCGTTTCAGTCCTTTCACGTGAATGTAGCTGTAATAGAACTGAAGCTTGTTTGGCTATTGATTTTGTTGTTTGCTCCATATTTTGTATGATTCACTTAAGTCTGAGCAAAACTACATAAAATGTTTAAGAATTAGTTTTGCTTGTGATTATTTAACTTGATGTTGTTACAGATACAGTGCTTAACAAATGTACAAGACCACTGCCCAATGTTAGATAGAAAGTTATGTAAATTGTAAGCAATGCGTTTAAGTTGACAATCTATCATCAGGCTTTTTAAAGATGCAAACGATGTCCCACAAGGAACCATTCTTGGTCCAATTTCATTAGTTACTTATGTGAATGATTTATGCAGAAATGTCACTGATGTGAAGTTTCACTTTTTAGATGATGTTTTTGATTTTGTATACTACTTAGTCTTCTTTGGCAAGTGCTACAACTAAATTGATAGCAGAATTTAATTTTGTTCAGAGAAATTTCCATTAGCTTAAACTTGTACTTTATGCTAACAAAACTAAAATTGTTTTAAAGTCCAAGCCACAAGCTTATGATGGCATTCAGATTCAAATTACCTTAAGCAATGCAGTGATATAATGGGTTCAAACATGTAAATACTTTGGTTTCCTGCTGTCTGCATCTGCCAGCATATTGATTGTTTGACAAAAAAACTTGGTTCCTTTAACCGGAACAAATGCTGTTTTTCTTTTGTTGCAAGGAAGAGACTTATTCAGGCAACATTCACTTCTGCAGTTGACCATAGTGACATGCTTTAAATGCATGTTATCACACTGAAAATGTTTAACTGTGTCATGCTGCTTTGTCTTTTGTCTCTGGTCTGGGTTTTTGTACACATCATTGGGCCTGATTCACAAAGATTCCAACTAATAAGCCCTAAATTGCATGTACAAACTAAAAAATTGCAAGTGCTATTACTTGTTGAAGGTGATCTACTAAGACTGCCCTCTATAAATTAGGATTTTGTGTGTGCTACCGGCTGTCACCATGGAGATTTTGGGAGAGCAGAGTGGACATAATGAAAAACAAAGCTTGAAGCCATGGAGTTGGAAGCAAAAAAACACACTGGTGAACTTCAGGAGAGGCATCTCAGTATTGCCAGGAGAAATGTGATTTGGCCATCTGTGAAAAGCACACAGCTCAAAACTGGCTGATTGCTGATAGAAGAAATGTATCTACTATTTTTATTTCTTTTTTTTAATGTATTTTTTTGGCCATTTTGTGCCTTTATTGATAGGAGAGAGACAGTGGATAGGCTTGTGAAAGGGGGATAGAGAGTAGGGGAAGACACTCTGCAAACTGGTCACAGGCAGGTTTCGAACCTGGACCGGCAGAAGCATGTACATGGAGTGCCTGGTTGCTAACCACTCCGCCAAACCAGCACCCCTACTATTTTTATTTCTGACCAGAGCTTGCAGTAATGTTTTTTGTCGTTAGTCATTGTGACCGACAAGGTTGTCACTTTTCCTTTTTATCCAGAATTTGTAATTTTCCCCTAATGATTCCAATAAAACATAATCTAAATGACAGCATCCCCATAGATACACAGCTTCATTACTAATAACTCTCATGTGAAGAGCGGTCTTACGGTTAAGCTTGCACAGACTGAACATGTGTCACACTCTCTATGCTATGACGGCTCCAATACCTGTGGTCAGTGAGGGGAGAAATGATGCAGTCAGCTCTGAGTGACAAAAGGAGTGATTCTGGCTATGAAGGGGATCTTTTGTACACAGGTTAAATGACCTCTTCAGTGATGTAATGAGAGTGCAAAAAAGAGAGGGTTTACATTATGTGTGTGTCTGCATGAGTATGATGGCACACTGGATTGTCACTCATTTTCAGTCCGTCATAATGACAGACAGCTTTCAAATATTTGTCATTCACCAAAAAAATTTGGTAAATGACGGAAAGGATTTGGTTAATGCTGTTTATAACAGTCCAAACATATTGATGGCACCTGGAAGATTTTCTCTCAGTTGTCAGCCCTCTGTGCATAACGCTGTACCTGCCTTTCAAATGTGCGAAATTGAAATGTATAACACTGAGCACCACTTTGTGCATTTTGAGAATCTTCATGAATTCATAAGGGCAAACACGTTAAATGGAGTGCACGTGCTATTTTGCTCATTTGACAGACACAATTCTTGGTGCACCCAGTTAGTAGATCAGCTTTGTGTGCAACAATTTTGCATGTGTTTTTATTAGGGCTGTCCCTTTAGTGCATTAATCAGATTAATTAATTACAATGCAATTAATGCATTATAAAAAATGATCGCAGGATTAAACATAGCATATGAACATTTTAATACCGTCCAGTTGAAGGACCCGTACATGGCAGTGGCATGCCACTTCACACATGCGTCGCTAGTCAAACCAAACAAAGCTGAGGTGACAACGGGAACGGCCTATTTGAGACTCCGCTTTATTTTATTTTTGAATTAATTTATCTATATTTGCACTGAATTCTTTAATAATGCACCAGGCCTAATTGGTTTGCTGGATGTTCTCCACCTTTTTCTTTTTTTTGAATTTGATTTATGAAACACACTTAAAGCTGCTATGAGGAGAATTTATCGCCGGCGTAATGCTGCGTTCCTGTAACCTCGGAAATGGGAGTGACATCATCTCCCACTTATCGGCGTTCCAGTTGAAGTCGGAAAAGAACATGCCAATCTACCAGGCTATTGTTAGCTGTTGTTAGCACGCCCTGCATTGTTGTATGAAGAATGTGATTATCACTATGGCAGCATTTTTGTAAATATAAATCTAACAATACTATGTATACAGCTGATCCAGAGCGACACACCCCAGTCAGAAGTGCAAATAAATTGATTATTACAGGAGCTAAATAACTGTTCACACTGGGGGCATCCATCTTCGATTGTCACCTCGGGGTGGCGAGGTTTCACCGAGTTCCCAGGAGGAAATTCAGACTTCGGGGGACGTTTCAGTTTCAGTTTCCCACTCGGAACTCAAAATTCCTACTTTTGACTACAACTTGAACGCACCGGAGACGTGAAGCCAAATGTGTTTGTTTGTTGTGGTAAATGCAGCATGGATCTTTGTTGGAACTCTGCATTGCTTTACAAGTTCTTTTTCAACAACTTACAGGATGCAAAGCAACGAGGTAATGTATCTCTTTCTAGTTACATAGCGGTAGTTTTTGATGTGTGGCGACAAGCAATGCAGGGAAAAGTTATTATCGTAGTTGTAGCCGGCTAAATATCGCTACTTACAGCCCAGCGCTCTCAGACGTGTAATATAAATAATAAAATAATATAAATTTGCTCTAGTTTTAATTGTCTGGTTCCCCAAAGTTGAGTATCCAGGCCAGTCCAGCCCTGTACGACCCGACCAGGAGGCTAAAGAATAGCATTTATAGATAACCTATTTTGATGCTACAAAACTCATCTGAAAGTGTGTATTTCGATCAGGCATATATCTAAAAGTGAGACTTTTTTGTAATTACTTAAGAACTCCTCACAGTCTCTTTAAAGTGTAATTTGAGTTGCCTGATTGAGCTCAGAATTTTTTTTGGACAAGTTGCCCTGACTTTGGTTTTATTCAATCACCAATAAAAATGTAGATTTACAATCTTCTCTTTTTAGTGTGTTCATTTGATCAATCATCCACTACAATTTTGTGATGTCCTAGAATTCAAATTCTTTATGTGGGGACTTTAAGCAGATTTGAGATTAAAATGGGATTAATTAGATTAATTAATTACAAATCCGGTGATTAATTAGATTAATTTTTTTAATCGCCTGACAGCACTGTTTTTTATATATGCAAACCTTTAGTAGATCGGGCCCATTGTGTCTTAAATGAAACAGTTGGCTGGTCCTCTTCATCCAACAGAAGGATGGGACATTGGTACATTTTTTTTCTATAAGGCCGTACTGCATGAATTGCCCTCTTATTTTTCTCTCTTCTTTAGAGAAAATCTGCCAAAGACTGTCATTAGCTTTAGCCTTTGGTCTCTACGGTTCATCATCTATGTTGTTTCTCTGTCTTCAAATAAAGAGATTTTAGTGTTTTTCACTTCATCATCTTGTTTTAACTGCATCACCTTCAACTAGAGCATTATATGAGAATAAAACTCCAAAACAGTCATGGCTTCATCTGTGATGAGCAGAAAACACTCATGTAGGTGGACGACTCTCCAGCTATGACATAATAGACACCAGGAAGTAAAAAAAATTGGTTTAGGAATCATAAACCACTTAAAAATACAAAAGTTGATTTCTTATCAGGGACAAAAATTTATTTATACATTTAGTAAAGGATTCTTCGAAAAGTAGCAATTAAGGAAATAAGAAGTTATTGCTTGACAGAGAAACTATATAATAATTTACCTCAATAATTTCTGCCTATACAGCGCTACATATTTTTTTATATTAAATATTTTTCAGGGGAACTAACATCATCCTTTTATTCAAAGTTTTATCATCTCGAAAGTAAAACTGTTGAGGTCATCCTGTGAATATACATGATCATTGTGTAGTTCTTATCACCATGAGCCATTCAAACAGAGTGTTTGAGGTGTTAAAACAATTTGACCACTTCTTATTTCATTTTTCTTTGCACCAGTCTACCATGAATGAGTCAGTCAACCACCGTCTTTATCTTACATAAAAGGAGAGGCCAAAACGTCCATGGACTGTTGTATTTAGCACCGACTTTAGCTTGTTTACAGAGCACTGTGTCCTCTCATGAGCCTGAACAGAGATGCCTGTGTTTTTGCTATTCATCATCATCATTAAGGCTTATGGTATGTCAAGTGACTACTTCATGTAACTTTGTTCCCATGAGTGAGCATTTGTTGGTGACTAAGATAAATAGAGGGAATAATTATCTGTGATAAAAAAGCTAAATTATATGGCTATTGATGAATCATGCATTTAAAAACATTGCATCACTGTTCAACATGATTTTCATTTGTTCAGTTAACTTTCTGTGTGAATTTCATTTAACTTTCAATTTACAACCAAATATATAATTGTATCTAATATATAGTTTATGTAAATAATCTTTGTACAACTTTAATTAGAGCAAACACAATGCTCAGTTAGCTTTTTTGTTGACAAAAGATGATCACAAAATTATGACAAAACAGAGATTATGGGCAGCTTTTAATCTTTAGAGCATGCCGTCTCATCTTCTTTATGTCCTAAATCATAAGCATATTTATTTTGAATGAAAACTGAGATTAACATCTTTGCATAAATTCAGTTAATGACACATTTGCTGTTGTATTGCCTTAGCAGCCTCTGCAACTGTGTTACAAACTGCAAGTTATTTTGCAAGTCCTCCCCCTCAAAACCAGAGTGGTTAGTGACTGAGGTAGTTTGGCCTTCTTTAGTAACCATTGGTTGCCTTTCTGTGTCTTCTTTAGCTCTCTTGGGTTTTTTTAAGCTAACAGGAGTACAGCTCATGTATGTCTCTACTCTTCAGTTTAACTTAAAGCTGGGGTTGGTAATCTGATTTAGACTTTTTGTAATACTGGTTAAAATGGTCTACATGACCCGATGGCAATCAATTCATAATGTGTTCTTAACCCTCTGAATCCCAAGCCATTTCTGAGCATTTTCTGCTTCTGTCATATTTTTACTCACTGTGGTGTCATTTTTCTCTGTAAAGTGAAGTCCAGCACCTCTATGGATTCAGGACAACCGTGGCTATAAGCTGATATAACTCAATTATGTCTTTATGCAGTGTAACACAATCTAAAGGCTGTAAATCATCAGAAAAAAGAGAAACAAAAATTTAATTTTTCTGATTTTCTGATTTTAAAAAATTCTAAAAATAGGGTGGGAGTATATAAAACACACTTTCAGGTACCCTCAAGCATAAGGAACACAGGAAAAAAGTGGTGTGGTTCTACCTTTACAGAAACTACACATTCTGGGACCTTATAAGTTGATTGGAATTTTAGGTCGTTTTTGCTTCTGTCACATTTTTACTCACTGTGGACTCATTTTTCACTGCAATATCAAGTTCTACACCTCTATGTGCTCAGGAGAACTAGGGCTGAAGCCAGATATAATTCAACAATGTCTCATAGCAATATAACATAACCAGAATGCAAGAAACTATTCAATAAAGAAAAACGGACAGTGAAATTTTCTGAATATTTATTTTCAGAACAATGAAAACTGTGAATAACTATGTACAAGGCGACAGGGCTCCCTTGAAACTGTTTTAAGGGACCCCCCTGAAACTGTTTCGGGGGGTCCTGCTGCCCTGAAACAGTCTCTGGAGACACAGAGCTGACGTATGGAACATGCTGATTGGTGATGAACAGACAGAGGCTGAAATGACACCAGGCAAATGGAAGGCAATATTCAAATAATTCTTTAGAAGTAAATACAGGACGTATATCGATCATTCATGGCTTGTTGAAAGCTGTAAGATGTGTAAAATTATTTGTTTTTTACAGAATAGAGCTAGAGCAAACGGTTTATTTTCTGCAGATTTTTGAAGTGGACGTGTGAATAAATGCGATGTTGACGGCAGTCGCGAAAAATCATCGGTCTTTTCCGCCATTGTTCGGAATGTTGCCGACGTCATGTGTGATACATTCAGGTACCCTCGGAAACTTGAGAATCTGACGAAAACGCCACTTTTTATGGCTTTTTAATAGGACGGTTTGTAAATGCCAGTTGTTTTAAAATAAGTGCGTTTTTGAACCCGCCGGCGGGTTTGGGATCCAGAGGGTTAAAACAGAGTGAAAAATATCCGCTTTTTATAGCAGGAGCAAAACAGGGAAACACCAACTAATAAACATGTCATGTCACCAGTTATTAAACCAATTAAATCTCGTTGCCATTCTGCCCGCCTCCTGCGCGTACATTTTGCCAGCGTGCACAGACTCTGATTCAGTGCGTGTGGCCGAGCTGAGAGGAATCAGAGTCCGCGGGAGAATGCTTACCTGTCAAGTTTTGTATTTGAAAATAAGGGAAGCCTGCTGTGAGCCGTCCCACAACCTCAACCAAGGTCCAGTATCCCTCACATTTTAAGACATACAGTATGTACAAGAAATCTAAAATAAACTCTTTGTTTTTCTTGGTTTGTTCTGTTGGCTATAATCTCACGACAGCTGCCACCCAGGCTACTGCAGGTGGACGTTCTCGCAAGGCTTTTTTTTTCTACTTAGGTTTTATGGCGGTTGGCATCCATCATTTTGGAGCATTATTTCCCCACTCAGGCTAGAGACAGAGTTCAGTTTGGAGAGGCAGAGGAATGTTTTTATTTTTATATCATCACACGGGAGATTTAAGGGAGAATACTGATACAGGAGGACGGCGGGAAAGAGGAGAAAATACGGAAAATACGGTAGTTTCATGGTCAAAACGGGAGATTTGACAGTTATGTGGAGAATGTCAGAGGAACTACCTATACCCCGATCAACATCGGGCTGTGAGTACTAACTAACTTTACATGTTTGTTTGCTTTTTTTTTACTTTACTGTGATAATGTTTTTGTGTTTTATTACTGCTGACTGAGACATGACTTGGTGTAATGTAAAACAAAAACGTTGTTCTGAGGGTTTGGAGTTGAATCAGTCTTCTGGATGTATCAGCCGTGCGGCGTGCGCATGCATGTAAGGGGGGGGGGCTAAGCTTATTAGATCTCATCTTTGAAGAATTAAGGCTAAAGGAGTCGAACTCTGTCTGATGGAGGTGTACCTAATAAAGTGGCTGGTGAGTGTTTCTCTGGTCTTAGAGTGCCATGTCAGAGTGGCTGTATTTGTGGTTTGCAGCAGACTCAAAAAGGCAAGCTATTACCTCCAACTCTACAGACAGATCTTCAGATTGGACAGGGCAGGGTGAGGTTTGGGTGATGCTGCTGGTGCAAAACCTGTTCAACTCTGGTGTGCACCCTGAAGCTCCATCCAGCCTGCCAGGCAGTCCTCAGGGCCTGGGATGCATTAGAGGCTGAGGGAGAGGCTGCCCTCAATGGCCTTCATTAGGAGCAGACCCCCCTACACATACACACAAAGGAAACCCTGTATGTCTATGTAACAATAAAAGCCAGCCCTGGATCATACATCAGAGGAGTGTAGCGTCTGCTGAGTCTGACTCTGGACCAGTGAGGAGGGCCCACCAGGCTGAGGGATTCAGCTACGTACACACACGTTGGGACAGTGCCGGCATGCACTGCTCCGGATGACAAAGAGCAATGAGCCCAAATATTAAAGAGCACAGAGGACGAACAGGGAGGTTCAAGAGAGTGTGCTTGTGTGTTTCTAGAGTTGAGACAGCGTTAGAGGCTGTCGAGGGTGCCCTGTGTCACCACCACCTCATAAAGCACCCTAATGGACGCAGTGCCTATTTGTCAAAGAGAGAGACAAATGAAAGAGGGGCAGCGTGTGGGAGGGGGAGAGGAGAAAGTGAGAACGACATTTTGGAGAAAAATGGAGTGTGCAATTATGTTCCCGGCTTTGAAAAGACAGTAAAGAGCTTATGCACATATGCCTACATTTACACTGAAACACAGTCAAAAACACACACACACTGAACGCTGCTGTGGATTTCCTGAGCCCCCTCCCCTGATTCTAGGTCAGTAAAACCCACCAAGGTACTGAAATGTGTGGGCTGCTGCATGAAAGCAGGTCACCCCTGCAGAGACACACTGAAGCTCTCACACTCACACCTAAAAACAAGAGGCATAAACTCTGAAACTTGGCCTGGAGTTTTTTCATCCATTTTACAAATCCATTAAAATCTTACATGCTGAAATTTACATGGTCAAATTATTTCAAAAATACTTGATACCCCATGTTGTATAATACCTGTAAGGAGAAGTGGACAGTTAGCATCATGGAACAATCTGCCATCCATCTTTAGAAACCGTGAAACATACCACTCATTTAAAACCAACTTAAAATCCTGGCTGAAGGACAATCAAGCACGTGACCATACTCTGTGACTGGATTATGCTTTTTTATGTTATATGCACAGGAGTCCTGCTGTAAACACTTTATATGTTATATCATAGACAACCCTGCCCACTGAGATAGCTGAGGTTTGCTTAAATAAGGAAATGGAGCTGACTTAAATAAGTTTGGTGCAGGTCTTGGCATGAATATTTACACCAGAATTACTGGCCTTAAAGATAAATACCAAGTCCAAGAACTGTCCAAAGAAAGAATGCAAGAAAAAGTTATGCCAAAAATGGAAGTTAATATTTTTTAAGGTTAGAATACATATAAAATGTTTGAGTTGTATTCAAAACAAATGGCCACTATTGAAATATATTATTAAAAGTTATCACTGTTTAAATTTAAGGTGGACCATGCATTTGCAACCCCCATCGGCCCCTCCATTATACTGGTTCCCAGAAAACCTCATTCCCTCATCCTCTATTATGGCCAGTCTTGATCACCTTAGGTCTGGTTGTTATGTGTTTTATGATCCTCTGTTTTAGTCAAGGTATTACTTTCTGTTGTCTTGCTAAAAGGGTTTGGCTGTGTTAGCACCAAACACTAAAAAAGATATTTGCGTCCCATTACTAAATTTCACACATGAAGGATAATATAAGAAAAGATAAGATAATCCTTTACTGATCCCCAAAAGGGAAATTCAGGGGCTGCAGCAGCATGCATTAAGGTCAGTAGAATAACATATAATATACAAGATACAGAACAATAACTGTACAAATAGAAAACAAACAAAATAGAATGAGTGGAATAATTTACATTTACCAAATAAAAATGTATAATTAAAAGTGTCATACAGAACAAGTGAGCCATTCTGTACAGTATATTGACTGTAAAGTGACACTGTGACAGGTAACAGCAGTTATGTTGACAACACTATTTTGTACTCCAGTTTATATTGAACATATTTATTTAGACAAATTTTCACCCTCAAGGGGTGCTGGTTTGGCGGAGTGGTTAGCAACCAGGCACCCCATGCACTTGCTTCTGCTGGTCCAGGTTCGAATCCCGCCTGTGACCAGCTTGCAGAGTGTCCTCCCCTACTTTCTCAGCACCTTTCACAAGCCTATCCACTGTCTCTCTCCTATCAATAAAGGCACAAAATGCCCAAAAACATACATTAGAAAAAAAAAAAAAAAAATTTCGCCCTCAAGAGTTGAGCATGTATGTCTGTCACAAGGCAAACTGAAATTGCATTTGGTGTGAACATAGTATTATGTTAGGTTCTCACAGGTGATCTGTTTTGATGCACCTGTGGGTCAGTTATTCTGTCGCTCACCTGCCAGAGGACTACAGCTAAAATTAGAAATTTGCACCAGATCTGATAAAGCTGCTACTGAAACTGAAACTGTTGGTATGGATGCTAATCATTGTAGGAACCATCACTTGTATTTTTTCAGCCTAAAGTCTGAGTAGGCTCACTTTTGAACATTGCAGTGAATTAGCATGACCCACACTGAGGACTGTGAGGAGGGAAGATGACATCCTCCTGTGTGACAGGAGCAAAACTGGAAAAGGTAGACTTGACGGGAGCGAAAAAACAACCTGTGTTTATCTAACTGGATAACACAAACTCAAATGTTAGTCTAGCCAGTGGATGCATTGTAAACATCATCAAAGTTCTGAACATCTGCTCCAAAAAGATCAATCCTGGAAAAGAGCCGTGGTTGGATACGGAGATGAAACTCTGCAGCTTTTATTCTCTGGTGTAATCTTCATTCACATAGTGACGCTGCTTCATATTCACTTATGTTCTCGTTAGTGTTCCTCTCAACTCTTCAATTGAAGCATTTTAACATGTAACACCTATGTTAGGATATGACTTGCTTATCTGCAACGCTGATTTCCACCATGTTTGACATTGCTTGCTACCTGTTGGTGAGCCCCCGCCTCCTTCCGTCAATTCTCTGTCAGCCATGTCAGTGAATTACCGGGCAGGCTGTCAGGGTATTATCCTGATAGTATCAGGGTTGTATGTGTGAAAAGGGCTTCTTATTAGAGACGTAAAATTGGTATGATCCATCTGCACTGCAAGGTCAGGCTAAACTGGCACATCATACTACAACTATCCCATCACTAGCCAAGGTTTAAGGCTACCCTTTTTAGACATGAAATGGCTTGTTCATAGTTGACCTGTGGATGATTTTAAACTCTGTTTTGTCTCTGTGGTATTACAGCTTTTTGTGCATAAACCTGACACTGTTATGACAAAAACATTCTGAAAGCCCAGCCTGCCCTAAAAAAGTGATGTCTGTAATTTATTTTCTTCTTAAGAGGGTTCAGGTTTTACATTCATTGTTGCAAGAAAATCCAGGTGGACCAAAAGATGGCAGAAAATGACTTGGAGTTACAAAGATAAAGTACATGTTAGTTTGAGGTCAGCATTTTGAAGACTAGATATTTGCACCAATGATTCACACGCTCATTGCTGTAAATAGGTCTGGTGGTTTTTGTTTTTTTTGAAACACAAAAACACACAAAGTCACAAAAATGCACGAAGTTACACATAAAATGTTCAACTCACACTGTGATCCATGCACTGCTCCACCCAAAAACATTACATGTCAGTGCTTTGAAAGAAGCAGGTGCTTATTGCAGTTTCTTCCTTGGAAGACTTAAGAAAGCCAAATTGTGCATCCTCTAGTGCTTGTTTGCATAGAGTCCTGTGTGTATGTGTGTGTGTGTCTGTCTGTCTGTCTGGGAGCGGGTGTACAGCCAGGTGCTTACTGACATACTGGGGCTTTGTGGTTGTGGTTGGTGGCTTGCTTGCTTTGCAGACAACCAAGAAGGAACTGTTTCTTTTTGTCCTTATCTGCTCGTATGTGTGTATGTAAAAGTAGCGTGTAAATAGCTTTTATTCTATTTTGCTCACAAGTGTTTTGTGTCCAGAATCAGAATTTCTGTTGCAGCGTATGTGAGAATATTTTCATAAGGTGTCATCTGTCTGTTTATTTGACATGTTGTGATTGTGAGCTGTTATTATTTTCCACAGTACAGTTGTGAAATGTTGCAGATTATGTAAGATATCATTATCTTTTTCTGAATTCTGTCTCAAGTGTTTGCATAAACACACAGGCAGGTACTTTTACAGACAGCAGGAAATAGACAATAGGATGGGTTGCAAATGCTCAACAAAAAAAACAACAACCCACATGAAGAGCTTAATTTTGGCTCACAACAAAGTGAAACAATGGTTGGAGTGGGAGTAGATAAGAGCTTTGCCTTCCCTCAGCCTTGGCTCAGGACCTATGATGGTGCAGCATCACTCGAGGCCCGAGGTGAATGTGATTGTATGATTGTTCTGTGGGCAGATGACAAGGGTGTGGTCTGGTAAATCTTGGCTAACCAACACTCCAACACTGCTTGTATCATGTGGTTTAATAACAAATACTGAAATAGTTTTGGCTAATTCTCCTCACCATAATGCAGTGACACTTTCAGTCATATGAGTGGGTTGATTTCATTTAAATATCAGACCGATTTTTAAACGTTTTTAGACATTTTTTTTATATTTTTAAACTCCAAATATCTTTGATCCCTGCATTTTCCATAACACTTTCTAAGGTAGTATAACACCTTTGTTGCACTGTTTGCAAAGGAAGATGAGAAATGAGGCTGACATTGCCACAGAACAGGACACATGTTGCCACATTCTCACGGTGTTGGTTAGCCAAACCTCTTTTACCCAGAAGTCTTGGCTAGCTTCTGCTAAACTGAGTCATATCGACACAGTAAAGGCTTCAGTTTTACCCTCAGACAAACCACCACATCTTTCAAGTCACAGATATGTCCTTAAACCTGCAGGTGTATGATTGAAAAACATTGATTTAGCCTTCTGTTCTGCCATTTTCTCTTTTCATAAGATGGCTGACCGGAAAAAGTGTGGCTAGCTATTGTAGAATATCTGCAGAACTACCAAAAAATCTATTTAAGAGTGAAATTGTATCTACATATATTATGCTTAAACCTCACAAATAGTATGAAAAACATAAAGTTTGAGTCAGAGTTTCCTGAACTGAGGTCATAAAAATAAAACAAGTGTGACATTTACAACTTTAGGTCACACCACCTTTTCAAAAACCGTTCAAATGATCTTATTTGCAGATGACACTAACTTGCTTTGCTGTGGGGACAATTTGGAACAACTTTTGGATACAGTGGCAGATGAACATAAGAAATTGAAGAGTTGGTTTGACTCAAATAAACTTACATTAAACCTAAACAAAACCAAGTTCACGATATTTGGAAATCGGACTCATAACACACAGAAGAGACTCACGATGGATAACACTGAAATAGAGAGAGTAAATGAAATAAAATTCCTTGGGGTCATAATTGACAGCAAATTATCCTGGAAGTCACAAATACAATATATTACAGCCAAAATAGCTAAGTCAATTGCAATCTTACACAAAGTCAAACATCTAATAAACCAGTCCTCACTTTACACCTTCTACTGTTCCTTCATTCTCCCGTACATCACCTACTGCGTGGAAGTGTGGGGAAACACATATAAAACAAACACAGAAACACTATTCAAACTCCAAAAGAAAGCAATAAAAATAATAAATAACAGCACCTACGGAGAACCATCAAACCCCCCCCTTCATCAAACTGAAAGCACTAAAATTCATGGACATGGTCAACCTCAAAACACTTCTAATAATGCACAAAGCAAATCAGAATCAGTTACCACTGGGCATCCAAAAATTGTTTCAAAAAAGAGAAACACAATCTCAGAGCCAGTTCGTACAACCACCAAAACACACTGTGTATCAGTCAAAGGAGTCAATTTGTGGAACAAATGTAGTGAAAAAATGAAAACATGTAGATCACTTAAACAGTTCAAACAGATTTATATAAATCTTATTCTAAGTAGATACAAGAGTGAGACGGAAGCAAACTTAAACTAAAAAAAAAAAAAATGTGTTGTTTGAGTTCATTTTTGTCTGCTTTATTGTGATATACTTTCTTTTCTTCTGTTTTGCTTTTTTGCACAAGCTCGGGCAGATGAGACTGTAAATATGTAAAGACAAAGGGGTAGGTCTAGAAAAGTCTTCTGACTTCATCCTACACCCTTTCGGGCAAGGTATAAAGATTTATGTTATGTCTTTCACTTGTTCGAATAAACAAATAAATGAAAAAATGAAAACCTAAGGTGTCATACTTGCAAAAACCAGTGAAAATGACCAGGATAGAGAGGGCTACCTAACAAATGTGCCTTAAAAACAGAAAAATTCAAATAAGCAATGACACAATGTTGTACTTTTCTTGGTCAAGATCTCGCTGATATTTCTGTCTTGTATTTTTTTGTTTTTGTCAAAAAACAGAACTCATGTGAGGGCAGTCAGCTAAGGACACAAATGACCTGGACTAATAAGTAAAATTTGGCTATACTTTACAGAAGGTAACACAATTTGGGAACAGGTTACGTTTGTTCTTTTAAAACAGAAAAAAAGTGGTGCAGGCATGATTATTGTGGCCAACATTGAAATTAGCATCACTCTGGTCACTTGACTCACTGTGTTTTGGATCACTGCTGATAAAAATCTTTGTAGTAAACAAAAAATATGAAAATCTGTTCTGTTCTTTGTAATCATTTTCATGGACACACCAAATCTTCCCAGTGTTTTAGCTCAAACCTAATCACTGAGGGCGAAAAACTATTATTAAGAAGTGGTGGACAAAGTACTCAATGCCAGTACTCAAATCAAAGTATAGATACTCATGTTCAAATACTACTCCAATACAAGTGAAAGTTGCTCAGTCAAACTTTTACTTAAATTAAAGTACTGGAGTACCTGCTTTTAAAAACACTCAAGTATTAAAAGTACATTTTCCCGTTGACCTTACAGAACGTAGCCTAATGACTGAGACAATCTACAGAATGCACCGACCTGCTTATGGATCATGTGGAATAAAGAGTTTGAAGATATGCTACAAAGCCCATGGAAATGCATAATGAAAAACTAATGAATCAACAAAAGGACAACCATTGCCATTTTCTTTTTTTTTTTTCTATCAACCTTTACCTGCCTGATCGCAGTAGCGCATGTGCGTCTTCTTCTTCTTTGTTGCTTAATGGCGGTTGGCAAACCAACTCAACAACTCAACATCCCTGGAACAGAATGCACGAAGTATAGATAACACCACTTGAACAAATCACATTTAAGAAGAGAAAATAAATTTCATCCGCTGACTTCATACCTGTACCTAAAAGTAACGAGTAACGAGGCCATTTATAGAAATGTAGTGGAGTTAAAAGTAGAATATTTGTCTTTTAAATGTAGTGAAGTAAAAGTCATAAGTTCCAAAAAAAAAAAAACTCAAGTAAAGTACAGATGCTAAAAAAATGTACTTAAGTACAGTACTCAAGTAAATCTACTTCGTTACTGTCCACCCGTGTTATTAAGCGACTATGGAAATACAACATAGTTGTTCAGCTTAAAGCAATACAGTATTTCCAGTGTATTACTTCTAATTGTGACCTCTTGTTGGAGATTTTCTCATAATCGAGTGATCTGATCATGTTGGTCCTCATGGATGTGCAATAGAGCATGACTTGTTGATTATTTAAAAAATCGTATGTCGAGTACCTGGCCTTTTTTTGGAGTCCTTGTTAGCAGTTACTCAGTATCTGTTGGGTTAAAGACACAAGCCTATATATTCAAAAACAAGCAACATCAGATGTGTTTTACTATTTCCCAATGAACACAAAAAATCTTGTGTGTATGTTCACGACAAAACTTACTGTAAGGCATTTACCTAAAACCTAATCCCTAGATCGTTTGGAACCATGAAGTGCTTAGTGGTAACTCACTTCCACGTTTTAATCAATCAGTCAACCAAACTTTATTTATATAGCACTTTTCATTCAAAAAAAGTAGCACAAAGTGCTTTACAAACAGAGATGAATTAAAATAAAGGAATTATGACCCAAACCCACTCCACCCAGCCCCTGAACCCACCCACACTGAAATCCATACACGATATTGATAAAAAGCATCATAAACAAAAAAATAATAATAAAGCACACTGCTGTACCCAGTAGGTACTGAGGAAGTACCATCTTTAAAGGAGACATATCATGCTTGTTTCTCCTTTTCACTATGCCAGACTAGGATGCCTGTGAAGCATTTCTGCCCTCAGTACAAGTCATTTAGTTCCTTCATTGCCCCACAATTGCGTTCTCAAAATCCTCATTTTAGGCCATTATCAAGCTCTCGTTGAAACACTCTGTTTTCAGACTGACCTACAGTTACCTCGCAATGTCACAGCCCTTTGTGCTCTGATTGGTCAGTTCTGTCAGAGCTGCCGAGAGGGTTGAGCCAGCCTGTCCTTCTTCTTCTACTGTATTTTCCGGCAGGCTCAAAGCAGCGTCCCCCTACAGGCCAGAGCTGGTAATGAGTGAGTGTGAGCTAGGGAGCTATATACTGCTGCTGGACGAATGTGTTCCTCGGTGACGGTTTTGTGGCTAACGGACATCACAGAGGAGGAAGTGTTTTATCAGATTACTCCAATAAAAAGAAAGGTACCTCGTGTCGTCACGACGATTTAAATCTCATGGACATCTCGCAATGACCTATTTTCAGAGGCATCAAATCTCGTTCTAGGATATCAGAAAAAATACAATATCTAATTTTTTGAAAATTAAGGGGATGTAAGATCTTGTTTTCAAATTTATTATATTATATGTAAGTATTAAATCATGCATCAGCATGATATGTCTCCTTTAAGGTTTAAAAATGAGAAAACACTGGAAGTTAGGTTAAAGTGTAAAATTAAATAAATCATAAAATAAAATAAGAAAAAGAATTTAAAAAATAAAATTGAAAAGAAGGAAAAAAAGGAAAACTAGAAAGTAAAATAAGGAAAGGTATAAAAGATAAAAAAGATAAGATTATAAAAGTGAGCTGTAAGTAGAATAAATCAAACCACTGAAAGGTAATTCAGGTAAAAGCCAGACTGAAACGGTAGGTTTTGAGTTTCGTTAAGTTAAGACTCATTTCTGCATCAATACAGGCACCCTGTGTCCTGGGGACCTCATATGGCCCTCCTCCTCACTCCTCCTCCTTCACAAGTCAACTTAAGAAATCACTTAGTACCAAACATGGAACAGCACGACATACCTGTCATTAAAAGTGTGAGACAGCCCAGCTGTCATTGGGCGAGAGGCTGGGTACCCTGGACCGGTTGCCAGCCTATCATAGGGCCAAATAAAGACAGACAAACTCTCTGCTGCGCCACCATGCCTCCTGTCATTAAAATGTGTAAAACAGAAAGGTTTAAGCAATAATCTCCAATTATTGTTTCACATTTAATTCTTTGCATGAAGTTGGATGCATGATTGAAATGTTGCTCCTGTAAAACTGTTTTAGATGCATCACTACATGTACGTTTTATAGCACACAAATTTCAAAGTGAAATGTGTTTGAATTATCTGTAATGTTTTTTGCATATAAAATTGTTTCAGATGGTTGCAATTCTCTTTTTAGCTCATTAAATAAAAAAATCTTGTTTAAGTTTGAGTTTAAATGTCTGAGTTAGATCTTGTAGAAATTGTCCTTGGAGAAAAATACATTTTCCCCAAACTTCGCACAAATGTTCACCATGACATGAGGAAGACCTGTTTAGATTTTGGAGATCATGTGTCAATGGAGGGCGGCACGGTGGCACAGCTAGAAGAGCACGTGCCTCACAGCAAGAAGGTTCCGGGATTGGGAGGGCCTTTCTGTGTGAAGTTTGCATGTTCTTCTTGTGCATGCATGGGTTCTCTCCGGGTACTCCGGCTTCCTCCCACAGACCAAAAAACATGCTCATTAGGTTAATTGGTGACTCTAAATTGCCTTTAGGTATGAGTGTGAGCGTGAATGGTTGTTTGTCTGTGTATGTTGCCCTGCGATCGACTGGTGACCGGTTCAGGGTGTACCCCACCTCTTGCCCGATGATAGCTGGGATTGGCTCCAGCCCCCCGCAACCCCGAAAGGGATAGCCGGGGATAAAAATGAATGTATCAATGGTCAAGGTCAGGTCTCTTGATTATTCAGCTGACTGTGAATGCAACATCTCAACTGTCCTTTTTGACAAAGGCTGTTTGGGCATGGTGTTTACCCTCTGCTTGGGAGCAACATATTTACCTCCATCAAGGAGACTGTTTTTGTCTGTATGTTTGTTATGTAGCAAGACTGCTCAAAAACTACTGGTCAGATTTTGCTGAAATTTTCAGGTGATGTCAGTAATGGACCAGGTTAAAAACGCTAAGAGTTTGGTGGAGATGCAAACAATTGTTTTTGTTCAATAATTGTCAAACTAATACTGATATCAACATGATTCCAAGTGGTAGGTGTGGACGTTCAGTGTCAGTGAATCATTTGCTGAAGTTTACCTCATCACTATTAATAAGTATTAATAATCATGCTGAAAGTGTTGGTTTGTCTATACAGACCTAGTGTGTATTTTTACCAGGCAGATTGGTATTTGTTGTGATCACAGACCATAGGTCTTTTCTCATGATGAGAGTTATGATACAATCATTTATAACCATGTGGAGACAAAGAAACTACATTTTATTTTGGAGTCCTTAAAGATTTTCACCTCCTGGGAGTTGTTCTCTTTGTCAAAATGGCCCATAATTCTCTAAAATAAAAAATGTATTCATCTGGAATTCCACAAATCAAAAATTTTGCTCATAAATTTACATGTTTGAACAATATCCTCATTTCAGAAGTGAAATGAAGTTTGCTTAAAGGTTCTTGTTTGTTTGTCAGTACTATGGTTTGTTTGTTATGCGCAAATCCTCTTGTTAAGTTGGGTGTAATCAGGGGCAAGGATGGCATTAGAAATGCTTGCTTTGGCACAGCTGTGGCCGCACTTGGGTTCCAGCATGAGTTTACAGTATAGTTTGCCTCTTTGTGGTTGACAAGTCTGTCCTCTGTGAAATACTTTACCAAGTGGCAGACATGCTGTAGGCTTTCCCACAGCCACTGAGCAGCTAAGACTACTCTTATGGTTGCTTAGCACTTACACTTGGCTACAAGGTTGGCTTTGGGATATTTCAGCAGCTTCAGTTCTTTTCCTGTCTCAAAAGAAGCACAGATCTTTTCATGAGAGAAGCTGTGGTTGTGTCTCCGTGGTATTGCAGTCCGTTTTTTAAATTTAGTGGCTGACTAAAGGTCATTGTTGAATGTTTGAGAATGTTTGTCCGGTAGGAGCCTTCTCATATTTATATGCTGATGAGAACGAATTGTACGTACCAAATTAATACAAAGGAAAGAGTCTTTATTAGCATTTTATTTTTATGCAGAAATGTTGCGGGTTGGTTCACGGTTTGCATCAGCATTGTCAAAACCAACAGTTAATAGCCCGGAGCTGAGAGGCAGATATGAATCATCTAAACCAACTATTGTGGTTATTAAACGTCATCATATTCCTGCGTCACCTATCAGTGTTGTGCATGACTGTGATCATGAAGAGATGTTTGTTGAACATGCACTGAACTGACATTCATATTTTCCAGAGGCACCTGAAGTTTTGAGTTGCATTCATTCACAGAGTGTGTAGAATAGCAACCAACAGTTTGCTGTATAGATCCTGCATGAAGACAATTCAGTTCTGAAATGTCGTAACTGAAGCCTAGCTTGCTTTCCAACGAGAGAGTGCTGCATCTTATCATTTAGGCCATATTTTGGCTGCATGAAGCGTGTTGGTAAAAGGGTGGATAGTGTACTTTGATTATAAATGTGTATGTATTGTATGTGTAATATATATCTACATCTATATACACATATGTGTGTGTGCGTGTGTGTGTGTTGAAAGCACATACATTTTAAGGGTTATAATTCAAGTAAACTCATGTTCCTGATTCAATTTTGCTGACTACTCGAGTATATTCACACATGCTGATGTTAATAAAAATGCTATTTTTCACATGCTGAGTACTCCTAATCCACCTCTATTCTATCTCTGTCTTTGTCAGACTCCTGTCGATCTATGGTCCCCTTCTCCACGTGGACTGACTCCACCCTGAATGGCTAACTGGTCTATTCTGGTATTTGGTCAGCTCTAAAATACTCTGGGCCATGTTGTCAATAACTATGCATACATTTTGTCTTGTGCATAGAGGAACTCTTTCAGTGGAAGGAGACATGTAGAATACACTATATATGCAAACTCAAAAAGCATAACAACTGTGAAGTTGAACTACTTCATTGTAAGCTGTGTGAACTGAAGTTTGGGCAGTCTCAGTTGGGTTTAAATTTGCAGAACAGTGAAGCCAAAAGAAGATTTTTTTTTTTATCAACACGAAGAGTCAGAAGAGCCGTCTGTGATGTCACGTTTTTTTTTTTTTATATTTCTTCATAAAATCAGTGATTTAAATGTGAGCCACAACCCTGCCCTTAAATTTTCTGTGTAAATGCTTCTCTAACTGTGATTTGCTACTTTCAGTTTGGTCAGAAATGCTGAGAGCTATGAATCATCATCATCATCATCCCATCACACATCACAGAGCCAGCCAGACTGTCACATTTTTGTGCACATCGTGTTTTCAGGTGGTGGTGGGCTGAACTTCCACTGATGCGAGCAGACGCTGTGTGTTGTGTCTGCACGTCTCCCCAGCCTTCCCTAAATCAAGAAGGCAGAAGTGAGAAACGGTTGAGAAGTACGATCTGCGTCTTCCTGTTATGTGTGCCTGAAACCCCAGACGGCTGTCTGAGTTGCTCGCACGCAAACGCTAGCCCGGAAGCCATGGCAACGGCAGGTCCTCACATACAGAAGGCGGAAGTGAGTCGGCGTGCTGAGGAAGTTATTGGTTTTTGATGGCCATCGCCATGGTTTCATGAGAAAGGCAGTGGCTGGGCCCTGCACTGTGTGAAGGGGTATGGCCAGCGTGGGAATGTGCTTCTCATTATGATGACAGGACTGACACGTCTGACAAGAGAATGTGTCGCACACTTATAGTCTCAGACGTGAATGAAACAGGAATCAGCAGAACAAGAAGCCCTGCACTTTTGACGTAAAAACTAATTTAGTCACATTGAAAGAAAAGACGTGACCAGAATATTCTGTCTGGATGCCTGTATGAGACTTTTCTGAGAAACTCCTCACAGCTGCAGGGTAAAGTCCTGGACTCAGACATTTCCACAGAACTCGAGCTGAAGCAGCAGCGGCTTTCCCTGACAAGAAAAGAGCTCGCCACGAACTCAGCCGCCACCATATCCGTCTGCTGTAATGGAAACAGTGGCGTGGGCCTCACCTGTCCACAGAAAACCACTGTGACTTCACCATGTAATTACACTGTGAAGTTCTTTTCCTGCAGTTTTGTGGACATGTTTAAAGTGTGGGGCAGTACTGAAGTTATCAACATCAGATATTTAAAATATGAAAATGTGTTTAATAAATTCACAGAACCCCCTACACTAGTTATATAACCACAAAGATTAGTGTAATTTTGAATTAAACAATTCAAAACCTCTTGGCCTCCGCAGACCCTGATTCAACTATTTATAGGGAGCATTAATTTTCGCCAAGTTTACCTATAGAAAAATATACTAAATATTAGTTACATCTGCATAAACCCTAGTCAATATCCACTGCCAGTAATTTTTTTAAAATATGAATTTATTTACTTTTGTTCTTTTCACTTCACGTGAATTCTGAATGTGAATTATGTTTTTTTAGGTTTGAGAATGTGTATATGTATATATATATATATATATATATATATATATATATATATATATATATATATATATATATATATATATGTATGTATGTATGTATGTATGTATATATATGTATGTACACATATATATACATATGTATATACATATATATACATGTATATACATATATGTGTGTGTGTGTGTGTATATATATATATAGATATATATATATAGATATATATATATAGATATAGATAGATATATGTATATAAATAATAATATAAATATATATATTACTATATGTGCCCCTGGCTTCTGTTTTCAAGAAAGTGATACATAGCCATCTTTTGCTTCAACTCCTTATAAAATGAAAACTCCTCTACAATATTTATTGTAGGATATTGATTCGGTTTATAGTTTTGCTGTATCAATTAGCATGTTAAAATTTGAGGCTCTTTACAAAAAAAAAAAAATTAAAGCAAGATAAATGCATAACATGCAAAATTCTTTAATCTTTAACACATGTGACATATTAAGAGTTTCATATCGACTGATTGTAAGATACATTAGAATATTTTACAATTAAAAATGGTCCAGAAAATTTTGTACAGTGCATGTGTAATTCAACATTTATTCATAGTTATATAGGAATTTCTTCACAGTTTGAAGCTTATTTGTATTTTCAACAACATATCTTGGCTGTGAAGATTGAGAGGTCAATTATATATTTAAAAAGTCATATTAATTCATCAATTTGCTTTGTAGATTCATGGTTGTGCTGAATTATGCATAGAGCACAATCAAATGTCTTTTCATAGGTGTATTCACATCAAGTCTCCCATTGTGACAGGCTGACTTAAAAACAGATGTGAAAACAAGAAAAACACTTCTTGAATTTAGATTAAATGTTACTGTGTTGTTTTAAATGTCAGCGTCAGTGACAATGGCCATTTCTGAAACTGCCCACCACATACCACAGGCAAACACAGTAAACACTTTATATAACAAACTGTATCAGAAGGTAGTATGTGGGATGATTGCCAAACAAAATTCTACAAAACAAAAACTATATGAATCGAATACTAATAGTCCATTTTCTGTTAATATGGTTAAAAAAGCTGTGTGCTCACCTTGAGCCAATTATTTGTGTAGTTCCTGGATTTCTGGTCTTGAAAACACTAGTAAATGGTAGCTCAACTAATGGAGTGCACTGCTAAATCAAAGCATCCATCTATGTACGGGAGATAATTGACAAGTAATTTATTGGAATTATAATAATTTTCACAAATGAATATTCACATGTTTAAAGTGGAACATATACGACTCAAAAGTGGTAGTTTTCTTATATTTAGAGTTCCATGAATATTACAGAATCTTATGCTAAAGCTGTTGCCATGCACTTTGGCTGTCAGCAATTTTGATGCCTGACCGGTTATGGAAAACAGTGCATGAGGAATGCTGGTCTGATGGATACTGCTAATTTTTCCAAAAGTAAAAGTGACATTTTGGTATTACTGGCATTCTGTTGATTTCCCACAATTGCATACTACATACTATGAAGTGCAATTGAGGTTTGAATACAGGCAATTGGAAACGACAAGTGGAAGCATTATAGTACTACTGCAGAATTTGCTGATATCAAGCCACTGGAATATTGTATCAACGTCTGATTTGTATGGCTTACATTGCCAAGAAATATATATATATGTATATCTATATCTATATCTATATATATCTATATATATATATATATATATATATATATATATATATATATACACATATATACATACATATATATATATATATATATATATATATATATATATACATATATATATATATATACATATATATGTATGTATATATATATACATGTATATATATGTATGTATGTATGTATACATATATATATATATATATATATATATATATATATATATATATATATATATATATATATATATATATATATATATATATATATATATATATATATATATATATATATATATATATATATATATCTATATACATATATATATATATATACATATAGATATATACACACATACATATATGTGTGTGTGTGTGTGTGTGTGTGAGTGTGTGTGTAAATTGATTACTCTGGCAGCGGTGTTGTTGATGTGGGTGGAACTAATGCCTTTATCATAAATTTATTACTAGAAAAGCACTCTGAGAGCGCAGACCTCCACCAGCGCCACAGTCCTCACCCATATCGTGATTTTCACCATTAATATTAGTCCTGACTTTATTTCATCTAAATATTTAGATTCCTTGACCATGAAAACATACCATAGCAATTAGATTCATAATGATATCTATTTTAGTTCAGTGGTTATTCACAGAAATCACATTTTTCACCATGGCGACCAGACGCTGATCCGGATAAACACCAAAATTGAATCAGTTCTTCCTTTTCCAATTCTGAAAATTTCATCAAAATCCATCCGTAACTTTTTGAGTTATTTTGTTCATGGACAGACGGACAGACGGACAGACAAACTCTCCCGAAAACACAACCTCCTTGGCGGAGGTAAAAATTAAAGTATGTCAAGTGATATTTTGGATCTACATCAGATTGCGTTCATGAACAATTATTCACTGTCATAAAATGTAGAACTACACTTTCTTGTCATTTGCTCATGTTTGTTGTTCCATCTTTCCTTGTTCACTGCTGCAGAGTCAGAGGTATTGCATCTTGCAGCAGCAGTGTGTGGCCATGCATGTGGCTGTTTCCACCCATATCCCTTTCGCCACACCTGCCACAGTTTTGCATCTGCTTGGCCTCAAGCCTCCAGTGAGCTCTGCCTAGGTTTACCGAGCATGCCACCAAGCACCCTCGGGGGCCGAACTTCTCTCAGTCAGAGCCCCATTTTACTAAAGCCTCAGCAAGCCCCACAGCCCAAGGGGTAGTTGGTCTGAGGTGAGCGGGAAAGAAACCAATCTCACTTCTAAGTCAATTGTGGTGACAGATATCCTCACTGCAGCCAAACTGCGACAAGAAAAATCCAGAGACAGATCACACAGAAACAAGCACCTGATGCAAACTACAGTCTAAGAGAGTGGAAGGAGGAGTTTCTGGACTGTTAAATGTTTCACTCACCACAGGTGGGAGCTCCTTTGTCAACCCCACTAAAACTGGCTGCAGCAGACAAAAGCAGGCAAGTCAGCAATGAGAAAGTACACTTGCTAAACTTTTGCTACAGGCTGACACACTTGTAAATGCAATGTGGTTAAGTTAGAAAGGGGGGACAGGTTGCAGGGGTCTTCTGGGAAGTCCCCAACAGTTAAAGATGTGACTGAACACATGAAGGTTGGTAGCTATGACATTTTTTCCAAATGCAAGCACACCACTTATGACTCACTTTTCGATGAAAAGGTCTAGGAAATGATCCTGACCCCAAAACCTTTTAGAGTTGTTTTTTTTTTGTTGGACACCTGGATCATGAAAGTCCCCTCAATAGGACTGGTTTTTACTGACCCTGCTCTCTCAAGAGTATGATTTAGCACAGCAGGAAGTGACTGGGAGTACTGAGAAGCTTCAGTAGTCAGATCTGGACAACATTGTTTTATTAAATAAAAAAACAATCAACAACACTACAGACTTCTCTGCAGAAAGGATATTGTTGCTCCTTTCCAACATGTTTTACTGAGAGCCTTAGCAAGCCCCACAGCTGTTTTACAAAGTGGGTTCCTCCTTTATATCCCAGCAGTTTTGCCAGCCTACTGTATTGTTTGGTTAAGCTGTAATGAAAGGAATTTAAATAATCGTTCAAACTCCTGCAAGATATCTTTTGAAAGGTGCTGCCCTTGGGATGTAATGTTACTGATAAAATGGTGAACTGTGGTAAAATTTCCAGCAGTTTGTATCACCATTTCCTATTTAAATTATTATTTAAAGCAGCACTACGGAAGATCCCCGCTTGACCGGAAGGAGAACTCAACTACCCATGAGCGCTAGCGCATGCATACTGCCGTAAAGGTACAGATCTGCCGGTCGCGTGCATTTGTTTTGTAGGCGAATCACAGAAGCCAGGACTTCGTTCAAAAGTATTCTTCTGTCTTCAGCGGCTGTTTGCAGGATGGATAGCGACGAGGTAATGTATTTATTTTTGACTAAATGACGATGTTGAAAATCGCTAAGTTCAACTTGGTTTTATTACCGTGAAGTCGCCCCCGTCCTGTTGAAGCGATAAAGTGAATAAAAGTAAAGACAACCACGAGCTGGCGATATCACACACTTGAAATAGGTCTAAACAAAACTACATACTGGTACGTTCTCAAGAATACTGTAAACGGATGGTAAACAATCAACAAGTACTTACAAGTCCAGCAATAACAGGGCCAAGTCGGCATCGGTTGGACATCCCTCCTCGTCTTTTATTTCACGCCAGCGAGTAAACGCCGAACCGATGTTTATTCTGGTCCGAGCATTCAGCTTGTTTTTCTCTTGCTTTCTTTGTTCTGTATCCTCAAAATAAACTTTTCTTTTTCTTGCGTTCTTTGCTGCCTCCACCATGACTACAGCTCTGCGTTTGGCTTTCGCCGACACTTCCTTGTTTTAAACAAATCGGGAATCGGGGGAAGTGACGTAGCCTATGCCGTAAAGCAGTCCAAACTTACAGTTTTTTAGTGTGGCAGGGTTACCACCATCCACCCCGAAGTTACATAGCGCCAGTGAGAGCGATACAGACCACTTCAGACCACGACAGAGGTGTCATTCAACTCATTGTAAAGTGTTGGACCATCACAATGAATATCGAAGGATTATAATATGTTTGAAAAACTACATAGTGTTGGTTTAAGCCGCGTTTGATTAACTCATTTTGGCAATAACTCATGGTGATATGATCATTGCCTGGAAAAGCCAGAACTATGAGTCTGCTCCTCGGCAAAGCATCAGTGGTCCCTTGGGTGCACGCGCACATGCATGGTTTGTAATGTCTGGCCTCTGAAAGTGAAAGTATGGCTGTTGGTGCCCAGAGATTTTTTTCCCTCCAAAATAAAGTATAAAGGCTGGTTGTATCTTGGATTTTACAAGGGTGCCAAGGGGAAACAAATTGAAGACAGTCAACCTGTCTGCAGAAAATTCAGACGAAAGGTCTCCAGGAAGGGAGGCAGGGGACAACCACAAGCACCAGCAGCACCTCCACCACAAACACCGCCACAGCAGCAGCAGAAGGGAGTGGGCCGGTGGGATTGTTGACAAAGGCCTTAGCGAGAAACCATGAAATTTTCGAACTGTTACATCCCTACTCTGCCTATTCCCAAACACTTTGTATTGTCTGGACACCCCTCTGCAAAAATGTAAATATCAATATCTGATTGCTGAGTTCAATGCCGTGAGACACTATACCAGCGGTCGGCAACCAACGGCTCGTGGGCCAAAACTGGCCCGTCTCCAATGATATCTGGCCCGCTAGATGAAATTGAAAATCTGATTTAAAAGGGGCAGGGACGTGCTGGCCATCGGGGAAACCGGGAAAGCTCCCGAACGGCCAGCACACCTAGACGGCCAGCGACCGCAGCAGCCGCTCCCAGTCGGACGAACACAAGCCACCGCAATCGTGAACATCAAAGCAGCGCAGTAGCTTGTGTTAGTTGAACTGAGCGAGGCTGAAAATATCAAGCAGCACCGCTATCAACCCCCCCCCCCCCCAAATCTTTTTGTTTTTTTATAAGTCTTTATTACAATTCGGCTCAAAGAACTGGTTATTTTCAAAATGGAAATTACTGACATTGTTATTAATAGTGCGGAGGAAAAAATATAGTTGGCTATGGCACATTTATGATGACTTAAAAGACAGTCAAGTTGCTGATTAGAGACAGCAGCTTTATTATCAACAAGTTACTATTATAAGCAGTTTATAAGGCAGCCACAGTGGAGCAGTAATAACACACTAATAGTCTGAGAAATAAAGTTACTTTAAAAAAAAAAACTTTCTTAAATTAGCCTACATTTTGTGTTCACACAATATAAAAGTAGCCTATAGATAAGGGAAAAGGGTTTTTTAAAAAATAAATAAATAAATAAAGAGAGAGAGAGAGAAAGAAAAAATGTTTCTGATTGATGTGATGTTTTGGCCCACCATTCAGTTGCTCGGAAAAATTTTGGCCCAAGGTCAAACTTACCTGCCGACCCCTGCACTATACTGATCAGGAAGCAAAGCTAGTCAAAGCAGTGAATTCAACAAATATAGCTGTGATGATGTTAGTGAACACACAGAGGTAGTAGTGGATGAACTCAGAAATGGAGGACCAACATGCCATGAACAACCATGTTTACACTGACAGGGAGTGACGATGGGCTGAAATGGCCTCCACTGTGGTTGTGCCAAGGAGCCACCTGCGAGTCATATTATAGCTGCAATTCTTTCTTTACATTATCTTGACTGTTTGTTTCCATGAAAGGGTCATTTGGTGATGCAAGGTAGAAGGATGCATTGGGAGCAAGATCTGTGGGGCCCCACAGAAATCTGGCAGACCTAAACTTGCCCACTGTTGGTTGCAGAAGAAACTAGCGCCTGAAATGTGGAGTCCACAAATGATGTAGAAAAGAGGATTAAAGCTGGATTGAATAGCACAAAATCAAAGCGTGGCCAGTCAGCTATCTGGAATAATTTAACTATTAGAACTGGCAACAATGGAAAAGATTTGGACTTGATCAACAAACATGCTGTGCTTCTGACATCCTATTTTTTAATTATTATCTTTTCAGCTGAGCACTGTGTCCGGTGGCAGCGCTGGAAAGGCCAATGCATTTTTTTTTCTAGCAGTGAGAGATAAGTAAATATGGTTCACTGCTACAGTGACCATCACCAGCCCTCCCTGTAGGCTACTCCATCAAATCAAACTTTATTTAACCCCTGATGTGAGCTGAAGGGGAGGACCGTGCCACACCACAGTGTAAAAGAAGGGGAAACAGTGACAGACAGGACGAGACAAGACAACAGGAAGGAGGACAAACAGGTAGTGTAAATATTTTGAGATAGCAGTCCAAGTGCTGTGCTGATTTTAGTCCATACCGGAAGTAAAGGCTGCAATAAACCAGGGACACCAGAGATGTGGGACTTGATAGTAGGGGGTGGACCCACAGGGGTGTGACATGGAGGGGCATGCATCACAAGACGTGACAAGATGTGTAGGAGTGCCCAACTCAGCATATTCTGATGGGACCAATTATTTCTTTATAGTTAGTCTCAACAGGAGCTTGAGTGTCTGGGCTTCTGATATACTACAGGCACAGATCCACATAGCATGACTCCATCAAAGCAGCATGACATACAGCATTTCCTGGCTAGATGGGATGTATAATATATATCACTGTTTCTAAGTCTGCCTTGGAGTCTCCTCACAGTTGGATGTGCCTACAAGATAAAGTCAATTGGAGCCTTTGATTTAAAAAAATGCTTGATATATCTCTATTGTTGTGGCAAGTGCAGTTGCAAAGAAATACCAAGAAGAGAGATGCAGCAGCAGACTGCCATCCCTCTTTTCAGCCTGCAGCTTCTCTCACAGACACTGGCTCATGTGGGTGGATTATAGGAGGGGGAGATCACATTATCACTGCATTTTTTTTGTTTATGTTATGAATTGATTTCTGGTCTTTCAGTTGTCCAGTTCAATGTGTTAATTCTGCATTTTCACATCACAATGATCCTGAAAATGTGGTTTATCACTCAGCTGTAATATCTGTGCACACTGTGGCTGAATATTTCTTTACTCCTGTGATTTTGTGGTAAGGTTCAGAGGCTTCATTGAGGTCCATTACATTGGCCAGTAAAAGGCCACTACTGTGCGGCCTGGTTTTAAGGCCCTGGTTAAAAACACAAAACCAAACTGGGCTTTTAGTGTTGGTGCAGAGGAAAACCACCACTCCACAACAATGAATATTTTACCTTGCTACCGGCAGTCCAGCAGCATTTAGTGACCACAGGCGGTGTTAAGTGTTCCTGACCAAAGGCGAAGGGGGCACTTAACAAATGATAATGCCCACTATCTATCTGTGCTCTGGGCTGCCATTGCTGCTTGAGAGCTTAGTGGTATTTGGAGCCAGACCACTCCAGGCCCATCACTGACCTGTCAACTAACCACACTGTCCACAGCACACACACCTCTACTTCCTGGTGGGAAGAGGGACTCTGTTCATTAGTCAATGACAGCTGCCAGTCTGATGGCCAGATGACCCTCTGACCCCGGCCATCAGAAAGAATGACACCGGCCTGACCCCTTTTTACTGTAACACTAGAAAACCACAAGTGTAATGAAGGAAATTGGAATGTCATAAAGTTTTATGGTGGGCTACCTTTTGTCGGACAGGTACATAACAGAGGGACTAATGCATGCTTATTTAACTAACAGGGTTGGCTACAGTAACAGCCTCTTTTATAGTTTAAATGTACAACCAATTGTTCATTAATCAGGAGTGGATGGTAATGAAGTAGACTTACTTGAATGTCTGTCCTTTACTCTAGTATAAGGATTTTTGAAAACTTGTGACTTTTACTCCATTTCATTTGAAAGACAAATATTGTACTTTTGACTCCACTCCATTTCTATGAAGGGTCTTGTTACTTTTAAGAGCAGCTTTAAAGTCAGCGGCTGAAATGTCTTTTCTTTCTAAAATGTGATCTGAAGTGGTGATGTCGTACCTGAACCACACGCAGGTAAACGTTGAGCTAAATTGCTCAGATAACAGTCCCTCTTAGCAGTATTGATGGCTATGGCAGATACAGAAGACCATTCTGCACCAGAGCGCCCATGGCCACATCTGAAGTCCATGTTTGAGATCATAGAAATGAAGAATGATTTATATCATTTTAAATGTGTGCTTTGTTTACCACACACAAGCTTCATCACTGCCTCTAAAAACTTACTGTCCAACCTAAGAAGGCATGTCGAGGTAAAGAAAGCTACACACACCTTCAGAGCTGTATCAGAACACTGCCATGCTGTTTTGGGTTGGGGGGTTAAATAAAAAAATTAAAACAGCAATGGTTGTCCTTAGTTCAATTCAAGGTATTTCTATAGGCTTCATAATACATTTTACAAGCTTTTTATTCTGCAGGTTGTTTTAGTCATCAGGTTTTGTAAATTCATTGTGGCAAACATATAACAACAGGTTGACATTAAAAGTAAATGTACTTTAAATCCTTAAGTATTTTCTAAAGCAGGTACTCAAGTACTTTAACGTAAATAAAAACTTGACTTTACAACTTTCACTTGTATTGGAGTAATATTTGGAGGTATATCTATACTTTCACTCAAGTAATGGAGTCTAGTCATTTGTCCACCACTGCCATTAATACAAAACTTAAGTGAATGGGATCAGTTTAAAAAGTACACCAGACTATATCTAAAAGAAAATTCATCCTGTTTACAATAAATAAAATATTCATTACATAAAATAATCCTCCCTCAGAGAAGCTTGTTTAGGGGATACCTTAGAACCTGGCCAGAGAAATCAAGCTGCTTCACTCTATTTGAAACTGTCTAACGACTGCCATAGCTTTCAAATCTTGTCATTGTGTGGATGATACGTTTGCAATGATGTATGTGTGGCCTTCAACAGTAGTTAATATGTATGCATGCATGTACATACATGAATGCACTTGTGTATATATACTATACATGCTTTACGAGGCTCAATGTATGAATATTGTTTGTATGCACTCCATGTGATAACATTCATCCATAGCAAGTAAACCTTAGGAAATGTAATTTTAGAAGACCTAACACTCAGTTATGAGTGCAATGAATTACCAGTATTGTTATCATTTTTACTTTATTGTTATTAACATTATTATTTCTGTTATTATTATTATTATTATTGTTATTATTATTATTATTATTATCAGTAGTAGTAATAGTAGTAGTAGTAATAGTAAAATGTGTGTGTTTATATGTACGTGTATATTATATGTCCGCAGGTGCATATTTGTAAATATACTTATACATACAAATACTTCTACTAATTTATTTTCTATATTTGTTCAATCAATTATTAATTTATTTGCTTATTTTGTTTTTTAAGTTTATTAATTTATTTATATATCGCTAACATTTTTTTGCCTCCTCACTGTTGTACAAAAAGTAATATTTTCAGATGTGTGTTTATGTTAAATTACTTCCATCTTGTTTTCTCTCCTGGGATAATTTTAAGTCGTATTTGTATATTTTAATACTTATCAAGCTTTAAAATACTATATAATAATGCACAGAGATTTATGTCTGGCTCTGAGGCATAAATAGAGCCGGAGAACCACACAACACAAAAACTGATGCTCTGAACTTAAGGCTGTCCTTAAAATGACTTTACAGCCCATGGACAGAACCTGTGAGCATAGCTGAACATATATATGTGAGAGATGAAAGTTTGCTCCTTGTGAATTTATAGTCTGAAGTGAACATAATTAAATATCTTGATATTTTGCCTCATTCTATCTCTAATATATGTTATTTCTAGTATTAGATATATGTGACTATTTGTTTTTATGTTTAATACTAAATGCACAAGGATTTTATTTTAGAATAAATTAACTATGGATGAAGAAGGATGAAGTTGAAGGTCAACATATTATTCAGATATTTAACAAATATGTAAATTATGACAATATGCAAAGACAAAATTAAACAACATACTTGAAAAACAGCTTAATCACAGGAGTCAGCTTCCAGGAGTCAAACAAAGAGTTTCTGCATGTGCTGAGCTGCTGAAGTGTTCAGGGCTACAATACCAGCCTGTTTGATGCTGGGCTGAGAGCGGACAGCCAGTGATAACTTTTGCCTGATTGAATTTGCCACCAAGAGGGACCTCCAATGTGAGCTAATTGCTGACTGGCAGTGAGCTTGATGCCCTGGGCCCACTCTGAGGGTTTCACATGACATGATAACAGTCTGAGGTCTCAAGGGGTGTGGATGTGAGGTGAAGCAGGCAGAGAGAACATGTGAAATGATGCTTATCATGCATAGGCTGGATCAGGAGTCACTGTAAACACAGTACTTCACTGTAAACCATCGCTGCAAATTTGAGTGTGTTTGGACTCAGTTGGGGGGTTTTGATTCAAATTTTCAATGTCAGTGTACACACACCAGTGTTTGGACCATTATGAAAGCAGCAGCTAGCATTACATTTGCTCTTATGAGGTTGTTCTTGCACCTTTTGGTCTGTGGTATACAAGCTCTGGTTTGTTTTGGTGGATAGTTTGTCTGTTTTGAAGGTGGTGTGAAAGCTTAATGAAACTCTGTTAGAGAATAAAGGACCAAACACTGAACCGCATGAAACCACTTTAGCATGACATGGGTGTCAATGTACACTGAACCAAAAAAGACTTAAAAAGGGAAGTGAATCAAAAAGCAGTGCATTGTGGGTCATACTTGGCTGAATGCAACAGCAAGTAAGCAAATATAGGGGTTCTGAGCTTCCAATACTCCTTACGAGTCGTCAACTAATCATCCATTTGCTCAATATAACACAGTCTTAACTCAACCTTATCTTCATTTTATACTTTAAATCAAAATACAACTTAAACTGCTTCAAACAGCTTTGTTTCATGCCTTATTAAGCTGTGTACTTCCAGGTCAGTTTGAAAAATTAAGCCAACGCAGAGTGCCAAAAGGGAACTAACTGTTTTAACATGTTTACAGCCTGGTTCAACAAATTGATTCAGTCTGATTTTTTAATATAATGCATCTTGATTAATGCCTTTTTGTTTTTGCTGCTTTTGGTCAAGCCTCCTCATGGTCATAGTAGGCTGATCCAAAGTTAGGTTGCAAGGGTGTTTACAGAGCATCCAAGGATTGGCTTCAACGGCATTTCAAAGAAGGGAGTTGACAACAGGAAAAAGGTGCCACTGGCCTAGAAGGCCACAATTTTCATTAAATTGAACAACTTCTAACCAGTTAAAACTTTGTTTTTTTCCATCGTTGTTCTAAAGTGACTGGTGCTTTTGCTGAGATTCATTTTCTCTCCGTGCTGTCATTACAGGCCAGGGTGAAATTTCTTTATGATGTGGCATATAAAGCATGCACTTCTCATGTAGTGTGCGTGTATCTGTGCAAAGACTAGCCATCAAATAGCACACGTAAATTCGGAGACTCTCTGCCTTCATTTTTGATCAAAAACTGTGGTCTATCAGAAGATTTGGCTGGAAAGGTTTACAGTTAGAGGCTTCAGGCTGTAATATCACTGCTAACAAGTTTCTGATGCTGTGATATTCATCATGAGCTAATACCAACAAATATACAGGGTGGGCCATAAGTTTCCATACATAGGAAAAATAACCGTTCATGTTGGACAAGCATTTTTATTCATATAATGTGCTCTGTATGGTTCCCATTGTTTCAAAAACACATAATACATTTTTTCCAGTGTTGATGAACTTGCATTAGCACAGTATAATAGTATTGGTGATAAGTTCCTTGAGATGATTTATATCCCTTATCACTACCTGATACAGCATGGCCTTTAAGTGCCCCAACGATACCCTAGAAGATGCATCAAACCTTCTTCAAGGGTTTTTGAAACATAAAAAATATATACAGTATACATTTTCCTGTGTTTGGAAACTTATGGTCCACCCTGTAGATACGATGAGATGAAATGGGAATACGCCAATGCAAAAGAAGAGCTTGGTACAAAAAACAACATATGACATACTGTTACTTTGCAAAATTTTATGCTGTGAAAGTCTGTAAAAATATTTGAATAAACAACATTCCAAGTACACAATTGTCTCCCCATTTCTGCAGGTAGTTTAAATTAACACTTTGAAGAAAAGTCTCACAACAATGCATGTAGTGGTCAACTTCTGTTGCTCCTGACCGTGACCCACATGTCCACTGGTGAAATATCATGGCAGTAATATTGACATAAATGAATTAATATGCCAAATATTCCCCATTCATAAGAAAAAAAATGTGAAATTGTAAAAAAATGGTATTGTGTATTTTCAAGGCAGCTCTATTACTGGCTGGAGCGGACTAGTGGAACATGTGAACAACTGGCCTGGAGCTTTTCAGTCATGCAGCAGACCAGTAAGAATGTCCAGGCATACAAGGGTTGATAATAAACCACCTACATCACATGGTTCAAGCAAGTTCTTCTTACAAAGCACATTTCAGCAACAAGACAATTTAAGTGCTCATTATACATCAGAACAGAATGACAAGAAACATAAACGTATCAGAATAAAGCATTGTTCAAAAGAATCAATGAAACCCACAAAAGATTGGTATTGAATTGTTAGGTTGAAAGCAACCTAAGACAGCAGAGTTGTGACTGACATGATATTGAACATTTTCATGAAAATAAACACAATTGAGAAAAGAAAAGAAGGCAGCAACAACACATTCCACTTTCCCTAAATCCCATCTTGACAGGCTTCCACAAAAACAGTGATTGTAGCGGTTGGGTGGAAAGAGAGAAGGAGAGAGCAGCCAGCAGGCCCTCTGTGTGGTCCTTCTTGGGACAGTGTTCTGTTTAACTCTTACTCAAGAGTTTTTAAGTGTAACAAGTGCATTAGCACACTGGGTCATGCCTTTGCTTGGCTAACCTCTGACCCCCAGCCCGTGAAGCAACTGTGGGCAGAAGTGTGAGCTCATGTTTGGGGGCTTAGCCCCACTGTTTGGGGAGGTGGTTGCCCTGGGGAGGTGGAGGGGGTTGCTGTTGAGGAGCAGGCCGGGCAGCAGCCTTTAATGATCTCCTCATGGATCTTTAATGGCTCCCCTCAGTAAGTGTCAGTGTTCGCACAGGCGGGAGGCTGAATTATTCAGCAGGCTCAAACTGTGATCACATACAGACACACACACACACACACACACACACACACACATGGTCATATCCTAATGTAAGCATGCTAACAAACACTCACACTTGCACAGAAACACACACCTTAGAGTGCACACCGTGTAATGTCACTGTTTATCTCTGAGTGATATTACACCACGCTCAGATAACAGACAGTTTTTTTTCCAAGAACTGCTGACAGCGACTCTCCACACTGGTGGGAACAACATTCAAAACTGAAGATTTTTTATGTGTCCTTCATGTTGTTGTACAGATAACAGAACTGTCTACCTCTCAGTTTTTTTTCAGACATTTACTCTTTGCATCCTGAACTGCAGTTTATGTGCTGATGCTTTCATTCATCTAATGCATCTCAGCTTTTTCCTCTTCATTAATCAGCTAAAACATCTTAGTTATCAAGTTTTGTACATGACGTCACCTGTGCTCCAACACACTGATAAAGGTTTTTTTCAGTAGCCTGCAGTACATGTAATGAAGACGTGTGTGAGCAGGCTGCAGTGTTGGTAGTCAGGTTCAAGACCTGACTCAGGAGAGTTTATTCCTGCAACACATTGAATAAATAATAATACGATAATTATAACTATGAGTAGTTCATATAAAAACTAAATTCACCTCTGTAACTTCCACATGAGATAAATACCTCCAAAAGAAACTTAGCTCATGCATTTAACAAAACTACACTAGATACTGTGTCTTTTATTAATGGAGCATTTGTGGCTAAAGGGCAGGTTGCAAAGTTGTGACCAGCTCCAGCTGTCATGTGTCCTTGGGCATTTTTATGTTAAATCGTCTTGAGTTTATATAGTGCTTTTCTCGTCTTTTCTTGTCGCAGCAGTGGGAGCAACTTGGGATTTAGTGTCTTGCTCAAAGACACATCACTATGTGTTGGCTGTTGGTGTTGAACCTGCAACCTCTTGATCACTGACAAAGAGCACTATCCAACTGCACTACCGATGCCCTGATTTCCTGGTTAAATCAAGTTAGCATAGAAAGAAAACATAAAATGTAGGACAATGTTGTGTCCCAAAAAACGTTCTGATTTCAGATACTGAAGGGGTTGTCCATACAGAGATGACTTCAGGCTCATCGGCACAGGTTTTTAAAGCTTAAGCTGTATTGTCTGCACAGATATGGCATTTTGGGTGCTCAAAAATGCACTTTTTTGAAAACCCATCCAACTGTTTATAGATCTGAAAACAGTGGCCTTGCATTCTGTGTTCACAAGTAAAACAGAGAGTATTAGAAAGAATAGTGTCAAAGCCCCACCTCCCCCCTTAAACTGAATGCATAAACCTCTACAACAACAGAAGCAATATATGAAAACAGTGTTGCAGAAGCTGCTTAGCTTGTTGGGCCTTCTACAACAAAATCTCCCTCTTTTTCACCAACCTTGAGCAACAAGAAGACAACATGTTGTTATGCTTTTATACATCACACTTGCTAATGTGCATTCTTTATGCCATCTTCTATGGTTTTGGTGTATGTCTGCAACAGTTTACAACACCGCTAACAGGCCTGACATACTGTATGTACTACAGCGTTTTTAGTATTTTCATGTGGGCGGACACATTTCTTGAAACAATGTGTTTACAAAACATGTTTAAGAAATGAAGACACTTTTGTCTCCATGTGAACAGGGCTTTAAACACCACCGCCAAGTAAACTGCCTAAAAAAAGCAACACTGGGTCTTGGGGCCCACTCAGTATGCATCTTTAGAGGACTGCAGACCCTACATTATTGGTTTAAAAGCCCATATTTTGCCATAACTCAGATTCACAGTTTCAGTTTAACTGACTGTATTCACTGGTGTGTACATGATGGCTAATATTTCATAACTCTGAGACTTTTACACACTAAGCACCGGTGATGCAGCTGGATTCTCAGGCAAGGAGCTTCAATTTCTGCCTCCCCATGTGGGCCCAGTCTGCTTTGATTAGTAGCCCCACATTGTGCAACATTTTACCTTCATTCCTGCTAAAATCTCACCCAATGACGGTAGTTTCAGTTCAACTAAAAAAAAAGTGTTGTATTAACTTTTATCAGTATTTTCCATTTCAGATGATTGTAATTCACTTTCCTTTCATCCTTTGAAAAGCATCTTGCCATCCCTGTCTTGATGTGTTGCAACCACTTGGTGATCCAGACCCCAGTTAAGAACCTGTGGTGTAATGACCAGGCAAAACACAACAAAAGGCTCAGACCTGATATGTTTTGTGAACAGGGCCCAAACTAACATACATTATAGAGAAGTCTATGGGGAAACGTGCATATTCAGCCCATCTATAATATCATCTATTTAAAGGTGCAATGAGGAGAATCTATTACCTGCGAAATAAAGACTCTGCTACCCATGAGCAGGCGCACCGACTGTCGTAATGCTGCATTCCAGTAACCTCGGAAATGGGAGAGACATCATTTCCCACTTATCGGCGTTCCAGTTGAAGTCAGAAAAAAACATGCCGATCTACCAGGCTATTGTTAGCTGTTGTTAGCACGCCCTGCATTATTGTATGAAGAATGTGATTATCACTATGGCAGCATTTTTGTAAATAGAAGTCTAGCAATACTATGTATACAGCTGATCTAGAGCGACACACCCCAGTCAGAAGTGCAAATAAATTGATTATTACAGGAGCTAAATAACTGTTCACACTGGGGGCATCCATCTTCGATTGTCAACTCGGGGGTGGCGAGGTTTCACCAAGTTCCCAGTAGGAAATTCAGACTTAGGGGAACGTTCCAGTTGCAGTTTCCTACTCGGAACCCAGAAATTCCTACCTCTGACTACAACTTGAACACGCCAAAGACGTGACTGAAGCCAAATGTGTGTTTGCTGTGGGAAATGCAGCTCGGACCTTTCTCAGAACTCTGCATTGCTTTACAACTTCTTTTTTCAACAACTTACAGGATGCAAAGCGACGAGGTAGTGTATCTCTTTCTAGTTACATAGCGGTAGTTTTTGATGTGTGACAACAAGCAATTTTTGGAAAACTTATTATCGTAGTTTTGTAGCCGGCTAAATATTGCTACTTACAGCCCGGTGCTCTAAGATGTGCAATATAAATAATAAAATAATATAAATTTGCTCTAGTTTTAATTGTCTTGTTTCCGAAGTTGAGTATCCAGGCCAGTCCAGCTCTGTCCGACCAGACCGGAAGGCTAAGGAATAGCATTTATAGATAACCTATTTTTATGCTATAAAACTCATCTTAAAGTGTGTATTTCGATCAGGCATATATCTAAAAGTGAGACTTTTTTGTAATTACTTAGAAACTCCCCACAGTCTCTTTAATGAAGGTCCCATTAAAGTTTTAATGCTGCATTTTCTCTGCTCATTTCTGTGTATTAGAGTATAGTGTTCAGACCAGGCAGGGCTGTTGAGTGTTTCTCTGTGCATAACACTATAAACCTTGATTGAACTTGTCACTGATGGCTGATGGGTAATCCCTGGGCACTAAATGACCCATCGCCTTGCTGGATGAGCTTCATCTGTCCCTCCCTTGTTCCTCTTACCTTTAGCCCCTTAAGAGGGCGACTGCAGTTTTTGTTGTAGACCCAGGGGTCAGATGGAAAACATACACTCATAAACAGCATCTATTATTCATGCCTTACAGCCCAGAGATCCACTCACAGTACACAGTGGCTACAACAACTGTCCAGCCACTGACAGACAGATATGGTTTGTCTGACGATAACATCTATTGAAGTTTGTACGGGTTAAAACAGCATTTAAACCAACTACAGTTATCAGTCTGATTCACTGAGGGAAACACATCTGGGCTGCATGTGTGCTCAGAACAGGGCGGTCCAACACTTATTGACAGTGAGTCCATTAATCATGGTGCTGATGGAAATCACTTGTTGAAGATACACTGTTTGTTTTGTTTGCTTTTTTCTAATCAACTAACACAAAACACTGGAAACAAAAATGGGTCATTTGAGTATTATGAAGTCCTCTGTTGATGTCTAACAGAGGCAATTAAGACTTTTCCACATGATTGTGTCATTTGACAGTGTTAGCATTTTGTGAGGGCCCAGCTTGGCCCGCAGTTGTCAGTGTGTTAGTGTACTAATCCATTAGCGTCCCCAAAGGCCTTGTGATTACACATGCCGCTAACGCACACATCGCTGCTTTCCTTTGGAGAGTTTCTTGCTTATGGTATCAGTGGCAGCTTGGGTGGCTAGTGCGTGTGTGTGTGCATGTGTGTGTGTGTGTGCTGACGGGTGGGGCAGATGGTATTTCTTCTTCCATGTGTTTGGGGTCTTGAAGCCCATAATGCAATGGTATAGGTCAGAATAGGGAGTGAGGTCTGCTTCCAAATTAGGCTGGATGTAACAGGAAGCTCAAAACTGGATATCAACCCCAATACATGACATGATATGATGTGATTGCTTTGAAAATAATTGCATGTCACATCCATGCTATGACACACTGATACAGCATTAATGGTTAACTGGCAGCCTGGGGGCCACATGCTTTGAAAACAGATCTCGAAACCTTTACATTCATCAAAATCTTCTCATAAGTTCAGCTTCTTCTTGTTTGTCTGCTCCTGATATATGCTGCAGCTCTCTTTTAGGGTATTTCTTTGCTAATTGCTTGTCTTTACTGCCTTAAATGTCATATTGTCTTTGTTGTTAACCCTGTAAAGCACCATGCGTTGCTGGATGTAAGTATGGGGCTCTATAAATAAAGTTGCCATGCCTTATGATCAATGCAGACTGCTACTCTACTTAAAATATGATCCAATTTTTTATTTACAAAAAAAGCTGAAGAAAACTGCTCGGAAAAGCATATCAGTAGAAAAAAGTTGAAATTGGTATAAAAGTAGCAAAGTTTTAAAATTAACAATAATTTAAACTTAAATTACCAGTTAGTAACATGTGCTCCTAAAGTAGACTCATGCTTGATTACACTGATATGCAATTCTTAAAATCACCTTCAATAAGTCCAACAACAAGTGCTATATCTTTGCTGTCAAACTGTACCAGACTGTCAAATGGTATTCATTTTTATTTGTATTATACAGATTTTTAATCAAGTAAATTCTTTGACCTTCGTGCATTGTCTATCATCCTAGTTTAATGATTTCTTCATGAAGGACAAACTGTTGCGTCCTAAAGATTGTGCATATTGTTCTATTTGCTTACTTAATTTATAGTATTCTCCTATCTTATCTTAATGGCTGATAACATACAGAAACAACTGATCTTCCCCTTTCGGATTTATAAAGTATTTTTGATTCTGACTCGGATTCTGAAAACCCTGTTACATTTAAAAAGTACCTGAAACTGTTGTGAAGTCTGGTTTTATACCATTAACATTGGTGGCTGTTATAACCAGTTTTAATTGAATCAACATACATCATAAAACCCCCTCCTCTTTATATCTCTTGTTAAATTATGACGCTCTGGCAACGAGAATGTCACTGCTTTGGCTCTCAGGATGACCAAAGTTGCCGACACATCGTATCCTCCATCTTTTCTATCCTTATAGCATACTTTTACTTTACTTTTTGCATGCTGTGTCTTCCTGATTTTACTAATTTGGCTCAGATGTAGTGGGCAGTTATATACTCCAGCTTTGAACTGGTTTGTGCGGACTCGTTACCTTACCCTCAGAGGTATTAGGTGCTTCTCTGCATTTCTTAGGGTGTCATTTCAATTGAAAAAAGCCAATATTATCAGATGAGAAATCTCTTCTGAAGAAAAGTTCTGTCCAGTTTTTTAGTTTTTTAAAGAGTGTTTATAAAATTCTCCCAGGAGAGTTGTATTCAGCTGCATGACAGCAGTGGTTTACTTCACCTTTTCTAAGCAAACCGAGCAAGAGCTTTTACTTTTTAGCTTGAATGCGCTTTTTTGTGTTGTCCTTTCCTCTCCTGGTAACTAATTTGCGAGATCTCGGGGTTGTTCCTCTGGAATAACTTTAAGAACCCCAGGTTTTCATTGCCCTATCTCCTGATGATAAATGACAATATATTGTTCTATGTTCACTACGAACTATTTTTTGTACTTTGATTTTATTAAAAGTTTCTAAAACCCACTCTCTAACAAGAAAAGTGACAAATAACACTGTTTTATAAAGAAAACAAGGAAACTGAGATAAGAGGTGTGTGCCTGACAGCAGTGATTGTTTACATTTGAAGAGATCTGTGGACTCTGTTTTATAGGGTTATATGGTATATGATATTCCTCTGTACATTCACTTTTTAAACTCTTAAAGCTGGGGTTGGCGATTTTGGAAAACTAGTATGAATTTGAAAGTAGCATCTCCTCAGGGCTCTGCCTACCCCCCCCCCCCCCGCTCACATGCACGCGCTCAGCTGATATATCCAGAAGACTGATTCAACTCCAAAGCCTCAGCACAACGTGTTTGTTTCACACTACACCAAGTCATGTCTCAGTCAGCGGTAAGAAAACACCAAACAAACATGTAAAGTTAGTTAGTACTCACGGTCGATGTTGATCGGGGTATAGGTAGTTCCTCTGACATTCTCCACATAGCTGTGAAATCTCCCGTTTTGGCCATGAAACTACCGTATTTTCCATATTTTCTCCTCTTTCCCGCCGTCCTCCTGTATCAGTATTCTCCCGTAAATCTCCCGTGTGATGATATAATAATAAAAACATTCCTCTGCCTCTCCAAACTGAGCTCTGTCTCTAGCCTGAAGGGGGCAGTAATGCTCCAAAATGATGGATGCCAACCACCGTAAAACCGAAGAAGAAGAAAAAGCCTCTGGAGAACGTCCAGCTGCAGTAGCCTGGGTGTCAGCTATCGCAAGAGTAGAGCAGCAGAACAAAATTAGAAAAACAAAAGTTTATTTTAGATTTCTTGTAAATCTGTTTTAAAATGTGAGGGATACTGGAGCTTGGTTGGGGTTGTGGGACGGCTCACGGCGGGCTTCCCTTATTTTCAAAGACAAAACTTGAAAGATAAGCATTCTCCGGCGGACTCTGATACGTGTGAGTCTGTGCACACTGGGAAAATGCACGCACAGTAGGCGGGCAGAATGGCGACGGGATTTGATTGGTTTAAAAACAGGTGTCCCGGCATGATTATAGGTTGGGGTTTTCCCTGTTTTACTCCTGCTGTAGATAGCGGATATTTTTCCCTCTGTTTTAAGAACACATTATGAGTTGATTACCATCGGGTCATAAAGACCATTTTAACCAGTATTACAAAAAGTGTATCTAAAACAAATCGCCAACCCCAGCTTTAACTGTTCTCAAAAACAGTACAGCAGTTAGCAGCCATGTAATGTTGAAATTCTCAAGGGTCAACAGTGAAATTTGATTAAAGTGTCTTATTTCACAGAAAAAGTTGATATTTTATGCTAGTTGGATTGGCAGAGTAACAATAAACTGCTGCATCAATATTTTGTCCCCAGCCCAAAGTTCCCACAGCTTACTTTTCACTCCTTTTTCCTCCAGACCCCCCCTCACCACCCCTACCTATAGGGTTAAATGCTACACGACTCCTTCTAACAACCTCTAATGATTTAAAACATGAGCAATCAGAAGCAAGACTCAGGAAGGTCCGGCTGGGAGAGTGTGTAAGGGCTGCAGAGGAACAGAGGGGCTGCAGAAGCGTGGCACAATTACCTCCAAGGGAACGTGATTACAAGAACACGACTCCCCAATCAAAAGCAGGGAGACAAGGACAGGGAGCACTGCGCTGACTCAAACAGAGTTGATTGTTGGCTCGCTGCTGCTCCCTGTAATAGAAGAATCTTGAATCCCTGTTGTGTAATTTGAAAGTCAGTTTCCAACTCATCACTGTAACCCTGCATCACGAGCAGCTCGGTGGATGATTTCACTGCTGCGTCTTGATGATTTTAACTTTGGGTTAAGGTTCATTGACTAAGAAAGAGACAGTGAAATGAGATGGTAACACAAAAAGACAGGGTTAGTTGTACATGGAAAAGAGATGTTGTGTCAGCTTAAACTTGTTCTGGGATGGATTGAAGACATTGCCTCACAATTATGACACCTTTTTTGCCCCTTAATTTCATCCTACCCTACACTTAAAGAGTGAAATAACAGTGAAGAAATGTGTGAATCGTTTAGGCTAATTTCTCTAAAGATTTGGAGAGAAGAAAATGGTCCTAAGTTGCAATTTAAAGGTCCCATGACCAGGTGGGTATGAACACTTTTATAATGTTTTGAGGTATCTATTAAGCAAGGATTAGATTTAGGTTGAATTAAAATGTATTTTTTCATCTCTGTAGAGGATTAGATGTAGCTCTTTCCCCTCCCCTCTGGAAACACTGTGATGAGCTCTGCCCCCTATTGTGTGCCGAAGCAATGTCTGATGGTAGGAGCAAGGAGGGCGTTACAGGTCGAAGTTTGGGCTTTTAAAACATTCATAGGACCGACAGGTGAGAAGCAGAAAAGATATGTGGAGGCTGTATGACATTCTAAACTCCAGTAAGTAGAAAACAGAGCATTTTAAGGTGCATTTTCTAGGAGGTATAAATACAGTACATCTCAGAGAGTCTAGTAGAAGGTGTCATGTTTGTCTGCTCTTCAAGCTCCTTTTTATGACATTAAAAGCAAAGAATTTTGTTTTTGCAGGATGTGGGGCCTTTAAGTTCCAACAAGAGGTTATGTGTCATACTGATAAAGACAGAAAGCTGTTATCACCTTGTTATGGGGGTCCAGTGGGGTTTCAACATAAATTTCACCTCTGATGATAAGGAGTGGCCGCTGCAGGTCTGCACTGGGGGTTAGATGATGGCGGCTCAGGACATGCTGCTTGTGCCATCATGGCTATGTTTACAGCGATTCCCCTTTGATTCAGAATGAAACATAAATCCTTTTTAAAAAGATTAAAAATGACCGTATAAATACCTGAACACTCCTAATTAAAGCTAATTCCACAATAGGTGGCTGGTTTCTGATTTAAATCCAAATTGGGTAATTCCTCGATCATGTATACGTTCATTCTGCTTTAAATGTATTAATTCTGAACTCAACTGGAATTTGTTTCTTCCATTAAATGTAAATACATCACGTCTGCCCCTTGTCCAATCAGAACCATTCCCAACCTCCAGGCATTGAGCATAATTGAACAAAGGCAAATAAACAGTTTTTTTCCCGTGTAAACCACAATTTGGAATTATTACCTCCACCAAGGAGGTTATGTTTTCGGGAGAGTTTGTTTGTTTGTCTGTCCGTCTGCTTGTGGACAAAATAACTCAAAAAGTTATGGATGGATTTTGATGAAATTTTCAGGAAATGTTCAGCATGGGAAAAGAAAGAAGTGATTCAATTTTGGTGTTGATCCGGATCACCATCTGGGAATTGTGCTGCTTGGCACAGGTCTGCGCTCTCCGAGTGCTTTTCTAGTTGTTTAAACGCGAAGGGGAATACTTCGATTCCAAATTATTTAATTCTGAATACTTTATTCCTAATTAAAAAACATCATGTAACCGTGGCCCATGACAAGATATTAGGATTCCTTTGGGGATCATGAGATATTGACGCTGACCATTTGGGGTGCAGAGGCAAGTTTACAAGCAGGACTGAGACAATGTCAGGAGGTATGAGTGTCTGATCAGATTTTGTTATGCAGTTAGTTGAAAGCTACAAAGTCTGATTGCACTTTACATGCAATGAGGCTGCTCTGGTGCAAGGCAGTCTGTGAGAGCTGGGAGCAGTGAAGTTACTACTGATTGGATAACAGTGTAGAGGAAACTTAGGCCACTGTTCTTATCTGTGTCACTTGCTATGTGGGTGGCACAGTGGGTCAGCAGTGCACATGCCTCACAGCAAGAAGGTTGCTGGTTTGATCACCGAGTTAATCAAGGCTTTTCTGTGTGAAGTTTGCATGTTCTCCCCGTGCATGTGTTGGTTCTCTCTGGGCTCTTCGACTTAAAACATACTCATTATGTTGAAACTGATGAGTCCAAATTGCCCTGAAGTATGAGTGTGAGCATTTGTGGCCTCGCAATAGGCAGGCGACCGGTTCAGGATATGCCCCACCTCTTGACCAATGTCAGCTGAGACCTTTAGAACTAATTTGTTGGGCATTAAACAAATCAGAGATCTAACAAAGGATCAGTTTTTAACAAACATCTTGATTGGCTACTCAGAAGTCAAAGAAGTCCAGGGCCCTCATTTGCTTTTCCACTATGTGAATCTTAAAGATAAAGGAAGGTATAATTAAGCTGTCAGACTTTTACCCACGTTAAAAAGAGTCCCTGTCCTTCATCTGTAGTTCATTCTGAGAATAAACAGAACATTTTGTTCAAGAACAGAGCACAATCTCGCCTGCTGCTTCCCAAAACAATGCCATGCATTAATTTCACAATCAGGGCTGTGCCACAAGTCCTGACTTCTACAGGGTTGGTGTAAAGATGAACAATACATTTTAACTTTGAAAATGTAAAAAGTAGAAAAAAACAGAGGAAATAAAATAAAGGTTTACATGTGCTATGGGAGCCCTGTCTATGCTGTTGTTTCAAGACGCAATTTTAACGCCCCCAGTAACATCTCACCGTGGTGATGGTGGAACTTTGTATTGGTGCTTCTGCATGAATGCACAGTAAAAAAAGGGCTATTGAGGTTGGGAGATGGGCAGGACTCGGCCACCACCCCTTACAGAAAAACCCAAGGGAAACACTGTCTTTCATCAAAACTTAAATAGAAATATAAAAACACAAATTATAATCAGACTAACTTTAAACTTCTCTGCTGACAGATCTATATTTTTTCCTTTTCACTTCTCAAAAGCCTTTAAAAAAATAAAACTCAGAACATCCACATCCTCCCTTATGATAAAAATATAACTTGCAAAATTGACTAATTCTCAGTGGAGCGCCACATTGGGAACACAGCGAGGTTGTTTGTGGCTGCCGAGGGAGCCGGAGAGGAGGGGAGATGAAAAAGGGTGAGAGAGATCTGAGTTGGGCCCTGCCAGAGCTGCATGAGGCAGGACCACCCAGGGTGGCGTCAGGAGCTTGGCAGGGGTTCAGGGAGGTTGGTTGGCGGGCCGACTGGCAGCCCAAGCCCAGGGCTGAGGCAGCAGGCGGCAGCAGGCAGTCTGAGGCCCTGCCAGAATGGACAGAGATATTCAGCTCAGCCCACAAAGGCCACTTCAGCCTCCCACAGCATAACACAGCAGAGCCACAGTGATAGGGGAGTGTGTGTGTATGCAGGGTGGAGTGTGTGTGTGTTTTTGTGTGTAGGTCGGGTTGAATTAAAGGATATTTTTAGGATCTAGTTCCCCGAGATATAAGGGACCTCCCATATGGAAATGAGGAGGTTAAACCAGAAAATGTTTATTCATTAGAAGTCCAGACATCAGCAGTCTAGTGTCCTTCTCAGAATGTTCTTGCTCTGCTGAACTGTGCAATGTTTTACAGCGTAGGAATGTCCCGTCCCACCTTTTTACGCACAGTCACAAGTAGGGTTGGGTATCATTTCCAGTTGCGATTCATTTTTTTTTGTTGGCCTTCTTTTAATACAAATACATTGACACAAAGAACTTTGTTAAATAGTGGTGTAAAACATATGTTTAACTTTGTTATATTTTTTCTGATTTATTTTATTTTATTTTTTTTCCCCTTGTTTGCATTATCTTTTCTGCTGAGCACTGTGTCTGGTGACAGCGTTGAAAAGACCAATGCATTTTTTGTCTAGCAGTCACAGATATGTAAATATGATTCACTGCTATAGTAACCATCACCAGCCCTCCCTGTAGGCTACTCCATCAAATCAAACTTTATTTAACCCCTGATGTGAGCTGAAGAGGAGGGCCGTGCCACACCACAGTGTGAAAGAAGGGGAAATAGTGACAGACAGGACGAGACAAGACAAATGGAAGCGAGTACAGACGGGTACTGTTATTGATTTGAGATAGCAGATTTTTTCTGATTTAAAGGGACTGTGAGGAGTTTCTAATTAATTACAAAAAAGTTTCACTTTTAAATATATGCCTGATCGAAATACACACTTTAAGATGAGTTTTATAGCATCAAAAAAGGTTATCTATAAATGCTATTCCTTAGCCTTCCGGTTGGGTCGGACAGGGCTCGACTGGCCTGGATACTTGACTTTGGAAACAAGACAATTAAAACTAGAGCAAATTTATATTATTCGGACACGTCTTAGAGCACTGAGCTGTAAGTAGCGATATATTCCGTATAACCGACTACAAAACTACGATACTAAGTTTCCCAAAAATTGCTTGTTGTCACACATCAAAAACTACCACTACGTAACTAGAAAAAGATACATTACCACATCGCTTTGCATCCTGTAAGTTGTTGAAAAAAGAAGTTGTAAAGCAATGCAGAGTTCTGAGGAAGGTTCGAGCTGTATTATTATTAGCATCACGTCTTTTGGTGCGTTCCAGTTGTAGTCAGAAGTAGGAATTTCCGAGTTCTGAGTAGGAAACTGCAACTGGAACGTTCCCCGAAGTCGGAATTTCCTGCTGAGAACTCGGTGAAAACCTCATCACCCCCGAGTTGACAATCGAAGATGGATGCCCCCAGTGTAAACAGTTACTTAGCTCCTGTAACAATCAATTTATTTGCACTTCTGACTGGGGTGTGTCGCTCTAGATCAGCTGTATACATAGTATTGTTAGACTTAGATTTACAAAAATGCTGCCATAGTGTTAATCACATTCTTCATGTGATATTTGTGAACAACAACGCAGGGCATGCTAACAACAGCTAACAGTAGCCTGACAGATCTGCATGTTTTTTTCCGACTTCAACTGGAACGGAGATGATGTCACTCCCAGTTCCGAGGTTACTGGAACGCAGCATTACGATAGTCGCTGTGCGTGCACATGGGTAGCAGAGTCTTTATGTCGCCGCAAATAGATTCTCCTCATAACACCTTTAAGTTGTTCTGTTAGGTCTTAAAATTCGCTTTTGTGCATTCAGCATGTCTCCATGGCATGATAGAGTTTTACGAATAAGACAAAAGTCTGCAGTCTCACCACTTCTCTGTCTTTTTTCTTCAGCACAAGTTAATAGGCACTTAAAAAGGCCCTCTCCCAAACCCCAAATATGTGACGTAAGACCATTGTTTCGTCATTGCTTCAAAGTGGCGAGCCCATTGCTGAGCAGAGACGCTGAACGGCACAATCACAAGTAGATTGACCAACCAATCAGAGCAGACTGGGCCTATATGGGGAAGGGTTCTTAAATGGGGTAGGAGGTCTGACAGAGTCTCAGACAGAGAGAGAACACAGCTATATCAGGAGTAATTAGTAGTTACACACAAGGGACTTTTGAACACACACCGACAACAGTCTTCAATGGTGAATATATGAGTCTGTGTCAAAGAAAAATGACGACTGCACTTCATCTCCATCCACAGTTTCAGACTTCGGTGCACTCCTTGTTTTGGTCTGGTGAAAACATGTCACTGCTTTGCAAGTTATTGACTTGTTTCTGAACTTTATTGAACTCCAACATTTACTGATCATTAGCCTAAAGCTGGAGATGTAATTACATGCAGCCTGAGGTCTTTTGTGCTCTCTTGTGGTGTCCTCCAGTAACAAGCGTCACATATAGGCAAATATATTTTAAAAACACTCAATTTACCAGCAGATGCAAATGCCGAATGCAGGGACAAATTGGAAGTATGTGTGTAAGTTTTCTGGTAAACTTTATGAAAAAATAATTTATGAAGTTTTTCCAAATGAATACAGACTTAACCTTAGTCTTTATTTCAAATCTTGATAATAAAAACAGGAAAGAAAAATGTCCTATAAAATATTTCTATTTAAATTGGCTACTTTTTGAAGAACTAAATTTAGGATACACATCAACGATTCAGAAAAAACATAGATTATAAAAAAACACTGGATCAATGAACTTATGATTAACTAGTTTTCTGATAGTTATTGTTTCCTTTATTTTCTTGTCAATCACACTTATTTTCAATCTGTTTTAAACACGTAAAAACTCTATGTCAAACGAAGTAATGCCACAATAAATAGTTGATTTTATGTTACAATATATGCACAAAAACAATAACAATAGTGGTCTGAAAATAACGTTGATGATGATATATGCAAAATAGATAAGTGCAGCTTGGATGCAGTGAATTTTTGTCATGTTGCTGTATCTTAGCCTGATACTTTTGACCACAGTATATTGTTTTGTACTGTTTTTTTTCTCCATTATCAATCTGTTCTGATGTTTTGATGTCTCAGTAAAATCTGATTATCCAGCACAGAGGAGGTGTGTCCTTGATAGCACCTCCTCTCCCCTCAGTCCTCTCTCCTTGATGTTCAAATAAGAGCTCCAGAACACTCCTCAACATGTCAGGAACAACTTCCTGTTTTATTTTGAAGTCGCTCTGTTTTCATGTGGTGTTTCCTGTTCTCCCTGATTGTGATTCCCTCCACCTGTGTGACTGTCTCACCTGTGTTTGATTATTTACATGTTTAGTCTCTGTGTCCCCCCCTGTCTTTGTTGTCTCATTCGTCTTCCATGTCACATCCCCTGAGGTCTCCTGTCTCTCCAGTTTTTTCAGTGTTGATAGTTTTTTTTTTTTTCAGAACTTTGCAGTAACTTGGATTTGTACTTTGAGTTTTCTTCGTGTTTCCTTTCTTTGTGGATAGCCTATTTGATTAAAAATTTTTGTGTGAGATTTTGTTTTTTATGTTGACATTCATTTGTAAATCATTTCCCTTGTTTTTAAGTCTTTTAGTTTATATTAAAGGTTTTTTTTTGCAATTGGGTCCATCTTCTTGTTTTTTTATTTACTTTTTGTTCTATTTTAAACTAACCCTGACACCTTTGGCATTAAAAGCACTAACAGAGAATATGACAGAGGCAGAAAGGCCTTCCTCCGTCATAAGCTGGCACACTCACTGCACCTCTTGCTCCTGCACCTTGTTTGAGTTGAGAGGGGCTCATGTGGGGCAGGGCAGGTGTTTGACTGATCTCCAGAGCCTATTTCCCCTCGCCGTTTATCACTGTCACATCCACTGCCCAAACCCTTCTCTCCCCTTTCAGCCGAGCAGCTTCAAGCAGCAAGTCGTCTTAAAGACTACCAGATCAGCCTCTGCTTTAAGATCACTCGGACATATCAGCCCACGTAACACCCAACTGCTCCCTTCGCCCCATCTTTCACCGCGTTGAATCTGTGCACCTCATCACCTGTGTTGCTCTCATGCTGGTCCTCATCCTCTCACTGATAGCTGGCTGGCTCTGTACCCGTCCGTCAGCGCAGATAAATCGCTCCAATCTTTCCCCTTTGCTCCCCCTCTGTGATACATTTGCAATTAATTTATTTTCCTCAGTTTCCTCTCCCTGTGCCTCTCCCTCCTCTTGATCCATGACAGGGAAGTCTGGAAATCATTTTGACGCTTTAGTTGTAGCGTGCAGCTGCCTGTTGGGGACATTTTGCACTCCCTGACTTTTTATTGCAAGGGAAATGCAATAATAGCTTTTGGGGCTGGGATTGTTTATAGAAAACTGTAAATGAACTTTTATTTAGAATAGTAAAGCTTCTAAGAATTACAGCTGTAAACACAGCAGCTGTGTTGACAGGGACTGTGTTTGCATTTATTAGTGTAATTATGAAAAGAATGAAAATGGAAACAGCTTCTAAGCATGAGGCCAAATTGCACATCTTAGCTTTTTACATATTGTTGGAGTGGTTTCTAAAGGTATCTGAGAAGTTTTGGTGGTGTGATCTCTAAAGCTCGGTGAGGTACAAGCCCTCCACCCTAACACTAGTCCACACCCAGCTCAACTCCTGCTGACAATTCTTCACCTCAACACCCACGATTCTCAAGTCTGCAGCCAATATACAACTGACACGGCGAATCCCTTCTGAGGAGTAAAAAAAAACTGTAGTGGCAACCACAGCAGGAGATAAAAGATCACGTATCTCCCTCCATCATCAGTTTTTCTAACTGAATAAGTTTTTTGCCTAAGTGGGTGCTTGTTTGTGCCTGTGTGTAAGTCACAGAAAACATTTTCCTATCATATATAAGGTCAAAGCCTCTTATTCAATATTATGACACATTCTGTCCATGCATGTTGGGAAGAGAGGCATCCTAGGACCAACATTAATGCAAGACACCTATGTGTCACAGATTTGATGGTAAAAAGAAAAGAACATGATCACGTCATGCAGCCTCTGTCATCCCCTCTTACTCAGCCCAGAGAATTTAATGTAAAGGTCCAAATACATGAGCACTTAAATTTAGGAGTGACTAATTTGACCACAGAAAACAGAGGAAAGGATGGCACGACCGCAGCCTCTCTTGTCTTTCTTACGTGCTCGCTCTCCCTGCTCCAGAGCCCTCTGCAGGCCTGAAAAACTTATGTTGTACTTGGACATTCTGCTTTTCTGCTCTTTCAGGTGTTAACTGGGTTGGATTGTTTCGGGTTTAGTGTAATTGTTAACTTGGTATGCAGTTCTGTTCTTGAAGGTGTTTTCTTGCAATGAACCTTGAGAGTTCTGTTTCTGGCTAAAAGATCAATATGCTGGAGAAACAACACATTAGTTCACATCTGCTCAGCATGTGCCTTCAAGTAAAGTGTAATTTATTTTCTAAATACAGAACAGTTAAAATAAAATAAAAAAAACTGTTAAAAAATTTTATGGAGGGTACTTCTCTAGTAATCTTACTTTCTAAAAAATGGGGCTGCAAACAGGCTCAAGTGCTTCACAGACCAAAGGCCCTAGTGTTAGTGTGCCCTTACACACATTTGAGTATGTGCAAAGCCTCTGCACATTGACCCCATAGTTGTGTATGTCCTGCAGATGTTAAACCTTTACTCAGCAGCAGCACCTTTACTTTACTAAATAAAAACAATAATTACGACATGACAATTAAAACGTCAGAAATGGAGATTATTGGTTATGTTTGCACCTTCTGTTTACACAAGAACGGTGCCTGGATTGTCTGAATCCACAAACATTTGAAACTGGGGTCCAGAGTGAAAAGTATTGAAAATGTTTATGTATCTGTATCCATGTTAGTGGGAATCAGCGTTTCTACATAAAACGTACTCTTTCACATGAAGGCTGCTCATGCATCCCAGGGACAACAACAACATCAACAACAACAACAACAGCTTTGGTCGTCTACCGAGCAACATGTGTGCTGCTTACCATGCTCAGCCTGTTATGCAGACAGAAATATCCAGAAACTTGTGTTGTCTAGACAAGAAGTTCCTGTGTCTTCATGCATCAACACGACATGGTTGTTTCTGAAAAGTCTGTCTTCACTGGAAAGTACACATACACATGTACTAACATTGCTGCTTCACTACAAACGTAAGTTGCAAAGTACCAGCCTGGCACACACACTTGAGTATTTTGAGTCGTTCTCAGGTCTTCACATGAAAACGGAGATCTTTTGAAAATGCAAAGGAAAAACCTTTCTGTTTCTGGTAACAACGTTGTCATGTAAATGGGGCCACAGCGACACTCTCCCTTGTTAACATATTTTCACTTCGCTGTTCTGGCTTTGTCATAACATTACAGTGGCAGAGTTCTTTTTATTTCATATATTCCCCCAGCTCCCCTAAACAGACCTACCAGCGTGATGTCCTACCATTGTTTCATTTGCAGTTTGAGCCCATTAGCTCTGCCCAGTACAAAGAATGGATTGTGGATTAAAAAATTAAGTGTTGACAACATGGTGCCAAGCAGTGTTCAACTTACTAATTACCACAGAGCAAACCACTTAACCAACCAGTGGGGACTCGGCCCATGTGGGGAGGGAGATCAAAAACTAGATTAAGGATTGTTAACATACATTAGCATTCATCAAAATAAGATAATTAAACTTGGGTCAAGGCAAAATACCCGCTCTTTGAATATGTAATGAGCAGTGAAATTCCTTCATTAAGTTGTTAAAGAATAAATTGGAGTTGTGGTGATTAAAATTCTGTGGACAGAAAAAAACCTTCCCTTCACAGGCAATTATGTGGCCACTGGTCAAACTGTTGGTTATATCCCCACAACATCAGTCAATTTGTTCCTCTCACAGCATATTTCAAGTGCATATGATTTTATTGTGAGTGTGTGTTCACAGTCTAGTGCTAATCTAGTGGTTTGATGGGGGGGACTCTCCACCCCAAGTGCAAAGTTGGCTAATTGCCCCCAGCAACCACATCACACACCCATACAGACACATTCACAAACACTGACACTGGCTGCTTCCCTCTCTGTTGTTCTGCTTCCAGGAGGGAGGAGAGAGGATTAATCCTAATTGCGGTGTGCGGGAGCCTGGACAGAGGCCAGGATTACTTGGGGCTTCATCTTGATCCACAGGATGCTGATGGTAATGCTCCTGCCCATCCCCTGGCAGCTGCCGGCACTGCAAAAGCATATGCATCTGTAGCACGCCACTCCCACACACACATACAGTGGAGCAGAGTTTCATGAACACAGCAGACCATAAGTATAGGGTCTGTGTCCTGAATCATTGGGGTTGGTGATTCACTTCTCCCAGTGCAGCCTTAGCCTCTCTCTGAGTGTGTGTGAGGCTGCGGCCTTGCGTCAGGGCCGCTGCGCTGCTGTTTATGTCTGCTGTCGTATACGCAAGCTACACCCCCTGCTGACGCACTACCAACTCAGCTGGGTTAACCCAGTGTACCATGGGAGACACATTTAGCCTTTGGTACTGGATGCTTATTCACTGTGAGCTGGACTTGGCTTGAAGACAAGCTCTGCTCTTACATAAGTAAAACAATATGAACAAAGCAATCATAATAATAATCTATTTCATTTATCGGCACATCACAGCACTAAACAGCTCCATACAAGGCAGAATTAAAACTAAGTGATTAAAATAAATTAAAAAGTCCAGCAGGGTTCCAAAGTAAATAGGATATACACAGTCAGACTGAAAGTGCCACTTTACAAAGATGGGATGTAAGATTTCACCTGGAGAGTGTCTGTGTTTTGCTGACGTCTGCTGAATTCCAACAGGACAGCCCAAGACTCTTGATTCAGTGGTGGACAGCTAACAGCACAGTTAGGTTAATGGAAGAACAAGACCAAGCAGCAGGCCAAGGACCAAGTGATGGCTCTTTCCATACTTGTTACCAAATACAAAAAACAAGAATAGATTTTAATGGATCTTTTTTTCCAGCGATTGCAGCTGTAGACAGTGGGCCATGCTACTCCAGACTCTAGAACTGCTATGGCAGTCTTACGATCTAATCACAATCCTGGCAGTTTTCCTAAAGATATGCTCCGTATGTTGTCTGAAACTCATAAGGTTTCTAATAAAGCACAAAAGATTTCTGAGCATTTATCCCTTCAGCTCCTGCAGCAGGCACACAGACAGCTGTGGAATGAGACAGCATGTTACATTTAGCGGAAGTGATTTTACCGCCGCTATCATGTTTACAGCACAATCAGCAGTCACAAGCACCAGCAAACAGGAGGCAGCGCCAAATAAACAGCCAGTGCAAAAAATAAGACCCTTGTCACTTGCAGTCACTCCCGTGAGTGTGAAAATTGACTAAATACTAAACTAACTACAAAACTATGAAAATGGGGACATAGGGAAATGCCATAAGACACATGCTTTACCTGAAGGAAATTTTATTAACTGGACCTCAGAGACTTTTATCGAATACCCCTGCCTTAGGGTGTATTGATGTGTAACATGTTACATCTTATGGACATACAGACAGGAACACATTGTGATGTGGTAATTGACTGGGAGTTATTGAAGCTGACTCTTTCCCCCTGCTATTATTTTACATCTTTTTTGTACAACAAATCCAAACAGGACATGACATGTCAAAAAAGCTGCTTGTTAGCAGTGTTTTTAAAGATCATTTAGGCTGTGCAGTATAAACAAAGTACTTTATCATGGTTTACGGTACTTGCTGAGTTATACTGTCCTCTGTAGTTGACTTGTAATGTAAAACATAGATTAGGTATTTAATATGTTGTATTGTAGCATCTCTGAAACAAGCTTTCAAGGCAGTGAGAGCCAGATACCCTCTCTGTTCAAACAGATGTATTTTATCAAGCTTCAGGCTAAAGCAATTGGCCCTGGTCAAATGGATGCTGTGAGGTATATGGCACTAATTATCAATGTGTGCCACAGTATCACGGCTCAATTCTCTCAGCGTTAAAAAACTCAGGTCAGATGTTAATGCTATAAATGCTGTACATAGTGCCAGATTCTCACTATAATTAAAAGAACTGTAGGAGAAAACAAGCCACAAAAACAGCATGGAGTCATCAACAAACAGTTTGTTGACATCAACTTTCTTTTCAGCTACCAAGCCACTTTGATTAGGCACTATTTTGAGACATGGCACAGCCATGTGTCCTTCCACCAGCAGTGTAACGATCAAACTGCGGTCAGCGGTCTTACTAGAATTTTTCCAAACACACAAATAATACTTCCCGTAATAGCCCCAAATAAAGATCAGCAAAATCTGTGAATGTTTAAGGATTATCCTGCTGAGCATAGTAATTTTGTCAAATAATGTTTTCTGGTTCAGTTTACCTTCACAATGAACATACAGAGATATTATAAAGTATACTTATAATCAAAACCATGGCCTCTGTCTTTACAAAATAAACAATCTACAAAGGCCAAATTCTTACTTGAAATGAACTTTTATTCAGCTCCTCTGTTTAGTGCTGGAAGTTTGTAAAACAGTGAATTTGGTCAATACAATTCTAAATGTCCATAAAAGCAAAGAGGCCCAGCATGATGAGAGCTGCTCACTGCAGAGAACATAAAGCTGATTGTATCCACTAGTCCTGAACATAGTAAAGGATCCAGAAGGGACTTTTCATAGTCTTTTTCTATCCATTTTGACAACATGATCTCATGATATAGTCACCTGTATAAACAGGTACCCCGTGTTTCTCCGGTCCTCAAGGTCTCACAGCAGATTTGACCATTTTCAGTTCAGACCTTTTGACTCCCACTCTACAGAAGTAAAGTAATTATATACTCCAGTTCATACGAGTATTCTAGAATATTGAATATAGAATATGTTTACATATTTACTGCTAAAATTGCCAGTCTGTCCTGTTCAGTAACATTTTTTTTTCATCTGCTGCAATTAAACGATGGCTGTGCCATGCCTCAGAATAGTGCCTCATCAAAGCAGCTTGGTGGTGGGAAATTAAGTGGACATCGACAAAATGTTTGAGTTGTGAGATTACCCAACTGTTTTTGTAGCTTGTTCACAAAATGTAGACGAAATGTTTCCCACGGACATGTGAAAAAACCTATCAGGCAGGTTAGGCTAGCAAAATTAGCACAAACAAGAGCAATCTTATGACTATCAACAATAAAAGGTAAATTATCTCGGTTAATTTTTCAGGAGGAATTCTGACCTTTTTATAAAATTTTAGGGGCTGTAAATGGGGAGAGTCCATGAGGAAGTGTCAAAACATGTAGTACCTCGGGTGTCCACTTGAGGCTGGCTGCAGTAACCTGACCTTAAATGATTGTGTACCGGGAAAAAATGGTTTTCACAGCCTTCATAAACATGTTTAAAGAATGCTTCAGAAATGGCTTCAGTCTAAAACTATAGCACATCTATGTGCTCTCATGATGAAGGAGTTTTTTTTTTTTTTTTGAAAGACCCATTTCATTATGTGGAAGATTTATTGAGGATTTCCGGTTTGAGAATTACAGTGTTGCTATTAGTGGCCTGAAGTACCACCTCAACATGGTCTTTCTGTTCCCAAATAGTCAGAGCTGAAGTTTAGTTGAGATAGCATGTGCTGTGTGACAGTGTTTATTCATGGCATCAACAGCGTTCCAAAAGCATCATCCAATTCTTTTACAGCCTGGATATTGGTAAAAAGAACACTATAAGAAAAATAACTTTCGTGTACAATGATAAGAGTAGTTTGAAAGCCAACTAGGACATCTTTCTATCTGTTACATATAGAAATTTTGCTAAACAAATAACATAAGTTTGTATTTTTTGGTGGCTAACCACTCTTTCCCTCATAAAGTGTAGATGATGACTGAGAAGCCATTTTGAAAAATGAGAATCTTGTGGTGATCGGCACAGTTTTTGTCAGCTGTCCTCTTCGTGGAAGACAGATTTCCTGATAAATTCAGGGGTTTTGGGAAAAAAATGTTACAGATTCACGTCCACTGCATGATGTAAAAACAATAGCCCTCTTGTTTACGTTCTTTTACACAGCATGGAGGCCCATAGAGAGCCATTTCTGCTCCGTCAGGCCTCTCCACCATTGCATTGGCTGTTGTGCGAGAAGCCGCAGGCCTGCCTTTCTCTCTTAACAAAATCATGTCAAAAAGCAATTAATATCTTAATACCTCCATCAGAGTCAACCACCAAGCCGCCAAAAGGCCGGACTCTTTGTTTTTTCCGCCTCTGTCTCGGCGGCCGTGCTGCTTTCGCCTGGCCCGTGGTTTCCTTGGTTTCATTTCTCAGTGCCCTGGTGGTCAGCTGTGGTTAACTGGGGGCATGGGGTGGGACGTTGTGGGCAGAAAGGTCCCCCACTCTTCCAAAGCATTAAGCACTTCTCTCCTGGCCTGAGAGCTCCAGTGGCCACAGCCCTGGCCTCTCCTAATGCAGTGGCCTACAGATCAGACTTGACCAGAGACACTCATCTACTCTGAGGGCTTTTCATCCATTAAGGACTCAGGATGATGCTCAACACCTGGTTTTCTCTTATGATCCAGTGTTAAAGAGTGTTAGGAACAACTATGCGTTGGATTTGTTTATTTTTGCTTGCACCAATAAGAGCTGCATACTGTATAAGTGATTAATATTTATGTTTTGAAGCCCTTTAGAGCAGAGATATTTTTTATTTAACTGTCTTAAAGCACACAGTGCTGTTTCTGCCTCTAAACAGACAACATAACATTCATTTACACACACACAGAAGGCAGTGAATCTGATCTGTAAAGATGTGAGAAATTGATTAACATAATCAACTGATAAGGCACCTTGCTACATTCATTCATATACAAAAATATAGCATTTCAAGGCAAATGTATCACATGACAGATTGGATTATTTTATGAGTTCATGATAAGCAAAAGATAGAATGAAGCTTGATAACATAATAGGGGAACCAACATACAACTTTAAACTTCGCTGTCCAGCCTCAACATAGCTAGCTCGGCATCTAACTTGTAAAGTGAAGCTCTCACTAATGTCTAAAAAAATAACCAATATTTTCTCCAGCCTCTTTTTGTCCTGTATTTCATCCCTCTTGCCTCGGCTCTTGTGGGACCGTGCAGAAGGAACAAGAGCTCTCTATGGAGATTCTTGTTGTTTTGAGACCTCATGCAAGGGATGAAAAAGAGCATTTTGAGCAGAAAAGTTTCATTTTGTTGTTTTAAAATGTGGACTTGACCCTTTTATACCTTTGTGCAGCACCCATGAGTATATGCTGCACATGTGTCCATGTTTTTCACACTGATACACTAACTTTGTTTTCTCCACGCTCCCATCCACACACGGTTTGAACACCATTCCTGATCCCAGCTAGGTGCGTCTTTTATCCCTAAACTCTCCAAAAGAAAGAGAAAGATTGGTTTTGACTACTAAGCAATGGCTCAAGAATATTTGGTTTCTCAACATTTTCATTCATTTCTCTTGGCAGGGGCGACCAGTAGCTGGTGGAAGGTCTTGGCAGAACATGCGATAAAAGCTGATGATTAAAAGGGACGAAAATAAGTACCATATATAACTCACGTATCCATTAACCACGAGAGGAGAAACAGAACAAGCAAAAAGATGTTTTCTTTTCCTCCTTGGCCCGGCCTTTTTCTCTGTATTATAAATGCATGATATATTCACCCCCGTCTCTGCTCATGTCTCCTCTCTGTTTATCTTTTTTTATTGCAGGTTTCTCTTGGAAAATTGCACGGGTCATGATTTTTGTGACTATATGATCAGTATGGCCAATCTGCTGCTATACTTTCTGTCAGCTATTGTCCACACACTTTCACTAAATACAGTGTGTGCACATTTACAGGACTGTCCACGGTCATTCGATCCCAGCCAGGCCCACACACCTTGGCCGGCTGGGTGGTGGTGCCTTTGAGTACACTGTAGTGGTTTGGCCCCGGGCCCCTGCCTTTCTCTCTTGCCAGCGCCTGTGTTTTAGCTCCTGAGGACAGTTTGCCTCACGGTGCTGTCAGAGGACCCTGCTATACAGCTAAATAGCAGCTGTTCAAACACATATACATTGAATCAGATCATGTTAATGACTTTATGTTGGAGCCTGACTTTGACTGAAGCTCTGATTTTATAAGGAGTGGTGGTGGTTGTTGTAGCGATGGTGGTCTTTTGCATAGAAACGCTGATGTTGGCTTTCTCCTTCAAGGGCACGTAGTGGTGAAAACTGATGGCCCGGTACCAGCTGGACTGGGCTGGACTTCAGGAAGTGGATTTTGAAGTGTGTAGCAGAGGAGTGATCGCCCTAACTTGGACAATGTAGCTGGCTATGAACTATTGTGTTACAATTGAACTGGCAACACTGAGTGCATTGTCTTTTTATAATAACAGGCTTTAAGATTATAGGGTTTGAATACCACATCTTCTTGGGGCTGCATCCCTCTCCAAAACTTTGATTTATCGTCAAAAAAGATGGGACAATGAACCAATTAAGCAGCTTAAGCAGTGATTGTTGATAGTTTAGGGCACTGAGAGGTATTTGCAATCCATCCTGCACAAGCTCTGAGTGGGGCCCATTGTAGGAAAGATTGATTTACTATTTATCCCTCTGACAGCATAGATAGGGAAGAGTCATAATTCTGTGCACAGGGGAGATTAAATTCCTGTATCGCTGTCAGCTACATTAACTGACTTCCTGGATCTCAATTCAATTAGTGCAGCAGCATTCTCTAGCATTAATAAATCAATAGTGATGGCCTGCTGATAGGCACGGTGCATGCAGTATATTCAAGATGCACTATGCACACATAGTTTTAAACAACAGCGCAAGCGTCTTACATGTGAGCTGCAATACATCTCAGCACTGCTCAGGTTGTTAATTAATGTTTCATAGCCTGGCCAGATAACACGTCAGGTGATGTTTAATCACACTGAAAAAAGACAGACAGAAACTTTCCATTGGGGATTATGGGAATTATGAAAATTTACAGGAGTTGATGGGAAATAGGGTGGGTGTTAAATATACTGTATCAAATCCAACCAAAAATACAAACATTTTTTTTTTGTCAAAAGAAGAAAATTATGCAAAATAATACAATTAAAAACATTACATTTCAATAAATTTCATCTGAGGCAGAACTTCATCTAGTTTTAATTAATAATAAAAAGTTTTCATAAAAACTTTACACCATGTCCATGTGCTCAAATGTGTGTCCTCCATAGTCCAGGGTTCTAGTGCCATCAGTGCACGAAGGGGCTGTGGCCTCAATACCCCTGCAGTAAACAGAGTGCTTCGTGGAACAGCAGAGATATTCTTAAGTGTAACTGCATGAAATTGACTTGTTTTTGTCAAGATTGTGCTGAAATATATTTTATCCAACCATTGTTAAGCATCAACTTTTTGTTTTATATATTTATGGGTTTTTTTCCCCATGGAAAGTTTTCAACTTTGAAAATAGCAAGAATTTTACAACCCTTATCACACGTGACTTTAAATACTTTTAGGGAGACTGAAGCACCTCTAAATTTCATTGTTGTGTATGTTAGAACATGGCATGCCCCTTTCCTAATTTTTTAACATTTAAAAACTAGATCTACCACAAGACAGTTTTATGTTTCTGTGAGGTTAGCACGGACAGACAGCTGTGGTGGGTGACTTGGAATCTCACTTTTTACCTTCAAAAGTAATTAGTTCAACATAAAGTCAGACAGGACATTTGGTCAAAGTTTGACAGAAACCTCTTGAAGTAAACTAGAAATATAAGTTTACAACCTTGATCATGGGGTCCAGGAGCATTTGACCTTGTCCCTCCAAAATCTGTCCAATCTGTCCTTATGTCAAAAGTATAATAATTTTAATATAATGTTGCAGGTGGTTTTCAAATTGTTTCCTGCAAGCGGACAGTGACAGTAAACTTCAATCCATGACATGTATAATCAAACCAAGTTATAATCAAACCATCATTCAGTGCAAGGGAAGAATATGCAATGTGAAACATAAATTCCTAAAAGCCAGCTAAAAATACTGAATTCACAAGCAATAATTAAACCAAGCTCCCACCTGTTATGTAATCTATGTTATCTACAATGTTATCCCAAAGGCCTGTAATTACTGTGATTGACAGAACAATAGTCCAATCACCTATGGAGTTGGTTTTGGTAAGATTCTGCCCTCCCCAAACACTTTCTATGACCTCTTTTCCAGATGGACTAGTAAAATAAACTGAACAGTCTATCTGGTGTGTGTGGTCAAAAAGAAAGACCTTAAATCATTTTCCATTAGATTAGGTTTCACAAGCTAGCGTTCACTAGAAAGGATTATTATAAAAGTCTGTGATAATCATTCAATCACATTTTAATGTTTTTGTTATTAGGATGAAATAAATTTGAGCAAAGTTTGATTACAATCACTAAGAAGTCATGGAATATTGTGTTCTGCAGACAAACATGGATCATTAGTCTCTATGACCTTAAACTTCACCTTGTTGCCTTCAGAATCATGACCATGTTAGTGAACTACCCCGACTATCTGAAAATATCAGGGCTCTCTCTGAAATGTTCAAGGATGTTAATGACACACTGAACTTTGATATGATTTTGACATTTTAACAAATTCAACTCATGTTCCCACGGCCGTTAGTATGGGGAAGGGACTTGTACAATTTCCTCAGCATGAAGTAATAATTTTCACAATGTAGCAAAACAATATACAAGTGCTGCGTTTATCCATCTGTCATCTGTACTTTATGCCTTGTCACAGACAGGCTGGAGCATTTCCTATCTGCTGTTGCACAAGAGACATGGTACAATCTGATCTGGTTGCCAGCTAATCACATGGCTGACATATAGAGACAGACCTAAACTAATACCTAAATTCAGAGCCACCAATTAACTGGACAAGAATGTTTCTGGTCTGTGGGAGGAAACTGGAGAACCTTGAGAAAACCCATGCATGTACTCCTCATAGAAAGGTCCCAACATAGATTTGAATTATCTGGCTCTGTGGCAGCAATACTACTACCTGCTGCTCCACTGGTCTGAATATGTCTCAACAATGAGCTGATTTACGTAGTTTACTAGATTAAATAATGTACTGATAATAATCTATGACGAAATGCTGTGCCAGTAAGTGACTTTGAGAAACAGTAAAGGATATTACACAAAATATGTTGCGCGAAACTCATGATACAGTATTTTAATATCAGTATTATAGTTAAAATCTCAAATGTGGGAAAATATTTGTTGTTTATAAAGTTGGTGTATAATAAGGACTTAACATGGAATGCTTGCTGTTGTGGTATGATTTCTCAATAAACTGAGCTGCCCTGAAAGTCAGATCCAAGTATGGCCCTTCATTAATGCAGTTCACACATTTAAATACAGAAACATAACATACCTTTGGGAACAATTTTATAGAACTGATTGCTCTGCTGAGCAGCGCACCATTGCTGCTGTTCAAACAGTGCGATTAAAGACTGATCGTCCCTCAAGGCCCTTAACTCTTCTCCACTACTTCTGTAAGGCCTTGCGCCAAGAGACGCTTGTGTCTGTCAGCGGCTGAGGGGACATAAGCTTTTGTTTTCAACTCGTTAAACCTCCACAGCTGTTTGGAAACCTCTGTGACAGCCAGTATAGAAGCAGAAACAGATCTTTGGTGCTGCTGATGGCGGAGAGATGGAAAAAAAGATGGGCTATTGGAGTTGAACTTTAGCAGATTTTATCATAAGCAAAATATCTACAATGCACACCCTGCTTATTTGAATAGGAGAAAAAATATTTCAGGAGGTCTTTGACATTAAGATAATCTAACATAAAAAAATGACCAAAAACAGAAACTCTTTGAAATTATTTACAAGAAGGACTAATTATGTATGTTATACCATGCATAAAAAAATTAGTAGACCACCTCCCAATGCAAGGTTTGTGAAACAAATGCCCAAATTTTATAGCAATGGTAATTTCCAAAATCTGTGTTTTGGTTTCTAAAATGGTTAGCACACCAGTGTGTTGGTCCAAAAATTTTCACAACAGCTCTTTGACACAAAAAGATAAACATTTTTTATATCTTTTTATTAATTTGTCAGATTATAGTGATACACTAAACAGGAAATTATGTTTGATTAATTCTAACTTTTTTAATGAGATGTTGGTGTTTTTGTTTGTTGTCTAGTGGCCCTACGAGCCACAGTGGCAGGTACAAAAAAGTTCAAAAGTTTGTGACAGGCTTATTTGCATTGGTTGCCGTTTGTTTGCTTGCTCAGCTCCCATTTTAATGCTCCATGCCCTTGTGTGCTTCACTGTTTACATTATGTCTTGGGTGTCAATTAAGCTAGAATCTAATTTTAGCTGAATAATATAATCAAAGTTTTCGTACCTGGAGAGGATCAGATGCCGCTCTTTTTCCCTCCCATTTGAAAACACTAGGGGCCTTAACTTCATGGCGCAGCGCAGGGTGGCGGAGCCTGGCGCATCCCGTGCAGTGTTCATTTCGTTCGGCATATTTGGCCCATATGGCAACTTGGTTGACCAGCTGCGCTGAGATGGGCGTGACGGCACAGCAGGGGGAGGCACCGACAGATTTGGGTTGGCGCAGTAACAATTTCATGCCAAAAACTACGCTGAAAGCTCACCTGCTCCAACCTGGTCCATTCTCGGCGTAGGCGAAGTGCATCCTCCGTAGCTGTTATTTGGTGACAGGCGTACATGTGCGCACACATCAACAAAGCCTCAGAGGCAGGTTTCCTGAGTGTCAGGTACATTTTAATGCAATAAACAATCACACCAATCACTATTTAATGTAACCGTCTGAACCAGTATATACATTTGTATCAATATTAACTGTTCCGTAGCATTTGATGTCGGATTAAAGTCGTTTGTCATAATGGAAACTTAACCTGACAGCAGCTGGAAGTTTGAGGCACATCTCAACAATACACAGCCTCATCATCTGATACAGGGTATATATCCGTCTTCTCTCATCTCATGAAATTCCCCAAAAAGAGGGAGAAAAAGACTGAGAAAAAAGAGAGAAAATAAATGTATGTCACTCGGTGTCTCAAGGATTTACCTGTGATTGCCCATATTTCTCCGTTTCAGTCTTTAATCTTGCAGTAATGAGTGCATTACTGCAAGGAGGATGAGATACCGGGAGAGACTATTTCACCAAAGATTCTGCTAGTTGGCAATGACAGACCAGGAATGAAGGTGAATCACAAGCACGATGAAGATTAGCCTGCCGCTATGTTTAAATGTTACTGTTACTTAATTTTGTACTCCTATTTATGACACAAGAACAGATTATATCTGTACAGTGAGGTGGTCAACATGGGGACATGCATTGCGGCCTCTGATGCGTGCCCCGATGGCTCCACCGCTCTCCCAGTTGCTGTAACAGTGACAGCGTCTCTGACCGTCGCTGCACCTCGCCTGCAGTGCATTTAAAGGCAAGAAGAGGCGCTCATTTGATTGGTGAGGACAACACTTAGCTGTGTTAAACCCACTCATGCCTTGTCTCTTCCCTCTCTGGCACTCGCAGGGACAAAGTGCCAGAGATTCTACGAAATTAGAGCCCTAGGGTCTGGGGGGCAGGGAGGCTGTAATTATGAACTCTGTGCTGATTGGCTGACTAATTGATGTCAAACAGAAGAGTTACAAAGGGGTTGGAGGCCATAGAGCAGACTTGCAAAACAGTCGTAGTGTCTCCCTGTGATGGGCAAAAACTACATACGAAGGTGGAGGCTGTTACCTTCTGCCTGTCGAACCTCTTCTAACAACGTTAGAAACAAAGGAAATTATTTGCAGGACGTGGGACCTCACAGGGCTTGATCGCCTCTTTGAGTCAGAGTTAATAATGATAATTATAAGGGTTATAATAATAACAACAACAAAAACAATATCATTAATATTAATAACAATAGTCATTATAATAATATTGATAATGATAATGATAATAAAAACTTTATTTGTATAACACTTTTCAAAATAGAGGTTTACAAAGTGCTTTGACAAACAGTCAAGAAGATACAGACATCAATTATAAGAGCTTTAGCACAACGAAATAAAACAAAAAGCTAAAAAAAAAAATTTTTTTTAAGTTACTGAAAAACACGAGGCATAAGAATGTCACGGATCCAGACAATACAGGAACTAAGTAACGTAAAATGTGACCAACAGGACCAAATTGAAAGCTGAAAGACATAAAACCAATAAGAAAGGTAAAAAGGGGGTGAAAATGGAAAACAGAAGAACAAATATAAATAGACATTATTATAATGATAAGAAAATAAAACAAAGTTTAAAAGGCTATCTATAAAAGGATTTAAAATGTAACAAAGGGGAAGTATAATGTGATAAAATGTGTATTAAAATTACGAAATGGCAGTAATACAAGTTTACAAAACCAGGTTGAGTGCTCGAAGGTTTAACTCTGTGGTTGGGCCAAACATTTTCAAGGTTTTTGTCAAAGACTTTTTTTTATTGAAGTATGGATCCACAAATTATGCATTTGATCAATAGAAAGGAAAAAGAGTCCTGGTGCAAAAGTTTAACTGTCATTAAAAACTGAATCTACAAAACCTTAGCATTAAAATAACTACTATGACAGTAATGTCGTCACCTGCTCTTTTCCTTAAAAATGTAATGAATTGACACTGTACAAATAAAGCTACACTGATTGATTGAAGTACAGTCTGTTGTTGCTTGTCATTGTAACAGTCATTTTAGGTTTGAGGCTTCTTTGAGTACCTGTGCCCACTTACAGGCTGTGATTTGTTGGCTCGGATGTTATCGTCTTATTTATCTGTTTCTGTCATTGGCTATTTCTCCAGTTAACTACTTTTCCAGTTGATACCCCTTTCCTCTCAGATGTTCATTTCGCCTTGATTACACATAGTTTGCGTCACACTGCGAATTGCCAAAGGCTAATTTGGCCAGTCTCCCTGATTAGACAGTTGATAAGGACATTGATTGGCTTGCCTTCTGGAGGAGGGAAGGATTTCATTGGGACAAAGATACGGGGGCAACGGGGCATTCATTTCAGCAATCAGCTCGACATCCTCCCCGCCTTCCTTTTCTTTCCCCATTTGGCCAAACTCTTCCCAGAAGTCTTTCAATATGGATTACACTGCATAGTAAGCACAGTGGTGATTCAAGGTGAAATGAAACTCATTTAATCCCATTGGCTGCAGCAGTGAGATGTGATTAGATGTATGTAGCCTCTCCTTTGATGCCCCCTGTTTCTCCCTCTGGAAGTTGATTTGGTAGTGACGGTCCAGTGAGCATGTCCTTAGTCTAGTCCCTGTCTCCTCCTTTTTCTGAATGCAAGCTCTGCTCCAAAAAATCATAGGCCTTCATTATCTCAAGTCAGGCAATTTTGGGAATATAATACTGTCTCCAGACTGGAAAGGCTGCCCCCATCAGGGCCGGGGCCTGATCAAACTGCCTGTATAGGGAAAGGAAGTCAAAGAGAAGCAGACCCGCCAGTCCGTTAGTCTCCCTTCAAAGGCATATGGTGCAAATTTGATCAAAAGTGTAGGGGGTGGGGTTTAAGGGGGGCATTTATGTCGCTGATGTGAAAAATAAGGACGGGCTGTAAAAAACCAAATCAAACCATGGCCGGCTCTCTGGGAGTGATTAAGGAGAAAGAAGAACCAGCTGCTGCGTCGTCTACCGCATCTCAATCTCCTGCACTCACTGGCAGCCCAGAAGCTCGGCGGGGCAGAGAAGAGGGGAAAAGACAAGTGCTCATCCCATCTTCTGCGCCTGTGGCTTCTTAGCTCTGTGGAACCAGAATAAAAGAGACAGCAAGATAGCATTAAACAGCAGGATAGGAAAAATAAGAAGGCTGTGGAAAAACAAAAGGGATATCGAAAAAGGAACATAAGTGCAGGAGGGTGAGAGAGGTCAGGCTTAGGAGAAGGCGCAGTAAGAGTGTGAGTGAGGATATCAGGACCTTCATCACCCCCTTTGGGATGTCAAATGGAGGAGTCCCAGTTTGTCCTTAAATATTCATGTGTAGTGTGAGCAGCAGACCTCTCCTAATGTTTACTAGTGGCCCCAGGAGAGATCTGTCCCTCTGTGGAAGTGTGCACACTTCACTTTAAATTACAGCCTATGTTGAGATAAACACTTATGAATCATTTCTTTGAAGTAAAACAGGAATGTGTTAATGAATTTAAATCTTCAGCAACATGCATCCAAAATGTTTAAAATGCTACTAAACATCAGACCCATCTACACTGAAACACTAAAAGGGCCTATAATCCCTGTTTTTCCAGTTTAATATGCTCCTTAGTGTGTTTCACATCCCTTCTCTACATGCTAGAGCACTCCTATGTACAAGACAAAAAGTCTGTGGCATTAGTACTTATCCTTACAGCACCAGTAGTTGCTTGAATAGACCTTTTTCCCTGGCTCCCTGAACAGACCTACGTGTAGTACGTCCTGCCTTTGTTTGGTCAGCAGTTTAAGACTGTGTTTACATGACGCCTAAAACGGTCAAATCAGATAAGTTTTCATCGCGTTTTGGCCTTGCGTCTACATGGAAACTCGTTGAAAATGGAAACTTTTGAAAACGGGCCCCAGGGCGGAAAGATTCCAAAATGCTCTCCATTCAGCTACGTGTAAACCGGCATCGGAGCGTTTCAGGATGAAATGCTGGCGTCACCGCATGCGCAGTACTCTTTCAGCTGAAGGCTATGCATACCAGTAACAACAACAGCTTCGGCCATCCGCCGAGTAACTTGTGAGGTTCTTACCGTGCTCGGTTTGTTATCCAGACAAAACCATCCAGACAGATTTGTTGTCCGAACTGATTTGTTGTCCAGAAAAGAAACTCCTGCGACTCGCCATTATTGTTTGTGAAAAATTTTTCTTCTTCGTTCATGTACTGTAGCAGCGCTACCTCTCTGCAGACCTACACTGCCATCTACTGAACCGGCATGCACACTACAGCGTATTAACTCGTCTCCGAGCGTCGTCGTCTGAACGCAGAAGAATTCTAAAACGCAAAGGAAAAATCTCTGTGTCTTTAAGTCAGCAGTTTCCATGTAAATGTAGCCTAAGCCCACTTGCTCAGAGTGGCAAGCCCAGTGCAGAACATTGATCATAGCATGAAAACAGAGTCTTAGCTGTGTTCACTCACTCACTCACTCACTCACTCACTCACTCACTGTTGCCTATGTAATGTACATGAAACAGTGGACTACATAGGAAATGACCAAACAAAATTTCGGACACTACACCGAAATTTCCTGAACGTCATAGCATCTGTAGATGAGCCGTGTATCCCTGTGACGTTTTTTTGTTTTATGTTAATCGTTATGTACCTGTTGAATTCTATAATTTTTGTAACTGCATTCATCCTGAATGTTTGTAAGTGTTTGTAAATAATTTGTCAATTAAAAAAAAATCCCTGTGACAGAAGTGGACACGCCAAAATTCACACAAACAAACCGGGCACTCAGGAGGATAAGTAGCAAATTTTGAAGCTGTTTATAGTCGCTAAAAGACGTAAAAGAACAATGCTATGAACATGTTAAAGATACTTTAATGTTTTTTACATTCATAAATGAAAGCAGCTCCTAACAACACACTTTCTCTTCTTCTACGGAAAAACACGTCCGCATTGCATTGTTATATACGGGAGCACAATATAGGGTACATCATATGTACACTCACATTTGCTGTGTATTGTGGATATTTTATAGTGTAATATATAGTGAATGAATTTATCTGCTGAGAATTCGAACAACACTACAAAATGGCGAACACCCTATATAGTGCACTATGTCCGTGATAGGGAACGATTTCAAACACACCTTTTGAAAACCAAGCTGAACTAACAAAGGTTTAATCCCAGTACGTCCTTTGTCCTGACATGCGGTCCTATCTCTACATTTTATGTGTTCTTGTAAAGTGGTTGGGTGTCCAAATTCTTTTTTTCAAAGTCATAGGGGAGGTTCTGGAGATACTTGAGGTTGTTCACGAGGCACGATCCAAACTGCATGTTATGGGAAAACTTCTAGGATGTGGTCATTGGCAAGACGGCTACTCACCTGGTGGAGAGTGTTCAAATAAAAGTTGTTGCTATTTTAGGCTACAAAAGTCACTGTTTTATCTTATTTAAATTTCTTTTATATAATCCTTGGATACTCTACACAAAAAATGTGTTCAGTGTCTTTATGTTAGGTAGTTTCAGGCTTGCTATTTCTAACGTAGACTGTCTCAACTGAGTTTTGTGTATTTAAGTATTTAAGTAATGAAATAATAAAATGTGAACCAGGAAAAGACAGATGAGACAAAATTTATCAATATTGTTTCAAGAAATATATAGTTTATATGCAAGATGGGCTAAGTTAACTGTGCTACCCACAACCTTAGAGTGTTGCAGTGATGCCTCCAATTGGTTTGTTGGTTTGTTGTGTCAGCAATTTTTGACTAACCACTGCTGGAGATAGCAGTCTTTGAAAAATTAGACATCACTCTTGGGCTATACAAATAGTTTTCTTTTATCTCAAACATCTTTTTTTTTACATACCCTGACATGTTTCGGTGGAAACTTCCGCCTTCCTCAGAATTGTCACTTGGTGGTAAGTGTGACTCGACTTATCAGCTGGTGTTATGGAGGTGTGACCCTCCTTTCAATTTTTTTTTGTTTGTTTGTTTTTTTGACAAGTCAATCCGGGTCACCCCAAGAGTGTCCTTGAAAGGCGATCAGACAGCGGGAGGGGTGATCAATTTATCAAAACAAAAAATAAACACCAGCTGATAAAATACATCACACCTTCCACCCAGTGACACTTCTGAGGAAGGCAAAACTTTCTGTTTAAAACACGTCAGCGGATCTGAAAAAATAGGTGTCTGTGATCAAAGAAATGAGAAAACTATTTCTAAGAAACTGAAAACATAATGAACACCATTCAAATACCCTTGTGCTAGGTGGTGAACATGGTTGACACCATACATGATCATATTCCAGATATCAACGAATAGACATTTACAATCATAGTCAACAGTTTTCTCTAGAATGCTATGTAGTGTAATTTAAACTATGACGGAGCGGTGTAGGAATTAGTCCAAAAACGCAGAAGTGAGTTAACTATTAGCACTTCCTGGTTCTCAAGCCCTATACTATATGGGATTAAGAATATCCCTGAAATAAGGTTTGTGATTAATACACTATCACAAGATTTCAAAGTCTGACCATGACTAATAAGATGTTTTTTATGTTGTCTGCTTTTGAATTTTAAAGTATTGTTGGGTGTTTTAGAGGACCGTTACAATCTGCTAAGTAGGACTACAAAAATGGCTGGGAACCCATCTGCTGGAAATGTTGTTTTTTTTTATTATAAATGATTCATATAGTATTGCCATAGTCATGAGGACCAACTTGATCAAGTAATTTAATAAAGAGAAAATTATCTAACAAGAGGTTACAGAGTGATGTTATACATTGGAAATATTGTAAGTGCTTCTAACTTGACCTAGTGGCTACATAATGACTTTTCTCATTAGACTTTTTTTCTAATGACTAATCTCACAATTACATTTAAGCTTAAAAAATTCATAAAAAGTGGTTTAATTACATGAAGATTTTCACAAAGAACGAACATGAAGGTTTTCATGTATTGTCGTTCCCCACAGAGCTTGTTATCATCAGTTATTTAAAACACATTGAAAAATCCAATAGACTTTTACTATGTCAGAAGTCAAGGAAACTAGTGCAGTGCTAACTTCTGTACGGACTCTTTGTTCCATCATTTCTTGTATAAGTGCTTAATCTTGATGACAGCAGTGATTGAGATGACAGGGAGAACAAATCATCCCATCAGGGTCCTAAAACCTTCACAAGGAAGTCTTTTCACAAAGGGTGTAGCAACCAAATGAGTGTTTATTGTCTATTCAATGACTAGATTTAGTTGTTTTATCACAGTGAATCATTCAAAATACTCAATAGAGCCATACGCCATCCACCGTGTAACTATAATTAAAGGTTTTTGATCTAGTTTCATAAATGAAGAACGCTCTCACATAATGTTGGCTAAACTAAGACACATAGTCACAGGTCCTTGTATCCAGGAGCAGTAATCAATGCCATTATCAATAGAGTCACAGGAGTCAGTGCAGGGCACTGCCCCCTCTCCGTCCTCTAAAACCACAATCATGCTCAGAGGTGAAGGTCAAGTTTCCAGAGTGACTGTCCCAGCTGTAGCTCAACCGCAGAGCAGAAGGCTGAACCCACGCTCCGTCTGTTTGAACAGACCTGGGCTTTTGTGGAGCCTGTGGACACACAGATTGAGAATGGCCTCTTCACATTGCCCTTGTGGTCATGGTCAGCAATGGTCATGCAGTTGGACAGAGAGGAGGGGTCGTGGCACAACAAAGACATCTCCTGTTAGCTGAGGGAGTGGGTTGATCAGGGTTGGCAAAGGGCAGAGTAGAATCTGATGGTATTGATCAGTTATTTTCTAGTCCAAAAAGGAAAGCATAAAATAGAACTGCTAATGTACAACAGTCTAAGACATTATCATTTACTAGAGAGGAAGCACATTATGTGTGATCAATGTGCCTGATGTTTTTTGTTGGAGAACTTAGGCTCATAATGAACACAATTTCAGTTTAATTTATCAATCAGTAAAACTTTACTTGTATAGTGCCAATACTTAACCCTATAAAGCCAATTGTATCATATTTGATACATACTGTACTTTTATAATACCTCTATCTACTCAATATGATCAACAAATTACAAAAAAAAAAACATCTGAATACAATCAGATAAATTATAAAAATGTCCTCAAATGGATTATCAGTTGCCAAAAACACCCAATGTATCAAATGAGATACGAAAAATCTATATGTTGAATTTTATGGACATTTTGATTTTTATGGATTTTAACAGAAAGTGAAACGAACATTTCAGCTCCAAAAAATTTGAATTTTCTGGCTATAATCCATGGTCTTGGGCCTTAAAGGGTTAACCATGTTATCTAAAGACACTTTACAATAGAGCAGGCTGGAGGCATTATCGTTATCTCATAGATACACATATATTTACATATAAAATACATATGTCCATATACATATATGTGTATCCACAAAATGAAGAGCTTTTGCTCTATTGTAAAGTGTCTTGATATAACACTTGTTATGCATTGGCGCTATACAAATAAAGATTGTGTGATTGATTGATTATGAAACAGCATCAGATCTCATTTGGAACATCTGCAGTGTTGGTAATCATAGTGAGAGAACGACAGAGAGCTTGTCAACAATTTAGTGATCAACACTTTAAAAGAGCAACAGTTTGGAAAGTCCAATTTAACACATTTAAACATCAATAAAATTACCTGCCTTCTGGTGGACTTGGCCTCAAGCCCATAACCAGAACATTCTGCTCTGATTGGTCGTCCTCTCTGTGGTATTTGGTCAGTTCAGAGCATTGCATCTCCACTTTCAATGTTTCTTGTAACTATGCTCTGAACTGGGCTTCAACTGCTGACATCACAGTGGTAGGTCAGTTTTGGGAAAATAGAGAATCAGCTGTTTCAGGCTGCTACTGGAGCTGCTGGAGCTCTACATGAGTTAGAGGAACAAGTTTAAGAGCAGCAGACTGTCATGCAGAATAGACTTAAAGCATACAAGGGGCACTTTATGTCCAAAAAAGCAAGTACAAAATCTTAAAATGAAGGTGTGGTAGACTTGCAGATCTAAACTAACGTGACACACAAAAAAATATTGGTAATTACTTCCCTCTTTAATTCCTGATGATTTTCTTCCCCTTGGCTTGTATGAGTGAATGTATTTAATCAGAAACTGTTCCCACTGAAACATGCTTACACACAGAAAATGAGTTGATTTTTTATGTAACAGCTCGTAAAGAGAGTGTGCTTTTGATCGAGGGTGCTGCTTGATTTGTTTGTGGCTCCAAAAAGGCTGACGACACGCAAGCTGCCGCTGTTTTGTTGTGATAAATGATACAAGTGAACAAAAGACAGAGAAAAGACCAACAACAGGCCACAAACATCTCATCTATATTAAGACAACAAATTCATCCAATGAATATGTGTAGACATAAATACTTCCAGTCATATGTGCTTTTTTTAAGAGTTAGGCCTTTACTTTAGAGAGGAGAAAAAGTCAAAAGGCAGTCAAAGGGATTTTTCAGCATTACTGAAGTTGGGTTGTATAACTTACTTGACAATTTTCAGAGTTGTGTCTGGACTGTACCTTTTAGGAGAATGCTTTTAGGCAGCTACTAGCCCTATAGAAAAGGGTGTAGTGAGAAGTCTCGTGCATAGAAGTACTCTGTAATGCTAGGATGACATGTAAGAGTATCAAGTACTTTGAGATAGTAAGGTCTGTTTTAAGAGCTGGAAGACTGGTTGGCTCCTATAATAACTGAGCTGATCAAAGTAAATACACTCAACAAAAATATAAATGCAACACTTTTGTTTTTGCTCCCATTTTTCATGAGATGAACTTAAAGATCTAGAATTCATTCCAGATACACAATATTACCATTTCTTTCAAATGTTGTTCACAAATCTGTCTAAATGTTTGATAGTGAGCACTTCTGCTTTGCTGAGATAATCCATCCCGCCTCAAAGGTGTGCCACATCAAGATGCTGATCTGACATCATGATTAGTGCACAGGTGTACCTGATACTGCCCACAATAAAGGGCCACCATGAAATGTGCAGTTTTGTCTCACAGCAAAATGCCACAGATGTTGCAAGCATTGAGGGAGCGTGCAATTGGCATGCTGACAGCAGGAATGTCAACCAGATCTGTTGCTCGTGCATTGAATGTTCATTTCTCCACCATAAGCCGTCTCCAAAGGCGTTTCAGAGAATATGGCAGTACATCCAACCGGCCTCACAACCGCAGACCACGAGTAACCACACCAGCCCAGGACCTCCACATCCAGCAGGTTCACCTCCAAGATCGTCTGAGACCAGCCACTCAGACAGCTGCTGAAACAATTGGTTTGCATAACCAAAGAATTTCTGCACAAACTGTCAGAAACCGTCTCAGGGAAGCTCAACTGCATGCTCGTCGTCCTCATTGGGGTCTTAACCTGACTTCAGATCGTCGCCGTAACAGACTTGAGTGGGCAAATGCTCACATTCGATGGCGTCTGGCACGTTGGAGAGGTGTTCTCTTCACAGATGAATCTCGGTTTATATTGTTCAGGGCAGATGGCAGACAGCATGTGTGGCGTTGTGTGGGTCAGCGCTTTGCTGATGTCAATGTTGTGGATCATGTGGCCCATGGTGGTGGTGGGGTTATGGTATGGACAGGCATCTGTTATGGACGAAGACCACAGGTGCATTTTATTGATGGCATTTTGAATGCACACAGATACCGTGATGAGATCCCGAGGCCCATTGTTGTGCCATACATCCATGAACATCACCTCATGTTTCAGCAAGATAATGCACGGCCCCATGTTGCAAGGATCTGTACACAATTCTTGGAAGCTGAAAATGTCCCAGTTCTTGCATGGCCAACATGCTCACCGGACATGTCACCCATTGAGCATGTTTGGGATGTGCTTGACCGGCGTATACGACAGTGTGTACCAGTTCCCACTAATATCCAGCAACTTTGCACAGCCATTGAAGAGGAATGGACCAACATTCCACAGGCCACAATTGACAATCTGATAAACTCTATGTGAAGAAGATGTGTTGCACTGCATGAAGCAAATGGTGGTCACACCAGATACTGACTGGTTCTGAGTCCCCAGACCCCCAATAAAGCAAAAAAAAATGCACATTTCACGGTGGCCTTTTATTGTGGGCAGTCTAAGGCACACATGTGCACTAATCATGATGTCAGATGAGCATCTTGATGTGGCACACCTGTGAGGTGGGATGGATTATCTCAGCAAAGCAGAAGTGCTCACTATCACACATTTAGACAGATTTGTGAACAATGTTCGAGAGAAATGGTAATATTGTGTATCTGGAATGAATTTTAGATCTATAAGTCCATCTCATGAAAAATGGGAGCAAAAACAAAAGTGTTGCATTTATATTTTATTGAGTGTATATATACGTATTCATCCCTATCTGGCCCCCAGCTGTGCTTGATCAGTTTAACATAAGTCCATCTGTCAGCCATTTAAGCCAATATGCAACCAGGAGAACAAGTAAGTTAGAGTCAAACCCCTGATCTTTAAATGGATGTTTAGACTCCTGTTCTGCCTGAACTTGTGGTGGAAATTCCTCTAAGCCAACAGATATAACTTTTTGCCTCCCAATACTGCTGTGCTATGACAGATGGTTTGGAAAAGGCTCAGTACCTGTCCAGTCTCCTTTATGGTGTAATGTGTGTGTTTATTAGGAGTGGGAGAAAAAATCGACTCACATATGTATCGCAACTTTTGGTCTGCCGATTTTTAAATCTATTTTTTGTTAAAAAATCGATCCCTCCCCCCAAAACTCTTTAGGCGCTGCTGTCGCAAAATTGCGGCAAGCGACATTGCTGAATTAAACAGACCATAGCTGTTAAAATAGTGCTGAATAGTGTTACTACTTTCCACCAGCAGATAGTGGAAAGGTGACAGGTTTCCATTCAAAGTTTTGGCGTATATTTATTTTGAAACACACACACTGGACCGAGGGACGCGAGTGGAGCTGTAGAGCGGAGCAGAGAGAGAGAGGAAAAGAGAGACACGCACAGAGTGATAGAGTGAGTAACAGTACTCACGATGCTGAGAGTACTTTAAGTACTGGCTGACTCTGAATCTGAGGAATATTTACTCTCTGAGAATGACGGTCAGTCGTCCAGTCAGGACGAAACTGGCGGATCCGCGCCATTACAGTCCCCAAGCAGCACAAACGGAGGCCGATGCTTTGGCTCTCCCTGGCCAGACGAGAGGGGTCTGGCTGCAGACCTGCACTGAGAGGACCCAGCGTTGCAGACCTGCACTGAGAGGACCCCCTGCACTGAGAGGACCCCCTGCACTGAGAGGACCCGATGTCACGTTTTTTTTCTCACATCACATGCTCCTGTGTGTTTTTTTCTCGTGAGGAGAGAAGCTGAGGTATAGTCGAGTGACTACTTTTCGTCTTTTTCGAAGAAACAGGAACAGTTTTTATTCCATTACAATCGTTGTCTTTTCCATTATATACTGCTCTGTGTCATAATATTTATTGGAAAGAAATGACTTTTACACTTTGGGGTGTTTTTCGCGCTGCAATCCAATCCAAAAGTTAGCCTAGTTAGCGCTAGCCTAACGGAGGCTAGCGCTAACTAGGCTAACTTTTGGATTGGACATGGATATTTTATTTAGATATATCTATGAGATAAGCTTGACATGACAGGCTGTCACTGCCTGTGGCATTTAAACATGTATGAAAACACCCAAAGTGATCACTGTAAGCAGACTTTTTAAGTATTAAAAGCAAATTAAGCACTGTTATCGTAGTTAGGGTAGCAGTGGCTAGGGCTAACTAGGTTAACTTTAGGATTAGACATGGATGTATTATTTAGATATATGTATGAAATAAGTTTGGTGTCGTTGGCATTTAAACGTTCTTCCCAGTGTAATGGCTTCTTATTTCTGAAAGGTTTTGAATAAACTTTTGACGAAAATACGTGCTTCCGGTATATTCGCTTTTATTTTGAAAGACTTCAAATCAGCTTCCGGTCCTGTCAGTGCAGGTCTGCAGCCAGAGCATGTGAGAAAAAAAAACGTGACGTCGGGTCCTCTCAGTGCAGGGGGTCCTCTCAGTGCAGGTCTGCAAAGCTGGGTCCTGTCAGTGCAGGTCTGCAGCCAGACTGTCTTGGGCCAGGCTGGCAGTAGTCGGCAAAGGCCTAGTAGGGGACATGGTCTGGGATGCAGGGAAGCTCAAAACACCGCGGAAAGTGACGGTGTTAGCAGGAATGAGGAAGACCGCGGAGCTCTGGGCAGACGAGGGCAAAGTAAAGGCAGCAGAGGCATTCATAGTCAGCCCATGAATTACAGTGATGATGATGATGGGTGGGTAACTTACCACTTTGAAACTATAGCCTTTTTAAATCTTGATAGCAAAATTGAACATTTTCTTGAAAAAACTCTGGTGCCTAAGGGGTTAATAAGCCACTTTTATATGCAATCCACGCTTTTGAAAAGAGAGTATAAACAACAGGTTAAAATATATTGCTGAATAAATCTTAAAAACTGACTCACATGAGATGTGTATTTTTCCTGATATAGTCTGGAGGCATCATCACTGTTCATCTTTTTCGCTGGTGTTAAAAAAGCTAACTAAAGATTGCAAAAATCAGCAACTAATCGTAATCGCAACTTAAATCGAATCGGCAGCTAAAAAATCACAATAAATTGAATCGGGAGAAAAGTGAATCGTCCCAGCCCTAGTGTTTATGGTTTTTGTTTTCTTCAGGCCAACCAGGCAGGACTGTAAATGATTATTGTCTGTCTCTTCTGCCCAAAGCTCCTGTAAAATACTACCCCAACCAATCAGCATACCCTGAGTTAATGAGTTGTGAACACACAGGGTGGAGCATGCATTTACATGTATCTGGAGAGGGAACCCATGCATTTGGTTGCTTTTCTCTCTTTTTGTTTCTAATGAGCGTAATAAATGAGTATTGCTGTGGCAGCCAGTCGCTGACAGGCCACACAGCGTTGAGCACAGCAGTCATGCAGTTGTTCTCTGGACTCCCCAGCTCTCCCCACAACACACGCCCTGTCCTCATGTCAGGACTGGGCAGAGTGTGCCACTGGAACACACAGATTTGCTCCGGCTGATGGCAAACCACAGCAGTGGAGTCTGTGGTGGCCTGCATTTCCTTTAATATCCTGGATAATGCTCAGAGAAAACCCAGGGCCTCTAGAAAGCCACTGGATCTGAGCCAGACTTCCTAACCTACTGCCACACCACTCTTATGTAATGTTTTGATCTGTACAGTAGGCAGTGTTTAGTGTGGGGGATATAAATTGGACTTATGTGGACATGGCACTGTCTCAGCGCATATGAAAGGGCTCCATGTGTCTTTACTTTCGCTTCACTAATAGGTTAGCTCTGTCTCTTGGCAGTTAGAGTCTAACTTTAGTTTAATTATAGTGTAGGTCTGACTTATAAAGAACCCTTACTTTGACAATCAAAGAAGTAAAAGTAAATGATTTATTTGTCTGTGATGAAGTTTAATCTGAGTCATTGTCTATCCAGAAAGTGCTCATTACTTTGTCTTCTTTTTATTTACTGTTTTGGCCTAGTGTTTTAGTTTGCTTTGTTATGTTTAATCATGTTTTTGGAATTTCTTCAAGAGACATGTTGAAAATCTCAAACACAGTCAAACACAGAAATGCCACCATTATGGTTATTAACTGCCACAATAACACCAGTACCAGCAATAATACTTTAGATAGTCCGGTTAACAACACTGTTACAAATAGCTGCAGTGGTTTTGTGGACAAAAATGTATTTCCCACTTGCATCCACTGTAAACCATATAAAATAATCCGTCCCTTTAGCTTTCCAGGCAGGGGTGGGACAGGCTTGTGCTGTGGTGGTTGGGTTGGTCATTTTTTTACGAATCAAGCGTGGCTTCATGCATGGACCCTCACTGTGAGATTCACAGCAGCTGGATAAACCACAGCAGCAGGGCCACAGCCAGACCCAAATATGCATCATCTCTTTAATACCACAAAAGAAGAAATGAAGTCTTAAGGCAGGGTTGGGGGGCTGCAGTTAAAAAGGAGGTTGTATGTATGAGGTTTTAGGCCAAGAAGCTAAGGAAAGAGACCCCGGGGGAACTGTGGGTGACTGGGTTTAACTTTTCTCTTCCTTGAAAGCTGATATAGCACTGACCCCTCTCATTTTTCAAGGCTCCCTTCCTCACTGCCTTACTACTTCTTAGCAGAATCGCTCCTCCTAACATCTCCTAATGTCATAGTTCATGACTTAGTTTGGGAAACATTTGACAGGGATGTTCTTTGCCAGACTTACTCACCTGTTTCCTATACACAGTTATTCTTTCCATTGGGCTCAAACTACCAGATTTTGGGTTGACTCAAAGAGAGTTGCTGAGAAAGCACACCTGAGGATTGCACGTCTGACAAATTTGGGTATGGCAGCGGGTCCTGGCACTCTAAGCAGCCAGTAAATTAAGGAGAACAGGGGGAAAGAGGCTTAGTCACTGGTGTATCACACCCTCCAAACCTTGTGTTTCTTCAGTTTGGAACATTTTATGTTGGCTTTTGTTCACATGGAAGGGTTTCCTGGTTAGTACGAATGACAAACTGGTCTGTAGCCCAGCTCTGCTCCACCTGTCTACCCACAGAGTTAATGTGACCAGTGGATAAATGCTTCAGCTCGTCTTTGAGTGTGTGTATGGATACAGTGAAAGCAGTTGGATCAGATAAACTTATATTTGCATCTGGTGTCTTGGCTTACAAGCAAAGGGTAAACATAACACTCTGTGACCTTAACCGTTGACCTCAACCTTCCAGTTAGACCAGTTCACCCTCAGGTCAGAGTGGACATTTCAAAATAAGCCCCCTCTAGCCTTCAAAAGATAGTGAGTTCAAAAGCAAAGGATGGGTGCTGGTTTGGCAGGGTTGACATTTCATCAAAGTTTAAAGAGAATCTCCTAAAGACCCTCTGAAGACATTGGGTTTATAAGTATCTACAGGTACCTGTTCATATGGACATCAATAACTTGAAATCATAATGCCTCCAGTCGCAGCCATGACTATTTGGGGGGCCAAATAAAGTGATTCTTCATAAATCTGCCTTAAAACAAAGTTAAAAACCTTTCAATTCTGTAGATATTCTCCCTTTAAAATTTTTCAAAGCTCACAATTGATTTGTATGAATGGAGTTACTTTGTACATTTGCTGTATTTGTGTGGCTCTTTGCAATAACCAAAAAGGTTGTTACCTCAAAGGGGTTATACTATCCTTTTTGGGTTTCTTATGCACTTTAGTTGGGTTTACATGTCTCCTTTGTGTGATGGAGTACTTATATGTATAACAACACCCTGCAAAATGGGATTTCTCAATTTCATTCCATGAACAAAGGCTGACCCCCTCCCCTAAGCCTTAAAACTGACCGACCAATTAAATAACCTTCCCCTTCACATACACATTGTGAGGATTCCCTCATTCTTCTTGTTGGGGTTTTGGTCGAGAAAACAGTTCAGCATTTGCCAAACCTTAAAACAATAATATTTGAGCTTATCAGTACAACAGTGGAGCCTCAAGGGCCCTGTTACATAACATCCTTTTCCAAAACCACTAGTGTGCAAGCATCCATCAGTAGTTGCATGGGAGGGGAGATGAACTCCACGCACATCAGTGTATCTAATTAAGCAGAACATTTCTTATCTTTACTCCGTTGATCAGATTGAAAAATGCTGTTACAGTTCCATAACAGACTACCATGTCAGCCTTCTCAGGAAGAAACATGATCCTCAGTTGTTCATGAAAGCACACCCAGACTTCATCAAATGTCCAGTTGGTGTAAAATTTAGTTGCATGTTTTCATGCCAAAGTTGGCAAAATAACTTTTAGAAACAAATTTAACAAACCTCAGTGGCCCTTTAGGAGCCAACAGCTCTGGGTGCATTAAGATGACAGCACTGAAAAATGACAATCAGATGAATGAGTCATCATGATCTGTTTAAATGTAAGCAAAGGAAAATTAAGTGTCCGACTTAAAACTTTAGCATCTACAGTTGTGTTCAGGTCAAATTTGTTTGTTTCTCCAGCATTACAAAATAGTTATATCAGATGTTCCTCAGGGATTAAAAACATTTGTTAAGGTCATTTTGTTCAATGTGTTCATTATTAAAAAACTCATGTGACTAAGCAGGCTCTACACTTACGTCATTTTCACATGCTGATTGCCATCCTGATGTACATATTGTTTACTTCCCTTAACTATTCTTAATTTTTCTATCATTCCATCATTCTTGCACAATTTATGCTTTATTTGCTTTATCAGAATGTCCTATTTACAAAGTATATTGCAATATTAATCTTCAAGCACAATCTGCCCTCTTAATATTGGCACATTCTTGCTATTTACTCTTGTTTTGTGTCTGATGTTGAAATAAAGCTGTCAATGTCTCCCATCTCTTAGAAATCCATCCTTACCCTGACTTGGGGTGAATCCAGTGTCCTTCCAGAGCCCCTTGACAGGTAGCAACCCAGCCCTTTACCCTAAAACAAGAATTTAAATATACTAAAAATGGAGTGTGGCAGGTGGCCCAGTCATCGTTTTTTTTCTTCATGTGGCCCTCGCTTTAAAAAGTTTGGACACCCCTGCCCTAAGCTATGCTTATTTATGCGGTTATGTGCTGTTTTTAACTGTGCACTGTCTTGTAAACAGAGCTCCCAAAGTTTAGTATTGCAAAGGTGCCAAGTAAGGAAAAGCTATTGTTTTACAATTCTATCACTAAAAACGTGCTGAAAGCCACACAGAAAATCAAACAAAATGAATAAGGAATTAATCAAGAATCAGATCAGTAGACACAATTGATAATATCATAGAATCAATAAAAAAGTTCATACCTTACCTCATATCAGATGTGAATTTCCTCATTCATGTCTCACCCAGTAACCAAATGTGTGACATGCATCACATGATTATTCACTGAGTAGATGAAGGAAATCATCTCAGTGCAGCTTCAGGTGTGTGTGTGTGTGTGTGTGACTGATTGGCCTGATTTGACTCTGGTGTCGTGAGCTTATACGTACTTCTGTGTGGCAGTGCTCACAAGTGACACGTTACTTTGCCCTAAGAGGCTTTGAGAGCTTCTCTGAGTTTCTTGGGTTGATGTTTCCAGTGTGACAATTTTGATGAAACGCTTTTGAATCCTATGTGTGCATTGTTTAATGTTTTCGGGAGAGTTTTTCTGTCTGTCTGTCTGTCTGTCTGTCTGTGAAGAAAATAACTAAAAAAGTAATAGATGGATTTTGATGAAATTTTCAAGAAATGTTCAGCATGGGAATAGGAAGAAGTGATTCAATTTTGGTGTTGATCTGGATCACCATCTGGATCTGCCATGCCAAGACTGTTATCAGCATTGTACTATTAAACATCTAACATCCAGCTGATTACCTCTGAGTTACTATTGGCTAAGTGTAATCAGTAAACCGTATTCAAGCTGTTCTAGCCTGTCTACTCTTTGCTGATACCTCTGTCCGCCACTTTGAAACACTCTTTATGCCATTTTCTGACTTAACTGATGTCATGCTAGCATTGATGCTTGCTGGGTTGGTGGTTGATCAGCACATGAAAAGGCCTAGAAAGGCTTGGTAAAAGTCATACAGCAATAAAAAAAATCTGTTTTCTTAACCAAAAGTAACTGCAAACTTGCTGTTATTAAATACCGTAAAATACCAAATAAACGCCGAGTTCCAATTAATTGCTGGTTTCCAAATAAACGCCAAGTGTAACAGTACATTTTGACAAATAGACGCCCATTCCAAATAAACGCCCGGTGTAATGTGTTCGGCGCAGCCTACGAGCTACGGTCGAAGTTACAGAACACACACATGAACGCTGAGCTCACAGCTGACAGTGCACGCTTGAAAAGAAACATTATCAGACTGTACCTTAAAGTGATATTCCGGGATGGAACAAATTGGGTCCTATCACAAGGTTAAGAGCAGAAATTACCCCTATAGCAGTGTTTCTGTGTCACAGAAACCCATGTCGCTGCGAGCACACACCCCCTTCGTCCTCCCGTTCTGCTCCTCTGCTGATTTGGCTGGACTCACACGGGGCCATATTTTCCTTGATCAAAAACACAAATAAACGGACTCCCACCGAAAAAGTCTGATATCGGTCTGCATTCACGCTTTATTTAGAGAATTTTCAGCGCGTTACTTTCACACAAAAACACCGCTAAATAAGGGTCTAGTTCTCGTAGCGCCGTGAAACGGCCAACGCGGAAGAGACTCAGCTGTGGCTGCAAGTGCCAATACAAGAACCTTTGAGCTTTGGCTTTTGTGGGGGAAGGGGGGGGGGGGGGGGGGGAAATCCAGGGTCAGACAATAGGTGGTACAAAGCAGTACATGATGTCCCCAACAGTATCATAATTAAACCACTTACAGGTTAAAATACTCAAAAAACAAAGTTGGCTCGACAACACTCTTCAGTAAGATTCTTTACTTATCCGTGACAAAGCCCCAGTTAGAACTATTGCATGCTGGGACCTACCGTGTATCCTTCCACCATCATCTGGTCAGGTAGTCAGAAGAAACATCAAACGTTAACTTCACTAAACTGAACTAAAAATGAGGGAATTGACTCTAGGGATGTTGTTGTACTATTAGTTGTGGGTACAAGGGGATATTTTTTGTCAAACCGCAGCACACAGAGGAAGAACTTCAGCAGATGGAGAAACAGGTAGAAAGGGGGAAGGAGACAGAGGAGCAGAACAGATCACAAGTTAGCTGCTGGTGCAGATGCATGAGCTGTTAGTCCATATCTGCAAACTTAGAAGTCCATTGCTGTCACAAGTGGGACTTGTAACATTATTTCTTCTGGGCCGTACAGCAGATCTCTTCAATTTCTGAGAAACTTCAAATTCAATCAATGAAATTGGGAACTGCTAACGTGATGTTCTGTCTCTCCAGAGGGATCAGTCCTAATGTACATACTTAAGACATGTAGCCAAATTTAGCAATGGCCCAGGCCATGAGACAAAAAGCTGTGAAATTGGACATTTGGCCATTAAGTTTGTTTTTTTATGAATCTGAAGAAAATGCAGGCATGACCCAAACACTAAAAACAGTTGGGTTAAAAAATAACCCAATTTTAACCAAACTGCTGGTTCAGAAAAGGACAAACCCCTTTGGGTTCCTTTTTTTCGACCCAATTTTTGGGTTGTATTATTTGACACAAAAGTTGGGTTATGCTAACTACAATGTTGGGTTGTTCCTAACCCAATTAATAGGTTGCGCAATTCAGCACTCCCAGTAGTTTGACATGGAGGCAGTTAGGACCCAAAAGCAACACAGATTTTGCAGTTCACAATAACCAGCTTTATTGAACAGACACAGGAACAATTGTCGAGAGCGGGGATCGAACCTGCAATCCTTGGAACACGAACGCCAGCTGCCAGCTACTCATCAGTGACGTAGTCAACTTGGCCACGCAGGAGCCACACACTCATACTGCAACTCAGAGCCTTTAAGGTGCAGCAGGTTAGGACTCACTTTGTCTTTCAGAGCAGGAAACGGTTCTGATTGCCAGAGATCAGGCTGCCACCACTGATTCGGGCTCATAGACAGGTACTCGGCATCACACACAGACAGAGGGGTTAAATACCGGAGAACAGTTGGCCACCACAGATCAAGATTCACAAACAGGTACTCTGCTTCAGGAACAGAAGGCAAGGTCGGCAACTGGGGATCAGGCAGGCAGGTAGGTGCAGGACAGAAACGGGTCGGTACCTTGTAGTCTAGCCGAGGATCAGCCGATAAAGGCGGAAACAGGAACAGAACAGGTCGGCAATGGGTGATCAGTCCAGATAGCAGGTCTAGAGTTCTTGGCATGAGAGCGAGACGATCTGACGTTAAGTGAGTTTGGAGCAGGTTGTGAAATAGTGGGGTTAAAATAATAGCCCTATAACACAGAAAATGGGTTACTCTTTATAAAAATAACCCAAAAATAACAACAGATAAAATGGGTTACCAAAATAACTCAGCATTTTTTAGTGTGCATTTTCATAATATCCAGTTTTATCAGATTGGCTCCACTGACCTGATCTAAAGAGAGGAGTTGCAGGTGGAAGGATACTTGGCCCTTTGCTTCATCACAAACTAATTCTAAGCACAGAGACTGTTGAGGAAAAGTTAAACACTATAAAGAATCTTACTTCAGCATTTTCTCAAGCAAAAGAAAGTGGGTTAATCACAAGGCTTTCAGTGCTAGCATGTATTGCTGTATAAATACTGTCCACTGTCCATCCCGTATATCACCCCTATGAACAAATCACACAAGTTCTTTTATTGGCACTCATGTTTACTATTGTCATAAGCCTCGTTCAATCCCACTTCAACAAACCTGAACTAACCCTTTGAGTAGCTGCTCTGTTGTCTTTTCTTGACAAAGTGGACCTGACAGAACTGTAGTTTTTGGTTATTTATGAAAGAAATGTGTTTATTTCTTCTCATTAATTAACCATTTCTTTAATTTTATTGCAGATATTGACCTGGCTCTGTGTTGCAAATCCAAAGTGAATGAAACTATGTTGTCCGTTTGCTGTCCTCAAATCTAGATGACGGGGGGATGGAAAAGGAGGAACATCTGCAGAAAGTCTCTGTAATTATGTATAAAGAAACAGAATGGGAGGGGAATATAAAGGAATCAAATGAGGGGGTGAATGGAGAGAAGGGGGACAAAAAAATTCTGACTGTGAAATGACTGCCAGATTTCTATTTGTGTGCCTTGAAAGCCCTGTGTCTGTGCCACTGCATATGGGATGTGGGATGAGAGCTCTGGCAAATCAAAGGCGTGCCGGATAAAGATCTCTGGAAGTCCGTGCTAGTAAACAGGCCTATAAAAGGGGCTTGTGGGGTGGAGCGTCAAAGAAAAGCTTGAACGTCTGCCCACCTCCAATAAAGCCGGAGCTTCTGCAGGCTTCACATTCAGCGCTGTGTAGGGGCCGGGCGCACTGGGCTGCTGGTGGTTTGGACCTTCATCATCGAATCAAATCCTCTGATTAAGGCCTATCAGTCATGCAGAATACTACTGTGTCTAATGGATTTTCCAACCTTTCCTCCTGTGGTCTTTTAGAATTTAGATCAGTTTTTCTTAATTTTTTTAACCATCCTGCAAGCAAACTCTGATTCGACCCTCAGAATTGCCTCTCTACCCACATTACACACATTTCAAACACTTTATTTCCACCTCCATCCTGTCATTTTCTGTAATTATTAACCACCAATTCTCTTCAATTTAAGCCACTCAACAGTTCTTTTTCCAACACATCAGGCTGTCTATATGACATAGCTTTTAGTAGCAGCACTAGCTGTCCAAAGCCCTGAGTCAGCGGATTATTTTTGGCCATGCAGCACTCCTTTTTTTTTTTTTTTGCGTTTTATTGCTGCCAACTGTCATTGCACCCTATACTTTTTTTTCTACAAGAAGGATGTAAGTGTTTGTGACTTTGTGGCTGTAGGGGATAGAGGTGTTGAAGCCAAACTATTTCACATAAAACAGCTTGAATCCTTTCACATTCCAGTGCAGGCAAACCCCCTCAGTTTTCCCAAAAAGGCAAAAATAGGAAATAGAAAAACATGGCTGGAAGATTTGTGGTGAAGACGGCTTCATACTGTGTGGCATTTGTGCGTTGTGCTTCTTCTTGCATAAGAAACGACTTCACACCACAGACATAAAACCACTTCAGTTCTAACATACACACACTTGCCACTTTATTAGGTACCCAGTAGGTCAATACCCAGTAGGATCCCTTTCGCACTGCCTAGTTTTTTTTTTGTGGCCAAAAATCAACCAAGAGCTGAAAAAATTCCTGAAAGATTTTGGTCCATTTTGACATGGCATCAGAAGTTGCTGAAGTTTCATCTGCTGCACACATAAAATGCCAACTCATGTTCACCACACCCCACTGGATTGAGATCTAGTTACAGTGGAGCCAACTGCAGTACAGTAAACCTGTTGTCATGGTTAAAAAACAGTTTGAGATGATTTCACATGGCACATTGTATCGTTCAAAATAGCCATAAGAAGATGACTAGACTATGGTCATGTTGGGATGGACATGGTCAGCAACAATACTCAAGTAGGCTCTGTCATGTAAACAATGATTGGTACCAAAGGGCCAAAAGGCCAAAAAAAAAAAATCCCTCACATTTTTCTAAATTCAATTCCAACCTGACTATCGAAATGTTTCAGCTAAGACTGATCTGACGTGGTAACTGTATTCAAAACTCCTGCTGTCCAATTTTGGCTAGCCCATGTAAATGATAGTCTCCGGATCTTAGCTGACAGCAGTGTCACCCAGTGTGGTCCTCTGCTGCTGTAGCCCATCTGCCTCAAGATTGTGTATTCAGAAGTGGTCTTTTGCATACCTTGCTTGGAATGAGTGGTTACTTGAGTTACTGTTGCTCTAATACAAGGTGTTTCTACCCAGAGAAGTGCTGCTTACTGAATATTTCTCTCTTTTGGACCGTCCTAAAAACCCAATCAGCAGTTCCTGAAATACTCAGATCAGCCCATCTGGAACCAACAATCATGCCACCTTAAGGCCCTGTCTACACGGAGACAAAAATATTTTCTGGAAAGGCAACCTTGTTTTGAGAAAAGTGTTTGTCCATATGAAAACACTGAAAATGCTGTAGTACATATGCCAGGCCTGTAAGTGGCACTGCTGCAGACATACTAGAGAAGTGGCCAGAGAAGAAGATATAGATATATCATGAGAAATGTAAACAAATGCGTATGCTGCCCTGAATTTATCTCTGTGTGGGCCACCCCTAAAGATCATTTAGTAGGTACATCTGTTTAGCTGTTTATGCAAATAGCTAATCAGACAGTCACATGCCAGAATGGGAACGATAGACAATTACAGTGACTTTAAATGTGGCATCATTGTTGGTACCTGGCTGGCTGGAGTTAGTATCTCTGAAATTCTTCACAACCATCTATAGGGTTTACAGGGAATGGTCCAAAAATAGAGAAAATATCCAGTGAGTGGTAGTTCTCTTGGTGAAGTGTCCTGTTGTCCATCCTGTTCTGTATCAACGGTTCAGGTTGATGGTGGTGTCATCTTGTGGGGACACTTGGCACACTTTGGGACCCTCAGTACCAACTGAGCATCCTTTAACCGCCACAGCCTGCCTGAGTATTGTTGCTGACCAATCCCTTTACGACCACAGTGTCCCCATCTGCTGCTGGCTGCTCCCAACGGTACATTGCACTATGTCACAAAGCCCAGATCATACCAGAGTGGTTTCTTGAACATGACATGAGTTCACTGTACTAAAATGATCGCAATATTTAAATGTAAGGATATTTTGAATCTAGTGGAAATAAAACATAGTTACCACAGCACTTCAGAGACAAAGCCTGCATTAGTCTCTAATCACTGGCTCTAATCACACTCTACAACACTACACTTAATGTCCTTAGGCATCAGGAAACCCATTTTAAAACTGACATTTAATGCAACAAGCAACAAATATCTGATATACAGTCTCTTTGACCCTATTAATCTCCATCAGAGTCTGCAGCATGCCCTTCTCCCAACAAAGAGCACTCTGTGTGAAGGCAGACAGAGCAGTGCCCTCCAGTGGTGCAGCAGCTCAAAGAGGCTCCTCGACTTTACATGCATTCCCCCTCAGACGCAGTCAAAGGCTCCAGAGGCTGACAAAGGCACACACAGCAACTAAAAAAAACTGTTTCCACCACAGTCTGAGGAATGTTTATCAGTGGTGAGCACGCTGCCCTGAAAGCATATGGTGTGGTTTCACTGCTTTGGGTGCACAAGAGGTGAACTTAAGGAAAAGGCGTGTGATCATCTAAAAACCTAACGCTCTGCTGAGTATCAAAGTATCCAGTTGCAAAGTCTGCACTGTGTTGTTCCCTTTTTTAATCTAAGAGTCTGAGTACAGCATTTTTTTTTATTTACATCAGAAACCTTCCATGAAAACACCTCAAGACACAAACACACATTATGGACTAAAATGTTCAATTTTATGGGAAATTGACCTCAAACCCCCCAAATTTGGATAAGAAATGATGAACTACTTTAGAGCTTGTTCAAATATCTATATTTTGCTTTTTGTAACTTATGGGCCCTATTATAACGGCCTAAAGCGTGTTGTCTAAAAAACAGTTTGGGCTTTTCAGTCAATATTTTCTATTTTCAGGATGCATGTTGTTGATGTAGAGCCAGAATCATACTCAATGCTCAAATGTTTAGCTATGAAACAGGGTGTGTTACTGATGAACTGGCAGGTTGTCAAAGCCGTCAAAAAAATTCCCTCTTTTTGAGGGGGACTGGGAAGCAGCTCGCTATAGCCGGACATCCACTGCGCGATTTTTGGCCCTTTGTGACAGGATTTTTCACCCATGCGACTATTTTGGGGATCGGGCCGAGTTTTGGCTCAATCGTGCGTCTCACATCGTGTAGTCTACATGAGGAAAGGAGAAGCGATTAACACCTCACGACCACCTGCCGATCAAGCGGATGAAAATCATACCTGTTTGAAATCCTGGTCGCCCCTCGTGAGGCTATGTCACACTACACATGTGCAAACATAGATACGGAAGAGAAAACAAATGCTCAAGATGAAGCAGCATGACATCACAGCAGACCTGGATCCAATCAATGGAGAGTCGACTTGTTGAGCTGTGGCAGGCACAGCGGAGCCTATTCGGGCAATGCGTATTAGTTTGTTAGTCATTCGCATCTGTGAGCATCCGACCACTTCATACTTCTTCTTCTTCTACTACTACTTTAACGTTGCAATTCATGCATTCCATGTCATCATGGATGCATTATAAGACTTTATTATATTATAAGTTCTTATAATACATCCATGTGTGTTGTACATGGACGAACAGTGTGAGCAGTCAGATCGCATCCGAGCATCGGGTCGTATCGTATAATGTGAGAAGAAGAATCGTGAGCTATGAACTGTTAACCCTCTGCGATTCACTCGTACAGTATGAGCAGCAGCTGAACGCCACGATCGCAAGTCGTACAGTGGATGCCCAGCTTAATAGACGTCACATTGCCACCAAGCTAAAATGGAGAGTCTGCTAGCAGAAGTTAGTTGCATGAGCTCAACTTGAAGAATAGTTGCTGCGGATGTAACAATGATTAAATAAACCACAGTGGAGCTGAAAAACTCTGTTGATGCCATTCAGGAAAGGCTGACTGAAGCCAAGGGCCGCATCTCCAATGTTGAAGACACTAAAAGCAGCTTACGGATGCCAGCGAGCAGCATGAAAGGTGCTTGGAGATTTTGTCGTGTCGAGGACCTTGAAAACAGGGGCAGGAAACAATGTCAGGTTGGTGGGCCGAAAAGAAGGGAAACTGACAGTCCAGAGAAATGTGTCCACATCACTTCATGCATATCATTCATTCATACTCCGAACTATCTGAATATGAAATCAACTTCAATTAATCCGGGCTATGCCACTTACAAATACATGTGATGCAAACATGGTGCCTCACTTTTGAGTCAACTGGACCCTCGCTGGAATGGCATAGGCTAATGTATTTCCATTAATTATGATCCATTGTTGGATAAAATTAAAAATAACATGGCGGGCATTAATTTTATCCTTATGGGAAAACACAGCTGTCAAAATGGTTACAGCTTCACAGTTTAATTATCTTTTAATGATGATACCCTTAAAAGTTCTTGAATCAATAGAAACATTTTAAAAACCTGGTAAGTGATTTCTCATGGGAGAAAAGAAAACTAATTAAATTGACTAAACTGTGCACAGGTAGGGACAGAGGAGGGCTTGGTCTGCCAGTCGTCAAGGCATACAATTTAACCTTTGAAATGTCCAGATTAGCCAAGCACTGGATTAAAAAAGATTCTGATCTAGGCTGGACAGCTATTGAGAGGTGTGTTGTAGCACCATATGGCACTATCTCAGTTCTATCCCAACAGATAAAAGGTAAGAATCCAAACCCATAATGTCCTACTGATGGCATCAGTACATAAAACATGTAAAATATCACAATTTAAACTAGTTATACTCATCACTCTGAAGCAATCTAATAATACACATTGGGAAAAGTTACTGCAGAGACCAGAAAGATAGTGGGATAATCACTAGAGGTGACTTGTATGACAAAGGGATTTTTATGTTCTATCAGGATTTGTAAAGTACATATGGACTTGTAAATAAAACAAACTTTTGGAAATACTTAAAAATAAGGCATTGTGTGTGGCAGTATGTTTAAGAACAATGAACAACAAAGTCATATTTTAAGACAGTTTCAAATGATCTTACAAAAGTCACAAAGCCTCAGTGTTTTATAAGATTTTTAAGCACCTCATAGGAGGTCAGCCATAACAGTCCCAGATTAACATGGCAGAGGGACCTATCAGTTCTAATCTGGAGGAGGATGAGTGGTTCGATTTTTCAAATGCAGGAAAAAAAAAATTTGAGAAGGAAAAAAATACTGTGATATAATTTTATTTATTTTTATAAACTTATTTATTTATTTGCAGTACTGATCAGCCCTCCTGTAAAATGTTTTTTCTCACCTGTAGTAGCAAGTCCTCTTCAAATCAGTTTCCTCATGCCATGAGTTCCAAAAAATGATTTGTAACTCCACATATTCATCACATGTAAAAACAGGCTCCTCACCTCTGTCAGCGAGGCTTCCCCTGCCCTCATTTTAATGACCCTCTCCCCAGTAGGCCTCGTTAACTTCTCCCCAGGACTAATAAGGAGGTGTTACACATGTTGGAGGTCACTCTGCTGTTCTGCCAAATCCAAAACATATGTTCACATCATCTGTAACCCGAAAAGGTGTTAACTCAAAGTTCACCACCTCATTTAAAACACCAGTAACGTCTCAGTCTGAGCCGGGCTGGGTCAAAGGCAAAAGCAAGCAGTCAGGCTCTACAGCCTCGACCTCTGGTGCACTCTGCTCGGAGACAGCTGTTGATCTGTGATCTTTAGGAACCTGTTTTGATGCCACCAGTGTGTTATCAAAAAACACATGTCACACAGCAGTTAGGGACCGAGGGCCTAAATTTTGATATTTAGAGGATCCCAGCCCAGAGCACAAAGAGGATGGATGATGTGCCTTTGTTATCCAGAACAATTGTCATAAATTGATCTAATCAGGAAGTCGGCTTTCCCTTTTAACACAGAGTGTCAACACTCTGGACAGCCACTAATAATATTTGTGAACATATTTATAAGTGGCATTCAAGTATGTCAACAAATATAATAAATGAAGCTTTGTGTTGAATGAGAATCTTTTATCTGGTGTTTCCTATTTGTTGGCACTTCTTAAAAGACACGCTGTCATTTAGCTCCCTGTCTTGTTTTGTCAGTCAGTGGCGCGTGCATGGGCATGAAAGAGCATGAATGTGTTAGTTGATACTGATGGATAACCAACATAGAAACTCCAACCATCAGTGAGTGAATGTGAGAGTGAATGGATAAAAGCGATCTGTGGTGTAAAGCAGCTCTTAGTCATAAGACTAGAAAAGTATTATATAAGCTCAGGTCCATTTACCATTTATAGATTTAACTTTAATTTTTCAACAAATGCTTTTAAATTTAATTATGTTGAGGGTGTGCATCCTGTTTGAGTGAAACAAGCTCAGTGTGTTTTGGTCTTGATCTTGTTAAAAAAAAAAGATCAGTTTAACTTCAGTTTTTTGCTTATTAAGACCGAAGGGTGTCTTCTTTTTAAACAATGACTGGTTCCTCACATATCTGTCTGTGTGGCTTGACTGTGCAGATTTTCCACTCTGGCTCTTTATCTGTCTCCAGAGTGTTGACAAAAAAACGCAACTTGAGATAAATTTACTGCTATACTCTGTACGATTCACTCATCCACTGATCTGGACAAAGTTGTACCTGTATTTAACCATGCACAATGTGTGTTAGACCAGTGTGGGACTATAATGTAACCTAAAACCAAAACAGTACATAAAGGTTGTAGACCTTGGATCCTCTGATATCAGAGACACATCTAAAGGTGTATTCATTTTGGCGACCTTGGCGACCACTCCCCATGCAGAGTCAATGTACAGCCACGATCAGCCAGACATGTTCTGTAAAAATTGATTGTATCTTTGGAAACATGGGTGCAGCACCCCTTTTGCTGTAGATGGGAACTCTGGAGTCACTTTGGACATGGAGCAGGTCACAGCACTTGATCAACAGAAATTTGAGTTCTTCAATCAGCATTGTGTTGGTGCGTGAGCATACCCGTGACAGACTGTTTTTATTCCGGTTCCTTGTGGGGAAATTTAGTCACTGAGTACATTAGTTCAGCCTGCTGCAGGGCCAGCTGCAGTGTTCTGTAGTTGGTAGGTGAGTGAACAGGATACAGTTGGAACTAGAAAAGCACTCGGAGAGCGCAGACCCCCGCCGGCGCCACAGTCCTCACCCATATTGTGATTTTCACCATAAATATTAGTCCTACCTTTATTTCATCGAAATATTTAGATTCCTTGACCATGAAAACATACCATCAGCAATTTATTTCTATTTTAGTTCTATTTTAGTTCAGTAGTTATTCACAAAAATCACATTTTTCGCCATGGCGGCCAGACACTGATCCGGATCAACACCAAAATCGAATCAGTTCTTCCTTTTCCCATGCTGAACATTTCCTGAAAATTTCATCAAAATCCATCCATAGCTTTTGAGTTATTTTGTTCACAGACTGACTGACGGACGGACAGACAAACAAACTCTCCTGAAAACATAACCTCCTTGGTGGGGGTAATAATGTCAGCTTATACATCCTATCATATGATATGATATGAAAAAACTCAGCCACAATGTTACCAAGCAACAACGGCAAAATGAGCTAAGTACAGGCAACAGGACTTCAGTTTGCAACGCGATCTTCTTCTTAAAATCACATTCCTGAATGCACCTTTAGACTTCAGACCAGGTTTTGGGTGGTTTAGGGGACAGTCATGCCAGCTTTAGACCTGATCACTCCTCATTTTTAGACAAACACACCCCTAGGCACCAAGAAGAGCCCATGTTCATTCCCAGTTAAACAGTGTAAGTGCATGACATAAAAATCACAACTATTCACCATGGAAAATAGGAAAGACATTGGCACTGCACAGAAATTGCTTATATGTCAGGCATTCAGGTACCAGATTGATATTTTCATTAACTGAAGCAGAGGGACTTTAATCTGGGCCTTGTTTTCTGAAAACTGTCAGAATTAAATATAGCATTTTTGTAAGATACTTGAGATTATTTGTTTTGATGTAGGTGACGTGTGACAAGTTTCTGTATCATTTTTAATTAAAAAAAAACAGCAGGGTCATATTTTAACAATGGGAATAGATGACACAGTTTGTCAAAAGCTAAACTGTGTAAAACTTTAATCTTGCCCTCTGGGTTTGAACATAAAAAGCAAAATTAAAGGAGCATTCTTAATTATATTGATTTGGTCACATTGATTACAGAGGCTTTAAAAGCTACTTCTTCTAAACTTTTCCAATATGAATCAAATCAAGCACATAGTTAATGTTTTACAGAGGAAGATTATTAGTGAAACCAGAGCACACCGGATAGGATTCAGATAACACACCCAGCACTCTTTGGAACAAATACACTTGTTTATTTTGGTCTGTACCTTGTGATTTCTCGGGTGCAAGTGTAAATTACATGTCGCCACCAGTGGATTGTTAATAATTAATGGCATCACTCCTAGGCAATGGTGGCCAAGCAGCTGACCCAGAAAGCCCCCCCTTTGCATTAGGCTTTCTTTGAGGTTAGAATATGTGGCCACCATGCCTGCCCATTTCTTTTTAGCCAACTGATGGATGATCACAGGAAGTTCTTTAAGGAAGATCTCCCCCACCAGAACTGCATCGTCTTGGGCAGGGAATGGCAGAGTGCTGAGTGGATTTAAGTGCTTCTTCAACCACAACTAAGTATGTTCTGTGGACCTGAAGACTCTCAAGCTGTGGGCAGGATGGGTATAATGATTGGTTTGGATGACTGAGTGGTGTGTATCTGTGTGTTTGTGTGTATGTTTGTGTGTGCGTGTGGACAGAGTGGGATGGATAGGTTACCCACATTGCTTCCAAAGCCTGTCAGCTGCTCTCTTTGCCCCCAAAAGTGGTGTGTTTGGGGTTGCTCTGGCATCCCGGAGCGCTACCACTACTAAAGTTTATTCAATAAATGGACAGACATAATTATTGTGACGATAAAAGCTGAAAACCACTGATGGAATTTGTTCATAAATAGGATTTCTCTGACTGGGCTCAAGCAAAACACTTATTAAGCTAAGAAAATATATAATAAGGTTTAAAACAAAGAATAATTATGGATACTGAAGCTGTAATAGCTCAATATAGTGATTGTCTGTGCCGTATAGTATAGTGCAGGGAGCTGTAAAGTTCCAAAACAATTTCTTTGCAGCACACTTAGCTTCCCGTGGCAGTAATCAATACAGCTAAATAATAACCTATAATCAGTCTCGTCACATCGGGATGATGGTGACTGATAGGCCTCTGTTGTCCGCCTGGCTCCTTTCTAACACTAATGCACCAACTGTCTAAGAACGACTGTTTATCACTCAATAAAGACTTTTGGAAATAGCCTGATCAATAATGAATGGTGCCCTCTTAACTCTGCCTCCATGTGTGGAGGAAGCAGGGAGCATTACATGTAAACAGAGCATTTCTAGCATGTGCACACCAGTGTTAGGAGTTTTAAAACACTGAAGACACAAATGGTTCAAATCTGGTTGTCTACTCTTATATAAAAGTAAAGATGTCAAGTCCACTTTAACCCACATAAGGTCGAGCTTTTGTTCAGGTTCTTTTCTGAAAATTGATCAATATGTTTTTTATAGATCCCATGTCCTGGTGTTTTACAGTTCACATCAGGTCTTGGCTTGGGTGTCTGTTAATCAAGATTTGATGTAAGTTTGATAAAAAAGTGAAAAATGTTGTCTCTGTGGAGGATCAGGGGGAAAGTTAAAAGCAGAAACAGCAGAAAGAGAACACATGTAGGGGAGGTTGTATAGCATTTACATAACAAGTCATAAGGATGTACGGATCATTTTCTTCTGCTCTCGAAGCCCCTTCTAACAACTTAGAAAGCACTGTTTTTAATTTAGTTTTTTTGGGGGGGAGGGGTGGGATGGGACCTTTTTAAGACTTTCTGACACATTGTTTTCATAACATTAAGCATATCTAACATACAGATACACATACACAAAAAAAACTTAAAAACATGACTTTAGCCATAGCTGTCACCTCCACAAGCAAGTTAAAGGTTTTCAAACACTAACATAACATTGACATTTAACAATTTAAAGGTGAGCAAGATTTACAATTCTTCCTGATCAAAACTGGACGTCATGAACAGAGTTTTTTCTTGCCACTGGTACTATAATGAACTGTAGGCCCAGCGCTGATGTTGATCCTGGTTTTTACAACACAATTCTGCACAATAATTAATTAGACTATTCAATAATGTTCCAACACAAGTGGTCATTAACTCCTTGGCTTGCTTGGTATTAACACAGGTATTGCTTGGTATGAACACTTTAGTCTTAGCAGTCACCTCCTTGGTATTGACACAGAACTCTGTTTGACTATAAAACAACCATGGTGGGGTCGCTTGAAAGAGGGGGTCTTGACTAACTTTGAATTAACCATTGACGTTGTGGTTTGAAATGAGAGCACTATCAGCTTAGCAACTGGCACAGACAGATTTAACTCAGCTGCCAATCTGAACTCATAACAAGTAAATGGACTTGAGCATATATAGTGCTTTTCTAGTCTTTTTGACTACTCAGAGCTGCTTTACACCGCAGCTCACATTTACCCATTCACACCCATTCACTCTCACATTCACTTTACTGATGGTTCAGAGTTGCTATGTTAGTTGTCCATCAGTATCTCTCACACATTCACGCCCATTTACACGCCACTGACACAGCAGTGGGAGCAACTTGGGGTTAAGTGTCTTGCTCAAGGACACATCGCCATGTGTCGCCCAGAGCTGGGCTTGAACCTGCAACCTCCTGATCACTGACGAAGCGCACTATCCAACAGCGCCACTGACGCACAAGTACAGATTATAATAATAATGTTTTGGCATAAAACAGGAACAGGTTACAGTACTGTCTCATCGCAGATCATCACAGGACTAGACAACACAGATAAGGTCACGTTTAGGAGCACATGCTCTGCACTTTACAAGTTATCGTTCCTGGCAACTCGTCTGCACCACAGGACCAGTTAAGCCTACTTGTAGTGGTTACGGTACGATGAAGTGTAAAGGCGCATGGGTGCAAAACCTATGCCCTGAGGCTCAAAAGGTGAGGGACGCCAGTGATTCAAACTTTTTTTAGATTCATAGAATATAATCCAGCTTGTTGATTCCATGCTTTTTACTACTTATACTTCCAATTTAAGAGAGCAGGGGCCTCATTTGTAGAAACAGTGCATATGAAAGAAACACTGGAAAAATGGCGCGCAAAAATTTTCTGATTCATAAAAAAAGTAGATGTCTTTTGCCTGTTTCCATTTATAAGTTGCAAAGAACTCTAAAGTTGTTGCACGTGAGGGAACATTTTGCCCCGCCCATATGGTGCCTATAAAGTTCAGGCGAACGCCCTCGGTAAATATTAAATGATATCAATTTCATGTTGGAGAGAGGGAAATCAAGTGAAAGAAATACATTTTACTCAATTTGAGGTGGAGAAATTGATAGATGGGCTCAATTCGAGGGTCATTAATGCCAGAAAGGAAAAAAAAAAAGTAGAAGCATGTGGCTGATGCTGTAAATAACGTTGCCTCAGAGGGTCGGGCTGTGGCTGAATAAAAAAATGTGGAGACCAAAAGGCATATTGCTTTCCATAGAAAGAGTGTCTGAGTGACAGGTGGGGGAAAGGGCACACCGGAGCTCACCCCGACAGACGGAAAGCTGTCGGGGATCATCGGGCATCCCTCTTGAGTGGTGTGGGGATGGAGGCAGAGGGGGACACGAATGCACCAAATGTGAAGTTTCCTGTGCACCATGTCCTCCAGCTGTACCAGATGAGCCACTGCATGTCTTTGCGAATTGTGAGTGCATGCCTTTTAATATCCAACCATCACTTTACTTCCTGAACAGCTGCAGGTGTTGCAGCCTAATTGGTTGATCAGCACTTTTGTGCCACGATCAGCTCGTTTTAATTACAATTATTTTTTAATGTAAAACTTTATTTGTATGGCACATTTTGGGAACAAGGTTACTCTTCGCCTTAGTGTTATGTGAATGGATTTCATAATAACATTCAAGGGTCGACATAATTGATTCAATAATATAGGCTAAGTGTGAGGGCGCGGGCAGGAAATGTGCTGTGATACATGTTGTGAAATCACCTAAAACTGTCAGCAGCCAGTTTATACTTTTATCAGTTCAAAAAGCTCAATTCATTTGAAATGACCCTCCGTAATTATGGTAACAGACCCTGCACACTCTGAAGCCTTGCACTTAAGTCTGCGGGCTGAGGTGGCCGTCCATCTCAATAGAGAGCCATTTGACACACTTTGATTCTGACTCTGAATGGTCCCTTTCAGTTGACACTCTCATTTTCAAATAGCAAGGGTGACAGATATGTAAAAGCCGCTCTTCATGCCTTAGAAAATATTTTGAGAAACCAAAATAGTCTGACACTTAAAGAGAGGGAGAGAGAGAGGGAGAGAGAGAGAGAATCACAGTTTTTCTACGTTAGTCAGAGCCACAGGCAGTATATCAGCCTGTTAAACTCATGGAAGAAAAAACGTTTGTTTTTTTCTTTTTGGCCACAACTTAGAAACCAACAGGAATCTTCTCCATTGCTTTTCCACCATCTGATGTGTCAGTGTTAGCATTTGCCTCCAAAGTTGTCGGGGGTGGGGTTTTGGGGTAGACGAGGGGGCTTGATTGACTCTAAAAGTGGCTGAGGTTTCTTCAGGTCCTGTTTGAGCATACCGAGGCTATCCTGCACTGAGCCGGGCCCAACACCAAGAAGTAACACAGTCTGAGAGACGCCCAATCGTCTACCCATCTCTGTCAAAATATTTGTTTCGCATAGATGGAGCTTTGGTGTGTGTGTGCATGTGTGTGTGTGTCAGTGTATGTGTTTATGGGTTGAATAGGATGGTCCGTGGGACTTGTGGCACTACATGTGTGGGCACTGCCCAGGCTGCCTTGCCACCCTCTGCAACCACACACACTCACTCATCACACCTTTGCCGGATGAGTGTATGTCCGTCCCTGTCCACACACACACACCAACACTAGAGTCAGACCACCCAGGCAAGCGGGGAACCATGAGAAGGCCACTTTATGCTCCCAGACAGCCCAGTCCAACCACAGTGGCGCCCCTCTAACACCCATACAGCCGCTATTACCCACGGAGCCTGTGTGTATGTGTGTGCATATGTATCTGTCAGCCCGTTCACATGCGCTGACAAATGTGTGCGAACAAGGTACTGACTCTTCTCTTTATATTCTGCCAACCACAGACTCCAGCGCATTTAACTGTGTTCATTAGGTAAAATTACTCCAGCGCAATATGAGAAGTTTTGCATGTTCTATCTGGCAAACTCTGAAATGTCAGCCTCAGTCCAGGCTGAACCGGTACTCCGCTGCTCTCTCATGCACAGCCATTATACTCCCAGTATCCTGATGGGGTGTGTTAATAGAAGCAGAATGGGAGGCTGGATTGGTCAAAGTGTTGACAGTTATCTTGTGTGTTTGTGGTTGCCATGGTTTGGTGGAGACTTGTTACAGGACCGCCTGGGCTTTGTTCTATCTCTCTCTGCCGACCATCACCCAACCATGATGGGATTGCCAGGGACAAATTAGCCACATATGTTGAATAATGGTTACAACAATTGATTGGGCACAGCCTGCACGAGAGGCAGTTCCCAATTGAGCCTGTGTGCACTGTGATAGAGCATTTGTACATGGGGCCTTTACATTTTAAATGACTGGGCTCATTAATCCAGCACACATTAGCTGTGGGAGGACTGGGGTCAGTTTGGAAACAGATCCTAAAGTCCAAGATTTGTGTATTTTATAAGGCAGGCAAGTTTTGGTTCCACTCTCTAGTTCCTCAGGTAAACATAAATGTTGAAGTAAATATTTAAGGTTGTACTGTACTGCCTTAGGGCGTCACAGTGGTGCAGCAGGTAGTGCACATGCCAAGAGGGTTGTTGGTTCAAACCCCCTCTTGGTCAGGGCCTCTCTGTGTCGGGGACTGTATGTCCCCCGTGCATGTGTGGGTCCTCTCCAGGCACTCTGGCTTTCTCCCACAGACCAAAGACAAGCTAATTTGGTTGACACTGATTCAGACAGATCCATCTGTACTGCAAGGTTAAACACCAAGAAACCTGGATTTTAGTTTCCCTGTATAATAATACAATTTTAATCTTATTTATATAACACTTTGAAAAATAGATCATAAAGTGCAACAGACTAAACAAAGGCAGGAAAAATACTAGATAAATACTAGTATCCTGGTTCGTGATCGCAGCATCTTGTTTATGCGGATGCTTGTGAGGTTGCAGACCATTCCAGACAACTGTCAAAAATGGGGATGTGGTTGACATGACATAGTATTCAAGTTTCCATCACAGTTCTCAAGGCAGCAAAATTTATTTTATAAAGAATAAAATAAAATCACAAAGCTACTGGAAAATGTGGTTGAATTACTATTGTCACTATTACACTGCCCATTTATGAACACTGTGCAGTGAGTAGTAAGATTGGCACAAAAGAGGTTAAACCTTCTTTGAATGTTGACAGACTTCAGCCTGGTTTCATATTTCATGTCATCATCATGTTTAATCAGAAACTACTTATACAATAATGAACAAAATCTCTGTCATAGCTGACAGCTTACCTTCATAACTTAACAAACAGCAGAAGACACTGTTTTCTTAAAGTAACTATACTTTTCAGAAACATGAGGATACAGAATGAAGAGCGATGAAGAGAGCTAATGAACAGAATCAGAATCTGACCGGAACTGATGAACCAAAACACTACCTTACCATAACATACGTGAAAACTTGTCTGTCTTCTTTCTTGTTTCAGTATACCAGCTTGTGGTGTTCTGTACGTCTTTGCATTTGTTTGTGTTCATCTTCCCTTTGATTCTTCATTGGTGAATCAGATATTACTTGTGAACTTCCTCCAAAGGCTTCAGCATTCCTGTTACGGGAGGAGGGTACACAAGAAAAGTGCAGAAGCAAATCTGGAAAAGCGTGAGTCATTTTCTGTGAAGCTTTTCCAAATAAGTTTCCCACCATGCTACGCATGCCATTTCACCTTTGATTAATAGCTTCTTCTATTGTCGGCACTCATGCTGTGATCTTTTAATAAAGTTTGTTTTTACGCCTTGGAAGCTGGTTGAAGAGACTGTAATTACTCACAGTGTAGCAATCACAAACATGAAAGATCAAAATCCTGTCTCTGCTTACATGTGCCGGAAATGTGATTGAAATTTCTTGATTTACTTCTTATGTTCAGAATGAAGCAGCTGTTGATCAGACTCTTTTGTTTTGAAAAGACAGGAACTGTACAGGAACAGAACAATATTCAGAACATCTTCAAGGACCTTTCATTCCATGCCAACTTTTGGTTTGTATGAGAAGGGCCGTATCTTTACAGAAAGATGGTCTAACTCCTATCCAGTGCTTACCCCATCACTGGATTTTTTGTGCCTACGATACTATTTCAGTAGTCTAAACATATTCTGTTGTTGTGCTCATAGAAGACTTAACATCACACAGCTATCTTGCAGCTTCCAACTACCAGCCACTGTGAGCAGTATGTAAAAGTTGCATAGCTAAGTGATTTGTGGGACACAAAGCTTAGTTACTATCCCAATATCAGCATTTGAAACTAAAACACACACAATCACTTGTGTAACACACTTGTGTGTTCAGTGATGGGCAGTAAGTTACTACAGAAAGTATTATTTGTAGTTTAACTTCATCTTCCAGTAGCTTTGAAGCAGAATCACTTTTGTTCTAACACAAACCGCTTTTCAGTACCTTTGTCATTTTATCGACAATTTAGTGCAGTAGCTTCTAAACAACCCCCACTTCCCCACAGCCACGAGGAGGAGCAGCAGTGCGGCTGCAGAGCACTCCATCACAGTCCAAGATCAAACTTCAGCGACTTCAGTGTAAAAGACATGAGCAGACAGTGGAAAGTACCCTGTTTATATAATAATAATAATAATAAATATCACCCAGAAAATATTTGAACAAAGTCAGGTAGCTGAAGATCAGGATATAGTTTAGATAGTTCCCTTCAGAATATAAGTCACATTATTTTAACTCTATCATTCTTGTTTACAAAGTTGACATCAGAATCTCATCACCTTTTGACAACAAGGGCATTTTTTCAATCAGAGCACTAAGAGAATGTTGGATTACGCTGGTTTATGTCTGGTTAATGTCTTTGGCATTTAGACTCTATTGCGATGTCTCGGTATATTACTGCAATATGATAAGTAGGCTTCTGGTGCAGCCTTCTGGGACCCTGATGCCATGGACTGAGGTGCTGATGAGACTTGTAGGATGAGGTGAGGGATCAAAATTCTGGGGTGTTGGACCTGGACATCGATGAGATGACTGGAGGTACCTGGAGTGGAGGACTGCTTTGGAGCAAGAACACAATTTAGAATATGACAGCGGCAGGATGATTGGTCTGAAATGTTGTGGCAGAGTCTGATTGGCTCAGTGCTTAAGTGAGTGTATACCCCTAATCAGCTGATGACTTGAATTACTTGTGCAGGAAGGCAGGGTGAGGAAGTGAATAAGAGTTGATTAAATGAACATAAAGTTCCTACTGCTTAAACTTTCTCTATAGATTCATTTAAAGAAGTTCCCATAGGTGGACATCAGCAACATGTTAAATATTTTGAAATTCAGATTCATCACCAAGAAATCGTCAGCTCATTATGCCAATGGAGTGGTTCTTGCTAGTGAGATGAAAACCAAAGAATCACTTGATTTGGTCCAAAATGGTTCAAAGAAATGGGCTGCAGCTGAAAACTTAATGTCTTTCGGCATACCACTTTACCATATAAAGTTTAGCTGATGATTAACATCCGAATTCTGACAAGTGCAACAAATTATGGCTCAGTTCTTTTTTTCAACAGCCAAACCAGGAAATATTAAAATTTAACTAACACACAGCCCAACTTTGTAGATAAGTGAGCAAAGCATTCTTTCAGAGAAGCAACACAAAAACATGGACACACAAACTTGTCAAAGCATCTTTCTGTGATTTTATGCTCACACAGATGTCACAGACTAGTTTTAGAGGGAGGAAAGAGTTTAAGTGCTTGAAAATAAACAAATGCAAATGCACGATCCTGGTAATTTTGATAAACCGTGATATACCACAGTTATCAAACTGGGAAAAAACATATCAGGATTTCATTTTTTTTAATAGATTTCATTTGAAAAATTAGACACAAACTTGACCAGGTTATGATTAAATGTTAAAAAAGGTTACAATCTGACATAATAGGTCTCTCAGCTGAAGTGCATTCAACTTGTGTACTGTAGCTCATTACTTTTATAGTTATAAAATCTGCAAAAGTCTATTTGTTTATCTTATTGTTCAAATAAAATGTGTAAGTTTTAGGAGCTTTTGTTTGCCACAGACCTTATTACCAGCAAATATCCAGAGCTCACTGAAAACCCGGCTGACTCTCAAGACATTAAGAAAACTAGAAAAGCAGAACTCCGCCAGCGCCACAGTCCTTAGCCATATTGGGATTTTGACCATAAATATTAGTCCTACCTTTATTTTATCGAAATATTTAGATTCCTTGACCATGAAAACATACCATTAGCAACTGGATTCAAAATGATATTTATTTTAGTTCAGTAGCTATTCACAAAAATCACATTTTTCATCATGGCGGCCAGACGCTGATCTGGATCAACACCAAAATCGAATGAGTTCTTCCTTTTCCCATGCTGAACATTTCCTGAAAATTTCATCAAAATCTATCCATTACTTTTTGAGTTATTTCGTTCACAGACGGACGGACAGACAGGCAAACAAACTCTCCCGAAAACGCTACCTCCTTATAAGTTGTATTCATCTCCGTGTGGACAGGGCTTTAGTAGAGAGAGCCAGCACAACACTCAATGCCAGTTTGGCTGACAGAGCCTTGTGCCCCTCTGACACCGTTCAAGGGCGACTTGACCCGAGATGGGTTCCAAGGCTTAAGGGTTGTGTTAAAGTCTGTTTTAATGAATTTGTCTTTTAGAGGCCTCTCAGTCTTGGAGGCTAAAGTTATGGGTGAATGTTTAGTGCTGTAGAGAAAGTGTTAGGTGACCATTGATAACCTGTATTTTTACTTTGAGATTATGAAAGCTGATCTTGTTAAAAGATGTTTAAACTTTGGCTGAGTTAATGTTTTAATTGTTTTGGTAAATATGGAAAAGTAGAGAAAAACAGGGGGTCCAAATGTTGGGAGACAATGAAGCCGTTTCCTTGGAAATGCTGATGATACCAAGATGGGCCGTCCACTCAGGGACAGAGGAACCTGTTTATTTTTCTTTCCTACATTCTGATTGGCTTGCTGAGGCGTGCGGCCAGCGAGCAGCAAGCCTCTCCCCTTTAGAGCCCGATGACAGATCTAAAGGATAGTTCCCTATCCCCCTTGTTACAAATAACTTCCTCTGACATGTTTGGGCATGCTGACAATGTTTTGAGTAAAAACAGCTTTCAGGGTTGGATGGAATACAAGCTTTCAACCCCTAGGGTGGGCTACTTCTTCAACTGCTGCTTTATCCCTCTGAAGAGGAAAAGCTGAAAGGACCAGAGAGAGAAAGACAGACAGGCAGAGCCAAGGCCAGGCGGGGATTAAGGACGGCACAAGACAGTGAAAAGTCATGAATTCAAAGCAGGTTTGACTGTTAGTTGTTTGGCTGTGTTGTGAGACGCAGGCCTGTTTTGTCTCCTGCTCTCTGTCGGTGTTTTAAAGACAGGGGGAGGTCGGAGGGTACAAGTCAAAGCAGAGGTGTGTCACTGTTTACACAGACAGTTTTTGTCTGTTACTGTAACTGGATTCACGTCTCTGTTTTCTTGGCTGTGTGTTTGGAAACTGTTCCAGGTTTTTGCCTGTGATCTGTGTCATTGAGCAGAGTCTGAATTCTGTCCTCAGGACAGAAAATGTCAAAAACAAAGCAGGACACATGCCGATGCTTCAGACATAGCTTTTTATGTGATCATGGAAAAACAACAATAATCACTGATGGCCTCTAAAGGTGCTCACACCGGATGCTACTTGTACTACCTCAGCGATCACTCTCCATGCAAAGTCAATGTACAGCTGTGATGGGACGGGGCTAACCCTCCCGCCTTGCGACAGACGCTTTTCACACTACCACATAGCTTGTCGCGCGATGTGAAAGTAAAAAAATGTTGATCAATCAGCAGGTGTGTGCACGTGCCTAGACAGACAGTTATTCATCAACTACAGAGTAACAATCCATGTCCGTGTGGGAAACATTAGTCAGCGAGGACATTAGTTCCAACTAGACAGACCATGGAAATGCACAGACGATGCTGCTGCAGGGCATCAACTGCAGTGTTTTGTGGTTGATAAGTGAGTGAAAGGGATACAGCTGGAATAATGTCCGCTTATACATCCTATTATATGTGATATGTTATGATCGCGGTGAAACTCGAGCGGACGTGACGTCACCAAGTGACGACAACGGTGACCAAAATGAGGTATTTAAGGGCATGCGACGCTATGTCAGTGGGCGACGCGATTTTGGTAGCTGGGTCGCTTGCGGTGTGAACGCAGCATAAAACAACTTCTCTGAGAATGATTTTGCAGCAACATTTAGCTGGAAATGCACATTAGGTTTCTTAGCTGTGAATGCGTTCTGACAGCGTTTTGAGGGGGGTGGTGATTGTTTTTGATCCTTTTAGATGATAAATAATAAGAAATTGACTTAGTCTACGTATCTTTGTGCTATAGCTCAGATTTCCACACAGTCCGTCTGTGAAGCCTGGTGTCAGCACAGCAGCTGATGGCCTCACTCACTGGGGGCATATTTTGAAGAGCTGTGCAGGGTAGTGCAGGCCTGGAAGCTTGAAATAAAGATCACAAATGATCCATAACTTCAAGGGGTAACTGTGAGTTTACAAGATAGCAGGAGGAGGAACATGTAACTGCCAGGTGACATGATTTGCTGTTTGCACTAACGTTCGTCCCACTATTCTACTGTATCTTGAAATGTCACAGAAACTCCGACCACCTGTTTTCCTGTGTTTAGTTGATCTGCTTGGTTGGGGCTGACGCAGAGCTGAAGAAGCTCCCGCTGACAATAGACTCACTGCATATTTCCAGCAATCTGACACCGAAGTGCGCTGCAGGTCAGCTCCATATAGATTATGGGGAAATTGGGATAATGGGATAATGATCAGTGCAAAAAATCTGCACGTCATAAGGTACTTATAATATATATATATGAAGAGAGAGAGAAAGAAGAGAGAGATTAGTTCCAAATTTTTAGGCTTGATTTTTTAAACCAACATCAGTTTAGACCATAGACATTTGAACTCAACTGAACCTGAAAATGAATTATTTTCAGCATAACACAAGTTAATTAGATGGGTTTTTTTGTTTTGGATCCAGATTTACAATGATTGAGTGTTCCCTTGACTTTTCAGTCAAGAAGGTATAATTCATAATTTATAAACACACACGCAAATACAAGTAGTAACATCTTATATAATATGTTAACGAAAGAATTCAGGACAATTTCAACAACTTCTTTGATGAAAGTTGATGAGCATTTACTTGAACAACAGAATATTCTGCTTTGATTTTTTTTTATTTTAGAAAACATCTAGTAAGACATATAACTATTAAATAAAACTGCCATTTAAAAAGTAATTACAGATTTTGCAACATTTTTTCATGTAAATTCATTTTTGTAACATTTTATAATGACTGGTATGCTGTACTGATCGTGAAGGGGCTGCAGGTGCCTTACCTCTGCTCTAGTGCTATCTTGGGCAATGATATCTTGTTATTCTTGAACTTCACGGTCAAAGCAAAAACTGCTGAGGCTGCATAGAGTGCCTGGTCCAGATTGGGTTTGTTAGTGATCTGAATTAGTTTGAGAAAACAGATCCCCAACTGCATTATCTAAGGTTTATCAAACTGCAAAAACTCTTAATCTGAATGTTTTAAATTTCCCTCCCATGGTAAATGGTAAAAGGACCTGAGTTTATATAGCGCTTTTCTAGTCTTTTGATTACTCAAAGCTGCTTTATACCACAGGTTACCCATTCACACCCATTTGCGCTCACATTCACTCACTGGTGGTTCTGTGTTTTGATGTTACTTACCCATCAGTATCACTGACACATTCACACCCTTTCATGCCCATTCACACACCACTGATGCAGCAGTGGGAGCAGTTTGGGGTTAAGTGTCTTGCTCATGGACACATCGCCATGTGTCGCCCGGAGCTGGGCTTGAACCTGCAACCTCCCGATCACTGACCAAGCGCACTATCCAACTGCACGACTGACACCCCACATGCTCACTTGTATTGAAAAAGTCCAGTTTTAGTCGCACTTACACAATAACTTGACTTTATTCAAGCACATTGATTGTTTCAAGTCATGGACTGTCCAATCCACTACTTGTGTGTCCTGCAATCTTCAGCATTTGACATGTTTTAAAATATGTCTACAGGACAATATTTACTCTGGATTCCCCTGTATTTCTCACACTCTTTGGTTTTATCAGCCATTCTTAAGGGCAAGTCTTCCTGATCAAGCACCATTGGAAATCTGGTATGTTGCCCTCAATTGCCTAATCAGAGGAGATGGGGAAATCAATGAAGTGAATGGATCCTAACAGGAATCTGAAATGAACACCACTATCCCAGATCAATTTGTCTTTGCCTCTGGTGTTTGTATGAATGTGTAAAAGCTGGGAAAGTTGACCTTCATTAGTGTGTAGAAGTATTGAATCACTTTTGGGAAATAATGTGGGATTGGAGGTGTGCAGAAAGGATCAACAACAAGTCATTTCACACAAATCAGGGCATAACAATTGTATGGGTAAATCAATCAACATATTGTTTAGAAGGGAGAATGGTCAATCACAGCATCTATGAGCAATGTGTGAGTCAAAGTGACTCACATCCTTATTGATTAAATGTTAAGCAATTGGTTTGGAAACCATCAGCAATAAAAGATACTGAGCAGGGGAGGACTAAACCCAGAGGATTTGACAGATAATGAATGACCAGTAGAAAACCATACAGGCGAGAGGTGAGGAGGACGGAGGCTCGAGAGTGGCCTGTCACCATCTCATCAACATCTGGTCCCGATCAGCTTAACCATGACTCCAGTGATGTCACTCTGTGGAGATGGTACCAATTACAATTTCACTTGAAACATTCCCCAAAATGGGAGATATAGATCCTGTCTCAAGTCCAAGCATCAACTCCAAAGGGTCAGAGGTTTGAATGAATAATTACGAAAATGACATAATAATAACTTTATACAGACCCAGTGACACTGATGCTTACAGAGTAATCTTACAGAGAAACAAAGTAGAAAACTCAGGTGACATTGAACCAACTGACAATGTTCAAACCAAAAAAGACAACGGGAACAAAATGCAAAAACAGGTTAAGTCCACATTTAGGCAGATATTTTTAAAAACAGAGATTTTTCTCTTCTGTTTCGAAGGATTGCCACATCAACATAGACATGTAAAAATGCTCTGTTAGACACTGTTTATTAACTTGTAACCATATCTACGATGTGCAACCTATTTTTTCTGTTTCTGTGCTTTATTCTCATATTCCTACTACCATGTCTTACTGGTGCTGTGGTTTGACTTGTAGTTATGTTTTAAGATATCACTGATTCCTCAGACAGGTATCCCGAAAGTTTAGGGGCCCTGATTTAAAAATATCAGTCACAGCAGGTATATCTGTTGAATGTTTATTGCACAGCGAGGGGAAAGATTATGATGCCTTAGGATTTCATGAAATGGAAGCAATCAAATAAAAACATAAGTAGGCCTAAAGTAGAGCCTTGTGGCACCCCCACACTAGATAATGTGATTGGTTGAAGATAACTGGTTGTTTGTGCTCATCATAGATTATGTCAATTACAGATTACGTCTTCAAAGAAGTCAATTTCTCCATGTTTTTAACAGCTCATTGGATGCTCACCAGTGTTTGCTAGAATTAGTGTGAGTCTCTGAAGTACTAAACACAGCACAGACTGATTTTTAAACATTGTCACACACACATGCTTATATACTGTATATTCTGCTTGCTTATTTTAATGTACAGAACTTTTTGATACATTTTAATATATGAAAAGTGCTGTATAAATAAAGTTTAATTGATTGATTGATTGACATACTGTATATATATACATACAATACCTGGCATAAATGAGTACACCCTCTGTTAAAAGTAATGTATAATCAATATCAAATCAACAAAAACAATTTCTCAAGTTTTGAGAAACATAAGTTATTTAACATTTCTTTTTTTTACATTAAGATGAAAATAAGGATAATATGATAACTAAAATTTAACTTTGCTCCCACCCCTTTGATTGGGATGTACTATTTGCATCCTGATCCTAAATCGAGAAAAATACCTTTTTTGTGTGCAACTTGAAGGGACTGTGAGGAGTTTCTAAGTAATTACAAAAAAGACTCACTTTAAGATATATGCCTGATTGAAATACACACTTTAAGATGAGTTTTATAGCATCAAAATAGGTTATCTATAAATGCTATTCCTTAGCCTTCCGGTCGGGTCAGACAGAGCTGGACTGGCCTGGATACTCAACTTCGGAAACAAGACAATTAAAACCAGAGCAAATTTATATTATTCAGACACGTCTTAGAGCACCGGGCTGTAAGTAGCGATATATAGCCGGCTACAGAACTACGATACTAAGTTTTCCAAAAATTGCTTGTTGTCACACATCAAAAACTACCGCTACATAACTAGAAAGAGATACATTACCTCGTCGCTTTGCATTCTGTAAGTTGTTGAAAAAAGAAGTTGTAAAGCAATGCAGAGCTCTGAGGAAGGTCTGGGCTACAACACAACAGACACACGCTTTGGATTGCACATACTTATGGTGCGTTCCAGTTGTAGTCAGAAGTAGGAATTTTGAGTTCCGAGTAGGAAACTGTAGCTGGAACGGCCCCCAAAGTCGAAATTTCCTACTGGGAACTTGGTGAAACCTCGCCACCCCCGAGTTGACAATGGAAGATGGATGCCCCCAGTGTGAACAGTTATTTAGATCCTGTAATAATCCATTTATTTGCACTTCTGACTGTGATGTGTTGCTCTAGATCAGCTGTAAACATGGTATTGTTAGACATGTATTTACAAAAATGCTGCCATAGTGTTAATCACATTCTTCATGTGATATTTGTGAACAACAACGCAGGGCGTGCTAACAACAGCTAACAATAGGCTGGTAGATCGGCATGTTTTTTTCCAACTTCAACTGGAACGCCGATAAGTCGGAGATGATGTCACTCCCAGTTCCGAGGTTACTGGAACGCAGCATTACGTCAGTCGCTGCGTATGTTCATGGGTAGCAGAGTCTTTATGTCACCGGAAACAGATTCTCCTCACAGTCCCTTTAAAAAATATTGTTTACAATCAATGGAACACATTTGGGGGAGTATTTTGTTTTATAGTATGCCATAGAAAATGTGGATTTTGAAAGGAAACTGGACCCTAATGTTCCAGTATACAGACTGGCAGCATCATTTAGTGTCAACCCTGGTGCCATATCTCAACTTAGGACCAAGTTCTATAAGACTGGACAGGTCAAAGACAGACCGCAGTTGAAGCTGGGGTCCCAGGAAGACCACACCCCTGGAAGATCAGTTCCTATCACTTGCTTCATTCTGGCACAATTTTATGGGGCACCGCACACAAATATATCTGTGTTGCTCATTCTATGAAATCATGTTCTATTTCAAGTTTTACCTCATTATAAAGGTGACTAATAAGGTTTTCTGACAATATTAGACAAAATTAGTGACCGAAATAACATTTCCAGCCTTTTGGGGGATGACTGATCAAAGTTTTACTCCGGGACAATTCTATTTTTTTCGCACTGAAGCCAAAAGAAAAAATGCTGAGCATAATCTCTTGCAGTCCTGCCTAAGGTAGGACAGAAGTGATAGACAACAAGGTCTATAGGTTGAGGATAGACATAGAGCATATTTGTCGTTAATCCTACTGATATTTATACTCAATGTGATCTTCCAGTAGTTCCTAAAGATGGAATCATCCTTTTTCGGATGTAAATATAAAAACAGTCTGGCTGTGAAAGTCCAGCTTGTCTTAAGCTCCTCTGTCACCTCTACAGTGAGACGAGCCTCACTTGCTCTCCTCTGGTTTCTTTATCAGGTCTGGAGACAGCTCAGGCGCTTTCCCAGAATCTGTCAGGGACCAGCAAGCGCAACGCTTCATCCATCACAGCAGCCAGCTTCACAGGCTTTTCATTTTACTAGGGAGGCCCACTTCAGAGGCCAGGCCTATTAAGTTTTCACATTCGTGTCCCAATGGCTGTCATTTGGCTCGCATCAACTGAAACACTCCTGTAGTTTTTCTCTCTCCCAGTATTCCACATCGTCCATTTATCTTCATTTCACAATTTATCCCTCCATACCCCTCGTGCCTCTATCACTTTTCCCACTTCTAATGAGGAGTGAACTCTTTTTGAAAGTTTTGACATGATCCCAAGGTCAAAGCTGCAAATGAAACACACGTTTAGGAGCTCACCAAAGACATGGAAAGAGCCGAAGCCCTGGATCTGGGGCTTCTGAAATAAAGCTGCCTCAGGAAGTGGATGCATTTGTGTTCCTATCAAGTTTCCAGTTAGTTCATGTAAACAATGAATCCCAAAGTCATTTCTAGTGTAGCAGAACAATGTGCTATAATCCTTGGGGTACGAGTACACTAAACAAAGGAGTAGAGCAGAGCTGTTTTTTTCTCAGTATTGAATAGAACATTTCTTTGACCTCTGAATTTATGAACCAACAATCTAAACACGGTCAGGTTTCTTTCTTTTTCACTCACAACATGGCATTCACTGTGTACTGGTCTTAAGAGGCTCATCACAGGCCCATATTGTTGAAAGTCAGATAAAACCTTTAAACAAATAGCATTTTTCAACCAATCCTTTATCAAGCCATGTCCCGTACAGGAAGTGACCCAGAGCAAACTCCGCCCTCCTTGGTAACTGTTACATAGTGGTGCAGGTAAGACATATTTTTGTTGGTCTAGGCAAAGGTTAGCACTGAGCTGGTTCCCTCGACTGCAAGTACACTAAATATTTAGTTTTCTTTGATGATTTTAGAAACACCTACATGAGCACAAATAGGTCAAGCTGTTTCTGTATTTCATCTCAAAAGGAAGAGGATGTTTAAATCATGCTAATAAATTGAAGGGGACAACTTTAACAGCACTTAAGGGCAATACTAAAATCATGCCAAAACACCTTATCAATATCAACTTAAAAAAAAAACATCTTGTATTCTTATTTCCTCTGTCTTCTTCAATAATGTTGCCCAAGATTTCTCTCTGCCTTTGTTTTCAATTCTTTCAAAGTCAAGGTATTTTGAAACAGCAACCCTTTTGCTGATTACACTCTTTCTTCCTCTCTTACTCTGCAATATTACTCATATTACTATCTAAAAAGGAAGCTGTTGTTATGAAACACTTTGCTAGCTTCCTGTGTGCATCATCTGTCTGATTACTCCAAAAACAGGCACCAACAATTTGCTTCCTTTTAGGCTCATCAAACTTAGTGCTCAGCACTTCAGTGAAAGCTACATTCATTATGTTGGTATCTACATTATGACCCATTCTCTCTTTTGCTTACAGATATTTAAGGAGTTGATATGGACATATTGAATAAGAGTCCTGACCAAAAATCAATTTTGTGGATGAATATGTCATGGGCTTCTGAAACCAGAGGGAAATACAGGGGATGCAGGGATGATGTATTTTTGTAGGCCAATGTGTACGTCAGCTTCTTGTTGGTTTCCTTGATGGAAGGTCTACTAAAGAGCAAAAACAAACATTCTGCTCTTAGTGATAAACTTAACAAATAAGTTTAGGGTAGTTCAGGGTAACAGAACAACCCTGTCAAGTTGGCCCTTATGGCTGTGGCAGTGGGTCATGAACAATTGGTTATTTAAAAGAAAAACAATCAGAGATGCTTGTCATTAGGTTCCAGCCAATTTTAGTAGTTCTTGTTAGCAGTTACTAACTTTCTTTTGACACAAAAAATGGTTTAAGATTTAAAAGCAGGCAACATCAGATATAGTTTATTATTTTCCATTAAAAAATGTCAATTTCATGTGTGTCGACAAAACCTTATTTAAGGCACTTATCCAAAATTGATATCCCAAATCCTGTTCAGTTCTGGGCTTGAGAACCACAAAGTACTAAACTCGAACTCATTTCTGCATTTTGAGTTCATACCTTTATCACGCTATACACTAACATTTTACATAAAAACACAGGCTTTTTCAGGGATGACTTTATGGATGATGTTGGATTTGCAAATATTCAATGTGCCAATATTTCTAAATTAAATTTAGCTGATACCTATTGTACTGTATTTTAAATACATGCCGTGTTGTGTATATTGAGCAGTCTATCTGGTGTGTCAGGTTAATATATCATTTAGTTATAATAATGATACATTTTATTTAAGGGCATGAATACAAGTGCATAAAACAGCCATAAAATGGGTATAAAACCGGTATAAGACCAATACAACAAACAGTGCAAAAGATCAGAGGGAGTAAGAGAGCTTGAACAGATGGGTTTTGCTTACTGAATTGGGCCTCTGATTAAAGGACTCAGACTTAGTCTGTGGTTCAAAATGTTGATCACTGCGACCAGATTTGACAGGTAATCATGTTAACCTGTTGCTAAAGCATTAAGGCCTTTCACAAATCCTTTTATCATCAAACACATTTAAAATATATTATGTTACTCCTCAGTCACAGTAATGCAGACATCAAACTTTTTTCTATTCACACTGATCTCTATGTTAGATTTTTTTTTCCTTTCAGATACTTCTGTCCTCTGAGAATGCTGTTGTAGTAATCCTCTCAGTGCTCGGAGTTGAGCGTAGATGGACGAGGAGCAGTGCATCAATTGCTCTCCTCACGTACATTTCAGAGAAGGCTTTCACAAACCACTGGTAAAAATGTTTGTCTCAAGTTAATGGTCCTCACCCTACACTTGAGACCAAACAGAACAAACAAAAAGCACTTATGTCAAATAGCATCCTTCATTACATAGGAAAGAGAATGTTTTATTAACTCTGAATTAGCCCCACACCTATCGTAAACACCTATATTACTGTAATGCTATCATTAAATGAGCATGAGGAAGCCTTACAGCCTGATAAACAGCAAACAGCTCTCCATTTGCCCCTGACTAAAATGATTTAATGGCCTGATTGAATCAGGGAAATTAAATTGTTGTTCCAGACCTGGCATATAAGGAGCCCTATTTCAGCCTATGGGAAAACTATTAACATAGTTCCTCTAATTATCTGTAACTTTAGGAGAACTATAACTTTTATAGACTTTTTTGTTTGTACTACAATATACACACTAATAGCTGATAAGAGTTCATGCTGAAAAAATGCAGCTAAAAACATTGTTTAAAATCATCCATATCTAAATAGTTAAATGCTTTTCATATTATTAAAAATATACCCCAGCTCTTCTGAAAGAAGTGACATTTTACAGTCATCTTTCCAAGTTGCCTGATCTTCAGTATTATTGAGTAAATCCTAAGATAACATGGTCAGGAGTCAGTCTACTCATTAAGGAGAGTTAGCATCTGTACTGAGCTCTGCAACCTGCAACCCATGGGATATTTCAGTTTTGTAAGCTGGGTCGTACCAGGTATTTGTCAGTAGTTATTTTGCGTAGTTGTGTGTTTGACATAGACACCGACCACACAACTATGTTGGGTCAAATGAATGATTGGGCAGAAACAATTAGAGTTTTTTTTTTCTTCAGGAAGTCTCTGTGTTTGGCACTATTTTATGATGCAGTAAGCTGCTATGTATTCTCCCTGTGGGTGTTAGATAGAAGATCATTTATATGCATACCTCTGATTCAGACCCAACAACATGAAGGGTCTGGGGCATGGACTTGCTATTTACACACACAGAGAGACCACCAGGAAACTCTGGACCCCTGCTGCTTCACAGTTTTGAGAGAAGTTTGTCCCCTCTCTCTTTATGGCCTGCTGAATTTTGTCCCTTCTGTCAACTGTTCATAAAGGTAACCCCATTCATCCACAGTAAAAAGGACAACAACAGAACAACAGAACAACAGAACATGTAACCTGGCAAAGTAAAAAGTCTAACATTTTTCTGCCAACCAAACATAATCGCCCAACATAGTTTGTGCCTCAATTTTGGGAACAACTCACACAATTGCATGAAATAAAGTACCAGTCAACAGCAGAATACTTTAAAGACAGTCCCAGGTCTTCTCCTTAAAGGTACAGTGCTGCTGGGAGCCCTTTTCAGACCTCTGTCCTCACCCATATTGTGATTATTACCATAAATATTAGTCCTACCTTTATTTCATGTAAATATTTAGATTCCTTGACCATGAAAACATACCATAGGCAAATGGATTCATAATGATATCTATTTTATTTCATTAGTTATTCACAAGTCACATTTTTTGTCATGGCAGATCCAGACGGTGATCCAGATCAGTCCCAAAATCAAATTATTTGTTCCTTGTCCCAATCCGGACATTTCCTGAAAATTTCATCAAAATCTATCCATTACATTTTGAGTTATCTTTCGAACAGATAAACAAATAAACCAACTAACGAACAAAAAAACAGGCAATAACATAAAGATACTGCTATATCACTTTAATACCTAAAATAACACAACTTTATTCAAAAAGGTGTGGTTACATAAGTTGCTGAAAATATTTAATTGAAGATTTTTCCATCTTCCTTTTACTTCTACCCTACTTTATAAAATCAAGATAACCTTTTTATGTTAAGTATCACAGCACTTATTTAAAAATTTAACATTTTAAGTTTATGACAGAAGAGACAGCCTGGCTTTTTTGAAGCTTTTGTCAGTGAACTTCACCCAACGAACTGCAGTGTGTGAAATACACCGAGAAAAACGAAAAATATAAGCACAATTAAAGATTTTCAAACAGCAAAAGCAAACATTTAAAAAAATTGTATGCGTCCTGATAAATGTCAGTGATAATAAAAAGGCAGTCCAGTGTTATTTTTTTCAAAAACAATATAAAATAGAGTTAATGATTTCTGCAGGAAAATGAGAAAATGAATTACTTTACCCTTAAATGTCTGAAAAATACAAATTATAGACAGAAAGCTCTAATTTGTTGGAGATAGAATGTTTATTTCACTTTCTACTGAAATCTTAAAGAAAAACTTTCCATAAAATTTCATATATATATTTTTGGTGTTATTTGATACATTAGGTGTTTTTGGCAACTTATAATCCATTCAAGGATATTTTTGTCATTTATCTGATAAATACAGATTTGTTTTAGCAATTTGTTGATCATATTGATTAGATAGAGGTATCATAAAAGTATGTATCAAATATGATAGAACAGGCGTTGTAGGGTAAAAGTCCACAGTTATTTGATGTAGTCAACATTAACACAAACCCATCTAATCATTTTGGTTTTACCCAGAAATTGTAATGACTAATCAGGTTTGATTATTATGTACGTGTCTTAACTTTCTGATTGTTTCATAGACTACGTTTACACGGACACTCCTGACTTAAAAATGCAAAGATTTTTTCTTTGCGTTTTCGAAGCTGACCAGCGTTCGGACGGAGATGCTGGAGATGAATGAAGCCAGTGTACTGTGCGTGCTGGTTCAGTAGATGGTGGTGTAGGTTTGCAGAGAGGCAGCGCTGCTACAATACACGTACGAAGAAGAAAAACTTTTCACAAACAACAACGGCGAGTAGACGCACAGAGACGCAGGAGTTGCTTTACTGGACAACAAATCAGTTTGGACAACAAATCTGTCATAGTTTTGACTAGATAACAAACTGAGCACGGTAAGAGGCTTACACGTTACTCGGCAGACAGCAGAAGCTGTTGTTGTTCCTGGTATGTGCACTCAGCCTTCATGTGAAAGAGTACTGCACATGCAGCCTTATTCTCTGGAATGACGTTAATAGCAAAGCACCAGCTGCCCAGTGTGCCCTTATTTAAAGGAATAAGAGAGGAGCAGCATCTACTCTTTTCACGAACTTCAAGTAAGCACAACATATCCCCTCAATTATTTTTTAGACTGTACCTAAAAAGAATAAAACCTTTTATTGTTCTTATTGCCATTAATCTGCCATAAAAATTTATTCATTTATTCAATTGCTTTTGTCTGATGATCTTAGACTAAACTATTTAATAGAGCTCAGTTTTTATGACTCAGCCCAGACAGCCATAAATCCATCCTCTGCCTCTAATCCACTTCTAATATTGTGGAGTGCAGATAGACACGGCATCATTACAGCATGATGGTTGGAAAGATAGGACCTTTGTACGCTTGATTATCAAACAAGTTGTTTTATGTCCTTGAAGAACCCACATCTTCATGTGTGGGAGAACTCCCAGGTTTGCACTCATTCCTTTGGGTAACCATTATCTTCCATGAGGATAAGCAAGCTGGGCCGCAGAATATCAGGCCTGATGGGCTGTTTGTGTGTTTTTGGCAGGCGTGGACAAAGCCCACAACTTTAGAACCTGAACAGCGTCCCAGTAAAATATTACTCAAACACAAATGAAATATGCCCAGTCATGCTTTCTCAGGGTAGAAGTCAAGTATGAAGGGGATGGCTGTGAAGAAGTAAGTGCATTTCTTAAAAAACACAAAAACACAAAACCACAAACATGGGCTTAAGACACGGCCATGGGTCCTCAGGTGGGGAACTGTTATCCTTCTCACTGTGTCCATCATAACCTCGGCTTGATATGAAGGTCAGACACTTAATATTTTATCTTTTGTGATGGTTATTGTGTAAGTTTGAGCCAAATAATCAAGCTGTGAATCAGCCAACAAGCATTCAGACTACATGAAGCTGGAAGGAAGAAAAGCTTCTGAAGACGACAAATACTTATTTTGGTCATGTGTAAAACTCTCTGTGTTTTCATGGGTCAACTTCCTTGATATTAAAGGAGGAATTGTTGTAGGAAAAATCAATAATGCCAGTTTTCTGTTTTGGTGGGGTGGTGGGTCACAAAAGGTCCAGCTGTCATAGATCCGTGACACACTGCACTAGGGATGGGCAACTGGCAGCCCAGTGGACAAATGCAGCCCATCACCTCAATATTTGCGATGCATTTAATCAGAAAAAACTGCAAATTCTAAACATAAAAAGAGACCAAAATGTAATTGTATTTGAGATATCAATACGGTGCCATTCATAAATTTGGATATGTAATTGAAAAATTTATATGGAATCTGGAATGTAGATATTTAAATAAATAAATAAATATAGATATATAATTTAAGCAAAAAACAAAAGAAAAAACTCACTATTAAATATGTCTGTGTAGATTCACATTCATCCAGGTCATGGTTATCTTGAAGATTCAAATCGAGGCAACAGGACTGTGTTCAGTTTTGGGAAGACATTTTTTGAATCTTCAAGATCACTGTTAAATACATTTTTTTCTTTAGTTTTTTTTTTCAAGTCATCAAAGAACTTACTTTGTTATCATTATTTCTTTACATCTCTTTTACGAAGCATGACAATATAGTATTAAATGTTTCAAGATACTACCTTTTCACTTGAAACATTGGTTAACAGTTATTCTTTGTCATAAGATGCTTATACCAGAGCTGCCAAGTCTCCCGTTTTGGCCAGAATTTTGTCCCTCTTTCCCACCATCCTCCCGTATTAGTACTTTCTCGAAATTTCCCATAAATTTCCCATATTATAATAAAATAACAATAAAAAAAAAACATTCCTCTGCCTTTCCAAATGGAACTATGTCACTAGCCTCGCGGGAATGGGAAGGTAATGCACCAAACTGTTGGATGCCAACCGCAGTAAAACAAAAGAAGAAGAAAAAGAACCGCCACCTTCAGCAGCCTGGGCGACAGTTCTCACGAGATTAGAGCCAACAGCAGAAACAAACAGGATGTTTCTCAGTTGAAAAAAAAAAAGGAGAGAGATGCATGGATGTGATGAAGGAGAAGACATTCCTGCCAAAAACAAGGAAGTCATGTAAATCAAAAAAAGGTATGTAATGTAATATAAATGTTTATATTACAGATAAGAAATTTCAACTGAACAGTAAATATGTAATGTGTTGGCTTGTATATGAAATGAAAATATTTCAAATAAACAAATCAGATTCTGATCACCTAATTATAGTTAGTAAGTGGTTGACGAGTGGTTAACTTTAGATTTCTTGTACACAGGTCTTAAAATGTAAAGGATACTGGAGTTTGGCTGTGGGATGGCTCACAGTGGGTGCCAGAAAATTGTCCTTATTTTCAAATCCAAAACACGCTTTAACTTTATTTAACTTGGCTGAATTCACTTTAACTCTATGTCAGACTCATTTAACTATGCATAATTATTTGTGTTTGAGTTATAATAAATATTTAGGTATAATCAAATTTTGTGACAGCTTTATTTTGCCTATTTTTGTTTATTTACATATATTTTTTAAAGTGGCCTTTTTGATGATCAAATTTGCCCATCACTGCACAACACAAAATGAAAGAACAAATGTTGGCCATTTTCATATAGTTTAACTTCTGCCTAAAGCCCCAGTCACACATTCCTGTTTCTCATGGCAATTATGCACGATTGTCATAATCCTGATAAAGCGTGCTTTGGTCGTGGTGCATGCGCTACTTGGTCTGGATCAGCCTTGTATCGTCGTGGATGAACGGAGGGGAACGTGGAAGCTCCACGACAGTTTTGAACTGTTCAAAACTGTCGAGGAGAATTGCCGCTCTCAGTGTAGCGGGATGGAAGCCTAATGCAGTCCTAAGGCGAGCGGTATTAGCGGGGCATGTACGGAGCTCAGTCGAGCTAATCGTGGTTCAATCCTGAAAGCTTTATGAGGACGACTGACAAGGATGTATCCGCTTGAGCCCCGACTGTGTCCCGTTCAAGACGGCGCAAGCGACAGGGCTCAGTCGGGGCTTACGTGACGCGAACTGAGCTCGAGCGGGGCTGACGTCCTGTCAGCGGGATGGAATCCTCGTCATATCGCTGTATTAACCTAACTGGAGCGGGACAAACGCCCCCTGAAGCGCTGTAGCTGCGCCACTGACGGTGTATTTACGGAGTGTCTCCAGGTGTGAGACAGTAATTTAATCCCGTATCATAGCGATCACACCAGCCTCCTCAATCGTGTACAGTCGTGCACAGTCGCTATGAGAAACGGGAATGTGTGACTTAGGCATAACGGACGATATGGTGTTTGACCTGAGTAGTCTGCTGATCCTTCTTCTGCACTACCATTGAGATGCTTGATGTAACACAGGTACAACAACATTTAATGCACACAGTTTATTGATGTATGGATCAGGTTCATCAGCTGACTTAGAATAGGTAAAAACTAAAGAAAACATTTTTAAAATGTACCTTCATTTAATATAGTTCACTATTCCATCTGAGAAAGAGTCCATAGAACGTGTTTGGGAATGGGCAGAACCTTTTAAAGCATATCCAGCGGGTAATGTGACAGTTGTTCCATCAATTATTCACTATGAGCCAATCAGATAATGGAGTAGGGCACTGCTGCAACAGTGTAAAGGATAGACTGTGTTTTTCATTTCATAATAAAGAAATGCTGTTCAGATCTGATAAAACTGCTACTGAAGCTGCTAGCATTTATGCTAATCTCTGCAGGTGCGGTCATTTCCTGCTGTTTTCTTGCCTCTAGGTCCCTCCTCTTCCTGCTCTAAAGGATGCTGATTGGGCTGAGCCACTTTAGGCTGCACACAATCGTTGTAGATTGGGGCTTGTCAAGATGGATCTGCCTGTTTACAGACATTGAATCAGGCAGATCCATCTGCACTGCAAGGTTATAAATGTTGTGAAGTCAAAGCTAAAAGTTTCCTAAAAAGTAAACAGAATTGTACCTGAGTGAAGTTACTTTGACTCTGTCCATCACTGATGTATTGTGAAGTCCTCACATAGTTGGCATCAGTGTATTGGCTTCAGGCTGCACCGAGCGCACAGCAAGTCCTGCTCGGGGTATTTTTAACTGTCAGCACTAAATGCCTCATTCAGCCCGGTCGTAGCCCCCCACCCACCTCGTAACCTCCACCAGAATACCTTCGCTCCTGTTTACACAGCACCGCAGGCAGGCTTGCCAGCTGTTTACACATTTGCACACACTTAGACCCACACACTCTGATACACATACCTGTAAAGCACAAAAATGCAGAATGCTTCCTCTGCTTCACTATGCTGAAGTCAAACACAACAAAATCAATATAAACTTCACAACAATTGTTGTCCCGTCTGCTAATGTAAACAGATAAATAAGCACTTCTGCGCGTGTTGTGAACACACACATCATGTGATTATGCCCGGGCCTGTCCTGTCTTGGAATGTGTAAGAATCTGTGCCCACACATCGAGCAGACGCCCAAAACTCAAGTTGGCATCACACAGTGGGGAAGTGTACTGAGTGAATAGCAGGAGAGGAATGCAGACAAATAACTTGTCATTATTAAACAATACTGCTGCAATTAAACGGGCGCTTTCTCACCTTCTGTCTCTCTCTCTCCATATTAAGACCAAGCAGATAATGGGTGGTACTATGTGACGAGACGATGGTTATCTATGAGAGCCAGCGAGAGGCCAATCAATCATTTGAGTGAGACAGCTTTATGACTTCTAATGAATTTCTCCCACGCCACCACCAATGCGTGATATTTAGTTCCTGCCAAAAGAAGTTTTTGTCTCCAGGCTGAAATCTGAATCTGGCACTTATCTGAATTTGCCTGTTTACGACTCATCTTTTTCTTCTTGTGCTAATGACAAATAAACCTCTTCACAAAGAGACAGGTTTTGATTTTTCAGCTACTGTAGAGAACTTTTAAATTGCATCATCATGAGTGTGAAGCCATCTCCTCAGCAGCTGTGCGTCTTCGGCCCAGTTAGCTCCTTTATGCAAAATAACAATTTGTGTATATTTAGTGAGGCCCTGAGTAAGACTCTTATTCATCCCTGGACTTTCAAGCTCAATTCATGACCTTTAAAAGGAGATGTTATAGTTACTAGTTACTTATCCACAAAAGTAATTGAAATACTGAAATAATTACTCCTTCATATATGTAATTAGTCACCAGGTAAAGTAATTGATGTGTTACTTTTTTTGAAAAAGCTTTTGCTGCTTGAACTGTGTGGCTCTGTCTCCGTGTCCTTCCTTGTTGTTACCTGACCTGCCAAAGCTCTGCTGACATCATCAGCAGAGTTCTCGGTGTTGTTGGTCACTAGATTCTAAATCTACTTACACAGACAAACACTTTGCTTTAGGACATAATGTCAACTTCACATGTGTGCTCTTGCCTTTTAATTCTTGTACTTCCATCCTGAAAACACCAGTTTTTAACGCCACAGACTGCTCCAGACTCGCCGTTTTAATTTTTATCAACATTACATTTCATTTTCAAAGTGATATTTCTTCATATTTGTAGCGAGAGGCTACTGTTATATGTGACTCCATTATTGCTTAACAGTCTGTCTGACCTTTATTTTTGGAACCAAAAAGACATTTCAGGTTTTATCTTAATCCTCTACAGCTTTGTTATGGTGAAAACAGTAGTAGCCACATTAGAAATAAATTTAATTCTGGCTATCAGGATTTTTTTAAGTTGGCACAATAATCACAAGTCCAAATGAGCAACTGCACTCTTGGGACAAGGCCAAAAAACTGCAACCCACAACTCCCAATATACACATGCACATTAAAAAAAGAAGAAGCCGAAAGTTGATTATAATAAGTGGACCTGGCAACTCTGGCATCGAGGTCCTTGTCAGTCTGTTAGCGGCACAGCTCCTGCCCTGGGTCTGGCCGAGCAAGGCAGGTCATATATCAGCTGCTTGACATCAGTGCAAAGTGATAACGTTTGAAAAAGTAAGTAATTAGATTACCCGTTACTGGGAAAAAGTAACGGCATTAGTAACGCCGTTATTTTTAGCACTGTTACTCCCAACACTGGATTTGGCACAAGGAAAATGTTTCTTAATTGACTGATGGTGGCACAGTGGTGCACCAGGTAGTGCACATGTCTCACAGCAAGAAGGTTGTCAGTTCAATCACCAGATCATTCTGTGTGGAGTTTGCATGTTCTTCCTGTGCATTTGTGGGGTTTCTCCGGGCACTCTGGCTTCCTCCTAAAACATCCTTGTTAGGTTGATTTTTGACACCCTTGAGTATGTGTACAAGAGTGGATAGTCGTATATCTCTCTATGTGGCCCTGCAGTTCAGGGTGCACCCCGCCTCTCACCAACCGTCCTCTTTGATTGAAAAAAAAAACAATTTTGATGACATTTCAAGCACTCTACACACTTACATTCAAAGTTTCCTACAGAACTATCAGGCAGGAGTTGGACTCTTTTCAGTGCTGGACTTAAAATAAGGTCCAGGTGTCAAAAAACCGGAGTTTCCCTTTAAAGGTTCAGACCAGCCCACTTGAATTCATGACCTTTAAATAGGAACAGAATTTAATCTTGACAAGCATATAACATTAGTTGTGATTTGGCACAAGACAAATAATGATTAAATGACTGATTAACTAAAATGAGCGTATTAGTGCAGCATTATAAAAAGTCCTGTGTTTTATGTTGTAGTCAATCAAAATTCCAGGAGCAAATTTGATGGCAAGGTTAGTCTACCTAATCCTGTTGTACACATTGGCCACTGAGGATCATTAGCCACGTCACTACTTTTTGCTATGAACTCTGGGTAGGTAAGCAGCAAAGTCTGTAAACATTTGGACTTATGGACAGTGCAAAAGTTGCACACTTTTCTTTCACTTAAAAAATTTGTAGCCAAAAAGTCTGCACCAAAGCCTCAATGGAGTTCCTGATTTAAGGGTCAAGCAGCGCACTTGTGCACTGACTGTGAACGGTGTATAAAGCCCCATTTCCACCAGGGGGTTCAGTGCAATTTGTCTCGGTACGGCTTGCTTTTTGTGGCCTTTCCATAGCCTAAAACCAAGATGGGACACTATATCAGTGAACTGCACGGTCCTACATTTTGGGACCGTTCTGTTAGGGTGCCAAGCATACCAATCTGACCCAAGAGGGTGGAGCTAGAAACACTGCAGTCCGTTGATTGGTCGAAGGAGTCGTCACTTCCCGTGCAACAGCGGAACAACACATAACCCCACCGTGTTTAAATCTCCACTCGTCTTCGGAAAGATAACTCTGGCCGCACGTAGCCCTCTCTGAAACAAAGCTAGACTGCACTTTGTAACAAAAAGCCACATGCTGATCACAAAAAAGAAGAATTGCTGGATGTCTTCCATCGTTGCTTTTTGTTTACTGTGTACCGTTTTCTTCTTCGTCGTATTTAATAGTCAGGAACATTGTGTTGCACTGCTATGATGTCAGGCTATTGGCACCCGGCTTAGACTCGGCCTACCAAGTAGGGTTTGGTTGGCTGTGGAAACTCAAACAGGATCAGGCTTTACCGATCCGGCCTGAGCCAAACCGTGTCGATCCATACCAGACCACTTGGTGGAAACGGGGCTTAAGAGTCTATGAGCTTCTCGGGATTTTGCCATTGACCCGTAATCTCTACATGTTTCTCTCTTTCTGTCTCTCTCTCTGTCTCCAGCTCTACTGGCACATGTAATCACTGACTTGGTGTGCATTCACTTACTCAGCACCCTTAGACAGCACTGACACAGAAGGGACACTAAATTGTAAATGTCACTTGACAAAGAAAAGGATGCTCCATGCCTGTGGTTGTTCCTAAACAGCAGTGATGGTAAGAATAGATCCTGAAACCACAGAGAGTCAGAAAGGATGACATTAGATGAAAAGAATAAGAAAAAATAAGTAAAATAAAGGAAACAGAAAAGAAGGTATAGGACAAACACACAAAGTAGACAGAAAACAAGTGTTGGGGCAGATGGACGTAAAAGTGGGGCATCAGACAAAAAGAGGTGAAAAAGAAGCAGACAGAAAGAAAACCAAGTTTTAGGAATCAAAAGAGAAAGGGTGTCAGAAAGCAAGGCTCCATATAAAAAGGAATGAGAAAAAGAGTCAAGAGGAGGTTTTTACTTGGATAGGAGTAAAAAAAAATGTGCCAAAAGACAAGGCATCAGGCAAAGAGGTGTCCAAAGTGAAGATAAAATGGGGGGCATTTGGCAAAAAGGAGTCAGAAAGCGACTAAGGATAAATCGGAGGTGAAAGGAAGATCAGGTAATGAAAGTTAGAAGGCGTGTCTCTGTTTCAAAGGTATTCAGTTCTTTGCTCCCTGGCTTCCTTTTTCTGACTCTTTTTTGCAATGTGCCTGTACAATGTGACTCTATAAACACTTCTGTTCTGATCCCTTTCTGCCATTATTTCCTTGGTCTTTGTGCAAAGACAGGTGAAAAGAGGTATTCCTGAAACCTGATGCTTTTTTTTAAATAAGGTTCAATGCCAAACTCTGAGACCTGAGGATGTCCTGATATGTTCACGGTATTACCAGGGTCTATTCAGTTCAGCTCCTCTGTATTTTTAGGGCTGTGTGCCTGTGGTCTCGGTGGCCTGTCCCATTCAGAGGAGCTATGGGGGGATATTTTGATCACAGACTGAGTTGAGTCCAGGCCCACACAGAATTGCTGACAGACCTAGGCTCAGAGGAGAGAAGGATGTTTTCCTATTGGGAGGAAACCAGGGCTGATTATGGAGGGAAGTCGGAAACCAAGAGAAAAGGCAGACGACTGTAAGTTTGTATGTGTGTGAGAGGTAGAGAGAAAAAGTCAGTCCCCTCATCCTGCTGCTCCAAAGGCTCACCAAAATGACCCATTTGGGGGAGTCCCAGCTCCACACCCAATTATGACCAAATCAGGCTCTGAACCCCAGTGACTTCCGTTAAGACCAAACCAAATTTATGCCCAACCAATACTTCTGTAAAAAAAAAAAAAAATAACGTAAACCCCCACCCAGAACCACAATTATTGGGCCTTGATCAGAGAATATATATTAATAAATATAAAACCTGAGCACTGGGCAAGCACCTACTTTAAAGGTCCAAATTCCTGGTATGTTTGACTATTTACATCATGTCTTAGGTGTCTATCAAGCAAATGCTTAATTTAGGTTGAACTAAAAAAAAAACAATTAGTCTCTGTAAAAGATTAGATTCAGCTCTTTTTCCCTCCCTTTTGAAAACGTTCTGATCTGAGGAGACCGGGAGGCTATGATAATGATCTCTGCACTGATTGGCTGCCCAAATGTTGTCTGATAGAGGTGGAGGGGTGCTACATGCCAAAGGGAGGACTTTCAAAACATTCACAATGTGTGCCTGTGATGAATGTAAAAAAAACATGTAGGCGAAGACTGTGTAGAGGGGTTATCGGACTACATCACACTTCGCCACTCAGTTCTCTACGGTGCATGTCAATTGCAGAAAGAGAGCAGTAAGAGCCTCGATCGGCTGTTGGATGTTCAAACCTGTTGATAAAAACAACAAAATGCACCAGTTTTACAGGATACATCTACTCGCAAAAATAAAGTTGGATTTAATTTCAAGCAATGTACATGTGTTTACAATAACAACAGTCACTAAAGTTGAGGGTACATAGAGATGTAAGCAAGCTCATATTAATTTGTATTGTTTTATTATTCTGAATTACATACCCAGTCATGCAGATTTGGTTTGTGGTCAGGATGCAAGGGCTGGGTCTGTCTGCAGTTAGGTTGCCCACACATCTGCTGTGTTGATAAACACATAATCCCTCTATAGCTATTACATAATAAAACTCAGGGAGTAAAAAAGTGTTTTAAGGGGCACTTTAGTTTTCCACGCATAGCACATTTCTCTGTGACCTAAGAGTTTAGTAAAAAAGGGCATGTTGTTCTGCTTTCCAAGTTTCTTCTAACAACATTAAAAGCAAGGAAAACTGATTTTACAGGACATGTGACCTTTAAGAGAAGTCCTGACAAGCTATCAACTTAGACTGGGTAGGAGATGGGTCATCACAAAAAGAGCTGGCTCCCAGAGGAGGAAAACTGCATCCACTGTGACACAAAGAACTTAGTGTTGAGGAGAATTTCCACTTTGCGTGACCCGATCAAGTTGTCCCTGATTGCTGTAGCACTCCTGTAAGTACATTTGTTTTCAAACACCATAAAGATCCTTGAGAAATGATTATTTTCATCTTGTGGAATCACTTCCCAGAAGAGTTCAAGCTGTTATAGCTGCAAAGGGTGGGCCAACATTATATTAAACTCTGTGGATTAAAAATGGGATGTTACTCAGGTTCATATGTGTGAAGGCAACATAGTGTATATTAAAGACACCAGCAGTCTTATTTATATAACTCTTCCGATGCTATTCCTGTTGGTTCACTGATTGGAGCGATTTGCATGCTCCATGTAATGTGGATACAGCTCTCAGGCTATGATTCCCCACATTAATATTTAATTGCCATCAAAGTGTGTTTTCAAAGTATAAGGTGACACTCTGGTCTCGCAGACCACTGGTGATAGAGCTGATTCTGTTGCGTGGCGAGGAGCATGGTGTGGTTCCAAAGAGACAAATTTTCTGTCATCTTATCCCTCCCTCCCAGCAGCTCGCACCTGTAGCGCCTCTCCAGCAACAGTAAATCACGTGACCATTTCCTCGTGAAGAAATTCTAATCCTCATGCAAGATCCGCTCGGGTGCAAGCGTCTGCCTCAGCCCAGGACATCGTGAAACCGGAGGCGACGGCATTAAGAATTAAAAATGCTAGAAAGTGGTCCCTGTGCGCGCCTTGTTTTGTCATCAATGTTCCATTAGTGTCACTTTATTCTGCGTCTCCCCTCCTTCTTCTCTGTGTGTGTTTGGGTCAATATCGGGAAGGCCAGCCCGTTTCTGCCCAAATGGTTACAATATACCTTCTTCACGCCTAAAGAGATGACAGAGGTTATTAGGCTGATGTGTGCAGGAGGAACAGCAGATAGATAAATCATACTGTAGATGTTAAACTTATGAATCCCAGGCTCTAGGAAGTAGCTCAGGCAAGCACAGTGTGATACGTGTCAGATCACAGAAGGTAATAAATTATCCTAACAAAGGGGATCCATTTTGGAAATAAGTAACTTTCAAGACAGATTTAGATCAAACTATCAGTAATTCTTTCCTCTATAGCTGCTCCTTATGTCTCTTTGGAGCAGGATGCCTGACTTCCTGGACAGTGGCCTTGGTGTTTAGAAGGCTGTCCTTTTGCAGGAAGTCTCATGGACATAATACCTATGTGTGGCTCCGGCCAGTGGCCACTGTGGTGATGTTGAAACAGAAGCAGACCTGACACACAGCTGTTGTTTATGATGTGGCTACCCAGGTTTCGTGGGCCATGGCCACAAGCCAACCTAACCCTGAATCCGCAGATCTATAGTCCCAACGAGAGCTGTTTTTGAGCCTTTTGGGGGAAGAAAAGTCAGATAGATCTGTCCCAGAAGACCGCTCTTAAAGTGCTGTGCCCTTTCAAGCAAGTCAAATCATACTCTTGCACGTCACAGCCATACTGGACTCACAGATTTTAGTGATTTAAACAGTTTCTTCCTTTCTCATCTTCCTGCTTTTTTCTCCATAGAGACAAAACTGATCCTGCAGTCTAGCAGCAGGCTCTGCAAGACTGAACAATTATTGTTGTCTGTACAACAATGCTTCGTCATTTATACTGGTATTATGTTGCACTGATTAAAGGACCCTTTTAACATCCTTAAATAATAGTAAAAGTGCACAAGGCAACCTTTTATGAACCACGTTATTATGTTTTTGTTACCCAAAAGGTAAAGTGTGTAGAAGTTGGCATCATTTCGTTGAACAGAAATGGTGAATATAGGTTATAATGTTTCTTTTTGAATGCAAAGTCCATTGAAATAGGTGTACAATCATCCCCATAAAACCATAGCCATGTTGTCTACTGGTAGGTTTTTGTGACAAAAAGAGCAAAACATGATTTTTGAAAATGAGTGTATACATTAGTTAACAAAACCTAAAATCATCATCTTAACTGGCCTATAATATATAAAAATAAAAGTTACAAATATCAATGACAAAACGTTTACCTCACAACTGTTGTAAATGATGCCCTGTTCACAATCCTTTTGGTCTTCACCGGCTCGCGTCGCTTAGTGATGTGATGTTATAGTAACAGACGGGCTCATTCCAAAATCTGAATGCTAGATGTCACTAAAATGCCAATTTCTACACACTGCACCTTTAAAAAATTGTAACAAAGTCAGTCTAATAGAAAGGGGGATCTGAAACAACAGAGCACCCTGGTTGTCTGCATATAGCACTATGCAAGTTTGGCAGCAAGCAGCAGCTACCTTGCAAGATATGCATACTGCTTTGACCTTTTGCAGGCACATGACTAATATGAAGCCACTTGCCCCCACGGGTGGTGGAAGTGCCACTGAGGTTTATTTTGCAGCCATAAGTAACCAAAGGTTACATAGATAAAAAAATTAGTCATCAGAATTTAAATGTCAGTGGCACTGTCAACTGAGTTAGGCCATTTCAGTAAAGCAAAAAACTGAGGAGCCAGTGAAGACTGAAACAGATGTTTTTTGGCACACAGATCATGACATCAAAGTACAAACAAAACACAGCTGCCCTTCCTAATGCCTTTTTGACTGTTGAGATCTTTTGGTATGCTTATCAGACAGTAACTCAATGAAGAAGTACCAAAGGCATTCACAATTTCTCTCTATTTTATTACATCAGCTCAGGTAAATTGTTCTCATCTGCTGTCCCAAGCATTGGTGTTAGCCCATCAGGGGTTTCTGTTGGAAATGAGATTTTAACACAGCAGTCAGAGACCTTTTATTTACCGAGAGAACTCAAATAAAGTTCCTCTTTCTTAATTAATGGCACAACTTTTGAAGAGCTAGCATGGTCCACCCTTACCTCCCACTTTTTGCTAACCAGCAAATGACTCTAAGGCTTTATATTATTTATGCCTCCATGCCTTCTATACAAATAATTTGGAGGTTATAGGTCAAAGTCATGGAGCCCCATGTTTACCTATCAGGTAAGGTCTAAAGAATCCTTGGGTTCTTTCCAGAGTAACTTAGAAATGGTTCATTAGACACTGCTGCTTCTCACAAACTGAGACGACTTTTGTAAGTGTGTAAAGCTTCTTGGTCTTGTGGTACACTTGGAAATTTAAAGTGCTAATAATCAAATGCTGCCGAACCTGCTAGTGTTTCTGTCTACTGTTACTTGCACTAAATACCCAAACATAACTTTTTTCTCTTTTTTAAGTCTTAAGAGACAAAAACTTAAAGATGTCATTTTAAAAGGCAGTGACAAAATGAAGAATATTACAGAATAATTATCATTTAGTTCTTCGGGGGTAAAATTTGCTGCCCCCTCTTCCATTAACATGGGCTGCAGTCAGTTTTGGATACCACAAAATGTATGTATGCAAGCACAAACCTACAAAAAAAATCCTACTTTAAGAAACTAAAAAACACTAACCCTAATTACTTCAAAATAATATTGTCTTGATAATGCAACATAATCGTATCATGAAATAAAATACATAAAAAACTGAGATAAGAGCTCTCGGCTGACAAGGATGATATTTCAAGAAGGGTAAAAGACTAAATCTGTCATTAAAATGAAAAAATTAAAAAGAAAATTGATAAATGTTTGTCTGCAATCATTTTAAAAATGCATTTATTCATCCCTTAATGCTGTTGTTAAGAAAAATACAGAAAATGAAGTACCAGTTATTTTTTTGCATTTGATTTTATGTTTGTACAAGCTGATAAAATCAGTAGAAGTTTTATATTAGCTTTTTACATTATATTATAAGTAACTGTAACTGTAGAGCTGAAAGTATCTGACTATTTGCAACAGCGTTGCCCTCTTGATCACCAAACATGCCCATCTCTGGCCCTTAACACTGCGATACCTAATAGCTTCTTGTGCAGTGCTTACACTGAGTTTCTCTGACAGGCGTCCACACAGACAAACACTGAGGCAGTAAAAGAACTCTCTGCTCCCCGGCCTTTGAGTCATCTCTCTACATCAATAAATACGGCAAAATAGCATTAGCAATAACTTCAAGTATATCACCAGCCTCTAATATTATAGAATTAGCATCAGTGTTTTAAGGTTTGGCCATTTAGGTGAAATTCTAAGCCGGGCAGGGAGTAATTTGGACACAGAGAAAATTGATTTTGACCATCAGCACTTTCTCATTTTCAAACAGCGCCTGCGGCTAAATGGGTTAGCCTGTTAAACACATTACACAGGTAGCTTCTCCTTTCCTCCCCAATGATTATGTGTCCGCCTTGAGCAATTGATATTTCTTGCAAATAAGAAAATTATCATATTCCATGACTGGAAAGAGAAATTAAGGCCTGCTGTTATGGAGCTGAGTCTGAGGACTGAGAGAGGGAGATGGAGAAACGTTTTTCTTTCCTTTTTTTTATATTTCTTCTGGGAGGGGTGCATGTATCATATATCCTAAGCTATATTGGTATTGGGGCGCTGTCACGTTTCATCAATAAAAATACACTGATAGACTGTAAGTCGGGGAGGGACACACGGAGAAGGACAAGCTTTTACTCTGTGCTGATGATAGAGCAGTGAAAATGCATGTGTCATACCAACAGCTGTTATGGCGTTTTTACATTTTGTCTTGAGTCTTGGCCCCACAAAGTAGCTTTATGTTGAGTCCCACCACTACTGCCTAAACCAATCCTGTTCAGCTGCTTAAAGAAGACGTTTCCAAATGTTCAGCCTGCACCCCTGAAATACCAAAGCAGGGACTGAGGACCCTAAAGCAGATCACCAACATATTTTTGCTGCCATGTGTAAACCTAAATTCTAAGCATTTTTACATGTTTCAGCATACTTTTTTTCCTGACAAATAAAATTTTGTTAGGAAAGTTTTGACTTTGTTTGGTCTCTGATTGGTCCTCTGACTAACCAATCAGCAACAGTTGCTGTGTCACTCAAATCAGATAGCTTTAGTCTTAGCATTGTCTTTTCATAACCTTGCACAGCAACCGGGTGTGCTGGATTCAATGTCTGTTGTCTGGCAGATACATCACTGCAAGTACCAATCTACAATGAAACTGAGCATCCCAAAGTAGCCTAGCCCAATCAGCATAAGCACAAGAAGAGCTGGGGGCCATGAGCGAGATGACAACAGGAAGTGACTGCTAACACAGAGGTTAGCATGGATGCTAGCAGGTGTTTTTGTTTGTTGTTTTTTTGTTTCTCTGTTCGCAACATACAATATTGTAATTTAAAAAGTTATGTACGATGAATTTTTCAGGAAATGTCCGGATTGGGACAAGGGACAAATGATTAGATTTTGGGCGTGATCCGGATCACCGTCTGGATCCACCATGACGAAAATGTGATTTTCATGAATAACTACTTAACTAAAATAGATATCATGATGAATCCAATTGGTAACGGTATGTTTTCATGGTCAAGGGTTCCAAATATTAATATGAAATGAAGGAAGGACTAATATTTATGTTGAAAATCACAATTTGGGGACTGTGGTGCTGGTGGAGGTCTGCGCTTTCTGAGTGATTTTCTAGTTTTTTTTGTAATTTTCTTCCTGATTTTTTATTTTCCAGTTCTTTTATTGGTTTGTTTGTTTTTGGTTTTGTTTTTTTTGCAATAATGACAAGGATAGCCAAAAAGCGAAAACTCAGGCCAGTGTCTCAATACAAAAAAAAAGAAACCATTCAATGTTGAAACTAGAAAAGCACTCGGAGAGCGCAGACCTCTGCCAAGCAGCACAGTTCCCTATCTCCCAATGATAAGAATCCTTTGAACAATTCCTGGATCCAGACTGTGATCTGGATCAACACCAAAACTGAATCACTTCTTCCTTTTCCCATGCTGAACATTTCCTGAAAATTTCATCCAAATCCATCCATAACTTTTTGAGTTATTTTGTTCACAGACAGACAAACAAACAAACAAACTCTCCTGAAAACATAACCTCCTTGGTGGAGGTAATAATTACTAATGTTTCTGTATTTTTAGCGTCCCTGTTAGTCATGGGTTTTTAAGATTGTGCCATACCCTTACATCCCTCCTAATCATAACTTTTAGGATATTTTTGGGCGGGGGAATTTTTTTCTGTGTTGCTGTTCACTGTAAAATAAAAATAGGACATGTATCCAAACTACCTTTATAAGCAAACTAGGGCAGTAACACATTTAGTCAGGGCAGTCGGCACCAAGGAGTCCAGCTGACACCAGTTGCTCGCGCTGAGGTGTATGTACCATACTGTGGGTTATTGAGCTTCCTGCAGATCCAGTCAGCGGGGCGATTCCACTGTACCACTCCCAGCCTGTGGCCTGGGAGGCTGTCTGCAGTCTGTATCTGGAGCCCCTGGCGGTCTGAGTGGAACCACATGGGGAACCTGATAGTAGCGTTTGGCCATGGGAGAAGTTAACCTGTGCAGAGTGGCAGCAGCTCCAGGCCTGTGAGCTGCTGCCAGGTACGACCATTCAGAGGAGAAGCTTGCATGCTCGTGTGGTGACATTTACACATGATTTCATGCACTGTATGGCTCTAAGAAACACTTTCTCTCATTGGTCTTGATGTACTCACCTCATCCATTGTGCATCCTCCCAGGACTTCTCTGCGGCTGCAGTGCCCTCAGGAGTGGCTGACCGATACGGAGCATTTACCGTAGGGCCAGTCGGCATTCGAACAACACCAAACTCACTAATGGGAGGGAAACAAAGCCACAGGCCACAGACATCCAGTAAACAGCAGACCACAGTCCACAAGATGTATGCTCTCTTTTCCATTTGACCATGCAGGTACACCAAGGCACCAACAGGAGCTGTGACTTCCTCCAAGATGAAAGTTATTTAGATAATAGATGATTTTAGTGTTTGTACACAGTGGTGATGTTTGTGTGGATGAAGCCAAACAGGCGGTTGTAAGAGAAGTGAAGTCAAAATTCAAGTTTAAGACTTTGAAGCACACATACATGCACTTAAAGCCACTTTTAAGTCACTGGCTCAAAAATGCCAAAAAAGGAAGTTTTAGTAACACTGTCCATGATTCAATGAAATGTTAAATGCCCAAATGCCAGCTAAGCCTGTTGTTCATGTTTTATTTTGTCAACAACACCTGCTTGACTTTTTACAGCACTGCCTCTAAGGTAATATAAATACTGTATTTGTGCGCTGGTGTTAGTGATGGTGGCAGAAGTTCTCTACGACTGAGTTTAACTTTTCTTGGAGATGCAAGATGACGGGAAGAAATTACTGCACATACAGAAATTAGCATGGATGCTAACCACTTCAGTAAAGGTTCACATTTCTGTATTAAACAAAAACCAACAACCAACAATGCTGGACAATGCTGCACTATTGTCACTCATGTTTTGATGGAGCACTTGCCGATTGATAAATTATCTGATAAGCCTGTAACAAATATGATTGACAGAATGATCGTCCAATGATCTGCAGGAATTTCTTTCTGTGCACTCCCAAACATTTTGCATTGGCTCTATCTCAGATGGACTTGTGAAATACATTGAGTGGTCCATCTGACATGTCAGATTAATGCACAACCACTGTGACAGGGACTGGCAAGTATGGCCGTACAGAGCCACATTAATATTATCCACATACCGGTAGTTGGAGGGCCACAAAACATTTTATATTTATTCAATCTAACTGCTACCTTAACTTAGCAAAAGATGAATATAATGCTAGTCTAACAATCAATTATAACAACATTCATACAGCCTGTTAAGTTAAAATGCAAAAACAAAGATACATTAATAATAAGAATATTTTTTTAATATAACAATGATAATATTTACAGTTTTTCCAGTGTATTTTACTCACAGGGGTTTTTTGCTTACAAAAGCAAACTTATGGAGGCATTTGTAAGATTTTTAAGGAAGCACATGAATTTCTCGCATAGAATAAAATATCCCAGTTACCAGAGATTATCCTGGAAATGTTTTGATATCTTCATTGCCAATTTTGTCTCCATTTTTTCATATTTGCAAGTTAACTTGGCTGCATGTGCTCCTTTGTCAGCATTTCACCCATCCCTAGTCTATAATGTTACAATGTTGGTTGCCTCAGACTTAAGCATTGTAAGGGATCTCAGTTCCCTGTCCTGCTACTCCATTGAAATAATCTGTTCCTCTCTGCCCCCCTCCCTCCGTCTAATGTGCTCTGCAGCCATGTGCTTCCAGTTAAGTTGGCGCTCAGCCCTGAGCAGAGGTTAAGTGAAACTACCTGCTCCTCTGTGTCTGGCGATTATTTGCTTTGTCCGCAGCGCTGCCAGATCATAAAACACTTGCGTCCACTTTCCTCTTACTCTCGAAGTCCCAGAGGTTCATTATTGTTACGCCTGGACGTGTAGCCGTACAAGGCTGCCTTTTTAATGTCACGCTGTGACAGCCCACTGAGGGTTTCCCTAACAACACTCTCCACTGGGCAATATTTCAACAGCAAACAGTTCTGCACTTCAAACCTTCTCCAAAAAGGTTTCGCCCTCCTTTATATATACAGTATTGGTGATCATCAGTCTGGAATTGATATACTAAATAATGAAAAACGAGGTTTCTGGAGGCAAATGGGATGAGACATGAAAGCTGACTGGAAAGCTGGCTCTGGTTTCCTGTCTGAACGGCTGTTAATTAATGGAGCAGACGAAGGCCATAACTCTTCACCAGCCTCAGACTGCTACAGTGCCAAGCAGTTCAGAATCAACAATTGTTTCAAACTTTTGATGTGCAAATTTGGAAGAATTCATGTTCACAAGAATTCAAAAGAGTCCAAGTACCTTTTTCTAATTTTTGATCCCTCGCACAGTTTTACAAAACAAGAAGAGATTTAATGCAGCCAATCCACCGAAGATCAAACCTTTTTCACCCCCTATCAGTTTGGAGAGCCAGTCAATCTGAAATGATTTCTGAAACCGCAGGTGATTTGTCTCCGTCTCTGGCCTCAACTTCATCTGCTGATTCAAAGATCAAAAGGGCAAGCAGCTCCTCTAAGATGAGCCTGAATCAGTTGAGCTGCAGTGCGCTCATCAAACATTCGTATGGATGTCTCTGCCCCTGTGCCAGCTTAAAACAACCAGATCAAGATTTCTGCTCTCTCTGCAGATGCAGCTCACGTTAAACAGTGGTGCCGCCCTGTGATTAAAGTTGATGAATGAAATAAGATACAAGGAAAAAGAAATGATTAGTTTTCATTGTAACCACCAAGACTGGCAAGTCCTCATTACTTCAGAACAGAAAGGAGAACGCCAATAAGGACTTTCATTCAACTGTAAACCAGGGAGTGTGCAGGCAGGCTTCAGGGTATGAGAATACTTCATGGTATGAGACAAAATGTGCTTATTTAGCCAAACGCTTGGATTTTCAAGAAGGTGTGGTCAACTTTCAAAGATGGTTGAATTTCAGTGGTATTGTCAGAAATCCCCCAGAGAACGTCTGGTTTAGATCACCTCTAAACACTGACGGCTCTGTCAGGCTTATTTACTTCTACCAAAATGTCTCTTTAACATCTTTTTATTTAAAGAGATCATACTTGCCTTAAATCACATTCATTTATTCTTACTTGACGACTCCTAGGGTTTGTTTTCAATCACTTACAAAAGAAATGGTCTAGTTTTCATATACTGAGTACCCCTGGTTGGACCTCCTAAGGCTCCCTCACCATGTAGGTCCAGTCCACTCTGATTGGTTGACAGTTCAGCTCTGTGGTAATTGGTCAGTCTACCACTGCTTGATGTCATGTCGTCAACAACTCTGTATTCATTCTAATATCCAAAATGGGCTTGCAACTGCAAGCCATAACTGAAGAGGAAAAAATGGTAGGATGGTATATTGGACTTTACGAGAAGGATGGAGGAACAGGATATTTTAGGCAGCTGCCTGCAACACAAGGGGGGAGGGCAAGAGATTTAATGCTGCTGACTTTTTGTCTTGTTCATAGAGCTGCTCCCTCACCCTGAGGAGACATGTTGAACATATTTAAAGGCATAAACTCAAAGAGCATAATATAGGCTCTTTATATATGGTTGTCAATGTAAACATAAAACTTGCACGTTAAAACTTAAACACATCATTTACATTCAAGTTGTTTTTAGATAATTGTGATATTTAGTGAGACAAAGTGAGTGAGACCCTTACTTTATTACACCCCCTTTTCACTTAGCTCATCAAATGTTTCATGAAATTACTTTTTTTACATTTGTAAATGTTGCCTTACTTTACTTTTGTAACATTGCAGCACTTGCTATCCTGCTTTTGTTTGTGTTGGCAGTTACATTTTAAATCACAGTAAGAAGTAATTTTAAGCAATGCGTGGAGGCAAACCTTCTTCTTCTTCAATTCAGAGGTCAGCACAGCCACAAAAACATGTCTGGAGCGACACAGACTGTAATGGAGGAGTAGCCCGAGCGGACCATGATGAAATATTGGTGAAACTAAAGAGTTTTTGGACGATTAACGCAGTTTTAGGAGCGGCGCTGTATGCCCTATGTGCTACCATTATACGGATGTCCGCCGCTCGATTTTGGATCTAAATATCTCCTGAAGCACTGTTTGGATCAGGAAAGCCTTCTGGGTGAGTATATTGTTCTACTTCATTCTATAAACAATGTGAAAGCTGTAGAAACTGAACTTATGCTTTAAGTTGATCAAGTCATTTTATTGAGTTTCAAGTGCACAAATATTCTCCTCTCGCAGCTCAAAATATTTGCTCAAACTGAATGCAGAAAATGTGAAATGAAATACCCGAAATGAGTGCAAACAAAGTTGAAAATGTGATAGTGTGACATAAAATAGTTGGAAGCAGCAATGCATACCTGAAAACGTGGAACGTGTTGAATAACAATGTTGAAAGTTGTAAAACAAAGCTTAAAATGAAGAAATGTGTCAATATTGCAGAAAAAAGCTGCAGAAATTTGTGGCCACACTGAAAGAGTTCAAATCAATGGTTAAAAGAGTTAAACTTGTAAGGCCTAAAATGACAAAGATTGTAGTTGCAGAAGTGATAAATATGTCAACTGTGCAGTCTAAAGAAAGAAAAAAAGAAAAGTTGTATGGAAGTGAAATGTTCTCAAATATCTGTAGAAAAAACATAAGACAGAAAAATCTGTGATATAAAATAGTTGGAAGCAATAAAGCAAAACTGAAAATGTGGAACATGTGGAATAAAAATGTTTAAAGTTGTGTAAAACAGCTTAAAATGCATAATTGTGAAACAATGTGGAATAATATTTGCATAATATCAATAGATAGCAGGGCAGTGTATGTTTTTCATCTTATCAAGTGAGAGTTTTCAGACTGCCAGCCCGAGGCTCCGGCCTCACATGCCTCTCCTGTCCTGAAAATCTGGAGAATAGGAGGCTCCCCTACTTTTTCTTTAAGCCATGCACCAACAGCATCTCTGCCAATACAAACAGGACAATGAAAATAGATTGAATAGAAGATTTCAAAAGACAAAGGGAAGAGAGCTACCCGGACTCAACAGAGTTTGAGGTGCTCTTTGGAATGGGATTGAGGTCTACATGACCATGCGGTTGGAATAAAAGCATTTTAATAGTATTAAGAGAGTGCCTTGGAATCTCTTCTTTTTGATTCAAAATATATTGTAGTTTTTCCTAAACTTTTAACAGAAGGTGATTATTAAAATGAATAGAGAAATAGAGCTGTGGCAGCAGGAACACGCAGCTATAACACCAGATAGTAATTACACTCTCTGTTATTACAAGGCACAGATATGGTAGATTTGCTGTTTCCAAATCGTACTTCTGTTTAAGGTGATTCAACTGTGTAGACGCTATATTTCTATGCAGTTGTGTTTTTGCAAGAGTTTGGTGAAAATCATCTTTACAGTGTTCTGTGTAGTATATGGTATGTAAGTGTACATAACGGAACATTCAATGTTTCTTTTGTATTTTATGATCAGATAAATATGTTTCAGGACGGACGGCCTCTTGACAGTTTAATCCTTGACCTCCAGCATAATTATTACGGATTGAATTTCTCTAGACAACAGCCTCAAAATGAATGTTCTCTTAATAGACTGAGCCCAGATATATTCTTGTGCTTTTTTTAGCTGTGTCACTCTTTATAGATGCATTATTTAGTTGTTTTGTACTTTAACATCTCATTTACTCTCTTTCCGTCTTGAGGCATGGGTGTTAAAGAGACCACATTCCCAGCAGGGACAGTCAAGTCCCTCACAAGGGGAAGCAATCAGACCCAAACCTCCAATTGAAGAGTGTCGTCCTCTTCCCTCCCCATCCGGCCAGAGAATGCGAGTGGCGGTCGGTTTGTCCCATCCTCTCCACCACTTCTGGGCTGGGGTTCCCAGCCGAGAACCCACACGCCTCTGCTGGATGGGCTGGGATAATGAGACACTATAGGGACAACAAAGACTTCCACCCCCGCTCAAAGTCAAATCACAGCTATGTATGTGAAATTCCCAACCTCAAATAGAAAATGCAGAATCAGAGTTTAGACAGTGAAGCCTCTGGCAAGATTATAGATATTAATCATTTTAAAACAGTGGGCTGCTTAAGGATATGATTTCCCAGTATACAGAGAGTAAGTGAAAAGAATCCACTTCTATTTTAGAAAGTTGCCTTTCATTAAGTTCAGTAAATGAAAGGCTAGGAGGCCTAACATATACCCTCTGCAAAGTGCTTTGGTGTGCAGCACAGGTGTCACTGATATTTTCCACCAGGCACAGTTGCTGTTATACAATCAGTACAGATTGAATAGCAAATGAGCATACACTCCTGTTTGCTAACCAGTTTAAAAGTGGAGGAGTGGTCAGACAGTACTGGGTCATAGAAAATTTGATACCAGGTCATAGAACAACAAATTTAATTTAATTACTGTTCATTGAATAACAGAGACCAAAGGGTGTTCGATTTCGAAAGGATGACTGAATCCTCAAGCATTCACTGTCTCCATCTGCAAAGAATAAAATGTGTATTTTAAGATGAACTCTGGGTTAAATATTGAACTTGTGTACTCTCCTACCTGTACTTTGAACAAACTTTTGAATGTATTTGTCCCTGCGTGATTTGTGTAGCTGGAGGATAATAAGGAAAACAGAAACTTTCTGATGTGTAATAATTCAATTCAGAGACAATAACAGATAAAATATCCATCAGTAATCAGTAAATCAATTTAGCCCAGTCTTTTGACTGAGGGACAAAACATACCCCCTGTTAGCACTGTATGCAGAGCAGCCAATCACAGTGCAGGATTTTGGATTGGCATGTGTACTGGCCAATCAAAATTCCAGGGGTCCATGCCCACGATTTCAGACACACCACTGCCAAGACAGGGTTCCTCCATTGATGGTCTCACCCCAAGATCTGAGAAACACTGCATTAAGATCAGAGGTGTAATTCACTGTACACTGGTGCAATCAAATACCACCCCAACACACAATACCCTTTCTCCACCAGGTCTCACTACCACCACCCTCCACTGTCTCTGCCATGTAATCCCAGGCTTCCACCACCAGCCCTGTGTTGCTCTCTGTCATCTACCACCCACCTGGCACAGAAAGAAGAGGAGTCTCTAAAACAGCACAGAGAGGGCTGGGACCAGCAGGCATCATGCCATGCACTCATTTCCACATTCCCACATCGCCTGTGCAGTGTTTCCTCTCAGTGCATCAGCCTGTCCCAGACCTGCACCTCACACGGCCTGCAGCTCCTTTCTGCCTCACAGCATGACTACAAAGCCACAGATCTGATGATGGGCGCGGAGATTAATTTTAACATCAGGTAAAGAAGAAAATGGGATAAATATTTGACCAGGAAACATTAAATGGAGCACAAATAATGACAGCATAGCCAGTCTCTGTTGTGAGTCTAAACATCCAGCTGCATTAGTGGGTGTCTGCAGTGAAACTTGACGGAGGTGCGGGTGTCCTGGCTGGTTGCCAGGTTAGAAGCTTCAGGTTTTCCTAGTAGGGCAGAAATTGTCACATATACCAGTGGCCGTGGCCAAACCACTATGACCGAGGGTGGAAGTGACATCATTCTCTCTGGCTTGGCAGGCAGAGATGATTACATTATAATAGCACTGGCGCTGCGCAGTAGGAATGAGCCAAGACTTGGTTAACCACTGAGGAAAAGACACGGGGGTGGCATGAAGAAAAGAGGAGGAATGGAGGATGTGTCTTGTTTGCCATGTGAAGGTTAACTGGGTTAATTTTAGCCACAACGGCAGCATTTGAACAGGGGCTGTGCTTTTAATAACTCAGTCTAAATTGAATATTCCCAAAACTCTTTAAATCGTTGCCATACAATTCTTAAAAGAAATCAGGATAAAATGGCCTTATTTATCCTTCAGCTTTTATGTATCCATGAGGATAAGCACTTAATTTTAGTTGATGTCCCAAAAATAGGATAGTTGCACAGTTATTAGTAACTAATAGGACTTCTGAAACTGAACTGTGTTTAGCACTAATTGGAGGTTGTTAGTATGCTATCATCTAAGCATAGTGGTTAACACTAAGTGCGGTAAAGACTATTTTTATATCCGCACACAGAGATGTTTTGTGGGAAAAGCTTAAAATGGTGGAAGAAGTTTGAAGTTTGTGCCAGTTAACATTAGCAAACTTACCTAAATTGTTTGCTGTCCTTAACCAGCCACACAAGATGGACCATTCAATACTATAAAGAAAATATTTCAATAGTCCATCTGGGCAGCCCATAGAGAGTGTTTGGGTAAGCCAGAACCTTTCAAAAGAATTTCCAGCAGATGATTTAGTGATCCTTCCATCAATCACATTCATTACAGGCCATCAGATATTGCAGTAGACAAGCACTGCTACAGCAATGTCCAATACAAAACTTAAGCCCCTTCATAGAAAAAACACTTGTCAAAACATGTCTGAAATGAAGTAAAAAAACTTTATATTAAGAAATGCTTTCAGTGTTGTGACTTGTTTTATTATTTACTTAAAGGCGTAGTCAGCGATGTGGGAGAAAACGAGTGGAGAGGTTGTTGATAAATGCATTTAGACCTGCCTCTCCCTTCATACCTCACCCCTAGCTCCACCCCTGAAAGCTGATGGACGTGCATTGTCATGGAAATGGCCATAGAAACTGCGTAGCTGACCAACGTAGCTAAGGTAACCCTGACTCATCAGACAACTCGAACTTCCAATATTGATAACATCACAATGTTGACCCAGGTCTTCGCTCTTTCAAGGTCATAGCCCTTCTTTTTCACTTTTCACCCCTCTGACCTTTTTCTTTTGGGCTGTTTTTCAGCCATTGCTACTGCACCTATTGTATCTCTTTCTTACGCTAACTGCGCACACTACGCAACCTACTACTCCTCCTCCCCCTTCTGCCTGATCTGCGCATGGGTATGATTGCCCCCTGGATGTGGGGGAGTGTACCCTATTTTGGTGACTCGGCCCGAGCCACAGTATTTACCTGCTGAAATTCAGAGCCAAGGCTGTATATTGAAACTGGACTTTTTTTTCAACATGCTGCCAATGGGGACATCTTGTGGATGGAGAGGAGAAATACGATGATTTTGACAAATAGCGTATTAGATTAGAAGATTAGAAGATCGCTGACTACACCTTTTAAAAAAATGTGGATCAGATCAAACAAAACTGCGACCACAGCTTTTAGCACCCATGCTAAGCACTCACTTCTCATTGTTGTGTAACTCCTACCTTCCACCGCTTCCTGTTTCCATTGACTCTGATTGAGTGGTGACCCTACAGATGGAGCACATTTATTGTAGAGCTTGACAAGATAAAATCAGTGTTTGTTACAGCTCTTTAATACAGATAATGTCCCTTGTTGAATGTCTTTCTAATACTCACTGCTACCAAATTTAAGTTTTTTTTTTTAACTATGATTAAAGCAAGGATAAAGAAAAATCATTAAAAAATCTCAAGTTGACTTAGTCACTTAATGAGCTGTAACACCACTGAATCTGTGACAAGTGTGTATAGCTTGAAACAGACCGCACAATGTGGTCCTCTGATACCCCTTTTCCACCAAGCTGGTTCTAGGGCTGGTTCGGAGCTAGAGCCAGCTTAGCACCTGTTGTTTGGTTTTCCACAGACTATGCACCGGTTGCTGGCTCTCAAAACCGGTGCTTAGCAAGCACCAACTCTTTGCTGGGCCAGAGAAAGAACCACTTTACGTCGGGGCTACACGCTTACATCAGGGGGTGGGGGCGGGATTAGCAGAGTAAAAACACGGAAGAGAGCCATTTTTAAAAAGACGAGGTTGGAGTAAGCGAAAAACAGATTGAAAAGAATATATATGTATAAAGAATATATAAAGAAAGAATATAGGGACCAGAAGACCGAGCTGGGCCGTAGTGGCAATGGTCGGCCACGTTTTCACAGCCCGCATTAAAAAATGCTCGATGCTGTTCTCGGGGACCGACCGGCGTGCAGCGCTACCGGGGCATTGAATTCGGCCACAGCCATGCTGGAGTCTATGCAGGAGGACATAACCATGGAGCAAACCTCCACAGAGCCTGGTAAGTTTATTGTATTGTTTATTGTTGTTCGCTAGTTGTTATGGGAAACTGGTGTGACGTATACAGACGTATACATTGATGTGCTGACGTAGCTCTCTGGCCGGCACCCGTTTGTGGAAAAGCAAACGGTTCTTAACCGGTTCGCACTTGAACCAATTTTGAACTGGCTCTAGCACCAGCACTAGCACCAGCCCTGGAACCAGCTTGGTGGAAAAGGGGTATGACTAAGGTTGCTGGTGGCTATATCAGTTTGGCTGAAATTGTAGATTCACAAAGAAACAGGAAAATTGCTGCTTATTATTTCCGTCAAATAACACCAATGGCAAATTATGTGTTTTTTGTCGATATGACTGGTATTGCGTCTCAGGCAATCTAAAGTTTTCACAAGTGCATCACATAGTTTGCACAATGTATTGTTAAGCACTACTTTGCCCTTATGTCTGAGATGCTGAATACTGCAATTTCCTAAAGGTTTTTATATTAAAGGACTAATATACAGAACACACCACTGTGTAAGACATGCTCCCATTAAAAAATAAAAAAAAACACATACTAATGGTGAACTGCTCTTGTCTGGCTGGATAAGCCTTGGTGAAGTATTTGATTGATTGTGCAATGGTAAAGCATGGTAAATTAGTATAAGTACTTAAGTACTGTGTATTTTGAGAAAAGCATTTGCAGCAATTTGCTTCTTACAGTACCTTTATCAACAATATATTAGAGCAATATTTTCACCTGTTTTCTCATCTTTGGTCCATCTTTTTTGCCACCATAGTGCACTCCATATACAACTTTATATATAGTTTCACTCTGTAGTAGCCTCCACCCTCCAAACCCACAATGTCCCAGGTCAGGTCAGGTTTGGGAGAACGTGCTGGGTCGGCACTTTGCAATTCATCACATTCATCATATCTGTTGATACACCTACGCCATCAACCAAAATTAACCGTAATTAATTTGTAAATGGCTATGTGCAAAGTTTAAATGCACAGGGGTGCAAACCCTATGTCCTGAAGCTCCAGAGGCAAGGGACACCAATGCCTTTCAGTTGCATTACCAACTGCTGTAACAGACAACAGTGTCCCAGGATTAAAGCAGCACAATGTAAGATTCCGGCTTTCAGCTCTCTTGTGGCCTCTGTGGTCGTTGAGTGCAAATGCACTGTCATACGCCAACATGCATTTGTTGACATACAGTGGGTGTAGAACAGAAACAAATAAAAAAATACAACAGTATATAAAAGAAGACACAAATAAACCATGTAGACTGATAAGGTACAGTCTGATCATGCTTCTGTTCGAATAAATCATCATGTACTTGCACGTTTGACAATATCAGGGCCATATCAGCATCGGTCGGACATCCTTCCTCGTTTTTCAGCTCATGCCAGCGAATGAACGCAGGGTCAGTGTTTATCCCTGTCTTGGCATTTAGCTTGTTCGTTTCCCGCTCTCTGTTTTTGTCTCCTCTGATAAAACGTTTCTTTTCTTCTGGTTTTTCACTGTTTCCACCACGATAACAACGCTACATTTAGCTTTCTTTTACTTCCTCCTGTATATCATTGGGTGGCATCCAGCGTTAGGGGAGCATTACCGCCACCTACTATGCAGGAGTGTGAGCCAGAGGTCCCTGTTTCCATTAGGAAAATAAGTGCATATTGACTTTAAACTAAATTCTGTTCATTAAATCTGTTTTAAAAATGAAAAAACTGCTTTTAATTCTCCATTTCTATTAGTTTAGCTTTCGCCTCGAGGGGGAAGTGACATATGCCATAAAGCAGTCAAAGCAGTAAAAATGTATAGTTTTTAGTGTGGAAGTGTTCTTACCATCCATTCTGAGGTTACATAGTGGCAGAAAAGGTGATACAGACCCCCTCAGACCATAACGGAGGTATCATTCAACCTGTTGTAAGGTGATGTACCATCACTATGACTCTAGAAATATTATATGGGTGGAAAAAACTAGTGTTGGTTTAGTGTTGGTTTAATGCTCAAAAACTGCTAATAATGTAAAAATCTATCCTGAGCTTGGCTCCACTGCAGCACCTCTTTAAAGGCCTGTACTCGGGACACAAGCGCTTTTTTCAGCAGGGTTTTCAAATGACAGATACCCCAAAGCTTCCTAAATGTGTGTTTATAAACAAGACTCAATATTATTGTGATGTCTGAGCTGTATTCGATAGATCCCTCCTCTGTCAGTTGTGCTTCCGCTGCAACACGATCCGAAATTACATTCAAAGGCAACTGGAGAAGGGCATGGCTCATTCACTCTGTGCTGTAGCGCTCATTCTGCCTCTCTAACTTCATCATAGGGGCTCGCTGGAGCTCGTGAGGGGCCATGGGAGTCTGAAAACACCCCGGTCCATTACTCAGAGAGAGAGGTTAACGCGAAGGTAGAGTGTCTTAGCTACCTCCATCAGAGCGCCATGTCTGGCTCGAGGCATTCCCTCAGAGACTCTTGGCTTAAATGGACTCGGCTAAACACTCTCTCTTTATATTAGCTTTAAAATCACACATATCCAGTTTCTCTGTGCTTTGCTCACACATGACTTTTGCTTGTTTATCCTGATGTATTCCAACATGTTCTAGTTTATGTCTTCTTTGACATCGTAATCTTTTCTGTACTGCAAGTACAAATGAAATGTACCTCCGGTCTCAATACGCACCAATGCTTTTCCACAGGACTGAGTCTACTGCTCTCATTGTGGTCAGATTTTGACCCACATTTGTAAAAACAGCTCATTCATTCATTCCCACATACTTGAGAAACTCAATCAGGCAAAAATGAGAAATCTTGACTGCTGATTGATATTGAGATCATGACTACAGTTTCTAATTTATTTAACAAAATGTGTATAAAGTAGTGATTCAATACATCATATTTTCTTGAGAGGAAAGCATCTGCGAAACAAAAGCTGGATTGTCTCAAGAATCATTAAGACTGTCTGGTACTGTAGATGTCAAAGGGCTAATTCACATGATAAACATTAAAGAGTCACATGCTCAAGTACATTATAATAAATATTTGAAATAGACATGTTAGTATATATATATATATATAAATGTTTTTTTTACAGATGACAAACAGTACTTATCATTTTGATGGTCACAGCCACACATGGGTAACATTTACTCTCCCTGTTTTTGCAGTCATAAAAACACATCAATCCATTCATTATGTATACTGCTTATTCCTTTCAGTGTCAAGAGGGGGCTGGAGCCTATCCCAGCGTGTACAGCTTGAACTGGTCACCAGCTAGTCACACTTCCATATAGATACAACCATTCATACCTAACAGCATTTGAAGTCATGAATTAGCCCAAAAAGCAAGAGTTTGGTCTGTAGGACGAAGCCAAAGTGCCCTGAGAGTAAGCATACATGTATGGGGAGAACATGTTAACTCCACAGAGAACGGCCCCGACGTCCTCTGGGAATTGAACCAACAACCGTCTTGCTGTGAGGCACATGCTCTGTCTGCTGTGCCCCTGTGCTGCCCACAAAAACACATCCATGCATTACTTGATTTTTAGTATTAGTTGCTTAAAGGAGACATATCAGGCTGATGCATGATTTAATATTTACATATAATATAATAAATTTGAAAACAAGACCTTACACCCCCTTAATTTTCAAAAAATTAGATATTGTATTTTTTCTGATATCCTAGAACGAGATTTGATGCCTCTGAAAATAGGTCATTGCGAGATGTCCACGAGATTTAAATCATCGTGACGACACGAGGTACATTTCTTTTTATTGGAGTAATCTGATAAAACACTTCCTCCTCTGTGATGTCCGTTAGCCACAAAACCGTCACCGAGGAACACATCCACCACCAGCAGTATATAGATCTCTAGCTCACACTCACTCATTACCAGCTCTGGCCTGTAGGGGGACTCAATACGCGGTGGCTGCTTTGAGCCTGCCGGAAATTACAGTAGAAGAAGAAGGACAGGTTGGCTCTAGCCCCGATAGAACTGACCAATCAGAGCACAAAGGGCTGTGACGTTGCGAGGTAACTGTAGGTCATCCTGAGATCCTCGTGTTTCAACGAGAGCTTGATAATGGCCTAAAATGAGGATTTTGAGAACGCAATTGTGGGGCAATGAAGGAACTAAATGACTTGTACTGAGGGCAGAAATGCTTTACAGGCATCCTAGTCTGGCATAGTGAAAAGGAGAAACAAGCATGATATGTCTCCTTTAAGGTCTTGAACTGTTTAAATTTAGTGCATACAACTGATTAATTGTAAGATTTAGTGCATCATTAACTCTGCTTCCTTTTCTTTGAGTTACCTGAATGTTGGGATAGACGAACTTCCTGGTTGAAGACAAACAGGGTGGCCGAGGCCCGACAGGACCTTTACGTTGGAGCCAAAAGTTAAAGGGGAATTTGGATTAAGTGAAGTTTTCTTTCTGTTTGATTATTTCTCATCTTATAGGGTTTGTTTTGCTGAGTTAACACCTTACTTTTTTGTTAGTTTTTTTTTAGTGTTATGTTCAGTCAACCTCTTTATATATCCGATTCCTTGGTTTTAGATTTAACTTATTTTCTTTTGAGTAAATAAAAACCTGCATTCTTAAAATGATCTAGTGTATCGAGCCTTTACTGCTTGGTTCTGAACAGTCATATACATGCAGAGGTGTCTTAAGCTGTTCTTTAGGTTTTAGGCATTTTGCTTTGAAAAAATATCAGTAGCCTTTCCCTTTACAGTCTTCAAATTACTACGTATTTACCTGGCAATTAGATGGTAAGTGTGAGAACTTATCGGGTAGTAAAACTGACAATGAGGAAGTGATTGACTGGATTAAGATGGTAATAACTTGGATATCAGAGTGTAAATTACCAGGTATTTATCTGGTGATAGAATTTTAATTGTTCTGGAATAACTGGATAATTCCACTGGAGATAAGGAGGTAATTGCATAGAAAGTACAGCTGAAATGTCTTGAAAAAAAACTTGTCTAACAACCAATAAGTTTGACCAGGAACCATAGTTCAGTGTCCACAAATGCTTTTGTGAGGAAAATATAAGAGACACCCAGAAAAACTGTCAAGAACTTATTAAACCAAACCAATCACTAAACTAAAGGTGCTACAAGAGCGCAAACCTCCATCCAGGCATTTCCAACATTATCTGATGAGTTATTGGCCTAATTCACAGTGCCTGTGCACAAAAACGCCAAACAAGACTTTGCTATATTTACACCTTGAGGAATTCACATTAATTCTGTAAGACAGTAACATCTGTCCTGATCCACACTGCAACACAGTTTGTACACATACCATTTGGTACATGCCCCTGCTCAAAAGCCACACAAAGGCAGAGTAGCTCTCTCGCAGATAATTAGTGTTTATTTTGTTTTACTTTTAGAGTTACTTCCATGTTTTCTGCTTTATTCTAACACACCATGTCGTTATATACAGCCTTCTGTCTTTTCATTCCTGTTATTGTCCAGTAACATGCTTCACACACAAGAAAGTGTCCAAACAAAAATGCTCATAAACACTGATTGGTACAAATGCAAAGGACAGACTACAAGTGTATCTCTGGTTAAACACTGCTAAAGTTTTGAAGGTATGTTTTCCAAAGTATGCCTTTTCACCACAGGCTGAAGAAGAATTGGATGAAGCCATGTGATTATCACCGGGTCCATTGGAACACTGGTGATGCCTTTTAATGGATGCTGGCACACATCACATCATTTCAGTAAAGCTTAGAGTAAGAGCCTAACGGCGTGTTCACACAGAGAGCGTTGAAAGCTAATGTATTCGCGCGTCAACTGAAATCGCGCTGCGCTAGACGCTCAAGTTTTGACGCTGGTACAAATATGCAAAAAAAAAGCTCATCGCTCGCCGCGGCATCGTCCGCCATTATCATTTCATCCTATCATTTCATCGTCGTACTTGGCTCTGATGACCACCATCGCTGCTCTGTACCTGCTGTGGAGAAGTCAGCTGCGGGCTAGGGGCCGACGTCGGCTGGATGCATCCCTACGGAGGCGGTGTGAGCTCTGTGAGTTCCGCCGTTTCATGCAGGAGCTGCGTCTGGATCACGGCCGGTTCCAGCGGTACTTCAGGCTGACTGTTGCCCAGTTTGAAGACCTGCTAGCCAGGGTTGGTGCCAGGATCTCCTGCCTAGATACCAACTACAGGTAAGACAGTCCAGCAGCAGCTGCGGAGCACCTTTCCATCTGTCTCCAGTGAGTTTAGCAGGTTGTCAAATTAGCAAGACTACGACCCCCAGAATGCCCAGCGTCAGTGACGATCTCCACGCTGATAGGCTGTCGCGGCGCGTCAACACGCTCGCTCGCTCGAAAAGTTCAATTATTTCAACTCGAGCGTCAAGCGGCGAGCGATTTTTCGCTGGAATCGCTCGCTGCTCAACGCTTGAACGCTTGACGCTGCTCTATGCTCGCCCCGATGCAGCGTCAATTCGCGTCTTTACATTGACTTTGTATGTAATATCATCGCGCAAAAAATTTGCGACGCTTTCGGTGTGAACACGCCGTAAGGCTGTCTGACCAATAGAGGCAAGAAGTCTTCAATAAAAGAAAAACAGGCACAATATAAAAAACCTCACCATCCTCACAGTGAGAGCACATGGATGTTATATATATTAAAACTGAAGCTGATTATTGACCAGATTGCAAAGATGTGTATTAAGGCTTTAAGAAATGTTATTTCCCCACACACAATCAATAAGGTGTCAGGTCATTGCAGCCAGCCTCAAGTGGACACTTAGGGTACTACAGCTTTTGGTGCTCCCACATGGACTTCCTTTGTCACCATCTGGTTCTTGCTGACATAAAACACCATTAACCTGTGGACAGAAGGCAAAACCCCCAGAAAACCTTCCTTTTAAAACAGAAAACCTGCCTACGTGTGGACACAAGAAAACTATTAAAATGTGCTATTGACATATGATTGTGGAATTAGTCTTTGCCACTTTAAATCGTGTTGATTCACAGCAAAGTCATTCAAAATATTCAAGTAAAATGTTTTCCGTGTCCAGTAAAACTCATCCAGAGCAGAGTAGCACATTTTCTCACATTGCAAACTCAACTTCCCAGGGGAAAATTCTCTCCACCTTGACAATGACTAAATTCTAATTTTCTGCCTTGCAAAATGAGTTCGTTCATGAATATAAAGACCTCTTCACTTCCTAAACAGTTCAGAGAATAAACTATATTTACTGCGAAGAAAGAGCTTATTTATCACAGTTCACAGTGGTGGTGTTGTTGACACTAGTTTAGGATATCTGGCACTGGTTTGTTAATCATCAGATTTGGAATTAAATCAATGGAGCCTTGAAGTGGGGATGAAAAGAGACCCGGCACATTTTGCACTAAATAGATTTGAAGTTCTCAGGAAGATGAGTGGGAATGGGACTTGCTTTTTTTGCTTTGCGTGCCCACATGCACTTTGACACGTGTGTGTGAGGTTTCTTGATCTGGCAGCTGATTTTGCATGTCATGCGGGGACCAGATAGAGAAGACTGTTCGCCTGCACAGCTGCATGTCCAGAGGCTGTTGACTGGCCACCTCTTATCGCATCCCTCTACAACAGTGTATTGTTTTGCCAAGTGAGAACCTTACTCTCTCATTGAGGTCACTGGGTAAGAGGATGGGAACTCAGACACGGAAACCCATGACAATTTTTGGCCTCGCTCAAGGGAAGACACTCGTGTTGAACTTGTGTGTGGGTATGGTGGTTGGCGGATGCTTCCCAGCAGATATAAAGCTCTTTCTCCATTTGTGAGAGTATAAATGTGTTTGAAGTTGCATCTATTGGAAACAGAAACAAAGAGACACATTAAAGTTAAATATAACAAATGTAAAAGGGTCAAATAACATAGTCTTTCTTATCTCAAGCATCAAACAACAAAAATTATAATCCAGTCAAAGTATTTAAAACGGTAGACAATGTTGCTTTGTTTGGAAGTTCCTTTAATATGTTTAGATAAACTCAATTTTTTTCATTAAAAAAGTTCAGTGTAACCATCACAATCATATTTCAAAAATGTCAGACTTGATTTAATTTACAAAATAATGCCATTTTCTGATCAAGCATAAAACAACAACACAAAATTCAATATAGTTACATCAATTAACCCCGTTTTCCATTCTTCCACTTAGAGAAGCTTGTGGAGTAACTGTGACTGAACCAAGAATATTACCTCACAAAGCTGATGTAAATCTCCCTAATTTAAGATTGAACAAGTCCATACTTTATATTTGTGTCAGCTATGATGAAAAAAACTTTTGTCCTTAAAACAAAAATCACACGGTTTTACATCATTTTTGGAATATTCAAGGAGCACTTGTTTTTAAGTTGTTGGAGAGGAAAGGTTTGTTTTGAACAAAGCAGTATTAGAAAAAAAGGTGCATGACTCTGTTACAGGGTTCGTCATATTCTGCTGTGGACCTGCCTAGCTTCGACTACACCTCCTGGCCAAAAAAACATCGCCTCCAAGAAAAAAGGCCACACTCTAATATTTCATTGGACCATCTCTAGCTTTGATTACTGCATGCATTGGCTGTGGCATTGTTTTGATAAGCTTCTGCAATGTCACAAGTTTGTCACAGATCATAGCATTGCCCCCACAGGCTTGGACAGTAGGCACTAATGTTTAATGTTTAATGTTTATTTGATTTACAGGGACAATGCATATTAATGGACATTACAGTAAATATGCCAGAGTTAGCCAAAAGGCTAATTTTCATCTGTAGTCCCCGGCCAGATGTTAAAATGGGCAACCTAAAAAGCACAAGATGAAATAAAACAGAGCAGAATAAAAGAATGCAGAGTTAGTTATTGGAAAACAAATCACACCCTAAGTTAAACAGTACTAGGATCTGAGAGAGAAGACACTAGGCATGATGGGTGCATCACTTCGCCTGCCTCTCTTCTTACCCTGATGCTCCTTCACTCTGGAACAGGGTCAATCTGGACTCATCAGACCACTTGACTTTCTTTCAGTAAATGGTAAATGGACTTGAGCTTATATAGCGCTTTTCTAACACTTACCCATTCACACCCATTTACTCTCACATTCACTCACCGATGGTTCCGAGTTAGTATATGTTAGTTATCCATCAGTATCTCCAACACTTTCACGCCCATTTACACGCCACTGACACAGCAGTGGGGGCAACTTGGGGTTAAGTGTCTTGCTCAAGGACACATCGCCATGTGTCGCCCGGGGCTGGGCTTGAACCTGCAACCTCCCAATCACTGACCAAGAGCACTATCCAACTGCGCCACTCACGCCAGTCGTCCACAGTCCAATGTTTATGTTCCTTAGCAAACTGAAGCCTTTTTTCTGGTTAGCCTTACTGATTAGTGGTTTTCTTAAGGCTACACAGCTGTTGAGTCCCAATCCCTTGAGTTTCATTCACATTGTGTGGGTGGAAATGCTCTTACTTTAACTTTTAAACATACCCCTGAGTTCTGCTGTTGTTTTTCTTTGACTTGATCTGACCAAACTTTTAAGTGATCGCCGATCAAGATCATTCAGGATTTTTTTCCGACCACAATTCTTCCTGGAAGACGATGGTTCCCCACTATCCTTCCAGTTTTTAATAATATGTTGGACAGTTCCTAACCCAATTTCGGTAGTTTCTGCGATTTCCATAGATGTTTTCTCTGCTTGATGCATGCCAATGATTTGACCCTTCTTAAACAGAAAAACATATTTTCCATGACCACAGGATCCATCTTTGACATGGTTGTTTAAGAAATGAGAAGCTACTCATTGCATCAACTAGGGTAAAAGAACTGGTTAACAGCTGACAGATAATCGCCCATGCAGTTATTACCCAATAGGAGGCTCATACTTATTTACTTAGTTAAATTCAAGTAAGGGCTTTTTTGGGGGCCAGGCAGTGTATGTGCAACAACTGATCCTCCACTCTTTCCAGGAAGAAACCCTTTTTCAAGCGCTGCCTTCCATTGTTACTGTTACTAGCTTACACAAAATCTGTCATTGCTGGCACCTCTGCCTTTAAATATTAAAAAATATTCACTCTTCAGCCAGCTTTTATTCATATTTAATTCATTTAATTCTTCCTTAAATAAAGAAAAGACTGCTGCAGGGTGCATAAAGAAAAATCAAAAACATTCTGAATCTTTCAAAAGAATTTAAAAAGTCCCGCTATTTAATTTAAACTCTGCCCACACATGAAGTGTTTGACTGTGCAGCTGTATTGATGCAATCATAAGAGATTCTCTGATTCTTGCTAATCGGCCAGTTAACCAGTCAGAAAGCCAACAAAGGGTCAGTAGCAAATATTTGACTTGTTTAATCCCATCACCTCAACATCACAGCTGCCACCTTTAAAAAAATGCTGTTGTTACAATAAAATTCTGGCAGCTGGTTGCCAAAGTAGAAATAAACATCTGAACAAATACATCAGAGCAGAATACATTCTAAACAGTTATATGGTAAACCTTTAAACTAATATGAACAACAACTATCAAAATGTAAATGTATGAATCTATTAGTGTAAAAAATTGTAATTCCACATTTATTTTTGGAAAATAATGATTTAATACAGCACAATTCAAAAAATCCTGTTCCAGTTTTTGAGGTCTGGAAAAAAAATAGGTCCAACTGACTCAGCGAACCAACACACAATGTTTTCATGTAAATTTGATGAACACACAGGGTTGTTGTTTCTGGGAAAATATAAGTGAAATGGCTCCCTCTTGTGGTGAATAAAAGTCTAAATGACATTTGAAAGAGTGGTCTCACTCATCCCAAACATCCCTTTAGTGCACTTTTCTCCTTGGGGTGACCACCTCACAAACACTCATGTCTGATGGTCCCACTTGGCCGAGTTTACCGGAACATCTCAAACTTTTTTATTGCGTCCTTTGGGTTTATATTGTTGTTGTTGTGCTTTAATTTTGATCAGTAATTATGATCATAAAGTTTGTGGATCACTCTGAGTTCCTTTGGATGACAACACAGGAGACATCTGTGTGCCCACAATGTACGAGCTGTGGAGCTTCTCTCCCTGTGGTTGCTGCTAGTGGAAAACCCATAATGGCCTTTAATTGGGACTTAATTGTGTGTGGTGGAGCAAAAGCATTGACTACAAAACTAGCGGTATTTGAGTGCATGAACGCTTTTTTTCCCTAAGTATATGTGTCGCTCACCAAATGCTTTTCCTCTCTTGGTCTGTGCGTTAGCTGGATTCAGGGCAGAGAGTTACCATTTCAAATCATATATGTCATGAGCTGCATGATACTAGCGTTATTTTGCCCTCTGGGAGTGTTGGAAATGAGTCAGTCAAGCTCAGTAAGGTCATACATACACTGGTATGTGTGCTGACACAAAGATGCTTTTGGAGTGAAGCCTTTTGCAAGAGCTCCCATCCTAAAAGCTCTATATTCACTCCATTCATTCATGCCCTTTGGATATGTCTTACAGCAGAAGGAGCTTTGAAATCAATAAGTATGCGCGATGGGTTAATGGGATGGCAAATAATGATGTGTTGTGAGTGATGTTTCTGCTGAAAATTTGCTTGGTGGCATATGACCCTGTAGGAAATTGCAATTTCTCCCCTAAATAATTATAGCCACAATAGATATCTTTACTGACATGGCAGTAATGCGGCACTCATTATCCATATTGTTTATCTCATGTGGGGATAACAGTATATGCAGCGAGCTGGAGTCTGTCCCAGTTGTTATTGGGCTACATGTGAGCACACCCTTGATTGGTTGCCAGCCAATCACAGGGCTGACAAATGCAGACAGTCATTTATACACACGTAGAGCAACAAATAATGCTAACAAGCATTTTCTTTGGTCTGGGAGATGAAGCCAGAGTGCCTATCCATGTACTGAGGCAACACGCAATCTCCACACAGCACATTTCCTGTCTGCCAAGGAAGTCGAACCGTCAACCTTCTTACATAGAGGCGACAGCGCTACACCACTATGCAGCAGTGTGATGGTGAAGATGAGGAAAAGAGGATGAGAGATTCAGGAGGTCAAATTAAACTTTTTTTCGGAGCGCCTTTAAGACAATATATTTGATTGTTTCCCTGTTGGCTAGCATGAAAAGTTAACATTGCACTGGATCTTTCTTTAGATGCACCACTAATGACTCATGGACTACAGAACTCTGATGATGTGTTGTAAAACCAGAACATCCAATGTCTAGATTAACATCTGAGTTTGTGTTACTTTCCTTGCAACCAAATACAATTCTCTTGTAGCTGCAGGTGTTTTTATCCATCCTGTTAAGTTGACCTTTTTGTGTTGTCATGGTCACACAGGCTGGACGTCATCAACCCTTCCTTTACCCCTCACTTGGCTTACTCAGTGTAGTGGCTATTTGTCAAATAAAAAAGGGAGAGAAACTAAAGGATAAACTTGGGGGAATAACTTTAACAAACCACCACGATGCACCTTTCCAGTTGGGTCGTAAGCAGGCCAAAAGAAAGTTCCACTCAGAAATCCAAATTGTGTCTTTTTACTGAGAAGAAACTGTTCAACAAACATTTTCATCACGTCTCAGCTATACCCCCTTCCAGGTGCATGACCCCCAATGACACACCCCCTACCAATACAGGTTTCCTAGGAGGTCACTGCCTGGCACCGTGCCTATTGCCCCCTGGTGTTTACAATGACAAAGCAACACATATACATGTATTTTCAAAACAATCTAATGAAATAGCTCCGACACTCAGACTTACGCGGATAAAATACTTGGGGGACAGAAAGAAATTAACTCTGTAAAGTCCAAGTGAAAAACTCTGTTTTCATTCACTAAAATGGCTAGCTCACATTAAGCCTTTATAATTAAAGACTTTACTCATAATAGTTCAGACCGGTTCTACTGGTCTTTCAAAGGCCTAGCTATTTTTGTGTCAGGCCCTATTGAAAATTGGCAGGGTTTTTTTTAACATTGTGAAGCACTTAATCATTCAAAATCCAGTGAGGGAACCTGAGTAAAGGCAAAATAAGAGCATTTTAAAGAAAGTTTTGTCTGCGCCCATCAGAATCAAAGTTGCCGTCGGAACATTTCGATGTGATGGAAAACAAGACACATCTCTTGTTCCACTCGTGTCTGTTCCCTATACACATACACTCACTAAATATACACATTAACACAAATGCATACTGACAGACTGAGGCAGGAGCTTGTGGTTCCAGTCCAGTGACAGCAGCATGTAGTCAGGGTGGCGATTCAGGAGTAGCTCCTCATGTTGAAGAAGCTTGTTTGTGTTGGCCCTGAATTAATAACTTTTCATTTAGTGCGGAAATGACAGGAATAGTAATTAAGGAAACGGAATGATTTTATTGGCCATGATGTTTATATTAAGTTCCAGATGTGAGGCAGCTGCTTGCTCGGCAGAAGGTACCACCCATCAAGGAGGCATCTACAGGGCCTCTTTTAAGAAGCAAGATAACAGCACTGGTTCATGTTTGTCTTTTGGACAAACCATTTGGTATTTTATTTTCAGCTCGCAACAAACAATTTATTAAATCTAGATTGATTAATGTGAAACCTATTTGACGCACTCAAGGTCTACTCTGGATTTATGAATGAGGCCTCAAGCTAAAAGCCATTTGCAGGTATAATGTTACTTTATTTCAGCTCTGATTTGCCCATGTGGAGAAGTTACAACTGAAAAGGGTTGTTCAGCATTTCTTGGGTGGGCCCCATGCTTTTGAGAATCACATTTGCTTTCCAGAGTTCATTATGCTGATGCTGTATTTCTCATTTTCCCTGATATAAAACTTTCTGGATACCAAATTCACATCAATCGACCTCGATGTAGCGTGTGATGCAGTGATGGGTTCAGCTCAAGAATAAACCTAAAAGTCATGTTTGATCTTTTCTGTTATAAAAACTGACCAATAAGTTATCAATTCAGTTGTTGGTTTTTTTTTCTTGCAACAATTTACCATATGTGAAAATGTTGTTGTTGTTGTTGTTCATTTTGCAAGAATTGACCAAAAGGAAAGATGCTGAAAATTCAATTTGTAAGTAATAGAACTACCAAAGATCATGTACCAACATGTTTTCCTGTCGGAAAAGCCCCAAAAGTCGTGTTTTGGACTATTTTTTCATCATTAAAACTGACCAAAACATCGTAAGTTTGTATATCCATTGGTTTTTTTGGTTTTTTTAAGGTTTACCAAAGGAAAGATGCTTCAAAGTTGATTTGTTTTTTTGGTGAAAAAATACCAAATGATGTGCAGCAAAGGTTTTTTTGCCTGATAAAGCCCCCAAATGCATGTTTTCAGATTTGTCATCTTAAACCTGACCAATAATCATTGATTTGCATGTTGTTCCTTTTTTGGTTGAAGTGATTTCTTCATTTTTTTGTTTTTGTCCAGTTGTACAATTACAGACTTGTGCAGATACGCCTGAATTCATCTCCTGTAGACAGCTTCTCAGTCATGGTGAAACTTTAGCCAAGTTACACTGACATAAACCGACCATCTGTATCTTCAGGTGGCACTAACGGGAGTTCTATTTAGCATCAAAACAAAAAGTGAAAGTATGGACATTTTTTTTTACACAGATTAGGCGTTATTAGGTTATCTACAAAAAGTTTTCTACAAGTCTCCTTTCCTCCTCTTCTCTTCAAAACCACTGAGTCTATGGGATCAGTACACAGTCATCTTCATTGCACACGCTTGAGGATGATTTGTACAAACTGTTGGTGGCAAAAAGCCTAAAATCCATGTCTCACACTAACCCTAGTTTTGAGAGGGGGAATAAGTGGCGAATAATCTGAATTACAGTCATCTAGTGCTACCATGTTGTTCTGACAACTGTTGCAAACAAAATATCTTACAGGTTCCTCATCAGACTTCCCTCTCCCCCAGGGAAGTCTGGGCTTCCCTGCTTAGGCTGCTGCCCCCGCGACCCGACCACGGATAAGCGGGAGAAGACGAGACGAGACGAGACGAGGTTCCTCATCACTTAGAAAAAAAACTTGTAAGAATTATGTGGCATGGAAATGCTTGTGTAATGTGGAACTTTTTTCAAATAGATTTCAAGTTATCCATTAAAATTTGAAAATCCCACAGATGTCCTTTCCTCCTTTCCTCTCCAAAGATGCTCTGAGTCGATTTGGATCAGTAACATCGCCGTTTTTATGGCAGACCCTTGATGATGGTTTAGTCAAATTGTTGACCACACCAAAATCATAAGATCCCATGTTCTGGTTCTGTTGCCCATTACCTATCCTGTCTTGGATGTTTAATAAAGAAGGATTCAGTTTGAGTTAAATGGAAAAATAAAAAATGTTGTCTCTGTAGAGGATCAGTTGCAGCTCTTTTTACCTCCCCTTTGGGAACACTCTGATCTTAGGGGGTGGGGCCAGAGGGGGGGATAATTAGCTCTGCCCTGATTAGCTGTCTAATGTGATGTGTGATTAAAGGGGGAGGAGGGGTGACAGGCCTTAGAGTAGACTTTCAAAACAGTCATGGTGTCTGCCTGTGACGAAAGAAGAAAATTGACATGGTGGAGGCTTTATAGCTTTTACATCATAAACCCAAAGAAGTTAAATCAGCGTTTCAGGGGCATTTTGTTTAAAGAGAGATGGAGCCCTTTTCTTTTAACTAAGAGTTTAGTTTCTTTAAACTTAGAGTTTAACTCCAATCATGTTAAATAATTTAACCCCGATACCCCAGATGTATGTAGTAAATGTGGAATGATGGGCCCATTATTTCATTGCCTATGGAACTGTCCACTAATACAAGCCTTCTGGATAGAGGTGCGAGAGGTCATTACTCAGGTTACAGGAGTTAAGTTACTCTTATGCCCCAAACTGAGTATCCTTGGAATTTTTCCTGTAAATTATCTTCTCAGCAAGGCAGATAAGAAAATGTCCACGTACAGTTTGTTACAAGCAAAACACACAATAGAGTAGCCAAATTTCGGAAATCTGTAACTAGACCAAGTCTACAAGCCTGGCTTGTTGGATTATCACACTCTCTTGCCCTTGAAAAACTTACATTTACGATCAAGGGTAAATATTCCACCTTTGATAAATTATGGGGACGTTTTATGTCATTTCTAGAAGGGGAGAAGATTACATCTTGTTTTGATTTTTGACTAAGGTTTATATGGGGGGATATTCCAGGGCCTACTTTTTCCTTTGAGCCTTTCAGAGGCACCTAATGTGAAGTCCTATTGCAGGAAATGTGCTAACATTATAGAAATTTACAGTTGTATAATGAGATGATGTCTTACTGTGTTTGTTTTGAATTGTACCCTCTCTTTCTCCAGCTAAATTCAGACAAGACTGAAGTCATTGTATTTGGTCCACAGAAACAAAGAGAAAGTGTCAGCAGTCACCTCCAGTCTCTCTCTCTAAAACCTAGTAATCAGGTTAGAAATCTCGGGGTGATAATGGACTCAGACTTGAACTTCACCAACCACATCAAATCAATAACATCAGCAGCCTTTTACCATCTAAAAAACATCGCCAAAATCACAGGTATAGTGTCTAAACCTGACCTAGAGAGACTTATCCATGCATTTGTCTGTTGTAGGTTAGATTACTGTAACGGCCTGCTCACCGGCCTCTCCAAACGAGCTGTAAGAGCTGCAGTACATCCAGAACGCTGCTGCTCGGGTCCTGACCAGAACCAGGAAGTACAAACACATTAGTCCTGTGCTCAGGTCCCTACACTGGCTTCCTGTGGCTCAGAGAATAGACTTTAAAGCAGCTCTGCTTGTGTACAAGTCTCTCCATGGCCTTGCACCAAAGCACATCTCTGATATGTTAGTGCCATATGAACCATCTCGGACTCTGAGGACCTCAGGGGCCGGCCTCCTGCTGGTGCCTAGAGTCAGGACTAAACATGGGGAATCAGGGTTCCAGTTTTATGCAGCTAAAATCTGGAACAGTCTTTCTGAAGATGTGAGACAGGCCTCTACTCTGACAATGTTCAAATCTAGGCTCAAAACAGCTCTGTTTAACTGTGCATATGACCGAAAGGATCTTATCTGCACTGTTCTCTTTAAATTTATTTTATAACGATCAATGTTGTTTTTTTGTTTTATTGTGATGTTCTTGTTCTGTAAAGCACTTTGAATTGCCTTGTGTATAAATTGTGCTCTAAACTTGCCTTTTGTTGCTGTTGTTGTTCTGTTGTATTATTTGAAATACACAAAAAGCAATAAACATACATTTTTTTTTTTTTTTTTTTAAGAGTTAAGTCAAAGGTGTCATGTTCTTCTGCTCCAAAAGACCCTTTAACAGCACTGAAAGTAAGTAAAACTCTGATTTTGCAGGACATGGGACACTTGAAAGAAGAAACAGGTCTCTATTAGTCTCTTTTCCTCGTGTGTCATGTTATGTGACACAATTGTGAATTTAGATTCAAAATAGTGAAGATTCTAACTTGCTTGACCAGTTAGAATCTTCTACTTGATCATAAAAGCCCAAGGATGACATCCACTTTGAACTGCAGCAGCCGAGCCCTGCCAAACTGAAGCTACTGATGCTCTGCTCTGCGATGTTCTCCCATCTGGCCGCCAGCAAAACTGAATCACCTCATTGACTTTGTCTGTGATCTAGCGGGTGCTTTAATCTAAGACTATAAACTTTACTTAATTACATCCTCCAGAAGAGCTGTGTTAGTATAAAGCAATCAACCAGGGAGCACATCCATTTCGTCAAGTCAAACACACTTCATAGCTCTTCAAAGTGTTAATTCCCTCTTCTGATCAGATAATGTGAAGGTAGGTTTTGTTCAAGCTTTTGATTGATGCTGGCTTTTTTGGGCCAGACTAAGACACATGTAAGTTTCTACTTTTATGCTGCACAAAAACATAACACTTGACATTTGAAGGGCCTGAACAGATTGTCTGCAGGGCACACTGGTGACATTAGGGTTGATCTTTGGGAATTTTTTTCTGGTAACCCACCGTCATACTGATAACTACTGTGTGTTTGTGGTTTGGTTTGGTTCAGCCGTATTTTCAGTGCATTAAACATCAAAGGCAGAAAGATGGCCTGCTTTAAAGTCAAATACAAAGATGCTCTTCTAAAGTTTAATTTGCCTTGGAAATGTTTCCCCCAAGGTCATGATAAAATGACCCAGGAAACACACAGCAAAACATGGGAGCAAATGATTAAGAGTTTCTGGGGATGGAGAGGCTGCATGATATTATTATATCACATTCTTGTCGTAATCACACTCGATTGTACAAGGGTTGCTATATGGTTAAAAAACGGACTTTATGTTCACTAGAGAATTCTCACTGAGATTAGATAACAGGTTCATGAGTTGTTGTTTCTTACTGTTGATGTCCCCTCCAGCTTTTAGAAGAGTCTGTGTTCATCAATATTATTAAACTGTTTTTCTGTGTTTTCAGGAATTTAGGGGAATTTTCTGGTAATGCTACTTCTCAGTCATATTCTTGTAATGAATAAAATGTCAAATACCAACATATTGGTGCTCTTGGGCACAAACATCATGTCTCCTTTTTATAGGATTTCCATTTTTTCAAAACAGGGTTGTTGGTGGCCTTCTGTGTTAGTAAGTATGCTTCTTAAACTTTTAGCCATATTAAAGTACAAACAAATTGTAATCATAACAACACACTATAGTATTACTCAGAAAATGAATTACTCTTAATTTCTGAAAAGTAGCAGTCTCAGAGATAGGAGCTCTGTACCAGACAGCAACAACATTATACATTTCTAAATCCTTTAAGGTTTCTCCTTTCTTAAGTGTGTCGGGCTTTTGTGAGCTCAGCCTTTTATATGATTGTGTATTTTGATGACATGGTAATTCAGGACGGCATATTAAGTAATATGTGACAGTTTTATTTGTAAAAGCCTTTGTTTTGATTCTTATGTGTATCAATAAAAGCCTTATCCTGTTTACATTTTACACTACCTGATATCATCTTTTAACTTATTAGTACTTATTAGACTTATTAGTCTCTTAGATAATTATGTCAACATGATCTATTCACACTGGTGTCAGTTTGTTGTGCATTTGTGTGGAAGTTAGAAATGTGCTGGTTCCCTCGACTGCAAGCACACTTAAAGCCTCATTGCTGTTAAAAAAGCTCCATAGAGGAAAATATAAAAACATATATGTTCTGGTAATGCTACCTGTGAAAATGTTTTTAGCTTAAACGTAACCACCACAGGTGAAATTCTACTAGTCAGCTACTACAAACTGACAACTTGGTGGTTCGACTTAAAAGCAGCTACATTATTTCCAAAAACTTCTTGTTTGAGGGTTTCCTCATAATCTACTGTAGTTGGTCCCCATGGCTGCAGCAATAGTGTATGAATGATTGATTATTAAAAAAAAACAATCTGAAATTCTTTCCTTTGGGTCCGCTTCAATTTTTGAAGTCCTTGTTAGGTTTCTGTTGTCTATCTGTTTAAGATTCAAAAGCAGGCAACATCAGATGTGCTTTATTAATTCCCACTTAACAATGAAATCTCATGTGTGTGTGTCCATCATGATCTTATTCAGACATTTATCCGAAACCATATTCTAAATCCCATTTACTCTGGGGAGTTTGGAACCAGTAAGTTCTAAATGCTGACTCACTTCCTCATTTGTGGCAATCCTGCACCACTCTATAAATTTATAATGAACAGATGATTAAAGGAGACATATCATGCTGATGCATGATTTAATACTTACATATAATATAATAAATTTGAAAACAAGACCTTACACCCCCTTAATTTTCAAAAAATTACATATTGTATTTTTTCTGATATCCTAGAACGAGATTTGATGCCTCTGAAAATAGGTCATTGCGAGATGTCCGCGAGATTTAAATCGTCGTGACGACACGAGGTACATTTCTTTTTATTGGAGTAATCTGATAAAACACTTCCTCCCCTGTGATGTCCGTTAACCCCACAACCATCAGTCAGGAACACATCCACCCAGCAGCGGTGTATAGCTCCCTAGCTCACACTAACTCATTACCAGCTCTGGCCTGTAGGGGGACTCAATACGCGCTCGCTGCTTTGAGCCTTCCGGAAAATACAGTAGAAGAAGAAGGGCAGGCTAGCTCTACCCCTGATAGAACTGACCAATCAGAGCACAAAGGGCTGTGACGTTGCGAAGTAACTGTAGGTCATCCTGAGATCTGAGTGTTTCAACAAGAGCTTGATAATGGCCTAAAGTGTGGATTTTGAGAACGCAATTGTGGGGCAATGAAGGAACTAAATGACTTGTACTGAGGGCAGAAATGCTTTACAGGCATCCTAGTCTGGCATAGTGAAAAGGAGAAACAAGCATGATATGTCTCCTTTAACTCTGCGTCTGAAAAACGTAATCATATGATGTCCAGGTAAAAACGTAACTACCTCTGCTTTGTTTACCACCACTTAAGGCTGTCCTTCAGGAAAGACAAATAGAGAAAGTTTTCTGGGGCAGCGCTATGTAGAGGCCCATGATGGTTATTATAGACATGGTCCAGTCCTAATTTAGAGCCTGGTTTCCAGGTCAAAAGTGTAATCCCCTTCCTCCTAAAAACAGAACAATCCATATTTTTTAAATTTTAATGACATAGATGGTGGTCCTGGATTTACCAGTTAGCATGTGTGGTGTGTAAAAATCTGCAACGTTTTTTTTTTTTTTTTTTGTCCCAGAGGATAATGGTTCCCAACACTAATGCTTATCCAACATCCACATCTTGATATCATTATTGTCTGTATGTGTAATGTATAAGTTTGTAGACTTTTAATCCTTTATATGAGTTGAAAGTAAGAAGGACAAACAGTGTAGGAAAACATGGGGTAAAGGAACCACAGACCACAATTAAACTGGGCCAGCTGCTTCAAGAACTACAGCCTGTGCATCAAGTGTGCAAACCCCACTGTAAGGTCACCTGCTCTTCCTACACATTGGAATAATTAAGTTATGTTTGGATAGAGACAAGTTAAAATGTAAATACTAGGAAGCACTCGGAGAAATAAACCTCCAACACGGTTGCTCACATATTTCTGCTACATCTATAAGCCAAACAAAACCACGTTCATTCATTCATTTTCTATACTATTCTATTTATTCCTTACACTCACACTCGGGCAATTTAGAGTCCCCAATTAACCTTATGAGCATGTTTTTGGTCTGTGGGAGGAATGCACTGGCAATAACATAACCTCCTTGGTAGAGGTAATGAATAGGATAAAGAAGCAAATATTAACAGGAGATTCTTTAACATGCTTGGAAAAGTGCTGTGCTATGAGATCTGTCTTTGGTGAGTCTTGGGCAAAAAAAATATTAAAAACAGTGGCTCTAACTGCTGTATTATCCGTATTTTTGTGTCCATTAACAGTAATGAATAATAATTCCCGTACAAAATGAAATGTTCATTCCTTCTGTCTGTTTTCCTGCCTTGACAGCACGTTTTAAACTTTTTCTCTTGTTTCTGAGGCAACCGAAAACATTTACGTTTGCGTCTGACGCAGTTCCGGCAATGACGTCAAACGTCCGACCTGCTACAACCACAACAATGGCGTCCTGCAGTGGAGTAAGTGTAGCCTCAGTTTTGCCAAAAATCTATTTAAACTGGCTGTTGGTGAGCTCTGTTGGATTTGACAGATGATAATAATAATGGAGGACACGAGTCTGGTCGAAAGAGTAGGCTAATAATCTTCCTTTTTGTTTGAAGACGAGCAAAGCGAGCTGATGTGTTAGCATTAGCTTGTCGCGAGCGAAGGGAATGTTTCTAATTTTATGTCCTCTCGACCTGATGGTTCATCTTTACTGCCTGATAATAACTTTTGTGTTTTATTTGATACACTTTACCTGATGGTTCATCTTTACTGCCTGATAATAACTGATGTCTTTTACAGGAGTCTTCTGCAGCCACTGAAGACGGACAGTCTGAAACACCCACCTCTCAGAAGAGAGAAGAGAGACTCAGAAAATTCAGAGAGCTACATTTTAAACGGGTAAATATCACATTTATCAGAGCACACAGCAGGATCCTCAGCTGTGTTTACCTCCACGGCATCTGAAGCTGTTCTATGCCCGTCAAGAATTTTTTGTTTGTTTCATTATTAGGGATGGAAACTGGTTAATTTTATAACACCAATGCTACTGTTCTGCTTATCGATCCGATCCTTTATTGGTTCCTTTTTCGATACCTGTCGATGTTTTGTGAGGGCAAACAATGAACTGTAGGATCTAAGTGGCAACAATATCTAACACATAACATTCCTGAGCTTTGCTGTACAGAATGTTCTGCAGTACGTATCTATTTGTTGACGATTAACACACACATCACAGTTCTCACCACCTCTAACCCTTGTGGATGGAAAGAGCTTTTTTGTCAGAGCACAAAGTCTTCACTCCAGGAAAACTGATAGTCTGTTTATGTAAGAAACAGAAATACAGTATTTAACTCTTGGGAAAAGGAAACGCTTGGTTTCTAAATGTTCCCATGCAGTGTTGATAGTGTGGGGTATATAGTACATTTATGTATTTTTGCCAAAATACGTGCCAGCGTATGGCTAATATTTGGTTATAATAATTGGCCAAAATTTAAAAATTGGCCAATATAAGAATTACATTTTATTAGGCCAATATCTTTTATTGGCAGTATCATACCAGTAATACCATACATAGCAACTCGGGGGATTTGTTATTGATTCTTAAGTAGACATGTATTTCAGTTCTCATCCTTCGTAATTTTTCAATCCAATCTCCTTTGTTTATTTAGCACAATTTTTAAATCAATGAAGTTTGCCAAAGTGTTTCTGAGTGACTGCATTCAGAAATGAAATGAAATGAAATGAAGCAGAGTTTAACCCTAACTATAAAAGACAACTACAAAAGATGTATAAACACATAAAACATAAAAAATTAAAATACAAAGGTAAAAAAATAGTACTACATGAAAGTATGTGGACAGAGACCATCTTGAAACCAAGACCCCACACTCTTGCGTTAAGGCCATATGATTTTAGGAAAAAAGATTTCAGACTCAAATTCAAAAGGAAGGTGGGCATTATTCTTTCTTAAGGGAGTAGGTTATTCCATGATTTAAGGGCCACAACAGAGAAGTATTGATCACTTTGAGTTTTAATCCTGGCCTTTGGGGAGCCAAAAGAAGCTGCTCTGCAGACCCCAAAGATCTCGACTTTTAAACTTCAGGGATGAAACGGGCTGTAATTTTAAAACAAGTGGGGAGCCGATAAAGAGAGGCCAGGATGGAGCTGAGGGGTTCCTCTTTATTAGTTCCCGTTTTAAGACAAGCAGTAGCATTTTGAAGTCACTGCAGATGAGTGGTAGAGACCTGATCTTCTCTGAAATAGTGAGCCATGAATCAGAACCTGCCTGTTTCAGTGTCTTTAGTCACGTAGATCCATCTTTCCAACCTCCAATCTGCACTCTACTGCGAAAGGCAGCTCAGCCCGATGAGAGTCTTTTAGAGCAGGAAAAGCTGAGAGAGAGATGACAGCAGGAAGTGACAGCATGAATAGAGATCAGCATGGATGCTAACCACTTCAGTGGAAGTTTTTTAGATTTTGACCACATTTCTTCATGAAATAACAAAAGTATCAACACAGCAAACTTTTCTGCAGTAAGGATAATTTAACTCCGCATGCGACACGAACTGAAGTGGCTATGAAGTGGCTCGCGTCCTGAAACACAGTAGCGCCTGCCTACAGCATTATTTGATTGGCTTTAAAAAAATGTTGATTTATCGGAGGATTGACAATCCCCTACCTTATATGCTTCTGAAAGCTTCTGTTGTTCATTTTTTAAAGAAACTTTAATGGGCTAAGGATATAAATGTTATCTGTTCACTCTGAGGTCTAGGGTTAGGTCTTTGTATGGTCACATTTCTAAAAGGCTGCTTTGGTAACATTTTATTTTGTTTAAACTTTCCCTACAGAATGAAGCACGTAAGCTCAACCACCAGGAAGTCGTGGAAGAGGACAAGAGACTGAAACTGCCAGCAAATTGGGAGGCCAAGAAAGCTCGACTGGAGTGGGAGCTAGCTGAAAGTGAAAAGAAAAAGGTATGATTCACAGCAATGCTTTTGTTTGATTTTTGATTTTTCCAAGACACATCAATTTCTTATTTATACAAAAAATGATCTCAGATACATGTTACATTGTCTTATCAGTCTGTGTATATCCACTAAGGCTGTTATAGTTTGATGAACACTGTAACTAATGAAGTATTGGTTTCCAAAATTATTCAAGAATTCATTTGAAACTTCATAAAATTTCAAGAAACACACATTTAAACCTGGTGGATCATAGTGTTTGAGGTGAAGTGAATTACAGCTTTTCTTATTTAACCTTTCGCCAGCAAGCCCTTCAAGATTAATTTGTCTTTTCAAAGGGAGACCTCACCAAGACAACACACCATACTGGTGGTAAAATGTGAAATACTGCAGATCAAGACAAACAGAAGCAAATCCCAGTTCCCACACTTGTACCTCAAAGTCACTTTGAAAGGGCTCTGTGCTGGAAGTGCATTGCAGCATGAAATGGTTAAGAACAAAGTTGGGACGTTTCTGTATTTGTCAGCAATTACATCACTTCCTTTGGGTTGTGAAGACAAATCATAGTGCTGGTTGTTGTTGCTCTGTTTGCTGCTGAAACTGCTCTCTGACCGTCAAAAGTTTGTTATTAAAAAAGAATCCACTTGAGAAGAAGGCCAGTAATAAACTTCCAATTCTCCCTCCTGAACTTTCTGAAGTTAAAAGTCATTGTGTCAGTTCTTATGAAGATAATAGAAAAAAATTGTTGGCTATGAAGGAATCACACCTTCATTTTATCTCATAGTTTGACGTACAAATGAATTTCCATTTCTCAAGAAAATATTCACCCTATACTTAAACAGAAATTTGCTCTCCACTGTGTGACACAGCTTCCCTGTAAGTCAGAGCTCCATGAATGTAACCATTCTGCTCCGCCATTGGCAGCTGTTAAAAATGTCATGACACTAGCACACATTGTGGGTTAGAGCCCTTAGGGTAGTGTGGTCTGATGCACTCTTGTGAGAAGGATGCATTAAGGGTGCAAGAGGGCAGCCTCAGTCAACAACACTTGAAAAATGGGCATTAAGCTTAATGTATGGGGGGGGGGATTTGCAAATCACTGTTTTCTGTTTTAATTTCAGTTTTACACAACATCCCAAATTCATTGGAACGTGTTTGTACCAAACAGCCAGCTGGCTAATTTGGTTGCTGATGCATTGCCTCATAATAATGTTGTTTTTCTGTTTTGATACTTAACATTTACACTAACTAACTAACAGACTATATAACCAATGAGAGAAGTACGGAAAGTTTGGCCTTTTAACCATGGACTAATATATGGCTTTCAGGACTGTGCTGCAAAGGGGGAGGACTATGACAGAGTGAAACTGCTGGAAATAACTGCAGATGATGCAGAACGCTGGGAGAGAAAGAAGAAGAAGAAAAACCCAGATACAGGATTTGCAGGTTGGTTGCCCGTGTACTCGGATGTCAGTCGAGTGATCAGCATGTGGCGGAACATTGTACCTTCTTGCTGTTTGTTTGGGTAATTATAACTCAATCATAATTTCTCTTTTCCGCACGCACAATGAACTGCAGGCTACGCTGAGGCTCAGTTCAGACAGTACCAGAGGCTCACCAAGCAAATCAGACCAGACTTGGACGGCTATGAGAAGCAGAGGGAGGAATGGTGAGGCAGCATGTGTCCTGGTTTTCCTTTGCTGTAGTAAAAACTCTGGATTTGATTTTCTTTACAGTGATTACAGGAGCTTCATATATAAGGATGCACAATATTGGATTTTTGCTGGTATGGCGTTAGTTCCAAACTTATTAGTTTGGATGCTGATAGCAACCCCAGGGTTCCCACACGTCCTGGAAATCGTGTGGGAACGATTCTTATTGGAGGCAGTTTCAAATGTAAATGACCTCTAAAATGCATCAGCCTGTTGGTTTTGCCATGGGATTTATCAGCATTGAAGTCCATCTAATTAAATGTACATTGCTAATGTTTCGTGCTTGATAAATCTGGACTTTTTTTTGTCAAGCACAGTCTTTAATTTCATGCACAAGACATCATGGCAGATGTTTTCTACAGACTGCACATCAAGTAGGCCCCATGCAGTCGGACGGCTCAGCTTGAAAGGACTTGCCTGAAGCATTTCTAGATTTTTGTGCATTTCTGTATAATTAGGCACAGAAATGGAAAAGGACATCCCGTTACTGAGACCAAAACTGTGAAAGGTTCCGTAATTTTCTTGCCATAATAATTGCAGATTTTTTTCCATTCACATCTACACACAAAGTATTTACTTTACATCAGCTTGGGTTCCCGTCTTTTGTCCGGGGTTACTGACCCTAAAGCTGCTCACCTCCTTAAAATCTATAAGGACAGAAAGACTGTGCTAAGGTCATAGAAAAGTATGGTGCCTACTGTTAATAAACTTTAAGGCTGACCCATGAAAAACCATGACAGATGTACTGGGACATGTTGCCCTCAAGCACCGACATCATCTTGCAGAAAGACGACTGCTATCATAATGGTGGTATTGAAAAGTTCTTTACAGTGTGTTAAAAATGGTGATTATCTGTGGTTGTGCTTCTCTAATCCATTTGTTGGTGTTCCACAGCGGTGAGGACTTCCACCCCACAACCAATAGCCTAATTCATGGCACCCATGTTCCCACAAAGGAGGGCATTGACCGCATGGTGGAGGATGTTGAGAAACAGTAAGTTATGCTCAAACAAAGATGAATCTCTTCCTAACTCTTAACTCATTTTATCTTGTTTCCAGTCAGTCTGTCCTTTAAATAGTGATTGGAATCATCGATCCGTGAGTGATAGCAATGTGATCTTTCTAAATTCATCCAGATTTCGGACCTTTCCCTTCTGAAGGGGTCTTGAATGTGGAACATGTGGTGTGCTTGTTCATGCTCTCCTCAGTACCAGTGGCTGTTAGTTGCCATCTAACCAAACAAAGTGTCTGCTTAAGTGTAAACTTGGATTTTTTTAATAATATTTTTGACCTCGTGTTTCTGTCTTTCAAGTTGTACATTCATATTGTTGAGAAATAGCACTTCTCTAAATGTACAGTGCTTCACATTACACAGTGTAGATAGATCATTAAACTGTGGGTCAGGGCAATCAGGACTTTCCTCAAGCGTCAGCTGCCAGCCAAACAGCCAACCACTCGCTCACTGCCAGTGTAGGTACCAGATCTGCACAGGCAGGCAGATGTGCCAGGGGTCCTGTGTCTAATAGTGAAGTAATGCACCTTGATCTGAATGTTTCTGTGATAGTGCAACTGATGTGATAGACTCGACTTCACTGACCAATTAAAACAAAAAAAAACCTCTATGTAATGTATGGGTTTTTGTTTGTCACTTGATGAATAATTACAAAATCTGTTTTAAAGGAAAAGTTCGGTTCCTGCAGCTTTTACATTGTTTATAGAATGAAGAACAACAATATACTCACCCAGAAGGCTTTCCTGATGCAAACGGTGCTTCGGGAGATATTTAGATCCAAAATCGAGCAGCGGACACCGATATAATGGTAGCCTGTAGGGCATAAATCGCCGCTCCTAAAAACTGCATTAATCGTCCAAAAACTCATGTTTTTCACCAATATTCCATCACGATTTGCTCCGAAAGGACCGCCATTGCGGCCTGTGTCTCTCCACACAGCGCTGTGTGGCTGAACTAACCTCTGAACTGACGAGCTGTTTACATGCCCTTTGCGCATGCGCAGTGCGGCTCATTGTTTCAGGGGAAGATCGGCAGCTACAAATCAGCTTCCTTCTTCCAGTTTTGTGCAAAATGGACGAATGTCTATGGGATGAAGATGTTGTGGAGGAGGACTTTGAATATGATGGACGTCCTTACAGTTTGGAGCCACAGTATACAGATATACAGATATGAAGCGATCGCAACGCTCCAGAGAGTACTGCGCATGCGCAAAGGGCATGTAAACAGCTCGTCAGTTCAGAGGTTAGTTCAGCCACACAGCGCTGTGTGGAGACACAGGCTGCAATGGCCGCATTCTTTCGGAGCAAATCATGATGGAATATTGGTGAAAAACATGAGTTTTTGGACGATTAATGCAGTTTTTAGGAGCGGCGATCCATGCCCTACAGGCTACCATTATATCGATGTCCGCTGCTCGATTTTGGATCTAAATATCTCCCGAAGCACCGTTTGCATCAGGAAAGCCTTCTGGGTGAGTATATTGTTGTTCTTCATTCTATAAACAATGTAAAAGCTGCAGGAACTGAACTTTTCCTTTAATTTTACAAAGTTGTTCGCTTGATTAATTATATAATTCGCGTTTTTGACTGAATCTGTGATTTGATCAATATTTCTTTTACAAATTAATCTATACTACACATTAAGAAGTCTTACTATTTTTTTTAAATCAATTTATTTATTTCTAGCTCAATTGATAACTTAAATCAGCGTAATGACTTTCGAGCATTCACGTTCATGTTTATTCTAATGCCACTTTCTATTGGTAGACATTCTTATTTATTAAAAGTAAATTATGGAAAATAAATTTACTACCATCAGTGAAAAAAAATTAAAATGACTGGCTCATGTTGTAAAAAAAAAACAGTTTGTTCCCACCCATCATGAAATGGACATCCTGATTACCTTTAACCACACAAACACCTGACTATAGGGACTCAGTAATAAATGACCTCCTGTGACTCACTATCCTCATTGAGTGCTAAAATTAATCCCCAACTAAAATAAACATTTTGCTCCCACATTCTTAACATAATTTTTTTTTAATGTATTTTTGGGCATTTTGTGCCTTTATTGATAGGAGAGAGTGACAATGGATAGGCTTGTGACAGGGGTGACAGGGTAGGGGAAGACACTTTGCAAACTAGCCACTGGCTGGATTCGACCCCGGGCGGGCAGAAGTATGTAAATGGGACTATCTGGTTGCTAACCACTCTGCCAAACCAGCATCCCAACATGTAGAGATTTTTGATATTTTTTTATATTTTTTTTTTACTGAATCCATGACCTACTAAGTCATAATTAGATTTACCTTCTATAATAAATACTATTGTATTTTCCTTTAAATGAATATGTAAAAAAAAGTATAAATTGCAAAATACACCTTCTTTAAGACTTTTATCAAAACATAATAATAAAGGGGCCTAACAGTTCAGGAATTCTAACAGAGTCTCTCAGACAGAGTGAGAATAGAGGTGGATCAGGAGTGCTCAATATTTAAAAACTGAAAGGGTTTTTTTCACCAGCAGTTGTGAATATCTTCTGGACGGACTCTGAGCCCCAAGCAGCTCCCACTGCTGTGTCAGTGGTGTGTTAAATGGACATGAAGGTCTGTGAATGTGTTAGTTTATATTTATGGATAACTTCCATTAGCCTTGCAGAGCAGACAGACCTGCCTGATTCTGAAATCCTGCAGGTCCGCCTTGCCAGCCTCCGTTGTCCAACAAATTCACTCTGCTGGATTCTTAACGGCCCAATCAAGGAAGAGAGGCAGGAGTTCATAGTTCATAGTTCATTTTCTTAATTTGTCCCTTGAAGGGCGATTTGGTTTTCAGCAGATTAACATTCAGACATAAAAACATAGAAAACATACATGATAATATGAGCAGTATAGACATTGGCGCACAGTTAGTTCCAATACAAAAAAGTAGATCAACAAGGTGGACTTAACAAACCAAGCTGTGCTCCTGATCAAGGAGAAGGACGTCAAATGACAGACTGCTGGTCAGCAAATATACAGTAGCTGTGTAACCAAGTCCAAGGTTAACATTACAAACAAGTAAAAGAGAAGGAACAGACTACTGGTCAGCAAATATACAGTAGCTGCATAGTAAAAAGCACGGTTAACATTACCAACAAGTAAGGAGCAGCAGAATGCGGACGTGACGACAACCGGAAGTTGAGAACCAGAAGTTGAGAACGGACATGCTGATTAGCCTATTTTCCTCATGGCTACCTAGTTAAACTTGGCGAAATCTGCCCTCCTCAGAAGTTTACTTGTAGGGATTGTCTTTGACGGGGTTCACGTCACATATAAGTCTTAAATTAATCACTTGTGTGGTACAATTTAGTGTAAGATGATAGTAAAAGTCTGTTAGCTGTTAGCAGCTAAGTTAGCGGCTAACGAGCCAAACAATTGTCCTATCACAAGCTTGTGTCTTTTTTTGAACATTGGAAAACAAATTCAAGGGGCTCCTACCCAGATGGACTAGTGAAATATTTCTGCGGCAGATATATTGAGCTGTCCATCTGGCTTGTTAGGTTAAACTTTCATAGAACCTGAAAAAAACAGTCAGTGTAAGAGCGAATGTGTGTGAATGAGTAGATGTGGCCTGTGGTGTAAAGCTGCTTTGGGTAAAGAGACTTTAAAAGCACAACATAAGCTCTAGTCCATTTAGCATTTAAACAGGGCCTACAACCTAGCATGAGGAAACCTAGCCGTACCCTCTTTGTCCTAATTATTTGAGCCTCTGCTGCTTTAAAATCGTGAAATCCTGCTTTTAGTTCATTGTAAAGCTTTTGCCTTGGCCCCCCAAAATCCCCTTTACTATTGTTCTGGTCTTTTCCTGTGCATTTTTTGTACTTCTCTGTATTTGAAATGGTCTTAAGGCTTGTGTTAAAGATGTGACTGGGAGGCATTAGACAAGGATCCAGTTGCCAGGGTCCGATGCACAACAATGCTTTGAAGATTCATTGAGTCAAGGCTGGGAGCTCGCTTATTGACAGTATTTTCTTTTGAGTATGTATATGTACAATGTTTTCCATCGCCACGCTCCTTGCCAAATTTAAATGCAAACCCTCAAATTATTGCATGCAGCCAATTATGCTTATTGAATATGGCATACACTGTGGTTAAAAGAGTCCTTCAAAAGCTGTTTTTGTTTGCAATTGTCAGGATTGAGAAGCGATCCAAGTACAGCCGACGCAGGGCCTACAATGACGACGCCGACATAGACTACATCAACGAGAGGAATGCAAAGTTCAACAAGAAGGCAGAGCGGTTTTACGGCAAATACACGGCAGAGATCAAACAGAATTTGGAGAGAGGCACAGCGGTCTAATGGACGGACTCATCAACCTGGACTTCTGCGTTAAACTTAATCCAGAAGTCTTGGATCATCCTTTTTGTTTTAGAGTTTTTCCAAACAGGACTATATTCTTGAAATGCTACCGTGGGTTTTGTAATATAAGGAGACTGCGTTTGTATTCAAGGTGAAAGTAACAAAATTAAATGATAGAAGAGTGAATGAAGAAATGTTTGAAGTAAAATATCGAGTGACATTTGTATTCAAAAACGGATTTACCGATAAAGTGATTTAATTAATTTGAGGTAGACTTGAAAAAAGATGGACTACAGGTAAAAATGTTTAAATGGCATCCTGTCATCATTCACCATTTAGAGCAGTGGTCCCCAACCTTTTTCATACTTCAGCTTGGTGTTATGTAAAACAGTGTAGTCATGAGCTGGTGCAGAGTAAAACTTACCCTAACTCAGGATGAGAGGGGGCCATGGGTTTCTCCCTAAACCACATACAGAGACATTCATAGGGATTCGTTCAGCTTGATGTCACCTGTTGACAAGGTAATTAATCAAACCGTGACACCATCTGAGTGTGGAGAAATATGCTGAAAAATTGTTGTTCGTACAGTGCTGACAGTGTGCACTTTATCCAGTGGTGTGTCTATAGCCTGATACACTAGATGGACCCTTCATTAAATTTTACTGGTCCATCCGGTAAAGAGCCCATAGAAAGAATTTTTTTCAAAAGCGTATCCAGCAGCTGATTGGATGAGCAATCCATCAGTAATATTTATTATGGGCCAGTCAGAAAATGTATTAGATGGGCGCTACTTCCACGGTGTAAAGTACGCATATGAGCCATTTCGTAGAACAAACTTTTGCTTAAACACGTCTGAAGTGGAGGGAAAATATCCTTTCTGTAGAGAAGTTTTAGTGTTTTTAATTGCTACACAGTACCTGTTCCTGCTCAGACAGATTCTGATTGGGCCGTGTTGCTTTGGGCAGAGCACATTTGTGGATTGGAGCTTGTCCAGATGCATCTGCTGAATTGCAGACAGTAAATAAGGCTGATCCATCTGCATCATAAATTTAGCTTTTCTGTTGGTTACTGATGGATTTTTTTAATACTTCTTACTCTGCATTGAAATGAGTACTCTTGTGTCCTTTGACTCTCTCAGAGACACACATCACACAAAGTTAAATACATGACCAATAACATCCAGGACACAGGTGGAAGAGTGCATGACCCAGAGGGATAACTGAGTTTATCTCAGGTTGTACTTATTCATTCATCATCAGCACAGTTGAGCTACATAGATGGATATGCAAGGAGCCAGTCATCTTTTCAAGATAAGAAACCCTCAGTCTCTGTAATAAAAGAAGGGAAATTAAATGCATTTTTATTTCTTTTCAGCCAGGTACTGGTCCAAAGCCTGATGGTCGGTCGTGTCCAGCTGCAGCCCTGACAAAAGGACTTTTGCTGGGGGGCAGATTTCCAAATCTAAGTTATTTAAATGCTGTTGTAAATAATCAATAATTATCAACACCAACTTTTACCTCAAAAACTTGAACGTAAAGATTAAAAAGTCTATTTTTATTTTATATTTTAGAAAAAAAGCTCCTCAAATTACTAGAATCACTTGATCACTGAATTAGTTTAAATAAAAGCATTTTCATCACTCCATTAATCACTTGGAGTTTTTAATGCCTTCTATTTCACCATTTAATTTAGCTTCTTTCACCTTCAAAACTGTGGAACATAATTCAGTTATTTGTATCGTAAAATTGTGCTCTTTTTTAACTATGTTTTAGTAAAAACATCACTGTTATTATTTTATCTGTTCCCTTTTAAATAAACCAACTTCAGTGATCTAGCTATGAAGCTCACCTCTTTTTTCCTCTCCTGTGGGCTGATGTGTGTGGTCTCATAATGAAGATATTCTGAGTGTCGGGTGAGCCACACCATCGTGCCTCAGGGCATGTTAGGCTGAGGGTGCCAGCAAAGTGAACGCCTGTATCGGTGCAAACAGATGGAAAAGTGAAAACAGAAGATTAATTCAGTTTAATTACCATGTCTCTTTTACAACACCTTGCCCAAAGGTCCATTGTAGATCTACCAGTGTGGAGCTGCTGGCTGAGCAGATACAGGAGCTCAGTCTTCGGATCCTCAGGGTTGTTATGATGGTGATAACTTTGAATTCAGAGTAGTTCATTTATATGAGGTGTGTTTATCCTTCATATCAATCCTCATCGTCAAAGATTTATGATCATACTTTACAGGATATTGTGTAAGCTGCCATGCTCCAAGTCATATTTCACTGATGACAGGATGGATACACTTTCAAATAAAGGCTTTGAAATCCGACTCTCCTCCATGGCTGTTGGGGAATGGATGTCAAGGTGAGGTTTCTGAAGGTGAAATTTATGTTGTGTTGTCTTATCTGCCTTAGGATATTGACAGGGAGTTATTGGAGGAAAAACACTGAGTCAGTGAGTTTAACTGTACATAACTGGCTGAAAACAGTTTTGTTCTTTTAGGACAATGGGATGTTCCTGTAATGCTATGCAAGTTCAACTAAATAAACGCTAGTTAATAGAGGGTGTTGTCCAGTTGCCAAAAAAGATTTTTATGTGTAGAGTTAACACAAAAAATTATTTTAGAGATCCTACATCATGGTGTGTTTGCCGGTTTTCATCATGTCTTTAAGTTGAATGATCAAATGAAAAATCGAGTCTCTGTAGAGGATCAGGTGCAGCTCTTGTTCCCTCCCCTATGGAAACCCTCAGATCTGAAAGGGGAGGGGTTAAAGGCACAGAGCTTGTCCTTCAAAGAAGTGAAGCATTTCTTTGTGAACTCTTTTTGTCTTAAATTTCAACTTACAACCTCAAAAATATACAAAAGTGAAATAAGCTAAATGAAAGTTGACAAGGCTCTATGAAAACTCACAATATAAACATCCAAGGTCAAAAGCGGAGTCGTCACTAGGGATGGGTACCGAATTCGGTACTGTAGGAGGTACCGACTGAATTCTGTAGGTACTACCGAATACCGATTCACGTAAAATCAAACGTTGCCATGTTTAGGTACCTAAACGCATCCTTGTGACTGTGAGGGAGTGGAAGAAGCAGGCATACTATTGGGTTGAGTAGGTGAATTTCCATACCGGACTTGAACACAGCACAGCAATAGCGTAATGACATCAACAGCCGCGAGTTCAGTCAACAAAGCAAGCATGGCTGAGAGAAAGCGCTCGAAAGTATGGCTCCACTTTATTAAATGTGATGCAGATTATGCTTGCTGCAATATTTGTGACGCCAAGCGTAAGGCCAGCAGCGGAAATACTTCAAATCTGCAAATTTGACAAGGAGGATACCTGGTCCAGGTAAATAAGCCTTGTGTTTAAGATGGTATTAGCTTGGCATTTTAATGTGTGTCAGTTATCATTATCAGGTCGGTTCCTCGTACTTTGTAACGTTAATGTAAATGCTTTTTTTATTTACAGCTCCATCCCCTTTAACTTGATGATCACAGTTTGTTTCTTTCACCCTTAAGGTCCTTCTCTTAAAATAATAACTGAATAAATGTGCTGTAAATTATAAATGAAGGTGAAAAATAATGAAAAAAGTCACTTTGGTTCTGTTTTGCTTGAATTAATAAATACGAAGGGGATCTCAGATGAGTCAGATCATGTCAGTTTGCAGTTAAAATGTACTTTTCTGACTTTATTTTTCAGTTTACATGAATTATCCTCTTTTATAACATTTAACTTGTTACGTACTCAATAGAAAAATAGTTTTAAAAAGACAAAAGGAACGTCAAGAAGAATTAGAAGATTAGTCCGATTGTGAATAGATCCATGCCTTAGTCATATTTCCAATGACTGCTGAAATGTGTCACGTAAACATGTCTGCTCTGCTCTTCAGGTTCCTCTGCTCTCAGTCCTGTATGTGTTGGGCTTATCTCCTCGCAGAGTAATTAATCAGAATTAAAGATCAACTTTACAGCTGGAGACATGCAGTCTGGCAGTCAAAACTGTGTTCTCACTCTCTCATTACAACAGATTTCAACATGTGCATCGATGTCAGCCAAGAAATCTTGTGAGAAATATAATTATTGATATCAAAGCCAATAGATAAATAACGTACTGCGATAAATCTCAAGTATTTTAACAAATGCCAAGAGCTGTTCGAACAAAACAAGACCATGTTTTACAGTAAGATGGCGATAACAGGGATTCTGACGATTCTTTAAAGGAGACATATCATGCTTGTTTCTCCTTTTCACTATGCCAGACTAGGATGCCTGTAAAGCATTTCTGCCCTCAGTACAAGTCATTTAGTTCCTTCATTGCCCCACAATAGCGTTCTCAAAATCCTCATTTTAGGCCATTATCAAGCTCTCGTTGAAACGCTCGGATCTCAGGCTGACCTACAGTAACCTTGCAACGTCACAGCCCTTTGTGCTCTGATTGGTCAGTTCTGTTGGGGGTAGAGCCAGCCTGTCCTTCTTCTTCTACTGTATTTTCCGGCAGGCTCAAAGCAGCGACCACGTATTGAGTCCCCCTACAGGCCAGAGCTGGTAATGAGTGAGAGTGAGCTTGGGAGCTATATACTGATGCTTGGTGGATGTGTTCCTCGGTGACGGTTTTGTGGCTAACGGACATCACAGAGGAGGAAGTGTTTTATCAGATTACTCCAATAAAATGAAATGTACCTTGTGTCGTCACGACGATTTAAATCTCGCGGTAATCTCGCAATGACCTATTTTCAGAGGCATCAAATCTCGTTCTAGGATATCAGAAAAAATACAATATCTCATTTTTTGAAAATTAAGGGGGTGTAAGGTCTTGTTTTCAAATTTATTATATTATATGTAAGTATTAAATCATGCATCAGCATGATATGTCTCCTTTAAAAGCCTTTTAAAAAAGTCTTGTAAGATTTTTTAATTTAAATACATGAACAGTCTATTAAAGTCTTGATTTTATCCTGACAGGGGTCTTTAGTTTTAGACAACAGTTTGAACATCTGATTCCTCCAAATCTTTTAAAACACGTTTATGTACCTGAAGCTTTGAAGGCTGAACACTAAAAACAGTCAGTATTTGATACACTTAATTCCTTCTATATTATGATCCTACTGCTCAGAGCAAATATCTTATCAGCCAATCAGATGACAGCAACTCAGTGCATTGTGGAACGTAGACCTGGTCAAGGAGATCTACTGAGGTAAAACCACACAATGTGGTAATAACCCCGAGCTGCATAGATTGTAATTAAATACCCAAATCTTTCGATTGTGCTTGAAATAACAAGAAAGAGATGTGAAAAGCTCAACCACCGCTAGTTAGCTTAGCTCAGACACAGGGAGTCAACGGATATAGCTAGCCTGCCTCTGCCTACAGTCATTTTTTAATACACTATATTGCCAAAAGTATTCGCTCATCAGTGGCGGCTGCTGGTCAGTCAAGGAGGGGAAGTTCATTTTCTTTTTCCGCCTACATCATAATTTTGTTTATTTATGTAAATGATCTGTGACCCTGTTTGGTGTCTTTTCCAGTGATTTTATTCCCCAAAACTCACTTTTGACCAGACAACACATTTTGTAACAGCACTTCCAGTGAGCCAGCTCACCTTGTCATACCAGGAATGCTGAAAATACCTGTTTCTTTTCCCCACCTTTTGCACTAAATCAACCTTAGGAGTTGATCTGCCCTGCTGTTTTACTCTAATTTTCTCTTTGTACGGAAGACTATCATATGGCTTCGCCAAAATCTGGTCTACAACATTCATACTATCTGCCATTATATGCAGCTTGCTAGCAGCTGGAGCAGCTACGTGAGACTATTGACTGGCTGTGAGTGTGAGTGAAAGGGAGAGAAGATCCGCATCTGCTCGTTGGTGAAAAGAAAAGTGGCAGGAGAGAGTCTTCAAACACAACACTAGTCGTTTTTAAGAAAGATAAAGTCACTGGAGATCGATAAAGCCTCCGGATCAGTCCAGAACAACTGAATGTAAAACTTAGAAGATGCTGCAGTAAAGGGTGATACTTCAAGATCGCTGATTGGCTCATTTCACTGTCAATCAAAAAGGGATTCGGCCTCAGACAGATCAGCCAATCATCACGCAGAAGCTCAGCGTCCAGGCCAGCCCACTGCCTCATACATAGACCGCGGAACGTGTTTGAACAAGGGGGGGTCACCGAAATTTTCGGTCAGACATGATGTGTAGCCGAGGCTATAGACTACACTATACACGGACACACACGTAATGCCATCATCTACCAGGCTATTGTTAGCTGTTGTTAGCACGCTGTGTCTGCGTTGTTGTATGAAGAATGTGATGATCACTATGGCAGCATTTTTTTAAATATAAATCTAACAATACTATGTATACATCTGATCTAGAGCGACACACCCCAGTCAGAAGTGTAAATAAATGGATTATTACAGGAGCTAAATAACTGTTCACACTGGGGGCATCCATCTTCGATTGACACCTTGGGGTGGCGAGGTTTCACCGAGTTCCCAGTAGGAAATTCCGACTTCGGGGGACGTTCCAGTTTTAGTTTCCCACTCGGACCTCAAAATTCCTACTTCTGACTACAACTTGAACACACCGGAGACGTGAAGCCAAATGTGTTTGTTTGTTGTGGTGAATGGCTGCAGCATGGATCTTTGTCGGAACTCTGCATTGCTTTACAAGTTCTTTTTCAACAACTTACAGGATGCAAAGCCACGAGGTAATGTATCTCTTTCTAGTTACGTAGCGGTAGTTTTTGATGTGTGAAGACAAGCAATGCGGGGAAAAGTTATTATCGTAGTTGTAGACAGCTATATATCGCTACTTACAGCCCGGCGCTCTCAGACATGTAATATAAATAATAAAATAATATAAATTTGCTCTAGTTTTAATTGTCTTGTTCCTGAAGTTGAGTATCCAGGCCAGTCCAGCCCTGTACGACCCGACCAGGAGGCTAAAGAATAGCATTTATAGATAACCTATTTAGATGCTATAAAACTCATTGATAAGTGCGTATTTCGACCCAAAAAGTTACCCGGGCCACGGCCCGCCTGGCCCCCCCGCTTCCGCGGTCTATGGCCTCATAGACCCCCAGAGACGCTGAGCGTCCGATGGGCAGGACAAAGCCCAGCGTTTATCCAATGACCGTCCAGTTTCCACAGTGAACAACCCACTCTACTGTTCCCTGTCGATGCCAGGAGACGCTCAGCGTCCAACTGTGTTAAAGCGCTGAGACGCTGCAAGGATGAATGAGAAGGAAGTTGTGCCAGTTACCTATGATAAGTTGCTGATTCAGAACAAAAGATGAAGGTATTCTAGCTCATATTTAGTCAATGAAATGTACACACAGCAGTACATATCACCACTTTTTTGGGGGATATTTTAGGGGAAGCTGAGCTTCCCTTGCAGTCAGAGCAATCGCCACTGGCTTCATGGATGGGTTTCCATGGCCGAGCAGCTGCATCCAAGCCTCACATCACCAAGTGCAATGCAAAGCGACAGATGCAGTGGTGTAAAGCACGCCGCCTCTGGAGCAGTGGAGACCCGTTCTCTGGAGTCACGAATCGTGCTTCTCCATCTGGCAATCTGATGGACCAGCCTGGGTTTGGTGGTTGCTAGGAGAACGATATTTGTTGGACTGCACTGTGCCAAGTGTAAAGTTTGGTAGAGGGGGGATTATGGGGGGAGGGGGGGTTCAGGAGCTGGGCTTGGCCCCTTAGTTCCATTTACAGGAACTCTGAATGCTTCAGCACACAGAGACATTTTGGACATTTCCATGCTCCAACTTTGTAGGAACAGTTTGGAGCTGGCCCCTTCCTCTTCCAACAAGACTGTGCACCAGAGCACAGAACAGGTCCATCAAGACATGGATGACGCAATCTGATGTGGATGAACTTGACTGGCCTGCACAGAGTCCTGACCTCAACCCAATAGAACACCTTTGGGATGAATTGGAGCGGAGATTGGGAGCCAGGTCTTCTCGTCCAACATCAGTGTGTGACCTCAGAAATGTACAACATATATATATATATATATATATATATATACATACATACATATATATATATATATATATATATATATATATATATATATATACATATATATACATATATATATATATATATATATATATACATACATACATATATATATATATATATATATATATATATATACTTTTATCTGTAAAAGTTTATTGACACTGGAGTCCCAATTTCCCTGAGGGAGTTTGCCAAAGGAATTATCTAACCTAATGTAATCAGATAAACTGTTCAGCGACTCTTAATAGTCCTGTGTGCTAGTTTTGGCCCTTTTTTCACTGTGATTTGTTACATTATCTTTGACTATCATCGTATTATCTGCTTTTAACAGAGCCTTTGTTTTGGTGACCTACTTTTGTGGTTCACAGTTTTATCGAACAGCTCTGTGAGTGAACAATGAGAACTGATTTACAGCTGTGCATGAGCCATTCGTTTGCGAGCCATTCTTAAATGCAAATTGCATTCAACAGTTCCCATTTACACCCAGTGTTCGAGCTAAGCTAATTAGCAGTGGCCAAACTTTTCCTGTCTTTCCTTTGCTACTGCAAAGGTATATGATTAATAAAAACATTTTTGTGTGTGTTTTCTCCACTTTTTTATGTTTGCTTGCATCTTTGAACACAGGAACCAGTAATGACTATAAGTGGTCCATTAAGATATACTGTCGTATTTGTTAATTAGTTTGCTTTACAAATGTCTGGCTGGTATGGGTAAGGGCCCCAGATTTCTGGCAACGCCCCTGACCCCATATCTCAGCTGTTTCATCTGTGTCTGAATGAACCATAAACTCTTCCAAGTCACCACAGCATGAAGCTTGAAAAAATCAATACTATCTTTCGGCGGAACTATTATTTTTATCCGTTTCTAATAACAAACTTAAACCTGAAGAACTGGTCTGATCTAGTATATGACTAAAAAGAGTGCATGATATTATCAGTGATAGAGTGGAAATATCTAAATGTCAGACAGATCTCAGCTTTAAAAAGCTCAGTGTTCAAAATCAGGTTCCACACTGCCTTCTCACAGGGTTTCTTTCTGAGCTGACTTTGATCACCAATCAGTTTCATTTATGGCTTTAACCAAATTTGGAAAATATCATTCATGCCTCACTTTTTTTAAGATCAACTGTAGCCTCAACAAAATCAGTCCCTTTTTCCAGTTTGACATGACCTTTCTCTCCGTCTTTCAGGCCCTCAAGTTTTAGCTTCAGGAACTTTGTCAGAGGTTTTCATAATTTGTGACAAGATCTGGAATCATCAGAAAATGAATTTTCAACAGTCTTGATTCTTAGAATGTCATCAGCTGGGAAAAATGTTTGTGCTTATCAAAGTTTTGTTGAAATAGACCATGGCTGTTTTCCTTAGTTACGATGCTACTCCTTGTGCTCTTCTTAAGGAACTTTATTAGATAGGGCCTTGAGACAAAGTCCATGTCACAGCTTTTCAGAGCTTCAATTATACGTCAGCGCCATCGTGTGGACACCGGAGAGATTACAGCTTTATGAGCAGAAAGGTATGTCACTAATTGTTGGTCCTGTCGCTTCAACGGGGAAACACTCGCATGGCCAAAGGCTGGTTTTTCTACTGATCACTTCACTCTATTAGAAGAGATCCTGTTAAGCCACGCCCTCCTTAGACACAGTTACTAGGCTAGGCTAGGCAAAACTTAGCGACTTTTCTCTAATTTCAGTTAACTGAAAATGACTCACATTTACATCGGTTTTTATTAATTTTTGTCTTTCTCAAGCCTTGCCCAAGTGAAAGAATAAAACCTGAACAACAATGGTGTGTAGAAAAATCTAAATCTTCTTGAATCTCAAACTACAAATAAAACTGCAATAATTTGTCAGGGATCAGAGATTCAATTTGTTGATCAGTAAATCAGAGAGCTGTCAAAGGGTCAATTAACACCTAGGAAATGAACATTTGAGTTCTAAACTTTTTTGGGTTTCGTCATACAGTTCATCATGATAGTTTACTGTGTGATGGTCCTCAAGTTAGCCACATCAGTTTTCCCAAAGCAGTCCAATTAAAGCAACAATACCAATTTCCATTTTTTGATGGATTTGAGATCCGAAGTGTTCCAACACAATTTCCACTGACTTCACTCAATGTGATCATCACATGCACTGAGCGTCACTCTACACTTCTAACATTTGCAGAAAGACGACAGTAGACTCATCTTTAAATAAGACAACGTGTGAAGTCATGAACTGTGGTTCTTGTCTTGATAATAGTGTGGGTCCATTATCTTACCCCTTAAAATAATCTTGCCATGCAAAAGTTTCCATACAAGACAAATCTTGTCAAGAAAAGAGGAGAGGCAATTTTTTTTCCAGATACCTTTATTAAGATAAATGAAAAGCACAAAAAAATAAGTGGAAAAAAATCCCACCTGATCGAATTTCCTTCACTTCTTCCCACAAAACATCTGCAAGAAAATATTGTGGATGAAATAACTTAAGATGTACAAAACATTTACATTATTTACAACAGTCCGTGTCCATAAGGAAACCTAGGAGCTATGTTTACGGGAGGTTCTGCCTGATTTGACTGGAACCCAGTGGCCATATGGCCTCCTGCTCTCGTAGCTGTCCACTCTCGGGGTCACTTTGGGGAGAGATGGAGCTACCACTGTTGGTTTGACCACAGAATTCTGAAAAAGACAACAAAATATGCATCACAACTCATGAAATCCAATATATGTGCTTGAGGAAATGGAGATGCTCACTGGGTGTAAATAACATCCAAGGTAAGGCTGCTTACATTAATGCTGAAAGAGATTTTTCCTTTGGCTGACAGCTTTGGACTGGGCACGTCATCAGGCTCCTCGTCACTGCTCTGTTTCAAAAAGACAAGAAGAGCACATCTAGTCAGACGGACGGATGACACTGAGGGAGGCTGCTTCTGCAGTCTAAAAACATCATAAATGTAATAGCTTAAATTTCTTAGAAATCAAAGCACTTTTACTGCATGGATTTTTTGTAAACTTTAGCTTCAGAAAACTTCAATGTACTGCTTTCAAAGGCTAGGCTCAACCATTACAGAAATGCTTCAAGGACAGACCTTGAAACAGATTAAGCATAAAAAAAGAAAAGAAAAGGGGATGCGTTCTCTGTTTACGAAATGATGGTGACAAGTTTCCCAACCCTCAGGACATGGCAGGTGTACCAACTTATCTTTGGCACAGGGAGTGGAGTTCTTCATCTGTTTTAAGCTCTCTTGACAGGAATAGTCACTATAACTCAGTCCAGTCGCTGCACACCATCAGCAATTGGAGGATTCTGCTAAATAACAATGACCCATTTCAACTGCAAGCATATATACATTCTTCAAATCAAGTTTGTCCATCATGGTTAGAAAAGATAACATTTGCAATGCTTGTAATGCATTTTAAAATACGATATATGACTTTATATAAACAAAGTTGACAATGCTACATTGCAAACTGTAAGTTGATGAAACAATGAACATTTCAAGAATTATCTATTAACCTTTTACGCAAACACATTGTTGTCACCCAAGTCACATGACTGCCCTTTAATCCCAGGAGCCGGTGAGTGAGGGAGACCACTGTCATGTTATCTATGAAAACAGGAATAAATACAGAGAGCATGTGTTTCCGGCAGGATCCAAAGGTTAACACAGGACACAGGAAATCAACACATCATTCACCCTGAGCTTAAACTGTGATGTACATATTGTCTATCATCTAAAACTTTGATTTAAAGGAAAAAGAAATATTTAGGAAAGCTAGGACTGACCTTCATGAAAACAAAAACTCCCTGGTTCAAATGCAGGTACAATGGTCTGAGGACTGCTGAGCATAAGTGAAAAGAAAAAGGTAGCTCTCTCTCTTTTCCTGACACTCTTGGTTCTGTATTTGCACACACAGTCCAGTATGGAAAAAGCTGTATTGTCAGGCTTTTCCTTAAAAAGGCTTCAGTGATACAGCCTTATCTGCTGTGTGTTGCATGTTTAAGCTGCTATTATCACAAAAACACCCACCTGTGATACAATCTTCTGAAGATGGTGTGTTACCCTTGTCTCTGGCTCTGGTCTGAGCACCGGCTGCTCTGGCAGGATTGGCTTCACACTTTCAGGGAGATCCAGATTCTCCAACCCCAGGATCTTCTTCGCGTTGTCCTGGGCAGCTTTCAGGAGTTCCTTTTTGTCTGAGGAACAAAAGGATGCTATCACTAAGCAAGTTCAAACCTTCTCAGTCATACAAATCCCCGATCCAACCTGTCTTTCTTTAAAACTTACCATTCACGCTCAATCGCACAGAGCGTTCTGATGATCTGGACCTTGACCGGCTCCTGTGGGCTCTGAAGGAAGACTGTGATGATCGACTTGCGGCCCTGTTGTGCCTGCCCCAACTGTACACAGACTTGGATTGTGATCTCTTGTATTTGCTGCTGGAGTACCTGTCTGATGAAGGTGACCTGCTGTTGGAGTGACGCTGTGCCCTGTAGCGGCGTGGTGGGGAGCGGTGGTATCTGCTTCGGCCGTACCTGCGATGATTATCACAGCGACAGCGGGAGGACGGTCTGTAACAACGGGGGTGAGAGCGGGACCTGGGGCGTGAGGATCTGTGGCTGGATGAAGACGTGCTTGAAGAAGAGGACGATGAAGACCTATTTCGCCTCCTGGTATTGCTTCGTCCTCTGGAGTTGCTGGAGTCCGAAGAGCTGTCTCTTTCCCACCTGTTGCTCGATCTGCTTCGTGAGCGCGAGGGGGCAGGGCTGTTCTTGTCAAAGATGACGTCGATGCCATCAGTCTTGCGGGCATGTGCCATTTCTGAGTGGGGGTCCTTTCCTTTTGCCATGTTGATAAGCACAACCTGAAAAGACAGGACAAGAAGATTTAGTACATGGTAAACAAATGCATCAATTAATGTGGATGCTATGCTATTTGAGTCACACTGACTACATAATATACCAGAGTTGGTGAAGAAAACATGCCTAATGCTGGTGTTTTAACTGCACTTGTAGGATGAGTTAACCAAAATCACAGCAGTGAGTTGGTAAAAAGGAAGACATCTGTGAGGCAAATATCTAATTAACCTGGAGTTATTAGCCATCATGGTGTAATATCAATACCTTCATAACACTCTAACTCACTAAAAGGCCTCCTCCTGAACTTATACAACAGTGCAATCAATACCTCGGCTCAAAGTTTCGACAGTCTACAAACATGCAAACAGTCGGAGAACAATAGGCCCGAGGGAGGAATAGTACAAGGCGCTGGAGGTTGATAAAAGAAAAGTTTTTTTGTAACAAATGGCTTACTGTAAATCATAAATAAATGTCAATTTAGTCACACAAAATGTTATATGAAGGGCTGCAGTTTAAAACGTACAAGCAGCTGGTCTGTTTGTTTATTCGGTGCTGCCCCTAGCGAGCACAGCGACGTTGCGTAACAGTGACGTTCTGGAAATTTCCACCATGTTGCAACGCAGGCCCGACTAGGCCCGGCTAACATACGCCTTTGTGAGTGGCCACTTTAACGACGTTTAATCCCAAATAAAAGCACAAAACCTCAAACAGACACTTTACATGTAACTTAGACAGTTTTTTTTGCAATTAGAACGGAAAACAGCAAACCAGAGTCATTACGTGGTCCCTCGGCGGCTTAACACTAAAAAAAGATATGCTAACGGAAGGCGTATTTCTTACCAGGTCGACTGAAGCTGGACAGATCTGTGTTGTCGTTGAAAATGTAAAAAAATAAAGTTCTTCTCAATTCGTACCGAAAGAAATTCGTCGATTTGACAAGTTTTGGGAAAAGTAACTACAGCAGTGAGGTCGTTGCTTCCTTGTCCTTCTGCTGCGTCGTCGTCTGTCTGAATGCAGAGGAGGGAGTCGAGCAACGGCTCTAGTAACTCATGGAAAATTCCACTCAACGGTTGCCTGGACGATCTGGTTCTTTTGAGCGAATCTTTTGGGATCACGGCTCTTTTGAGCGATCGGATCATTTGACTCGACTCAGTGATAATAGTGAACAGCTCTTTATGGGGGGCTGTTGTGCGCTTTTAATCTTCGTACGATCATTTTGGTTGTTTGCATGAATATGGCGTATATTTTGGTTAGCCTGTGCATTCTGTAGTAGATCTAGTAATTTCGAAGAGACCCATTCAGTAAGTATAAAATACACTTTGTAAACAAGTGTTATACACTCATAATGTTAATGGCAGAAATGTGCAGCGGTGGAAAAAGTCCTTGAAACCCATACTTGAGTAAAAGTAAAGATGCCTTATATAAAATATACTCAACTAAAAGTGAAAGTCACTCATTAAAAAGTCACTTAAGTAGAAGTCTTAAAGTAGCTACAATTAAATGTACTTAAGTATTAAAAGTAAAAGTACAAACAAAGAGAACAGGTACAAATAGTTGTTGCTCCCCCAAGCTTTATTAAGTTTAACAGATTTCCTGAGGATCCTTGAAAAGTCTTTAAAGGCAATGAATTCATAATTCTAAAAATAAGGCCTTTACTGGCATTAAAATGTCTTAAATCCAGTTTTCAAAAGTCTTAAACATATGACCACATTAGTAAGATTTATGTTAGTTTGAACTAAAAAAATATTTAGTAACATTTAGCAGAAGTTACTTTTCAAAATTGCTGAGTCTATTTTTCAAAATACCACCGATGAATACATTTCATGGCAACATCGTGTAATCACAATAGCAGAACTAACAAAACAGTGATGTGAAAGGCAGAGGTGTGTTCAGCTTCACTCAAGATCACAAACAGGCCTCTTCAAAATAAAATGTGAAAATAAGTGTAATTTTATTCACATTTTATTATGTAGCGAGTAACTAAGTTGACAATTTAAATGTAATGGATTAAAAGTATCATTTTAAAATTTTTAATGAAGTGAAGTAAAAGTGAAAGTTGCAAAAAACATATAAACTCAAGTAAAGTATAGATACTCCCAAAACATACTTAAGTACTGTAACTAAGTACTATTGCTTCGTTCCTTTACACCACTGGAAATGTGCCACTAAAAGTGTTAAACTGCAAGATTTATCTCACTTCTATTAAATCATGAATGCAAGCATTTTATTGTGTCAGAGTGTCTAAACCAGAATGTGTAATAGTCCAAAATAAACAACCAAACATAATCTTCCTCGTATGGTGTAAACTGAACACATTTTTTTCACCTAAAATCATGGGGGCATTTTTTAAAAAAAGAACATTTTAAGTAATTGGTTAGAAAGAACCGTGCCACTCTGCCCAAGATTGTGTTTACTGGGGGATAAAGGAGAGATAAGTGACCTATCAAAAGATAAATTCTCTGTTATCCTTGTCGGGGTCTCAGTGGCAGGTAGGACTATCCTTAAACATTGGAAAACCACAGAACCCCACAGTTTAAAGAATGGGTAAATCTGATGATAAAGACTGCTTTGTATGAATATGTGCTTTATATGGTAAACAGCAGGGATGGTATAGCATCAATTTGGGAATCATTCTGGTCCTATATTACTATCAATCAACAAGTTGACAGTTGAGTTACTTAGTATGATATTTTGTTTTACTTAATAAAATAATGGATTCATGTATTTAATCTGTATTTCCATATTATTTCAGTTACTTATCTGAGCTAATTATTTATCATTATTACTATTTATCATTAATGAATTTATTTATTAACCTTTTCCTACCAGTGAATACTTCCACACTTTTCATGCAATATCATATAATATTATTGACACTTTTTATTTTCCACTTGTATATGAAGACCTTGCTCAATATAATTATGTAGCATTATACTAACTGCCATGCATCAAATAAAAACTTGAGTTCCAAAAAAAAGAAAACTGGGTGAATGTATATGTAAAATTGAATAAAACTAAATGTGTATTTAGTTTTGACACCAAAAACAGTCCTAAAGCCTGAAAAAAGTTGGAAATAATCTTAATTTATAATATTTTTAAGTATACCTTACAAAAATGGCATACTTTGTGTTTCAGCAGTATATGGAGATATTTGGCACTGCATAGAAAACAAGAGTTGCTGGCATTTCCCAAGATGTAACAATCCAAAGGAAACAAATAAGCTTTTCAAGAGAAGTACGTAGTTAAAAATGTTCTGCTCCAGCATATTGAACTAAGTCACCGGTGCATGCAAAAATACAGCTGCTGTTTTTATTAAATGGTAGGTTGATCAAAAGAAAACATACATGAATATTATATACAGTAGGCCATCAGATATTAAATTCTATTACATAAAAAATAATTTCGAAATAAGACTCCCCACAGTTTCCCATCTGGACCCCAGAAAATTTAAATTCTAAAACACTGTAAAAACAATTGTTTGGATATTGTGAGTATTTTTTGTTGCTAGATCCCTTTAGCTCAGTCAGCCTATATTATTAAGAACCACAACTAAGAACACAGCCTCAAAAATATTTGCAACTTCGCCAACTTAAGAACTGAGAGCATCAGGAAACTGAAAGTCAAAACAAGTGATGGAAACCACGACAGTCCCATAAAGCTGAAGGCAAAATATATTTGTTTTCTAATGCGTCTGGCAGTGGTATGGGTGATATAGCCTGAACTTTTTAAGGTAAAAAAAAAAATACTTAAAATGAGGGAAATAAATATCTTAATGTAATAATGAGAGGTGTGGGGGACTCCCAGTGGCTGGAAGTTGTCTGGTAATTGGCTGGAGGGGGAAAACTGAAATATGTGCATCTGTATATTAGTTGGTTTAGATGACATAGTTTATTACTTTAATATATTTTCTGGTCAGTAGTCCCATTCACACTTCATACCAGCAGGTGGCGGAAATGCACCGACTGCTTATCAATCGTCAATAAACCACAAAAAGACGAAGAAGAGGATGTTGACTTTATGTAACCTGGTTTGTCGTACTTATATGGTTCTTCCTGGGGTTTGTCCCTAGACCTGCAGACTCCATAAACGCGCGTTTTGTCTGCATTTGCTTCATTGTCTCGTCTGACTTCGTCGAGCAACATGGACGTCCTGACTGTTCTGCCCTCCAGCTTCGGATATGCCATACTTGTTTACCTGTACAGCTGGTTCATGCTGGCGTACTTAGCGGTGAAGGTTGGGGGTGCAAGGAAAAAGTACAATGTTCAGGTAATAGATCAGGATTTACAGGACACTCAGCTGCATATCGTGTTGTTTTTCCTCCTACTTTGTCTCACATGCATCTTCTTGGACTTTTCAGTACCCCACTATGTACAGTGACAAGGAGCCGGTCTACAACTGTTTCCAGAGAGCCCACCAGAACACCCTGGAGGTCTACCCCCAGTGGCTTGTTTTCCAGACCATTGCAGCTCTTGTCTATCCGGTGTGTGTTGCTATTTGCTTCCTAAGATTTCCCTAAAATATGAGGTGTCTTCAGCATGATCACAGCACTGATCAGAGAGGGTGTGAGGTTCAAGGAAGTCTCATCACCTCTGACCCAGTTACTCCTGATAACAGGCAAAGCCACTGTCATGATGACTAAGCGTATTCAGTTTAGATAGTATCATGCATTCATAAATAAATCTGGCTTACATTTCTTTTCCATTTGTATCATTAAAGCTGACAGCATCAGTGCTTGGGGCTATCTGGGTGACCAGCAGGTTTTCATACGCCTGGGGCTACTACACTGGAGGTAAGACTGACATGTTTGTGCACCAGGAAGTGTTTGGAGAGTTGATGCAGGTGCTGCAGAGGGTTTACCAAATACTCAAACTTAGATTAGCAGACGCCTCAGTGACACTTAACAGTTTTACTACAGGCATTTCACAAGACATGTCAGGGTGGGGCAACTTAGGTCACCAAGTGGCCATGGTCTATCAGAATGTGCATTAAAATAAAATTTGCATTATTGGAACTAAAAAGCAAATAGAAGAAAAAATAAAACATTCAGCAGCTAAAATACAGCTGCAAATCTGAGCTGCTCTGGTTTTTAATTCACAGAGTCATTACTTCAACACAGATGTTTTTGCATACGCCAATATTTCTATACAATCTAGGTAGAATAAATGTGAATGAGGAAAATGTTTAATTCGATGATAGAAGTTTCTATTATTTAAACTTGATCTGTCAGTGATGATTTAACTATGCATTTATTTAAAAGCTGTCACAAAGTCCCTTTTTCTTATATATATATTATAGTACATGTTGGGTGTTAACACAGTTGCAAATAAGTTAGGAAAATAAGGCACCAAAAGCAAAAATATGCAGCACTGTTGCAGAGTTCAATAGGCCCTACACCTTTCTGAAATGGTGTGTATAGGAGTAATATTTCACCAGGAAAATCTGTGTTTTACTTTGTCACGTTAAATAGAAAGTAAATGTATCAGTGCATGTTATACAAAAAGTAAAAAACACACATAAGCTGAAAGACTGACACTTATGCACCTAACCACTTCATAAAGCAGCCCTGGGTCATTAAAAATGATGATTTTTTTCAATTTTAAACTTTAACAACTTGTGAAATTTTAATATTCCAAAATTATGTTTATTGATTTCATGTTCTAGCATGATAGGAAAAATGTAACCGATCATCTCTTGAAAAATAGCTAAACATAAACCTACAAGCACAAATTAGGGAAGCTCTCAATTTTAGAATGAATCAAATTATAAAGGACTGAGCTCATTAATTCACAGAATCAGAATTTTCAAGTTGGAAAAAACTTAAATTTTTTAGAAATATTGAAAAATAAGAAATAAGCTTTATTTTGGATTTGTAAAACTTAAAAATGTGGATCCGCCCAAAGAAATAAATCAATTTAAAAACTGCAGTGTGAGCCAACATAGTAAAAAAAAATGCAGGTCTGTTTTACCCCTGACCGACAGTGATTTTCTGATAGTTATCTTATCAATAACTGCAGTGAGTCGACACAGAGGTGAAAGAATGTCTCCAGCGCTGATAAGTGAGGTTTCTTACTAGGTTATAGGGCTGTGTGATCTAGTTAAGCACCTTATATGGAGGGGCGGTGTGGCTGCCATGCTCTCACACCTTTTGATGCAGTCAGATGAAGCTAAAGCTGTAACTTACTTTTTAATTTATTTGTGCCAAATTATTGGGGAAACATGTTGTGACTAGTGTTGTGTAACAAATGAAGAATAGCTTTGTTAAGGACTGATGTCTGAAGCCCATGTGTACTGATTTTCTTTTACAGATGTTTGGCTGTTCATGTTATTGTTGTTGGACTGAACAATGATCACACATACTATGAAAATATTATTCTTATGTTATGAAAGCCTATTAGAGTATAATTACAGTAATTAGAAATTATTCTTTAAATTAGTCAAAAATAAAGTATTGTTGCATTTTAAGGTCATGAGATTCAAGGTCCAGTCAAAAATGTAGTTATCAGGCTGTAGTATAAATACTACTCTCCATGATTCTCTGCCTTGATAACAACAGGAGGGGGTTATTGAAATTTCCTCCTCAAATTTTTGACTTGAGGCCACAAATATCAAGAGGCTGAAATTTTTATTCCTATTCAAAAATCTTTACTCAGCAGGCGTGTTTTACATATTGTTTTTCCTTGAAGTGGGTTGTGTTTTTTCCTGAAAATGAAAAATTAGACATATTTTTCAACATGAAACCAAAATATCTACACATATAAACACATTCGGTCACATCATAACTTAAGGTACAAACCGCAATGCCATCATGAACTCGTCTCCTGGATCTTGAGTAGCAGATCATTTGAGTTTTTTTGGCATTAAGTTTAATTTTTAGTTAAAGGTTTCTCTGGAAAATATTAAATGTTGCTCTCAACTTATTTGTCACTCTTTCTGAAGAAGAGGAATAAGTACAGTGCGTAAATTTATTAGACCAACACCCAATGTAAGGTGTATGACACAGCTGCCATAAATTAACAGTTGAGGGTGTTTTAATGGTAAAATAAGATATTTATTGTTTTACATGAATCCTCACATTTACTGTTTCACAAATAACAGAAAAAAGTAAAGTACATTATTTTTCTTGATTAAAATGTTGAACTTGTACTTATTTACTTGCATTTATGAACAGAAAAAATAGTTTTAGTGGTTTAATATAATGCTGATAAATTTCTGAAGCACCGTGAGCTGTCATAAATTTGGGTTTAAAAAGTTGAATTCAGTTTGAAATTCCTCATCTCTGTTCACAATGTATTTCACTTTTAAAAACATTTTCGAAAGATTTCTAAAATATTTGTTCTCTCAATTTTGAAAGGTGGTTTGATAATTTTGTCAAGCACTAAATATGAAACTGTATCGTCAGCATAGAAGAGAAACATTGAAATCACCCAATACAAAAAAATATAAAAAATCACTTAATATAAAACTGTATCATCAGCATAGAAGAGAAACATATTGAAAAAGTTCTCTGGCTTCAGACTGTATGTTATTTTTGTCAAAGTATCACTTTCACTAAAAAATTGAGTAGTAAGATGTCCATAATGGTGTTGTTCTTGTTTGTATTCTTCTTTTCAAGAGAAATTTACATTATTTTACCTTTTTTTTTTTTTTTTTTTTTTTTTTTTCTTGCAGATCCCGCCAAAAGGATGAAAGGTGCCTATGGTTATATTGGATACCTTGGTGTGATCGCGCTCTCCATATCTGTGGCCCTGCAGCTTCTTGGATTATACTAGAGAGCTGTTGTGATTACATTCCTGCTCACTGATACTGAACTGATCTTGCTGTGCTAATTTTATATTCTGACACTGACCATCACTGTTTCTTTATCATTTACTCTGTATCTGTTTGAGCCTTTTCTTCTGTAGTGAACAGCCTCATCATCATTAATAAAGGTGATTCTGCTGCTGTATATGCTGTGTGTTTTCTGAAACATTAAGCCTCTGTCAAAGGAGGCTCATGACCTGGGTGGTCACCTGAGAGGTGTTTGCAGGGTCATTGGTTGAACTTCTCCAGGCGGACAGACAGAGGGTCGTTCAGGTCATATGTTTTTGAGCCCTCTGATCTGAGGGGAGGTGTTTTGAGCTGTTGGTGGAAAGATTTCAAAACTACATAACATGAAGGACATTAAAAAACTGTCTTTGTCTCCTACCTCTGTTAAGCAATTGTTTTTTCATCTTGAAAAGGCCCCAAAGAAAGTGAACAGTTAACACCTCAAAGGAAGTAAAAGCAACAACCAGCCAACATCTGTCAGGTGACTGATGCATACCGATGGTCGACTGAAGCTCATATCACGAGCTCAGTCCTTAGCAGCTGTAAGAACTGAGGAAGCCTTTTGGAGCTCAAATGAAATGTCTTCAAGAACCTAAACCAGTCTGGATAACCATGACCTTACTGAATACACATTCAAATATCAGAGCTCCATGTGACTCGCATACCAAATCTGAACCTAACTTAAGGCAAACGATGCAAAGATCAGTTAAATTGTTGATGTGTCTGAAGACTCAGTTTTTTCTATTTGTTTCATTTGAATGGTTTATAATAAGTTCACCACTGATCATGGGTTTTCAAGAGGAGCATGTTGTCTGTCACATCCCCACTACCCCACACACCCCCCAGTAAAATAACTTTCAGAAATGAATATATCATACAGTCCTACTCACCATTATTGGCACCCATGGAGTTTAAGTACACAATGTGACAGTACAGTTTCTTTACAAACCTCTCTAACTTTGCTCTGCATCACTTTATCAGACTCAAGCTTGGCAGAAGTAATGTTCGCATCTCAAGGTTTGTAAATTATACTTCATCAGCTACTATGATCATGCAGTCATATTTAGAATAGCAAGACAGCAAGACAAAGACCCGAAGCACACATCCAAAAGCACGCAGGGATGGTTGAAAAGGGAAAAAATGGCCTGTTTTAAAATGGTCAGCAATGAGTCCTGATCTCAATCTGATTGAAAATCTTTGGTATGGCTGAAATCTGTCATTGGGGAAAAGAAACCTGCAAATGTTCAAGAGCGTGAACAGTCTGCATAGGAAGAGTGGAAGAAAATACCAGCTGAGAAGTGCAAGAAGCTTATAGATGGCTACAAGAAACATTTGGAGGCTGTCATCGGTGCCAAAGGGTGTACAACAAAATACTAAAGAGGGGTGCCATTATTGCTGCACATGCTTTTTTTCAGTTCCCTCTTTGAAATCACGATATGTAACATGTAAAAATGTTTTTTTTGTTGAAGTATTTTGGACCTTCAATTAACAAATCCTGATGACATAAATTTGGTACATTTCAATTTATTTCTGAAGATATTGTTAAAGCAATGAAAATAATGAAGGGGTGCTAATAATACTGAGCGGGACTGTAAATAAATATGTATTATTTAAAATGTTTTTTCAATAATATATCACTCTAAACAACTAAGGTTAAACATTTCTTCAGGAATTCCTCAATTTATTGATGAAAAAAATACTTTTTTTTAATATAACAGCCCTTCCTGTAAAAATAAAAAAAATATTATTAATTATATTTTGGGGAGTTCCATTTCACAAATGACTGTTTCATGAGAGGCTATTATTGTACATCTGATTTTAGTACGTTTTTGTAAATAAACTTACTTATTGGTAAAAAAAAAAAAATAGTTGCTAGATATATTTGTCAGAGATTTTGATCCATATTGACACAACATCACACAGATACGTAAGCTTCAAAGCTAAAAAGTTTGACATGTAGTTGCATAAATTTATAAAACAAATGCATTACTTGTACAGAGTGTAGAAAAACAAATAACCAATAGTCAAGAGCAAACCACATAGTATAAATACTGTATCTTCCTAATTCCCTTTGACCTGGTGCTAAAAAGACCAATGGTTTAGTTTTATCTTATCAGTCATCTTTATTTCTTCAAATTAAATCTTGAGTACTACCCTGAAAGAGCCTTGGAGAGTATCTCTTAGTGTTGGGCAGCTTTAATCAGTGAGGGACATTTTTTTCCAAATTTTTGGCATTACAACAAAGAAATTCAGAGAAAAAAAAATCTGAATTCATGATTCCAACAATCAAGTGTTTGCTTCTGCATTATTTGACAAGCATAATTAAAACCAAGTGATATTTAATAAAGCAATGATCAGGATATTTACTGGTCTTGAGAAAATATTTCACCATCTCTTTTTTGGTTTTATAATGATTTTGGCAAAGCGAGATGAGTTTCAGAACAAAGAACTGTTCATACAATGAAACATCTCTGACAGGCAGCAGTACATTACTGAGTGTCGATCAGCGTGTGTGTGGCGTCCCCTAGGGGTCTGTGTTGGGACCACAGTTATTCATTCTATATACAGTATATGTAAATGACTATTGTTTACAGTCAGATTTATTCAAATATATTTTATTTGTTAATGAAACTTATCTAAGTCTCTGGTGAAATTTAAGAGTAACCACTTATAATCACACCAAAACTTGCATAGACAGGTTAGCATTATCAGAGTCAATATTAGCAACAATGTATGTGTCCACAACACAAGGTGATTTTTTTCACTTTTACTGGAGAGTTGGTGCTTTGACTGTCATCAAGTGTAATTGCTGACTCTATCTTAGGTTACATTTTAAAACTTTGCAGCACTTTAAATTTTGATCAACACCTCTGTACAGTGTTAGGACTCTCCCATATGTTTTTGGAAAGATACCATGTTTTGTTCAGCCACATACTGCAGTTTTCATGAAGGGGGCTTGTGGCATCTTAGTATTTGTCTAATAATGGAGGACTGTCGAGGTGATTGGCTCTACAAGTTTCATTTGAAGGTTCAGAGAGAAATTAAACTTTTAAGATCCTACAGTTACACCTTTGAATTTGATTTAATTACTTGAACTTGTTTTTGACACCAAATTCTTTTAATCTGAGAGTAATTTTAGGGATTTGACTCTATCTAGTGTAGAAGAAACTCTGCTGAAATTTAGCCAGAACCAACATTTTAACTCTTATTAATTTTCTGTGCCACCTTCTCTAAATCTTCAGCACCCCTCTTCTCTAAAAAGCTGTTAAATATGGTATTGGCATTAACAGGTTTCAAAGCTACATTTTTGTCTTTAAATTCACATATCAAACTCAGATATATCTGTTTTATTTGTCAGCAATTCAAAGTTATATTATTATGCAAATTGACAAGTATGAAATAGTTGCACTTTAATTTGATGTATGATATTTAATTTTGGTTGTTCAGTATTCATCTGACATTTGACTCTTGGGTGTGTTTATAAGCCATTATCAGGCTAATACTCTGGCACATCTGATTTTATGTGTATCTTTTTCTTGATCACCTGAACGCAACACCATTAAAAAAGATCCTCATTATGTTTTCTCTTGATCTCCTGAACGCAACACCATTAATAACGATCCGCATATTGTTTTCTCTTGATCACCTGAACGCAACACCATTAAAAAAGATCCTCATTATGTTTTCTCTTGATCACCTGAACGCAACACCATTAATAACGATCCGCATATTGTTTTCTCTTGATCACCTGAACGCAACACCATTAATAACGATCCTCATATTGTTTTCTCTTGATCACCTGAACGCAACCTCATTAATAGCGACCCTCATATTACTTTCTCTTGATCACTTGAACGCAACACCATTAATAAAGATCCTCATGTTTTCTCTTGATCACCTGAACGCAACACCATTAATAAAGATCCTCATGTTTTCTCTTGATCACCTGAACGCAACACCATTAATAACGATCCTCATATTGTTTTCTCTTGATCACCTGAACGCAACACCATTAATAACGATCCTCATATTGTTTTCTCTTGATCACCTGAACGCAACACCATTAATAGCGACCCTCATATTATTTTCTCTTGATCACCTGAACGCAACACCATTAATAAAGATCCTCATAATGTTTTCTCTTGATCACCTGAATGCAACACCATTAATAAAGACCCTCATGTTTTCTCTTGATCACCTGAACGCAACACCATTAATGAAGATCCTCATGTTTTCTCTTGATCACCTGAACGCAACACCATCAACAGCGTCTCGCACATTCGCACGGAGTGGGTGTGGATCTACTGCGCATGTGCAAATCCTAGCTCTCTCGGAAGCTAAATCGGGTTTATCCAGGGGGTCCAGATCAAAAACGAAAATAAAAGGTAAGAAATCCATTAAAAGTTAATCTAAAATGAAAACTCACAACCGCTGAGTGCATGTTTTGTTAGTTTTACAGTTGTCGTGTGCGTTTTGGTTTTATTTCAGCGTGTTTTCAGCGAGAATAAGCCTTTCAGGAAGTGTTTGCTAGTTGCAAGCTATGAACAAAAGGCTCCGGGTGCTCTGCTGTCTTCTTCAACTACGCTAATACACGCATAGCCCATGATAACAAACTGAGTACCACGATAGTCGTGCTGTCATTTAGATGTATAAATGTGAAGTGTCAAACTCGGAACTTTGAGACTTCTGTTGTCGACTGAACCGTGAGTTAGACACCAATCGTGTGATTGACACTCCAGCACATAAACAAACAGCTTATTGTTCTCACGGCTCTTTTCTCTGTTTAGGAGCAGCAGAAACGACTTTTACACACTCAGCAACATGTGTGGTCCTAAAGGAGGGTTATTTGTATAAACTGTATGATGACATTTTGTTTTTCATCCAGTGACAGTGTAACTCGTCGACCCTCCTGCAGTCATGTCAGGTTTTCTGGACGGAATCCGGTGCGGAGATTGTGAGTGTAATGTGGACTGGGGGGAGAGGAGGAACGCCATCGCCTCCGTAGCTGCAGGGGTTTTGGTAAGTCCGTGATTTTTGTCTTAGCATAGTGGTTTACACAGTCTGCCTGCAGTCACACTTAGTCTGGATTAACACCACAGGCCAAAGTGACCTGGTCTGATTTTGTTTGACTTGGATCTGACTTAGATGGATAGGTAGGTAGGTAGATGAACCTTTATTGTCCCAGAAAAGGGGAATTTGTTTCAACAGCGTTCCATATGATGTTGCCAAAGCACACCATCACACACACAGAACACCATCAGAACAATGGACAGTCACAAACTAATACAGAGCAAGACAGCACTTAACAGTGTCATTGTCTGGCAAGTAGGTTAAGTCATGGAGGTAGATTGTTCAGTATAGCCAGAGCAGATGGAACAAAACTCCTCTTAGAACGGGTCCTTCTGTATTTAAGATTCCTATACCTGCGCCCAGAGGGAAGGAGCTGGAAGAAGTGATGGAGAGGATGATCAGTGTCCGAGGCTATTGACTTGGCAAGCCGGGCTATTGCTCTGTCGTTGAGTTCTGAGATATTAGGTGTGGGCAAACGGATGATTTTGGATGCTGTGTGGGTTATTTTGAGGAGTTTATTTCTACTAGAGACTGACAGCATGGTGTAAAAACAGGATGAACTTGGTTCAAGTCAGAGTGAAAAGGATGAATCAAGTAGAGTATAATCTTCCAAAATCAGGATCTGGCCACTTTCAGATAAGATGCAACTTAGGGTTGTTTCTGTTAGTCAGGAGTCCGCAGAACAATCCTACCACAATTCTGAAATCTGGGCCCATGCTTAAAATATCACTACACACTCCTTGGGGTTACAACTAGAAAAGCACTCGGAGAGCGCAGACCTCCGCCAGCGCCACAGTCCTCAGCCATATTGTGATTTTGACCATAAATATATTAGTCCTACCTTTATTTCATCTAAATATTTAGATTCCTTGACCATGAAAACATACCATTAGCAATTGGATTCATAATGATATCTATTTTAGTTCAGTAGTTATTCACAGAAATCACAATTTTCACCATGGCGGCCAGACGCTGATCCGGATCAACACCAAAATCGAATCAGTTCTTCCTTTTCCCATGCTGAATATTTCCTGAAAATTTCATCAAATCCATCCATTACTTTTTAAGTTATTTTGTTCACAGACAGACGGACAGACAGACAGACAAACTCTCCCAAAAACATAACCTCCTTGGCAGAGGTAATAAGGCCTCAATGCTTCGACAGTTACTGTCAGTACTCTTTGGGTAATGTTAACAATGGCACAGTTCAAAGTAGAAGCCAAGCCACATGACGAAGCACATGTTCCAAGTTTAAACTTAGGTCTACAGTCTTTTAGAGCCTGAATTTAAGTTTTTTAAGTTGTAGAGTCATTTAAAACTCACCTTTGTTCTTATTGTTATTGTAATGAAAAACAAAGTTGTTGTGAATTCTGTTGGAAGTGTAGTTAATGTCCTTTATTTACTTGTTTTGGGATACACATGGTATTTTGGCTTCAGTGTTGGGATACATATCTATTGCTGTGTTCCAGTTGTGCTGGGAAGTTGGGATTTCCAAGTTCAGAGTGCGAAATTTTAACTCAAACGCCCCCCCAGGTCGGAATTTCCTATTGGGAACTTTGGGGATCCTCACCACCCCCGAGTTGACAATCAGTGATGGCTGCCCCCAATGTGAACAGTTATTAAACTCCTGTAATATTCTGTTTATTTGCTCTTCTGACAGGTGTTTATGGCACTAAATCAGCCGTATACACAGTATTGTTCAACTTGTATTTATGGAAATGCTGCCATAGTGATAGTTACATTCTTCATGTGGTATTTGTGAACTACATCACAGGGTAACAATAGCCTGATAGATCGGCAAGTAGTTTGAAACTTTGTGACTGGAACGCTGATAACTCTGAGATGACGTCACTCCCACTTCCCTCTTCCCAGTACCGAGGTTGATGGAGCCCAGCATTATTGTGAGGTTGCTGGAAATACCCAGCCCTACTGGCCTTCCCCTCCACACACACACCTACACCTCACATCCGTAACCTCCCGCTTCGTCCATTTAGAATTTATCAAGAATACTGAAAGTATTCAGTGTTCCAGGAAGATTTAGTGGAATTAATAAATCTTTTTGTTGATCAGAACACCTAATGCTAGACACCAGCAGATCATTCACCAGTTGTTTGATGAACCAAGTCTCTAAGGAGCTTGAAAGAGTTCACTTCCTTTAAAGGATGGAGCTTTGCAAATGATCAGTTAGCAGATCAACATACTTTACAATACATTACAGACTGATACTTGAAATATGAAGCAAAAGACATTTTCTGGTCTAAATAAACATCACTGCAGAAGGAACTGACAAAAACAACGTCAGACTGGACTGCACATTTTTGAAATGTTTAAGGTCCTATGTCCTGGTCTTGGTTGTTTATTTAACAAGGATTTGATTTAAGTTGAATAAAAATGTGATACATTTTCTCTCCATGGAGGATGAGATTCAGCTCGTTCCCCTCCCCTTTGGAAACGCTCAAGTAGAGAGGGTGGGGAGACTATACTAGTGTTGGATTGGAGACTTTTCAGCCATTACATCATAAACCCCAGGAACTAAAATACCAAGATTTTTAATGAGCATTTTCTTCAAAGACACACACACACATTTCTCTGAGAGTTTAGAGTTTAAACTGACTTGCCGGTTTATCAGTTGTGTATCCCCCAGTTCATGTCTCAGTCAGAGGTCAAATAAGCTCTAAAAACCTTCATCCTCTGCCTCCACTAATTGCAGTGGAAGATCTCAATTCTTCTTGTCTTCTGTTTTTAATATTATAAGGTCTATAAGGTCTATATATTTCAGAAACAATGACATTTTCATAAACGATGACAGCATAGCCCCACCTCTCCCTTAAACCTCATATGCTTCGGCGACATGATAGAAACAATGTCAGAATAAAGGGTTGCGTTGCTTCAGGAGCTACTGAGCTTGTTTTGGCTTTAACAGGAAAATCTTAGGCTCCTCTGTCGCCACGATGAGCAGTAAGAGGAAATGGAAAACAGCAGCCTCCAGCGTTTGTTTATGTCATCAGTGGCGCAGAAGGATAGTGCACTTGGTCAGTGATCAGGAGGTCGCCGGCTCAAGCCCAGCTCCAAGTGACACATGGCAATATGTCCTTGAGCAAGACACTGAGGGTGGATCCAAATAGTCCTTCCTAAGTCCTTTCCTATCCACTTTACCTTAACCCTGATTAAAAACGTCACAGGGTCAAGGGAAGGAGGGAAAAAGACGAGAGGAAATGAGAACTGCAGCCAAAGAGGAATTCGACTGCACTTTCACTTTGATGTCATATTTATGTGACAACGATTACTTGTGACGTAGGTAAGCCACAACGAACTACAGTGTTCCAAAAATGAACTACAAGAAGCGCATTTGTCCTCTGCCTTATCTCACAGGGTCGTTTCGTGTCTTCATGGGTTAACATTAACAATCCCTGATCAGGGGATTCACTTGTGATGGTGTTTTGTCTTTGGTCATGCAGTGTGTGTTTCCTGCTCACAGCTGTGAAGTTCGTGAAAGCATCTATAAATGTGGAAAATCTGAAGCCTGATATACAGCAGACAGTCAGACGCACTATTCCCCCTGTTTCATTCACATATATCATCCTGAACATTGTTTGAATTTATTATATTTGGATTATTGTAAAGGTCCTCATTTTTCCTTCTTTTATTGATTGTTTTTAATAAACGTTATTAGGCCTCAGTGTTCTGTCCCCTCTCCATCGTAAGTTTCCGTAAACTTTCGGCAGGAGCCGTATTTATGCACGTCACGTGCCGCAAGGCATTATGGGGCGTTTTCTTCTCCTTTCCTTTTGAAAAGGATGGTCCAGTGTTTCCCAAGCTGAAGGAGATATTAAAGGAGGCAACGACCCTCCTTTCCTTAACTTTTGGAGAATTCGAACAGCACTTATCAAGGCCGACGCTTAAATGCTTCCGGGTCATTTCTTCAATAAGGAAGGTTCCTTATCAAAAAAAGACTATTCGGATGCACCCTGTATCTCAAGTTGCTCCCACTGCTGTGTCAGTGCCGTGTAAAAGCTTATGAAAGGACATGAATGTGTTCGTTGATACTAATGAATAACTTACATAGAAACTCAGAACCATCAGTGTGTGAATGGGTAGATGTGACCTGTGGTGTAAAGCTGCTTTGAGTAGCCAAAGACTAGAAAAGTGCCATACAAGCTCAAGTCCACTTACAAGGCATGTTCATGCACATACTCCATGTCTCCTTCTCTGGTTTTGGTGTATGTCTGCAGCAGCTTTACAGCTCCACCCACAGGCCTGGCACATACTGTATTAGGGCTGGACAATTAATCGGATTTTGATCGTGATTTCAATTTTGCCATCTGACAATCATAGAAACACTATAATCGAAGAAAAACAATTAATATGTCACACAGTGTGGAGTGCCGTGTATGCAAGTTCGAGCTTGACTTGTGTGGATCAATAATACTGTATGTGCTGCTCACTGGTTCTTTAAAGTTGTGTTTAAATCAATACTGAAGTTTTTAAATAAATGAATAATTGTGTATATTAATTGTGATTTCAATATCACTTAAAATAATCGAGATTCTTATTTTTACCATAATCGTCCAGCCCTATACTGTATACTACTGTGTTTTCATGTTGACGGAGACAATCCTGAATCAATGCTGTTTTCACAGACAATGTTTTTAAAAACACAGCCTGAATGACACCACCGTTTCTACTTCTCTTTAAATCTTTTGTGTTTTCTCTGACTCTTGTGTTTACAGTTCTTCACTGGATGGTGGATCATCATCGACGCAGCCGTGAAGTATCCTGATGAGACAGATTTCCATCATGCATATCACACATGTGGAGTCATTGCAACAGTGGCATTTCTCATGTAAGAAAGACTTCAAGGGACAGTTCAGTATTTTGAAGTGGGGTTGTATGAGCTCCACATGGCCACTAAGTACATCAGATACAGTAGAAATGCATCTAATTTACTTAGTGGCAAAATGGAGCAACCCCTACTTCATAGCTATCCCTTTAACACTGACAAGGCTGCATTAGTTGAAAGGCCTCAGATTGAAAAAAAAGTTATAGTGTAGGAACTACTGCCTTAGGATGTTTATGAAACCAATGAGACATTATGTTAACAGTAGTGGCAGTGAAGTCTACTGTCTGAGGTAAAAGTCTTTGAATTATCTTGTTCTATGGAATTAACTTTTACTTTTTTTCACTCGTAGGATAAATGCTGTTTCAAATGGCCAAGTGAGAGGAGACAGCTACAGTGAAGGCTGCATGGGACAGACTGGTGTGTATAATAAATCTCACAGAGCTGCTCAGCACTCTACATGCTGTATACAACAAGCACTTCTCAAAGTACTTTTAACAACAGCGGTTCCTTTACTTCAAACTTACATGTTTTCTCCAGTTCCTCCTGAATAATGCCTTTCATTTTAGACACTTTTTTGCATTGGGTTATTTCTTGAGAGTTGAAGGATTTTAACATGTGTATAAGACAAATACATAACTAAGTGTTGTGTGGTGTCATTCAGTAACGACTTTGCCTTATCTCTGTTCACAGGCGCTCGAGTGTGGCTCTTCATTGGCTTCATGCTGGCTTTTGGCTCCCTCATTGCCTCCATGTGGATTCTGTTTGGGGGATTTGTAGTGCCTGGTAAGTCCCATATGTCTGCTTTTGCATGACTGAACCGAACTTTTCTGTGTGGTTGATATGTGGTGATTCATTGTTATTGTTTTTTTAGTTTTGCACAACGGAGAGCTGTCCTTTAAAAATTATGGCAATTTAAAAAAAAAAAAAGTGAAATGTTAACCCTTTCATGCATGGTGGTTACAACAGTAGACAAACATTTGGAATAAATAAATAAATATACCCTTTAGGTTGCAGTACCATGTCCAGATACTTGGTGGAAAATTCCCAAACATGTGTCTCAAATTTCAAAAAAATATTATATTTGCATATTTTTTCCTGTTGAGATATTGCATCATAAATGCAAAACAACCAACAATGGACACATTTGGTATCCTTTCTGTATTCAGACTTTTTACATATTTTTGTATTTTTTATTTCGAATTTTAGTGTAAGTCAAAGGTAAATAGTTTGACTACTGCAAACATATATAAACTTCAGATTTTTTTTATTTACTCTTAATAAATGTTTGTCAAAGACATGTTTGTGGATACTCATCAAGTTCCACTATATTATTACTGTAAAGGACAGATGTATAACCCCCACAAAAAATAACATAAAAAAAAAATTACCATGACATTTAACTTGTTGAAAGTAAAATTAAAACAAAAAAATATTTCTTTGAGAATTAATAATTCATGCATGAAAGGGTTAAACACTTAAATTGCAAAGCTTTTCAGCTGCTGGGGCTTAACAAAATGATACTTTCTTAAATTTATGCAGCATGTTTTTGTGGTTTTTTTTACAGGAAAGGACAGTGTTTACCCTGGTATTGCCATTTTCTTCCAAAATGCTTTCATTTTCTTTGGGTAAGTGACTCTATACTTCTTAAAAAGTTTGAAACTCATTTCCGAACACATTTTCTGTTGAGTATTTCTTCCCTGATTCACGCCATTTAGTATTGTGCTTTTTAATGTAGGAAAGCCTGATTAATAACTTTTCCAACCGATCGAAACTTGTAAACATTGTGCATTCAAGGACTGAGCAACACAGCCTAACCTGTGGGTAGAGTCCAAAAATTGCGCCAAAATGCCCAGCAAATAAAAGCTGGTGTTCCAGTAAGCAGAGTGTCAGCATTTTATGATGTCAACCCTGGCACCATTTCCAAACTTTAGACTTTTACCCGTTTCAGACTGGCCAAATAACCTGTTTAAACTTGGTAACAATCGGCTCCTGTCTGCAGTTTGAAATCTGTTGACTGACCCTGCAAGCGAAACAGGTTTTTATTGGCTCGCCTCAGATCGGCTTCAGTAGGAACATCACACCCTGATCAACCTGCTAATTTATGACATCATCGTAACGCCTGTCCCCTCTGTCTGTAATTTTTGTGACTCTTAGCCATCTCTGCAAAAAAATCCCTCCACCTTTGTGTCATCAGCGCTAAAATGTCATTCAGTCTGCACCGAGTTTGTACATTTTTAAAGAGGGACAAAAGTACAAAGTACAGAAACAGCTGACCACCATGTCCACATCTTCCATGCTCCTTTTCATTGTTAATGTGGTCCTTTTATGTCGTGCTGATGATGTCATCAGCGTGAGGACATCAGCTTGATGCGCCAGAGGAAAAAAGACAGCCACACAGCTTGTCTGCTGCAGATTAGACCCAGTTCTGCTGGGAGTGGGAAAGGAGTCACTTGCTGACTCTTAGCAGGTTAACCTGCATTGACCTGCTAATTTTAGTGTTAAAGCAGTATAAGCTTCTGACTCTTGCTTCTCACAGTACCCTAAGTTTTCTCGCTGTGGAGGAGAGTAGAATTATGTCACATTTTTTTGGGCGTAACTCACACTTTTAGTTGTGTTGCTCAGTCCACAAATCTTTACAAGTTGTACCTTATTGTAAAGGCCACTAATCAGGCTTTCCAATGATATGAAATACAATACTGATTGTTTATACTAAAAGAAACAATGTTTCCAAACCTTTTTTAAAGAGTATATTTAGCAAAAGACTACTTGAAACCAAAGGATACACTTTTCTCACAGGAGATGTGTCATAATATTTTGTTAAGATTATCTTCCTGTCTGTTTACAGGGGTTTGGTCTTCAAGTTTGGGCGCACAGAAGATCTCTGGCAGTAATGCATTCACTGTGTCTTCAGTTTAAACCCTCTGCTCTCTGCATTATACTACGGAACATGCTTTAGTTTTATTCTTTTAAATATAAACGTAGCCTTCAGATTAACTTTTTTAATTTATATTTTTTTCTTTACAGTGGCTAATCATAACTAAGCACAGACTCTCATGAATTCTTTGTCAGTTTGGTCGTTTTAAGTGTGTGTTTGCACTCAGATTGTGAAGCCATTATTATTTAATGGTTGATATGATATGTATAAAATATATTTTGTGAGCTTTACTTCAACAGAACTGTCCACATTTCCTTTGGGTTTACTTCAATGACATTCTTGAGTTTGAAATTGTCTCTTATGGAGAAAATAAAAATATATTATGTTGGTAAAAGATTGTCTTTTGAATTGGATGTATTTTGCTTAAAAAATGACATATTACTTCTAAACCATGCAGTCACTAAACTTTGCAGTCAGTATTGTGCTGAGCACCGGGAGAGCCTTGTCCTCAGTGCTCTGAACTGGGAAAACCGGCACACCTTTATTTTTGTGCTGAAAATCCAGAGAAATTGATAAAGGAATCAATAAAGGAATAAAGATCAATTAGCAGAATTGATAAGGTAATGATATCAACAAAATCGTACTATCCAGCTTTTCTCGGGGGTCAGTCAGTAAGATAAGGTAGATATACTACATCAGCAAGGTCTCCCCCCGGCAAAGATTTTAAAGATTAATCCCATATCTTTGTGCTGGTGAAGCTTTTTTAAAGAAGCGCAACAAAACTGGCAATAATTATGACCATCATTGTTGTCAAGGAAACGGAGTTTGGCTGATGAAAGGCATACCCGCTTACATCCCTTCAATTGTGAAAGATGCCCACCAGTGCCATCAGCTCAGAACTAGCACAACCAGTGGGACTCGTGCACCCGTCCGCTCTTGGTTGAGGTCCGGCCAAAAGTGGTCCTCGTGGAAGAGTGACAGATAAAAAGTCACATTTCTGGCATTAAAGGTGTAGTCAGCGATGTGGGAGAAAACGAGTGGAGAGGTTGTTTATAAACGAATTTAGACCCGCCCCCCAAAAGCTGATGGACGTACATCGTCATGGAAACGGCCGTAGAAACTGCATAGCTGACCAACGTAGCTAAGGTAACCCCGACTCGTCAGACAACTCGACTGCAATTATTGATAACATCAAAACAACAGTACATTGTGGCGCGTTAGACAATAAGATGAATGCCCAACGGCTGTTACTGTTATGTGAAGCACCACAAAGCTAATGTTGCTTACCTATCCAGCAGGAAGACGGCGACATCCGCGTCCGTTTTCAGGTCTTTCAGTTCGCGGAGTTCCCTCCACCGTCGGAAAGTAACGCCAATGTTGACCCGGGTCTTTGCTCTTTCATGGTCATAGCCCTTCTTTTTCACTTTTCACCCCTCCGAACTTTTTCTTTTGGGCTGTTTTTCAGCCATTACTACTACTGCACCTATTGTATCTCTCCCTTACCTTAACTGCGCTCGCTACGCATCCTACGACTCCCCCTCCCCCCTCTGTCTGATCTGCGCATGAGTATGATCGCCCCCTGGATGTGGGGGGGGTGTACTCTGTTTTGGTGACTCGGCCCGAGCCACAGTATTTACCTGCTGAAATTCAGAGCCAAGGCTGTGTATTCAAACTGGACTTTTCAACATGCTGTCAGCGGTGACATCTTGTGGATGGAGAGGAGAAATACGGAGATTTTGACAAATCGTGCATTAAATTAGAAGATCGCCGACTACACCTTTAAATCCAAACTCAAATCAGCACAAAACATAGAAGCTGGCGTCCTGGAGGATGGCAGCAGACCATACTCTGGAGTGTCAGAACTGGAAAAAATGTGTCTGTAGCAGAAAGAAGTTTCAAACGATTTACTGCAGGAAAAAGTTAAGAATGGCGGAGCTCCCTTTTGAGTATGGGGCTTCAAATGGATTGGGTCAGGATTGGTGGTGTCTTTGATGCTGAGAAAAACAAGCAGATACATGTCCAAGATGCAGTAGCATTAGGGAGTTGTGTGATTGACTTATTGATTGATACTGATTTATTCTGAAACAGGACAAAGACCCAAGATCTACAGCCAATGTCATTAAAAACTATCCCCTGTGTGCAGAGCATGAAAGTGGGGTCGTGATAGTATGGCCCCCACAGAGCCCTGATCGCAGCATCATCGAGTGTGTCTGAGATTACAGAAAATCAGAAGGATTGAAGCAACAACACATCCACACAAGACCTGTGGTAAGATCCTTCAGATGTCTGGAACGAGTAACCAGCCAAGTTCCTTCAAAAACTGTGTATCCAGAAGACCACTCTGAAGCCCAAGGGTGATTTCAATAAATAAGCTCTGTGGGAGAACAACAATGAGACTGACATGCTCTGTTCTTTGTATGAACCTGCGTCACGATCTTTGAAGCAAGAGTGAAAAAAGTTATTACTGAGCTAATATGGAACTATAACATGGTGATTTAACTTAAAAAGCAGCTGCAATATTTCCCATGTGTAACATCTTGCTGTGACCTCTTTGAGAGTTTCCTCTTAGTCCAACAACCACATCAACTTTTTCCTCATGGCTGAGGCAGCAGTGTTTAAAAATAGCTTTTCAAAATATGAGAAATGCTTTCTGTTCAGCCCACGGCCATTTTGTAGTCCTTTTTAGCAATTAGCAAGTGTTGTTTTAAACAAACAATGATTTGAGATTCAAAAGCAGGCAACATCTGTCGATTTATTTCCCATTAAAATTTCATGTGCAGGTGTTCTCCACCAACCTTACTTCAGGCTTTTATCCAAAACCAGAAGCTCATTTGTTTTTCAGTTTGAGAACCAGCAAGTGCGAAATGCTTTCTCACTTCTGTGTATTTGGACTTATTCCTGCACCACTCTTTATTGTCTGTTTGTTCACTCAGCATTTGTTCATTGATAAAAGCATAAACTGTAAACACTCTTATTTAAGACAGAAACATTACAACATTTTAGACATGCGTCTCATACTTCTGTGCATAGTACTGTCATCACAACTGAACACACCGAGACAACATTTTTACAAAAATACTTCCAAAGACCAACTTTGCCATCTTTGAATACACAGAAATACAAAAGCAAACAAGCAGTTTGTTCTCCAAGATGATCCAGCTGTTCTGTCACATTTCTCTACATTTGACTTTCACACTGCAAGATGTGACGCTGTAAAACAAAAGAGTAAAAACAGAATTATTCATCTCTATATCATGAATTTACTTTGTCATAGTATTTCTCACACTCTCAAATAAGTTATCTCTTCGTAATATTGCAACACACAGTGAGCTACAACTGAATATCACATATTTGATAAGAGAATTGATATCTTACCCATCAAAACTTAATCATCAAAATGTTTCCTGCTTTGCTGTGGTCTCCAGTTGATCAGTTTGAGCAGAAGACCTTTAAAACATACAGCGCTTAAATTAACAACCTGTGGCTTTCCTCCTTCACAAAGTTTAAATGGATAGATTTCAGTCAAAAACCTGAGATGAAAAGTCAAAAATATATGATACATTATGTCTAAATTTAAAGAATGTTGTTTGATAAAATGAGATTTAAAAAAGTCAAAATCATGCCATAAAAATGTACCGTTATAAGATATTTATGGCAAAATTGCAAGATCATAAATTTAAAATTATAAGGAGAGTCATCATAAATGGCTAATTCTACAGAAACATGCATTTTTCTGTCCCTAGCCTTAAGCCTTATATTACTCCTGAAGAAAACAGTTTGTGTTAGATTTTTTATAGTATTTTATTTAAAAAACATATTATTTCAGCTATCACACTATTTGGAGCCATCAGCTTGGTAATATTTGCTTTTTAATCAATTATTTAGAACCACAACCACAACAAAAGTGCTCATCCCCACAGTCATTAATGGAGAGAAAGTGCTGTATTTTGAGTTTAAAAATATGTTTTTCTAAAAAAGAAAGTACAAAAATGTATAAATTACTATCAAATATATGATATAAATTACATTTTAATACAATATGCCAAATAATTATTATAAAATATATTTAAAAGTAGTCGTCCCCTGCAGTCATGTCACTGGTGTTACCATGTGACAAAAGTCTTTTATTTAGGAAAATGAAATCACTCTGGTGACATCACTTGACTTCCTTTGACCTTTTTCTTGAAGATTTATGAAGAGGGACCCTGTAGGAACATTGTCCTTTTCAGTTTTCAGAAATATTAACATTTATCTCATGATTCCATATGAAGCTTTTAGTTGACGTCACCGGTGTAACCAACTTTATTGGCAGAGAATTGCAAACAAACGAATAAAAATGTATTTAGAGGACATCATTTAGTGAATAGATCAAGATTAGTAACATGCTGTGTCATGCTCTGCAGCAGCCATTTTGGTGAAAGGGCATTTTTGTGAAATTGTCACTGGTGTTACTGTCACTGGTGTTACCTTTCTTATGGGTAACAATCAGTAACACCAGTGACAATCAGATGTGTGGATACACTTTATTATATGGTGTTTTGTGATAAATGTACCAAAAAAAAAAGCTTTCATTTATGTGTATTCATAAAGTCAATGGCATATGTAACAATGTAGTTGAAGTTTAAATGTTAAAAAAAGAAATTAAAAAAAAGACATTTTGCCTTCCCAAAAATCCACATTTCTGTAGAATGACCCAAATATGAGATTCGAAAGAACAATAACAGTGAGAAAAAGGCAAAACTATGAGCAAAAGAATATATGAGATTAAAATGTCCACATCATGATATTATAAATGTTCAAATTATAAGATTAAAAGTCAACAAGATAAAGAGTGTCAAAATTACAGCGTAATATTGTCTTAACTATGGGCTAAAACATCAAAATTGCCAAATAAAAAGTCAATTTTTAAAAAGTGTTGAAATTATGAGAAAAAAATCTTAATGTGATTAAAAAATAAAAATACTGAGATTTAAAAATCTAAATCTGAGGAAGTATAAAGTCAAGAATATGAGAAAAAAAGTATCATATAGGCCAGAAAAGTCATTATTATGAGATAATGAAAAGGCAAAAATGTGAGAGAAACAGGAAAAATACCTGGACTAAAATTCTAAATTGTGTTTAAAAATAAAACAATTCCAATCATAAATCTATATCATGATATCAAAAGCTCAAATTTGTGAAATGAAAAAGTCAAATTCACGAGAAAAAGTAAAAAATCTGTGTTAAGATAGTGATAAATGTTTCAAATGTGTGTTTGTTAGTTTCATCCAACCTGAGTTTTCAATATAAATGAAGTGTTTCCTAATTTATGATCCATGTTTTAAGTATTCGGCTAAGGAAAACATAAAGATTTCTCCTCAAGCTTAGATAGGTAACTTACTTTGTTGTTCAAGCATCTCATACCCATGATTTTTATTTTATAATAAAAGCTTTTTATCTTGTAATTATGACTTTGAATCTAAAGATACATAATTACACTGTAACTGATTTTCATAAACATTACAATATTAAAGTTGTAGAATGAAATACAGCAATCATACTGTAATTAAAAATACAGGAAGAACCAATGAGTCAATCAAACTCAGAGTAAAACTGCATTAGTTAAACAGTTGTTGAAAATATAGAAGTCCTATTGTAAAAAAAATACAGTAACTCATCAGCCCCTTGTGTCAGTAAGTTTGTAAGTAAGTAAGTAAGTAAACTTATTACAGTTTATGTCTGTTATACTCATTTGTTTGTTACTTTTTTATCTTGTAATTGTTGCTTTTGTCTCAAAATTATGATTTAGGCATACAGATTTTTCGGTCAGTACTTAATTTTCTCTACCCTTTTTCATACAGGCCTCCATGAAGTCTTGGCTGTGGTGGATTTCAAAGCTCTAAACTCAGAGGACAGACTGACCTGTCGTGGTTCCCATCACTAGGCTCTGACTAACAGTGATGAAAAGTACACAGATGTGATAAACAGCAAACTGGATCCCACTGTCAGATAAAAAGAACACATTTAGACAGAGTGCTAGACCTTTTTGAGTATGTCCAATGCATATCACATGACGGCCGAGTCTTACATGGTTTGATTGTCACAGTCTTTGAGTTGAAGGAGGAGATGTGCCAGCCATCCCAGCAGACCAGGCAGTCCATGTGTGCCCAGGACGGATCGAGTGTCATGGCACTGAAAAGCAAGGAGCATGTGCATCTGGAAAACAAGTTTTATGATCAGCTGTGAGGTTTCATTTACGTATTTTATCACAAAATAGTAACACAATGTGATAAAAAAACCTTTAGATATCTGAGTCCGATGGTTGAGACAATTGCAGCAATGAATCCGATAACCATGGCCTCCCAAGGCTCCTGAACCACTGATACGGAAACTCCAACAGCAACACCACCAGCGAGGACACAGGACTGCATCTGGCTCTGTCAGACAGGTTCAGGTATACGCTCTTTAGACACTTTGTCCTACTTACATTTTGACTTATTGTTGGGCTACTAGTGGAGCTTTAAGCAGAATTTCAGGAGGAGGACCACACATCAACCACGCCTCTTCCTGTGTTCCTATAAATTCTAACCGACCATTCCCTCTTGTTTCGCACACTTGACGCACCCCTCCCTCCCTCCCTCCCCTCTCTTAAAACTTCTTTCTCCATTCTTTCCTCAGGGCCTTATAGAGGGGGTTCGTCGTGCCCGGGAGCTACGGCGAATTCCCTATGAAGTTTCCCCAAACCGTTATCCGCTTCACGTACCTACTGTGTTGCTTGTTATCCACTGTACACAATAAATAATTGTCAAATTCATCCTGTTGATGGTGTGGTCCTTGCTCGTGAATTGTATTTACAACTCTGAGTGCTTCTAGTCCAGTTGTAAATAGGGGAAACCAGGGTTAGTTGTCACATTGTTTACTATCGTGTGTAACTCATAATCAGTACATCCTACAGTGGTCTTTTCTAAATAGACAAACATAAAGGGTCTGGTGGTGAAATCAAAGATGCTCTGCACCACTGTAACAACCAATCCATTCATAGGGTTGATTCTGACCTAGAATTGCAAATTCAGTTTTAAAATAATAATCATTATTGCACATTGTCTTTGTCTATTTGTTTGTACACACTAACCTGCTGCACCACTGTGCCTCTGATGGTCTGCATGTTGTACACTGAAATTCCAAACATTCAACAGGGAGTAGACCACAATAAGGCAGACATTTTGTGCTGGCTTAACTTCCATATTTAACTCTTTATTGTGCAGAGTCAAACTATTTTATTTTCCTTCTCTTTACACAACAAACTCTTCAGGCTGTTCGGATAGACCTGTGCATCAGTGATTGTTCAAGGCTTAAGAGTCAGTAATGCAGTGTCATTTCTGTACAGCTTTTCTCCTACATCTGTACTTTTTGTTCTTTCTCACTTTCCCTGGTTGTAAATGATAACAAACCTCAATACTAGTGGAGTTGGGATGTTTCGTAAAACATGAATACAAACAACAAATAATGATTAGAAAATCTTTTTCAACATATTATTGTGTGAATACCCTTCAATGACAAGACATTTAGTGTTCTGGCTGGTTAAAAATAAAATTTTGAATTTGATGCCCAAAACTGGTCCCAAAAACCTTGGACAGTGGCATTTTTACCACAGTGTTACATCACCTTTCCTTTTGACAACACCCAATAAGCGTTTGGGCACAGGGGACACTAATTATTGAAGCTTGGTGGGTCGAATACTTTCACTTTCTTTCTTGATTTACAACTTCAGCTGTTCAACAGTCCAGGGTCTCCACTGTTGTATTTTGCACTTCATAATGTGAAAATGTGAAAAAGACTCCACATGTACGGCACCATGTTGCTCCAAAACCTGTATGAGCCTTTCTGGGCCTTCACAAAAGTGTAAGCTACCCATGCCATGGGCATTAACACATACCCATGCTGTTATAGACTCTGGTTTCTGAACCTTGTGCTCAGAACAATCGGGGTGGTCCTATTCTTCATGCCAGAGGACACGACAGCCATGATTTCCAAAAACAATTTGAGATGTGAACTCATCAGACCACAGCACACTTTCCCACTTAGAGTCGGTCCATCTCAGATGAGCTCGGGCCCAGAGAAGCCTTCTGTGTGCTGTTGATATATGCCTTTCTCTTTGCACCATTGAGTTTTAATGTGCACTTGTGGATTTAGGCAACAAGCTGTGTTGACCGACAATGGTTTTTAAAGTGCTCCTGGGCCCATGTGGTGATGTCCTTGACAGAAGGATGTCTGTTCTTACAGTTTTCACGGTTCTTAACCCACAACAATCGATAATTTGGCACAGTTTGTAAAACCCTCACTTCAAGTACCAATCGCTCGGCCCAATTTGCCACATCGAAACACTGCATTAGACTCTGACTTTCCTTCTTTACACTCTGTCAATTACACATCACCTTGTTGTCAAAGCTGTACACACAACAGTCAGCTGTTACGCACACACCCCAACTGAAATCTCAAAGCATCAACCCACAACACACAATTATGCAGATCTCTAAACACCCAGGTCTGGTGAGCAATTTTCAATCAGGAGAACTGCAGCATAAAAGGGCCTTGAGCCTCTGCTTTGTTTGGTGAGCATTGAACAATGGACAACGACAACCAGAGAAGGAGAGGGGCAAGAGTGAGAGGACCTTTTGATTTTTTTTTTAACATACATTTTCTTTAGAAATGTCTGTGCACTGAAACACTGTAAATAAAACAATGATTTGCTGCATACTACTGTGATATTTTATATTTGAAGAAGTGGACCTACACAGACATTTTCCAAAAGGAAAAATGGGTAGCTCCCATGAGTCATTGCCATTCACATTGTGTGTTGCATGTCTATTAATTGGGTTTTCAATTTTGCACTTTAGTGTGCTGTGAATGCTTGGTAGTGTGCAGCAAATGCTGAGCTGTGTGTATCAATTGGTTGGTATGTGTGTGTCATTGGAGAATGTGGCTGTGTGTACCAAATGAGAACACGAGTTCCATTTTGTGAACAGTGAAGAGATTTGATGGCAAAGAGTCATCTTGAAAAGGGAGTGTCAGGTTTAACATTTTGTGTGTGAGGTTTTCAGGTTTGTGTGTACAATATGAAGGAATCCGTTAGTGTTTTGAGAAACGTGTGTTATGAACTGTGAAAAACTGTAATGCAGTGCCTCCTGAGGGTTTGAAGGTCATGGATTTTGGTCTTGCCAGTAACTTGAAGAGATTCCTCCAGATTCTCTGATTCTATTGATGATATTATGGACTGTCAATGAGGAAATCTCTAAATTCTTTCCTATTTGCTCACATAGTTGTTCACTAGGACTTTAACCTCATCCTGTCACTGCTTGTAAATGAGTGAGACTTTCAGGGATGTTTCTTTAACACCCAATCATGAAACTCAGACATTTCCAGTTCACTTGTTCACATGCCGCATGTTCCAGACAGGTGAGGGTTTTTTTGGTACTCCTCAAATTTCCCAGTTTCTTGTTGCAACAATTGTAGGGTTTTTTTTTTAATGTGGCGTAGGCACCAAATTCAAAATGAATGAATATTTTGGAAATAACACAGATGTTTATGAGTTTGAACATTAACTTGTCTTTGTAGTGTATGTTTTTTGAGTATAGGTGTAAAGGATCTGCAAATTATTGTATTCTGTTTGTGTTTATGCTAAACACAACATCCTTACTTCATTAGTATTGGTAATTGTAAACTACATTATTAAATGCTGCAGTATAGAAATCATAAAGTAATTACATTACAGCTGGGAAGCAGAGGAGCAGGGGCCATGTGAGCAGTAAGAGAAGTGTGTTTGCTTGTTTGTATTTTTATCCACAGGGAGAAAGTCTGCAAGGTATGACAATAACCTTGTGTGTTAAATTATAAAGGGTCAGACCTCTAGATGATTTTCCCTGCCCACCTCAGTCACTTCCTACCATCGCTGGGCCTCTGCCTCCCACTTTGTCAATATTTATTTGAGAAATCCCAGATCACCTGGACACTACTAAAACAATAATAACATCAGACAGAAAAGTTGCTTAGACCCAAAACAAAACAATAAATGTCAAGGCTCATCAACAAAATAGCTCACAGGTTTGGTAGTAACAGTCATTGTGACAACCAACCCCAGCCCCCCCATTAATGACAGGCATATGACAGAGTAAAAATATTATGTGTCAGCTCTTACTGGGTTCAGTTTTCCTTTGGGACTGGAGAGGACAGACACAGCAGCTGCTGTTACAGCACTGACAGCCAGAGCCAGGTAGGTGCTGCACACTGCCCCCATCGTTCTCCCTGAAGGAGTATCATCTACAAGAACTGAATTAAAGGTTGGCAAGAACATCCAGACGAACAGCGTTCCTACAGTAAAGAGACCGGGTTAAAGTTTGTATCGACTGAAAGAGAAAAACGTCTCTCAAGCAGGTGATCTTTAGAACCAGGAAAACCAAAGTCAGGAAGACCTACCCAACATGGAGAATAGATTTGCTTTGTGATCAAATTTCTCTTTCCCAAACATTTGCTCAGGTCCTCTCCCAAACAGCATCCATGACACCATAAGTCCAAAGAAGGCCCCAAAGATGTGAAGATGCATGATACTGATCAGGGGTTTGACCTGGAGCAGGGAACATCACACTTAGACAAATTCCAAGAATAAATTCAACACAATGTATATTATGGCCCTTATATGTTGTTAAGTGTAATAGCACTGATGGATGCACACCTTTAGCAGAGTCTGAAGCATCCAACAATTCACGACAAATCCTGACACCCCAAACAGGGCAATGAGGACGAGTTGCACAGGGTTAGTCCTTCCCAACACAGCTCCAATCGAGATGAGGGCAGACACAGCACACATCTCAGCTTCTACTAAACTGTACACATGATATTTGAATTAGTGTGACTTTTAAAATATAATATTATCACTGAAATTTTAATTACAAAAAAACCCTGAAGAACCCATGATAGCATGGAACAAAGTGAGCAAATTACACACCATGTAGTGTGAGGGGAGACCACCAAGAAACAACAAAAAAAATACCAGAAGGTCCCAAATGCGCACGAGTACACTGTGACAGGGAACACCCACATGCAGTAATACATCACAGAGCTTGATTTTATCACAGAGCCAGGACTACAATGCAGCAAGAACATTAAGTCAAATACTCAGGAGAGAATCTTAAAGCTTGTAAAGGTAAAGGAGAGGTGTTCCAGTCTACATCACACTGAAATAGCATGCATCTTCTTGGTAGTAGAGTGAGCTTACTATAGACTCTATGTAAGGTGCTTGTTGGACCAAGTCCTTCAGTTGAATGATCCAGCAAGAACAGACCAGGGATTGTTTGAATGTTCTTACCAAAAACTGAATTATTTTTCAGGGAAATCTTCTCCCAAAACCCAAATTTCAGCTGTTATATCCATAAGCATGACAAAGTTAGTATCATAATATGATTCCTTGGACCTAAAACTCACACTAGCACTCAGCATTATGTTGATATAATTATCAGTTATAGAGCTATTGAGCAAAGACGACTGTTCGCTAATAGTGGTTATCTGGATCACCATCAAAATCTAATAATTTCTAATTTGAGCCATTATGAACATCTCCTGAAAAAGTAATCAAAATTCCAGTAGTTTTTTGCACAATCTTGGCAACAATCAAAAAGTGCAGTCTGTGAAGGACCCTCTCCTGACTCTCTGTTAGCCTCCTGCAGAAAAAGATTTTCCTCTCTGACTCAACAGCATTAGGCAGGCGTCCTCCCTTAACTTAGACCCAGGTCCCTTTCCCAGAAGCTTCGACTCTGTTAATGTTTTCTGTATTGATGGACTGTAACTTTCTGTAAGCATTGAGAGTTAAGAATTTAATAAACATGGATCTATTATGTCACATTTCATGATTCTGCTGAATTTGCTTGATAGTTGTCTGTGAAGTTTTATTTTTTTTTTGCTATAAGAACAAACCAATCCAGATATTATTTTTAAAACAATGTGTACTTGCAAATAAAGGGGTCGTAAATGATATACGGAACAAATTGTTTGTCTACCTTCTCAAATCGACCCTGATCTTTCCTCTGATATACCAAGACTCAATTCCATTGAGTACGACAGCCAACTGGGTTGCCATGGCAGCCACAAGAAAGTTGAACACACACCCGCTGAAACCATACCACACCAAGGATGTGGACATGAATCCAAACCCTAGAAACACAATAACATTCACGTCCTGGAAGTCTGCAAGAGAGAGGACATGTTTTACTGTCAGCTTACAGAAAGAATAATAAAATAATGAAGAGGCCAAATAAATAAACGCCCTGCTTGATCTTAAGACTGTTGTATAATGAAGTCATTGCTGGATTTCAGCCTGCTGGTGAAGTTCCAGCAACCGTCCGAGCTTATCAACACAAGACAGCATAGCTTCCATCCCCCTCCCCCTGTGTTTAACTTTGTGACTTTATAATACTTACAATAGTCTTTAAAGATATGACATAAATAAAAATGTAATAATTACTTTTTAAAAGTTAAACAAAACGTATTTCAGTAAAAACTATCCTTAAGCTACTGAATCCCTCAAACTCAAACTTACTTGAATAAAAGTTGGTCAAGTGGACTTCTGCATTGCTGTTGATCTCAGAGTAAAAGCCAAATATGATGATATATCCAACCTGCAGGCAAAGCAACAATGGTACGAGGCCAGAGCGAAGACTTAGTGCATACGGAGGCATCACTCCTGAAGCCTGAGAAGCTCTCTTCAAACTGACTCATCTGGCTCCAAGACACTTTATGGGCACAATCAGTGGTGGGGCTGGGAGGGGCCCCAAAAGCCCAAATATTTTCTTAAAAGCCTGAACCCTTCTGCAGATACATGAAAATATGGATTTTTTCCTACAATGTCTTGGGGCCATTTTTGTTCCTTTATTGACAGGAGAGAGAGACAGTGTATAGACTTGTGAAAGAGGGCTGAGAGAGTCGGGAGAGGAAACAGAAGCATGGGGACGTGTCTGATTGCTTACCACTCCACCAAACCAGCAACCCAAAGAAAGAAAGAAAGAAAGAAAGAAAGAAAGAAAGAAAAGAATTTCACAGTGTATTTAAGCTTAGTGTATAATCACTGTAAAAAGAGCTAAAGACAAAACAGCTTGAAAGATAAAATGATGGTTTTCAGACTGAAGTGCATTTAAAACCAAGTCACAATCTCAAGGCACCCCTTATTCATGTATGTGAGAAAGCCTTTTTAAAATGCATTGGAATACATAACCATTGCCAAGCACATTTGCACATATAAAGAATTTGACTTGGTAAATTGGTGCAAAAACAATCAGTAGACTAAAACTTAAAAATCAGGAGAAATAAATAAAGTAGCAAACATAGATTAAAAAATAGTGCAAAGTGAATTGGGTGATATATACATATATATATATATATATATATATATATATATATATATATATATATATATATATATATATATATATATATATATATATATATATATATATATATATATATATACATATATATATATTTGTGTGTGTGTGTGTGTGTGTGTGTGTCTATGTGTATAAAATATGCTGTATAATTTTGATAAAATGTGTAAAACGAAATGTATTTTAACAAAAATTTTACTGATTTTTAACTTAACAAAGGGCTGAATCAATAACTATAAAGAAAAAAGTAACAAGAACAGAATAAACACTGTGGAGCTGTCAGACCATCAGCACAGCTTTGAGGGGAACGAACCAATACAAGTCAGAAACACAGTTTGTCCAGGAAATATTGAGAGTTTACTTTTGTGCCTTTTTTCCAGCTCAACTTGAGTAGTACTGTTACAGACAGTTGGTCTTATTTAATTTATTATAGTGTTTATGGTGCTTTAGTCATCGACTGCGCATGGAACTTTTGGGCTTTGCACCTGCTATACATTTCTGTCACTAACACAGTACTCTGCTATGTATTCTGCCAGTAAGACAAGAGTTAATGTAATGAGTAAAAAACTGTATTTTTCCTGTCTAGGGGCATATATGAATCAAATATGATTCCTATTGGTAAAGCAAAACCTTGTCTTTTTTTTCATTTGTAGAGTTTATCTTTCTGAGGGAAGAATCCATAACATCAGATGTACAATTTCTGAGCAGAAAAGTTTGTGATTTTATTTTGGTGCATATCACCCAGCCCTATTTTTACAGACTGTTGGTCATACAGCCTTTCAGTCTCTTTTTTCTACCCTTAGAAACTAAGGAAATAAAGCAATGCATCAAAATCAACATCTTTTATGTCCAGGAGATGTACTTGTATGCAATCTGCTTCTCTAAGATAAGAATTAATGCAACAGTAAAAATCAAGAATTTCTTTTATGTCTAGGGGGAAATATGGATACTATTATGCATCCTATTTGTAAAGAAAAAAACTAATCTTTTCTGTCATTTGTAGATTTTTATTTACCTTTGAGAGGGAAGGATCAATAAAAATCAGCATTCCATTTTTTTGCGGAAAACATTGAGATTAGATTTTAAACGACCCTGTCATCCAGCCTTCGTATACAGAACACTGCTCATATTTTACATATTCTATTGCTTATAGTGCTTTAGTTGACTACTGCACATGAAACAGTTGTACTTAATTTAGTTATTACCATACACTTCTGCCACTAAAACAGTAATCTTCTCCCTGTCTCTTTGTTCTCCTGTTAAGACAATAGGAAATTAAAGCAATGCGTAAAAATCAAATGTTTTGTGTCTGAACGGCACCAGACGCTCGAGGCTCACTGTCGCCAAGGAAACAATAAAGGTTTGCGGGCCTGTCTGTCGTGAACCGCGCACATTGGCCCTGATATAAATAACTCCCGTATGTTGGAATGAGTGTTTTGTACCGGCCACAAAGGCAGATTTGCCCCAAAGACTTTATATTTTCTGCTCATAATAACCCAAAGACAAAACCTTCTGAGGGAACTGCGCCCGCCTCCACGGACACTTCATTGGTCAATCATCGATGCCCGATTTGTACAGAGCAACCTGATTGGTTCAACGTGTGGACGTTACGCACGGGGCGTCCCATGCCTCTGCTCGCCCCCCTCTCTGCCTTTGGATGAAGAGAACTGAGCGACCGGGCTCAGAGCGACACAAATGGCCCGTGTGGACATCCGTCACCGAGAGGGGCCTCTGCGGAGGGTGTGATTGGACGTACCCGCTGTCAGACACGTTGACGTGAGGCAGAGCGCGGTTTGGGCTTATTGAGTCTGCGCTAACAGAGAAGGAGGAGGTTCCCGAACAGGGTCCTTTATTTATTTCTTTGTTTCCAGTGGGGAAAAATAATAACAGCGGTACAAACCACAGCCACTTCATTCATTATCACTGTCCGAACATACAAGAAAACTGGATAAGATTACAGTGGTTACTCGAAGGCCAAAGCCAAGGGGGGGAGGATGAAGCGGCGCAATGCGGACTGCAGCAAACTCCGACGGCCGTTAAAACGGAACCGAATCACCGAGGGTATCTACGGCAGGTAAGTTAGACGGGGTCTGAGGAGGGGGGTCTTCCTCACGACCATCATTGGGGGGCATTCAGTGGGGATCCTCTCGGCTTGTAAGCCGCGGCACATAAACCTCCCTGTGTGGCCAAGCTGTGTTATGATCCTAGCATGTTGCTAATGGAGCTAAGTACACGCTAGTGCTGTGTTTTCGTTCGAGCCTGATTAGCAAGTAATGTTAGATGTAAGCTAGCTGTAGCGCTAGGCCCCAACACAGCCTCTGTAGAGCCATGCCACCGCGAATTATTCACTCAAACGACAATGTTGGGAATACGCTGTAATGATTTTTTAAATAATGCGTAACAAATGAGACTATTGGCTGTATTCACACTTTAGTTGACAAGCACAGGCTGCGTCAAATTAGCTGTTTCACTGTTAGCTGCCAAGGTAACTCAGGTAAGCTAACGGTGGGTAACAGCCGCTGTGTCAACACAGTGCACAGCTCTTCACAGTTACGGCGCTTATTTACTAATAAACGCCAACTCACACAATATCCAGTTAGATCATAGTCATTTTAGTCTGGTTCTCCGGGTGGTTGTTGCACATAAAGTCTGCACAGTTTCTATTTCTGAAGCTCTAAGCGTTAGCCAAGTTGTTTCCAGCCTCACCTGCCAGGTCCTCTCTCTGGAACTTCATGTGAATTTGATAAACCACATTTATCACTTGGACCCAGACAGACGTGCACAGATACTGTTCAGAAGTAGAAGTAGTGTTTTCGATAAGAAAGTGGCTTTATTTGAGTCAAACCAGGGGAAGAGGAAACCATAAATATGCCCTAAGTACTCTGAGAGCACCTTTCTTTTTGGTGCTAAAAGTGACAGCCGCTGGAGTGGGATACCTCAGCCATGTTTTTTATTGAATGATCATAAAGTATGTTAACAACACTTGACACAAAGGATAAAGCATGGTCACAGAGTAAATTTGCTCTGATGTGACATTCCATATTTAAGATATCATTGCTCATGAGCGATGTATGCCACTGTCAGTCAAAGTTTTGTATGGCCACTGTTTTTTTGTCTTCTCACAAAAATGAAAATAGAAGTACAAACATAGAAATATATATGAAAAAAGATCAACCATTCGCCCTAATAAGTGTTGAATAAGGCTTGGAGTGACATGGTAGCTCCTGATCCAATATAGTAGACCATGATATACATAAGGGATGCACAGTATTGGATTTTTGCTGATATCTGAAATGCTGATATGTGACGAATAACTATCACCAATATCAGTATTTTCATCAAGATCAAAAAGCCTCTTCTTAATTAAAATTGACCTGTTGCTTTAATTTTCATAGTCTCTGTTAGGAACAGATCGAAAACAAGAAAAACATTTCATTCTTTAATAAATTATATTGTTTATTTTTAAATGTAGACAGTCAGTGATGATCAGGTACAACTATAGGATACATCAGCTCATTGCGTTAAAATGAGCTAGCAAAAAGATTGGACATTTTTGATAGAATAAATCAACAAAGTATTAGCTGTAAAAGACTGCAGACATATCAAGAGCTGGTGATACAAATTGAAAACTTTTTATGCAGTTATCTGGCAATACCAACAACTGCTTCAATAAGAGTGTACATTCCTAATACAGATCAGTAGTTTTCAGGTTATTTTTTCCTCAAAGCACATCAAAACCAAGCGAAAATCCCAAGACATGTCAAATTCATAAACATACAAAATAACTCATTTTGACGTGTGTTACCACTGGACAGATGAAGATCTGGTGTTGTGTTAAATCTAAATAATGTAATTACATTAACATTTCACAATTCTATGAGTGAGCTAGAACTCACCCCATTACAGGACATAGAATGGATAGAAAAGTATCTTATGTACATGTTCACCCCATATCTGTAGACCTGCGCCCACTGACCACCTTAATTTTTCGTTTAATATTGATACTTGGGGCAGGTGTACTATTAATTGCATTGTACCTGTAAGGGAGATGATTTAACCCCAGAAATAATAATAGTCACTCCCAATCCTTGTACTACATTTGTAAAACTTACTGTAAATGCAGTTTTTTTCACCAAGTTTGGTACAGGGATGCACAATCTTGTTTGATTGCCTGATTTTTCAGAAGTCATTACAACCAACACTGATATTGATATGTTTTTTATGCCAGGAGTGTGACTCTTTTATAAATGTCATTAATAGTTTTTAAATGTAGATATTTTGTAATAAGGTGATACATTTTGGCACATTCATACATTCTGTAAATATTCTGCATGGTAAATCAGATATATTGTTTATCTTGACGCCCAACTGTACTTCATACATTCATGCCAATTAAGCTGTACTGAATTTGAATGAACTAAATGTAGTTTCTGTGTTTAAGGTCAGATTTTGTGATTGTTGCAACATGATTTGATGGAAATATTGAATTTACTAAGATTTAAATTTCTTTAAAAAAAAAAAACACTACGTAAATGAATGACAAATGCATCTTAAATTAATATACACCCAAAAAACTCAAGTAATAGTATCAAATAAAAAACTGACTCATAACAATTTGACCTACAAGCCAAGATGGTGAGTGGATGAAAGAAAAATCATCGACAAAAGTACATTTTTACTGACAATAATAGTAAATTGTGTTTGTCACATACTGTGTTTCAGTTAAATATTCCACAGAACAGATTGTTATTTCACATTAGGGAATAAGAAAATGATAAAAGGCAAAAATCAATCTCTGTATTTAAATGCAGCTGTTTAGATACAAACATTTCCCCAGCATGTGGTCTATTTCCCTCTGAGATTTACTTACCAGTCAGAAAATTTGCAAACATTTGGAGCTCCATGTGGGTCAACAGTAACTTAGAAGTTGACAAGTGGTCTTACTGCTGTTTTTTTGGCTTCACTTCACATTTGTTTTCAGCACAGACAGACTGCCACAATGAGGGGAACAAGTGAATTTCAATCTATGAGAGTATGTTTGTGCATTCACTGGCACTGGCTAAAGTGAGCCTGAAAATATCACTGCATTAAATATGAGCAAAAATTAGATGGCATGCATCCCGACTTTGCGTTATATCATAGCATGTCTCAGATGAAAAGGGAGCTGATATCTGCAATATCCTGTAATATCTGTCCGATGTGCATAATGTCTCTTATATGTTTTTGAAAATCATTGGAACACAAAGTAGTTAAATCAAATCTTGTTTTGCAGACAGTCATGTAATAATTAAACCTGTTTTTCAACTTTTCAGTACCTTCCTGTACCTGAAATTCTTGGTGGTGTGGGCGCTGGTGTTGCTGGCTGATTTTGTCCTGGAGTTCAGGTTTGAGTACCTCTGGCCTTTCTGGCTCTTCATCCGGAGTGTGTACGACTCCTTTAGATACCAGGGGCTGGTGAGTGTCACGGTCATTACACATTTTCAGCTTTCTTTAAAGTAGATGACCAGCTGCTTATTGGATAAAAATATCTTTGTTATTATATTTCAACAATTAACTTTTAATCTTACACAAAAACAAGGAATTTTAGGGGTTTACTGTATCAATCAATCTTTATTTGTATCGCGCCAATTCATAGCAAATGTTATCTCAAGACACTTTACAATAGAGCAAAAACTCTTCATTTTGTGGATACACATATATGCATAGATACATATATACTTATAAAGATACACATATACATATATATATACAAATATATACATCCAACAACCAACATGAATCCATATAGCCAATCATGAATCCCTCCATCATGGTGGCAAGAAAAAACCTTCTGTTCAGCAGAACACTCAGGGACTTTCAGGCCCTGTCATCTTTAAGTTACAGTGTGTAGATTTCAAGAACCTCATGGACACACTATGATGTCCCAGACAAAGTTTTACATGTGAGTTAAGTCGTCCAGGCCATTTACAGCATCTGAAGTGACTTTATATCTTTCAGGTCATTTTGATTGACATGATCTTTTGAAACAAATATATATTTCCTGTGGTTAACACTTGAGCAGCTCTGTGGGTCACTCTCTCTCTCTCTGTTGAGTATAGCTGATATAGAACTGACTAAACTTCAAAAAATAGACCATAACTGAACTTGTATTGAAAATAAAGTCTTGAGATGCTAATGTTGTATGTGGTTAAGTCCATTATCTATGATGTCTTTTTGTTGTTCCTGAATTACATTGTTTACATGTGTTTTTGCTGGTGTATTTGAGGGCACACTTACACTCGGACCATTGATCTGTGCTGTGCTTAAGCCTGATTAATGAGTCTTTACATCTGTCATAATCAGAGTCATCTGTAGCCGATGCTGTCTGTGTTGCTCTGTCTGTTTCCGGCTCCCTCTCCCTCTTCTGCTTTTTATTGCTGTGTTTTTAGGCATCAACAACAATCCTCATCTACCTGCATATCAGCTGATGTGATCTCTGAATAATGAGTGGCACTCATTTTGAAACCAGTATTTGTGAAAATGATAATTATGAAGTATATAAAAGTGTAGGTAAATATAAACAGACAATCAGATGGAGACTGGCATGCGAAAAAGCAAAGAGCAGAATGTAATTTGTGGAAAAAAACACTTTAAATGGTCTGTCTATGGAATGAGATCTGTTTTACCACAAACTCAAATTGATCCTCCATGTTTTCAAGCTAAAAGAAACAAAAAGGTTAACTGACACCATTGAGTACTTTACAGAGTAAAGTTCACTGGTCCATCTGGGCAACAGCACATGGACGGTGTTCAGGGAGGACAGTGCCTTACAGAAGCATATCCGGCAGGTGATTAGATGTTTGTTCCATTAACAAACATCACATTCATTACAGACTAGTCAGATGTTAAAGTAGGAGGATGCTACTGTTAGCATCTAAGCTAACAGTCATAGCTCCCGACTCTTCCTGCTTTAAAGGACCCTGATTGAACCTTGTTGCCATAGGGCTGAGCACAATCTTTGCAGACTGGAGCTTGGCAAAATGTCTCCAACTGTTTACAAACATCAAAAAAGGTGGATCCAGCTGTGCTGCAATTTCAGTATAAAGGGCAGCAGACCTTTTTGAATGGAAAAAAGAAATAAAAACAAGGTGTTTATTGGACTGCATTACTTATATCAAGGACCTCTGTGTGGGAATATGTTTTGGTCCTGGATTATTTTCACTAAAAACATCTTTAGGACATGGTCAATTCACACAAGGTCAGAAACACAATTATCCTCTGCAACAGTTAATCAGAGGTCCAGAGGTGAGGAGTGGTCTCCCTTGTGCATGTGCTCATGTTTGAGCAGGTGTGCCATGTCGAAGCCTTCCTCCTTAGAGCGTGCCATGGAAATGAACTGCACTCTGACAACACACAATGACAATCACTCAACATTTGCCTTGACCACACATGAAGCTGCTCTCTTCTAACTTTGTGTTTTTTTTCTCTCCAACAGGCCTTCTCAGTATTCTTTGTGTGTGTTGCGTTTACCTCGGACATAATTTGCCTCCTCTTCATCCCAGTGCAATGGCTTTTCTTTGCTGCCAGTACCTACGTGTGGGTGCAGTATGTTTGGCACACAGGTAAGGACTTTTGTGTCTAAGTGTCTTAACTTTGGTCTCTAATGGTGCTTTTCCATTTGTTATATCTACTCATTTTGGCTCGACTCCTCACAGCTCGGTAGTTTACTGCTCACGTTGTCCTTTGCTGCATTTACTCTGATAGCACTTCTTAAATGTATGCGGGGTCTTCACAGCATAGCTACAGAAACTACCTTGACATCCTCACATCAAAACTGGAGAAAACGGAGGCCATGGTGCAGCTGGCTTTTAGTTTGTGGCTTTTTGGTACAGCAAAGAAGAGTTAGGAAAAACTGTACCAGGCACAGGTATGATCCCCGATGACAAACCAGATATGGGGACTCGAAGTCCACTTAAGTGGTGGCCTCAGACTTGACTTGGACTCTTCTTTTGAGACACGGACTGAGTCATTAATTTTGGTGCCTTGCTCACTGTAAATAAGTCATTTTAATTTCCACACATTGTTCATCCACCTCCTGCATCTGGTGTGCGAATGGCCAACCTCAATACTTTCAACCCGCAGCTACCACAGGCTAAATACATTACTCATACTGGACACTGACTTAAGCAGCCATGTTCAAGATGAGAGCAGCCTCAGATCCTGATTTTTCATCCCAAATGTTTCAAAGGAGGCTCTCATACAGCGTTACAGTTATCCGTGAGTTATTTTCCCTGTACTTCTTCATGTGAAGAAGCAGTAAGGCTGAGAAGCCCTGTGCATTCACTGTTAAATGAAAGCTGGTCTATAACATGATGCACATTTATCTTCATCCATATTTCTGTCAATCCAGTCTGTCTGCGTTGAACACACACATCCTGTTTAAGATGGACGGGCTCACAGACAGGTGTGTATGATGAAGAGAGAGCTGAAGTAGAGAAAAATGTCAAGACATCCAAACATTTTTCTGTTACTCTGAGTCACATCATATTAACCATTTTATTAAATTTTCCCTGAACCTAGGGGTGGGCGATATGGCAAAAATATCATATCACGATTAAAAAAACAAAAATAAAATCACGATCATGATTTTATCACATTTCTTTTTTACGTTGATTTTTCTAGACTAATTTGCATGTTTGACCATTATTTCCCTATGTTTAACATATAAAACATGTAAAACCCTAAAAGAAAAAAATGACATTTAAAGCCAAAGAAACTTTCTGTACAGGTTTTAATTTAAATAGTGCAGTTTTTATACAAATGTGCAGTAAGTGTAAACATAAAAGGTAATGAACAACAATATCAACATTGTCTCTTAAAGTGCAGCAATTCAAAACAAATGTTATCTAACTGCAATGTCTATAACCTGAGTGAATGATAAGCTGCTTTAGAACAGATTTTTGTTCAGACATCTTCAAGCTTTTATCTCCTTTTCTCTTTCTGCCATGGCTTCACGCTACATAACCAAACGGGAGATACTACCATGCACTGGGCGTAATGCGCTACAATTGGCTAGTCGGGTGTGCTTCAAAGTCTCTGCGCCCACACAGACGATCTGACGATCTTTCTGCTTTATGAGATCATTCCCACGTTATAATCCTTAACGATTTAATATCGTCATATCGCACACCCCTACCTGAACCATGACTGACTGACTTGCAGCTGCCAACCAAAGACTTGAAATGGCCGCAAAATCTTGAGACCTGACTTGGACTTGCAACGGGTGATTTGTGCCGATCTCTGTGACAGACCAACATAAACAATTGGGAGTAGAGTGGAGCTGATACCGCTCACTGGCGATGCCCCATAAGGGGACTTCATTACTGAAGTTGCTCTAACACATGTAGGCATTCCTCTTTTGGCTCAGTTCACTTGGTAATGTGTGAACATGGCAGTCAAATGTGGTTTTGAAACTAAACAACCATGCCAAGATTGCTCAGGGGAGCTGCCCTATGCTTGCCAATTGATTCTTGGAGTTGTTTACTTACAGTGTGAACCTACTTGAAACAGGCTAGAGGGTTAACTCACCACCCTGCAGTGGTAGTACAAGCAGCAGAGGGTGGCAGTGCTGGTTAGCGGCCTGGTAACCACAATCACCACTGATAAAAAAAAAATGTAATTAATAATAAGTTTAATCACCATAAAGAAAAGCAACAGGCTAACATACCTCCCTGTTTTAGCAGAACATCACAGGAATCAACAACATCAACACGACACGTCATTGTGGTTTAAACCATTAGCATCTTCTCGGGTGTCATTTGCTGACACCAGAGAAATTTTAAAAGCCCCTCTTTTGTTCAGAGTTTTTTTTTTAAATTTAACCTACATACTCTCCTGTATCAACATGTATGAGGTATACCTCTCTGCTCCATGTTAGAACATGACTTATTGGTTATGCTGTGGCAAAGGCAGGCTGTGAGTTATTATGTGATGCAAAGACAGCCCTACTTGTGTGTGCTCTAGCTTACGATTCAATACTGCAGTGTGAATGTGAAATGATTCAACGAGATAATGCAATAATGTACCATTTTTTTTAACTGAATCAGGACAACAGATGATTTGTAGATCTAAAAGCCACCTGAAACTAATTAATCTGAGAAATGGGCACATGCCAGTACTTAATTTGACTGAGGTTTTGCAGAAGGCTCACACATACATCATTTAAAAGTAATTCAGCCTACTTACCGGGGTTGCAGCAATTCTGAGTAAACTGCTGAACTTTTCAGTAGGACATTTCAGCATGCACATGCGAACTGCAGTATTCTAAGTTTTAAGCTCAAACAGATTTCATTCATTGTCCTCTTTCTCTTCATATTTGCACTGCTGCATTCGAGCCCATGAGTCAGAGTGCAGGGGCTAGTAAACTCCTACGACAAGAAGTAAAAATTTAGCCGAAACATGTCACTGCTATGTTGAGAGGAGAGGTCGTAATACGCAGCCACACTCAAAAGATGAGGGACTCCTCATTCTTCCAATACATGGTAAGGTACAGGAAGGATAGTTTAGCTTTTGCCAAACCTGAAATCAGTCATGTTTGAGAGTAGCAGTACAACAAAGGAGCCTCATGGGCCCTGTTACATAACGTCGTTTTTTTAAAAACCACTGATGCACAAACATTCATCAGATTTTGTAGGGGGGGCATGAACTCCAAGCACATCAGCATTGTGCATTTAATTAAGCAGAATTATTTAGAATTATTTATCCTCCCTCTGCTTCTTTCCCCATTGTTAGAGAACACAAATGGGTTAAAAAATGTGCCCAGGCTATGTATGTGTATAGCATGTATTATGCAATATAAATTATATTAAATAGCTGAGGTATTAAGTTGGTTGTGTGACACTGGAATCTGAGTGTAATTGTGTTGTTCTATTCTAAATTTGCCATAATTTAAGAGAATATTTCATCAAAATGTCATAGCCACATCTTGTAAATCAGACCTCTGGGGTGTAAGAGGCATAAACATAACAATCTGGGTAAATGTACAACATGTAAGGTAGAACTGTAGAAATGGACACTACAAAGTGTGTGTGTGTGTGTTGGGCAGACATCCTGGAAATAATTTCTAGAAAAGAGTGGGAACCCTGTTATCTATTCAAAACAGCTGAGATAAGCACACCCACACCCCTTTGTCATTTGTCCCGTTAGTTAAAAAAAATGAAAATCATTTTAAAATCCTTGCAGAGGTCAACAGGATGAAGGCTAGAAACAAACATAACAAACCTTGATGGGCCTTAACCAGCAGATGGTGGTAAAGTTATGATGTGTTCAACGTCAGCTCAGACAAATGACAACTTGACAAAAATTGATATGTTATGATTTGATTGAATAAAATCTCAAGGAATGGGAAAAATGAAGTGTTTGCTAAAAACATTGATAATACGAGTTTGCAGATGAAAGTCTTGAAATTTTGTCTCTCCAACATTATAAAATACGTACACCAGATGTTTCTAAGAGATTTAATTCCTTGGAAAGATTTTTCCTTTGATTTGTTTACATTTTTAATTGTTAAATTATGCACCCAATCAAGGATTTTTGTGGAAATGAAAAAGTTTTTTTAATACTCATTAACCCTTTGCTGTCCTGAAAAAAAGCCTGAAACACCTCAGACTGGAAAAGAAACAAAGAAACACCAAAGGGCTTCAACAGCCGAGTTATTAAAACTGAACTGAGCTGAAAATTGAAATGAAATGTTGGGATAAGAAATCATCTGAAGTCCTCAAAGGTGCTGATAACTGTCACTAGTTTTGGTTTGTCCACTGATTGCTTTAGGAGAAAGTCAGTCCTGTACTTCTGCACATTGTGTTTCTCTATTTACAAATCGTCCGCTTGCTTCTTAGAATTTGGCCCGGTGTTTGTAATTGAGCCGCGTTGGGTGGATTAGCTGTCAGTCTGATTTAGCGGTATCCCCCCTGTGTTGACCATTGGCCAGGTGTCGGATTGAAATCCTAGTCCGAGTTGGGGGAGGGAGCACCACATAGTGGTCCTCACCTCCTGTCTGAGCTTTCCAGCTTCACTTGCCACCAACATTCACGTCCAGTGAATGTCACAGGAGTATTAATATCTCCTCTTACTCCACAGTGTGGTGGTGAAAGTTCCATGAATTTGCTGCTGCGAAGGAGACAATGAGTAATATCTTCATCCTGCGTCAACAGGGACATGAGTGTGTGTTGAGCTGGAACAATGGATAGACTTTCTGCTCTTTCTTCATAAAGCTGCGTTAAATTACATTCATGACTTTATTCTACTTTGTATATGTCCCTGCGAACAGAAATGTTAAACATATTAAGAAAAACAGATAAACAACAGTGGGCCAGAAGATCATTTTTTAACAAAAAAGTGATCACATTCTGATCGCACAAATATGGTCTGCACAGCCTTACAAAAACTTTTCCTGTTCACAGCACAGAATAGAGATTTCTCTTTCTGTTGTTGAAGCAGAAGTTATAAAAAGCAGGTTTTATTTGCCAACCTGATCTCTTAATGATGTTTACTGATGTGGGAGCAGTCCCGGTTGTACACAACACTGATGTGTTTGCCACTAAGTAACATTTTTGTCCTCTTCTGTTTGCTTGTTTCCACAGAAAGAGGAGTCTGTCTGCCCACCGTGTCTCTATGGATACTGTTTGTGTACATAGAGGCTGCGATCAGATTCAAAGACCTGAAAAACTTCCATGTGGACCTGTGCCGTCCCTTTGCTGCTCACTGGTGAGGAACGTTTCTCAAATAAGAAAAAGGCCTAACGCGGGGCTTTCCACAGACGTGGAAAGAGTGGGGAAAATCAGCCAACCAGGAGGTCCAGTTGTGTCCCCGTTGAAACTATCCAAGCTGAACTGCAGAAATAACATGATAATAACCTTTATTATTAATACAGCACTTTTCTTAACAAAGGTAAAAAGTGCTTTACACCTTAAATACAACTCAAATCAAAACATGTAGATGCATTGATGAAAATACAAAAACATTGATATTAATTTATTCAGAAGAATCAACATTATTAAAAAAAATTAAAAAGGGTTTAGATCTGGTAAAAGCCTTTTTAATAATAGACAGCGTCCACAAACTGAATTTCAGCAGCTGGTGTCTGTATAGAACAAACCTGACAACCCTTTATCTGTAATCGGGCTCTGGGTACCTGATCAGCTGATCGAAGCTTAAGTCCAGGCTCATTTTTGGTCAATACTGGGTCATCATAGGGAAAAAGGTATTTAAAATAGGCAAATTTTGGGATTTATTTATTGACTTTTTATGGGTGTAGGTGTTTTTGTTTTGTTTTGTTTTGTTTTTTCAAATTTCTGAAGTATTTTCCCCAACACCCAAGTCGTAACTTATAAAAATTGTAAATATCTTTCACATTTTAACGTTATGCACAGAACATAAATGAAGAGGCCAATGAAATATACATGTTCATATTTTGGGTAACACTTTACTTTAGAGGTCTGCAAATTTCATCGCACTTAGACAAAGTTTTTTCTTATTTCTTTGAAATTACCTCCGAAATTTCATGAGAACTTGGTGAAAATTAGCACATAACTTCTTTAAAATAATGTCCAAATTTATTGTCACAAGTCACAATTGTTAGGTTACTGGTTTTTTCCAGTTTCTTTGAAATTTACTCCATATTACAAGGTAAGAAGGTGACGTTTAGCAAATAATTGATTTGAAATTAAATCACAACCCACCACAAAATGTTTTTGGAAGTATCCCAACATTTCTGCTATTTCCAGAGAAGCAGGTGATAAATAGCTGCTCAGTTCTTGGATACAGAAGTTAGGTTACTTGTTTCCTGTGATAATTACGTTTGAAATGTTAAGTGAATAATTCAATTTACCAATAAGCAGTTGATAGTTAGCTATTTGTTATTTATTTCACCAAGTTCTTTAGTACTGAGTTTGTCGATATGCATAATTGAGATCACATGCAAAATAGAGATGAATGATATACCTTGATGATTAGGCCTATAATGTTTTCCATTATACAATTGAAATCTTCAGATGTGATAGCCACCAAGAGTATTCAAGAACTAAGCGGCTATTTATCACCTGCTTCTCTGGAAATAGCAGAAATGTTGGGATACTTCTAAAAACATTTTGTGGTGGGTTGTGATTTAATTTCAAATCAATTATTTGCTAATTGTCACCTTCTTACCTTGAAATTTGGTGTAAATTTCAAAGAAACTGGAAAAAAACAGTAACCAGTAACCCTAAATTTGGACAGTAATTTAAAGAAGTGATGTGCTAGTTTTCACCAAATTCTCATGAAATTCTGGGGGTAATTTCAAAGAAATTAGAAGAAACTTTGTCTAATTATTACCTAAGTGCGATGAAATTTGCAGACCTTTAAAGTAAAGTGTTACCATATTTTGGAGTTAGAACAAATTCATTAAAAGATGGATGAGAATGTAAAAATATCCACCCTAAACGCACAGTAGTTTTAGAAGGTACGTATTTAATAAATAAACTAAGAAGTGATCCGAGAGCACAAACCTCTGCCAAGACATTTCTGACATTCTTAGTGGATTCAATAATGCAAATTATTTTTAAAAAATGCCACACTGTTAAAAAAATCTTTTAAGGAAATTCTTGGATCCAGATTCACATCAGCATCAATATTTAATCACTTCAGCTTTTTGCCACGACCAACATTCCCTGAAAATTTAATCAGAATCAGACAGGCAGAATCTCTTTGGCAAAGATAGTAAAAGGCATGCTTTGAAAGAAAAATCATTACACTGAAGTTTCTTGGCAGAGATTTATTTGGAAATAGAAATAGATAATTTTTCAAAATAACTCCACATGAATGTTCACTTGAGGGTCAGGTCAACAGTTATACAAGTCGACATTATGTGAAGATGAGGTTAAACATTACAATACATTTATAGATTCTACCATCAATGGGCTGACTACTGGTCCAAACCAACAGAAGAGTTAAAGCCCACCTTTCTCCAGATCACCGGAGAAAGGTGGGCTTTAACATGAACTTTAGCCTGAGCAGATAAAGGGTTATGACATATCGCTTATGGTTTTGTGCTCTAAAACTTTGACAGCTGAGCTCACTCCTCGTTTTCATCCTTGCAGCATTGGCTACCCGGTGGTCACACTCGGCTTTGGCTTCAAGAGCTACGTAAGCTATAAGATGCGCCTTCGGAAGCAGAAGGAGGTACAAAAAGAGAACGAGTTTTACATGCAGCTCCTACAACAGGCTCTGCCTCCAGAGCAACAGATGCTTCAGAGGCAAGAGCGGGAAGCTGAAGAAGGTAAGATCCAGCATCCATGTTTCATATGCACACATAGAGTGTGTGAAGGAATGATGACACTCACAAAGTTCACTTTATTTTTCCAAAGAGTATTTCTTTGAGATGTATGACACAACAGAAAGCCATATTATTGACCACCATACCTGTTTTTGACAAGTAGGGATGGGAATTGATAAGATTTTATCAATACCAACGCTGTTAACGATCCTGCTAATCGATCCAATTCTTTAACGATTCCCTTATCGATTCCATCAAATTTTGCATGTGGGCAAATGGTCTGATTTTCAGTGGCAACAATGCCAAACATACATCACAGCATAGATATCTGCTTCTTCAAGTTGCTGGTGTTTCCACTTACTTAAGGTTGTGCAGTAGGTGTAATTAAAATTAAGCCACGATTCTGACGCTTCTGAACCCTGTCAATTTAATGGAATTGATGAGGGAATTGATTAGCAAAAAGATTAATGATATCGATTCTTTGATGGAGCTGTTAACGATTCTCAACTGGAATTGGTTTTCGATTCCCATCACTATTGACAAGTAACTTTGATTAACAAAATAACTGATGTGAGGATGTGAAGTTTGATTATTCTACCAAGTTAGAGCAGATAAAACGCTTAGGATATAAAAATATATAAATTAAATCATAAAAAATATAAATAAATTCACAAAAAAGGATGAAGATATGTAAAAACACACAAAAAAAACCACCAGGTTAAAAGCTTTTTAAGCACTTGTTTTTCTGAGTTAATAATAGTTCTGATTGTATTACAGCGCTTGAAAAATTTATTACACTGCCTGTAGTAAAAATAAGAAAACATTAATACTTAAGAAATTATTCAAAATCTTGTTTTTAACTGAAAATGTTATTTTTATTTGACAAACATTTTGAACAGGATAGAGGAATTTCAAAATGAATTCACCTTTTCATACCAAATAAAATCCTCTACCTGGGCTTCTCTGAGAAGTCAGAAATGAATCAGTATAACACTCGACCACATAAACAGTTTTATATGCTCAGGAATGCAAATAAACAACCACATTTTGACATCCTAATCAAGAAGAAAGGATACGCTATACTGTTTCTGCTGTTTATTGTATAATGATAAATTTAAGAAATCATGGATAACAATTCTAATTATATGTTAGCATTAAAAATATCATTTCAGTTTTCCAGATGGTACAGTCTATAAACATAAGCACTATGTGATGGGGTCTCCTCTTTCCATCAGTATAGAAAAGTACTGATATTGACATCAAGAAAGACTCTGATCGTAAAGGAATATTAATATGAGTATTAAGTAGTGATATAACTTAAAAGTAAAACTTCCCGTCCCTTTTGTCAGATCCACAGCATTTACATCCGCAACACCAACTGTATGTCTGCACTTTGGTGATCTAGTAAAACTTTTGGGCAGCATGTGAACTTGGGTCATTAAATACACTCGTGTTTCAGAAATTCAAATAACTAAGTTCAGGTTGAGAAAAGATTTATAGACCTCTGCAGTCTGTGGTCTTATGTGTTGCACGTCTGTCCCCTCTCATTCACACAGCAGCAGCAGCAGCAGCTAAAGGAATAACTGAAGTGGACACACCTCCAGTATCACAAAATGGTGCCCCAGCCAATAAAAAGACATCCGCGCCAGTGCCGGAGTTAGAGTATAAAGAAAAAGGGAAAGAAGGAAGGGGCGGAGGGGATTCTAAAAAGCAGCACAACAGCATCCTACCATCATCAGTGGACTCTAAACTCCAGGAGATGGAGTACATGGAGAACCATATGAACAACAAGAGACTGACCACAGAGCTGGGCAGCACAGAGAACCTGCTGCTCAAAGAGGATAACAACTCCTCCTGCTCATCCTCATCATCCTCTTCCTCCAAAAACTACAAAAATGCTAGCAGCAACGCTGCGGCTCTCAACTCCTCACCCCGAGGCCATAGTGCCACCAACGGCAGCGTGCCCTCCTCTGCATCATCAGCCCCTTCTTCTGCAGGGAAGAACGAGAAGAAGCACAAGTTAGCAGTTGGGAAGGGGAATTCAGGAGGCTCCCACAGGGACCCCACGGACAACTGCATCCCCAACAACCAGCTGAGTAAGCCAGAAGCACTTGTTAGGTAAGAAACACACCGACAAATGCACACGAAAAAAAAACCTGTTCCCCTGTTACAGGGGTCCTTAAAAAGCTTTTAAAGTCTGGAATTAGACCTTTTAAGTCTGATAAAATCCTAGAAAAGTTGTTTTTCTTCCCATGAGAGGCCTTGATATTCTTCAAGTCTTCTGAATTCGTGTGAACATCATTTTCTTTTAATCATACAAGAGGGTTGTTATGAATGACTGCTTTAAAAGCTGCAGATAAAACAATCTAAGCTACATCCTGCAAACTTAAGGGACAAGTTATCTTCCTTTTACCTTTGTTTTATGTGCAAAATAGTTAATCTATCACACCTGTGTTTTTCATCGCTGTTTTAGTCAGTAATTGTGGGCTAATTTTTCTTGCAATTTGGATCAATGACATTACCATTATATGACCATTATAGTTATATGTTGCTATGAATACATTAATGATTGTAACTCACAGAAAGCATAATAATTTTTGCCCAGCTATCTGCTCTGGTCGCAACTATGAAGAGATGTGATGTTATTTAAGCAAAAGACATTAACAAATAGATGAGATCCATAGAGACAATGGATAGAAAAACACGGAGTCCAAAACAGCAGCTACAGTAATAATGAAATAACAAAGTGTAGCATCTTTGTGAAGTTAAGATTCAATAAGGATGACTGAGAATAAAAATTCTGACAACAGGTCCAGTGTTTGGATCAGTGGGGAAGGTACCAATAATGTTAAATCAGTTTCAGTTCTAATTTTGGCCCAGATGATAGGATTTGGTTCTTAATGGTTCCTCAGTCCAGTCTTAGTATTTTGGATGACATGTTCAGAATTTGAGGCAGGGTTACAGATGTCAGTGCAGGAGGGAGAAACCTCAAACGTCAGGTTTTCAGACATCGGTGTCAAAGATTAGCTTCGTTTAAAGCACAGCACTGTTTTATTCAATGAACTCCAAACAACTTTAGCCCCAGTTTTTGTATCGTCAGTGTTGTCTTTGTTACATACACGTCAGTGGTAGCTGGTTCACTTTAAACTTCAATCTTTGGCTCCCATTCACTCTCATGTTAGATAATAAAATACCAGTTCCCTTCAGTTAATTTAAAAGAAATCATGACCCACATAACAAAGGGGAAATTGACCATAACATGAGTAATGATTAACTTACTGAAGATAAAGCTGCAAAGCAAAGTTTGCTTTGTTTATTTTTCAGGTTATGGATATGTCATTTTGTTCATATTGGGATTTTCCCGCTGCCTTTGGTAACAGTATGTTGCCTTAGGACAGATGTAGACATACTGTCTGATCTTTGCACTGAGCTACTGTAGGGTCGATTTCATCCAAAGGCAGGGTTCCCAAGCGCTCCCTCTGCTTCCTTTTGCCTTTTTAGTAAATGCAAACAGGTTAAAAGTTGTGTGTAAAGCCTACATGTCTCTTCACACCTGTTAAAATTGAGCTGCAGAGTTTATCGCCCCAAGTGACGCTACCAGCCAATCAAATTAACATGCTTCCCCAGAGCAGTCCCGTTTCCTAGTGTTCTCAAATGACTTTTTTGCTAGATTTAGCTACTTTTTAGACCTCAGTAAGGACGTTTTGTTCCTCAAAGGAGCGTCCAAAACTAGGGACTTTAAGTCCAAGAGTGTTACTGTATTGTTTTTGGGGTGTAACATGCAGTTTTTAGCTATCAGACACCCCGGTGAGATGCACACAGACCACAGGGCAGTAGCACCGCTTACATGAGAAAACTTATGATTTACATGTTCATTTGAACTGCTGGCAGTTCTTTCACGAATGTTGTTTGCATACATGAATGACATTCAGTCTGGCTAAATTAGCACGGCAGGGATCAATCAGTCAGTATTTTGCATCTTTCAAACAAACAAATTCAAAAGGCTTGGCAGGTTGATAAAACAAACACAAAAAACATAGGAAATGAAGTACAAATGTGACAACGTGACCTGGAAAAGTCCTGGGAAATAATTTCTAGAAAAGAGTGGGAGCCCTGAAAAGAGACACTTTGCTGTGTTTATGTGGAGTTAACCCTTTGACTTCCAAACTAAGAAATACATTTGCAACAAATTATTTGTTGGTAAAAATGTTTTTCTTTCTCTTTATTTAACAACATTTTAGGCTTTATTTTTCAAATTCCCTAATCAGGAAGCAGATATAAACAACAAGCTGTTTAACTTGCCTGTTAAGAGTTATCCTGGGCATGAACAGATTTTTTCATTTTTGCAACAAAATTTTTGTTTCTTCAAATGAGAACGTCACAAATAGTGAAATTTAGATATTCAGCAGTTAACCCAGTTTCCTGAGAAATCAGAGATCATCTTTTTTTATCATCAGACTTCTTTTGTTCAACTAAATTCTGATTGTTACAGGATCTGAAGATATGTGAAAATATTTTTTTCTTACTCTGGTGTACATGCTCTTACTGTTAGATTTCTGAGAAATATATTCATGTGCAGCAGAGCCAGCCATTGGACACATATTGGTGTTACAAGCACTATTCAGAGAGGAAAATAAGGAAAAACTAAAAAGTCACCGCATGGTTACAGTGCCAGTCAAAAGGTTTAGGAGCAAAAATGTCCACTCCATTCTTTAGCTTCTCAAGATCCCTCATATCAGTGTCACGTGTGTGTGTTTGACCATTCGTCTAAGGGGCGGTTTACATGGAAACTCCTGACTTAAAGACGCAAAGATTCTTCCTTTGCGTTTTCAAATTCTTCTGCGTTCAGATGACAACGCTGAAGAGGAGTTAATCCCCTGTAAATCCACTGTCGTGTGCATGCAGGTCCAGTAGATGGTGGTGTAGGTCTGCAGAGAGGCAACGCTGCTGCAGCACATGTACGTAGAAGAAAAACATTTCACAAACAACAATGTTTAACAGATGCACAGAGAGTTTCTTTTCTGGACAACAAATCAGTTTGGACAACAAATCTGTCTGGATAATAAACCGAGCATGGTAAGAGGCTCACACAGTACTCGGCAGAAGGCTGAAGCTGCTGTTGTTCCTGGTATGCGCACGCAGTCTTCATGTGAAAGAGTACTGCACATGTGGTGACGTAAGCGTTTCACCCTAAAACGCTCTGATACAGGTTTACACGGGGCTGCATGGAGAGGGTATTCAAACCTTTCCACTCTGGAGCACGTTTTCAAAAGTTTCTGTTTTCAGTAAAAACGCAACGCGCTCCATCTAAACCCAAGGCCAAAATGCAGTGAAAACTTATAAGATTTGAGCGTTTTCGGCGCCATGTAAACGGCCCCTAAGTCTCAACTGTATAAATAAATATGAAACCACAGAGGGGCAAAAGCTTCAAATGCTTTCCTGTATGAGACTACGAGCTGCATGTGCGAGTGTGTTGATTGGCTGTTAGACGTGTGATTGGTCTGTGACGTTTGAGGAGCGTTTAGCGAGTGGTCAATTGGAACATGCTCAACGATGTTTAAGCTTTCAGAAACATGTATTTACCAGTGAGAAACTAATCTACTTTTCCTACAGGGAGAAACAGATAACAGCATCCCTTCAGAAAACTTGCATCAACTTAAAAGACCTCAGTTAAACACAATAAAATGCATTCAAAGCTGAATGGGCACTTCAATTGGTGATAAAGCTGTTGAAAAGGTGTCAAAGGCATCAGGCCTAAACTCCAGCAGCACTTCAGTCATCCCAAAGTTCTGCTGCATATGTCCCTCCACTCTGTTTTCAACTTTTGAGGTTGTCCTGCTAGACATTTTTATCTTCTGATTTTGTGGCTGTTAATTATAGCCTTACAGTAAAAACTGAGATCTGCCAGCATAACTGCACTCCCTTGTGTGGTCTGGGGTCTGTCTCGCATTATTTCATTTCTGACATAAATAACCAAGATCAATTTGATTGTTTCAAAGCCAGACGACCTCTGGTTTTCCCCGGCACAGTCCTGACATATCAGCTTGGCAGTGTTCTGTCAATAGCTTTATTTTATAATTTGTTATTGTGTGTCATTTTTGTGTGTTTGTGTGCACAGAGAAGCAGCAATATGCAGGAATTTGGTCAAATGACTCCCTAGTGGCCTCTGAGTGTAACTGCACTGTTGTAAAGCACACAGCCCTGCCCCACAACAAATACAGGAGATGTTATTATATTTTAATGTGCCAAAATATGGCTTCTCAAGGGTTTACTGCATAGTTTTGCCGACTGTTTGTTTGTGACCATAGGCCACTTTGGAGATGTAAATGTTTGGATGCTAGGTAACAAAAGTTGAAAGGGTTTATGTGGAAAAAAACAATTAAAAAATGAAGACAGATCATAAAAAGCTTGTAACAATAACTCAACTTACCTGTGGACTGACATCATAACCAGTGTCTTTATTCGTAAAAATCTGTCCGATGTTTACCTTAGTCCAGATCCTTGTCTGATCAATCTCTCTCTCTCTAGACTCATCTTTCTTCACTTTTGCCTCAGCCAGTATGAAACATTGCAGAGACAGGCAAACAACTCCCAAGCCTTAAAGCAGAACACACTTCTTGCAAGATTACTGCTGCTTGCTGCTAAACTTACATAGTGCTATATGTAGGTGACCCTCTGAAGGAGGGGGATTGATGCCAACATCTTGGTTGAATGTCACTGTTAAATCAGTAGTTTAAAACTTCTGTTTGACATGGAAAAGTTACATATTGTTGCTTGAACTTGGAAAAAAAAAACAGGGAATCTTGACCTCTTGGCTTTTATGGAGAAACAGACCAATTCTGTTGTTCCATGGACTGGTTCACCTTTTCCTGCCCTGTTTACACAAGGCAGAATTTGGCCATATCCAAAGAGTTTACATAGTGTTTTAGCCTCCTGTTTACATGGGAAGGTGCCTGGAGTGCCTGAATTCACAAACTTTTGAAACCATAGTTCAGGGTGGAAAGTTTTGAAAACGCATTGGCTTCATGTAAACAGGATAAAGCGTTTCAGGGTGAAATGCTGACATCACAACATGTGCAGTACTCTTTCACATAAAGGCTGCAGGTGCCTACCAGGAACAACAGCTTCGGCCGTCTACAGCGTAACGCGTGTGCTGTTTACTGTGCTTGGTTTGTTATCCAGACAAAACTATCCAGACTGATTTGTTGTCCAAACAAGAAAATCCTGCACCTTCGTGTGTCCACTCGCCATTGTTGTTTGTGAAAAGTTTTTCTTCTTCGTACATGTGTTGTAGCAGCACTGTTTTTCTGCAAACTGACATTGCCATCTACTGGACTGGCCTGCACACGACAGCGTTTTCAGTTGTTCTGGCATGCCCATGTAAACATGGACTGCTTTTGGAAACACAAAGTAAGAACCTTTGCGTTTCAGGTGAGAGAGTCTCCATGTTAACAGGGCCATAGTTCTGATGCAGGTTGACTCTGACAGGGCATGCACATGTAAGATCCTTCCAGTGAATAACAATGTCTGTGTCTCAGCTTCAGTGTGAGAGAGCACACTGAATGCAGAAAGTCAATGTGGTAAGCGTGAGCATTTCAGTGGGCTCAGGTTTTCATTATGTTCTTGATATGTTGTATATAATCGATTTCAAAGCAGGAGCTGATCTCCTTAAGGGAGTCTATTAAAGAAAAAACATTAGCAGGGAATCAGTGGAATTTCATATGCATTTGTAATGCACATTTTAGATCACACTCACTGTCAAAGTAACCAATTACTTTGCTCTTCTTTGTTCCTGTTGCTGAAACAGATTGGAGCAAGATGTAAAGAAGTTAAAGGCAGACCTGCAGGCCAGCCGGCAGGTTGAGCAGGACCTGCGCAGCCAGATTGGCTCGCTGGGCAGCGCTGAGCGCTCAATACGCACTGAGCTGGGCCAATTACGCCAGGAGAATGAGCTGCTGCAGAACAAGTAAGAGGGGATGATAATTAAAGTAGAAAATAGGCTCCCACTTGTTGAGAATCAGTACAAATTGTGGCATTAGTGTGTTTGTCATGTATTTGTTCACATAACCCACTGAGTAAAGTTACCAGTTGAAGCGTTAATGTCAGTTACTGTGCAGCTTTAAGTTCACAATCCTGTTTGGGTTTTGTTTGCTGTTTGCATCCCTCACACCTCTTGAATATGTTTCTGTGCACCTTTAGGCTTCATAATGCTGTGCAGGCAAAGCAAAAGGACAAACAAGCAGTGAGCCAACTGGAGAAGAGGCTCAAAGCCGAACAGGAGGCTCGAGCCAGCATTGAAAAACAGCTTTCAGAGGAAAAGAAGAGAAAGAAGTTAGAGGAGGCCACAGCAGCAAGAGCAGTAGCACTAGCAGCAGCATCCAGGTTTGTGCAGATCTGCTGCCAAATTCAGTTTCTGGTTAATTTTTTCCCTTACTGTGATTTTTTTGTCCATAAAAGGATTTTTAAGAAGCATCATGTATTGACTCTTTTCTTTCTCCCCCGTGTTTTCAGAGGGGAGTGCACAGACACGCTGCGGCGGCGAATCACTGAATTAGAAACCGAGTGTAAAAAACTTACAATGGATATCAAGCTAAAAGAGGACCAGATCAGAGAGCTTGAATTGAAAGTCCAGGTAAAGTGCTGTTAAAACGTCAAGTTTCCTTTTGTGTCTGCAGGGAACATTTCTTAGGCTTGAATTGGTAGAAAAACGAATCACATCTTTACACAACATCCAAGTCAAGCGTAACCCCACTTGATAAACCCATGCTGTTTTTTTCCATTATTCTCCCTCAGGAACTTCATAAATACAAGGAGAATGAAAAAGACACAGAGGTGTTGATGTCAGCGCTGTCAGCCATGCAGGACAAGACACAGCACCTGGAGAACAGTCTGAGTGCAGAGACCAGGATCAAACTGGACCTCTTCTCCGCACTGGGAGATGCCAAAAGACAACTTGAGATTGCACAAGGTAAGATTCCCATTTAAAAACAGAATAAAACACTAATCAGCCACTTTATTAGGTACACATCTGGGCCTCCAGAGCTTGCTTAGTTGTTTGTGGCTTAGATTTAACAAGGTGCTGGAAACATTCCTCAGAGATGTTGGTCCATATTCACATGGTGGCGTGACGCAGATGCTGCAGATTTGTTAGCTGCACATGCACGGTGACAGTCTCTTGTGCCATCCCATCTCAAGGGCAATAGAATAATATCTTGTAAGTGTGGAGGCTGCTGAAGTACAAGCTCGTTGTCATGTTCAAGAAAGCAGTATGAGATTACACGAGCCTTGCAACACCGTGTGTTATTCTGCTTGAAGTAGCCCTCAGCGGATGGGTACACTGTGGTCTTAAATTGGCTGTGGCATTTAAACAATGTTCAGTTGGAACTAGGGTCTCAAATGTGCTAAGAAAACATCCTTCACCATTACAACACCTCCACCAGTCTGAGCCGCTGATTAAAAGGGACTGTGAGGAGTTTCTAAGTAATTACAAAAAAGTCTCACTTTTAGATATATGCCTGATCGAAATACACACTTTAAGATGAGTTTTATAGCATCAAAATAGGTTATTTATAAATGCTATTCCTTAGCCTTCCGGTCGGGTCAGACAGGGCTGGACTGGCCTGGATACTCAACTTCGGGAACAAGACAATTAAGACTAGAGAAAATTTATATTATTCGGACACGCCTTGGCACCGGGCTGTAAGCAGCGATATATAGCCGGCTACAAAACTACAATACAGAGTTTCCCAAAAATTGCTTGTGGTCACACATCAAAAACTACCGCTACGTAACTAGAAAGAGATACATTACCTCGTCGCTTTGCATTCTGTAAGTTGCTGAAAAAATAAGCTGTAAAGCAATGCAGAGCTCTGAGGAAGGTCCAAGCTGCATCACAACAAACACACACTTTGGACTGCACACGTCTTTTGGTGCCCTCCAGTTGTTGTGGGAAGTAGGAATTTTGAGTTCTGAGTAGGAAACTGCAACTGGATCGCCCCCCGAAGTCGGAATTTCCTACTGGGAAGTCGGTGAAACCTCGCCACCCCCGAGTTGACAATCGAAGATGGATGCCCCCAGTGTGAACAATTATTTAGCTCCTGTAATAATTAATTTATTTGCACTTCTGACTGGGTTGTGTCACTCTAGATCAGCTGTATACATCGTATTGTTAGACTTATATTTACAAAAATGCTGCCATAGTGATAATCACATTCTTCGTGTGATATTTGTGAACAACAACGCAGGGCGTGCTAACAACAGCTAACAATAGCCTGGTAGATCGGGATGTTTTTTTACGACTTCAACTGGAACGCCAATAAGTCGGAGATGATGTCACTCCCAGTTCCGAGGTTACTGGAACGCAGCATTACGACAGTCGCCGCACGGGCTCATGGGTAGCAGAGTCTTTAAGTCGCCGGTAATGGATTCTCCTCACAGTCCCTTTCAGGCAGGATGGATCCATGCTTCATACATATGCTTCACATACATTTTTACCATTTCGTGGCGTTCTGCAGCATTAAGAGTTTAAATCTCACACATCACAATATATCGCTGTATGTACCGATTCAGCCAGTCAGAGTGTGGGTGTTTTTTCTCTGCTGCTGATTGGCTGTTGTGTATCACGTGGCTTTGCATCCTGCAGGGACGAGAGACGCTTGCTTTGTTCTCTCTCTGCAGTATTTGGTGTTCTGCATAACTTTGCTGTTTTATGCATCAGTTTTGAGTTTGTGTTTTATTATTATCCCCAAGGATGCCACCTAAATGTCCATTATGTAGGGCTTCTTTTTTTAAAAGTATTTTAAGACCATAAAATGCTTCTAAAAGTACTGTAGAAGTTATAAAACCATGCCTAGGGTGTATATAAATAGGGTACTTCTATTTCGTGGATTTTCACATATCACGGGTTGGTGGTGGTGGGAGGGGGGGGGTTACTGTTTTGTTTTTTATTTTATGTAATATTTTAACAGTGTTTGTAAGGAGCTCAAATTAGACACAACAACGTACAGAAAATGAGACAGTAACCTAAATGAATCAATAAGACAGAAAACAGTAATAATAATAGTTTAAGAGAAAAAAAAAACAATTGCTTACTAAACAATGACAATAATGGTACTTTGATGAAATAATAATTAATTATAATTGTAAACAAATTAAACAACAGAATATTTATATTAAAATGATTATGTGGTTGAAAAGAAAAAAAGATTATGCAAAAAAAATGTTTGTTTTAGTTTGCTATACTAAGCTGTAAATGTGATGTTCGTAAACATAAATAAAGGCTATTTTTGATTTGTCTTAGAGAGTAATGCTGCGTTCAGACCGCAAGCAACTCAGCGATAAAAAACGCGTCACCCGCTGATGTATCGTTATGCGTCTATAAATACCTCATTTTGGTCACCGTTGCCGTCGCTCGGTGACATCACGTCTGCTCGAGTTTCACCGTGATCATATCATATAATAGGATGTATAAGCGGCATTATTCCAGCCGTATCCTTTTCACTCACTTATCAAACACAAAACACTGCAGCTGATGCCCTGCAGCAGCATCCTCTGTGAGTTTTCTGCGGTCCGTCTAGGCAGAACTAATGTACACACTGACTTATGTTTCCCACACAGACATAAATTGTTCCTCTGTAGTCTGGATGAAAAACTGTCTGTCACGGGTACCGTCACACACGCAGACACCACTGATTGGCTGTTGCCGCACAGCCACACACGACATTGCCTGAAAAGATCAACTTTTTTTTACTTTGACATCGTACAACAGGTGAAGTGATCGTCTTGTACGCAGCAAACGCATCGTGGGAGGGTTAGCCCCACCCCATCGCGGCTGTACATTTACTTTGCATGGAGAGTGATCGCCGAGGTAGTACAAGTAGCATCCAGTGTGTAAGCACCTTGAGGTTTGGGCAAAATGTGGGTGCGTGTTATATATGAATGCAGCGTTTTTCCTGGATAAAAGTATGAAAAATGAGGTGCATGCTATAAATGAGGGCGTATTTATGAGAAATAACTGTAGTAGAGTTTATTGGCCCTTTTCCATTAGCCCTATTCTACTCTACTCTACTCAACTCTACCCGGCTCTACTCTACTCGCCTTGTGCTGCTTTTCCATTAGCCCCAGTTGCCTGCCCAACGGGTTGCAGTGTCGCTGTAAACAGCTGAGCGGCACTGCGGTGACATCATTTTGAACGTGACACAACAATCTGTGGCTTTTTGTCACAAACCGAGTAAAAAAGGAAAGCAGAAGAAGGCTGCAGATGGAAGAAAGAAATACCCCTTGAGAAGCACAGGAGAGTTTTGGAAGCTATACAACAGAATGAAGCCGAGGACGAGAGCAATCGAGCTGCAAAGAAAAGATGTATGAGGGTAAGCTAACGGTAGCTACCGCTAACATGCTAGGTCGTTGTGCTCATGACTCATTGATGACGACATTGCCTGACCAATCAGTAGCCAGCAGTCGGTGACGTCATCTTTTAGTATCGACTCTGCTCGCTTGGAACCAGAGCAGAGTAGGTACAAAAACTAGCTTGTTTTTGGAGGTACCAGGCTAGTGGAAACACGCTTCAAATCGAGTAGGGCCGAGTAGAGTAGGGCCAAGGCGTGCTAGTGGAAAAGGGCCATATGTTGTATCATGAACTGACGTTTTGGTGTCCATTTTCCAGGTCAGATCCTTCAAAAGGACCAAGAGATAAAAGATCTGAAGCAGAAGATCGCCGAAGTGATGGCCGTTATGCCCAGCATCTCCTACACAGCTGACACCAGCAGCATGACCCCCGTCACCCCCCACTACTCCTCCAAGTTCATGGACACCAACCCCTCTGGCCTAGACCCTAATGCCTCTGTTTACCAGCCACTCAAAAAGTGAACGCTATGCCCCGCCCACTGCCCCCCACCCACCCCACCCACACCCCCCTCTCCATCCTCCTGTCATTTTATTTCCCCTGCAGGCCCCCACCACTCTCCAACCTGCTCGGCATGTCTGCAGCTGAGAACATTGTCTTTCTTGGGGTTTTATTTTTTCTCCACGCCAGGTCAGAAGGATGTTGTATTGTGTGACTGTATTTGTTGTAGTAAAAACAAAAGATAAAAAAAAAACTTCAATCGAAATCATATGTCAATTAGGAAGTCCCTTTTTATTTTCTCTCAAGTGTTCAGTGAAACCTCACAGAATCGGGTACAAATCTGCATCTCATAGTTGTTGCTCTCTCATTTCACTCGTGCCACCTCGGCAACAACCGGAATCCAGCTCTTTGCTCATTTTTTTTTCCAGGGAAACTTGAAACTTTGGGTTCACTTTCTTCCCTTAAAAAATTGCAAAACATCTCCTCATTCAGCTTTTCTGGTATCTAATTCTGATTTTTTTAAGGTAACATGGCAACATCTGTACAAACTAGAGGAATGTAGTGCAAAGATGGCACAACCCCTTCCCCCCCTGATATGTTTAATTTATATTTTAAGTTAAATTAACCCTGTGCTCAGCTGCTTATTGTGTTTGGGGGTATTACTTTGGAATGTTGTCGTGTGGTTCAGTCACCTAAAGATTCAGTTTTAAAAAGGATCCTGCGTTGTAAGCAGATCCATAGACGTCAAACTTTAATGGACCCAAGCAGCTTCTATAGTTAACCATCTCTGACATCACCAGTTTGGTTTCCCCATTTGTATTTTTTTGAGTTGAAAGAGTGCATTAAGAGACGTCTGTATCGTGTACCAGCTTCAGTGCGATGCTCTGCATTGTCTTTATTAGTTGTCATTATCACAGTGCCTTGAGTTGAAGTCATAAAGTGAGTTTAATATTGAGATCCAGCTGGCCCAACCCTTCTGAATGAGTACGGGACAAAGTTGCCTTTTGGACATTGATTTGGACTTCCTACTGCCAGCTGATCCATGGTGTCCATATGAGGGCAGCCTTGTCCCTCATGTAAAAAAAGAACATTTGATAGGTACAGTAGATGGCACCAAGTCCAAGACTTTTCACAGTTCTCATAATTGCCTACTGTTTGTTTGTTGACATGATGTTAGCCACCACAGAGTCTACTACATCCAGGTCTCCGGCTCATATCGCAGTCCATCTCTTCTTTTGGTAAACCCTGAATCTGTAGATGTAGCTGATGCCCTCTCCTTAACTTAAAGTTGCACTATGGAAAAAAAGAAAACACAAACTGCTCTAAAGGGAAAATGTACAGACAGACTCTGCAATGTAAACAATGTTTCGGAGATGCCAATTTTAATATAGCAGTTTATAAATTTTATTTATATGATCTTCAACTTCAGTTCTTGTGCCAAGACTTAAATGCTTGTTTCTTTAGTAATGTTCTCAAGAATGTACTGCGAATACATCAGCCAACATGTTTGTTAGGTATCCAGTTGAATATCAGTCAGTGGAAGTTTGTGTTGAGCAGGTAGAGGAAGTGGTCACCTGTTTGTAGTAGACTATGTAGTTCCAGTAAAGGACTAGAAAGTCAAATTTCTTTTGTGAATGTTACAGTATTTACAACTGTTGGGCATGTGGCTGTTTAAAAACAGTTTTTCTTGACTTCCTGTTTCTGGTATTATTGTTATTTTCCTACAGGGAGAAAATCGCTCGAGCCTGATGTGGTTTCAACATCATCTGAAATGGTCATTGTTATGCGTGTGGTTTTCACCTATTGTAAATGGAGAAGCTTTTTTTGCTCAGATTGCTGTTATTGGCTCCTGAAAAAAAAATATGTGAAATTACAGATTAGTCAGTTGTTTGGTCAGCTGATTGTTGAAAGTAGAGAAAAGTGTTTTGTTTGTTTTTTGTTTTCTATGCCCACAGTCACTGCTCTGTTTCTCCCCAGGTCTGACCTTGGCTGTGGTCTCGCTCTGTGAGGTTTACAAGGAATAAACATTTTTTTCTTGCAGAATGACTTTCCTTCATTTTTTTTCACATAGCCCACACTCTTTCTACGCTGCATCATCAGAACCTTGAAATGATGTTAAGTTAAGCAAGATCTAGTGTTTCTTGATCTTAACTCGTGAGTAAGAACAAAACGGTAAGACTTCTGAGCATACTTTTTCATATAGGCAGCATTTTATATATTCAATTACCAAACAGAATGTATGGAAGCTTCATCTTAGCATTTATGTAACAGAGAATCATTGTAAAAAGAAACCAAATATGGAAAGAGAAAAGCAAACAAGACCAAGCTTGTTTCAGACTACATACAAATGACCCCATAGGAAATATTGTAAATCAGTCTATAAGAATTACTTTTTTAAAAATGGCTGTGATCCCCTTTGGTTCCAGCTGAAACTTTAATATCTTTATCTGAAGTACCACTTCAACAAACAGCCAACAGAAATTATAATGTCACCACCTGGACCTTGAGGACGCCACAGTGTGCAGTTGAGCACTGTCTCAGCACAAATATCAACACGAGATAACTATTTCAACAGGGCTTCACAATATCACCCACACGATATTGGTATTGGAAGAAAAAAAACTTTAAAGTTGATCAGTCAAAGCCGATATGACCGTTTCCTGAGGTTGTTACAGTTTTTACAGGGTGTCCATAAAGTCTCTTCACAATTTTAAACAATTATCACATTGTATTTTATTTTAATTGCATTTTATTTTAATCAGGGTTTATTAAAGTTTTTATTCACTTTAAAATTTTGTGTTTCAGATATTTTGTTAATGGAAGTAAAAGCTTGTCTTACACCATTGATGTTTTCCTCAGATGTTCTTGGTCGCCCACTCCTCCCTTTAACCAACACTGTCCCTGTCTCCATAAATTTCTTGTACCATGCATAAATTGAAGGACACGATAGTGGATCACTTTCATACTTAGTTCTGTAGTTTTGCTGAGTCTGCACGTCTGATTTTGTCTCGATAAACCAGGATACACATGAGGAGTAGCCATTTTATAGGGGTTCATTTAACGGTTTTCCATCCATTAACAAAATATCTGAAACAAAATTTTAATGTGAATAAAAACTTCAATAAACACTGATATATCTCATCAACTGCCTTTGTAATAAATTTTTAAATTGTAAAGAGACTTTATGGACACCCTGTATAGTGGCTCGACATTTTGGCATTTTTTGATATTTTTTATATAGTTTTGGAAAAAGTTTCCAAACACCCCATGAATTAGTGATATATCGCATTAAAGGAGACATTTCATGCTGATGCATGATTTAATACTTACATATAATATAATAAATTTGAAAACAAGACCTTACACCCCCTTAATTTTCAAAAAATGAGATGTATTTTTTCTGATATCGTAGAACGAGATTTGATGCCTCTGAAAATAGGTCATTGCGAGATGACCGCGAGATTTAAATCGTCGTGACGACACGAGGTACCTTTCTTTTATTGGAGTAATCTGATAAAACAGCTCCTCCGTGATGTCCGTTAGCCACAAAACCGTCACCTAGGAACACATCCACCAGCAGCAGTATATAGATCTCTAGCTCACGCTCACTCATTACCAGCTCTGGCCTGTAGGGGGACTCAATACGCGCTCGCTGCTTTGAGCCTGCCGGAAAATACAGTAGAAGAAGAAGGACAGGCTGGCTCTACCCCTGATAGAACTGACCAATCAGAGCACAAAGGGCTGTGACGTTGTGAGGTAACTGTAGGTCAGTCTGAGAACCGAGCGTTTCAACGAGAGCTTGATAATGGCCTAAAATGAGGATTTTGAGAACACAATTGTGGGGCAATGAAGGAACTTAATGACTTATACTGAGGGCAGAAATGCTTTACAGGCATCCTAGTCTGGCATAGTGAAAAGGAGAAACAAGCATGATATGTCTCCTTTAAGAATCACTGTAAGTCTCCAAGTATAATTTATTTTAGTGCATGCCAAAACACTAAACAAATAATACAAAATCAAAACTGGTTGGTTTCATCGAAATCTATAAGATGTTTTATAAGATATTTCTTCATTTTGGGACTACTGATCAACTATAACTCAGACCAATCTTATTGAAGACTATTTTTGTTGCTGTGTCTTGTGTCTAAATGAAGACTGCATGTTTGAAAGCTCTTCAGAGGAACAAGGAAACTAACGCAAGAAACATGCACGAAGATAAAGATTCTCAGGAAGGAAGAGTACAGCTGCTGCCACATAGAAAGTGCAGATGCCGTCCATCAGCTGCTGGAGACACTGTAGACATGCAAACAGTTTGGAAGACAACCATGATCTGGACCTCCAAGAGTTTCTTCAGCGATAAAGGACCACATCCTGATCCACGTGCAGGAAACACCAAACCAAACTGATGTCCAGTGTTCCACCTGACCAACTCCTAGATGATGTCTCTGAAGATCCCTCATGGCTGTGAAGCCCCTGATCAGTGAGAAGCAGAGTTTACAAAAACTGGACAGCCAGGGACCAGGAGAAGACTGTGGGCAGATGAATCCAGTTTCCAGCTTAATCCTTCTCCTGCTGATGTGGTATCAGCAGAAGGTCTGGAGAAGCATCATCTCCAGCATGTAAGCATGGTGGAGGCAGCGTCGTGGTTTGTGGATGTATCAGTGCTGCTGGTGTGGATCTCACTGTGTGTGATGGCACATTGAACTCTGCCATGTAGCTGCTGTGTTGTGACCTTCTTGAATCTGCATGTTCCCTTCAGCATGTGCTGTTTTGTCAAGGTTAAAACTGGATGTTTCAGAGAGAAAATAGTCCTCACCACACATCCAGGGAAGTAAAACTCAACTGTAGGAGCACAATATCCAGGTCATAGAGTGTCCAGCTCAGTCCCCAGACATGAACCTCAATGAAAATCTGTGGTGTCACAAAAAAAAGAAAAATGTTTCAAAGCATAAACCAAAGAATTTGGAGGAATTAAAGGAAGTAATTCAAGGAGAATGGGGCAAGATCCCTCTCAACAGTGTAAAATTCTTGTGGAAAACATGCTCTTTGTAAACCTCCATTTTTAAAAGTGCCATGTCATTTATGATTATTATTATTATTATTATTATTATTATTATTATTATTATTATTATTATTATTATTATCATTATTATTATTATCATTATTATTATTATTATTATTATTATTGTTATTGTTATTATTATTATTCCAGGATAAGAGCTCTACTGTGTGTCAATGGCAGGTAGGAAATATCAATTTAAAGATGAGATGGGTTTTTACAGTTTTTAACACATCCTCTGTTATTTGTTGACATTGCTAACTACAGTGTTGATAACTGACATGTTGAGATGATCAAGGATTTGTTTTTTATTATTATTTTTGATTAACAACAAAAACATTTGTTTGTGTCTGTCTGATGCTGCCACACCTTTTGAAACCCAACATTTATTCCACAAAGATTTTTTCTATATTTGAGATTGTGTAAAATTTTAAGAGTGTCTTAAACATTTTTTTCTATGACTATTCAGTCAGTACTTGTCAAATTGATTAAATCACCTGTCATAATAATGAGAAAACATTTATCTTTGAGGAAATGTTCAAAAACATGTTTAAAACTGAAAACATTAGAGTTACTGGACACACATTTTGAACAGAATTGATGAATTGAGCACAACTCAGTGTATTGTTTATGGCACAGCTGCCGTAAATAAACTGTGATGGTATTTACTAAAATCATTTTTTTATTTCTGTAATCTGATACACCAGTATGTAGAGGCTCTTCAACTGAAATGACACTCTAAATGCTAAAATATACATAGTACTGTTATTCGGGAATTTAAATATTTACTGTCTATGAAAAAATGAAATTAATTCATTCTTAATTATGGTGGCAAATGATAGTTTACTTGCATATCTGAGCAGAAAAAAACTTTAGTGGTTGAAATTTGTTTCACTTCTCAGAGAAGCTCAGCAGCGGCACAAATTTGGGTATAAAATAAGAAAATTGATCTTGAAATTCCTCATTCCTGTTCAAATGTTTGTCCAACAGCAATACTATTTTCAGTTTTTAACAAGTCCTGTAAATAATTTAACATATACAAGTTTTCGTATTTTAATGGCAGGTAGCCAATTAAGTTTGTTCGGCACAAAAGCTGTTTTTTCAGCTCACTGGTTAAATAATCTCTTGAATAAAATGAAAAAACTACATTGTTACTACGAAGATATGCAATCTGGTTTCATCAAACTAAATCCCTACCATTAAACTATCTGAATTTATCTGAAAAGTTATCTCAGAAGTTCCTCTTTTTGGTGATTTGTACATTATTACTTTATGGAAATGTGTTGGGTAGAAAAATGCAGCTTGAATTTTGTGAAGATAAATGAGTATGCGGTCTTTGGGTCTATATGACCCGAACACCACAAATGGACGCTATAAAAATATGGTTTTCTTCCATGTAATTGCCTGAAAATTACATATTTCGTGTATAACTATTGTCTTTTTCAAATAAAATTGATTATCACTACTTGCATTGCATTATGGGTATTTTATTTAATTTTGTAACGTTGCAGGCCTTCGCGGGTCTATATGACCCGGCCACCACTAGTTGGCGCTACAGGTTAAAAAAAATCACACTAATGTGCTTTGTAGCACAATCAACACATCCAAACCCACGCTCTCACTTGTCTACACACACCTAAACCAACCCACCCCCCCACACCCTCTCCCACCCGACACACACACACCCCACACACACAGACTAGGTGGTACTAAAGGATAAAAAGTGAGAACATTGTGCTTTCTAGCACAATCAACACATCTCAACCCAAAATCTAACTCACCCACACACACCTCCAACCGCCCCTCAAACTTCCCCCCACACAACCCCTGCCACATACACACACACACACACACACACACACACACGCACACACACACACACATACACACTCATAAACATGCACACACCTTCAAAGCTACAGGTGTGTAAACAATTGGAGGTGCCTCTCTGATGTGCTTCACGCACACACACACCAAACAAACAGAGCTTATAAGTAACTTCTTTGGGGCATTTCACCATTTTGGTCTGGGGCAGCAAGATGAAGAGACGCTTTAGTACAGCAGAGGCTCTTGACCTCATTTTTAGCCCTCTTGAGGAGGAGGAAGAGGAGGAGAGAGAGGAGGAATCAGAAATGGAGGAAGAGGTGTCAGAGGAAGAGGATGACACTGAATTGAATCCTTCTGGCCAGGAAGAATCCTCAGATGAGGAAGAAGAACCGGCTGAGGTGGAAAATAATTTTCAGTCCAAGGATGGTACTTTGCTGTGGTCTGCCATTCCTCCCACCAACAGGCGCCACGTAATGGGAGCTGAGAGAGAGAGGAGACCCCAAGGTCCGACAAGGTAAACTCTGTGTCACGTGTTGGAGGGATACAGGCAGCCTTTGATTTGTTTCTGCCTGAAACAATCACCAGGTTGGTGCTTGACATGAGTAACAAGGAGGGCAGACGTGTCTATGGCACAAAATGGAGCGACATGGACCTCACAGATTTGAGGGGATGGTCATTCCACCAAAAGAGTGAAATTTGCTTGTCGAAACTCTTCAAAATTAAACTTCATTTTTCATTCAATTTCAAAATAGAATTTAGTAATATACACATTTACTCATTCAAAATTAGTACTCGTCAATCTCAGGCTACTTTGTTTAATTTTTTGCAATTTTCGACAGTTTATTATCATTGCAAATTTTTCTCTGCTGTTACCAAAACTCAAATGCCATTGTAAAACCATGAATAAGTATAATTATAATAAGAATATCAACCACATACAATGTTTTCCCTTAGAAAAACAGTTAATTTAGAAGAAATGGTTGGTTACATGATGAAAACACTAATATTTATCACAAAAAACGACTTTTTTTCTTGCTGTTACTATTTATTTGAGTAACAGCAATGAGGGTAACAGCAATGAGTTTTTAGCATAAAATTAGCAACTGTGTGAAATCTAGCCACTTAGCATCTATGCTCCTGGCTTGAGCACATGGAGCAAATTCTTAAGATTTAACTGAATATTTTACTTTTGATATCAACAAATGTTCTCTTAGAGATAACTTAGGTAACAGGACTGAGTTTTTAGATTGACCATCTCTAAAACAGCTAATATATCATTAAATTTAAGGAAAAATAAAAGAGATAACTTACTTTTGGTTTTCCCATGACTTGCAGAAGACCTAAATGATTTCACCTCCTGCAGAACATGTCACTGGTGGCATGTTCCAAAATTTTAAAGGGGGGAATGTGTTTGGGTAACAGTCTGATGAGAGAAAACCTGGGGACAGCACTAAAATGTGAATTTTAACCTAAATGTAATGACTTTTTTGTAAAACTTTTGTTTTAAAAGTGTAGATAGAATATGGAGTCACACTTAAATGCAAAAGAAAATTTGCTTTGGAAGGATTTTGTTGATGATTCATTGTAGTAAAGTGTAGGCTAGTGTTTGGCTGTGGGGACAGGCAAGAAATGCTATAAGTGTTTTGGATGCCATTTTAAAATATTAAAAAATATAAATCTGTAATTTCTACAAATATTAATGCGCATGGTGTTTAGTATAATAATAAAATATAATTTGTAATATATTACTACTTGTGTTTATACATTTAATATACAACAATATGCTGGGGTGTACAGGTCAAACAAAGAGGCTTTGAAAAGTTTGTGGCATCCTGAGCATGGGAGGAGCATGCCACTAAAGAGATTTTATTTGATCTCCAGAGTTCTCTGTTTTGATGACCGGAAAACAAGACCAGGGCGCCGTGCTCAACACAAACTAGCTGCCATCCGTTATGTGTGGGACCAGTGGGTGTGCTTGCTGCCCATGATGTATCCAGGAAAGGACGTGACAGTGGACGAGCGACTGGTCCCCTTCAGAGGTCGCTGTCCGTTCAAGCAGTACATGCCAAGCAAGCCTGGAAAATACGGCATCAAAATCTGGGCAGCATGTGACGCAAAGACCAGCTATGCCTACAATATGCAGGTTTACACAGGGAAGCCTATTGATGGACGACCTGAAAGAAATCAGGGCATGCGTGTTGTGCTCCAGATGACAGAGGGTCTCCGAGGACACACTGTCACATGTGATAATTTCTTCACATCATATGCTCTTGGCCAGGAGCTGCTGAAGAACAGGCTTACCATGGTGGGAACAGTGAGACGCAACAAGCCGGAGCTTCCCCCTGCTTTGCTGGAAACAAGAGAGCGTGCTCGTTTCTCCTCACTTTTTGCTTTCACCGACACATCTTGTGTCGTACTGCCCGAAGAAAAGGAAAGCTGTGACCCTGATGAGCACATTCCACCGAGAGGCTGCTGTGAGCTCCAGAGAGGACCAAAAGCCAGACATCATTCTGGATTACAACAACTCCAACAAAGGGGGAGTTGACAACCTCGACAAGGTAGGCTATTTCACTTTTCATGCAATATTTATTGTCATTCATAAGGGGCAATGCATTGCATTTTTGTGTAAGAAAATACGTTTTTGAATGATTTGTTTGTTTCTTTTGTTGCAGATGACCAGTGTGTATTCCTGCAAAAGGAAGACAGCCCGTTGACCTCTGGTCATTTTCTTCAACTTGATTGACGTGTCTGCCTACAACGCTTTTGTCCTGTGGGTACAGATTGATCCAAACTGATATCAGGGGGAGCGCCAGAGGAGGAGGCTGTTCCTCGAGGAGCTCGGGCGAGAACTGGTCGTACCACTAATAAACCAACGCCAGGTTCCTCCCCGCACGCCAGCCTCTGCCAGCTTGGTAGCAGAGATCCAGCAGGGTGCTTCAACCTCTGCAGAAGCCCTTCTGCCCCCCCCAGCTGCTCCTCTCAACCCATCACCCAGGAGGAGGTGCAGTTTCTGCAAGACTGACAACAAAGTCACTACCAGGTGTCACAAATGTAATGTCTACATTTGTGAAACCCACAGCATTGTGTCCTGCTACTCATGTAAATAAGGCTACACACACACACACACACACACACACACACACACACACACACACACACACACACACAGCTGCCACACACACTCTTACAGTTCTGTATTTGTTTTGTTCTGGGTTGTGAGTTGGTCTTTCTAAATACATTTTGATTGGATTTGAAACTGAAACTCTGCTCTCTGTTATCTTTATATTTTTGTGGAGTTTTTATAGGTCCATGATGTTTTATATTCCAAAATAAGAGTAACATTTGTTGTAATAAGTTGGAGTGAAGTTGAATTACAAGGTGAAACATAGAATTTGGTGAGAATTTTATACTACACATGCTTTATATCAGTCAAACAGCATTGGGTCTATATGACCCGCGAAGGCCGGCAATGTTCGTATTTGCTGCCATTCAAAAATTTGAAAGAGTAAAAAAAAAAAATTTTGACCAAACTTTGACATGTACTTCTATGTATAAATCCATCACTTTATATTCAAACTCAGTATTCATTATTCATAATTATTTATTATTTTTACTAAAAAAATAGGTATAATTTTATGCAAATGAGGTCAATGACATATATTTCAAAAATAAGTGTGAAGTTTATTTTAATAAGTAGGAGTGAAGTTGACTAACAAGATGAAACATAGAATTTGGTGATAATTTTATGCTACATGCTTTATATCAGTCAAACAAGCTCGGGTCTATATGACCCGCGAAGGCCGGCAATGTTAGTCCAAACGAAGACAGCACAAGGGTTAAAAAAGCTGAAAACAATCAAGTGAACCCTGCGAGCTGTCTTATTGGGTGCAGGACTATAGTCTTGACACTAGGGGGTGGTGTCCCTCTATGGTGGGGGTTAAAAGGCAGTTTCTGTTAGTCTGCAGTTAATAACCTGATTAAGACCAAACTGAATCTCTTTATCCCTTAAATAAAGGACCTCTGAGTGGCCTGTTTATGTTCATTACTGACCACAGGAAGAGCAGGGAGACTCAAACACAGAGCAGCACTGAGCTGGGTCATGAAGTCAAGACTGAACACTAATTGAATAATGAGGGTAATTGGTAATCTTAGGAGTTAAATTGAGAATGAAGGAAAGTTCCCCTGAAAGAGCTTGAAAATTTAGTCAATGATTAGGCCAGTAAAGAGGTTAATTATGCTAACTCAATGTAATTGACAGGCGATAAATGAATCCTTTTCAATGAGACAGACTATCACATGCAAAACTGTCCCCAAAAAACTGACAGGAGGAAAGACAGTGAAGCCTGAACACACGACCACGGCAAACACGTCTTTTACATTCTTATAACATCTGAGTTTTTTTCTTTTAAAAAAAAACATAAACCTTTTAATCATCAATTTCTTTAACCCTTAAGTGTCACAATACTCCTGAATGGTATCATTATAATTTACTATTACCCCTCAATTTTTTATATCTTCATTTTTCCATCAATCCATTTGTCCCTTTTGGGGTCGCAGAGAGCTGGAGTCTATCCCAGCCAATTACAGGGCCACATAGAGAGATAACCAACCATTCACACTCACACTTATATCTAAGGGCAATCTGGAGTCACAAATCAACCTATGAGCATGTTTTTGGTATTTGGGAGGAAACCAGACTGCCTGGAGAGAACCCACGCATACCTGGGGAGAACATGTAGAAAGGCCCTGACTGACACGAGGATTGAACAAACAACTTTCTTGCTGTGGCGCACATACACTACCTGCTGCACCACCATATTTACCTCCGCCAAGGACGTTATGTTTTCGGGAGAGTTTGTTTGTCTGTCTGTCCGTGAACAAAATAACTCAAAAAGTCATGGATGGATTCTAATGAAATTTTCAGGAAATGTTCAGCATGGGAAAAGGAAGAACTGATTCAATTTTGGTTTTGATCCGGATCAGCGTCTGGCCGCCATGACGAAAAATGTGATTTCTGTGAATAACTACTGAATTAAGATAGATAGCATTATGAATCCAATTGCTAATGGTATGTTTTCATGGCCAATGAATCTAAATATTTCGATGAAATAAAGGTAGGACTAATATTTATGGTCAAAATCACAGTATGGCTAAGGACTGTGGTGCTGGCAGAGGTCTGCGCTCTCCGAGTGCTTTATAGTTTTATTTTTGTTTTTATAGTCTTACTATGATTGCTGTGGTTCTTTATTGTCATTGTTATTGTTCTAAATTAAATACTATGGCAATAATGTCCCACACTACTGCCAATAAAGCTATTTGAACTGAACTGAATATACATGTCTGTTAACACTCTTTTGCTTTAATTTTTCTACATTTTGATCAAAGACCTCACAAATCACCACTTTTAACCTCTAAAAAATAAAGTGATTCCATCCATCACACATGTTTATGCTGATAAAATAACCAATAAAACACATTTACAAATAAAATGTGGAATATTCAATTTTCACACCTCTATGTTTTTGATCATCATTGGAGTATATGTCGAAAACAAAACTACCACACATAAAACACAAATGCTATTGAATATCTATTCAATATCTCTTTCTCTGTCCTTATCTGGGCGCCAAGTCCCCAGATTATAAACATTTAATGCTTTAAGCATACAAGCAGTGAGAATCAAATGAAAGCATTTTCAATATGGATTTATAGAAACAGAAAATATTCTCTCAAACAAAATTTCCAAAAGTTAAGACAGGCATGTTCTTTAAACAACATGCAGATTTTTTGATCGGCTTCCTTGTGTCCACATGCTTCCATTTTGGATTTTCATACAAATAACATGTATCGATTTAGCTGTTTGGCAAAGTCACATGACCCAAGCCCTGCTTTAATGTTTCCAGTAAAAACAGGCGTACCCTCTGAATCAAAGGTCTAAACATACATTTTTCATAAATCTACCCAACTGCATTTCAGCTGCACTGTGCTGTTTGGCAGAATCACTGGGCATTAACAGATTTAAAAAGGCTTTTTTTTTTAAGCCATCTGATTTTGGCACTTTTGGCAAAGCAGCTGGATCCCATGTTTGTCATCAGGTAGGTCTGTCTTTCATAGCCACATGCTGATACATGTGTTCAGGGTTAGATGGTCATCAGTTGAGGATAAAAAGGCGGTCACTGCTAACAGGGTTTTTTGTGCTGTAAATGAGAACTGACTGCAAACCTCTGAGGGGCCTGTAAAGACCGTGGTGGACAAAACATAATTGCTTCATCACCCTAATTTCCTTTTCTTATGTTAATTGTGAAATGTCAAGACAAGACTCAGGTAATTGTGACATGACAAAAAAAAAAGAAGCAAAGAAGGTAATGCAAGACACTGGTCAGTTACAATGAGGGAAAAAATAACTGCAGAGAACAAAAACAAACAAAAAGGTGACAGATGATGTCGCTACCATCAAGGTGCATTTGTTGCTGTTGTTGTTGTTGCTGTTAAGGACAGATTAATCCTGACGATGGAACAGCTCTTACAGAAATACATCAAAACATAAAAAAAACAACCTTTTATTAGAAATAGGTTTAAACAACCACACTTGCTGAAAAAAAAAACATGAATCAATAAAAAAGCATGAAGTTTGAGGGCGATCATCCCGTGTGAGTGAGACCTTCTGTTTGTGTCAAAGTTTCTGCCATTCCCAAACACCAGCTATGGGACAACGCCCAATGGGCATCAAATATATTAAATGGAGATGTGAAATAGTCCAGCGGGTATGAGAGGTTAATTTGGCCTGTAGGGCGGTAACAAAATAAATTCACATGAGTATTGGACTCAAGTACATCTTTTTATTTTTATTTGTATTGCAAAAAATTTGAACAAATGTTATCTCAAGTCCCTTTCCAAAAGAGCAGCCATAGTCTTCATTTTATTATCCTCCCCACTCGAGCTTTACTGAGGTTATGAGGGGGCAGGGACAAAGGGCCTCTGATAACAAATGATTCCAGGACAAATTCATGGACGCCTGAACTACGGACTTGTCCTTAATACAGATGATTCTATGAAATAGAAAATTTATCATGGGTTAGACCCTTAAATGTGACACCTACTGATATGGTGGTGAAATATAAAAGGTTGGACCCAGAGCAGAGGCAGAACGATCAGGAAGGTGGTTAACTCAGGATTTATTGTTCTCAAAAACAGTTCCAAAACAAAAGGTCTTTCCAAAACGTGAACCATGTACAGGGTGATGGTGGCAGGTGGCAGGAGCTTGTGGAGACCTGAAGAGACAAAGAGAGAGTATGTGAGTCCTCAGGTATGGAGAGCAAAAGTACACAAAAAACCATCAGAGAAAAGGCATGAGCTCCGAGTGTCGGAGACAGGGCTTAAGCCAGCGCTCTACTGAAGAAACTCCCAGCTTTAGTAGTGAGGGAATCAGGAAGACAGGGAACAGGTGAGGCTCCAGGTCCGCTCCAGGCCACGCCCAAGCCACAGCACCCAGAAGAGAGAGAAGAAACCCGAGAGGGGAGGGGGAGAGGAGCAGAGGCAAACTGGAGCAGAGGGGTGAATCCTCACACCTACTTTGCAAGAGGGTTGTCCTTGGGTGTCATGAAAGGCTTATTAAAAATAAAAATATAAAATATCATTATTAATAATAATATTAATAATAATAATGATAATAATAATGGTAATTATATTATTATTATTATTATCATTATTAGTACTATTATTATTATTATTATTATTATTATTGTTATGCAGCTACAAAGGTATTTATTATGGAGGGATATAATTCAAAACATACATACAAATAGAGGTAATTCTACTTTTAACATCATCAGCTATATAATAAGGTGAAGAGGACTGTTTTTGATTAATACAGCAGCGTGTAGTTGAACAGCAATTAAATTTGGCCAAATTGAATTAAATATTAGAATTTATGTTAAATTGTTTCATTTAATCTGGACTTTGTGCTGAACATTGTGTGTCTCTTTCTTGCCAATGTTTTGTGAATCTCATGCCCAGTATTTAACCTTTATTGGGATGTGTGTTTTTTTTATTTCTTTCGACAGCCTTTTGAAATGTGACATCTTATTTTCAAGAGGGTTTCCTGCTGTACGTGGTTGTAAAGGTACTTATTATGGAGGTGTAATTAATAACAGCCATGGATAGAGAGATGGTTCGAATATTGACATTCACAGCTATAATGATTATGAGTTGAAACTGCAATTAAATAGGGTTCAGCTGGATTAAAAGTGAGAATATTTATGTTAAATTATGTATTTTCTGTTGATGTTTGATGCAGAATAAAGCCGTTTTAGTCATGCTGGTCCACAGCAGCAGGTTGTCCATGTTTGTAGTCAAGGTCAAACTAAAATATGGGGTCTGTTTGCAGGAACTACGGTTTATTGCATTGGCTGATTTCTCTGAAGTTATATTAGGAGCTGTAATGATGGTGGAATGGGCCTAAAAGAGAGGCCAGATATGTATAACTGTAATTGTTAAAGTTCCATCTTTTTTGGCAAAAGTTTTACTTTTACCACACGTTTGTTTGAAATAAACATTGCACATTTTAGTCCTTCATATTTGCATACATTTTTTGGGGCACTTTCATTTTTTCTGACATTCGATCCAATGTCGCCAAACCATGTCACCCATCTCCATGGTAACACAGAGGACAAGATACCCACATGACTCTGGTAAAGCACTTCAGGTCCATATAGGTCTCAGTGTTGATGGATCTGGCAGAGAAGGACAGCAGTTCTTCACTTGAGCCCACATGAACAAATTTAAAGCTTTGACATTTAAAGTAATTTATACTGTTTTAAATAAATAGCCCTGGTATCACCCTGTCTCACCTGATGATCAATGTGGATATCAACATCTGAAAAATTAAATCAAGGTATGATGATCATAGTTCGTCACAGGTAGATTAATTAAAGATTAGTATGATTACAGAAGTCGTCAATGAGATCTTTTCTCCCAATGTTTTAGAAAGGTGGTGCAATCACAGCTGCAAAAAGTTAAAAAGTGAGACACCATGGATAAGAACATGCAGCTTAAAAGAGTTTCAAAGGCTTTACGTCTCCTGAAGTAGCTGATTAAAACATGAATGCTATTTCATAATGGAAAGCCTGGCTGAGAGTTTTCATGGTCATACTTTTGGTTGAATGGTATTTCTAAAAGCGAGCAGGATGGATTGAAATGTATCAGCACATCATGGACACCGAAACAGTTTAACAGTTTAAATAAAGAGAAGCAGACATCCAAGCAGTTGGTGTTGTGACCTTGCTTTGGAAGAATAGCACCAAACATTACCTAGGTTGGTGTGGATAGCATCAAAGTCAAAGGTCAGCTCAACCTGTGGGAGGTGAGTAATATGAACCAAACACAAATTGTTTTTTGCAATTTCTTTGGACAGCATTTTCAATTAAACACTGAAAATGCAAATAAACAATGTGGAAACCTTTTATTTTATAAAGTAACTTGAATAAACAGAGAATCCTGACGTCCATGCTAGCACAGAATCTCAGAGCAGCCACGTCTTTTAAAAGAAAGACGTGGTACATGTGACTTAACACTTTGACTGGCATTGTAACTGTGTGGTTGACTTTTTTAGCCACAATATTCTGTATTTAAAGTTCTGAAAACCTATCTTTAGCTGTTTATCCTCATTCAGTAGTGCATGTAACACGTCATTTATCTGATGGGCTGAGCTGCTGTACACATACAGTACATAGCTGTCTTAACTCTTTGATAACACTTTTTTGAAATAATGCTGTCTGAAGCGACCCATGCAGATCTGGACAGCAGATAAGTACCAGTGATTTGGATGGTAAGTGTTTCTGAATCAGTGGTCACTGAAAATATATACAGTATATCATACAGCCTTGACATTTTTATTTTCTGAATCATAACAATCTGACTTTTGTCACAGAATCCTGAGATTTAAACTAAAATTTGAATCTTTCTTACACTTCAAAAAAATGTCGTCTGAATTTGTTTTTTCTTTCACCCTAATCCTCTCCCGTGGTATTGGTATATAAAAATACAAAGAAAAGTATTGGTATAATACAATTTTAAGTTTGCTGACTAATTATTTTTGTTAACTTTTTGAACTGCAACCTTTTTTTCCCTGACGAAAACAAGACAGTGACTAATAAAACAAGTGCACATGGACAAAAACTAAAACTAAATGCATTGATATTTTCATCAACAAATAAAAAATAGACTAAAATGTTTGACAGAAATTTAAACCAACCAAAGATAGGTCTATTGCTATGTTCCATTTACATCTGAACTAAAAGAAGGGAGTGGGAGTGACGTCATCTCCAGGTTATCAGCGTTCCAGCAACAAAGTTGGAAAAACGTGCTGAGCTACCAGGCTACTGTTAGCCCTTGTGTGAGTCGTTGTTGGCACGCCTTGCGTTGTAGTTTGTACATACCACATGAAGAATGTAAATAACACTATAGCAGCATTTCCGTTGGCGTAATGTTCCTACATGGCATCTTCTCCATCTGTAACTTTTGTGACTCTTCACCATGTCCACAACAAACTCTATCCACCCACTTGAATGTTGTTCAGTCTATGCTTAACTTTTTTTAAAGAGGCACCAAAGTACAAAGTACAGAAAACATTTGACTACTGTCTCCACAACTTTCATGCTCTTGTGTTTCACTGATGATGTCATCAATGTGATGACATCATCTTGACGCACCAGAGGAAAATAACCAGCCATGCAGCTCGTCTGCTGCCGATTAGACCCAGGTCTGCTGACAGTGGGAAAGGAGTCACTTGATAAAGAGGGTTTACCTGCGTTGAAAAACCTGCATTTACCCGCTAATTTTAGTGTGAAAGTGGTATGCAAATTGGTGCAATACAAATGAAGATTTATTGACAAAGTCTAATCGTAGTTAGTGCAGCTCCATCTAATGACTGACGACCCTCTGAGAAGACGAACCAGAGCATGTAGTTGATGGGTATTACCATAACAAACTACCGTATACCTTCATCCTTCATTTGAAATGCTTACTTGAAGGTTCCTTTGCATTACAAAACTGTGTAATAAGATAATGAAAAACAAAAATCTGGACTCAGTGCCCTTTAAGTTCTGCAGCCTCACTAATTGCACAAAAACAAAATTACATGTATCATGTTGCATGAAAAAAACACACAGCCAAGCAGCTCATCTGCTGGCAGTGTGAAAAGAGTCACTTGCCAATTGTTTGAGGGTTAATGCGCACTAAAAAAACCTGCGTTGACCTGTTAATTTTAGTGGTACAAGAAAGCTGCAGTCGTTATCAGCATCACATAAACTATTAAATAAAATAATGGGTTTGTTAAATCAAAATTTTAATCAGGACAAAAAACAAAAACTAAACTATTACTAAAACTAAAAGATAGTTAAGGCAAATGACTAACTAAAACTAAATTAAAAAGTGATGTCAAAATTAACACTGGCATGGTATTGGTCTACAAAAGTCTGGTGTCCCCACCTCAAAGCTTTCCTATACTTTGGGGAAGTCGCGATCAATGGTGCGTTCCAGTTATAGTCAGAAGTCGGGATTTCCAAGTTCTGAGTAGAAAACTCCAACTGGAAAGCCCCCCGAGGTCGGAATTTCCTATTGGGAACTCGGGGGAACCTCGCCAACCTCGAGTTGATAATCAAAGATGGCTGCCCCCTGTGTGAACAGTTATTAGGCTCCTGTAATATTCTGTTTGTTAGCACTTCTGACTAGTGTGTGTTGCACTAAATCAGCTGTATACATAGTACTGTTAGACTTATATTTACAAAAATGCTGCCATAGTGATAATCACATTCTTCATGTGATACTTGTGAACAACAACTCAGGGTGTGCTAACAACAGCTAACAGTAGCCTGGTAGAACGGCATGTTTTTTTCGACTATGTAACTGGAACATTGATAACTCGGAGATGATGTCACTTTCAGTTCCCTCTTCCCAGTTCCGAGGTTAATGGAATGCAGCATAAAGTCAAAATTTCGAGACTGACATTGAAATGAAGAGAATAAAGTTAAAATCACGAGAATAAAGTTGAAGTACAATTTGTGATAAAAGTCTAAATGTCGAGAAAAAAGTCTGAATGTTGAGGATAAAGTCAAAATACATTGTCCGTCTGCTTTATTCTCATCTTTCCACTTTTTTCACGAGATCTTAACTTTAATCTCCTCAATTTGACTTTTATCACGAAATTATATTCCAGCTTTATTCTCGTCATTTGAACTTTTATCTCGTCACTTCGACTTTTATCTCAATATTTCGTTTCTATTCTTGTCATTTTGACTTTAATTTCGACCTGCCAAAATTTTTTTTTTTCTAGCGTTGTGCTCAAGACCACTCTATCCGAGACCGACTTGCCTGAGACCGAAATGCACCGAGACCAAGACAAGACAAAGACTTTTGGGAGTCGAGACCAAGACAAGACCAAGACTTTTGGGAGTCGAGACCAAGACCGAGACAATCTCAGACCAAGACAAGACCAAGACTTTTGGGAGTCGAGACCAAGACCGAGACAATCCAAGACCAAAACAAGACCAAGACTTTTTGGAGTCGAGACCAAGACCGAGACAACTTGAGACTGAGACAAGACCAAGACTTTTGGGAGTCGAGACCAAGACTTTTGGGAGTCGAGACCAAGACCGAGACAATCCGAGACCAAGACAAGACCAAGACTTTTTGGAGTCGAGACCAAGACCGAGACAACTCGAGACTGAGACAAGACCAAGACCATCAAAATCAATTTTAAAGACTATGACAAGGTTGAACAATAAAGGGGGTAGTTCCTCAGCTTTAAGTCTCTACTTAAAACACACCTCTTTGCACTGGCTTTTAATCCGAGTTGAGCATGATATACAAATTTTAACTTCTCCTATTTATTATTCTATTTTTTTCTGAAAATTATTATTAAATTATTATATTAGTTGTTGCTTTTAATACTTTTTAATATATTTTTAGCAATTTGTTTTTTACTTGTCTGTGTTTTAAGATGTACAGCACTTTGGTCAACTGTGGTTGTGTAAAATGTGCTTTATAAATAAAGTTTGACTTGACTTTGACTTATTCACATTAACAAAGCTGAAGAACAACAGATCAGTGCTGGTCTTGATGGAAAATCCAGTGTCCGGCCAGTCCGAAACCGAGACAAGACTGAGTAAAACTGCTCTCGAGTCCAAGACAAGACCAAGACCTTCAAAATGTGGTCTCGAGACCGGTCTTAAGTAACACAACACTATTTTTTTCCATCTAAAATGGCCCTAATTCTCTTCCGTACACTTTCCCCATTTGTCCCCCCTTATGTGCAGCCTTGGTCTGAAAAAGAAGAAGCTCTCTGACTAAATAAAACATGAGTAATATGGCAAAGGTCGTGATGTGAGTGTTAACCCTCTATCCTCCTGACTGAGTAGTGAGTCAGTGGGTGTGAGTGAAACTGAACCGTGCGGTATTTCCTGAAGCAGCGGCAGCAGCAGCTCGGCCCGCCCGGATCAACACGCTGCTGCTGCTGCTGCTGCTGCTGCTGCTACAACCTCAGCGGGCGTCACGCACATTATCCGGCTAATTTACATACATAACGCCGCCCAGGGGGACGAACATGGTAATCCACCAGAGATTGAGAGCTAACCGTGGGGTGGAGGAAAAAAACAGCTGAAACAAAGTTTGGACGAAAGAGAGGGCTGTTTCAAACCGGGGCAAGTGTTTCGACAGACACGGAGAGGCGCTCATCGGGCTGTTTGCCCCACTTTTGGACAAAGGACATGGACGCTTTAAAATCCGCCGGAAGGGCGATAATACGGAGCCCCAGCATCGCCAAACAGTCGTGGGGTGCGGGCAGACACAGGAGTGAGTATCCGGCTAATCTTCGACTCACCGCGGAGGCGTTAGCTCCGGCTACAGAGGCTAACTTGGCTAAATAAGCTAGGTGCTAACATTAGGTGGTGTTAATGGGAGTTGGCGCTACTTCACAAGTGTTTAATGACATTAGACTGAGGAGCTGGACTCATGGTAGCTGTCAGTGCTGTGCGTGTGTCATAAACACAATAACAGCTGCTGACTTCTTGATAGTAAAGCTCCACAAAGGTGTGTGTTTATGCTTGGAAACTTGACACACAGATTGACAGCAGCGCCGTGTAGCTAGTAAACAAACTCGTGCTGGCATTCACGGAGGTGGAGCAGCAGTTTCAGAAAGCTTTATGAGAACATGTCCTGCTCCACCAGGTCAGACTGGACCACATGTCATAGCAAAACTTCACAGAGTGTGTCAAACCGTGTGTTTGTGTGCCACGTCACTCCTCAGTCCGGCTCTCAGGGATCAGAAAATCACCACAGAGGCTTAAACATGGAGTTAAAGCTGCGAGGTGTGCAGGAGTCACAGGAGCAGAGGAGAGCTCGGCTGCTGCTCAAGGCTGTGCAGGGTGTCTGTCGCTAGGCGATGCAATGAAACAAAAGCAGATTTCACAGCCAGGGTTTCTCCGGAGAGTCAAGTTAACCTGCTGTGTCGAGCTTTGACTAATAAAAGCGAAGCCCTCATTTATTGTATCAGACATTTATTGCCTGACCGTGTGTTTGCTCCATGTGTAGCCAGCGTTTATTTACAGCCTGAACTGCAGTCATTGACAAATATTTGCTTTCAGAAACACCCGTGTAGGTAAGACCCCCTCTTCCCTGACACACGGACAATAGAGTACCTGACAGCGAGATGATGCTTTGTTGGGGACCACTCCTCTCAGGGGGTGCGCAGATAGTGGGGGGACCGGTGGTAATTACAACACGGCTATGTAGGGATGCACAATACTGGATTTTTGCATATATCTGATTATACAGTATTTCCATTACTGCTGAAACCAATCAATACCAGTCATTGCTGTCGAGAGCCCGAAGTCTCCACTAAATTAAAATAGCCTTGTTCCCTCCACAGTGATGGTCTGTTTGTGTCAGAAACAGATGTGAAGAGGGCTGGGTTATATAGCCTTAAAATAAAATCCCTGATTTTATTCCCACAAAACTCGATTTATGATTTTATTAAATTTTTTTGCCTCAAAGTGACACAACAATACGAGACTCGAGTGTTTCTTTTGTGTTTGAAAAATTACATTCTGAAACCAAACAGAATTTCCCTCTATAAATCTTCAGTTTAGTTTGGTTAAGTTTATTTGTTTATTATTTCATGGACAGTCCTCTTTAATGTACTGCAAAGTAAAAGAGGCAGGTTGAGCCTTTACAGCTAATTTCCAGCCGAAGTCCTCGACCAGCTGTCAGTAGGCAACATAAAAGATTTAAAATACAGTAAAATACATTACATTTATTATCACATCAGGCCAAAACAAAAAGAAAAACTGGCCACTGTTTGTCCGGACCCTGCATTTTACTATTATTTTAGCATTATATTATCCAAGTCACACCTTTTTGTCTTATACATTTTATTAGGAAACAATAAAAAATCTTTTATTATTTTAGATCATTTATTGGAGTGAGTTGCAGTTTTGATTACTTGCTTGTGCATGTTGCATGTTTGTGCTGTCGCTCCATGTCTTCTACGCTTTTTTGTTCCTCTTGCTGCTCCTCAATTTGCCCTCTGCGACAATAATAAAAGTTGAATCTCAGTCTGAATAGTTAAGTTGCATGCTGATATGTTTTTATAAAAAGTTGATAATGTTTAAACGGAGACAGGTAGTCTACATGAACACTAAATTCTGAGCTGTTTTCACAGTACATTACCATGGGACTCACTGATCAATATTTAATCTCATTTATAAAACAAATAAAAGCTTAAACGTGTACAAAAATTGATAAGGTGCACCACTGTCAAATTTGAGTATTTGTTTTTCAAACATTGCAACAACTTAAAATAGGAGCAAGTGTAAGTCATGATCTAAGATTTTTTTTTTTCCAATAATCTACAGAGAAAATCAAACTAATCAATGTGAAGCAAAAAATAAAACATTCTGTTCTTCAGTAAGTTACACTGTTGATTTATAAAAGTTTCATATTTTACGTAGTCCACATGGAAAAGAGCCAACAGAAAGTGTTTGGGAATAGACAGAACCTTTAAAGTACATCTGGAATGTGATTGGATGATTGTTCTGTCAATCACATTCATTATAGGCCAATCAGATAATGTAGAAAACATTTGCTTGGTCGTGGTCCATAGGAAAGGACGTGAGCCATATCATAAATCAACATATTAGCAAAACATGTTGGCAGTGTACTGAAAATATTTTTTTTATAAAGTTCTGCATTTTTTGATTCATTTCTGCACCACCAGATCTTTAGTACCTGTGTGTTCAACTAAAATATTAGCTGTAAATATCAGCAAAAATGTTCCGATCTGCCAATACCAATAATCACCTTTGTTGGCTGCTGATAACAATGTTATTTGGATGAGATTGTGCCTTTTTACATTCCTTATAACACATAGAATATTAAGGCTGCACACTTTGTCTTTTAGTGTGAGAGAAATAAATGTCCAGCCTAAAAAATAAATATATACAGAGATTATTTTGCTTAAAATAGCCTCCCTCAACCTTTTTGTAGCACGGCCTGGTTTTATGTAGAATAATATAGTTGCAGACTTGCTGTCACCGAATCCAAACAAACACACAGATGTGCATTGCGTAACTCATAATGCAGGATCACAAGCAGTGAGCTTGTCTTTGAGGCTTCATAAGGACTCAGTCTGTTTCCATCAGCTGCTTAATGGGGACACAGCTGGCAGGAAGCCACCAGTTGACATGGTAACTAATTTAACTGCAAAACCAAAAATGCTATCCAGTGGCATCCATTCAGTGCTGATGAGTGTTTCATCTGTTGGTCACCTGTCTGAGTTGATCTGAAGTTTCTATTGATTACTGATGGGTATTTTTTAGGTCTGGGTATCGATTCAGATTTTCTGGATCGATTCGATTCGATATTAAGAGGTCTCAAATTAATTTGTTTCACGATTCCATTCAATATTTGTTCAGTCCAGGTTATCTCAGTAAAAATAATGCTGTTAATGACTTTTTGACCTGGTACATTATTAAAACTGTTTTTACATTAAGAACTGAACCCAGAGCAGTTACATTAATCACATATTAATGATATGCATCAGTGCACCGTCCAATGAAGAAAAAACTACCCACATTAAAAGATCGAACTTTGGGGGTGCTGGTTTGGCGTAGTGGTTAGCACCCCATGTACATACTTCTGCCTGTCCAGGTTCGAATCCCGCCTGTGACCAGTTTGCAGAGTGTCTTCCCCTGCTCTCTCTCCCCCTTTCACAAGCCTATCCACTGTCTCTCTCCTGTCAGTAAAGGCACAAAATGCCCAAAAAATACATAAAAAAAAAAAAAAAAGATCGATCTTTGGATTTTATGGATCGATTATGAACCAGTTAAAGGGAAATCGATTAAAATCGATTAAATTGATTTTTTTAACCCAGCCCTAGTATTTTTTATCAATGCTGAACTTTAATGGTCTTCTATATCAGGAAATTTAGAGCTTTCAGGTACAGCATCAGAATAAGGAAGAAAGATGATTTAAGAGTATTTGAACTGTTGTTTGTGCGTATATCAGAAACCACTAGCCTCCACAGTCACTAGATCTTAATCCTATCAAACACGATGGTGGAATGTGAGATTTGCATCATGGTGGTGCAGCAGCCAGATGTCCTCATGTCAGTGTGGACCAGGATCTCTGATGTTGTTTCCAGTAACTTGTTGAATCTGTGCCATGAAGGATTATGGCAGTTCTGGAGGGAAAAGGGGGTCCAGCCTGGTACTGTCAAGGTGTACCTAATACTAGAGATGCACCGAAATGAAAATTTCATTTCGGGCCGAAGCCGAATAATATATAAATGCTGGGCCGAATACCGAATACTGAATATCCAATGTGGAGGCAAAGTAATTCACTATATTTTTTAATAGTGCATTAATAGTTTAGAGTACATTTTTATACATGTTTTTAAAAGAAAGTAATTGTTTATTAAATATTATGACATTTTTTAATATTCCAGTAGCCTTTGCTTTTCAAAAAAAGCCCAACAAAGTTTTTCATTCATATTAAGCCTTCAAACAAAACAAAACATGCATTAAAAAATAGTAATGTACACTGATGGATATATAGCAATAGACCAATAATACCAACAATACTGCTTTAAGGCTGTCACTTTATGTTCAATATTTGAATGACCGATCAAATATGGGAATAAATATCCGTAATCGAATTGTAAATAAATATTTGAATGTAAAATATTGAGTGTGGCGACACATCAGGCCTGGAGCAGTGGACCGTTCCATCCAACAGAGGGCGCTGTGAGAGCAGCTTGTCCCTCAGACACATCCGGTGCTCTCTCGACCCAAAGTGTTTTCGCTCCTAGTGGAGCGGACATAAACAGCTCTAACTGTTCTGTGGAGAGCTGTGTGGAAGTAGTTTTGGTTCTACACCGTTGATGGCAAACTTAAAATCAAAGACCAGGCTGTGTGTTCTGTGAAATACAGTTTAGTCTCTCGTTCTCCACGTATTTGTGGGCTCAGCCGTCAGCTCTTCATCCAAGCTATACGGCCGAGTGCAGCAGAGCGCCGTCAAGAGTTTAACCTGTGTGACGGTGTTTTTTTTCGGCAGGGTGGATAAGAGAGTCTCTGACCCTTACTGAGAAGGGATACTATTAGGCCTTGTTATTGCCTCACTCTACCAAAGGCCGAATATGGCTTTTTTTGCACTATTTGGCCGAATATATTCGGCCACCGAATATTCGGTGCACCCTTACCTAATACAGTGACCATTTTGTGTGTATATCATTTTTAGGAATGCTTGATATCAGTTTGATATCGGTATCAGCTGATATTAGCCTAAAAAGTTTAGTATAGGTATCAGCCGATATTGAGATTTTTATATCTGTAAATTATACAAGTGTTTAAAATTGATGCCCCTCCTCATCACTGCATGGGCACATTTAAATAATCAACGGTTTCATTTTAGCAAGAGTAAAAAGCTGTTATTCTTGTTTTACATCTGTTCATGTGATAATATGCTGCTGAAAGAAATGATTACATTTTTATTAAGCGCAGAGCCTTTGCTCTTGACCTGAAATGTTGGTATCTGTATCGGAATTAAAAAATATCTACATATCAGACATCAGAAAAAAATCCAATATTTTGCTTCCCTAATAATTGTCTTTATGTAAGAAAAGACAGTCAGAGTATCTTTACATTGCTTCATACTGGAGACATGAAGCGTGCTACAGTTGCCCCAGTATTTCCAGTCCTCTCTCAGTCATCCGTGCAGCTGCTACAGACGTCTAAAGGTTGCACAAACTCATAATCTGAAACCTTGGGCTTGTGGTGAGCTCTGTCACAATCTCACCTTCTGTTAGTGGTAAAAGTGACATCTCCGTCAGTTTCTGCCTCTGCAACGAGTGGACTGTGTTGAAGGGTTAATATGGTTTTCTGCCATTCCTGCATGTTGTATTATGGAGCCATTTCTGTTGTTTTTTTCCTCTGGATTTGTCTGAATGGTTACAGGTTTAGCTGTCTTGCAGTAGGTAACTGGAGAATTATGAATAAGAAGGCAGCTTGTTCCATCTTGTTGTGCCAGTAAGCTCCACGGCTGACCTTGTTTTTGCAGCTTAAAGAACCTGAATACTGCAGGAATTTAGACCAAAGCATTTATAAAGGGTCATGTAATGGACCTTCTAAATAGGGGTGTTTTTGTTTCTTTGTTTAACAGTGTTTCTTGGTGCATCACGTGTCCAAGTGGCCCATTCGTTGCTTTCAGGACTACATTCGTACTGCCCGTGTTGGATCCTAACAATCCAATTCTGTTTTCAATTAAATATTTTTTTCTGACATGTCCACATGTAAGTAAGTGGTGTTGTAAGCCCATGTGTGCTCTGGTTTTTATCTGCTTCCTGTGTTAGCTTTGTTATTTCCTGTTGTCATATACATTAGAGAGTATTTTTGTCTTGTCTGCTGAACTCACTTGAAGTGGTCACATTGTTCCTTAAAGGCTTTAGACACCCACACGTATTCAAAGAAAAGCCTTGATTAGGTGTTTTAATAGGATTTAAAAAGCAATATTTATCAACTGGTGGCTTTAGGGGCACATCAGGTCCTCCACAGCTTCTCACCTGGAGCTCAGGAAGTTATAAAGCTTAGATATCAGAGGAGGGATTGTTGTTTTTGTGAAGGCTTTTGTCATTGGATTTTTGTAGCAATTGATTCCACTCCCAAAACCACAAGGACCGAAACACTTTTGTCAGGAATGACCTCATGACTGATCTGCTCTATAGAAATTCACCTGTCAGCCTTTTTTTAGCCAACATTAATGCAGGAGAATAAGGATATTGGTGTCCAATCCAATAATTAAAACCATAACCTCAGAAAGAAGTAGCTACAATATCATGACTGATCCTCATCCTCATTACTGATCCTACTTTTAAAGACTAAAAATACAGCTTGGAACAAAAAGGATGATTAAACTAATATTATGTTAATTAAACATGAAAATATGTATTTTTTACCTTTTTTTTAATACAGCCCCTATAGCACATGTAAACAAAAAAAATGGCCCCTGGACAAATGTCGTTGATGACTTCAGGTATTGTGTAGGCTAGGGCTGAACGATATATCGTTATTGTATTAATATCGAGATATAAACTTTCATGATATTAATATCAAAAAAGCAACAATATGAACAGTATAGATCTCATATAAATAAAACTGCACTTTCCACATTGTTTTGTGTTATGATGTTTTTATTTTTCTGAAAATGCTTGGTTTTCACCAAACCCGTAGTCATATCGTATCATATCGATATCGAGATACATGTATCTGGCATAAATATCAATGTATGAAATTTAGTCCATATCGTTCCGCCCTAGTTCAGGCCAAGAAAAAAAATGTCTTCTTAATGAATTTCAACCTAAATTTTCAACCATGATGATCTACTGCCGTGTAGTGCACAGTTCTAACAAAGCCTTAAATGTCAGTTTCATCATCTGTGAGCCATTTTTTTTGAAGCTTAAACAACTACTTGCAGCAGAAGTACTTCGTGGGCTAATGCCAATGCTAGCAATGGTTAACATCATTAAAGGCATTGACCTGTCTTTATCCAAGAAACAGTGTAAGCAGAATATTTGCTTTTGAAGAAGACCTTTTCTTTGGCCCTTTTGGTTTGTGTTTTGAGTTTAAAAAATGTTGATTTGGGTCTGTAGAGCTACAAATGCCCATTACAGCAGGGAGGATCTGCATGACGAGTGCCACAGACTTCAGGTTCACATCAGGTGATGCTATCCTCTGATCCTGAATCACCTGAAGTTTTCTTACGAAGTTACACTAGTATTTCACTGAATTTGGCAATATCAGCCCAAATTTTATGCACCTGCATCAACAGGTGACCAGAAAGTTCTCATGTGCTCCAGTTCTCATTGGCATTTCTGCCATTAATCATCCAAGCTTGCCAAGTCTGCAGCAGACGTTTTTGCTGTGTGCACTCTGTGTTCATGTATCCAAAACAAACAGTGGTTATAATCCCTGGAAAGATTGACAAATTATCTCATTGAGCTGTGGCTGTTTTTAACCTCTTTTTTCTTCTTTTGAGCCTCACTGTAAACAGCAAACCCACATGCTGTGCTCTTTTTCCTGTTAGTGACTCTTCTTAAGGCATCCAGACTGATTTGACGGACTCAGTGACATTGTTACGTAGTAATGATACATTCAGTACTTTAGTGGCTCAAAAGTGCATCTCAGCAACAATTAGTGGCTAAAATGAATTATGGTCTATTTACAACAGCGGTACTTCCACTGTCCACAGAACTGAGTACATCATGTTAGTCACGGGTCTGCAAATGGTCATAAAAGGATATTAGCTTAATGGCAACCCATCTTTTCTGTTTTGTGGATAGCTTTTACAAAATTGGATGAAAAACGGTCCCTCAAAGTGGGGTTCCTTGTTCATACTACGAGCAGTCCCAGAAAGCTTTATGAGTAGTTCACAGCACAACCCATGAAGTCCACTTTTGAGTTTTCCCTCATGATGAGAAAACCATAGTTTGCCATTTAGTAAATACACCTCATTTATGCATTTATTATTTAATGGAGACCTTAACTGAAAAGAAAAGTAATCAGTGAAGGTGGGCGGATGTGATAGCAGGTCACTATCTTTTTACAGTTTTTGGCCCCTGCTCATCGTCTCTTATTTTGATGGGACTTACTTTTATGTTCTCTATGTTTAATTGTTAATGTAGCATTACATCTATGTAAGACACAGAGAGTCCTGGTTACATTTTTATAAAGCTGAAAAGTTTTTGTATTTGTCGACAAGAGAAGTTGTCGGGTCTGCACCCCTGCACCTCGAGTCGCGCTCCGGCCAGTCAGCAAGTGTCGTTTGCACAGTCAGCCAAAGGGGACTGCAGGGCTGTAATAGAGACCCCTCACTGCAGGACTCCTGATGGAGCTGTTAAGCCGTCAGTGATTTATAGTCCTGTTAGACCCCCTGTATCTGTCAGCTGCCTCTGTGTTTTGAGCCACATGTGAATGTGCTCAGGACGGCACAGTCATGCTTGGTCACTGTTTCTCAGACAAAAACAGCACTGCTCTTTGGAAGTGGATTTGACTCGTGTCTACTTTTATGATGATCACTAACTGGCTGTTATTATCACTTTGAGTTCATCAAACAAACTGAGATATTTGCAACTGTTTTTTAGTTATATTGTTTTGTTTTTTTTCTTCTTATTGTTTTTTTCTTGATGTGTTCATGTTATGTACTTTTAGGTCAAACAACATTTCACATTCATCTCAAAGCAGCAGTAACTAAGGGCGTTTTCACATTAGGCCCACTTGTTTCGAACCGTACTGCGGCGTGGTTCGCCCCCCTCCCCCTCCCCCGCTGGCTTGCATTCACACTTGCAACATCTAACCGTGCCCAGGCCCACTTGTGTATTTACTCAGTTTGAAACAGCAGGGGGCGATATGCACTTAACTGGTTGCCAAACCTGCTAAGGAGGAGAACGAAGAAGAGGCTATCATGGTAACCATTTCCTACACGAAACAACCAATGTTTATGTTTCGCTCTCTTCTTCATTTTCCTTCAAATGTGTTTTTTGTATCGTGTTTGAGACGGCATCAGCGACCTTCTGGACCCTCGTAAATCATCGTAATCCTTAACCAGAATAAGCAAATCGATAAATTGAGTAAGCAAAAGATTCAACCGCGGGATTAACAGGAAGTAATGCATCAAAAGTAGATCTGTTTGGACCACTTTGTTTCACACCAGTGAAACTGCACCAAATGTAGGGAGATGGAGCGGATCGAGACCACCTCTTCATGGAGGTCTCGGACTGGCTGATTTGGTGACAAAGTGCGTTGGTTGCATTCACGTTGATACTAACGTACCAAACCCTGGGCCAAAACTTCTTTGGTGCGCACTAAATATGGTTGGTGTGAAAACACCCTAAGACAAATTTTGTTTGAATCCAATGGTCGAGCAACATCGTAGCCAGCTCAGCGGACTTGGCACATGATTATTTTCAAAGCTCTCACCTTTGACATTTTGTATACAAGCTCCTTGCTTGATCAGTCTCTGTTTCTTGTATTAACCTCATCCATTACTGTTGTCTTTCAACTCTTTGCCTCAGAAACTTTGTGTAAACTTGTGTGTACACTTCTTGTGAAATGACAGTGTCCAGCTGCCAAACTTACATAGTACTATATGCAGGCAATCAGGAGAGATCCCATTTTCTCTGTTGATAGTCCCTCTGCTATAAGGTTAGCTTTGAAACTACTAGTTTAGATGGTGACATTTGTTGCTGTAAACCTTCAAAATAGATTGTACAAGAAAAAATGTAAACACAGCTGAACAAAAGCAATTTAAGCTTGTCTCACTCTGTCACTGTTCAGACCAAACTCTGCCTCAGGAAACATCGAGGCTAATTAGGTCTCTTTCCTGGTAAGAAATAATTGATGTAATCTCCTTAAGCCATATGTTAAGACATATGGTCAGTGTGGTAGCTCACAGTCCTTAACCGTCATGTCATTAGGACATCTTGAGGAGTTAAAAAAAAAAGTCATTTGCCGCTTTAACAGTCAGAATGATGCCTAAAAAACAAATGATCAACACTCAGACAGCTGACTGGTCTTGGGAGCAGCGAGAGTGTAGTTTTCTTACAGTTACAGCTCTGTTGCTTTAACCTCCTATGATCAAGGGCATTCATGAAACTAGACTCTACTGCAAGTACGGGCAGATCTCCGAGGCTCCAAAAGCTCAGAGAAGGCAGGATTTGGCACCTGCAGTGTCAGAGGCCTCATGTATCTCTGTCAGTCAAGAGTGAGTTTGTGGATGTCCTCCTCGTGTTTGGTCAAGTTCAAGGAGCAAAACTCCAGTAGTACTCCTTGGCGTTTGATTCTAGTTTGACATGCTTTGTGTTCGCCCCCTTTTGATTTATTACAAAGCTTCTGAAGTCCTATGAGACCCCCTTAACACAGCCTTTTAATCTTTTATTCTAGGTTTGTGGGATGCAAGAGTTTAATCACAGGGGGATTCTTTCACTGCTCAGGAGCCTTTCTATCTCTCTCCTACCTACATACCACCTACTGTAAAATCAGCAGCATGTCTTTGTAAAGGTGAAACAAGGTTCTTAAATGATCTTTTATCAGTCCAGCTGGTGCACAGGCTAATAAAGTATACAGCTGATTTAGATTTACAGACCAAAAATGGCAGTGTTTTGAAATAAAAACCAAGAACATTATCATTATACCATTTAATAAGGATGAATGAGCCAACATCAGCATGTTAATTTTATTTAGCTCTAACAATTCATCAATATTTTAAGAAAGACAGGGATATTTGGATTAAGATAGTATTTTATTTTATGGTATGCTTGGGAAAGTCTGTTTTACAGTTTTGTCTGATGCCGCCCTTATGAACAGCAGTGCATCTAATGGCATTAATCCTCTATTTGCTCCTATCTGGGTTTTATATCACAGATGGGGTTTGATAGAGATAGGGTCTATGTCCTCATAGTCCAGGTCATACAATTAATGAAAAGCTGTCTTTTAATTAGAAACTGATATAAAACTGTTGCATAGCTTGACTCTCATGATGTTAGGCCCTCAGACTGGACTCGACTCACTTCAAAATACTGGCCCTTTGACTTGATCCAAGAGAAATATGCAAATTAGTAACATAATATAATTATTTTTTACTGAATTGAAACAAAACAAGTGGAAACGGCCTAAAACAGAGGGAAGCTTTTCTTGTGCACCAAGGGAGGGTTGCTTTAGTGTTCGACATCACGTGAAGTAGGGCTGAACGATTTTAGAAAATAATGTAATTGCGATATTTTTCCCCAATATTGCAATTGCGATTTACTCTGCGATTGTTTTAATGTTCCTCATCTTACGTATTATTAATAAAACATAAGCAGTAGATTGTTTTGTAGTATAACCAATGTGACATTAAATCAATCCAAGGATAAAAGATTTGAGAAAAAGTGGAGAAGTGAAGAACAGAAGCAAAGTAGGTATGAAATTGTAAAAAAAAATGGCAAAAAAATTCAAGAGTGACTAATAAAAAATTATTATAGTAGCAAAATTGAGATTAAATTTCAAAAACCATGTAAAAATTCCAAACATGGTCTGACAGTAGCCAAAAAAAAAAAGATGAACGGGAGCAAGATAGGCATAAAGTTGTAAAAACTGGGTTAAAAAAGGTTAAAATAGGCATGAAATTGCAAGAAACTACATCACAATGCCAAAATGTTCAACATATTTTGGGTTAAAAATATTGCACTGTCTGTGATTTGAAAATTGCAACAAGCCATATTGCGATTTTATCTAATTTGCATTTAATTGTTCAGCCCTAACTTGAAGGCTACCAGAGCAGCCTGGACTACAAAGTAACTACGATTGAAAATTAAAAACCTTGACCGTGCTGTAAACCACAGCCACTGTTGACTGACTGTTCACCTCTGTGTAGAATCTGTAAATAGAGATTAAGAAGATACACTTAAGAGATTTTGTCATGGAGCTGAAACTAAGAGCCCCAGCACGCAGTTAAATAAATTCTGTGCTAAACTCTGACAGCTTTAACAAGAGGCATTTCTCTCTGGCTCAGGCAAAAAATGTTGCTGGAAAAAGAACATAACAAGCTGTTTTTTCTTTTTGCACTGATACTGTCTGAAATTCAAATTTGTGCTGAAACAGGCAGGTTCAAAATGTAGATTATTTAACTGCTTCAAGGAAGGGTCCAGTAGCATGCTTGTATTACATTTATTTTACTGTTTTGAAACCAGCATGAAGTGCAGCTATGATTGTAGCTGCAAAATCTTCACATTTTTGATGCACAGATAGTGTTTTGTAAATGCATTTATCATGTTTCTTTTAGAACACATCACATTTTTTCTTGAAGCAGATGTTTTGAGACTGTCTAGAGGCCATGAGAGGCCTCTCAGTGGAACAGCATTGTTGTAAAACACACAGTACTCTCACCATCTTCTCACAATGTGTATTTGTTGGCACAAAGAAGGTGGTAAAGTCCTCAAGAAAGAACTATACTGACGGATTAGGGTCACTGTTGTTTTTAGATGTGTAAATATGAGGTGTTGAACAGTTACCATGATGTCTGTGGCTTTAAGCTCATTCAGGGAGGTTACTTCAACACACACTCGATCAGAGAGTTTGAATGGGTTTACTATAAATTTGATAAAGACTTGATGAAATGATAGCAGAACCAGAAAATGAGATAAAGTCTTGAAACAACCTCTGCTCTTATTCACCCAGAGACAGCCAACTCAGCATCTAATCTGCAGCCTGCTGTTTCACTGAGCTCTCACCAAAGATTATAATTCTGCCCGATATTTACTCAAGCATTATGTCTTGTACGATCACTCTTTTGTTTTCTAACCTCACCTGTCACTGTCCTCCTCTGCCTCTTTGCCTGAGCTGTAGCGTGTTGCAGGGATGAAGTGTATATTAATAATCTAACACAGAAGTTAACATCAGGCTGGTTCTCACGACTAAAAGCCTGTGAGATTTTTCAGTGTTCTTGGATCCCTCCTGATAACAAGGTCTGTAGGTCTAGTAAAAATATGAAATGTTCACATTTTGTTCAATGATAATCCTGAAAAATGAAGTAACTCATGATTTTTTTTAAATTTAAATGTTATCAGTGAGTCAAAAGCTATTAATGAGCTAAAATGGACCTACAGCACAGCAGCTTAATTAAAGGAGACATATCATGCTTGTTTCTCCTTTTCACTATGCCAGACTAGGATGCCTGTAAAGCATTTCTGCCCTCAGTACAAGTCATTTAGTTCCTTCATTGCCCCACAATAGGGTTCTCAATATCCTCATTTTAGGCCATTATCAAGCTCTCGTTGAAACGCTCGGTTTTCAGGCTGACCTACAGTAACCTCGCAACGTCACAGCCCTTTGTGCTCTGATTGGTCAGTTCAATCGGGGGTAGAGCCAGCCTGTCCTTCTTCTTCTACTGTATTTTCCGGCAGGCTCAAAGCAGCGAGCGCGTATTGAGTCCCCCTACAGGCCAGAGCTGGTAATGAGTGAATGTGAGCTAGGGAGCTATATACTGCTGCTGGTGGATGTGTTCCTCGGTGACGGTTTTGTGGCTAACGGACATCACAGAGGAGGAAGTGTTTTATCAGATTACTCCAATAAAAGAAATGTACCTCGTGTCGTCACGACGATTTAAATCTCTTGGACATCTCACAATGACCTATTTTCAGAGGCATCAAATCTCGTTCTAGGATATCAGAAAAAATACAGTATCTCATTTTTTGAAAATTAAGGGGGTGTAAGGTCTTGTTTTCAAATTGATTATATTATATGTAAGTATTAAATCATGCATCAGCATGATAGGTCTCCTTTAAGAAGCAGCTACAATATTTCCAATGTATAATGTTATGCTGTGACCTTTGTCTGAGAAGAGTGACCTATTCAAGTTGGTCCTCAGTGCCTTGGCAGTTGGGTATGAGTTATTTATAAATGTATAAATGTTGAGAAATGCATGCTATAAGGTCCCTTTCTTTTTTTGTTGTCATTATTAGCAATTTTTTCGTGACTGTCCTTTTAAATAGAGTAAAAGCTAAAAAGGGGGCAACATCAAGTGTACTTTATTTTAGATTAAACAACAAATCTTGTATAGTGTTCATCATGAACCTTTTATCAGGTATCCATCTTTTTAGCCACTGGGGACAAAGATATGTTAAATGCTATCTTCTGTGGTTTTGGACTCATTCCTGCACCACTTAATTGTGGTGCACAGTAAGGAGACAGACAAACCATTGTTGTGCCAAAAAGCAGTGTGCACTTTTTGTGAGACGACTGCTGTTTGCTGCCAAACTTGCATAGTACTGCATAATCAGATCTCTCCTGTGGAGTAAGATGAGACCGTTCTCTCTGATTGGAGTCCTCCTGTTTGATCAAGACTGAAACAAGTATTGTACAGTAGAAAGTTATATTTTCCTTAAATTAAGGCTGTCCAATTAAAAGCTATTTAATTACAATAGACTCGCTGTAGACTATCATACTATGAGTCTTTGCATTAACAAAAACATCCCTCAGTCATCAACTCATAATGTGTTCTTGAAACAGAGCGAAAAATATCTGCTATCTACAGCAGGAGTAAAACAGGGAAAACCCCAACCAATAATCATGCCGGGACACCTGTTTTTAAACCAATCAAGACAGAGCCCTGAGGAGATGCTACTTTCAAGTTCATGCTAGTTTTCCAAAATCGCCAACTCCAGCTTTAAATGTTGTCAAAACTAAGTTTGGCGGTATAACAGCCCAACCGTGACACCCTTTGTTGCGGTCAAATGAAGTTAATCTTTAATTTTTGCCAGTTTAGTGGAGGAAAAGTTTCTCAGACTGTTCAGATTCTGGAAAATCCTGTTACATAGCGGTGCTGTGATAGCTTATGACCACTCTTAATGTAATGTTAAATTAATGCAGTCCATTACAGTACTTCAATGTTTAACAGTGTTATTGCTCTTCAAGTATATGTTCCATGTTGTTCAGGCTGACTTAAACGAACTAAGTGAATGAACTAGTGAACTAATTAATGAACTTAATGAACTAAACTTGAGGTTTTGCTTGGTGTGCTTTTAAAATGTGAGTGCATTTGAGCCACTGCTGGTGTTTGTATTCCTCAAATTTACATGCCAGTTTTCATTCACTTTTCCAGTTTCTGTTCTGTGACCTGAGGATACACCCAGCCCTGTGTATTCTGATGAAAATGACATCCTCATTTGTCATCCTCACTCGACTTGCCACAGAAACCAGCTCCTCCTGTTTCAGTGTTTCAGTGCACCGGGTGCTTTAAGAGATCAGTTTCATAACCCTGCTACTTTCTCTGCGAACATTCTGGCCTCAGCTGGTCATCAGCTGTAATCCCTGATTGGTATGACCACTCATTCCTTCACAATCTTCCTCCCCTCACTCTCATTCTTTGAGTGGATTTAGCCAATACTGAAAGACACGTGTCCGATTCTTACGTCTTAAACCATGACTATAAGACTCTTATCCTCTGCAAATCCTTTCCTTATCCAAATGGAAAAGTTTCAGAAGGTCACCAGATTAAATAATTATACTCATGTAGCTTTTTCTTTGTATTACATGGAGCTGCACAGCTCGTACAGAGCATGTTCTTTCTCTCTGTTGTTTTCCTATTATCATGTGCTGTCTCTGTGGTTTTGATTGTTTCTGTTTGTGTTTTGTGTATTTTACTCAAAGAGCTCATTGACCAGGGTTTCCAGTGATATCATGTACATTTCCTGAATACTCGCTCAGCACAGAAGCTGAATTCAAGACAACGAACAACAGCAATGGCTCAGCCTTTGTACCAGTCAGAGACGGAGTGACAGTAGCCCCATGTAACATAGTTCTCCTTTGACTTAATCTCATTCTTTTCCTCCCTTCTTAGCCTTCTGAAACGGTTACATGAGACAGATGCATGTGAGATATCTTTTTTTGAAGAAAGGTGCGGTTTTGGATGCAAAAGAACAAGGTTGTTTTCAGGCTCTTCCAGCAGGAGTCTTTGTGTGTTTTCCTCCAGGCATCTTTCCTTATCTGAGTCTGCAGTTTCTAAAAAAGCTGCAAGTGTCCTGATTGGAATCTAATAATGCTGAACAGCTCTTCTCTGCACGAGTGTCATCCCTTTGAGATAAGGGGGGGGGGGGGGCATATCACTGCAGGCCAGGGTCAGCTGAGACCTCTAATAACTTTTCACGCCCTTGTTTTTTTCTTGTTTTTGATTCAAGGCCAAGTCCAGAATAACTTCCATCCTTCATAAATTAATTGAAAAGGTCCTTAAAAAGTGATGTTATGCTGCGTTCACACCGCAAGCGACCCAGCTACCAAAATTGCATCGCCCACTGACATAGCGTCGCACGTCCATATATACCTCATTTGGGTCACCGTTGCCGTCGGCCGTCGCTCGGTGACGTCACGTCCGCTCAAGATTCACCTTGATCATATCATATATCATATAATAGGATGTATAAGCGGACATTATTCCAACTGTATCCTTTTCACTCACTTATCAACCAAAAAACACTGCAGCTGACGCCCTGCAGCAGCATTATCTCTGAGTTTCCGGCGGTCTGTCCAGGCGGAACTGATGTCCTCACTGACTAATGTTTCCCTAATGTTGGACATAAATTGTTCCTCTGTAGTCTGGATGAAAAACCACACACACCACTGATTGGCTGTTGCAGCACAGCCACACACGACATCGCCAGAAAAGATCAACTTTTTCTAACTTTGACATCGCGTGACAAGTGAAGTGATCATCTTGTATGCGACAGACGCGTCACGGGAGGGTTAGCCCCGCCCCATCGCGGCTGTACATTGACTTTGCATTGAGAGTGATCACCGAGGTAGTACAAGTAGTGTGCGGTGTGAACCCAGCATTAGTCTTTCTTATAAGGCCTTTTGTACTTCTCTTTGAATAGATCTGTAAGGATGCGGCTAGTTGTTTTTTGCTCATATTAATATATAGATTCTCTTATATTAAGTCACTATTAGGTTTAAAGACTAGACCATTTACATATTCACATGTTAACACATTTCACTTCCAAACAGATGGATTTATTTTATTTAATCTACAAAAAAATTATTTTTCCACATGCAGCATTTGAACACATCAGGGTAAGAGTTTTTACATTAAATTGGCTACCAAATTTCCAAGCGGACCTTGAACACATCATGTTATTTTCATGTAAACTCTTCAAGATAGCTAACTGACTTAAAGCGATATTCCGAGATGGAACAAGTTGAGTCCTATCACAAGGTTAAGGGCAGAAATTACCCCTACAGCAGTGTTTATGTGCAGCAGAAGCCCAGGGCGCTCACACCAAACCCTCCCTCTCTGCTCGTCTGCCGGTTTCCTCTGCACTCAGACGGGGCCATATTTTACTTGACCAAAAACACAGATAAACGGACTCCCACCGAAAAAATCTGATATCCGTCTGCATTCACGCTTTATTTCGAGAATTTTCAGCGCGTTACTTTCACACCGCTAAATAAGGCTCTAGTTCTCATCGGGTCGTAAAACGGCCTCTGCTGCAGAGCTGTGACTCCGCTGCAGAGCCTCCGCTGCAGCTGTGGCTACACTGCTGTAGGGGTAATTTCTGCCCTAAACCTTGTGATAGGACCCAACTTGTTATCCCGGAATATCGCTTTAAGGGCCGTTTACATGGCGCCGAAAACGCTCGAATCCGATATGTTTTCGTTGCGTTTTGGCCTTGCGTTTAGATGAGAACGCGTTGTGTTTCCATCTAAAACGCAAACTTTTGAAAACGGGTTCCCGAGTGGAAAGATTAGAATCCGCTCTCCATTCAGCTCCATGTAAACCCGTATCACAGCGTTTCAGGGTGAAATGCTGACGTCTCCACATGCGCAGTACTCTTTCACATGAAGGCTCCCCGTGCATACCAGGAACAACAACAGCTTCGGCCGTCCGCCGAGTAACGTGTGAGCGTCTTACCGTGCTTGTTTTTTTATCCAGACAGATTTGTTGTCCGAACTGATGTGTTGTCCAGAAAAGAAACTCCTGCTTCTCTGTGCATCTATTCGCCATTGTTGTTTGTGAAAGGTTTTCTTCTTCGTTTGTGTGTTGTAGCAGTGCTGCCTCTCTGCAGACCTACACCGCCATCTACTGAACCGGCATGCACACTACAGCGGTTTTACAGGGGATTAACTCGTCTCCAGCGTTGTCATCTGAACGCAGAAGAATTTGAAAACGCAAAGGAAGAATCTTTGCGTCTTTAAGTCTGGAGTTTCCATGTAAACGGCCCCTTAAATTTTGTAAGTACTTTCAAGGCTGGTTTGTTTAGACGATGAGGATGTCTGTCCTGCTGCAGCCAGTGTTAATATGCTACCTGCAGCAGCAGCAGAGTTATCAGGAATGTTTCTTTCTTAAAGCTTGAAATTGTTCAGCATGCTATGGCTACTCAACATATTGTGATGGACAATGCTGTGCATCACAGTAGGTCGATGAATCTTTGTGCACTGGATAGAAAAATGGCGTTTTGTCACAGGACCAAGAAGACTTGGTTAAAAGTATCCATAAACTCAAGTTATAATTTTTTCAGGTTAGCAAAACCGCAGGGCTAGGTATAAACAAACCTGGGTTTTTGATCCTGTCCTTACTTGTAGGTGGTTGTATTTGATAACGTTGCTTTGTGTTGTTGTTTTCTGGCCAAACAGTATTGTAGTTCACTGAGATACCCAGTGAGGCTGCCTGTGTCAACAGCCCAGCTGTTTGTTCACTTGTTCTTTCACTAGAATAAACAAAGGTGTTTGATTTGAATCCATGCAGCACCTTTCTGGTGAAATCTGCTGAAGGAACTTGTTCCTTATTATTAAGCTGTTTGTGTATATACTGAAATGACAGCTTCCTGCTGTTAAAGTCAGTGCATTAGGTTATCAGAGTTAGTTGACATTGAACTTCAGATAACTCCAACTCTGACTTCTTTGTTCTGGTTTCTGCTGACTTCCCCTAATAAGAATGGGATATAAATAAAGGTCTTATAGATGAGCATGAAGACAAAATCTATCATATGTGTTCTTCGTTAAATAGGCATGTGACCTGCTGGGCATCAATGACAGAAAAACAATAGGATGAGGAGAAGAAAGAGGTCAGTGTCGAGAGTTTAAATTTACACACTAGCTTTCACTTTTTACACTTACTTGTTGACGTCAATACAACTCTGTGCCAAGAGCACTTGGTGCTTACACGCTCCTTTCAAATCTGAACAAAGGGGGAAATGTTGATGTGGCAGGCCTAACTTGTGGAGCCTGCTGGACTTGTGGAAGGGTCAGGGGGCTTTGCAATAGCCTACTTTTATGTGCTAATTTGTTCGGACCAGCAGGGCCACTTTGTTGTTCAAGACACTCAGTGTTCAGTGTTGAGTAACTTACAAATGAAGTGTTTTCTATTTAACTTTGGCCAGATGTTCATCATCAAAATATATTCCCATCCTACTTTTAGACCTCAAATCCCTTATCAATAGCTCTTTTTTGAGCATGCACCCTGATATTATCAGGATAACAGGATAGCTCGCCCCGAAAATTCTCTGATTATGTCCTGCTGAAAGGGGAAAAAGTGGTGGAGTACAGGTGGGGGTTCACTGGTACTTAGGACACATGTCAGAAATTTCAGTCGGTGTTCAGATGTGATTGGAGACAAAGCACCATATCTTTACGTTGTATCACACTTTATGCCCTGAATTTACTGATACAGTAAAAAAAGCATCAATGAAAGACACTGAAAGCATTGTTGCACCCAAAAGTGAATATGAAGCACCGCTGGTCAGCACATCATGATCACACCAGTGACAGAAAGCTGCATAGTTTTAGCTCTGTATCCAACAGCAGCACAAGAACACTCTTTGTAGATGCAAGGGACTCACTGATGACCATGTTAGAGATGATAATCTACAGAACTTTGATGATGTTAGTTTGATATTTAGTGGAAACGTTGCTTTGAAATGTCCAGACCCCAAAGTTAATGTGTTACTCTTCCTACAACAATGGTTGTCTTAATCCATCCAGTCAAGTCTCCCTTTTCAAGTTTCATGCTGGTCTCACAAAATGAATGTCGTCACCCCTCCCCACTCGTCTGCAGTGAATTTCCCTGATTATTTGCTGCTGTTTTCACATTTAAACACAACTAAACTGTATGACAAAAAATTAAGGTGCAAGGAAATTACCTGGGTATTGTCAGGGTTCAGCGTTTAGACATACGCAAGTTAAGTCAGGATAACTTCAGGAGTTTTTTTCCAACTGTGAATGGTGTAGATGACCGTGAAGACCTCTTTCCTTTCCCCCTTTTCCAGACCCCTGGTCACTTTAGATTTTGTGTTTTTACCTCATGTAGCTTTAAAGGAGCAAGTGCATGTTTGATGGTTAACTTTATAAAAAGGCTCCATGTTGCTCTTCGCAAAAGCTCTGTGTAATCAGGTAAGGAGCCCATGAACTCGACCTGGCTTGACACTTGGTGCTCAGACACGGACAAACTCTGTCTGGATTTCTGCTCAAGGGTTCATTGAACCCCAAAACTCTGATAACCTGCATGAATGTTACGCTCAGTTACTGCTGGCACTGCCGTACCTTTCTCCTCTGAAGGACAGCCTACCAAAACAAATACATCCAGATTCATGCATACTGAATTTTAGAGATGTATTTTTAACATATTTCAATATTCTACAGTTTAAACTTATATTATTACAAACTACTTTATCTCCCTCCGTTCACACTCATTAACAGAAAAGTCATGAATGTCATGTCAAATGTTTTATTATTTCACATTCTGTTCAGTTTTGATTGAATGTCACTGAACGTACTTAAACTTGGACTACAGTTCATGTGAGGTGACCTGCTGAGGGAGGGAGGTGAGAGCTGAGTGTGTTTTTGTGTCCCTAGTGTACCCTAAAGATATTCTAGTACAGTGTTGAAAATGCTCTGAAAGAGGGCGATTGTAGCTGGTTTACATCTGACCGGTAAATACACTTAACACCAGCTTCCTGATTTCAGTGTAGGCTGTTTATTTTTCTGCGAAGGGCTGAAAACATGTTTTTGCAGGGTCTGATCAGCATATATTTGTTAACAGGGTGAATTTGGGTTATCATACTCATGTCAGTTTATAAGTTTACTTGTATGTGCAGACATTGTCATACTAAAGCTGAAAACATATGGCCTTGAGTGAATTAAAACAATGACTTACCAACCCCTTCTCAGTTACTTTTGATATAAATCTTAATATTTCTTTAATACAAGCCATCATAGTAACTTTATATGGAGTGGTGCAGGAATGAGTCAAAAAACATGTGAGTTAGCATTTAGTTCTTCCTAGTTGACAAGCCTTAAACTATTTGGGCTGGAGAATACCTGTTTTGGATATATGCCTGAAGTAAGGTTTATGATAAACAAATGCACATACAGTACAATTTTATTGCTACCTGCTAATAAGGACCACAAAAATGTACTGTTAGTTTTGAAACTATGAACAGCATATTGCCTCATTTTAAACTACTTATTTATTTAGTTGTTTTTATCTTATTTAAATGTGACTGGAGATCTATGTTTATTGTTTTCAGTTTGTTTAATAAGAATATTTGGGTGTATATTTAGGCATGGGTTTGGTAGTTTGGCACAGGGTGATGTAACAGGGCAGGTGAGACAGGATAGACAGGCACTGGAGATGGTAATTTTTTTTATTTTTTTTACCAGGAAGTCAGGCAGGAAGCCAAGAGCACAGGAGGTCACCAATTTGTTTGCAATCCTTAAAGGGACTGTAAGGAGTTTCTAAGTACCGGTAATTACAAAGAAGTCTCACTTTTAGATATATGCCTGATGGAAATACACACATTAAGATGAGTTTTATAGCATTAAAATAGGTGATCTATAAATGCTATTCCTTAGCTTCACGGTCGGGTCGTACAGGGCTGGACTGGCCTGGATACTCAACTTCGGGAACAAGACAATTAAAACTAGAGCAAATTTATATTATTCGGACACGTCTTAGAGCACCAGGCTGTAAGTAGCGATATATAGCCGGCTACAAAACTACGATACTAAGTTTTCCAAAAATTGCTTGTAGTCATACATCAAAAACTACCACTACGTAACTAGAAAGAGATACATCACTTCGTCGATTTGGATCCTGTAAGTTGTTAAAAAAAGAAGTTGTAAAGCAATGCAGAGTTCTGAGGAAGGTCAGAGCTGAATAACAACAAACACGCTTTGGCTTGCAGACGTCTTTTGGTGCGTTCAAATGTAGTCGGAACTAGGAATTTTGAGTTCCGAGTAGGAAACTGCAACTGGATCGCCCCCCGAAGTAGGAATTTCCTACTGGGAACTCGGTGAAACCTCGCCGCCCCCGAGTTGACAATTGAAGATGGATGCCCCCAGTGTGAACAGTTATTTAGCTCCTGTAATAATCCATTTATTTGCACTTCTGACTGGGGTACGAGATTAGCTGTATACATAGTATTGTTAGACTTATATAAAGGGAGATAAAGTAGTTTGTAATAATATAAGTTTAAACTGTAGAATATTGAAATATGTTAAAAATACATCTCTAAAATTCAGTATGCATGAATCCTTTAATAAAGCAAAGGAAACTGTATCTTGTGGCTCAGACATTGACATTTTTTGATCCTGTGTAAAATCTGCTTTCCTTGTTCCACAGTGGTTGTTTTGAGTTTTGAGATTTATTGTTGCTTCGGAGTTGACAAAGCCAAATTGGCTGCTGTGGTGACTGTTTTGATTGTTTTTTGGGTTTTTTTTTAAATGTATATTTTTGGGCGTTTTGTGCCTTTATTGATAGGAGAGAGACAGTGGATAGGCTTGTGAAAGGGGGAGAGAGAGCAGGGGAAGACACTCTGCAAACTGGTCACAGGCGGGATTCAAACCTGGACCGGCAGAAGCATGTACATGGGGTGCTAACCACTCCGCCAAACCAGCACCCCCTGTTTTGATTGTTTTATAATGAAAGATTCTATCAGCAGGAAATCATCAATAAAGACGTCACTACAAGATGTTGTACATTGGAAATGTAGTTGCTTCTAAATCAAACCACTGTGTGTTCATTTATTAGCAGCTTCATAATAACTTTTCACTCTTGCTGATTATTTCCATTTTGTTAGAGGATCACAAAAACAGAATATGTAAGTTTCATAATTTTCTTGTTAGCTACCAGCTATAATCAGAAACAGTGAAAAATCCCAAGGACTTTTGGCAGACTTGCAGTCCACTGAACCAGTGAGATGTTAACTTCCTCGTTGGCCGATAAAATACATCCCCCCTGCACCACTCTGTTGTCTTACCTAAGGACAGTGGTGAAGGCAGTTGCTGTTATCACAGTTTGGCTAGTCAGTACAAACAACATCAGAATGTTTTTTTTTCAGGAACAGAAGATTTTATTATCCCCTCTTGCCTACAACCTGAATATTTTTTCTTGGATTTAATGTCTACTATTGTGACCCAAGACCTCCTCAGTTTTCCCAGTGTTGTAAAGTCTGGTTCAGAGAGAGTTTTCATCTTGATATATTTTTAGTTACTCTTTACAGGGCCAAACAGAGTTAAGTTAAAGACCTTTTGTCCTCTGTTCTAACCTCTAGTATACTTAGAGCTCAGTACATTGTGTGAAACACTGACTGCTGCTGACTCTGAGTGATTATTTTTCAGCTCCTCTATCATTCTGAGGTCAACCGGTAGACAATCCTTTTGTTTCTGATGCAGAGCTTTAATTCAGCACTCTGACATTAGTGTCTCTGTTTAAAGACAGAAATTTATATGATTGTATGTGACCACATGTTCTCTAGACCAGTGATTCTCAACTGGTGGGTTGCAGATCCTTTTTTAGTAAGTCACATGCCTTTGCCTGGACAAAAAGGGTTGGAATAAAACCCTGTGCTTTTATTCTGCATTGGACTGTCATCTATTCACTCTATCAACAGTTGGAGCTTATTAAATGCTAATTAACACCAGTTTTAATAGAAAGATGTTTCTATATGTTCAGTAAGCAGACTCTGCTATAGCTACATGTTTTTTAAGAGTTTTTTGAAACAACTTCTTAGTAGTTGGACTTTGTTTATTTCATGTTTAAGCATTAATTCTCTGTTGAGTCTGCTAAAAAAGAATTAAGTGTGTTGTGTTGTGGCAGCTTCAGCTTATTTAGTGCTACTACATGAATGTTATTAATGGGGGGGTGTTCATTAGGGATGGGACGATACACTTAAACTCACGATACGCTGCACCTCGATATGTCCGGGTCACGATATGATGCGTCATGATACAACATCAAAAAAGTAAAAACAAAAAATATTACTGTGTAATTACAACTTATTTATTTTTGTTTGAGTTGCACACAGGAAAACACAAGGCCTAACAGGCCAAACACAAACAATAACACTCTCTCTAACCCTAGAGAGGTCAGAGTGAGTGTTTAACTGCCTGCTGGCTGCCTTTTTTAATTTTTTTTTTTTTTTAACAGACAGATGACTTGTATCCAGGCGGGGCGTCCTCTATTTCAACCTCATTTGGCTTTTTGGAGGCAAGGTAGTTGGTGCTAATATTTCTTATCGTCACCCCTGGTCACATGCGCTATTACCGGACATGACGTCTTTATTTCGTGATCCATTTTTTTCAAACTCGATGCATTTCATCACATACTGTATCTCAATATATTGCCAAACGATATTTCATCCCATCTCTAGTGTTCATTCTGCATCCACTGACACAGGGCTATCACAGCTACAGTCAGGTGTATATTATTTAAGCCTTGTGCCCCTCAGATGCTCTTTTTGGTTTCAGTTTAAATACAGATAAAAGGAAAAAATATCCTGCTCTAACATTGCCTTATTCAGATAATTTTGGTCTCTAAGTAAGCTTTCTGTGTTACTGTGATATTCTGTTCAGTGCAGCATCTTTTTATTTAATACATTTGAGAAGTTGAACATTTTCCTCTATTTTGGTCGCAGCTTGGCTTTAAGAGGTTAGGGTGGGTCCCAGTAACAGACTAGTTGAGAATCACTGCTCTTGACGGAGGTTCAGAGCCCTAATTTTTTTGTGTGTGTGTACTGAAGACAAATACAGGACAGGGTAAAAAAACCCTAAAATTATTCTTTAGAGATGATTGGTTAAACCCTTCCACCTCATACCATCACAGATGCAAGCACCCTTACTCCCCTCCCTGCCTCATTTACAGGCAGTGTCGCCCCTGCAAGCAGAGCTCACTGGCCAGCCACAAGCCTTTGAAGCTGGCGCTAATCAGCGGCTGTGGAGGGGGCTGGAACCAGGGGGTGCTGCTGGGTGGGGGGTTGGTAATGTGGATGCAGATGTGACCAACATGAAAATGGATTATTGTTCCATACAAAGAAACACTCTGGGAATACTGCATCCACAGTTCTAAAAATGGCTCATGAGCTTCTTTTGTCACAGTTTTTAGAAAGCTGCTTTTACTTGAAATGGTTCAAGGTCAATAAGTGGTTTTATGGACATCATATTTCAGAAAATCAATGCTCATATTTAATCCTGATGTGCTAAATAGCTGCATGAGTGAAAAAACATTTCTCACTAAAATATTGAACAGTGCAGTATGACATTCATAGTTCAGTCTGTACACATGCATCTCAGTATTCTCAGTTTTCCTCACACACAGCATTCATTTGTTGTTGCTATTTTCTGTCTGCATTTGTTTGACTGTTTGTGCCTGCGCTGTGCTGAAGTTGGGCCAGAAAACCCACACTCCTGCTTTGAGAGGAGAGGCAGCAGCATGCACCAACACTCATAACATGACAGACCCGCGAACAACACACCTGACTTTGTCAGAAGTCCTCTTGGTTAAAACTGTTATCCATTACAAGTCCTTGTTAAATTAAGCTGGAAAACCTTACTGAGCTCTTAACAAGGTGGCTGCAGCGGTAATGTCATGATGCATTCAAAGTCAGCTTGGAAAAACAGCAATCAGATGAATAAATAAAATACCTTGATGTGTCTAAATTTATCTTCCAAAAAAAACAAAATGAAAATTTTGTTTTTGTGTGAACTTGAATTATTAGAGTAGTTAAGATTATATAAGGAGGTTATGTTTTCGGGAGAGTTTGTTTGTCTGCCTGTCTGTCTGTCCGTCTGTCTGTCTGAGAACAAAATAACTCAAAAAGTGCTGGATGGATTTTGATGACATTTTCAGGAAATGTTCAGCATGGGAAATGGAAGAACTGATTCAATTATGGTGTTGATCCGGATCAGCGTCTGGCCGCCATGACGAAAAATGTGATTTTTGTGAATAACTACTGAACTAAAATAGATATCATTATGAAACCAATTGCTAATGGTATGTTTTCATGGTCAAGGAATCTAAATATTTCCATGAAATAAAGGTAGGACTAATATCTATGGTGAAAATCACAATATGGGAGAAGACTGTGGCACTGGCGGGGGTCTGCGCTTTTCTAGTTTGTTTGTTTGTTTTTCCAGCATTTTAAAATAGCTGTAACAGCTAAGACAATTAGTGTTGTGTTTTTTGTGGGAAAACTATGTGGGATATTAACGTCGAACACGTACATATTTGCAGTGAACCTGCTTTTGACAGTAATATGAGCATTGTTATTTTAAGTAAACATTATTGTATTTTTTCTTTAACTGACCCAGATCCCTCCTGGGAGGTTTGATATTACAGTTAATGTATTTGGTTGGTTTGCTTTAGAATAACCTCTGGTCAGGCCCAGGACTAGACCATCACTGTGATTTTATTTAACTGATAGCTTTTCTTGAGCGTAAGGTCTTTGCACTCTGAGGTTTTTGTTTAGACAATTTATTTTTTGAATCCATAATCTGGTAAATGTCACAGACAAAATAATATCAGCAACAATGAATTGACAAATTAAATTATTTACTGATATTTAAGAATGTTGTCAACAAATTTGGTTATCCATTTGTCGTAGAACCAAATCAAGCTCTACAGGCTGTAGCTTTTGAACGGGTTTGCTTGGTGAAAATCTGACCTGTGACTCCTACAATGCCCATCTTCCTGATTTACGTCTCTGTCCACTGTTTTACACTCAAAAAAAGGCATATAAATCCCAAATACCAACTACAAAAGCACTCAGAGAGCGCAGACTTCTGCCAATGAGATGGCATCAATGGTGTTTTTTTAAAAAAAACAGTCTTCCCACCTTTGAGAATTTGATGAATTTCAATTCTCTTAAGCTGTTTTTTAAATGTGTCAACAATCATGTGTCACTACTGTTTTCTGAACTGGCCACCAGGCATCAGAGCGAACACACAATCCTCCACCAGTGATTGTCTTGTCCCAGGATACAAAAAGACTTTACTCCATCAGTCTGTTCTTTCTGGAAAGAGCAAACCTTTAGGGCTCTCTACCATGTTTCCTTGGCTTTACAGCTTATGTACGTATTTTATCTGGAAAAACTGCTTCTCTCTTATTGTTGCGATGTTATTGTACACTGCACTTTTTTTCACTCTCTTCTCTTATTACTTTTTTTTTTCTCAAAAGCCTCCTGTGGACAAGTGTTGAACACAGAACACAGGCCTCTGCCAGCACCACAGTCTTCTCCCATATTGTGATTTTTACCATAAATATTAGTCCTACCTTTATTTCATTGAAATATTTAGATTCCTTGACCATGAAAACATGCCATTAGCAATTGGTTTCATAATGATCTATTTTAGGTCAGTAGTTATTCACGAAAAACGCATTTTTCGTCATGGCGGCCAGACGCTGATCCGGATCAACACCAAAATTGAATCACTTCTTCCTTTTCCCATGCTGAACATTTCTTGAGAATTTCATCAAAATCCATCCAGAACTTTTTGAGTTATTTTGTTCACAGACAGACAAACAGACTCTCCCGAAAACATAACCTCCTTGGCAGAGGTAATAAATCACATAAAATTATACAATTCTGGACACCAGGCGCTCCAACTGACAGCAGAGGAAGCTTGATAATGGCTTGAAAAGCGTTGATGTGAGTTTGCAAACAAACTACCATTCCCATAATGGTGCAAAGGGGGCGGACCCCTAAGTTTACAGGAGGAGAAATAAATGTAATTTGCCATCATAAAGTTTAATGTTTTCTTGTGAACTGGATCTGGATCTGATCCAGATGAAATTGACCAGGATGATAGCATGGTATTATATATATTATCCTGTATATTTTGAAGCGAATCCATCTAGTGCTGTCAGAAATATGTTTATTTAAAATGCAGCCTAATGTCAAATTCTGTTTTTTTTTAATTTATTTATTGGGATTTTTTTTGCATCCAGACAAATATGCAGTGCAATAATGGCTTCTACCTAGGACCAAATCACACCTTTAGTAACAATGTTCATGTAAATCCACCCAGTAGTTTTTGCTTACAGACAAACGAACCAACAGATACACAAACACACAGACAGACCCTGGTGAAAACACAGCCTCTTGGTCAAGGAGAGTAATTAATAGTAACAAACAGTAATGCATGCTGTCTCCTATCAGTTTTGGTTTGAACAATAACTAGGCAACAGCAAGTAAAAAGTTTATTTCCTTTGCTTAAATAATGGTGAGAGTTTTCATTAAGAAACGATTATCAGTGCTTAAATACACGATTGACTGTGATTTTGCTTCCATCTATGGGCCCCCTAATGACTCTGGACCCCAGAAAGCTTTACCCTCTTTTTTTTTACTTACATTGTCAGTTTTGCTTAGAATAACCATAAAAAATCTGAGTAAGGTAAAGTGAGTTTTTGAAAGTTCTTCTACACAGACATGCCCTCTCTAATATAGCTTTGGAAAGTCATCAGCAGAACTGAATACACGTATCTAAAAACTGGAAAAGCATCCTCAGTAGGGTAAGGCTGAATGGCCCCCATGATATTTGGCTGGCAAATGTCCTTAATGGATGTGCCTCCTAATGGATATTTATTGTCCTCTTGGTAATTTGATTGAGGTCATGGAAGCAGCTAATGATTTCTTGCCTTGTATTATATCACCGTCAAGCTGCTACTTATCCAGACACTAATGTAAGAACAGGATCAGTAAAAGAGGACAGCTTGATCCGTACCCCGCTCTAAGACCTCAAGGACCTTGACCTCAGAGTGGGTGTTCTCTGTCAGACCCTCCCATTACTTAAGTATAGGTTTAGTCAGAGCTGCATTTAGACTGTTACAAACCTCTGGCTGGCTTGTTTGGCTGGAGAAAAAATGGATGTTATAAGTTTGACTCGGCTATTTCAGAGCTGTTAATGTTTTCTGAAATGTAAACTTTTGTTAGCCAAGTAGTGTTCATAAAGAGGAACCCTATTTTAAATAGTGATACAAGTGCTCTTGTTCATTTGGTTATCCATGAAAATTAATCAGAACCTCTGTGGTCCTTAGCGCATTTGTTGCCTTGTTCACAATGCACCTGAGTGAAGTCAAATTACTAACAATTTCCAGCAAACAGAATAATTTCCTGTGCCTGGCATATGTGTAAGATTAAAACTATGTTAAAAGGAACTAGAAAAGCACTCTGAGTCCTCTCCCATATTGTGATTTTTCCCATAAATATTAGTCCTACCTTTATTTCATCTAAATATTTAGATTCCTTGACCGTGAAAACATACCATTAGCAATTGGTTTCATAATTATATCTATTTTAGTTCAGTAGTTATTCACCAAAATCACATTTTTCGTCATGGCAGCAAGACGCTGATTCGGATCAACACCAAAATTGAATCAGTTCTTCCTTTTCCCATGCTGAACATTTTCTAAAAATGTCATCAAAATCCATCCAGAACTTTTTGAGTTCTTTTGTTCACAGACAGACAAACAAACTCTCCCGGAAACATAACCTCCTTGACGGAGGTAAAAATAAGAATAGCCATTGATTAATGAGTGATAAAAGATGACAAGACATGTACAGTTTCCACCATAGTTAATGGTTTTGTCCAAAAAGTGGAATTTTGGCCTCATCACTCCAAATGACCTTGTTTCAGAGGATTTGTGGCTGTTTCTGTGCTGTTTGGTGTATCATGAGGGTGATGCTTTGTGGCATTCGTGTAGTGTTGACTTCCTTCCTCCTTGTTGTGCATCTGGAAACAGTCGTGACACTCTTTTCATGGAGTCCTGTGTCAGCTCAAGTTATTTGTGGGTTTTCTTCAAATCCTGAACAATTTGCCTGACAGTTGTGGCTGAAATTTTTTGTTGTTCTACCTGACAGAGCTTTGGTTTCAATGGAATCCCTTGTTTTCCACATGAATTCAAACGGTCAGGATCAACAGTGTCACCCTGTAGATGCTGACAGGCGTGATGATCAGCCATGCTGGGTTGCATATTGTCTCTGTTACGGGCTTTTGAGGAACCAAATCTATGTCTTCACATCTCTGCAGGACACTGTTACACCTCATCATGGAGAGCCCATAAACAATGTGTGAGCTTCAATGAGAAGTTAGCATTTTATCTGTTTGTCTAAGTAGCTGAATGACAGGAAGTAATGTAAAGCCTGATTGGGACAACTTCCCCTCTGATGTGTCACTTTGTTTCACTTTGGGTTTTTTTAAGCTAAAGCTGCGTTTCACTGCTCAGTGTATGTTGTTAATTCCCTGAATCAAACACTATGTAAGCTTCTTCTTGGTTTTACAATGTGTAGAAAACAATTTGCCTGTTTGCATTTATGTTGCTTTTTATGCTGTATGGAAACTAATACTGAACAACAGTGGCATGCCTTTTCTGTGGATGTAAAAGTACACAGAGGAAACTAGAAAAGCACTCGGAGAGCGCAGACCTCCGCTAGCACCACAGTCCTCTCCCATATTGTGATTTTTACCATAAATATTAGTCCTACCTTTATTTCATATAAATATTTAGATTCCTTGACCATGCAAAAATACCACTAGCAAATGGTTTCATAATGATATCTATTTTAGTTCAGAAGTTATTGACAAAAATCCCATTTTCGTCAAGGCGGATCCAGACAGTGATCCGGATCAACACCAAAATTGAATAAGTTCCTTTTCCCGTGCTGAACATTTCCTGAAAATGTCATCAAAATCCATCCATTACTTTTTGAGTTATTTTGTTCACAGACAGACAGACAAACAGACTCTCCCGAAAACATAACCTCCTGACGGAGTTAATAACTGTGCAAGCTAGGAGTAGTTTCGTCTGAGCTCATTCTCCTTTAAGGCATAGCGCTGCTTGGAGCCCTTTCAGCTACTTCTTTGACTACTGACCAGTGCCTGATTCAAGCCAACTTCAAAACTACTGAACTATCCCTTTAAGAGGAACCACACTCCAAACTTTGGTTTCCATTTTGGCTGCTCATGTATTAAAATTGGTGAAGCTGTCCCATTTTTTTTTTCGCTTTTACGGGTAGTATCAGAGGTATAAAAAGCTTAAAAGGGAACATGCTGCGCCAGTGAGGGAGCACAGCACTGTGAGTGTTGTCTGTCTGTCGCCCAAATCTTATTTGCACTGTTACTTGACGCAGATATCATTTGTATTTTATAGTTTATTAAAAGAGAAGATCAAATGACGCATCTTCAGGAAACCAATGGCCCTTTTCCACTAACATGCCTTGGCCCTACTCTACTCGGCCCTACTCAATTTGCAGCGTGTTTCCACTAGCCCGGTACCTCCTCAAACAAGCTAGTTTTAGTACCTACTCTGCTCTGGTTCCAAGCGAGCTGAGTCGATACTAAAAGATGGCGTCAGACAATGTTGTCATCGATGAGTCATGAGTGCGGCGACCTAGCATGCTGGTGGTAGCTACCGTTAGCTTACCCTCATACGTCTTTTCTTTGCAGCTCGATTGCTCACGTCCTCGGCTTCCAAAACTCTCCTGTGCTTCTCAAGGGGTATTTCTTCTTGCCACCTGCAGCCTTCTTCTGCTTTCCTTTTTTGCTCGGTTTGTGACAAAAAGCCACAGATTGTTGTGTCGCGCTCAAATGACGTCACCGCAGAGCCGATCAGCGACACTTCACCCCGTTGGGCAGGCTGCCGGGGCTAATGGAAAAGCAGCACAAGGCGAGTAGAGTAGAGCCGGGTAGAGTCGAGTAGAGTAGGGTAATGGAAAAAGGCCGTAATGTGATCGTCTTGAGACTTAACGACAGCAGAGCTTCGTTGTAACGCTCTAACATAAAGGCCCAAAAGGATTGGAGATAAAGTTGTGCTATACTCACAAGTCTGGTTTAGTATCTTAAAGCAGTTCGAGCTGGAATCTCACAGGTATCCATCTTTTCTACAGAGCTTCCAGAAAACTGGACGGACACAAGGGAGACCCTCCTGGAGGGCATGACGTTCCAGCTGAAGTACCTGGGAGTGACGCTGGTTGAGCAGCCCAAAGGAGAGGAACTGTCTGCAGCAGCTGTCAAGAGGATAGTGGCCACGGTGAGAAATACAACCCCACTCATCTGCAGCAGTGAATGCACACACATAACTGGGTTTTAAAGATCCTATGTCTTGCAAAATCAAATTTTCTTTGATTTTATTGTTGTCAGAAGGGGTTTGGAGCAGAAGAACATGACCTGTTTACTAAGTTTACCTCCTTGGGTTTATGATTTAACAGATAAACAGCCTCCACCTTCATGGTTTTCTGCTCATCACAAGCAGACACCATGATTGTTTTAAAAGGCCAGTAACTCCTCAGCCCCCCACATTAAGACATTTTTGAGTAGTCAGTCAACATGGAGCTCTTTTGAGCATGAACGGCCTGTTTAAGGTCATGCCACAGTACGTCAATCAGATTTAAGTCTGCTCTTAGGAGTCGTTTATATGAGGCCTAATACGGTCAAATCCATGAAGTTTTCATTTTGCTTTGGTGCGTTTACATGAGAACACTATACGGAGTGCTCGAATCCGTAAACTTTTAAAAACAGTGTCCAGAATGGAGAGTTTTCAAAACGCTCCTCCATGCAGCGCTGTGTAAACCAAAATCAGAGCATTTCAGGGTTAATCACTGAGGTCACCGCATACGCAGTACTCTCTAACATGAAGGCTTCGTGTGCATACCAGGAACAACAACAGCTTTGGCCGTCTACCGAGTAAAGTGTGCCACTCACCGTGCTCGGTTTGTTATCCAGACAGATTTGTTGTCTGGATAGATTTGTTATCCAGAAAAGAAACTCCTGTGTTTTTGTGTGTCCACTCACCATTGCTGTTTGTAAAAGTCTGTTGTAGCAGTGCTGCATCTCTACAAACCTACATCTCCATTTACTGAACCGACATGCATGCTACAGCGGTTTTATTCAGTTCCAGCGTCTCCGTCTAAGGGCGGATCGACTTAGAATACGCAAAGGAAAAATCTTTGCGTTTTAAGTCACAGAATCTCAGTGTGAACATAGCCTTAGACTAGGTCACTCCAAAACCTTCATTTTGTTTTCCTTCAGCCGTTGAGAGATGGAGTTACTGTTGTTCTTCGGATCATTGTCTTGCATCACTACCCAAATGAACATTCTCCTTCAGGATTTTCTTTGAGAGCAGAATTCATGGTTCCATCAATTATGTCAAGTCATCTCAGTCCTGAAGCAACAACAAAGCCTCAGACCATCACACTACCACCATCATGTTTGACTGTTGGGATGATATTCTTTATCTGAAAAGCTGATAGCTGCATGCCAGTCGTAACGGGATGAAAACTTTCCAATTACTTGTGCTTTGTCATCAGTCCGCAGAATATTCCCCCAAAAGTCTTGGGGATCATCAAGATATTTTTTTGGCAAATGTGAAGCAAGCCTTTTGTGATCTTTTTGGCCAGCTGTGGTTTTCACCTTTGGTTGCCATTTTTGCCCAGTCTCTTCCTAATTGTTGAATCATGAACACTGACCTTAACTTAGGCGAGTGAGGCCTACAGTGCTTTAGATGATGTTCTTGGTTCTTCTGGATGAGTCCTCCATGAGCTCTTGGAGTATTTGGTTGGCTGGCTGCTCCTGTGAGGGTTCATCACTGCATGTTTCCTCCATTTGTGGATAACGGCCATCTACGTGGTTTCACTGGAGTCTCAAAGCCTTAGAAATGGCTTTGTAACCCTTTCCAGACTGATAGCTGTCACTTACATTTTCCTCATCTGTTCTTGAATTTCTTCAGAATCAGGGTATGATGTGTTGCTTTTTGAGATCTTTTAGCCAAATTCATGTTGAAAAATGTGGTTAATCAGTTAATAATGATTCAACGAAAGGAGGGAGGGGAGTGTCTATTTTAATAGAGAGGCAGGTACGTTTGGGTAGTCTTTTCCCTTAAAAGAAGAAATCAAGTTTTTGTATTTACTCAGGTTATCTTTGTCTGATATTAAAATGTTTTTTTTTTATCTGAAAAGCATAAACAGAAAAAATTTGTAAGGGTTGAATACTTTTCACAGCACTGTGCACAGTATGTATGTTGTAGTCTCAATATATTTTAAATAATTGAGATCATGAATTTTGCCATAATCAAACATAGCCTGATGCAGGGCTGGGATGATATACTTTTCTCCCGATTCGATTTTTTACTATGTTTTAGGTGCCAATTCGATTTAAATTGCGATTCTACGATATTGCCGATTTTAACAATCTTTTGTTAGCTTTTTTAACACCAGAAAAAGATGAATAATGATGATGCCTACAGACTATATCGGGAAAATACACATCACATGTGAGTCCACTTTTAGGATTTAATCAGCAATATATTTTAACCAGCTGTTTACTCTCTCTTCAAAAGCCTGGATTGCATTTAAAAGTGGCTTATTAACAGGGACTAAAATTAAGTATTTAGATTAGGAAAAAAAATCTATTTTTGAACCAAAAAATCGATTTAAATATTGTCAAACAAAAAATCCCGATACTTATGTGAATCTATTTTTTCCCCCACCCCTAGTCCGAGGTATTGTTCCTGCACGCATTTAAACATGTACACACCATTACTTGGAATCTGAATGTCCAAACTGAATGTAAATGCATTTAATAAAGTGGTTCTAAGTATTTTCCTTCAACGAAGTAAGTTTTTCTGCAAATCCTCATCAGCTTTACCAGATCAAAGATCACAGTTTAATAGGGAACACAATATGTTGAAATGATTTGTTTCAGTTCCCCTTAAGTATTCACCCTGATTAGATCATATTTAAGAACCAACAGCATGATCCTGTCAACCGGGAGAGAAACTGAGCCTAATCTACTACGACACAAGTACTACAGCTGACTGTATACACAGATTGATACTGACTTGAGCAGACCACAGTCAGTGTTTCTGAGTTTTGTTGTGTTATTTTAAAACAATAGTAAGCTTAGATTTGTCTCTCAGCAATGGTGAGCTTTCACCAGACAACTCTGCCACAAAGTTAAGTTTGGAGGCAGTGATGTGAACCAGGGAGGGATCTAATCTCTTTTCTTCTTGGCTTAAACCTGCTGGAAAAAAATTTGTGCCTTTTTAAGATGGTTTCCAGCTGAGGTGTTGAAACACGTTAAAGATGTTCTAGAGAAACTTGAGGCACTTGAGCTTTGGAAGTTTCATAGCAGACGTCTGAATCATTTCTTCATGCTTCATTTTTAAACTCCCTTAAGTCCTGTTGAAACTGTTTCATCTCTGCTGTCATGCTTTGATTATCGTGGATTGATAAAGCTCATATTGTTTGTTAAATAAATAGAAGACCTGATTTTGTCGCCAATTCTTTTCTCTGTTCTTTTCAGGCTAAAGCAAGTGGGAAAAAACTTCAGAAAGTCACATTAACAGTCTCACCACGAGGAATCATCCTTTACGACAGTGCCTCCAATCAGCTCATAGAAAACATCTCGATTTACAGGTAACTCCCTATTTGGCTTGTTTTTGAGCCCAACCTGATCCTTGTCCTTGAGTAACACGGGTGACCCCAGTTACGAAATGGTTTCAGCCTCAGCGTGTCCTCGTCAACTGCAGGAAAGCAAATGTTATTCATATCTCTCATCCGTCCCTGAATGAATGTGATTTTAAGTAGCTGTGGCACACTAAGTCAGTCTCAAGTGTTTCTTTGTGTTTGTTTGTGCGTATCTTCCTCTGTGTTGCACGCACACACAGTCTTTCAGCAGTTTGTCTCATCAGTTTAAACTCTGGGGAGAAATGCAACTGCTGCATGTCTGAGCTTCACACAAACACTGGCTCTGTTGTAAATGCCTTCAGATCTCACTTGCCTGCTGCAGCCTGCAGTCTTAAAGCAGCCTAACCTTTATTTGCCTCCAGCTTATGAGTCAAGCTTGGAACTGTGTATCATGATTTTACCTTCATTAGTCTGCAGGACAAGTAGTGATCAGAAGATGGGCTTATGTGAAACAATGGTGCTGAGAGGTTGAGCTGTTGACACTATTGAAATATTTCCTAAAAGTGTGAAAGAACATTTTCAATGTTAGATTTTTGTGTTCAATACCCCTTTCAGACAGGCCAAAAAAACAGTTTAAACACATTTAAACCCGCTAACAGTCAGCTCCTGCCGACATTTTGAAAGGTTCGACCAATCAAATGACCCTTCAAGTGACACAGGTTTTTTAAATGTATTTTTTTGGCATTTTGTTGCCTTTATCGACAGAAGAGAATGACAGTGGACAGGCCTGTGAAAGGGGATGAGAGAGTAATAATAATAATAATAATAATAATAATAAACTTTATTTGTAGCACCTTTAAAAACATTGGTTTACAAAGTGCTTTGACAGCAGTCAGGAACTTAAAGCTGTGGTCTACGATTTGAAACCGCAGCCTGCCCCCCCTTCCCTCACCTCTCCCCTCCGTGTTCCAAGATCCCACCCCCAGCTCGTGTCGCCTCGCCTCTTAACAACAAGCCCCCTCCGACAGAGCTACGAGCGACTAGCATAATATATCAGCAGCAAACTCATTCAAAAACAGCTCAGCTCAACTGAAAGTATCAAACATGACATACATCCCCCTTGTAACACACAGCAGGAGTCATTTCAATTTGACCGGCGGCAATGCGGGTCTGGCACCGCCAGAGCGGAGCCGATTGTGGGGGAGGATTTACCTTTCTCGGCCTGTCCTTCCCAGCTCAGCTTACAATGCTAACGATTAGTGGCTAACAGGCTAACCCGCTCCGCTACAAGTCATTAGCCAGTACAGGCACAGACTAACCAGAGTTATTCAGCAGACATCTCCCACTGTAGTAAACAAAGCCATTACCTGATCAACCAGGGGCGAAACGGCCGATGCCGAAGGTCTGACGGCCGACTGAGACCGTTCGTTAGCCCGCTAACAGGCCTCAACCCGCGGGCAGAGCTCCGTTGGGCCCCGCGGGAGAGGGAAGCTTCCCGGTTTCGGCGCTAGGCTTTTCCGGCTAGTTCAGTAGCTAACGCTGCTAGCTGCTCACCGGAGGTAGAGGGGAGGAGGCGGGACCATGGGCATGACGCTGCGTAGTGAGGGAGACGGGGGATTGGATGGACTCACGGACCAATTGAACCTTACAGGCTTCAAGGCTTGATTGGTCAGCTAGTATGCAGCTTTGCAGCGGATATACTGAATGGATTTTTTTCGTTCTTTTTGGTCTTTATACTGTGTAGATAGGACCATAGGACCATAACAGCCTTATAAACGGTGTTATTAAGATATACAAAGCTTCCAAATCATAGACCGTAGCTTTAAGATAACAAAGCACAAGAGTTTAAACACAAGGAAAAAAAACAACTGAAAAAGGTTCATTAAAATCAAAGAACATTTAGGACATACACAGATAGCAAAATGAAGCTGAGAAAGTTCCACAAAACATAAATCAGTTTAACCCCAAAAGTAGGCACAATGATCCAGGCCCTGTCACTAAAGACGGACACAGAGGAGGCCCTGACCCCATGGGGCCGGAGACACAACACACCAGGATACAGCAACACACAAGAGGCTGAAGACTCAAGTGTAAACTGCACCCTGATGGTTCTATCTAACATGCACAAGTGCCATGTCCAGTGACTCCAGCCCCATGATTCAAAAGGCCCCCTCCATATGTCACAGGAACCCAGACAATACAGGAACACTGCTGCTAAAATGAGACCATGAGGACCAAATAAAAACCAAAGCAATATAAAAAGACAATATAAAATAGTAAAGATGAAACAAGAGATAGAACAATAACACAGTGACCTTAAAAGATTTCTATAAAGAGATTAAAAGTATGACGCAAGATAAAACAATCTGAATTAAAAGTAATTAAAGACGCCAGTCTGTGAAAATAACAAATAAGACGTCAATAAAAGATGGAGCTAAAATGATAAGAGAAATACCATCAAATGAAAGGATAAAAAGGACAGACACAAATAAAAGGAAAAGAGACTAAAACAGAGAAAGAAGGAAATTAAAAGACTAAAAGGACAGCATCACATAAAAGCAATTCTGTAAAAGTGAGTTTATAAAGGGGAAGACACTCTGCAAGCTGGCAACAGGCTGGACCTTTACCCGAGCCAGCAGAAGCATGCACACAGAACATGCCCGGCTGCCAACCACTCCGCCAAACCAGCACCCCATGCTACAGGTTTTTATCAGCTTCAGTGACAACATCACACCTGGGTTGACTCGCTAACTGTAACTTACGTTGGTCTTTGCCGTCTCAGCAACAAATTCTGTCTGCCTTTGTATCATCATCGCTTGAATGTTGTCCAGTCTGCGCTGAGTTTATTCATTTTTAAGGAGGGACAAAAGTACAAAGTACATGAACAGCCGACCACCACGTCCACGGCCTCCATGCTCCTCTCCATTGTTTACATGGCTGTGTTTTGAGGCGCAGATGATGTCATCAACATGATGGCATAACCTGGCGCACCAGAGGAAAAAAACAGCCACACAGTCGTCTGCTCGACCCGGGTCTAAGCGGTCTAAGTTTTTCCTTGGTGTGTTTCAGAGAACAGCTTCATTCTTCCTGCCCACTCAGTCATCAAGTGCACTGGGATTGTGCAGCTTAAAGTAATCTGGATGGAGTGGATTCCTGAAGCATACCATTCAAGAATATATACTCACTAGAGCAGAGTTAAGGGGAGAAATACACATATTTAACAGGATGAAACTAAATTAAAGACGTGTTTCAAAAGTTTAAAGTTGTTCAGTAAATCAAATATAGCATTTAGCAGACATGGCCGATCTAATGGGGGTTGAGACAGTGTTGTGGTTCATAGCAGTTTAACGTCTTGGTTATCCAATCTGTAAAAACCAACAGCATGTGTTTCTCAAACATAACTAGAATAGCAATAAAAGACAGACCAGAGCCATATTTTCTGTGCCACACAACCTGCACTGACCATAAATAAAAGAGCAATGAGTTCACCAGCATCTGTCGTCCTTGGTGATAGATTACAGGCCATGACTCTGTACAACAGCAGGGTTACACAACAGAGACTTGTTGAACTCAACAAAAGAGTGAACTGGGAGAACTGATCACAGAATTATTGGGAGTGAGAAACTTCCTTCTTTAAAGCCAAACATGGACAAAATCTGCAATTAATGTGCTGAACACATCAAACTTTGTGTAGCATCTGAGCCTCATGGCACCACACAACAAAAAGACCTAAATTAAGTGAGTAATATCTGTGTGTTTGAGTCACTAAGATGTTTGGCTGTTTGTCTGTTAGCAAGATTACACAAAACTTCCTAAATGGATTTACATGATTTTTTTTTTTTTTTTTACCAGAGGTGTGATTTGGTCCAAGGAAGAAGCCATTACATTTGGGGTGATCTGCGTATTTGTTGGGACGCAAAAACCGTCCCTCAAATTTTCAAAGAATCCTATAACTTAACATGGGGCAGTATTTTTGAAAAAGTCTTATATCTGACATCACTTTATGGATTTCCTTCAAATTTTATAAGAGAATATATATTATATAACTCTATCATCTTGGTCAATTTCATCTGGATCCGACGCAGATTGATGCCATAAAAAACATAGATGTTTATAAAGGCAAATCCCACTCATTTCTCCTCGGCTACTCAGATGGTTCTGCCTTTTTTACGTCATTATGGGAATTGTAGTTTATTTGCAAACTCACGTCAACGTTTTTCGAGCCTATACCACCACATTATCCAGCTTCCCTTGCAATGCCAGCAGAAGAGTGCTCTCCGAGAGCTTTTTTAGTTTAGACTGTGATCACAAACAACTGTCCCTGACCCCCGCACCAAGTACCGGACCTGGGGAGACCGCGCTTTTTCCACTGCCACCCCGACCCTTTGGAACTCCCTCCCCACGCACATCCGGATCTGCACTGACCCTGCTAACTTCAAAACCCTCCTCAAAACACACTTGTACAGACTTGCTTTTAACTTGTAAATGATTCTTGCCCCTGTTTTTATTCTCTTTTAACTTAATTATTAACCTGCTTTTATTTACTTGTTTTTGTGTGTAAAGTGTCTTTGAGTTTTATGAAAAGCGCACTATAAATAAAATGTATTATTATTATTATTAACAGTGTTGTGTCGGAAATTTAATTATAATGTAAACAAACAGGAATAATACTGCATGGCGTCTTTGAAGGATAAAATCATTCTCCGTAAGGGCTTGTGTCCACAGGGAGTGTTTTTCCCCATCAGACGCGCCCTTAATCTCTGAGCCTGTGTGTGTCGTATTTCTTTAATTCACTGAAACATCATCCATAAAAACATGACCACAGACTCAAGAAATCAAATCCTACCACTGATGGAAGCTGGAGACCAGGATAAAGTTCCCTTGTAAATACCTGGGATCTCATTTTCACCTCCAGCTTTGTTGTTTACAAAGTTAACGGCAGAAGTCCTGCTTCTTCTTAATTTTGATTGGTCAGTGAAGAGGGAGTGAGGATGATGTGCACTGCACTCATCATCCATCAAGTAGAAGTTGAGCTACTATCAGATGAGAGCTCTGGGATTGTGGAGACAAGAATCAGCTGACAGTAAAGGGAGTTTTTCCACTCAGGACTCTGAGCTAAGAGGAAGGTTGAACTACGTTGGTTTTGAATAGCACAAAATATGCTGCATGAGAACACAGTGCCTAAATCAAAGTCTGTTAAATGTTATTTCTTTAAAACTGAGCAGTAAAAACAGCACAACAGGTAAAGAGAATCTGAATCACTAATGAAACATTGTAATGTTGTAGACTTAAACCACCGTGTATTTGGATTTAATTTACTGCAATTAAATTGTAATCATTATGTTTTAAATCTCTTTAATTTCAACTAAAACTTTGAACTAAAATTGAGAATCAACTGGATTTTCTCATGTAACTTGTAAGATTAGATAAATGATCGAATATAGAGATGCATGACTCTGAAACAACACTTCATTTATAACCCACGGAGAGGAATTTGACCTTTGAAGATGTTTTTCTGTTGATTATGATGGATTCTCTCATTTGAAGAGCTTAAAGCTCATAGTACAGCAGTAAGAGGCCGGCTGTGTGAGGTGAGTCCAGCTGTGACCTCCGGATTATGCGAGGACATAAAGCAGCTGCTTGTATCTCACACTGCACTGTACCTCCTCCTCCCTCGACTTTTATTATAAATACAGATGACCAATAAAAGACATTTCTTTACAAAGATACCAAATTTCCCCAGGTGCCTTGATCCCAAAAATATATTAACCAATAAATCCTGGACTTAAAGTACAGGCCAAATCTTTGCCTCAAAACTTTTCCTCCCTTAATTTGATTTATTTTTACCCTCTAAGTGCTCAGCTGTTAGTTAGTTATGTTTGACTATATCACTTTGTAGTTAAAATGCTATTATATCACTGGAAAAGCAAATTCATGTCCTCTAATAAAGAGTGGGAGTCAAATTGCAACCAGGCTGTTTTTTATAATATCATAATCTCATCTCTGCCTGTTTTTAAATCCCTCCTTAAGACCCACCTTTTCTCCCTGGCTTTTGATGCACAGTAGTTGACGATTGTATTCTATTATTAGTAGTAGTATTTATTTTTATTTTATTTTATTTTGATTGCTTCTTCTGCATTATTTATTCATTTTAATTTGTTTTGTGTCTTTTAAATAGTTCCTTGTCTTTGAAAATTCATTTGACTTATGTTTTATGTCTATTTTTTTATCTTGTATTTTATTTATTCTCCTGTACAGCACTTTGTTTCAACTATGGTTGTTTTTTAAAGTGCTTAAGTTTTAAAAACGTTTTGCTGAAATCACTGCAAAGATACATACTTCGATATAAAGAGAGAAAGCCTACTTCAGTTTAGTACTTGATGCAGTTTTGTAAATAAAGGTTCCTGTGTGTATTTGACAGTTTTTGGTACAACAATGGGTGTGAGTGCTGCAGAAAAAAGTAGCTGCAGAATCTGAGTCAGTTTGGTTTGATCAATACATTTATCAAAACTCTGGCAACCACAACTCCTTTCACATCCTCAGCCTTGTACAATTACAAAAACACACAAAAAGACGTGTTCTGCCCTTTAAAATCACTAATACACACATACTCTCATACACATCTGCTCCAAAATACACTTTTCTCTAGCAAACTCATTTACTCTCACAGAAACACATGTACACACACACAGACTTTCTCTCACAAAAGCACATAATTACAAACAAATTCTCTCTTAAATTATTCTTATAAAAACAAATACAGAGACTTTTACACAAATCCTGTTACACTAATACACACAAACACTCATGTTTTCTCACCCTTGTACACAAAACATGACCATGATCGTGATTAGGGCTGAACGATTTGAGAACATAATCTCATTGCGATATTTTTCCCCAATATTGCAATTGCGATTTGCTCTGCAATTGTTTTAATGTTCCTCATCTTATGTATTATTAATAAAACATATGCAGTAGATCGTTTTATAGTATTACCAATATGACATTAAATCAATCTAAGGATGAAAGATTTGAGAAAAAGTGGAGAAGTGAAGAACAGAAGCAAAATAGGTATGAAATTGTAAAAACTGGGTAAAAAAAAATGGTACGAAAGTAGAAAAAAAGTTAATAGGTGCAAAATAGGTATGAAATTGCTAAAAAATTCAAAAGTGACTTAGGAAATTTGATTACAGCTGCAAAATTGGGATTAAATTTCAAACATGGTCTGACAGTGGCCAAAAAAAAAGATGAATGGGAGCAAGATAGGCATAAAGTTGTAAAAACTGGGTTAAAAAAGGTTAAAATAGGCATGAAATTGCAAGAACCTACATCATAATGCCAAAATGTTCAACATATTTTGGGTTAAAAATATTGCACTGTCTGTGATTTGAAAATTGGAACAGGCCATATTGCGATTTAATCTAATTTGCAGTTAATTGTTCAGCCCTAATCATGAGTGCAGCTGTTATCAGGACTGCTCTGCCCTTACATTTCTTATCATTCATGTGCAGCACTGTTGTATCACTTACTGTCTGACACACACAAATACAAAACCGCTTTGCTTGTCATGACTTGTCAAAGCTTAGAGTTTGGCCAAGAACTTTTTTCCCCTGGTCAGAGTAGCTGCTAAAGCTTTGAATTGCTCATGTTCACGTCAGGTTATTAAGTAATGTTATGAGTGGAAGTGTGGTGACTGCCTCATGGTTGAATTACCATGTTGTAGCTCCATAATAGCTTGATAACAGCTTTTTACTCTCTCTGCTTACGTTAAAGCTTTAAAGAATCAGAAGAGTGGGTGCTGGTTTGGCGGAGTGGTAAGCGACCTGGTGTGTCCTATGTACTTCTCTCTGCCGGCCTGGGTTTGAATCCAGCAAGGGGCCAGCCTGCAGAGTATCACCTCGGGCTGGGACTAGGGCTGGACGATTATGGTAAAAATAAGAATCTGATTATTTTAAGTGATATTGAATTCACAATTAAAGGATAAGTTCGGTTTCTACAGCTTTCACATTGTTTATAGAATGAAGTAGAATAATATACTCACCCAGAAGGCTTTCCTGATCCAAACAGTGCTTCGGGAGATATTTAGATCCAAAATCGAGCAGCGGACATCCGTAAAATGTTAGCACACGAGGCATGTATAGTGCCGCTCCTAAAACTGCATTAATCGTCCAAAAACTCATTAGTTTCACCAACATTTCATCATGGTCCACTCGGGCTACTCCTCCATGACAGTCTGTGTCACTCCAGACATGTTTTGTGGCTGTGCTGACCTCTGAAATGAAGAAGAAGAATGTTTGCCTCTGCGCATGCACAGTATGGCTCATTGATTCAGGGGAAGACAGTCGGCTACACAACGACTTTCTTCTTCCGGTTTTGTGCAAAATAGACGAACATCTATCGGATGAAGATGTTGTGGAGGAGATCTTTGAATATGATAGGTGTCCTTACAGTTTCGAGCCGGAGTTTACAGATGAGGAGCTCATTGAAAGGAGGATGCGGAGGCAAAGAGAAGAACAGCTCTCCAGAGAGTACTGCGCATGCGCTGAGGCAAACGTTCTTCTTCTTCAGTTCAGAGGTCAGCATAGCCACAAAACATGTCTGGAGTGACACAGACTGTAATGGAGGAGTAGCGCGAGCGGACCATGATGAAATATTGGTGAAACTAATGAGTTTTTGGACGATTAATGCAGTTTTAGGAGTGGCGCTATACATGCCCCGTGTGCTACCATTATACGGATGTCCGCCGCTCGATTTTGGATCTAAATATCTCCTGAAGCACTGTTTGGATCAGGAAAGCCTTCTGGGTGAGTTTATTGTTCTACTTCATTCTACAAACAATGTGAAAGCTGTAGAAACCGAACTTATCCTTTAATATACCCAATTATTCATTCATTTAAAAACTTCAGTATTGATTTAAACACAACTTTAAAGAAACAGAGAGTGGCACATACAGTATTATTAATCCACATAAGTCACACACACTCACTGTGGCTGCACGTGGAACACAGAAGCGCTATGAAGTGCAGGAACATGCATACACGGCACTCCACTGTGTGGCATATTAATCGTTTTTCTTCGATTATAGTGTTTTTTTGATTGTCAGATGGCAAAATTGAAATCATGATCAAAATCCGATTAATTGTCCAGCCCTAGCTGGGACGATACGCTTTATCTCCTGATTCGATTTTTTCACGATTTTTTTATAGGTGCTGAATTGATTTAATTGATGGGGCCAATTTTTGCAATCTTTAGTTAGCTTTTTTAACACCAGAAAAAGATGAACCATGATGATGCCTACAGACTATATTGGGAAAAATACACATCACTTTTTTGGGATTTATTCAGCAATATATTTTAACCAGCTGTTTATTCTCTCTCTTCAAAAGCCTGCATTGCATGTAAAAGTGGCTTATTAACACAAACTAGAATGAAGCATTTAAATTTGGAAAAAAAAATATTTTTGAACAAAAAACTCCATTTAAAAATCGTCAAACAAAAATTCACAATACTTATGTGAATACTCATGTGAACTTTATCTCTCTCTTGCTCCCCCTTCACAAGGCTATTCACTGTCTCTCTCCCTTAATAACGGCACAAAAGCCAAAAAAATAATCTTTATAAAACATGAAAATTACGTTCTATTGTGAAGATTACCATGATGCTTAAGACGTCATACATGTCATAGTTGCATTGCTTTTCCTGTTTGTGCCTTTCAAATTAAAATCATAGTCTGCCATTTCTGTGGATAAACTCCTCTCCAGAATGCTTTTATTCTTAGGTATCATTAGTCAGCTATATAATAAATTAAGTTATTTGTATTGGGATGGTCCAAGCTAAGCTTTGCATTAACTAATTTGCTGTTGAGCAAATGACTTTTCTGCAGTTCCAGCTCATAATCTTTGGCACCTAAAGCCAAGAGCATGAAAAACAAATCCTGCATGGCCTTTATTGAGTTAAAGCTTATGACGGGAGATGGGGCCATAGCAGAAGAGAGATATAGCTAAATGTAGCACACATGCCTGGTTTGAGAGCCGAGCGTCAGCGTGTCTGAGCCGTTTACACGTCTCTCACATACAGTAGAAAAATCAGTAGTTGACCTTTTACACCGCAGCAGGACAAAAGGTCAGGCTCTATCTGAAAAAAAGAAATCCACTGCAGATCACTTTCAATGCATCTGTTTATCATTGCACCTGCGGGCAGCAAGGGTGTGTTCTGATCACTTGCAGGGCGATGACATTAATGCAGTGGGTATAAAAAAAGCTTGTTTTTCAGGTACAGTCCACAGAAATGTGAGATTGAACGGTTTAAATCAGATTGCAGGATGGCTCCTCTTGAGCTGCGAAGGCTTTATAAAATAGAACTTTTAATGATATTTTTGCTTCTTTTTGTGTCCCTTTCCTTTTAGAATATCATATTGTACAGCAGACAAGATGCATGACAAAGTGTTTGCCTACATCGTCCAGAGCCAACACAATGAAACCCTGGAGTGCCACGCCTTCCTCTGTCCAAAGAGAAAAATGGTAAGATATGAACTTCAAACTTCAAAACTCGTGCCTTTTAAATGTTTGGTCTGTGAGGCTCCTTACCTCAAACAGTTTGTTTAAGAAAACAGTTGAGTGTGTCTATGATCCTTCCTGAACATTCTTGAAAAGACATCACTCACTCTTGAATCTGTCTGGTGGAAGTTTAGCGTTAGCAACAGAAAGATAAAAAAGGAAATCCCTCCTTTGTCCAAAGGATTGTTGGAGAAGAACTTTTGGAGCCGCTGTGGCAGATGCATTTAAAACATCTACAAACCTCTCATATTTTTACAGGCCTCTTTATCCAAACAGAAATATGGCACAAAAATAAAAGAAGTGTTTATAATGACTGATAGTTTTCAAGTAATACACAATTTAAGGAAGAGGGGTGATCAAATAGTAAAATACTAAAGCCTATTTTAAGCTGGGTTAGAGTTCCAATTGCAGCTTTATTTTCAAATACTCATACCTGCTGTCAAACCTTCATTAAGAGGCGTAATCATTTAATGTTTCAAAAGTAATAATCGACTTGTTTTTGTGTATTTGTGTAATCATTATTTCTAAAACAAAAATTATTACACTAAAATCAGTCTTATTTTATGCCCAGTCCATAATATTGGATTACTTCTCCAGTCCACACTCTTTTTCTCAATCAGTCTACGAATGTGAAAGGCCAAATCTGTAGAAATTCAATCTTTTGTCTTCCAGATCGCCGTGTTATCCTGCAGATTTAATGACCAGAGTGTTTTGACAGTCTTAGACCAAGTAAAATTATTTGATCTCAAAATCAATCCGAATAATACATTAGATGAAGCTTGTTATTGCGCTCATGTATTCTTTTTTTTTTTTTTTTTTTGGCAGAGTAAAACTCTGTCTCTGTATTTTCTATATTTGTAGTCCATCAGGTGTGTGACACTGAGAGACAGTGAGGGTCTGCAGCTCCAAACACCGCCCAAAGAGGCAGGGCACTATTTCAAAACACTTCCAGAGTTTAAGAGAAAACTTTTGGACAGGAGTGTCATTTAACTTTGACACATGTCGTAATGTCATGTGGATTCACTCCCTCAGCTGCTTCACTCCGTGTGATGGACTAACTCTTATCTGAGGAACAGCTGACTTATTTACCGTCATTGATCGGAGTAATTTCATTTATCCTGCGCTGTGGCTGATAGTTGGTCCTAATTTATCCAGCAATGAACAGAAGTACTCGCATTTGGCAGGTGGACAGTGTTTTTGTTTCCTATCCTTACCCAAAGGAAAGATGCCCTCATGTATCAATCAGGAGAAGTACATTAAAACGTTTATCTGCCTTATCGAATAAGCAAAGATCGAGAAAAAATAAATTTTCACAAACAATACAGTTATACAAAACACACACAGAAAAAAACAGAAAAAAGAATTTATTCACTTTGTTCAGATCTGTCTTCAACTTCTGTCTCACTTAAATGATTTACCAACAGAGAGCCACATTGTTAAAACCTTCTATCACCACTGAGTTATAGAATGACTGATAGTTTTCAAGTAATACACAATTTAAGGAAGAGGGGTGATTAATGATCTTAACAGGGTGGTATTCTAAACCAAAGTAGTTATTACTGTGCTCTAAGAGAAACTCATATGAACTAGGTTAACACAGACAGACAATATAAAGTACATGAGCCCCCATGGGTGGGGCTGAGGGGATGTAAGTACAAGAGTACTGCACTTCTTATGGCAGTATTCAAGCTGATCAGTGTCATGTTACTCACTAAAGCACTAGAGAGAATATTCCTGTATGTTTGTTTACAAAGAAAACAAGAACAAACGGTGCTTGACAAATTCATTAGACCACACCCAATGTGGTTTAACCCACGCCTCCCCTAAAGTAAAAGTCTTGGTAAAACTATTTTCTGTAATGGCCAATATACCAGTATGTAGAAGCTCTTAACCAAAATGATATTTTTAATGATTAAACAAAACATATCCATGAATTTTAAAATTTACTGTTTCACAGAAAAGCATTAAAAATTGAAAAGTATGATATTATAATAATATTATTAATATATTATTAATAAACCTTTATTATTAATTAAAGTCAGAAATTAATTAAAGGTGGCAAATTGTAGTTACTTATTCACATACCTGAACAGGAAACGTAGTTTTAGTGGTTAAATGTTGTGTTTTAATAATTTCTGACTTATCAGAGAAGAGAGCTCTTATTCCTGTTCAAAATATATTTATATGTAGAAGTCGGTTTTCTAAAGATTGCAAAAATGTTTTTTTCTATTTTTTTCTGGCAAGTGGTCTAACAGATTTTTTAAGCACTGCAAATTTTACAAGGTGGAAAATAGGGGTGGGCGATATGGCAAAAATTTCATATCATGATTTTTTAAAAATAAAATCACAATCACGATTTATTCTTTTTTAGGTTGATTTTTCTAGACTAATTTGCATGTTTGACTATTTTTTCCCTATGTTTAACATAAAACATGTAAAACCCTAAAAGAAAAAAAGTGACAATTAAAGCCAAAGAAACTTTCTGAACAGGTTTTAATTTAAATAGTGCAGTTTTTATAAAAATGTCCAATAAATGTAAACATAAAAGGTAATGAACAACAATATCAACGTTATCTCTTAAAGTGCAACAATTTAGAACAAATGTTATCTAACTGCAATGTCTATAACCTGAGTGAATAATACAGCTGCTTTAGAACAGATTTTTGTTCAGACATCTTCAAGCTTTTATCTCCTTTTCTCTTTCTGCCATGGCTTCACGCTACATAACCAAACAGAAGATCCCACCATGCACTGCGCATAATGTGCTATGATTGGCTAGTCGGGTGCGCTTCAAAGTCTCTGCGCCCACACAGATGATCTGACGATCTTTCTGTTTTATGAGATCATCCCCATGTTATAATCCTTAATGATTTAATATCGTCATATCACACACCCCTAGTGGAAAATATTCAAGATAATAGTTATTTTGTTGCTTAAGCTCTAGTAGTCCATATTTCTGACAGCCAAACATGTTCTTTATGCAGTTTAAATTAAAAAAATCAGAGAAACATTCATTATTTCACCCCAGATGTTGCAGTGAGCAGACCTGAATAAAGGGGAATAACTTAACTGCAAATACAGAATAGAAGGTTTTACTGGTGCAGAAATCTGCATTTATATAAATCATTCAGGTTTTGCTCCTGGCAATCTTAGGAGAGCCCTTTTATGCTGATGCTGTGTTTGAAAAGGAGACCTGAGATAACTGCACCATCACTCTACTTTTCTGCATTAACCAAGTGTTTAGTCGGGGAAAGACAGAGCATTGAGGGCTCAGAGGGCGGGGAGACCTTCATCCCTCTCACATTCCCTCCATCCCTGGAGGTTTGCTAAACTGGAGAGCCACTCCCTCCTCTTCCTTCCCCTCACTAATTTAGTTCTGGCCAAAAGGCCACGTATCCTCCCAGAAACATAAACAACATGTCACAGAGCTTGCTGTTTCTCTTCCTTCAGCACAAGAGTCTTTGAACGCACCCTTGTGTTGGTGCTCACTTCCTGTTTTTGTGGCGGTCATCGCTCCTCGATTTCCTGGAGTTTCCCACCATTTGAGGAGATACTTCTTAGTATTATTTTCCTGTTTCCGTCTTTCAGATTGTTCCTGTGTTTTAACTGTTCTCTCTCTCCGTGCTCCCCCACAGGCCCAGGCTGTGACCCTGACGGTGGCGCAGGCTTTCAGAGTGGCGTTTGAGTTCTGGCAGGCTGCTAAGGAAGGTACGCATAGTTGCTCCTGACAACCATACGAGTGTGACAAATGAGTGAAAACGTTACTGCCTTCTACCATCTTTGGCCCCCGGTGTTGTTGTTTTCTCCTTTTACTGCCACAGATTTAAGATCTTACCTGATTTTGGGACCTGACACATGACGAAAAACAATGATAGATTTAACAGTTTTGATCATGAAGTGTGTGATCTGCAGGGAGATGATCCACACAGCACATCACACACTAAAGCCATTGTCACACATGCAGCCCTGATATTATCACGATAATGTCCAGGTAACCCGCCCGGGGAATGCCTTGACGTGGTTGTTTGCTGCTCTCAGCAGGCAAAGGGAAAAGTGTTGGAGGGGTGACCAGGCTGCAACATCAGAAATACGCAGTGGATGTCAGAGGTCATAATATGATAGTGGACAGAGCAGAAAAGCTTTATGCTAAGGGTAGCCAACAGGCTGCCCACGAGCACCTGGTAGCCCGCAGAGAGCCTTTAAGGTGCCCACTGGGACGAAAATAGCACATCAACACTGTGGAGCTTGAAATAAAGTCCTTTTTTTATTTAGAATTTTATGTTTTACAAATAAATCATGCTTACAACAACACAGAAAACAACAAATGTAAAGTGTCACATTTTTAAACTATATTTTCTATTCAGCTTTGACCTGCAGAAACTGGAGCTTAGACAGACTGCTGTACACATTAATTAAGTTTAGAAGGTAAACTATTAAAGACGGATGCAAGTAAAATGTTCAATCAGTTGTAATCAACTATAATAATTATTGTGATAAATACTAACAATAAAAGGTACAGGTCATATGTAACCAGTTAAATGCATAGTATTGAATATTTTACAGTAAACTTTAGAAATGTACACTACTTAGAAACATAAAGTCAAATTAGTAGCCCCCATAATACTCCTCACCTTCCTGACAGTCCTTTGGCTCAGAAAGGTTGGTGACCCCGGCTTGACACCATGATAAGTTATTAGTCATATGTGTTAAAAACATATCAACAGCACTGATAAAAGGGATGGGAGGAGCAAAGTAGCACGTAGAAATTAATATCAAGCAGCAGTATCACTACATGCAAGAAAACAGAGTGGTGCAGGGATGTCGTATTTCTGTAGGTCAATGTCGAAGTTAGCATTGTGCTTTTTCCCTCGACTGCAAGCCCACTAAAGGCCAATGGGATTGTTCACTGTGTTTGAATCTTTGTTGGTAATAAGCTCTGTATCAAATGAACAATTATAAAATGTACATCTTCTGCTGTTTGTAATGATTTTTTAACCAAACCTACTTTACACTTTTTTTTTTTTTGGCTTAAGCATAATCGGCGAGGATGAAAAGCTGTTAAATTACTATAGAACTTTAACATGGTTGTTAGCTTGGAAGCAATTACAATATTTCCAATGTGTAACTTCTTGTTGTGACCTCTTGTTTGAGGGTTTCCTCATAACAAAGTGACCTGATCAAGTTTACTGCAGCAGTGTATGAATTATTGTTTCTAAAAAATTATTGGAAATACATGCATTGGGGTCCCCCGCCATTTTTGTAGTCCTTTAAGTAGTGAGTCAGTTCCTTTTAAACATACAACACTTTAAAGTAAAAAAAACAGGCATCATTAAATGTCTTTTATTGTTCCAGATCATGTATTATGCTCTTGCCTGTGTGTGTTTTTCACAAACCTTATTTCAAGCAGTTATAGGAAACCAGTTTTCTATACATATGGTTCTGGCCTTGGGGAGCAGGAGGTGCTAAATGCTCACTTCTGAGTATTTGGGCTCATTTCTGCAAAACTCCAGAGGGTTTCCTGCTGTATATCACAAAGTTAACTTCAGCTTCAACTTTACTCTCCCCACAGGAAAATTTGCTTTGCAGCGAGTTAATAAATTCATTAAAACACAGTCACACCAACTCAGTCGAAGAACAAATACATTCTGAATCATGATTATCACCTTAGTTTATTTTCTCTGTTTGAAAAAATAAAGAATGAAAGAAGTGCAATCACAGTATGAAGACAACATCTTAATGCAACTATTGAATATTTACGCCACAGGATAATGAGATAAAATAATATATAAGACCATCAAAAACTGTGCCTGTACTGACTTTAAAGATGGGAATCAATACAATACAATTGATCAATCAATCTGCTTATTGTTCTGAGTCTTTATCAATGCCCTCATCACTTCCCATGTGGAGAGCAGGTTTTCGGTGGCAACAGTGTCAGACACATGCTGGTTGTTGTGCAGTCAATGTCATTTTGCGTAAAATTAAACCACAGTTCTGTTTTCCCTCTGCCACAATCAAGTTTGACTTCTATGTTTTTGTTTCTGCTGACTGCCTCTGATGAGAGCGACGTCTTTGATTAACAAGGCATGCAGAAAAATGGAGGATCTGATGAGGGGATAAGTGCACACAAATACCAGCGACTGGGATATCATGAGCGAGTTGTTTGAGTCTTGACTGGAATTGTTTTTATTCCCATCCCTAGCTGACTTTGGTTAACGTTGGGTATTCAGGACCCAAAAATTTGGACATTTAATGACCGTGTCTTTTATCCTGAGCATTCCCACACAACCTAGACAGTAAATCTCCTTCTGTCCTGCTGGTTTTGGTCCCTCTTAAGGGGTCATGTGAAATATTTTCAGCAGTCACCTTTGTCCCACTCACCCAAACACACAGAGAGGAGTGCAAAATTGATTAAAGCGGCCCAGCTGTGGTGCAGTCGTCTTTCCAGAGCAGGAACCTGTTTGAGTTTAGTGATGCCTCTGTTTTTACAGGCATCCACTCATGTTTAAGTACATATTTAAGTACAGACAAGGAGAGGTCTGGATAAACTTGAGCTCAGCCTGGGGCACAGGTGGGCCACAGGAAAAGTCAGGGTCTGGTAAAGGGGTCCTCTCTGGTAAAGAAGGTTCCTAAGTGAGTGTCGACCATGACCAGGGGTTGTTAAAATTCTGCTCGAGTAAAGGAAAGGGGGGCTTTATTGCCTCCTTTATTGTTTTATTTAGCACAGAATACCATCCTTTATGACTGGAGGGAAAAAATACTTCCATATATTTTTTGTGTCAGCTTCACTCAAAGGTGCTATGAGGAGAATCTATTACCGGTGACATAAAGACTCTGCTACCCATGAGCACGCGCGGTGACTGTCATAATGCTGCGTTCCAGTAACCTCGGAACTGGAAGTGACATCATCTCCGACTTATCGGCGTTCCAGTTGAAGTCGTAAAAAAACATGCCGATCTACCAGGCTATTGTTAGCTGTTGTTAGCACGCCCTGCGTTGTTGTTCACAAATATCACATGAAGAATGTGATTATCACTATGGCAGCATTTTTGTAAATATAAGTCTAACAATACTATGTATACAGCTGATCTAGAGCGACACACCCCAGCCAGAAGTGCAAATAAATGAATTATTACAGGAGCTAAATAACAATCCACCCCATCTTCGATTGGGGTGGTGAGGTTTCACCGAGTTCCCAGTAGGAAATTCCGACTTCGGGGGACGTTCCAGTTGCAGTTTCCTACTTGGAACCCGGAAATTCCTACTTCCTACAACTGAAACGCACCAAAAGACGTGACCCAAGCCAACGCGTGTGTTTGTTGTGATGCTAATAAAAATGCAGCTCGGACCCTCCTCAGAACTGCATTGCTTTACAACTTCTTTTTTTAACAACTTACAGGATGCAAAGCGACGAGGTAATGTATCTCTTTCTAGTTATGCAGAGATAGTTTTTGATATGTGACAACAAGCAATTTTTGGAAAACTTATTATGGTAGTTTTGTAGCCGGTTGTCCGACCCAACCACTTAGCTAAGGAATAGCATTTATAGATAACCTATTTTGATGCTATAAAACTCATCTTGAAGTGTGTATTTCAATCAGGCATATATCTTAAAGTGAGACTTTTTTGTAATTACTTAAGCTCCGCACATAGACTGAAATTGATAGGATGATCAATGATATGCACCTTCTCACAAATTCTATGCAAAAGCAGTTTTGTTTTCATACATATTTCTACCACCATGTCCAACTGGTGTTTGGTGACCGAGGTAAAAACGTGTAGCCTTGGGCTGCTTTGCTCGTAGGCTGATAGGACACTCACATATGATTCAGTGTAATTAGCTGGTGTAATGTCAGGCTTGCATTGCATTCAGTTAGGACACGGTGTTAGGGAGACACAGCAAGACAGAGCTGGCTCAGTCAATGGGTTATAATCATGCATTTAACAAAATGATACGTTATGAAGTGAAGAAGCCATTTGATGCCCTGGTTTATTTGAAAGGACTCCTCAGTAAATATGGAGATCGAAGCGTGGCTCTCGTAGGCGGTTTGCCTTCCACAACAGTCCCTTCACACAGAGCACTTTGTCACCATAATAAAGGCAGCAACCAGCACCAAAAGAGGGACTATTGCACAGAAAATGCATATTGTGGACCTGAACTGATTGAATGTATAGAGAGATAGCAGCAGAGGGAGGTTGAAAACCATTTTCCTCCTGTAGAACGCAAAAAAAAAACTTACTAAGACCTTCAAACCAGTGTGACCTATTTTCTGAATTTTACGGTAAATTAAAATTTAGAGATAACAAAGGACGGCTTCATGCTAAAACAGAGGTTGAAAGCTTCCTTATCTTGGGTAGGCCTTCTTAACCTGTAAAATCTTAATGTGATTAAAATCATCATCATATTTTGACGTTGGATTTACTGCACTACACATCAGAGAGAATATAACATGAATACATGCACATTCTGTAATTTTTTTTTAGCTAAGTTTTGACTTTTAAGTATCACATCAGATTTTCTTCCTTGATTCTGATGTTCTCCATTGAAGGTAAGGAAAAGTGGACGGAAAAGGAGGTCACAGCCCATCTTTTAAGACCTTTAGCACAGACATTCTGGTTCAGATTGTGGTGGCTCAGGACATGAGACAGTTTATCCTTCCTGTAAAAATTCTCTTTAGTATTTCTCATTATTTCACAGTTCTTGACAAACTCTCCCATCTGCCTTGTCTATTTGAAAGCACCTCTAATCCGAGGATACACTAAGAAGAGAAGCAGACAGCACATGTTGGGGCCCCCCTGTGGGTAAACAGTAGGCAGTCTTGGTGCTGTGCAAGGCTGGCGTCACGCATGTTCTTTTGAAGAGCTCAGCAGAAAGAGGCTATAATTTACTGCTCGTATGACTTCAGCGTAAATGAGGAGTTCTTACCACATAATGTTGGACTCTCTGACATCAGCCCCTCCCATATCTAACAACTCGCATCTTAACTTGTTGTCTTTAAGCATTCTTGAAATTCTGTGAACGATCGTAGTTGCTGCCTTTTTTGTTTTGCACCTGGTACTGTGATCCCCACCTGCCCTTCTGTCTGGGTGAGTCCCTCTCCTTCTCCTCCCCCCCAAACCAGAACTCACTCATGTTTATTATAAAGAGGGACACAGGCAAAGAGATGAGAGAGAAAAGAGGGGGTGGGGATCAGGATAGGGGGCAACAGAGCATGAAAGGCAGGGAAGTGAAGGCTGTGGGGATGTGTAGAGAATGAGCAAAATGATTGTGCACACGTGTCAGTGGGAGCCCAACCCTGTGATGGATTCAGTTTCAATGCCAAAAGATTCTGTCTTTTGTTGAGCTGGGTGTATTAATTCCATCTGTAGGAGAGGCATGTCTGCAATGTATGAAAAAAACTAAAGTACTTTTTCGTTACCTCTTATTTTGACGTGTTATTTTATCTGTAATGTGGCGATAACCCCACATTAGGTAAGGCTCTGCTGCTGGGGGCGTTCGACCAAAACAAACAGGCTGATGAGTAAAGACCACAGGTTGTATAAAGATAAAGGGTAGCACGCCATCACCTCCCCACTGTGTTAGATAAGGCATTTACAGAGCCATATAAAATACTAATAATAAACTTTATTTATATAGCGCTATTCAAAACAGGGTTACAAAGTACTGTACAGACAAAAACCAATGTTAAAAAAAGAGAATAAAAGAGAAAAAAATAGAAATATGAGGGATAAAATGACCAAAAGTGTAAGAGTTCAAACATGTAAGAGCCACAAATGACAGAAAAGAGAGCAAAATAAATAAATGAAAGATTTATATCACCAAAGGTAAAAAGGAGAGAGCTAATTAAAAAGGCTAAAACTACCAATAGATAAAAGGAAATAGGAAATAAAACAACTGAAAAGAATTAAACCAAAAGAGAATGAAACTGTCTAAAAATTGGATTAAGTTTGGCTTTGGAGGATTGAGTGATATCGCTTGTAAAGGCACCACGATAAAATTTTGAAAGAAATAACTTGGTAAACAAGCATGACGGGCCACACAAGTGTACTCACCTGCACATTTCAACTGATGTGATGTAAAAAGAAACAGGTCAAACAACCACACTTTTGTTACAGTGCCCTACTTTCTAAGCTTTATGCTGATGTGTCAGCTTGATGTTAAATAATAGTAGTTAATCACTGTGGTGATGAGATACCTCTGTTGTTATAGTATTTCTTTTAAAGCTGCAGTACGTTATTTATTTTATTGTGTCACTGGCCCCCCCAAAATATGATTACCTGTCTGTGTCTTATTAATGAAGCCACATGAGTGATTATAGGATGTCTGTGCCTCCTCCGTGTTGCATTAAACCTTTAGAAAATCTAGTAAGGGACACACTTTTAGGCTCAGTTCAGGGACAGTGCTCTGATTGGAGCCTCTACATGTGCTTGTGATATCTAAATGAGCTTTACCTGTACAGTCCAAACAACACCAATGTTAATTTTATGTAGGGATGTGGTCTGTGGCACTTTGGTCTGTGTGGTCTGTGTGCACATACATTACATTGGCATGATGCTAAAGGCAGGTAAAGGCACACAAACACAGTGGATTGGTTGTGCATAAGGGAAGAAGTGTGTCTAGGAGCTAGGGCTGGGTTAAAAAAATCAATTAATCGATTGTAATCGATTTCCCTTTAAATGGTTCATAATCGATCCATAAAATCCAAAGATCCATCTGTTAACATGGGTATTTTTTTTCTTCATTGGACAGTCCGAGAAGCAGCCTGTGGTATCAACCCAGCTAGTATTGCGTGATCTGCGTTTAGCGCTGCTTTCCACTGAACAAGATCTGGTGAGATGTTAATGCAAGCAGTCAAAAAAAAAACATGGCAGAAGTGAGAAGCACTATAGAGAGTTTAATGATTGACGTCTGGACATTTCAGATTTAACAAGCATGAAAGAAAAGACGAGTTGTACAAAAAACAAGTAACTTGCAGAATATGCATTAATGTATATCATTAATATGTGATTAATGTAACCGCTTTGGGTTCAGTTCTTAATGTAAAAACAGTTTTTAATAATGTACCAGGTCAAAAAGTCATTTACAGCATTATTTTTACTGATATAACCCATACTGAACAAATATGGAATGGAATCATGAAACAAATTAATTTGAGACCTCTTAATATCGAATCGAATCGATCCAGAAAATCTGAATCGATACCCAGCCCTACTAGGAGCAAAAACACGGAAGGGTAGAGGGAGAAAAAAATGCTTTAGCTGCATACATACCTTCCAGGTCTGTTCTCTGTCCATCTTTTCTATCAAAATAAAGTTTAAATGCCGAAAGTATGACTTAGAAAAAGGGGATTACCATGGACCTGAACCATAGTGCAATAATAAATGTAACGAACGTGGTAAATGGTGTTTAAAAAAAACCCTGAAAATCTGACTCAGTTGGCCCTCAAAGGGTCTTTTAAAGTGTTAACATGAAGTTTTCACTGATCAAGACCAGAGACTGTCTTTCCTTTTGGTTGTTTGTATTTTTTAGATGAATATTTAATCTCCTGTCATGCTTTGCTCTTTCCCTGACTTCAACTCTTCACTCCCCCCTCATTTCCTAGATGGGCACACTAATAGTTTAATTTGCATAGTTGTTTTCTGATGTGTCACTGATAAAAGAAAGCTAATGTGAAGGTGACGGGGGTGATGAAGAAGACTACAGAAAAACATGTTTTTCCTCCTAAATTAGTGATGCTCTTCTACAGAGAGGAGGAAAATGAGTGAAGGAGAAGGAAAAAAGCTTTCACTGAAGTAACAAGACCCCAGAGGATCAGGGCAAGAAAAGAGGAGTGAATTTCTGTCTAGTTTATGTTTCTGCTTCTTACAAACTCTTCTCAGCCACCCACAGTGGATCTCCACAGCCCCCCACACATTCCTGACCTACATTCCTCTGTATATTGCATCTCCGATCACTGTTCATTGAATATGCACAGTAAACACCACAGAAGCTCTGAACTGGCATATCAGAGAGTTTGTTTCATGCTTTGAAGGAGCCTAATACTTGAGTCAGAGTGAAAACAGCGCACTGGAAAGACCACAGGGGATAGCAGGTGCTTTGGGAAATACTTCCAACACTGCTATCACACAGCGACATGGACTCATGGGCAATGGGAGGGGAAGGAGGACGATGATGAAATCAAAACAACAGTGCTTTCGAGGTGATTTGCATTTAATCTTCAGTAGCGTTACGGTGCCCTCAGCACCCTGTGAGTGTGAATCTTTGGCTGATGCGATGTGATCAAAACTCTGAGGACCTCAGTGCTGTACCTTATCTTAAGGAGGATGTTTACCCTCCGTCAGTCTTATTTGTTTGAGATATACTCGCGGTTAACTACACAGATGCAGGTGCATAATGGCAGTGAGTTGCAGTATACACATGACCAAACAGACAGATTTAGATACTGAGGGTGTGTGATAAATTTAACACAGCAACCTGATCAACAACAGAAACAAACTGATAAAGTCTTCAGTTTCCCACAGCCTGAAAATGTATCATTAAAGGGGACATATCATGCTAGTTTCTCCTTTTCACTATGCCAGACTAGGATGCCTGTAAAGCATTTCTGCCCTCAGTACAAGTCATTTAGTTCCTTCATTGCTCCACAATAGCGTTCTCAAAATCCTCATTTTAAGCCACTACGAAGCTCTCGTTGAAACACGAGGATCTCAGGATGACCTACAGTAACCTCGCAACGTCACAGCCCTTTGTGCTCTGATTGGTCAGTTCTATCGGGGGTAGAGCCAGCCTGTCCTTCTTCTTCTACTGTATTTTCCGGCAGGCTCAAAGCAGCGACTGCGTATTGAGTCCCCCTACAGGCCAGAGCTGGTACTGAGTGAGTGTGAGCTAGGGATCTATATACCCCTGCTGGACAAATGTGTTCCTCGGTGATGGTTTTGTGGCTAACGGACATCACAGAGGAGGAAGTGTTTTATCAGATTACTCCAATAAAAAGAAATGTACCTTGTGTCGTCATGACGATTTAAATGTCTCGCAATGACCTATTTTCAGAGGCATCAAATCTCGTTCTAGGATATCAGAAAAATACAATATCTCATTTTTTGAAAATTAAGGGGTGTAAGGTCTTGTTTTCAAATTTATTATATTATATAAGTATTAAATCATGCATCAGCATGATGTGTCTCCTTTAAGTCTGCACATAAACAAAAATGATTGTCCGTCTGGCTTAGGGATGGGAAAGTTTGTCCCCCATGAGGCCCACTTTAATTTTCGTGGGACCTCTTTTTATGGCAGGTACTTTGAACTTACCAAAGTCCTCATATGGCTAAACTACAAGAAGAAATATTTTAGATGTTCTTATATCCACAAATACATGATTAACTCGATGAAATAAGTTAAACTGAATTAAACAGGCCGAACACTATTTAAAGCACTTTTTTATGCAAGTCACAGAGTATTTGTTTAGTAGCAGTGTACTATATATTTGAGCTGTACATCTTCACTTCTCTCACAATTCAATTTGATTACAGTTAACAATTCGATTCAGTTTGATTTCACGATGCAACACAATGAGAAGTATCATTGATTTTTCATATTACTGCACTGAGCTAACCTGAAACACCAGAAAAGCTGTTCAACATATTTCACTAGTCCATCAGGAAAAGAGTCGTAGAAAGTGTTTGGACAGTGGCTGAACTTTTCAAAAGCATATCCAGAAGGTGATTGGATGATAGTTCTGTCAGTCTCATTCATAACAGGCCAATAAAGTAATGCTGTAAGCAGACACTGCTGCTGCAGTATACAGGACAGAGCATCAGCCACTTTGTGGAACATGCTATTGCTAAAACGTGTCAGAAGTGGAGCCAACATATTTTATGTCAAAAAGTTTCTAGTGTTGTTAATTGTATTCATTTAAAAAAGTAATGTAGTCAGGATCTGATAATACTGCGACTGCTAATCTCTGTCCAAGAAGTCCCCCCTTGCTGTCTCACTTGTAGCTCCCTTTATAGGGCTCTGATTGGGCCGTGCCACTTTGGACCGCTAACAATTGGAGCTTGTCAAACAGATCTGAATGTTCACACACATTGATTCATGCAGATCCATCTGCACCACAAGGTTAGCATTAGGCCACTTTTCAGATTTTTTCGCTCTTTCGTATCAGAGTATTCCAGCCCACATGATTACATCACGAGCTTTGATTTCAACCAAGCATTTATTGTGAATATTTGTGCCCATGTAAATATGGCTACAGTCAGCGCGGTCCCCCATTAAACCGTATCACTGAGACACTAACAAAGGTGCACAGGAGAGAAGATGTTCATGTTGTGTTTGGACCCCAAGTCTTCAGTTGCCTACGCATATATGATAATAAAATTGATAATTACTGTGTATTTAATTATTTAAATTCTGAGAGTAAGCATTATTGTGGCCTTGTTTGCCGCTTCCTCTCATGCAGCAGGTAGTTGTATGTAGCCTGAGTCCTCTAGCTTGCCTGTCAGAGTGTCCTCCAGTAACACAGATTTCATATAGACAGGTATATACACAAGAGACAAGACAACTGTTTCTGCTAGTTTATTTCTGTTAATGTTACATAGTGCTCTCTGGAAAACGTCTCTAACATGACAGGACAGATTAATAGGAGGCAAGACAGAAATCAAACATGTTAGACTTTCTGTAGGGAGGCCATGAAGCGTCCTAGGTGAACTTTTGATTATCTTTTACTATAAAACCCCAAGGCTGTAAAGGCAAACGTTAGTTAAATTGTGTAGTGTAACCATTTAAGTCGGAGAAAAAGTGATTTTACTTGATGGTTACCTACTTTTTGTAATACTCAGACTCTGAACCTTCTCTCATCTCCCCTTGTTTGAAGAGAGGGGTGTTGTTCATGAAGCCTTTGTCTATTGTGTTTATGGTCTCAGCTGGCAGATGGCTTGAGCAATGACCTTGAACTTATCTGAAAATGTATTGCTAATCTATTAAGACAAATAAAACTTTGGTTAATGGGACAAAGTGTACTGACGCTCAGCAGCAGGAAATGTAAAGACTTGGTATGGACAGGCTGCAGGGTCATTCACCCAGTAGTTAACAAGTAACCATGATCCTTGTTAGCTTTTCTTTTCTGACTGTTCTGCTCTTCCCCCTCGCTTATCTTTTTGTCTACTCCCTGTCATTCCCACTGTAGAGAAAGAAAAGCGGGCGATGTCTGGCTCAGATGGAGAAGGTGCTAGCAACTCTCAGTCGGACAGCTCTGCCAGCCTGGGTAGCCTGAAGGGAGGAGGTGAGTTGTGTTACCCATGCATCAGCACCTTTCTCTCTCTCCAAAGCCTCTGTCATCACAGTGAACTGAAGAGCATTCAGGTGCTTGTTAAAGGTCACTTTAACCATACGACAAATATCCCGACACTCTCGATTGTTCTGTCTCAAAATGTTACAACACATATGAAACATGACCAAAGGCAACAGCCACAATAAGGCTAACTTCAGTAAAAACTTTAAATCTTTTGTCATGTTGTAAAAGAATAAAAGTCTGCTTTTACCCATCCCTAAGTCGTTCTATGATATTAGAGAGCTTTTAGGACTATCAACAGGATTCTCTCTGTGCCGAAGAGAGCGGGTTTAGCCCTGCTTTTGTAAAACCATGTATAAGGCCAGTACATTTTCATCATTCAGTCAGATTTCTTCAACTCCAAAATGTGTGCAAAAAACACCAGATGGACTGTTCGCTAGTCAATCTAGAAAGAGCCCACAGAAAGTGTCTGGGGAGGGCAGAACAATTCAAAGGCAAATCCAGGCAGGTGACTGGACAAACGTTTAGTCCATCACATTCAATATGGACCAACCAGAGGGAAGAGTAGATGGGTGCTACAGCTGCAGTGTAAAGGACAAACCATGACCTGAAACCCACTAAAACCTGTTAGAAGAGGAGCAAAGATGTCCTTTCTGCTCTGTAGTTTGCAGTGCTGTTAATTTTTTTCCATTTATTGAAGAAATGTAAGTCTTGATCTAATAAAACTGCTACTGAAACTGGTAGCAACTGGTATGCTAATCTAAGTTTGTACTTTCTGCTTCCAGTGTCATAAGTCAAAAGTATCAAGTCAAGGGCAAAAAATGCAGAAGTTAGTTGAAATCTAATCCTTACACATTAGATTTGGGACAGTTTTAAACTTGATTTACGTCATTTACAGCACTTAGGCAGTGTGACCTCAATGTGGAAAACCAACACTGCTGTCAGCAGATCATCATACTTTGTAATGCGTTTAGAATAATGTTTGAAAACTTTGAGGAAGTGAAACACAGAGACAGACACAGAAGAAGCTGACACATTGGTATTTCTTCATTGTAAATCTGTTTGATATTAATGATTAATTAAATCGAATACCATTTGAGGTATTAAATCTTTATTATCAGATTCATCACATGGAGTTTGTCTTTAAGTCTATGGCCTAGTATTTCATGAAGCCTTGATGTTGTGTACTTGGCTTATGGATAATAAGCGTAATGTTCTTGTTGAGATGTAATGAGGGCAGTAAGGTCCTGTTTCTTAAGCCTCTGTTCTTTGCACTTGCAGCATAAAGATCATCATCAGCACATGATGCTGTTGTTAGGTTAAAATGAGTTGATTTCACTTTAAACAATTGATGTGGCAGTTTAATATCAATTTGTGAGAGTAATATTTCCAATATATTTACTGGAGTATTACCTCTCAAAAACAGGAAAATAAGTAAAATAATCATGTTCTACCATTAGGGATGCACAATTTTATCTTTACAATTTTGGTATCTGCAGAAATCAGCTTAGAAGTTTTAGTATTGGCATCTGTGGATATGACATTTTCTGCTGATATTAAGAGCCAACATATCTGCCATACTTATTGACCATATACTGAATATTCCTTGTATTGGCTAATTTATCATAATGCTTCACTTCGTATAACTGATTGTCTACATTTAAAAAAACAACAGTATCATTTTCAGAGAATAAGAGGTTGTGAGCTAATATTAGTATCTGCAGATATTTGACTAACAAGTTGATTATCAGCATCTGCAGATATAACACTTTTGCTGATATTTTGACCAGAAAAAATGTTCAGAAATATTCCATATACTTGGCTCTAACATTGGCACAATGTACTGTTGGACCATAGTAATTGCTTCTTTATCACTGAATGTCCAGTTTTGTAAATCAAAATTATTATGTGTTAGAAAATATATATATATTGTTTTCTTGCTTCATATTTTTTCTGAAGTCAGTTTTAGTAAAGAAGAGACAATGTGTTCTTGACATAAATCAACAATAGTGTTTTTTGGAAATATTGGCATATTGGATGCCTAGGAAGTCCAAAATCCTACTTTCTTAGTCTGTGTACTTTCCACGCAAAAATATTTGTATTGGTATCGGTATCTGCAATAACTAGTCCAGAAATATTAGAATATTGGATATCTGCAAAAATCTAGTATTGTGCATTCCTACCCACAACTGATAGTAGCTAAAGACCAGGAAATTATTCCCTTAGACCTGAAACAGGTCACTTTCTCCTTCATCATTGCGGTTTACAAAGCAGACATCAGAGATCCTGCCTCCTCTTGATTTGAATTGATCAGAAAGGGAGAAGTGACATTGAGGAGCACGTAGGGATGGGAATTGATCAGATTTTATCGATACCGATGCTATTTACAATCCTTCTAATTGATCCAATTCTTTAATAATTCCCTTATTGATTCCTGCAGATTTTCCGTGTGGGCAAATGTTGGCCTGTAGATTTTCAGTGTCAACAATGTCAAACACATGTCACAGCTGAGATAACTGCTTCTGCAAGTTGCTGGTGTTTCCACTCACTTACGGTTGTGCAGTAGGTGCCTTTTGTAAAAATTTAAGCCACAATTCTGACGCTTCTGAATCCTGCTGCTGGAAGGAATTGATAAAGGAATTGTTGAGCAAAAAGACTCAAGATATCTATTCTTTAATTGAGCTGTTAACTATTCTCAACTGGAATTGGTATTCGATTCTCATCCCTAGGAGCATTGTGCTGTTCTTGAAGTTGACCTGTTTTCTCCTCAGTGCTTGGAGTATGGTGGCAAAAAGAAACAGGCTCTATGAGTGTTTTGTTATCTCAAGGAGCTGAGCACTGAGGATAAAAAAAAAACACACACAAAAAAAACAGCTGTGCACACAGGCGTTAAATGTAAATATAAATGTAAATGTTCTTTATTTATACAGCCCTTTACAACAACCCTGTCGGTGAACCAAAGTGCTTTACAATAGGTGGAAGTAAAACGCAATAAATAACACAATTAAAAATAAATAAAAGCAACAACAGCAATAAAAGCAATGAAAACAATAAAAGCAATAAGAGCAATAAAATACAATAAAATAAAGTAAAACAGAGCAAAGGTAAAAGTGTCACCACACTACTAAACCGCTAAACATGCTTAATATAGTTAAAGGATAAGTTTGGTTTCTACTGCTTTCACATTGTTTATAGAATGAAGAAGAACAATATACTCACCCAGAAGGCTTTCCTGATCCAAACAGTGCTTCAGGAGATATTTAGATCCAAAATCGAGCGGTGGACATCCGTATAATGGTAGCACATAGGGCATACAGTGCTGCTCCTAAAACTGCATTAATCGTCCAAAAACTCATTAGTTTCACCAATATTCCATTATGGTCTGCTCACGCTACTCCTCCATTACAGTCTGTGTCGCTCCAGACATGTTGTGTGACTGTACTGACCTCTGAACTGAAGAAGAAGAGCGCTTGCTTCCGCACGTGCGCAGTACGGCTCATTGTTTCAGGGGAAGACAGCCGGCTACACAACGACTTTCTTCTTCCAGTTTTGTGCAAAATGGACAAATATCTATCGGATGAAGATGTTGTGGAGGAGAACTTTGAATATGATGGGTGTCCTTACAGTTTCGAGCCGGAGTTTACAGATGAGGAGCTCATCGAAAGGAGGATGCAGAGGCAGTGCTCCAGAGAGTACTGTGCATGTGCAGAGGCAAACCTTCTTCTTCTTCAGTTAAGAGGTCGGCACAGTTATAAAAACATGTCTGGGGCGACAGACTGTAATGGAGGAGTAGCGTGAGCAGACCATGATGAAATATTGGTGAAACTAATGAGTTTTTGGACGATTAATGCAGTTTTAGGAGCGGCGCTGTATGCCCTATTTGCTACCATTATATGGATGTCCACCGCTCGATTTTGGATCTAAATATCCCCCCGAAGCACTGTTTGGATCAGGAAAGCCTTCTGGGTGAGTATGTTGTTCTACTTCATTTTATAAACAATGTGAAAGCTGTAGAAACCGAACTTTTCCGTTAAGATCAGTGCTTTCAGCTTCTCATGTAGAATGGCTTCTGTAAAACCTGTATTTCCCACCATAATCATATATTTAAAGTAGAAAATAATTACAGGAAAATATTTTTCTTCCACATCTCTTCCTCCTCTTCTCCAGCTGCTCATGGAGCTCTGTGATCACAGATGTAATTGGTCAGTGGGCAGAGTTCATGCAGGTTGAATACTTGCATCAAACATCTTCTCTGGAGCAGGTCAGGCTGGGCATTTTGATTGTTGAGGACATTTAAAGATCAAAGTGGACAAACAAACAGGAAATCATATATGAGCATGAAGGCTTGTGATGTGAAACCAGAGTCCCCGGTACACTGACTTTAGGAGCATCCTGATGCCAGAGCACAGAGGTTGTACACTTGTTCGTGATAGTTAGCTTGTTTTTTTTTACTTTATTATCAAGCTTTGTGTTTAAATGCTAACCCACTCAGTGGCAGTTATTATTTCTGGAAACAGCTGTAAATAGCAGCTTAATGTTGAGAATCTCCCTCTGTCCAGCCATGTGGCCACGAGCCAGACGGGGATATCTCTAAATCTGTTCTGACACTTTTTTTGGGCTGTGACCCTAAATGTGTAGCATGTCATGGTTGACACAGGTTTAAAGGATGATCCTCGGTGAGAAGATTTGACAAAGTAGGACTTGGAAACAGATTCTGTGATCAGAGCCTTAATGTGCCCTTTTGGCCAAACATATCCCTCTGACCATTCGTCAGTTTGGGATTCTAGTAGATTCTGGTCCTGTGAAGCTCAGTGGCATGATCAAACAACAGAGGAGCACATTGTGCATTTATGAACACTCAGGCTGTACTTTCTCTGCTGCCGTCTGTTTTAACTCTGCCCTAAAGCAATAATCAGGGAAAGCTGATCTATCGAACTGTCACTGTCTGTGTACCCCTTACTGTTGCTGATCAAATGAAACGCTGCTGAGTCAGAGGAGTCACCTTCACTCATGAGACATGATACCCCAACTCTCTCCTGGCGCCAGCGTTGGATGCAAAATAACGATGCAAACCTCCTGTGTGACAGTCTGATCATCCGAGGATCGAATAAGCCTGAAACTGATCTCATCAGTCTTTCCTGCATACAGGGCCGTGTGCAGCATTTTTGTGAATTATTGTCATACGTTCACGCCCTGATTACTTCTTCAGTCATCTTATGAGTTTGAAAATGATCATTTTTATTTAATGTCCAAGACACAAAACCCTATTCACATTGCAAAAGACAATGAACTGACTTCTATTATGATAAGGAGAAGGCCTCAGGTTGAACTAGTTTAGCAATAAATGCTTTAAAAATTAATAATAATAGTAATGTTTCTGTAATTCTTGGATATTATCTTGTTAATTTAAAAACAGAGATGATATTTAAATGAATGGCCTTTCTGTGTGAAGTTTGCATGTTCTTCCCTTGCATGCGTGGGTTCTCTCCTGACACTCCAGCTTCCTCCCACAGACCAAAAACATTTAGATTAATTGGTGACTCTTAATTGCCCTTAGGTAAGAGTGTGAGTGTGAATGGTTGTCTGTCTGGAGGCCTGTCACAATAATCAATAAATTAATTGACCGTACGATAAATAAAAATGTCCTCGGTAAGTTTGCCGGCCTCGATAAACTGGCACATGCATGCATGTTTGTCTGCATGTTTGTCTTCCTCCTCTTTTTCTACCAAAGAGGCTGAATGAGAAGATGGCTCACTCTGTCCATCTTTCTTAACACCAGGGTGCATTGGTTCTGTAGCGGATTTAGCGGATTTATAGCAGAGTTAGCATTTGTCAAACATGCAATCTTTGGGGGGGGGGGACAGTCAGCACTTACTGAGGCATTTGGTGTCAGTAAAGTGAATATAAATAAAACAGGTGCACGCTCACAGACAGTGTTGTTGGCTACATTGCAAAAGAAATGCAATCCTTCAGTATTGTTGAAAAGCCAGCAATGTTACGAAAGTAACATTGCTGACTGGGAGAAAGTACATGTCACAAACAATTCGGGATTGTATAAACTCCCTTTCATTTATTGTTTTTATTGTGTGTGTTTTTATTGGAGGGTTTTTTTTTTCTTACAGGGACAGGGTCTAGTTTTTATTGTTTTTAATTAGTATAATTATTTTTATTTACATGCAATTTTTCCTAAGAGAGAGTCCATTTCATTTTCATTTTTTTTCTCTTTTTTTGTTTGTTATTATATTGTTTAATTTATTTTATTTCAAAAATATTGACCTTCCAATTACAGTCAAATACTCTTAAGAAATTAAAGTTTGTTGCTTTTGATATGGTGTTCTCACTTTATTATGACATGTATTATAATTACATTAAGGAAAAACAATTTAAAAAATCTAAATAACATTGACAATAATATTGTTCATCTGCAATAATTTTTTGGACTATTATCGCCCAGCAAAATGTGTTATCGTGGCCTATCTGTCTCTCTATGTGGCCCTGCGATTGACTAGCAACCGGTTCAGGGTGTACCCCGCCTCTTGCCCAATGACACCTGGGATAGGCTCCAGCCCGCCCGCAACCCAAAAGGGATAAGTGGTATAGAAAATGAATGAATAATATTTTAATTTCTATGCCAATGCAATGTGCTTCTACTTGTTTTTGACTCCAAGTTAGGAATCAGCTTTGGGGCTGGTTGTCTGTGGTTTCATATTTTTTTTATTTAATTTCTGTTCTTCTCTAAAATGCATTAAAAAAACAATGTTTTCTTCTTTTTTTCAGAGGTAGCAACAGGAGAGCTTCTGGATTTGGCAGAGGGAGCCAACGTGGCACTGTCCAACTCAGGAACAAAGCAAACTGAATCTGATCCCTTCATGGTGCACAATCACGCAACAGAGAACAACAACGTTGTATGGGTAAGAGGAGAACCATATTGGTTTGAAGGTTTCAGCTGGATATGGTTAGGGGATAAAATGTCACAGAGGATATATTGATTGATTAGCCTGGTCATTCACTGAGCTGTATTCATGAGAGTGAGCTCTGCAGTGTTACATTTGCAGCTCAGCGGTAGGTAAAAGCCACTGGAACAAAACTCGCTGAGAGCAGCAGTATGTCAGAATTCAGTTTTGTGTCTCACCAGAAACCTCTGAGGATGGTGAAGCCAGCCGATAAAGTTGTGAGAAACTACTTAACTAAACTGACCAGTAAAGAACTTAATATGGCTGTTTAAGAGGCAACTGTTTACAAACTGTTTGCATGTAGACTGTGTGTGCTGTTAGGTGTTATCTTATCAGTAGACCAGGGATGGACAACATGCTGTCTTCTCTCTCACTAATTGTGGGAGATCAAAACAAATTGCAATAAAATCTAATAATAACAACAAAACTTGCCATGAAAATATTAAAAAATGAATTATATCCTAAGAAAATTTTGGTTATTGGATTATAATTATTTTTGGCCAAGATATGTGTATCAGTTAATGTATTAAAAAGGCCTGTTAGTATGATATCTTGTTGCTGACATGCATAACCCTTCTGTCTTCATTTTTATGATTTTCTTTTCTTTTCTTTTTTATCTTGAAACAGTGCTATCCGTCACCTCCTTTGTTGGTGCATGGGAGTAATACATGTTCAACTAGTTAAAAGTCCCCAAAAAATTACTTGTCTGTATGATACAATATTTATTCAGTAGCTGAGCATTTTTAACTACTTCCTAAAAAGTCGCAGTTTGGGATTTTGGAGGTTTGTGCCAGACAGCAATGACATATTACAAAATTCAGTAGAAATGTCAATTTTTGCACTGAGTAGTAGTTTTTTTTTATTTATTTTGAATTCCATGTTAAACTTATTAGATAAATAATACTGTTTGATTTCCCATTTAAAACATCAATGGTGGCTTTGGTTAATTGTCCAAAAGTTTTATTTCTTTCTTTTGTTTAATTAGGCAGCTGTAATTGTTGAATTATGCATGTGTCTTGTGCCCCTTTGACTGTGTGGATAACATTTACGTTTTCCCCTTAGACATTACCCCAAAGACATTACCCATCCCTGCGGTAGACTGTTACACTTTTCAGAGGCCGACTACCGGTACTTACATGCTAGTTAGGATAGGCTGAATGGGTTTACATTAAAAAATGGCCACTTAATAACACGATTCTAGATCCAATTAAATGACAAAAAGCTTCAAATGATAACTTTAATCTTCTGTCAAAGTACAACAAGGTTAACTCACTGTTTGCTTGCAGCTTAAGTCTTGTATTTTGCTGTTGCGTAAAAAGCTATCCAACTGTGCATCTCACTGTGTCTTTGTATTTAATCAGCCTCATTTATCACTTTTTTGTCTTTTCTTTCATCTCTTTGGCCTCAACCAATGTTAGACTGTTTAAGCTGCATTTCCACTGAGTTCTGGTTCAGTTCAGCTTGGAGTGGGATGCATTTACTGTTTTTTCCACTGTCAGATTGAAGAGACCTGTGCTGTCTCACTTTTTGACACCCCTCTGCTGAGCATACCACACTGACCCTTAAGAGTGGAGCTAATACCTCGCCATATTCGAGTAAGCCGTGGATTTAGAGTGATTTGTTCACTGCTGTTGCTTTAAGAATATCTGCTTGAAAAATGCTCCACAGAGAACTGAAGTGCTGGAAGTCCTCCATTGTTGCTATTTGTTTGAAATGTTTTACTGCAGACGACTGCAGTGTGTCACACAGCTCTGACATCATGCATTCATGAAGCAACCCTTACTTCAGCTGGCAGTGGAAACGCAAATCAGATCAGGGTTTGCTGCTCCAATCTGTACTAAATTGCACTGAATCAAACCAGACCACTTGGTGGAAACTACTCTTGTGTTGTAAAGCAGAAAGCAGATCTTGGGAGATGATTGCAGCTTGCTGCTTAACTTACATAGTGCTACATATACACTGGCAACAGTGTGATGGACGTCATTCTCTCTGTTAAGAGTTTTCCTACCATTACACTGGCCACAGTCATGGAAAACACCTTTATTCGCTTTTATTCAGAGCCTGGCGGTCGGTAACGGTTCTGATTGGACGTGACGTAGTGACGTATTTACATATTTACGTCTATATCAGAAAAAAAATCCAGTTCAGCGTCTCCAGCGTCTCTGTCAGGGAAAACTCATCCAACTCTGACGCTACAGCTTTAAACAGGTCCACATTTTAATGCTTACATCCATCTTCACCGTCATTACTTTCAAATCTTCTAAGGCTCTGTTTGAATGAACTGTCTCAGCTTGCGTTAAGTCCCACCTTTACTCCATGCAGCCTTCCTGTTCCGTCTCGTGCCTCATCGCTGCAGGATAAGGGAACGAGCATGTGCAGAACGACCGGAATAAATTTAAAGCGGAATGAACAAGGAATTATTTCATTTGGATTTAAATCAGAATAAACCAACCACTTACTTTGGAATTAAAGCTATGGTCTACGTTTTGAAACCGCAGCCTGCCCCCCCTTCCCTCACTCCTCCCCTCAGTGTTCCAAGATCCCGCCCCCAGCTCGTGTCACATCATAACAACAAGCCCCCTCGGACAGAGCTACGAGCGACTAGCATAATATATCAGCAGCAAACTCAATCAAAAACAGCTCAGCTTAACTGAAAGCATCAAACACGACAGACATCCCCCTTGTAACACACAACGGCAGCCATTTCAATTGGACCGGCAGCAATGCGGGTCTGGCGCCGCCAGCGCGGAGCCGATTGTGGGGGAGAATTTATCTTTCTCGGCCTGTCCTCCCCAGCTCAGTTTACTATGCTAACGATTAGCGGCTAACAGGCTAACATCTATTGACAAAGCCAACCCGCTCCGCTACAAGTCATTAGCCAGTACAGGCACAGACTAACCAGAGTTATTCAGCAGACATCTCCCACTGTAGTAAACAAAGCCATTACCTGATCAACCAGGGGCGAAACGGCCGATGCTGAAGGTCTGACGACCAACTGAGGCTGTTCGTTAGCCCGCTAACAGGCCTCGACCGGCCGCTCGGAGCTCCGTTGGGCCCCAGGGGAGAGAGAAGCGGCTTCCCGGTTTCGGCTCTAGGCTTTTCCGGCTCCATGATAGTTCAGTCGCTAACGCTGCTAGCTGCTCACCGGAGGTAGAGGGGAGGAGGCGGGACCATGGGCATGACGCTGCGTAGTGAGGGAGACAGGGGATTGGATGGACTCACGGACCAATCGAACCGCGCATGCCAGTGCGGTTTGATTGGTCAACTAGTATGCAGCTTTGCAGCGGATACACTGAATGGATTTTTTTCGTTCTTTTTGGTCTTTATATTGTGCAGATTGGACCATAGGACCATAACAGCCTTATAAACGTTGTTATTAAGATGTACAAAGCTTCCAAATCATAGACCATAGCTTTAAGTTTTATTCAGAACTATCATTTTCATTCAGAGTTAGGTGTTTACATAGTCATTTTTAATCTTTTAAAAGGAGGATTTAAGTTGAATTCTGAATTAAAGAAGAATTAAAGTTCTCATGTAAACGTAGCGTTGACTTTAAAACCACTTTAGAAAATAAAAGTTGCGTATTATTGTTTGAAATGAATGCGCACAGTTAGTTCTCTCTCTCCAAAGACCAGTGGTACCATTTGAAAATCATCAAAAATGTGACTTTTGACTGTTTGCACAAGCCTCATGATGCAGAACTGCTACACAAACCTGACTTTTAACCTGTTGTATCTGATTACATGTTGTGTTGCAGGAGTTAGAGGACGGTCTGGACGAGGCTTTCTCAAGGTGAGAACTGGGTTAGATTTTTTGTTGTTCTTGAAACTCGGGCTCTGCAAGAATATCCAACCCCATGTTCCGAAAATAACCACCTGTGGTCAGTGCTCCTATCTTTACATCGCTGCCTTTTCTCTTTTTCTGTCCTGATGTGCTCCCCACAGCAGGGGATAGGCTTGGTTTACAGGCCAACTCAGCCAACACCCTTCCTGAGTCCTGCTGTTTTATTTTGCAGGCTTGTTCTCAAACCCTCCGGAGACCACACACTGTTATTTTACAAGCTCAGATAGCATGTAATTTTCAGTGGGAGTTGCAGAGGGTTACATGGCCTGGTGCTTATTTGACAAATGCCTCAACATGAATTTCCTTTTGCTTTATAAGTAATCATCAGTGTTGAAAATAGTGGAGGAAGAGAAAGGATAAAAAGCTCAGGGTGGATGCAAAGGGTGCAGCATGAGGGGAAGAGTATTGATGTCATCACTCTGGGGCCAAAATCTCTTACCTTTTATGTTATTATTTTTTATTATAAGTATTTTCATACAACAATGCCTTTAATCACCTTTTGTGTTGGTGAGTGTGTTTATTAACTATTTTATCATTTACAAATACAAAATTTGTTTATGTTTAGGATAATACAGTAATTTTTAATGTCCTGAAATGTAGCATTTTTTTAAGATTGTGCCGGACAGAGACGATATGCTAGTTGTTATGCCTTTAAGTGTCAAATTTAACAGAATAAAAGCCTCGCTGTGTCACAAATGTATTGATCAAGCATGCATCAGCTGCATACACGTTGTGTGAGTCTTATGTTCAGATGCACATTGGCTGTTTGTTTTGGACCACGCTGAAAACTCAATCAACATTTTTACTGCATCTTTTTTCTTGACTGTTTCATTTACTTTGCTAATTTGAGTTTATTATTCTCTTGCTGTCATTTAAGGTTACGCACAATAGGCTACATTGTCCTTGTAATCATGAGCTAAGAGGGCAGTTTAGCCCTATTATCAGATGATTATTTGTTTGTGCATATTGTAATTACAGCCTAACGCCGTTTCTGTCCCACAGAGTCAGTAATTAGGATGTGTCTATCAGCAGGGATGAATTTAGTCATAGATTTCTCCAGCTGAAGAAAAAGTCTACGGTCATAGGGCAGGGCCCATGTTTCTTTTCCTTTGGGAGCTGACTATACTTGTCAGATAATGCAGTTGTTTGAGAAAATCAGTGGTAGTTTTAATGAAAACATTAAAAAATACTAAGGATTATGTACATCTCAAATACACTATATTGCCAAAAGTATTCGCTCACCTGCCTTGACTCTCATATGAACTTAAGTGATATCCCATTCCCCGGGTTGAATATGATGTTGGTCCACCCTTTGCAGCTATAGCAGCATTAACTATTCTGGGAAAGCTGTCCACAAGGTTTAGGAGTGTTTATGGGAATTTTTGACCGTTCTTCCAGAAACGCATTTGTGAGATCACACACTGATGTTGGACAAGAAGGCCTGGCTCTCAGTCTCTGCTTTAATTCATCCCAAAGGTGTTCTATTAAGTTGAGGTTAGGACTCTGTTCAGGCCAGTCAAGACTCTGACATCCATGTCTTTATGGACCTTGCTTTGTGCGCGAGTGCTCAGTCAGGAAGAGGTAGGGGCCGGCTCCAAACTGTTCCCACAAAGTTGGGAGCATGGAATTTTCCAAAATGTCTTGGTGTGCTGAAGCATTCAGAGCTCCTTTGACTGGAACTAAGGGGCCAAGCCCAGCTCCTGAAAAACACCCCCACACCGTAACCCCCCCTCCACCAAACTTTACACTTGGCACAATGCAGTCCAACAAGTATGGTTCTCCTGGCAACCGCCAAACCCAGACTGGTCCATCAGATTGTCAGATGGAGAAGCACGATTTGTCCTTCCAGGGAACGCGTCTCCACTGCTCTAGAGTCCAGTGGTGGCGTGCCTTATATCACTGCATCTGACGCTTTGCATTGCACTTGGTGATGTGAGGCTTGGCTGCAGCTGCTCAGCCATGGGAACCCATCCATGAAGCTCTCTGCACTGTTCTTGAGCTAATCTGAAGGTCACATGAGGTTTGGAGGTCTGTAGCGATTGTTGTCGATCTCCTTGCACGATGCGCCTCAGCATCCACTGACCCCGCTCCGTCAGTTTACGTGGTTGATTTGATTTGAGTTCCTTCCATTCCCAAACACTTCCACGTTATTGTAATACAGCTGACAGTTGACTGTGGAATATTTAGGAGTGAGGAAATTTCACAACTGGATAGGGCTGGACAATTAATCGGGTTTTGATCGTGATTTCAATTTTGCCATCTGACAATCATAAGAACATTATAATCGAAGAAAAACGATTAATATGCCACACAGTGTGGAGTGCCGTGTATGCATGTTGCTGCGCTTCATAGCGCTTCTGTGTTCCACGTGCAGCCACAGCGAGTGTATGTGACTTATGTGGATCACTAATACTGTATGTGCCACTCGCTGGTTCTTTAAAGTTGTGTTTAAATCAATACTGAAGTTTTTAAATAAATTAATAATTGTGTTTATTAATTGTGATTTCAATATCACTTAAAATAATCAGGATTCTTATTTTTACCATAATTGTCCAGCCCTACAACTGGATTTGTTGCACAGGTGACATCCTATCACAGTTCCATGCTGGAATTCACTGAGCTCCTGAGAGCGACCCATTCTTTCACTAATGTTTGTAAAAGCAGTCTGCATGTTTAGGTGCTTGATTTTATACACCTGTGACCTGATTCTGATTATTTGGATGGGTTAGCGAATACTTTTGGCAATATGGTGTACCTGAGATATGGTGTATAGTTCGTGTAGCAATTCTGCAGAAGTGCATAGGGTCAGACATGAGGACAAATGATGAGGGGAGGCGGATTTGTTTTATCATGGTGAAGTTACAGGGAGAGGTGAGGCTATAAGGCCTTCGTTTTTGAATATATCTGTTTTTGTTGTCCAAAAGACTGGCTTTTAAGATTTATCCACTCTGAAACTCGTTTCTAAAATTGTAGGTTTTCAGGCACCCAAAACACCCTGTGGATTTTATCATCTCTTTTATTTTTATTTGAATTTTAGGCACTTTTCTTTTAATGGTGAATGAAATTGTTGTGTGATGAATGAAAAATAAAACAAACTATCAGTTTTGGTCCTGCTATCAATTTTCACAACTAATTAACCTCAAATTAATCAAATCTGTAATCAAGTATCTGCATTTTTTTAGAAGTCCAGTGTCCTGGTGTGTTGGATTGTTCACATCATGTCTTGGTTGTCTGTTAAGAAATAATTAGATTGAAGTCAAATAACAAATAAATGAATCTCAGCAGAGGGTCAGATTTAGCTCTTTTTGCTCTCTGCTTTGGAAAAATTAGTTTGCTGCCCAAACAATGTCTGATGAGCAGGGATAGGCAGCTGGATGAACATTAAAACAGTCTTTTTTGTCTGTCTGTTAGGAGCAGAAAACATCCAGTGCCCACCATGAATGAGTACACCCTCTATTTAAAGTAATGTTTTAATCAATACCTAACTGAAAAAGTTAGGTAAAAAAAAGTTTGTTTCGATAAAGATGAGATAAACACTCAAAAAAATTAACATAAGATGAAAATAAACATATTCTGGTAATTAAAATGTTGCTCTGCTCTAACCCCTTTGATTGGGGTGTACTCATTTCTATCGATATTAAATTGAGAAAAATGCTTTTTCGTGTGTAGCTTAAAAAATCTTGTTTGCAATCAATTGAGGGAGTATTTTGTGGTGTAATATGTCATAGAATATGTTGACTTTGAAAGGAAACAAAAGGTTTTCTGACTAATCTGAAGTGGTTTATGCTGAGCACTGTACATGAATGTGGAGGCTCTATAGCTGTGACATATTAAACCAAAAAAGCTGCTTCTTAAGGCTTTTTTTTTCTTAAAAGAGGCAGTAGAGCATGTCTTAAGATTTCATTCTTCTGCTCCTCAAGACCCTATAATAACATGTCCTTAACGTGAAAGAAAATTGATTTTGCAGGACATGAGAGCTTTAACTCAAATGTAATACAACTAAAGTTTGTATCACTGTTATGATTTCATGTTTGCTCCTTTTCTCCTCATAGACATGAAATAAACTGTTCTGTTATAAAGCTCTACTATATGTTTACTTATGAGCTGTAAAGTAGCAGGTCTAAACTCAACATTTATTATTTTTAAGAGTATATTAGATAAATCTCTGCACCAAACAATTGGCATGTGCACGTTTAGCTCTCTGGTGCTGTTATTTAAAGGACTCCACTGCCATCTGCTGGTGCTGATGTTTTTATACAGTAGATATAAAAATGCTGCTCGTTAATGTGATTGGGGAAAAGGATGGTTTAAATTATGCTTGATACTTGTTTTGGAAAAATGGATCTGATTTGGTAAAGGCTGATGGCTTTGTAAAAATGTTGATCAACATAATCTGAAACACATGTATGCAGAAAGCATAAGTGGCCGTGTTTTTGTACATTTACTTTGTTCAGAATCGATCTGAGTGATATTGTTGCTTGACTTGTGATGTTTCCTTTGCACCCCCAGCCGCAGTCTGGATAGCTTTGAATCTTACTCAGGTAATCATGTCATTCACTGGATTTAGAGACTTCCACCTCATTGTTTGTTAGCAAATCAACCGTACAAGCCTGACATCTGTCTGGATATCAGCTACACTCATTAAGATCATGTAGTTCCACGTTTTCTTTTTAGCCTATAAATCACAAACATACTCACAGTCTCTATAAAGGGGAAACTCATCACTGTCATTCCAGTCTGATCCATCGTAGAGCAGACCAGGTTCACTGCCACAGAACCTAACCGTGTCTGCTGATGTTTTAACGTCTCCATCATAAATGTTTTGTGTCGTCAACTCATAACCACACTGGATGAGAGATATCACAGCTGACTGAGGAGGGCGTATGCTCACAACTCTTGTTGCCCCTTTCACACAAGCAACCCTGAAATTGTCTAGAAAATACCAGCAGAAGCCACCCAGAACATTTCCAGACAAACTTGTTCACACTCTGCTCTCACAACAGGGAGTTTACATGTCAGTCAATGCAGGGGTGAGGGAGGGGGAGTACTATGGGGCCGGGGTCTGGGTGAAAAATCCTGCTGTTTGTGTTCATACATGCAGCTCATGGGTTAAATTCAGGATAATTTCAGGGTTTTTCTGCCAGTGTGAATGGGGTTTATCTTGTGTGAGTCTGAGTGGCATCTTGTCTGTCTTCAATGGCTCTCATTTAGGTTTCAGAAGTTACTTCAGGAGGGAAATCATTGTACCCACAGTCATGTTACTTATGAATCCTTTAATCACAGAAAGTGCCATCATACTATAACTTCTGTTTTTGTTCAAAAATTTGTCAATCAATCAACCTTCCATTATTCTCTGGATGTTATCGATAGGCTGTTTTAATGACGTCACAATGGGAAACTCCTGACGGGGGCAGGAAGTGATTTCTATGCAGGGAAACACCATTAAATTGTCAAAGTTTTATGAAGTTTACTGCGTTACCGACCATCCGATTTTTGGGAAAACAAACAATGCTTTCCTGTCTGGACAGTAGTGACCAGTGCTGAACAAGGCACAAGTCCAGGTCCTCCTGGTCAAATCACAAATTTATTTTCTCTCTCTAATCATTACTTTGTGAAAAGTTCTGATGTACATGCTCATTAATATACTGTAAGGGTAAGTTCAATATCTGACGTGGGGCCACTAGAGGCCCTTGGCACTTGTAGATATGAGTCTCAATAAAGGAACTGACGAGCTTTGTTCCTGGGGGAACATCTGTGGGGACGGATGGTAGCTGGTACAGAGCAGTACATGGTGCCACCTTCAGGTCAAATGTTAGAAATGAAAAAAAAATCACCTGATTTAAATAATGAGCAACAAAAACAGTTATAAAAATGTAGTTCGGTTGTAAGACAGTTTTGTCCCTCACTTGGTGGTGTAAAAGTGAAATAATTCCCAATTCTTCATTGAAAGGGAAACTGGACACGCAGGTTGTTCAAGACGTTTCACCTCTCCTCCAAAAGGCTTCTTTAGAAGAGAGGATAACATCTTCAAGAACCAATAGCAAGTCCAGTGGCCCTTTTAATAAAGAACTGGATGACCATGACCTGGATGAATGAGAACATGCACAGATTAAATAATTCCCAAAGAGTAGTCAGGTAAAGCACAGATAAGGGATGACCCAATCAGCTTTTTGGTCCTTGATCAGATTTTTAAATGGTGAGCATAAGCTGATTCAGAGTCCCGATCATTCACTTTCTTCTGTTTCCATTGATTCCTGATCATGTTTCACTCCCTGCCCCTCGTCTGCCTGAGGCACGTCACCAGTGTCACATGATTGGCAGCAGCCTGTTATGCTCAAAGTCTCATTGCAGCTTGTTACTAATCAAATGTCTGCTCTTCTGCTCCCTCAGACTCGCTGAGTCTCGCACTAACCCCCAGGTCCTGGACATTGGGGTAAACCCTCAGGATTTCAACACTGAAGAGTGCCTGTCCCCAGGCAAATGGGACCAAGACGAAGCAGACTTCACCGCACAAAAAGACTCGTTTGGGTTCTGATGTGAAGCCTCTGCCCTGGAGGAAAACTGGGGAAAACGAGGAGGTGTAGTGGTCAAACATGGGTGGAAACTGAGCTGATGAAAAGCATCAGTTTGATTTCCATCCTTCTCCAAGTGCTGCCAAGTCCTCTCAGCGGGGCAGACTAGAAGTTTTTGATGCTTCTGCGTCTACGTGACCAGAGAAGGACTGAACGAGCAGGGTGCTCGCAGAACAAGCCAAAGCAATACAAACCAACTTATCCCTGAAAATGCAGTCATTTAATGTTTGTTACAGTCAGTGTGTTACTTCTTTGTTGGGTCAGTTTACTTCTGTGTACTTTGTACCTGTTTCTGTCTCATTTGTTTTCAGTATGGGTTGGGAATGTGTGTGTGTTTGTGTGAGTGTACGGAAAACAGTTACCTGTGCAGATTTTGGAGCCTACGAGTCTTTAGGTAAAGGTCTACAAGGATGCACATGAGCAGATGTTTGATTCAAAGACATGGAGACAAGACTACTGGAGTAAACCCATCACTCTCCAGCGAGGGCTAAAACCCGCTCCAGTATCTGGATAAAGGATAAAATCAAGGACTCAGATCTTTGTTGGCTGCAGCAGCTTTACAAATAATTTGTTCATGTGTCGGTTACAGAGTGTTTGTGTGAGAAAATGGTTGATAACAAAATGACAATCTTATTTTTTCTAATAATGTTAAATCTATTTTGCAACCAGCATTTATCCGTGTAAAAGCACATATTTAATGTAAGGGAATTTAATTTCAGTAAACAAACAAATTTTTCAGGCTTCTATAAAGTGCTCCTGAAGTCCAAGGGGATGAACGTGTTGTATGGGCACTTTACCGTTGTACCTTTGTTAATACTGTAACATTAACTTTTCTAGTTAACTACTTTTTGTGGATGGTTCCCAGTGTTATTTTTTGGCATATGTTTATGTATGGATATAATTTAATTCATTAATTTAGATAAATTACAATAAAAGTCTAAATAAGAATGTTTTGTTTGTGGTAATGACTCATTTTTGCCCTGACAGGATTACATAAAGAGCACTTTAAAGAGTCAAACAGGGTAAATACACCTTATTCTGAAAATAAATAAATTCATTCAAAAATCTGGAAATACTATGTATCAGAGGATTACATAGATAAAAAAGCAAAAACTAAAATACTTCAATGCAGTGCTGGAAATCCGCTTCTTTGTCTTTTTTTCACTGTTACTGGTAGATTGAAATAATCCATTAGCAGGAAACTAAATGAGTGATTTCGACTGAATTTAAATACACTAACCAGACACTTAATCGGGCACATATGGCAAGCCCTTTTAACATTTAATCAATCTGGCTGACATGTCATAATTTAGTTTTCACTAGTAGAAATAACATTTTGATGTGTCAAAATTAAATTTTGACATGTTGAAATATTAACTCAAGATATCTGTAATAACATTTTAACATCAAATCAAATCAAACTTTATTTATAGGGCACTTTTAATACTTAAAAGCAACACAAAGTGCCTCACATAGGCTAAAAACAACATAAAAACAGAAAACCCGGCTATCCCCCTCCCACTAATAAAGAGACATATCCAGACACACACTTACGGACATCTACATAGATGTTAGAAATATATTTGTCCATGTCAAAATGTCATTTTGACATGGACAAACTGATTTGCAGATATCTTTAATTAAATTACAGATACCACTATTTACTTTTTTACTAGTTAGAATAACTATTACGAATATCTACAATTGCTATTACCGCTAAAACTTAAATGTTAAAAGGGCTGACCATAGGCACACCCTTTTAGAACAAGAATGGACCTTTTGCTTTCAGAAACACCTGATTTTTTTTGCTGCATAGACCTTTTTTTTTCAACTTCACCAAGAAGGTTATGTTTTTGCCAGCATGTGTTTGTTTGTTCACAAGATTACACAAAAGCTACCACAGATTTTTGCTCAAATTTTCAGTAGATGTTGGTAATGGCCCAACTTAAAAATTATTAGTTTTTGATGGTGATCCAGATAACTGCCATTAGCAAAAAAATTGTTTTTGCTCAATAACTGTCTAACTAATAATGATATCAACATGATTCTGGGTGTTAGGTGTGGGTTTTCAGGGTCAAGGAGTCATATTGTGATGTCAACTTCATCATGCACTATTGTGTAACAGCAGCATGTGGGCTACCTTAGAATAGGTTTGTGCTCTCTGAGGGCTTTCTTGTTTTAATGGGGATTTTTCCTTTAATCCATAGTGAAGAGAGACAGTGGACACGCATGTGAAGTGGGGCTGAGAGCAGGGAAGGACACTCCGCAGAAAGACCCTGGGCAGGAATCTAGTCCAGGGCGGACGAAGTATGATTATGGGACATGCCTGAATGTTTAGTAAACCATCACCCTGAGCAAAGATTTAACAAAGCAGCAGTTTTGTCAGCTGTAGACCCATAAAGCAAGTCTCCCTCATCTCAGTAATCAACTGCATTTAAACATATATTTTATTTTCAGTGTTTTGGTAGGAAGGAAGCAAGTGGTCAACAGTTTATCACCCAGCTCTTCCACAGGCAAGGTGGGTCTGTTAGTGGTTCATGTGTTGGAAAGTTCTGGAACATCAGCCTGTTGTCTTTTCCTAACTTTGTCCATAGTTCATGACCCAGCTTATATTCCTCCCATATTAGCTTGTATTTCTGAAGAAAACTCTGGACATTTCACTGTTGTTTTAGTGAAATAATCAGTGCACGCAAACGTTTAGCAAGCTGCTCTGCCCATAGTCGATCAGTTTCCCCACAGACACGTCAAGAGGAGCAGCAGCTGTCTGTCAGCCCCACCTGCCCTACCTGAACAAGCCCAGGTACCCCCCTGCGAAAGGACGTCAGCAGGTGTTTGTTACATCAGTCGATTTTCATTGAGAGAAAAAAAACTGTAAAATATATTTTTAAAAATCATTCTAAAATAAAAAAGCTAATAGAAAATATTTCATAATTTTACTGATTTAAAAGCCTCAGCTGTCTCTGAAGTATAATGTGTTTGGGACTCTGGTTTGCAGCAGGAACAGAGAACATTTGTAGTTCATGCAGACTGGGTGACTGCTCTCAATCCAATCAGAGAAATGTTAACAGTTTCTTGAAATCAGATTTAATAGCAATTTAATTCAATAGCATAGCCTCATATGTATTTTTCACCACAAAGCTAATGCCATCACCTGTGAGCTTACAGTTTGGAGACAGATTAAACCTGCATGTGGGGCTACATGATAGTGTTTAAATAACAATATACCATGAAAGACAATGGCTATTTTGTTTTTGATGGTGTTTTCCCAACATATTATAATTACATTTCATTAGAAGTTATTTTGTATTTAAGTTTTGTGTCAGTCTTGCAGCATTAATTTCTAAATTTTTTCTTGTATTTTCAGTGCTTCCCCTAACAAGTAACTGTCATGTTGTCCTTTTCATAAATATAGAAATGATAGTCAAAAATGTCCTTAAAATGCAGTAAAACAGTATCAAACTTTTTTGCCAGCCTAGCTGGGGGGAGGGGGGGGGGGCAGTAAGATGGGGCCTAGAATGCTTAGCAGCACCTATGTTTTTAGGTATGAAGATAGTTGAATTCATTGATGATAATAAATTGAAGTAAAAGTCTAAATAAGGTACTTGTTTTGTTTGAAGTGCGAGAAGAGGTCAGTTTTAACATTTTTTGCTAGTAACTCAAGAAGTTCTTTATAGATTTTGATGTCATTTTCAGTGAATGTTGGTCATGGCACAAAGAAGTGATACGATTTTGGTGGTGATCCAAATCAGGAGGTAGATCGAGGATTTTTTATGGATATGTTTACAGCCTAAGATAGGACATATATTTGATATACATCATCTAAAGTTCTAAGGCAAAACAGAAAAGTGATTAGATTTTATCCGAGAACTAAATCAGGAGGCGGATCCTTTACATTTTTCGAGGGTTTGTTGACATTGAAAGATGAGGCAGTTTTGGATAGTTTTTGTAAGTCAAAACCTTTTGCACATATTTTGATATTTTCAGGGAATGGTGGTAATGGCAATAAAAGAGAAGTGCTTACATTTTGGTAGCAGTCCAGATGGATTTTTTAAAACACATTTGCTTAATGAACTCATATAACTCGAGTTAAAAAATATTATGCGTTACACATTTGATAGTGCCTTTGAAACCAATACATTTTTAAGCGGTGTTATCTGAGGCACTTGTAAGATACTTGTGAGATAGGGCAGTTTTCCATATTTTCTGACGATAATTCGCCTAACGATGCTGCAAACGCCCTGGTGTTGTCTTGTCGGAGCACTTCCAGAGCTATAGCTCTGAGCACTTCTAGCTGTAGACGAATATGGCGCCATTGAGGCTGGTCTGTTACCATGGTGACCCGTGGCAATGACCTCACCACGTTCCACTTCCGCCTGCAGCTCCGCTCATCAGCCACGAGGGAACGGAGACAACGCGAGCGGGAACGGCGGTTGGCTGCTGTTAACAACATACAGGTGAGTTTGAATGCTGTTATAAAGAGGGCGATACACAGTTAAATTGTCTGGCTTGCCTAGAAAAGTTCTCCGGGCTCTATATTTGATAAATAAGACGTTCGGCCGCCCACAGTGAAGGCTAATGTGGACGCATTCGTGCTAAACTCCGGTTACCATGTTGCCTTTTGCTAGCAGAGTACCAACGGAGTCACCGCTAAGAGCAACGAGCTAAACTGTGTCTATTATCCTCACCACAGAGTGATGTTCTTAACTGGACAACTTTCAGCATGTTCACCACCAAACCCAATTAAATACCCGTACTTTAGCTGTAGTCACAAACTTCATGCCACGTTCAGGAGCATGTAATGTCAACGACAGACCACGATGTGACGGCCCCAGGGCAGGTTCACTGTCTGCAGGAAATTCACAAATTTAATGGAGAAGACTGAAGCTTAGAAATAAAAAAATATGTTGAATAACTAAAGCAGGATTTAAGGCACCACGGCTTTAAGTGAGTTCTGATTTATTGTATTGAAAGGCTTTTGTTAACTATTTTCTGTCAATGTAAAAGAGGCTGCAGGTCTTCCAGAGTTATTTTTTATTTTATTTTATTTGTCTTGAACTCTTTCCAGATGTCTTGTTCAAAGGTTAAATAGATTGATAGATAACTTTGTTGTCCCAATTGGGAAATTTGTTTTCACAGCCTACCAAACAAGGACACATACAACAAGAAAAACATACAGTTAGGGAAACAGATACTACATGTAAAATCATGTAAAAACTATAGAAAACCATGGAGCACGCATTTTCCATTACAACCCATTGGTCAGTGGGTTGTCTTGTTCAGGATGGAGATGGCAGATGGTACAGAGTTCTTGTTAGAGCTAGCTCTTCTCCATTTCAGTGTTCTGTACCTGCGGCCAGAGGGCAGAAGTTGAAAGTGGATGTTAAGGGGGTGCTCTATGTCCATGGCTATTGTTCTACCGAGGCGTGCTAATGCTCTTTCATTAAGTTCTGAGATGCTGGGTGTGAATTATTTTTGAGGCTATGTGTGTGATTTTATTGAGCTTACTTTTGTTGGAGACAGACAGCATGTTATAGAAAGCAGGAGAACAGTATGTCAGGATGGGCGGGGGCAAAAAACCCTTACAATGAAGGCAACATTATTTTGTTGTTTCTTCTTAATTCTCACAAATTCTGCTCAATATAATTAAGTACAGCATTTAGATTTTGATTCCTGTGCAAGTAGTAATGCATTATTTGATTAGATAAACATTGAATGAAAACCAGGTGAAGCTCCTCAGTACATGGATAAGGATACTTTTAACAGGCTTTAAAACTTCATTCTTCAACTTCATTTGTGCAGGGGTCTTTTTTAGTTTGACAGATGTTGGGGAGGCATAATTTGAAAAAATATTGTAATTGTATAAATATTAAGGCAATTTTCCCCTTCTGGCCAACTGCCTGTCAAGCTTCAGTCAGTTGCCAGCCACTGGGAGTTTTGACTCAGTTTTCTTATCCCCTGATTAAATAATAGTTAACAATAGCATTCAGGTGTTAGATGAAACATGAAGTCCATTCTGATTAAAAACTGCTTCAATTACAAAGGTTTTGGGGGGTTATATAGTTCATTGTTTCAACCTTTTGTGTCTAGTAAAGGTTTATTATGACTACAATTTTACAGACTATCTAATCATCTGACATTGCCATTAAAGGTGCCTCAGCCTATCAAGCACAATCATATAAGACTACACTCAGGAATATAAATAACTTGATATGACCAAACCCATGGGGCTAAGGCTGCTTGATTAAATGTCAAACAATAAAGCACCGGCAGTAAAAAGAAATATACTTGTGTAAATACAACCACCTTAAAATAATGTAAAAAGGAAAAAAGTGAAACATAATATGGGGTGCAGTAATGCCACGCTGTTTTTGATTCTTTTCTCCCACAATTCTTTTATTTATGTGTAGAGATTGGCAGCATGTTTAGCATTTGTGTCTGTCCCAGGTTTTTCTGAACTGAGAGAGAACTGATCTGTGACAGTGTGGCACACATTCATGCTCATGCCATGTAACCATAGACTGTAAAAACATGGACGTCATGTCGCTGGGCTCGAATTGAAGTCACCACAAAAACTGCTCCCCCTGGTGACTGGCTGCAGTATAGGTCAATTCTCCGTCTCCCCCATTCATCTGAACGGGCCGTAGTGAAACTTAAAAAAATTATTACACCTCATAGAAATATTTCTCCCATCCGTATGCTGTGGTGATATGAAAGTATTATTGGGCTCCGTTTTTTTCAAGTCCTCTTTTTTCTGAAGTTTCTTTTTCATCAGTTATTAGAGTTTAAAAAATAATCACGGTTTACGGCAGTTTCACAATGATTGTGTACGGTGTATGCTGTGGAGTTTTGCGACCGCTTACGACAGCTGCGTCCAGATATGGTCCAGATTCTCTACTTGCTGCACAATGGCAGCGCCCTGACGGGGGAAATTATGGCTTCAAAACTGTTGAATGGTAGAAGGCGAAGCCACGCTATCCAGTTCTTATAATACATCCATGCATGTAACTCACACCACTCCACTTCAAAAAACCCAAACTATCCCTTTAATCAGTAACTTTTGCACTGGAGCCCTCATGGAAGATAAAGTTTTCTCTCCTTGATTTTAATATTTAATAAAAAACAGGAACTCATTCAGTAAATGCCTTCATCCTGAGCAGTAAGGTGAAGCCTAGTTTTTTTACAAGGTGAATATTGGTAAATTAATTCCATTCTGCAGCTGCATTTTGTTTTTAAATGCTCTCCACAACAGAGGATGTAGCGAGCTAATGGGCTAACAAGGGGACACAGCAAGCCAAAGGGCTGCCTAGCGAGCTAAAGAGCTAATAAGGTACACAGCGAGGCAGTGGGCTTACTTTAGTAGTACTGTTGGCTAGTACCAGCCATAGATTGTAAAAAACATGGACGTCATGTCGCTGGGCTCGAATTGAAGTCACCACAAAAACTGCTCCCCCTGGTGACTGGCTACAGTATAGGTCAATTCTCCGTCTCCCTCATTCATCTGAACGGGCCTTAGTGAAACTTCAAAAAATTATTACACCTCATAGAAATATTTCTCCCATCCGTACGCTGTGGTGATATGAAGGTATTATTGGGCTCCGTTTTTTTCAAGTCCTCTTTTTTCTGGAAAGTTTCTTTTTCATCAGTTATTAGAGTTTAAAAAATAATCACGGTTTACGGCAGTTTCACAATGATTTTGTACGGTGTATGCTGTGGAGTTTTGCGACCGTTTACGACAGCTGTGTCCAGATATGGTCCAGATTCTCTACTTGCTGCACAATGGCAGCGCCCTGAGGGGGGATATGATGGCTTCAAAACCGTTACATGGTGGAAGGCGGAGCCACACTATCCAGTTCTTATAATACATCCATGGTACCAGCATGCACCCTGATAACAAGTGTGAACTATTGAAGCCTGAGTATGCAAAAAAGCACTAGCAGCATGTTTTTTTGTTTGTTTTGGTGCTTGTAAAAAGAAGAATCTTAGATAGTAAGAAGATTCTGACATGACTTGCTCGTTGGCCTGACCCTACAGAAAGGAGCTCTCAAACTTTGATTTTTGCCGTTCAAGAGAGCTGCTCACTTCGATTTTCTGTTGATCAAGAGCGTGATTTACAAAAAAAATGTGTTTGCCTTTGTTGAAAATGCCAAAGCACTCCTAACATTTGGTATTATTATTTTTTTTAGCAGACATGGAAAAGAAGGAAAACCAGAAGAACACGACCTGGAAACACCTGAAGCCTCTTTCCGTGTATTCACTGAAGGTCACCTGTGAGGGGAAGGCCAGCCTGCCTCAAACAGAAGAGTTTACAAATCCGTTCATAAATTTCAAAATTGAGATACCCAACAGTTGTCAAACAAAAAGAAAATTGGATGATTCAGTTCTTGACAGCCAGTATGAGACCCCGGCCAAAAAGGCATTTATCCTGAAGGATTTGTCCCCAGATGATGGGTGTTGCATGGACTTTAGCAGCCCCTCCTTAGGACGAGATTCTCTGTCCCCGTTAACCTTCTGTAAGCCGTTTGTTCTGGGGAGGACCTTGAGCAGTGAAAAGAGAGAAACAGTTGGCACTTATCCACAATCAGAGCATGTAGAGTCCCCGATAGAGTCAGGGAGCAGTAAGGTCAGTCTGCCACTCAGCTTAAAAAGTCAGGAAGTGGTCTTGAGTCCTGCTCATGACTTTGACCATGACGTTGATGACATCTTGTGCCTCAATCCCTGCAGCTCCTCTGCTGCTAAAGGACTGTCTGACAATGCAGTGCACGGTCCAAAAATGGGAAGAGGGGACGAGCATGTGGGTGAAAACATAGAGAAACAGAAGAAAGACACAAATCTGAGCGAGGAAGAGGATAAAGGCTATTCCTCAGTGTCCTGCATAAAGAACCTTGAATTATGGAGAAACCTCTCGCCGTCAGCAGATCCTCAGTTGCCCTCAGCAGCCAGTCCTCAGATAGGGACAGATGCTGCCAAGAAACTTGTGGATGACTGCCAGCCTCAGAGTTCTCCAGAGCAAGGTATTCCCAAACAAGCTGCTCGACCTGAGAAGGACATGTCCTTTCTAGCCGGTGATTTGAGTCCTGTTGCGATTGGGCCTCTTTTGAGCTCTCCTGAAGAGGCTTTGGAGGGTGACGAAGAAGAGGTGCTGGTTTTAGGTCCCCCGAGATTTGAGTCATCCATTTGTCAGGAAGTGTCGGAGACTCTGGATGACATTGTTGAGCAGGTGTCAGAGGAGCTGCAGGGCAATAAGGAGCAGATCTCTGGGTGTCAGGGCACACTCAGCAGATTGCTGTCCACGCTGGACTCCACCTACGAGGAAACCATATTACCGCCGGTCAAGGTAAGCTAACTCTCCCCAACCTTCTCTCTTATTCTGCACTGAACCTGATTAAGTGGCCAAAATGTTTTGATTTTTGTGGCGTTTTACAACACCACTTGCTGTAAACGCTCTAATATCTGTCAGACGTTGTTTGATTGCACCCAAGCAGCAACGCCTGGTGTTTGAAAGTGAAGTTGATGCTAAAGTGACTAAACAACTTTATTTGTATAACATATTTCATACAAACGTAACACCCCCCCCACACACACGCACACACTCACAGAATATGCATATATAATACAGCTTGTGTTATCCAACATATCCAAAATAGTCAAACAGTTAACCCTATAATGCCTGTTGTTTCAAATTTAATACATACTTTAATGATATGTCTAGCCAATCAATATGATCGAGTCACTAAAAAACATCTGAATACCATCAGATATATAAAAGAAAATGTCCTCAAATGTTTATCAGTTGCCAAAAGGACCTGATGTATCACATTAGATGGAAAAATATGTATGTAAAATGTTAGGAAAATTTGTTTTTGTTTTTTTTAGGATTTTAGTACAAAGGGAAATATTTCAGCTCCAACAAATAAAAGGTTAAAGGCATGAGAGAAAGCGGTGTTTTCAAGTCATTTTTAAAAGAGCCCACCGTGTTTAAAGTTCTCAGGTCCGTCGGCAGCTTGTTCCGTTAGGACAGCATCATAATAGCTAAACTCTCCTTTACCAAATTTACCTCTAACTAAAGGCACTTCATGGAGGCCATACCTGAAGATCTGAGTGATCTGACGAGATGATAGCCTGTGAACGTGTCAGAAAGGTACTGAGGTGCCGTCCAATTCAAAGATTTGAAAACAGTGAGCGGCATTTTAAAGTCAATCCAGTATGGGACTGGAAGCCAGAGAAGAGTTTTCATAATGGTTGTGATGTCTTCCTTGTTCACTTTAAAGCTGCTCCATTTCGAATGAGCTGGAGTTGGTTTATGTTCTTTAGGGAGTTCAGTATAGTGGGCGTTAAAGTGATCTAGTCTGTTGGATATTAATGCATAAACACTTATTCAGAAAAGGATTTAGACATAAATGACCAGAAATGTTTTAGTTGGTAAAAGGCTGTTTTGGGAATGGTGGTTATATGATTTTGATAGCACAGAGATTTCTGATATGCTTACTGGGCTTAAACTAAACGGAAATGAAGATAAAATGGATAAGATTGAGAAAACACTTTTTTCTTGTGAAGCAAGAGACAACAGAGTCACCAGGTCCCTAAGTTTTCTCCAAGTACCTACATGAGGACTTTAGACTGAGAGGTTCTCATCCAAACAAACACCAGCCACCCACTAAATGTCCTAAATTCAAAATAATGAAGAGAGCAGAAAAACAACATACCCTTCTCTGGATTACTTATTATACACAAGAGGCAGTGTTTCATTTGGTTTGATTTTCATTATTCTTTTCCAAAAGCATTTTTTCCCTGTTGATGCTAATGAAAGATTGACTTCTTTTGGCTTGGGATCTAGACTAACAAATGAAGCTCCTGGTTGTCCAGGGGGTCATTTTTCATCATCAGTCCAGATAACATGTACGCTCAGTTTAGTCTGGACAAACTGTGTTCACCCTGTGACTTTAGTGTTTTTTTCTTAGGTCAAATCTGTCGTGGTTGCTGCAAGTCACCCAAATTCAGACCAGAATAGGAACCCAGGTTTTCAGCCTTCAACTGTGCACAGTGCCAGGAGTTCAAGGTACTGCAGCCTCTGCAACCTCCGGGCGAGTAGCATCACCACTGAAACACAGAGTGGGACTTCTGATGGTCCTAAGGGCAGTGCCAGTCATTCCAGTGATTTATGATTTTAGATACCTCCCATTCACTTATTTACAGGGTACTGTTTACACAGCACAGCTTTGTGTCTGAAATCATGATGTACTGAAGATGTTTTACCCTGTTTTAGTTATGATTTAATGGAAAACTTGTGCTTTCTAGGGAGATGGACCTGGAGAAGAAAAAACTGCATTATGTCCACTCTGTCAGAAGACACATGAATGAGAAACCAAGAAAAGATCCAGGTTTGTAAACCAAGCTCAATCACAGACAAAAAAAAAAAAAAACAGAAAGACCTCCTGAAATGTAATGAAATGAGTAGAGCAGGATTATTTCTCTTTTCTTCAGTCATAACTAGGAATGGGACTCGATAGGATTTTATTGATAGCACTGCCACTATCTACTCTCAGGATGTAACGGTAACCGGTAAGATGGTAAACCGTGGTAAAATTTCATACAGTAATCATTACCGTGCCCTATTAAAATTACCATTAAACTGTGTTTGATCACCACACTGCAGTGTTTCCCCTATAGTGTATTTGTGAGGGTGCCCCGCCACCCCAACAGACACACCCGCCCTGCTTACAGGATTCAGACAGTTGTAGATTTTAAATAATCAATCAAAATTTATTTTGATCCAAGTTCCAATGACAGAGATTCTTATTACAATACCCAAAACCAGTGAAGTTGGCACGTTGTGTAAATTGTAAATAAAAACAGAATACAATGATTTGCAAATCCTTTTCAACTTATATTCAGTTGAATACACTGCAAAGACAAGATATTTAATGTTCGGACTGAGAAACTTTATTTTCTGTTGCAAATAATCATCAACTTAGAATTTAATGGCGGCAACACGTTGCAAAAAAGTTGGCACAGGGACATTTTTACCACTGTGTTACATCGCCTTTCCTTTTAACAACACTCAGTAAACGTTTGGGAACTGAGGAGACCAATTTTTGAAGCTTTTCGGGTGGAATTCTTTCCCATTCTTGCTTGATGTTCAGCTTAAGTTGTTCAACAGTCTGGGGTCTCCGTTGTTGTATTTACGCTTCATAATGCGGCACACATTTTCAATGGGGGACGGGTCTGGACTACAGGCAGGCCAGTCTAGTACCCGCAGTCTTTTACTACAAAGCCACGCTGTTGTAACACGTGCAGAATGTGGCTTGGCATTGTCTTGCTGAAATAAGCAGGGGCATCCATGAAAAAGACGTTGCTTGGAACATATGTTGCTCCAAAACCTGTATGTGCCTTTCAGCATTAATGGTGCCTTCACAGATGTATAAGTTACCCATGCCTTGGGCACTAATACACCCCCTTACCATCACAGATGCTGGCTTTTGAAGTTTGCGCCTATAACAGTCTGGATGGTTCTTTTCCTCTTTGGTCCAGAGGACACGACGACCACAGTTTCCAAAAACAATTTGAAATGTGGACTCGTCAGACCACAGAACACTTTTCCACTTTGCATCAGTCCATCTTAGATGAGCTCGGGCCCAGGAAGCCGGCAGCGTTTCTGGGTGTTGTTGATAAATGGCTTTGGCTTTGCATAGTAGAGTTTTAACTTGCACTTACAGATGTAGCCACGAACTGTAGTTCCTGACAGTGGTTTTCTGAAGTGTTCCTGAGCCCATGTGGTGATATCCTTTACACAGTGATGCCGGCTTTTGATGCAGTACCGCCTGAGGGATGGAAGATCACGGCATTCAATGTTGGTTTTCGGCCTTGCCGCTTACGTGCAGTAATTTCTCCAGATTCTCTGAACCTTTTGATGCTATTACGGACCGTAGATGATGAAATCCCTAAATCCCTTGCAATAGCTCGTTGAGAAATGTTGTTCTTAAACTGCTGGACAATTTGCTCAGGCATTTGTTCACAAAGTGGTGACCCTCGCCCCATCCTTGTTTGTGTGTGACTGAGCATTTCAGGGAAGCTGCTTTTATACCCAATCATGGCGCCCACCTGTTCCCAATTAGCCTGTTCACGTGTGGGATGTTCCAAATAAGTGTTTAATGAGCATTCCTCAACTTTCTCAGTCTTTTTTTGCCACTGGTGCCAGCTTTTTTGAAACAGGCATCAAATTCCAAATGAGCTAATATTTGCAAAAAATAACAAAGTTTACCAGTTCGAAAGTTAAGTATCTTGTCTTTGCTGTGTATTCAAGTGAATATAAGTTCAGTGTTTCCTCTAAATCCTACCCGCCGCTCCTTCAATTTTTTTTTTAAACTGTAAATACGCTACTGCAGCATCATGTCGCCGCCTTCACAGCAGAGTCCTGCATTAAATCGGGTGTCGCGGGTGCTGAGGCAGATAACTATCTTGCCCATAGTTGTGTCGCTATGGTTTGCTTGCATTTAATAAAATGCATTTTTCCTCTCCGCTCTGACAAACACCTCCTCCCCCACTCCTCTTGTGCAACACCGATAAGCCGCGCAGCAACCAAACCGTCTCTCTGCAGGCGGAGTCCCCCCCGACATGCTTTTTTTTTTTTTTAACAGGCTGCTGCCACCGCGGGCCGAGACGTAGCGGTGATTCAGCGAACGTTAGAGCAGAGGCCACCTAAAAGTGTCTCACAACACTCCCTGTCATAGAACGAGCCGATAACTTCTGAATCGTTAATTCTCTCTATTAACAGACTCAAACAGCGTGTCATACAGTTAGCAGTTCTCTCTCTCAGTCTACACTTCCGTAACCCTCAGCCAATCCCCGGGCTCCCCCTTAGCAGCGTGAACACTACAAAGATCGTCTACTCTGAAGATGCTCACTCTGACATACTACTATGACACTCCCTTCCCCAAAAACAATTCAGTAGAAATGCTTTCCCACGTCCAGTTCTTCGATAGTTCGATATGATTTGTTGCTGCCAGGCGACTACAGCCAGAAAGTTCAAAACGCTGGACTCTGAGTAGCAGGGCAAAATCTGTGCATGTGCTCTTCGGCAGCAACCGCTCCTACCGGGACGGTCCAAACCGCGTGCTGTCAGCCGCCTGTCCCTCATTGAAATGACTGGAAGCGGCACGTTGTGTGAAGGGGATGATAAAGACACACACACACTACACATACAGACATACACACACACTCACACATACAGACATACACACACACTCACAGTCAGGTGGGGGATGAAGGAGCGACCATAACGGTAAAAAAATATAATTAAAAAAAACAATTTAAACAAACATTAATGGATGACCTGAAGCTTACCAAACTATCTCCCCAAGCAAAAATCTCAATGTTTTTAAGCCAACTGTCCTTACTAAGAAGGGAAGCACAGCTAGCAGTGTAGGAAACTTTCAGCATGTAGTTCCTCCTCATTGTCAGTCACTTGCTATAACTTCATGATTCATCTTCTCTCCACCTGCTGAGCTTACATGGTTACATGAAATGTTACATTCTTCCTGTTTTTTTAAAATACTTTGTATACTTTATGCAGTTTATTTAAATTTTTTTTGAGAATGTTGTAGTTGTGTGCCCACAGTGCTCACTATTTATTCAGATCTAAATACTCTTTAATTATGATATTATGGAGCATTATTGAACCCCCCCTCCACCCCCCGTTATTGCTATTGGGGGCTCAGGCGGCTGCTGGGAGTTTTTCATCACAGTCCAGCTTGCAGCAGCATGCAACTGGGCAATGACACGTTGAAATAGTTAGCTAACACAGGAGAGACAGCAGAAGATTTTTTTTAATGTGTTTTTGTCATGTATGGTCTAATTAGCTGATGCCCTCACCTGGGGCATCACCTGGCACCTGATTTTCAGCTCTCTTCTTGGTATACCTGGTGGTTAGCCTTGCAGAGCAGACGGACCTGCCTGATTCTGAAATCATTAGCCTTGCCAGCCTTCATTGTTCAATGGCTTCACTCGGGTAAATGCTTGACGGCCCAACCATGGAGGAGGCGGGAGTTGTGGGAGCAGCTAATGTGATGACAACAAAAGGTGGCTGCATGTTTGAAAATAATGGCAGCTAATGCCGGTTAGCCTGTGGTCATGATGGTTACTCAGTGATACTTGGCGAAATATGCTCTTCTCAGAAGTTTACTTCATAGGGATTGTCTTTGACAAGGTTCATGTCACATGTAAGTGTTAAATGACACTGTGAGATACAATTTGATGTGAAATGATAGTCTTAAGGTAGTTTAAACTAACAGCAAGGGCAAACAACAGTTAACAGCCGAAGTTGTTAGCCGTTGGCTGTAGCGGCTAACAACAGTTAGCCACTACAAGCTAATGGCCGTTAACTGTTGTTTGGCATTGTTAGCCTTTAGCTGTTGTTAGCAAAGTGTTTATCATGAGTAGAAATTACTGAAACTAATAAACATGTTCATCAAAAAGGCTAAATCTAGATGACTTCCAAAAACAACACAGCTGTGATCTCCTGATTTTGATCTTCAATCTCCTGGCTGTGATCTCCTGATTCTGTTCTCCTGGCTGTCCCTAACTTCATGAACACCCATACACCCACACACGCATACACACACACACACATAGACCACATAGATTAAAGACCAGAGCCTGTGTGTGAAACTTCAAAGTTTGGCTAACCACCAGGTATACCAAGACTGCTCCATTGTCATGGTAACCAAGAGTCAAAGCCACAAGTGTTTTACTTTCACAGGCTTTCTGAATGCTTTTTCTTGCCTCTTGAATGCTGTCGAACAATGGCTTGTTACTCACGAAGTGTAAGAACTTCATGAAAACTAAAATGTCTGTGAGTGTTAGACATGTCTTGGGACCGTGAATATGTAAGTTTTTTAAAATATTGTGAGAAATGACAGAGTTATCACAATTAAGGCACAGTCAGTCCCAAAGAAGGAGAACATTTTAAATTACAATGGCTGTCTAGCTTCATGGACTTTGGGAGTAACAGCTGGCTCTCATTTATTTTCGGAAATAGTTAGGGCTTCATGTTCTCCCATCTCACTTATGTTCTCCCGCTTTACAACGAGCCACGCTCACCATATGGAGAGGGGCTTGTTGCAAGCCCGAGCCCCCAATAAATTAATAAATGTGCAGGAGAACATAGGTGCCTCATTGCAAAGCCTGAGCCCCCAATAAATATATAAATAAATGCGCAGGAGGTGGCTTGTGGCTTTGTCGAAAGCCACTCACTCTCATAGCTTTGCTATAGGGAGATAGTGACTTGTTGCCTGAGCCCCCAATAACATGAATAAAAACATTAATCATAATTATGTTTTAAAAAAAAAACTAAAGAGGTAACTAAGAAAGCAAGATATGGACCAGTGAAAAAAGTAAAACTGCACAAACCACATGAAGAAAATTGAAAAGTGAAAACTCAAAAACATATTTACACATTGCACTTAAATAAATGAGATCAGATTAGATCATAATTTACTAATCCTTTTGAACTTCCTCAGGAAATATCAGTATCATTTGATTAGATGTAACTGTAACTTGTTTGTAGAATGTTTGCATCTCCTGGCTGTGATGGCTGTGATCCCCTGGCTTTGATCTCCTGGCTGTGATGGCTGTGATCTAATGGCTGTGATGTCCAGGCTGTGATCTTATGGCTGTGATGATTGTGATGGCTGCGATCCCCTGGCTTTGATCTCCTGGCTGTGATGCCTGTGATGGCTGTGATCCCCTGGCTTTGATCTGATGGCTGTGATGGCTGTGATCTCCTGGCTGTGATCTCCAGGCTGTGATGGCTGTGATGGCTGTGATCCCCTGGCTTTGATGGCTGTGATCTAATGGCTGTGATGGCTGTGATCTCCAGGCTGTGATGGCTTTCATGGCTGTGATCTAATGGCTGTGATCTCCAGGCTGTGATGGCTGTGATGGCTGTGATGGCTTTGATCTCCTGGCTGTGATGGCTGTGATCTCCTGGCTTTGATATCCTGGCTGTGATGGCATTGACCTAATGGCTGTGATGGCTGTGATGGCTGTGATCTCCAGGCTGTGATGGCTGTGATCCCCTGGCTTTGATCTCCTGGCTTTGATGGCTGTGATCTCCAGGCTGTGATGACTGTGATCCCCTGGCTTTGATCTGATGGCTGTGATGGCTGTGATCCCCTGGCTTTGATCTCCAGGCTGTGATGGCTGTGATCCCCTGGCTTTGATCTCCTGGCTTTGATGGCTGTGATCTCCAGGCTGTGATGACTGTGATCCCCTGGCTTTGATCTAATGGCTGTGATCCCCTGGCTGTGATGGCTGTGATGGCTGTGATCCCCTGGCTTTGATCTGATGGCTGTGATGGCTGTGATCCCCTGGCTTTGATGGCTGTGATCTAATGGCTGTGATGGCTGTGATCTCCAGGCTGTGATGGCTTTGATGGCTGTGATCTAATGGCTGTGATGGCTGTGATCCCCTGGCTTTGATGGCTGTGATCTAATGGCTGTGATGGCTGTGATCTCCAGGCTGTGATGGCTTTGATGGCTGTGATCCCCTGGCTTTGATCTCCTGGCTGTGATGGCTGTGATCTAATGGCTGTGATGTCCAGGCTGTGATCTTATGGCTGTGATGATTGTGATGGCTGCGATCCCCTGGCTTTGATCTCCTGGCTGTGATGCCTGTGATGGCTGTGATCCCCTGGCTTTGATCTGATGGCTGTGATGGCTGTGATCTCCTGGCTGTGATCTCCAGGCTGTGATGGCTGTGATGGCTGTGATCCCCTGGCTTTGATGGCTGTGATCTAATGGCTGTGATGGCTGTGATCTCCAGGCTGTGATGGCTTTCATGGCTGTGATCTAATGGCTGTGATCTCCAGGCTGTGATGGCTGTGATGGCTGTGATGGCTTTGATCTCCTGGCTGTGATGGCTGTGATCTCCTGGCTTTGATATCCTGGCTGTGATGGCATTGACCTAATGGCTGTGATGGCTGTGATGGCTGTGATCTCCAGGCTGTGATGGCTGTGATCCCCTGGCTTTGATCTCCTGGCTTTGATGGCTGTGATCTCCAGGCTGTGATGACTGTGATCCCCTGGCTTTGATCTGATGGCTGTGATGGCTGTGATCCCCTGGCTTTGATCTCCAGGCTGTGATGGCTGTGATCCCCTGGCTTTGATCTCCTGGCTTTGATGGCTGTGATCTCCAGGCTGTGATGACTGTGATCCCCTGGCTTTGATCTAATGGCTGTGATCCCCTGGCTGTGATGGCTGTGATGGCTGTGATCCCCTGGCTTTGATCTGATGGCTGTGATGGCTGTGATCCCCTGGCTTTGATGGCTGTGATCTAATGGCTGTGATGGCTGTGATCTCCAGGCTGTGATGGCTTTGATGGCTGTGATCTAATGGCTGTGATCTCCAGGCTGTGATGGCTGTGATGGCTGTGATCCCCTGGCTTTGATATCCTGGCTGTGATGGCTTTGACCCAATGGCTGTGATGGCTGTGATGGCTGTGATCTCCAGGCTGTGATGGCTGTGATCCCCTGGCTTTGATCTCCTGGCTTTGATGGCTGTGGTCTCCAGGCTGTGATGGCTGTGATCCCCTGGCTTTGATCTGATGGCTGTGATCTAATGGCTGTGATCCCCTGGCTTTGATCCCCTGGCTGTGATGACTGTGATGGCTGTGATCTCCAGGCTGTGATGGCTGTGATCCACTGGCTGTGATGGCTGTGACCTCCTGGCTTTGTTCTTCTGGCTGTGCCAATTTAAACAAACATTAATGGATGACCTGAAGCTTACCAAACTATCTCCCCAAGCAAAAATCTCAGCATTTTTAAGCCAACTGTCCTTACTAAGAAGGGAAGCACAGCTAGCAGTGTAGGAAACTTTCAGCATGTAGTTCCTCCTCATTGTCAGTCACTTGCTATAACTTTATGATTCATCTTCTCTCCACCTGCTGAGCTTACATGGTTACATGAAATGTTACTTTCTGTTACATTCAACTTCACTGGTTTTGGGTATTGTAAATAAAAAAAGTCAACTACAGTTTGTTAGAGTCTAATGTTGTGTTGTTATGGTTTGCTTAAATTCAATAAAATGCATTTTTCCTCTCTACTCTGCCAAATGCCCCTCCCCTGCTCCTCTCGCACGACACCAATAAGCCGTGCAGCAACCAAACCATCTCTCTGCCGGCACAGTCCCCCTGAAAAGCAGTCCTTTTTCAAGTGCCTGTTGCCAACGCGGTCCGAGACGTTGCAGTGATTCAGCGAACGTCAGAGCAGGGGCCACCTAAAAGACACTCACAACCCTCCCTTCCCTAAAAACAATTCAGTAGAAATGCTTTCCCAAGTCCAGTTTTTCTCCTGGTTCTACATAAATAATGTATAAAGGTTGTAAATAACAGCATTAGTATTGATCTGGAGTGCATTTCGTGGTTCTTTTGCTGTTTATTTGCCATGTTTCGCCGTATTTCGTAGTAGATTGTCCTTTTCCGTCGTGGTTCGAATTTTATGGATTTAATAAATCGTAATTTGGAAATATTAAAGGAGTCGTTGAGGACATCTGCCATGGAAAGGGGAGACCAGAGCAGAGTCGTGAAGGGGGCTAACTGCTTCAGGGACTATCTTTAGTAAAAAAAAGGCCAGGGGTCTGATTTATAAAGCTTGCATACGCACAAAACAGGCCCTGAAACTGGCGTACGGGTTCTCCCAGGCAAAGTTTGTGATCTATAAAAACAAACCTGACGGTAAAATGTGCGCACCGGTAAGCAAACTCTGAACCAGGCGTACGTACATTTTGGAGGCATGGGAAACTGGAGACACAGACGGTGAAGTGGTGAACTGAAGCCTCCAGATACATGTTGATGTCTCTCCAACATTTTATTTCACTAAATATCAAACTTTACTGACAGATCCACGTCATCATAACCATTCAAACTAACTGTTTTATTTAAGCTATAAATAATGCGTGTAATTGGTAGATTCCTATATGTCACTTTCATTATGAAAATATACAAAAAAAAAAAAAAAAAGTCAGCCACATACATATTTCTTCAGCGCTGTCTCCTTCATTATCCGGACGGACCTCACAGGACCGGACACTAATATTTTCCTTAATGTAGAGTTAAAAATTAGACTAACACAGAAACCTCAGAGCCACCAGTTTTCATTAATATCTGTAAATTTGGCGCATTTATTACCAAGTGCAGTTTTTAGTTGTAATAAAGTTGCCTGCGTCAAGACGCACAGAGCACACAGCGCACAGAGACACGGCGGTGGCTTCACACAATTCTCCTCCTCCATCAGCACATCTTCATCAGCTGCACATATTTATTCTGTAAATAATCTAAGTGTGGGGATTAAGTCATCTGACATGATCATTCAGACTACATATCCTCATAAATAGAACAGACGGAGTTTCCCAGGAAAAAAAATGTGGCCAACAATTAACATTTTTTGGTCATCAAAATTTTGATTAATAATAATCCTGAGGTAGGGAGACTGCTGACTGCTCTCAGAAAGTATGTAAAGAAGTCAGTGTGGGTCCGTTAACATGGAAACATTGCAGATATACTTGTGTGTAATGAAGAAGGTGGGTGTTTTGGCACAATGGATGCATGAAGCAGTGACGTGGTGTCATTCTCTGATTTTTGTAAAGTTTGTGATCCACTGCTGCAGCAAACTACCGACATGTCCATTTTATCCTTCACTTCATTCACAAACTCCTCCGTTCGTGGGTCACAAAGTTTACTTGATCTCCGACACTGTCCTCTCTGTTGCACTTGCTGCATTAACAGCAGCGACGGACAGCCACTCGCTGCCCTGTCTTTTGTTGGAGATTCCTGTGCTGTGAATAAAATACCTTTCGGGCCATCCACCTCATCAATGAGGACTTCAATCTCCGTCTTCGAGAAATTCCTTTTTTTGGTTTTCCTTTAAGTCACCATTGTCACACGTAAAGTGTATGATCGAAAGGCGTATTTGTATACCTAAATATTCACGAGGTGCTTTGCACTGACCATTTATGGTTGATTATGGGCGTGCGAGGGGCGGGATTTGCAGCATTTCCACGTGCGCACTTCTCCAGGTGGATTCTGATTTATAAATGGAAAATCGCGTGCAGGTGTGCGTGCGAACTGTTTTATAAATCTGAATTTTTTTGTGCGCATACAATTTCCAGGTTTTTGGCGCACGTACACTTTTAGTAAGGATTCCACGCACTCTTTTATAAATGAGACCCCAGGACATTTCGCCCAACACAGCACCGTGTGGATTTGCTGTTCATCATGAGACCGGGATTATCATTCAAGATTTCCTGCTGCTTAACAGAGGGTTTTTTCCTGACGCCATGGTGGGATTCATGATTGGCTATATGGGTTCATGTTGGGTGTTGGATGTATATATTTTTTTATACATATGTATATGTGTTTTTTATATGTATGTATGTATCTATGCATATTTGTGTATCCATGAAATGAAGAGCTTTATGCTCTATTGTAAAGTGTCTTCAGATAACACTTGTTATGAATTGGTGCTATACAAATAAAGATTGAGTTATTGATTGATTGATTGACGTGGTCTAATATAACGAGCTGTAACATGCACACAAATGCTGTAGGCAAACAAAAATGTGTAAGTGTATGTAAAATAGGTTACATTTGTTTTTGGCCGACTCACAACTTTGAACATGTTTATTTACAATTGTTTATGAAGAGAAACCTGTTTAAAGTACAAATCTGTTGTTTTCTTTTCTCGTAATTACTCAAAGTTTAAGCATTTATGACATAGTGATGACAAATACTACCTAAAATTGTTTTCCTTTATTTCTAATGAAAAATGTTTTAACAAATATACTTATAGGGCATTTCCTGACACAGTTATTGACAACGAAGACAAAAGAACTGTTAAAATTTTAATATTAAAGGGGTTAAATGATTTCAATTCTGTGTCAAAGTACTTTTTGAGTATTTTGAGCACACTGCAACAATACCGCAATAATAATGATAACCATGATAATTTTGGTCACAATAACCGTGATGTGAAATTTTCATACTGTTACGTCCCTAGTCTACTCCTTAACAATCTGATTCTTTAACAATTACTGTATTGATTTCTATTTGGGCAAAAGTTAGCGGTAGCAATGTCAACCACGTCACTACTGACTTTCAGTGCTGTCCTGAATAGATAACTACTCCTCAGAGTTGCATCTTTTTCTACCCACTAATTTCTGTGCAGTCTGCTTTATTTTGTCTAAAATAAAACCAAAGTCTGTCTGCTTCTCCCTGTCTGCGATGATTACATTTTAGACTTCTTTGCCATCATTTTTATGGACTGCCTCTCATAAGATAACCTGACACACCATATGGATCGTACGTTTTATGAGTGATTGGATGGTTGTTCCATCAGTCGGATTCATCCGGGGTCAGTTCTTAGATAATATAGTAGGCAGACCCTACTGCACTACAGAATGTGAGCCACTTTGTTCAACGAAGTCTCATCAAAACTTGTCAGAGGTTAAAATTGTCCTTTTTCGTAGAAGTTTGTCGCATCCATTGATTTTGGGGATGCATTGTATGGATATTTGCTGATATCAAATTTGTAAATATTTCCAAACTTATTGTTGCTGATGTTGATGCTGATGTTTTGTGTCAAGAGCGCAAAGCTTCGACTTAAATTGACTTTTTTTTTTCTTGGTAATGGTAACAGTCTGTTAAAAATAGATGTAAAGCAGGAAAACCATTTTAATTTTTGATGAATAACACTTTTATATCAACTGCTACAGATGACAAATTTTCCTAGATAAATATCTGATCAATACTGATATTGGTCCTTTGTAATTAAGCATCTGTAGCTGTTTTTTATTTTTCAATAAATAAAGATGGATCTAATAAAAGTGCTGCTGAAGCTGTTAGCATGTATGCTATCTCTGTCCAAGTTGTGACGTCCTTATGTCATCTTGCTATTGCCTCCCACCTCTTCCTGCCCTGAAGTAACCTGATTGGGCAGTCCTTCTCTGGGCTGTTTACAGTCCTTTAAATTGCGATTTGGCAAGATGGCTCTACCTGATTAATCATTGAATCAGGTGGGTCAGAAATTAAAAGAATGCAGAAAACTGCTTTGAGTTACGAAAGTTAAAGGAGTATTTTGTGTTAGCAGGCTATTTTAGGTATTTGTTAGCGGTTTATACATTAACAACAGCGACGGGGAACTCTTTAGAAAACCAGCACACATGGAGGCTATGCATTACTGCTGTATGAACCAAGAGTTTGGTTTATTTTTAAAATTATTTTATTAATCAATACTCTCTACCTAACACGTTCACAATTTTTCTCCCACTAACAAGCCTCTTTATATTGTCTTACTAATGGAACTATATAGCCTATGTGTCTTCATACCTGGAGCACACTGAGCAGTTGTCCTTGTCGCTTGAATTAATGGAGTGGTTCGTTCCTTATGGGGGCAGAGATGACAACAGTAACTGCAGTTAAACAACTTTACAAATGACAGTACATGTGTTCATCCCAAATCATCATGGATTGACTGCCATGGTTTGATGCACAAAAAACATGACAAATTTGTTTGGGGCGGACAGAATGCTGTCATTGAATGTGAAAAGTCATGTGTTTGATATTTTTGCTGCTAAAATCTGTGAAAGCCACCTTACCCACACAGAATATCAGCAGAAATCGATTAGGGAGTCATTAAAAAATAGGATCAATAACTAGAATTAGTAGTGACTGTGGTATCAGTAAAATCTTAGCAATCCCCTTTCAATGTTTATGTTTATAAAGCCTGTGTTTTCTGATTTTTTTCTTTTGTCTGATTTGTTTTAATAATGATACACAAAAGGCTACAGGAGTGCCATTTCTTGGTTACTTCTTAGGGGAGATGGGCAATTTTGACACTTTAACACTTTTCCATCATAGTTTACAGATGATTCGAAATAAAACCATTGTCTTTTGGTGTAAAACACAAATATGTGCACTGCTTCCTGTGCATGAGACTCTGTGGTTTAGCTTATTTTGCAGCTGCTTTAAAACAAATTACCCTTTATGCACGTCAAAGTTAACCTTCACTTAAAGGGACTGTGAGTTTCTAAGTAATTACAAAAAAGTCTCACTTTTAGATATATGCCTGATGTAAATACTCACTTTAAGTTGAGTTTTATAGCATCAAAATAGGTTATCTATAAATGCTATTGCTTAGCCTTCCAGTCGGGTCAGACAGGGCTGGACTGGCCTGGATACTCAACTGCGAGAACAAGACAATTAAAACTAGAGCAAATTTGTATTATTTTATTATTTATATTACATGTTTTAGAGCATCAGGCTGTAAGTAGCGATTTATAGCCTGCTACAAAACCACGATTCTAAGTTTTCCAAAAATTGCTTGTTGTCACACATCAAAAACTACCGCTACTTAACTAGAAAGAGATACATTACCTAGTGGCTTTGCACCCTGTAAGTTGTTGAAAAAAGAAGTTGTAAAGCAATGCAGAGTTCTGAGGAAGGTCCGAGCTGCGTTCATTAGCAACAAAACAACAAACGCATGCTTTGGCTTGTGGTGCGTTCCAGTTGAAGTCAGAAGTAGGAATTTCCGAGTTCTGAGTAGGAAACTACAACTGGAACGTCCCCCGAGGTTGGAATTTCTTACTGGGAACTCAGTGCAACCTCGACACCCCCGAGTTGACAATCGAAGATGGATGCCCCCAGTGTGAACAGTTATTTAGCTCCTGTAATAATCCATTTATTTGCACTTCTGACTGGGGTGTGTCGCTCTAGATCAGCTGTATACATCGTATTGTTAGACTTATATTTACAAAAACGCTGCCATAGTGATAATCACATTCTTCATGTGATATTTGTGAACAACAACGCAGGGCGTGCTAACAACAGTTAATAATAGCCTGGTAGATCGGCATGTTTTTTTACGACTTCAACTGGAATGCAGATAAGTCGGAGATGATGTCACTCCCAGTTCCAAGGTTAGTGGAACGCAGCATTACAACAGTCGCCGCGCGTGCTCATGGGTAGCAGAGTCTTAAAGTCGCCGCAAATAGATTCTCCTTATAGCACCTTTAATAAACAAAACGATGCCTATAATAGAATTAGAGGAAAATACTTATTTTTTATCAATTTCATGAGGTAAATCAATGTTTGACAGCTGCTGTATCATAGCTTAAACTGACTAGTGTCTGAACATCAGACAGCAGGAGAAAAATTGGGCCTCACATAAAACCTGCTCAGCTTACGTAGCAGGAATCTTGCTCAGTGTCACCTGAGAAGTATTGAGGAATCTGTATCTCGACCTTTTTCCCGAAAAAATTCTGTCGAGTTGCTCCAAACCATGAACCAAAGTACAGGATACAAACCAAACTGTTTACTGTACACCCCTACTGCTGACATGAACCTCAAATTATCCCACTTGCAATGCATAAATATCCCATTCAACCACTGGCTCTAAAAATTTGCTTAAAAAACTGTTTCTTTCAGACGTTGTGAAGGAGCTGCAGTGCTTGATGACAAATGTCGCTGACAAGACAGATGTATATGGAGGAGAGTGGCAGCATCCTGCAGATCTGACAAGAAGGTAAAGCACTTTGCTTCAGTTTTTGTGATTCTTCAACAGATGTTTCAAAGACTGCATGATGAATGTGTTTTGCTTAACATCAAGTTGCATGGCAGCAGCCCCAGTCTATTTTATAATCGTCAGTAGCAAGAGTAAATCAATTGGGCGACTGCTAATTATTGACAATCGTTTCCTATACATTCTTTGTTACAGTTTTAGATTAATGAACCAGTGAAATCCTGAAGACACTCTTTCTATGACACTTGTTTTAAATCTTTATTTGCAGCTAATGACAAATGTTCTCTGCCCTCCCCTCATTACCTCCACCAAGAAGGTTATGTTTTTGCTGGTGTTTTTCTGTCTGACTGATAGCAAGGTACTTCAAAAAGTTATCAGCGTATTTTGCTGAAATTTTTAGGGAATGTCTGTGAACTGGGCTAACAGTATCAGAAATACATTGGCAGAGGCTTGTGCTCTATGGGCACTTCTAGTTTTTATTGCAGAGCAAGTTTTCTAAACAGTCATGGCGTCTGCCTGTGCTGAGCAGAGAGCATGTGGGTGGAGGCTGGATAGAAATGACATCACAAACCCCATTCTGGGAAAAACAGATCATTTTAAGGGACTTCGAAGAGGTGTTGCACATTTCTTTTTAATCTGAGAGTTTAGTAAAAAGGCCGTGTTCTTCTGCCCTCCAAGACCCCTTTAAAAACATTAAAAGCCAAACCAAAGCATTTTTCAGGATATGGGACCTTTACATAATCTATTGTGTAATTTAATGCTAAAGCAGAACAGATGTTTGACTTTTCCTGGACAAAGCCCCTGGGTTTTGAACTATTTTGTGATACGACAAAGGACTGTATCCTTCCACCAGCACATTCCCTCATTAGATCAGGTCAGAGCGCCGCGGGCTGCTGCCAGTCCCAGGAGAAGCTGTGTTCCCAAGTTCCTCACATGACAGCATCGGGCCTCTGAGTTTGTGGACATGGGCTCATAGTTTATTCATCTGCACCACCAGGTAATACGTGATCCGTCCTGCTCCTCCGTTCTCCAGCTCTTTCTGCCTGTGACTCCACTTGCAGAAGTTCTTCCTCTGTGTACTCTGGTTTATAGAAATATCCCCTTAGATCAAGCAGCACTGTATCAAAACCGCTCATTTTCAGTTCAGTTTCAGTGAAGATAGTGATTGTTGTTTCCTCTGACGACCTGACCAACTGATGGCAGAGGGATATATATCCTCTACGTCCCAGCATACATTAGGTCTAAACACAGGGGCTTTGTTCAGGAATGAAACTCTGTAAAGAATCTGTTGTCAAGTCAACATAGGTTTTTGGGTGCTTTAAACCTATAGGCGGGCCATCACAAGTTATGTACTGTAATTTCTCTATTATAACACACTGTTTTGCTTTAAAATAAGCTCTAATTTTCCAGGTGCATATTGTACTTTAGTACAAGCAAAGTACGTAATATTTTATCTGGCCACCATCACGGCTGCAGCACATCTGATACAAAAAGCCAAAATTTTCCTTTCTCTGCATAAACACATGGGCGCTGCAATCTTGTGAGCAAGGGGATCAAAATAGCTGCACTATGATTGGTAGAAGACATTGACTTGTTAATAGCTGCTCTGTGATTGGTCGGTACACTCCGATTGAGCATGCTCAGGCAGAAATCGAGTAATTGCGCATGCATGAAGCAAAATGTGTTTCCACATCCATTTGAGAGGGAGAGAATTGTGTATTTGTTGTGAAAATATTGAAACTTCATTGATTAATAAAGAATTTTTGAGTTGTCTGAGAGAGTAAGGTTTGGGCAAAATTTGGGTGCATGTTATAATCCAGTGTGTTATAATCGAGAAATTACAGTACTTCATCCATTACCCTTTTTGTACCAAAAAAATGAGGACTCATTGTGAAAACTCTACTGATCTTGATCTTCTGTAACTTTGTTTTGCCTTCCAAAGTGTATATAAATATTTCTCATTTGAAATTTAGATCATGATGATGATGATGATGATCGGAAGGCTTTTGGTGGCAACTATGTACCAGCTACCGTCTGCTGCTGGATATCTCCCCAAAGTTCACAAGTTCCTTTATCTGCACTCATATTTATAGTGCCTTGCGCCTCTAGCGACCCCACTTCAAAACCTGAACAAATCCTTTAAGCACAACATGGATCGATGGCCCTAGTGAGAGTGCACACTGAGACAGATTTACTTGTGTGTCGATGAATTTACTCTTAAAGCTGGGATTGGCCATCTGATTTAGATACACTTTTTTGAAATACTGGTTAAAATGGTCTTTATGACCCGATGGTAATCAACGCATAATGTGTTCTTAAAACAGAGCGAAAAATATCCGCTATCTACAGCAGGAGTAAAACAGGGAAAACACCCACCACTAATCTTGCAGGGGGTTTTTTTTTTTACACCAATCAAATCCCGTCGCCATTCTGCGTGCCTGCTGCGCGTGCATTTTCCCGGCGTGCACAGACAGTGCATGTAGCATGTAGCGTGTAGGGAACAGACTCCGCTGGAGAATGCTTACCTTTCAAGTTTTGTCTTTGAAAATAAGGGGAAGTCCGCTGTGAGCTGTCCCACAACACCAACCAAGCTCCAATATCCCTCACATTTTAAGACAGACTTACAAGAAATCTAAAATAAACTCTTTGTTTTTCTAAGTTTGTTCCGCTGTTGGCTCTAATCTCGCGAGAACTGCCATCCATGCCACTGCAGGTGGCAGTTCTCGCGAGACTTCTTCTTCGGCGTTGGCATCCATCATTTTGGAGCATTACCGCCCCATTCAGGCTAGAGACGGAGCTCAGTTTGGAGAGGCAGAGGAGTGCTTTTATTATTATATCGTCACACTGGAGATTTACGGGAGAATACTGATACAAGAGGACGGGAGAAAATACGGAAAATACGGTAGTTTCATGGCCAAAATGGGAGATTTTACAGCTATGTGGAGAATGTCAGAGGAACTACCTATACCCCGATCAACATCAGCTGTAAGCACTAACTAACTTTACATGTTTGTTTGGTGTTTTCTTCGTGCTGACTGAGACATCACTTGGTGTAGTGTGAAACAAACACGTTGTGCTGAGGGTTTGGAGTTGAATCAGTCCTCTGGATATAGCAGCTGCGCGCGTGCATGTGAGCGGGGGGGGCTAGGTGGAGCCCTGAGGAGATGCTACTTTCAAATTCATGCTAGTTTTCCAAAATCGCCAACCCCAGCTTTAACTCAGTGAAAAAGAAAAAACAAAAGTGGGGTAAACAAATGGACAGGCAGCTTTTGTTCTACTCTGTCAAGTTTTATTCCTGATACAAATGTTTTCAAAGAGTAATTTGAAAATGTCTAATGTCCTACTTCCAACCAGTCTAATGTGTCTGTACACATATTTCTGCTTTCAGGAACCACAGCAAACGATGTAGAAATGTGGGGCCAAAAGTTCCCCTGAGCGAGTGGCAGACAAAGACCATGACATACAAGCGCTTTGCCAAGGTCCCAAGGGTCTTCAGACGGACCCCGTTTCCATAAACAAAGAGTGTTGAGTGTTTGCATCAATAATTGCACTGTTTTTTTGTGTGTTTGTTTGTGCATGCCTCTGTTCATTTAATATGTTGAATGTTTTATTGTTTGTGTTGTCATATGCTTTTAATGTGTTGATGGGTTAAGTGCATATGACATTGGTGTTTACACTGTTAAGATATTGTAGAAGGTAATGGCAGACCCATAGCAGCCCACTTCAATGGCACTTTTCTATTGTTACCAAGTGTACTGAAGCGACATCAGGTGGTGATCAACACTACTCTTTGGTCAAAGGAATTGTCACTTCCTAATCTGACGTCCCAAATAATGTTTCCTATATTATGCTGAATTCTTGGCTGTATTTTCCAAGATCTAAAAAAAAACCTATCAAGAAGCCAAAAGAGGCTTGAAAACCTCTGTTGTTGCTCTTTGTTCACTGCTCTTCAGTGCTTCACTGTGTATGATGCTATGGTGACGTGACTGTTGTCTCGTGTTCACACTCCTGCCCTACAGCAAGGAGATGACCGCGGAAACACAAGCAAACACTGGACCAAACTGTACTGATCCAAATCAGACTACTTGAATGAAAAGCCGCTAAGAATCTGATGTAAAAAGTGAAAATGTGCTATTCTATCTTATTGTTCTCTGAGTATTTTGTAGTTGGACATGCATTTTGACTGCAATACTTTTTTAGTTTATAGATAAGTCTCAGGTTGGCTAATTAAAATTGTCTAATTACTTTAACTGCTGATTGTTTATTTCATGGCTTTAAGCCAGTTTGTTCTTAAGCATCATGATACTCCAAAAAGTTTTATATTTGTGCCACAAGGTGGCAGCAGAGGCCAACTACAAGATTTACACTACTTTCCAAAGACCTGAAATCTGAATGTTCAGAGCTGTGGGAGCCTTTATAAATTGTTTTTACTTTTTGTTGGAGAAACTGTCAACCTCCAAAGATGGAAAATTAAACCACTGTTGAAGTGCCATAAATTAGTTTGAGTGTCAGCTAGCTAACTCACACTCATACACAAGGACAATTTTAGAGTGACCAAACAACCTACTGAGCATGTTTATGGTCTATGGGAGGAAGCTGGAGTGCCTGGAGAGAACCCACATGTGCACAGGAAGAACTTGCAAACTTCACACAGAAAGGGCCTGCAAAGTGTGTGGTGAAGCTTTGACACAGAGGTGTTAATCAGCCTGTACTATTTCATTACCTTTTGGTTGGTTGAATTAAGGCTGCACATAAGAGGGTACGAAAGGGAAAGCATTCTGGGGCCGAGTCTCATAAGAGGAACATGAAGACCGAAAAATGTTGCATCTTAAATTGTATTAATTTTTGAACTAATGTTTTTTTAATTTTGAAACTGTTTGGCCCTCTTATTTGGACTATGACATCTGTCCAAAAAATGCACTGAGGTCAAAACATGTTTGAAAAGGTCTGAATATGTTGGATTTATCATGCACTTGATTTGAGATAGATTACCCTTCACTTTATTTAGGACTATTTATTTAGCCTCTGACTGCTGGAGGTTTATACTCTGGTGCAAAGGTATAAACCTGCATGGGCTCTGTCCTCTGAATAATGCACACAGTTAAAGTAATCTTGTCTGTACAGATAAGTGGGTAAGCCTGACCACCCATCCAGAAGATAGTTGTGTGGGTGTCAGTGAGGGCTTGAAGTCACATGGTGTGGAGTGTAAGGCACGTGTGCAGCCACAGCGCTTCTCTTCACCTTCAGAGGTTTACCCCTCCAGAGTTTAGCTCTGGATGGAGGCAGAGAGGAGGCTTTCTGCATTAATGTGGCATCAGAAATGGAAGGCTCAGACGGCTAATGCATGTCAGCAACAGACATCATTCACTGAGTTATTGATTGCTCTTAGATTAATATTAAAACCAAAGCACGGGACTCGATCCAAGTACTTTGTTTTGTTTTCCACAAGTCTTATTGATTTCAGAGATATATTACAGATTCAGCTGTATAATACTGGCTTTAAAAGCGGAGCCTGTCACCAACTTCTCTTTCTCCTTTTAGTAAAATGGCTACGAATTGGAGGCTGGTTTGCAATGCACATCCAGAACTCACCAGTGAGATTCTATTGGTCCAGATTTGGTCATTGTCTGTCATTAATGTTAAGCAGATCTTAAGTTAATATTTAAAAAGGTCACATGCTTCTACCAAGTTTCTCCTCTCCTCTGCATGATAGATTTCTTCTATAGGCGGTACAACAAATTGAGAGTATCAGGACCTCTTTCCTCCTTTAAACTGCACCAGCATCTGCTTGAAAGGTCTAATAATCCAGTGTCACCGTGGAAAAACCTGCCATTGTTGTGTTAGTTCATCAAAGCCCATCGGCTAGGTGTTGCAAGCCTAGAGTAGAGCATAGACTGTTGGTAGGAAGCAGAGCCTTTGAAAACATGGCCTTACATTGACCAATAACCACAGAATCACCCGTCAACCACTCAGAACAGACTGGAATTTAGAGGATAAGTTCGGTGTCTACAGCTTTCACATTGTTTATAGAATGAAGTAGAACAATACACTCACCCAGAAGGCTTACCTGATGCAAACAGTGCTCCAGGAGATATTTAGATTTAAAATCGAGCAGCGGACATCCGCATAATGGTAGCACACGGGGCATGCATAGCGCCGCTCCTAAAACTGCGTTAATCGTCCAAAAACTCAATAGTTTCACCAATATTTCATCATGGTCCGCTCGAGCTACTCCTCCATTACAGTCCAGTGTCACTCCACCCATGTTTTGTGGCTGTGCTGACCTCTGAACCGAAGACTGTTTTTTGGCCAGCTGTTCTCCTTTCGACGAGTTCCTCATCTGTAAACTCTGGCTCGAAACTGTAAGGACACCCATCATATTCAAAGTTCTGGTCCACAACATCTTCACCCGATAGATATTCGTCCATTTTGCACAAAACTGAAAGAAGAAGGTTGTTGTGTAGCCGGCGGTCTTCCCCTGAAACAGTGAGCCGTATTGCGCATGCGCGGAGGCAAACGTAAACAAAGTCTTCGTCAGCACAGCCACAAAACATGGGTGGAGCAACACTGGACCGTAATGGAGGAGTAGCGCGAGCATGATGAAATATTTTTGAAGCTAATGAGTTTTTGGACGATTAATGCAGTTTTAGGAGTGGCGCTAACATGCCCCGTGTGCTACCATTATACGGATGTCCGCCGCTCGATTTTGGATCTAAATATCTCCCAAAGCACTGTTTGGATCAGGAAAGCCTTCTGGGTGAGTATATTGTTCTACTTCATTCTATAAACAATGTGAAAGTTGTAGAAACCGAACTCATCCTTTAAGGTGTGTTTCAGTTGTACTGGGAAATCAGGATTTCCAAAATCTGAATGGGAAAGCTCAACTGGAATGCACCCTGTGGTCGGAATTCTGCAGCAGGAGTGGGAGAATCCTCACCAACTCGGAGTTGACAATCAAAGATGGCTACCCTGGGTCTAAACTGTGCATTCCAGTTGATTTCAGAGCTGGGATAATACTAGTTGAAAATTAAATTAAGTTTAGTCACTGGGAATGCCCCCTTTGGTTGGAATTTTTCACTTTGAAGTTGGACGTCTTCATCTAGCCCAACTTGCTACCCCTAATTGGAACGCGTCTGGCTGGAATGTGACATATTCCCTCTCCCCTTTTACCAATTCTGATGTAAATGGAGCGCACCATTATCCCTCAAAGAACTAAGGCACAGGGTCCAATCTGGTACTAACATGGTGTACCTGATAAAGTGACCTATGAGTGTTTGATCCAGAGTTGAGACAAATTCTTACAACTTTAAACACTGTCACATCAGATAAATCCCCCCAATCAAAGTGAAACAGGGTTTTGTGGAAAATATGTATTTTTATTTACGCATACACAAGTAAGCATACACCATATCCTTCATTATTGAAGTTGTGTAACCTTGTGCATAATAGATAAACCATGCTAGCCCTCATAAAGCAATGACTGCAGTACACTTCATACAAGGAATATAAACATGAGAGCACTAATAAAGCAGTTGATTTTCTAAACCATGCTTCTTTGTTTATCTCATTACTATTCTGTATTGGAGAACAAAGGCGGCCATCTTCTTTGTCACAGGGATTTAAGTCTTATACAAAGTAGGGCCTACACAATGTGCTAGTTGTTATTTTTTCTCTTTACTTACCATTGCCCTCAGTGCTGCCGGCTTACAGTATTTTTAGGCATATATCACACTGCAGTGTGAAAGAAAAATAACCCAGGCCCCTGGCACTGAAATAATCCTAAATGGGACTAGAGAGAGAGGTCGGCCAACACAGGGCTCAAGTGGAATGTTGAGTTCATACAGTCGTCACCATAAGTTGCATGTATTGAAGAGAAAAGTCGTAAGTCAGGTATCACTATAACCATCCTGAACCAGAAACACAGGCTGGATGTCCTCAGTGAACAACAAAACTAAAGTTGAGATCTCTTTAGCAATAGAAGTAGTCAATTTCCATGACTGATTGAGAAAAAAAATACTGTATAACAAAGCATAAACTGGTGGACTAAGTACCTGTTCATCAACATGGATCAGCATGTATTTGGGCATCCAGGTAATAAGCTGACTGTGTGTGTACACGACTTGCAATCAGAATTTATCTGCATCACTTCAGTGTCATTTCACCCAGTGGGGGGCAGTATTTCTCTCCAAGCTTTGAGAATTTTAACCCCTGGAAAGACCCTCAACGCTTGGTGAGTAAAGACAAAAACACAGTTCTACATAGTTTGATAAAACCTATATGGATGAAGAAGAATCAAAACATTTTGACCTATGCTGCTCGTAAGGGGGGAATAAAGGGCAAAGATTTCTGGGGCCCAGAGTCATGTAGGGCCCCTAAGCATTTGTAAAGACAAGGTCCATCCTAAATGTAAACCATGCTTTACTGTTAATACTCACCACTTATTATTGAGGCAGAAACGTAATTGCCTATTTTGAAGTGTAAACCTACCCCGCCTGATTTTTTTTTAATTTCTTTTAGTTTGCCTGCTCTAAAGCTGCTCAGTGTGAATGTTCCCAGCACTAATGCTGATACATGGTGAAATTATGGGGTGGGCTGTTAGTGTGATATGACACATTAGCCATCTTTGAACCAGGCCAGCAACTTCCAAGGACTTCAGCCAATACATGGGGTTTGCAAAGTAACCATGACACCAGCGGCATTGCCTAAACATTGATACAGATGCTACAGATGCTTGATATCTGATATCAGTATCGGCTGACAGCTTAAAAAGTAAAGTATCAATATTGGCCAATATTGAAATTTTTGGCTACACATACCGACTTGAATATCGGCAAATTATACAAATTCTCAATTTTGATGCACCACCTCATCACTGCATGGGTACATTTAAATATTGAGGGTTTCATTTTTGCAAGAGTTATAAGCATTTTTTCTTGTTATATATCTGGTCATGGGATAATAAACTGTAACACTGAAAGAAACAAGTCCATTTTTGTTCAGGCAGAGCTTGTGCTCTTGACCTGAAATGTCGATATCGGTGTTGGCATTGGCGATAATGAATCGAAAAAATATTGGCATATCAGATAAGCAAAATTCCAATATTGGGCATCCTAATATCTTTATATCACATCTGAAGAGAGCCCATTCACAAGCCCTTTCAGAGCCCAGCCATTTTTGTGACTCCAGCTTTATCCTTGGTACCCTTTATTGACAGCCTTGCTTGTACCTTTTGATGTTTCTTGTATTCATCTGATTTTATGGGTTTTTCAAAGTGGTAAACTCATGCTACAACGAGTTTAAAGAAGACTATGAGGTAAAAGGGAAACATGTAGAGAAAGACTTGTTATGACTGCTGTAATGGCTCCAGGGCTCGAAAGGAGGCGATGAAAGTCTGGTAGAAGTCAAGACAGAGCAGACACAGTTGTCCAATCAAAAACAAACTTTTGACTGATCAGAGGACAGGTTGGCAGGCTGCAGCAGAGTAAGTCTTTGGATGAGTTGGCATTGAATACAACCAAATCTCTCCAGATTGAGTCATCCCAGACCCCCTCCATATGTAGTTTGATAAATCTGATATCCATCTATTTAATGTACGAGTTAAAACGTGCACACAAAGGAATAAGGACAGTCGCTTGGTCCTGGATGCCCAAAACATGTTATTACAGTACAGTACATAATTGTATTACAGGGTCAAATCCACTTTTACGTTTACTCCACAGTAACAACCCATCAAACAGTGGCTGCTATATTATCATTGTTGATTACAAGATCTGACACATACTGCCCATATGCAAACTCAGAAATGGTTTAAAATGCAATTTTTCCCTGCTTAAACTTGTGTGAATATATTTGTCAGTTTTCTGTATCTAGCTTGATTGTGTAACAGTGTGTAACATAAATGAACAACTGCCCTCGTCCTACCTCCAGAGCTTATGATAATAATAAAGGGGGTAAAAGCCTCTGTCTTAAGCGTCATATTTATTGTACATATGTCAGTATGGACATTTATCTATCTAACTATAACCTTTTACCATAACTGTCAAGTAATCCTGCCAAAGCGGATGCTCCATTAGCCCAGCACTTTAATCAGCCATCAGTAAAAGGAAACAATATTTACAAAAACAACACGGAAGACTACACTATCATCTTAAGTTAATAATATAAAGCTTAAGAGTATAACCTCTAAATGTTTAAATAAACGAACCATGATGCTTCTGGCTGAAGTTTTGCCTATTTTAGTGAGGATACAGAAGAGCAGAAAACAGACTTCAGTTAACGTGTTTGAGTATCGCGTGTATGCTTAACGTCAGAGAATAGCGCAAACTAAAATTTTTCTGAAATGTACAGTGCTTAACAAATTTATCAGAACACCTGTCATAAAAATGGGAAAACATTTTGTAATCGTATTAGAAAGCTGTTTAAAACTGAAATGTTAATGTTACCCAAATTTGAGAAAGCTCAATAGGCTTCTGTGGGAAGTCAGAAATTAACTAAGAATAACATTTATCCACTAAAACTACTTTTTCTGTTTAAGAATACAAATAAATCATTATGATTTGTTCAAAATGGTTAAACTTTTAGGGCTCACTGAAAGACTGAGTCCACATTACAGCACTTGATGTTTGTTTCATTTTTATGACCTGGTGATTGAATAAATTAGTCAAACATTTGACATCTATTATTTTTTCATGTCTGTTTTGAATTTGTCTGATTTATGTTTGTGCAAAGTGAGGGACATGACTGACACGGATACAAGCCCACATTTCCATAAACTCTGAACTTTTCATCTTAATTAAGGCTGGTTGCTGCTTTCTTAGTATTGATTCATGTCACCATTGAATGTTGATAGCTGTGCATACCTCCCTTTTCTTCAAAGCTGAGTTGGCAACAATCTCGTCAATAAGTAATTTCACCTTTGCTATTGAAATAATCTGTCACTGAAAAAGCTGCATCATTTTTGTTTTATATTTGAACCCTTCTATCTTTAAAGATGTATGTAAAGCTCAGAAAATTTGAAACTTTTTTTACTTAATTGTAAAAATGGTTGATGCACAATGTTAATACTGATGTTTTCATAAACATTTCAGTTGTTACAGACGGTGATGTTTTTCTAATTTCCTCTTTTGGCATAATTCTCTCACAGTGCCAGTATTTTCTCTGCTGTTGGATCATGAAACCGGATTATAGTTTTTTCAACTAGTCATTTTTACTGCCCTGTCAAAAGAAGCTTCTTAAAAAAATCAGATGTAACAGATGTCAGCATTATATCTGTAAAACACCAGAGATAAATCTCTGAAACTGATATCTGTTCAGCCTACATACAAGCCCCATTTACACAACAATGTTGTCATAATGAACGGAAAGGTATTTCCTTTGCGTTTTCAAGAGTGCTCCACGTTCACAAGGAGGTGCGAGAATGACTAAAAACGCTGTAGCATGCATGCCATACCATCGAGATGTAGGTTTGTACTGAAACAGTGGTGTTACAACGCTTTCTGGCGAGACAAACTTTTCAGAAACAACAATGGCACAAAAGATGCAGCATCTCCTGCATCTTTGTGCAAGATGAACGCACAAAGATGCAGGAGTTTCTTGTCTGGACAACAACTCTGGATATTTTTGTCTGGATAATAAACAGAGCACAGTAAGCAGAACACCTGATGCTCAGTAGACGGTCAAAGCTGTTGTTTCTGAGATGTGTGCGCCACCTTCATGTAAAAGAGTACTCTGCATGCGCTGCATGCATCATTTACCCTGGAAACGCTGATTACCGTTTACATGAAAATGGATACAGAAAATTTTCAAAAATTTCACTCTGCACTCTGGTTTCAAAAGTATGTGGATTCAGGCACTCCAGGCACCGTTCTCGTGTCAACAGAAGGCAAAACTGGAATAAAAACAATCAGTTTTCAGCCGCTTTTGATGTTGTGTCAACAGGGCCTCAGATGCTGATGGCCAGTGTTTGAAAAAGGGGCAAATGTTGGCCACCACACAATAAACAAATGCCCCAGTGCATCCCTACTTATTCTACCTTAGACTTTGTTTTTAGATTAGTACTCACTTTGAAAACAATTGTCCTAAAGTTCTGAAAGATGAAGTTTTTATTATTGTGATGAAGACTGGGGTGACTGAAATACCACAACAGACATGTTTTCTTAATCTATTGAAATGCGTAATATCACCTTTAGGGCTGCTGCACGGGTAAACACGGCCTGCTCCTCAATTTTGCTGTTCTGTTCTAATTTATATTTGTGCTGTTAACTTGTGACGGACCACCATTGTTCTCAATATGCTGTCCATTTCATCACCAAAACTCCCCCATAACACGCAACGCCTATTAACTAGACCCTAAAGTGAGTAAAACAACTGTTAGTTCCAACTTTCTTCTCTGTCTCTTCTCTCTAAAAATTGAGCTCTCTTTTCATCCAAAATTGCACTCCATGGGGTGTATTTACTGAAGGCGAACCAATATTTCTGTTTTTTGGATACATTTTGCATAACGAGGGAAAGAAAGCTCCTAGAAGTGGACTTGTTGGCCTACACTGCAAGGAATCAGGAGGTCCACTTCAAAATACTTTCTGCCTTATCTTGTGAAATGTATCCAGCCCCAGTAGAATCAGTGGAAAAGGGGATTGTGGGCAGAGCTGACAGGTCTTGATTGGGGTGGGTTCAATTTTGACTGTAATGAAGATGGGGAGAAGGTACAGAGTGGTCTGCATTTGATCCACTCTTATTCTCTCAACCATAGATTAAAAGCTAGAAAATGTCAAATATGTTTAAACTGACCAATCATCTGTGCACATGACAAGCTGCTGAGTTTCTCATACTGCCAATAGATATTGAAGGGCTGAATGGTCTTCACACCATCATCATTGATCGGCCTTCGAGATACCCAACTCTGTTCATCGCTGTCCTCAAAAAAAAAAGGATTATCTTCCGGCACATAAAAGCACTGACATAATGTAATAGAAATACAAACATTAGAAGAGTGCTATATGAACAAGCTTATAAATGACAAGACTAAGTGTATTAACACACAAAAAAACACCTACATTTTAGAGGTGACTCCTTTACATAAGGAGTCTAAACATTTCCAAACGAGTCTTGTCATAGGTCACGAAAGGTACCAAACTGACAACCATCCACCAATAATGAAATCTGAAATATATTTACACAGCAAATACGAACCACTTCATCCTTGTTTTCAAATTACCTTTAGCCTTGTTTACATGGCATCAGTCTGTAAAAGGTTCTTTATCTTTGCATGTATACATAATTATCTGACAGGTTATAAATATGACACAAGTTTGAGATATAGGGCTTGTCATCTTGTCCATTAAGGCCTTGTTCACATGACAACAATCCACTGAAAATAGAGCTGTGTTTTGATTTTGCACTTCAAAACAGTGTTGCATTCAGACAAACACATTTGGATCACAGATGACATGCACACAAATCTACTAAAACCACACAAATGATGTAGAGGACATGCCAGGCCACTTGTTGGCAGTGTTACTTTTGTCATAACACAACAGTTAAATGGACACAGTTCGCCTTCAGTTGATAGACACATGACCTCTGAAGAGGATGGCAGCTAGCACTGACCACTGTGTGGAGCACAGGCTTTTTGATTTAACGGCACACATTTACATCCCATTAAGCTTCAGCCAGTTTAGACTTTAAACAACACCCAGACACCATTTCAGTCACTACCAACAGCAACAAACCTTCCAGTGTGCTAACAAACCATAACATTGGAGAATTCCTCCCCTAACACCACTGCCAGGATGACAATCTAAAGATTTATTAGATGTTTTAGTTTGTTTTATTTTTTTTTTCTCTGATGTCTTTGGATTAATAATTCTGCTGTTAAGGAGAGAAACAGAGAGAAACAAGAAATTCTTCATAAACATATATGTGAATAATAAGTTATATTAGCTTTTTACTGTTATTTATGGACAGTTTCCGATCATCATCAATCACCCATTTCAGTCCATATTTTTGTGGCAATAATTAAATCAAACATTCTGACAGTATCAAGACAAAAAAATATGTCAGTTTTAACGTCTGTCAGGTAACTACTTATGTAACCTACATACACAGTAGAGCGCCCAACAGCAGTAATTCTCTATTTGCACCCCCTCTTGGCTTTCCCCACTGGTATGGTGCCCTGTTGGAGTATAATTTGGACTTGTCTCCTTACCAGTAGGTGAATGCAATAAAAAAAGTCTTTTGTTTTAAAACTGACCATTATTGTTATCATTCACCAAATCTGAGGTGCAATGCTCAGTAAGACTGCTTGGGCATGCCTGACTGACTATGTACCTGTTTTTTATTTTAAGTCGCTAAAAACCCTATAGGCCCTATTCACTACCATACAGTTAGACTTTGCTTTCACTCAAAAATTAATTGGCCAACTTCGTTTGGGTAAAATACATGGATAGTGATGCAAGATTGAGTCCAAAAACGTGCAAGTGAGTTGTGAGACACTTCCTGGTTCCCAACCCTCCAAAGTGAATAGGATTTAGAAACCAGTTCCTTTAAGCTATGCACATGAGATTTGACTGTTCAATGGGAAATAATAAAATACATCTAGTGTTGCCTGCTTTTGAATCTCTAACCATTGTTGTGTGTTCAAAATAACGGTTGCAAACAAAACTTCCTACAGGGACTTCAAATATAGCTGCAGACCCCCGAAGGCAAGCGTTTCTGATTGTTTCAAAAAAATCAATAATTCATACACCATTGCCACAGCCATGATGCCAACTAGATCAGGTCACTTGATTATGAGAAAACTCTCAAACAAGTCCTAATAAGATGTTATACATTAGACATGTTGTAGCTGTAGCTTATAAGATTAACCACCATGTTGTAGTTCACGAATAGCATTTCAATCTCACTAGTTACATTTAAGATTAAAACATTGAGAAAAACAATCTTATTATCAGCACTGATCCAAAACACAACCCCAAAACATCCCTGCACCACTATGACTTCTCAAGCAACCATTTCGTTCTGCCTATGTAAATGGTGCCATATTCAAAAGTTTGCACTCCAGAAACTGTTTTCAGATCTTCCCATGTTTAAGCACCCAAAACATCATTAAAGCACCAAAAACACAATTACTGAATAAACAAAACCAAGCACTACACAAAGCTTCAATTTTCAGTGATAGACTTTGTCATGTCAACAGGGCCTAAATCAATTTTAAGGCAGCATTACTAACTTTGAACAAGCCCTCAATCACACCATCTGCTTTTTTCAAAGAAAGTCCCTCATCAACATGCTGTGCACAGTACTGTATGAGTCAGTTAATAATTAACCATTACTTCTCACAAGGACTTAAAAACTAAAATTAACTTGGTTACTGAATAAGAATATAGCAGCCCTTCTATTCAGAATACTGTAAATGTGAGTCAGGGTTGAACGTTGGGCACAATCTTTTTTTATCCCAATGCCCTTCTGTTAGAAACATACATTTTGACAACAGCGCTGAAGGTCTTCTATCTGAAAGTTCAGGGAGAAACTCCCTGTAAATGAGGCTAAGAGTTCCCTCATACTTGATATGCAGTTTGTGCATCTGTCAGAACATTGCATGCTGGGAGGTGCAGTCTTTGAGAAAGGGGCTACAAAGTGAAAGTCCTTCTCTCCAAGCTTCTTGAAGGCTGTTATTGCTGATACAATTTCAGGGATCTCATCGGGGTCTCCCACAGACGCACTCCATTATGGCACCACGTTATCCTTCCAGAGTACTTTGACATTTTTCATCTTAAGAAAAAAGACACCAGGAAATACTATAGGCTCCATCTTGAATGTGGAATGCTTCATTTCTGAAATCTATAATAAAGATATGTAAGAATCAAGAGGGCGAAAGGAAATGTGAGCAAGATGATACCAAAGCAGGCTTGTGAGGAACTTAACTGTGCTCATGTTTTTAAAATATACCTTTAAAATGAATGAATTAGCTTCACTTTTGTCATCCAGATTGTGTTGTCAGAGCTGAATGTTCCCTCAAAAGATGGTCTGGCATCTTTGCAGCACCTCTGAGGATTGGCTCCAAAATTAGCCAGGTGGAGTCTGGACACCCTGAGGTGGAAAAACAGACTACCCACAAAGGAAAAGAGGAAAAATCCCACAAGACTTCATGTAGCCTGTCTTTTAAGGGAGTCTAACTCAATAAATAAACAGATGGACACCAAAACAAGAGGACTGTAAAGATGTGCCTTGCTAAAAGTGAGGGATGCATGAATGGGAGTTATCTTTACTAAGATTTAAGGATTTAAAGTAAACACAAGGGATCATACTCCAGTGTGTCATTGTTGATAACTCACTGAGATGAAACTGGAAGAGTGACTTAGGTAAGAAGAAAAAAAAAAACGTGACCCAGGTCCCCAGTTCTCTTCATGGGCTTTGGTCCTTAGAATTGGTTTATCATGACCTCTTCTACCGCCAAAGCTACTTGGCCCCTCATTTTTCCTGCCACAAGATGCTGCAGCAGTTCTGAACATTTTGCAGCCACAAATCATCCACTGACTCTTCAGACCAGCACCGGCCAGGCTGTGTCTGAACGCCCCGAGTCCTGCAGCTTTGCCTCCGCGTCAGGCCAAGAGGAGAGAAAAGCTCTGCAGAGGATCCCAGAGTCCCAGCCTCATCCTGACAAACAGATGGGCTTTAACGGGGCCAACCTGTTTCTTAGAACACAAAGTCTTTTAAAAAAAGAGAAGTTATCCTGAAGTCACACCTCAATGATGTTCACAGATGGCATCCTACTGTTGTTGTTGTTGTTCGTGGGGATCTGTGAGAGGAGAGGAAGATAACAGGTAAGAGGAGGTTCAGGACTTAAATAAACATGCTCATATTGTCTTCTTTGAACATGAAGATGCCTTTATTCAGATGAATGTGTGTAGAAAATAAATGAAACAAATCTGGGTCTGATTTTTGGTATGTTTACTAGTTTGAAAACAAAAAACAGATAATGTTAAGGGTATGGGGCTCTGTGCTTGGTCCAAAAAGAAGCCATGATTTGTGACTCAGATGAAAAGTCATGCATGCCGATGCAGCATTAGGGCTGGAGATATACTTGCAGCTTGTCCTTGTCCTTGCATGTGCATCTGCAAGGGTTATTAGCATTCTTGTATAAATATATCTGCTAATAGCTCAGGCTGTACACAACTGCAGCAACGTTTCTACCAAGCAGTTTGGCTCAGTACGGTTCACGATCACAAGTCTTCCCACAGTCACAAGAGGAGAAAAAGTTTCTTAATAACTGATACATACTGTCCCAGTTTTTGGCACCCCTTTGAAAGGTGTTGAGTTTACCAAACTTACCCTACAAGGCTGCAGTCTGATGATTGTTCACAAAAATCATCAATTCCTATTTGATAGCAGTTGAAACATAAGTTACCTGAGCATGTTTGATTAAGCTCCATGGAGTACTGGAGGGCTGGAAATCCTCTTTGTTTACAGTCTACCTAAAGGTGTGTTCACACTGAATGCAACTTTGCAACCAAGATCACTTCGCAAACCCAAGTCCTGTCACCTGTCCATAGCTCATTTTGTCACAGTCATCGTTGCTCAGTGACGTCTCGCCGGCTCGAGTTTCACCCCGAGATCATATATCCCATAATACGTTGTAGTGGCTGACATTATTCCAACTGTATCCTTTTCACTCATCTACCGACCACAAGACACTGTAGTTTATGGCCCTGCAGCATCATCATTGAGTTTGCTGTGCTCCGTCTAGGCAGAACTAATGTACTCACCAACGAAAGGTTCCCACACGGACATAGATTGTCACTCTGTGAACTGGAATAAAACTATCTGTCACGGGTGTCAATCACACACTCACACAATGCTGATTGGTCACTCAGCGCGGCATCGCCTGAAAGGTTGCCCAGAGTGCGTCCGTCACATCATGTGAGATCTGGTCACACATAGTCATGACTTATCGTGGCTGTACATAGACTCTGCATGGAAAGTCGCGTTTGGTGTGAACACACCTTGAGACTGCTTCACTGTGTTGTGGTGCGGTGGCATCAAGCGTTTACATAACTAGCATAACCCTACCTTCCCATCCCAGCTTGCATCCCTGCCTGTAAGTGAAGGAACAGCTGGCAGCAGAAACACAAACAAGTTTGGGATTTTTCTCCTCCGAACCATACCAAACTGTACCAAACCAAGCCAGATCACTCAGTGGCTTATCTGTTGCGTAGGTAAACTGGAAGCATAGTAGGGATTAGCTTAATCCTTATAGCTAACAAATGAATACCTATAAAGCACTTGGAGAGCGCAACACTCCACCCAAGCAGCTCACATACTTCTGTTGCATCTATAAGCAATAGTTCCATGATAAAGTTACTATCGTAGTATGATTCCTTTACCCTGAAACCCGCACCTGGCACTCAGAAACATGTTGATATCATTATAATTTAGTTGTTAAGCAAAAATGATTGTTCATGAATGGCAGTTATCTGGATCACCATCAAAGTCTAATTTAAATGGGACCATTACCCACATCTCCTGAAAATTTCAGCACAAAACATCCAGCAGTTCTTACGTAATCTTGCGAACAAACAGACAAACATACACCAAAATGTAACTTGGTGGAGCTAACAAAAAACCATGATCATCCATCCAATACATGTAGGCAACTGATGACTAGTGGTCAGACTGCTCCATCACTCCCATTTCTACATTTTCCTCTTTGGACTGAAACTGTCTCTTTGTGATGTTTTTAATGAGTGACCATCTTATCTGATGGCTTTAAGATGACTGCGGTATACTGATGGTATAGTCAAAACACTAGATATTTTTACAGATCAAAGCAGAAGTTAGCATAGCTTTGCCATTCATCATACCTGATGACTCATCTGCACCACCAGCAACATTAACCCTACTCTATGTGTACCCCAAGCTTTTGGGGCAAGGGACACCAATCCTTTTCAGCTGCATGACCAATGACTATAACCATGAAATTAGAGCAAGAATGGCAAACAGTTTAATGTCCTATAACTCTTCACAAAACAGCATGAGTAAACTTTTGAGCTTTTGACAGGTCCATATCTCAAAGTTGGAGGGAGAGTGATTTGAGAAGATGTAGTTGTGTGATCCAAGTCTAATTTTCAGCTCCTTTTCTTTTTCTGAGGATATTATCTAACCCTGAAGTGGAGATGAATCAATAATCTATGATTGAGAGCAGCCCAAAGTGGCACGGCCCAATCAGAATCCTGAGGAGTAGAAATAGGGGGGGAACTACAAATGAGATGAAAGTAGGAAGCGACTGCTTGTGCAGAGATTTGCATAGATACTAGGGGTGTAACGAAATGGTCAACTCACGAAACGATACGAAATACGAAACAGGGCTCACAATACGAAATACTCACGATACAAAATAAAGATTAAGGAAAATCCCCAACAGTAGGAAGTTGTGCAAAAAATCTCATTTTCTTTATTTTCTTCCTCATGCAAAAAAAATAATACAACACAAAAAATATTGCGCATTCATTACAAAAAAAATGCTCTTTGAAAAAACTAAATTGTATTTTTTTCCTCTTATTTAGACTACAGTGCAAATACAAACATAAAATCTCAATAAAAAGTGCTTTGTTGTAAAAATCAGGATAAGTACATTCTTGAATGAAAAGGAAAACAAATAGCAGTCCTCAGAGCTGCAGTTTAGACCTATAAATGTCTGAACTGTGAACTATAATATTTAGCCTATAACAGTGGATATACTTCTGATCTTCAAGTATGATCAAATTCTGTCAACTCAACAGTAGATGCAAAAATCAAATTGTTTTTTATGCAGACTTACACAAACATAGTGGAGCAGTTCTACGGTTTGTTATGTGTTCAATGTGGATTTTAATGTTTCCTATGAACTGACGGTCAGTGAATGGACCAGGAGGGCGGGGCGAGCAGGTCAGAGTTCAGAAAGGGGAGAGATAGTGTGTGGGTTCGAGTGAAGAGGGAGAGAGCCATTGGCAGGAGGTGTAGAGATTACTACTCACTGTTTTGTTCGTGAATTAAAATTGTAGTTGGCGTGGTCACAGCCCACAGTGACTGTTAAATAAAAGCAGGATTTCGCAAACCGGACTCACCTTTATTTTTACGTCCGACGGACGTCACAATACAGCCGCTGCCTGTCAGCAGTTCAAAGTAGTTTGTAGTTGGTAGTTGTACTCGCCGCAGCATACTGAGAAACTGTGGCGGCATATTTTGCACACGGTTGTTGTTTTGTCCACAATCTTCACACCGTTCTCTCGTCTTTTACATGGGAAGCCAAAATAGGTCTACACAACCGATTTATTTGTCGAAGGAGCGTCAGCTAATTCCTCGACCTTGTCTTCCTCCATTCTGAAGGGAGTGTTTTGCTACGGGAGACTAGGAGGGTTTATTTCGTCCTCTTATTTCGAGCGTCTTTGAATTTTATTTCGTCATTTTTTATTTCGCGAAATTTCGTGGCATGAAATTTCATTTCACCCCTAATAGATACTAATGGCTTCAGGGGTAGCTTTATTAGATGTGGATGCATTTCTTGTTAAGTGTAAAAGAAATATCAATGAAAGCACTTCTTAATAAAAAGGATGGTTCCACTCCACCTCCAACATGTTTTTGGTGATAGTCTGCTCTATAAAGTGGCTTACTTCCTGTCCTGTATGCCAGGGCAGATGTGCCTACCTTGTACAGTATCTGATTGGCCCTAATGTGGTTGACATAATGATGTTCCAATCACCTGCCTGACATGTCATTAAGAGGTTCTGCCCATTCCCAAACACTTTCTGGGGCTCTTTCCCAGATGGACTGGTGAGGTATACTGAACGGAGTGTTAGATAAGATGTTACCAGCTTTTAGAAAAATATATATTTAGAAACTACTGTATGCATTTTCTGGGGGTATGATTTGTGTCATGGTGTTTAATTGAAGATTTACACAGTATAACAGATCAAATTGAAAAAGTTTGGTACCGCCCATCACTAGAGCACAGCTGAAACGCTGAAGCAACGCAGGGACACATGGTCGCCATCATGCATCCCCCATCAGTGTAGTCAACAGCAAGTCTATCTCCGGCCTGAGAGGAGCCAGCTTAACTCAGAGGATGAAATAAGAAGCATCAATTTACATGAGAATTTGGCATGATTTTGTAGATTTAGTGGAAAAAAAGGTCAAGAAGTGGCTGGGACCATTCACCTGCCCAGTGCTGTTGTGGGGGAGGCACCCAGGAGGGAGGGGGTTGTGGATTATACCTTACTGCGCAACAGCCCCCCTGTTGGATGCTCAGGAGTGCTGCACTCAGAGGAGTTTTTGGCTTTGTCCTTGTTGTTGTTGGGCTCGTTGTCTTTGATAATATCATACTGCCGACAGAAGAGGGCAATCACACCTGTGAGAAGAAGAGAGGGATCACGAGTTTAAGATAAAAACACTGAATTTCTTTAATACCCAAACAAAGTGTATGAATTTCCTTTTGAAGGCAGCAGTGACTTTTCCTTTGTTTGCCACTGTGTCCTTAACCAGGCAGGAAAGTTTTGTCTTCTTCAGTTTTACAAATATAAGGAAGTTTTTAGAACATTGTCATCCACTCAGGAATTCATGAACACATTAATTCACCGTTAAAAAACTGTCTGACGAAAAAAACTTTTCTCTCAACTTCTACGTACAGACTCAAAGGTCTCTCCACTGTAATGCTGCGTTCCCACCGCAAGCGACCCAGCTACCAAAATTGCGTCGCCCACTGACGTAGCGTCGCGCATCCATAAATACCTCATTTTGGTCACCATTGCTGTCGGCCATCGCTTGGTGATGTCACGCCCGCTCGAGTTTCACCGCGATCATATCATATATCATATAATAGGATGTATAAGCGGACATTATTCCAGCTGTATCCTTTTCATTCACTTATCAAACACAAAACACTGCAGCTGATGCCCTGCAGCAGCATTATCTGTGAGTTTCTGGCGGTCCGTCTAGGCGGAACTAATGTCCTCACTGACTAATGTTTCCCACACGGACATGGATTGTTACTCTGTAGTCCGGGTGAATACCTGTCTGTCTAGGGTACCGTCACACGTGCACACACCTGCTGATTGATCAACTTTTTTTTTACTTTCACATCGCGCGACAAGCTATGTGGTAGTGTGAAAAGCGGCTGTCTCATCGTGGGAGGGTTAGCCCCGCCCCATCGCGGCTGTACATTGACTTTGCATGGAGAGTGATCGCCGAGGTAGTACAAGTAGCGTGCGGTGTACACGCACCTTCAGGCTTCAACCTGGGGCCAAGTTTAACTAATGTTATAGGGTGGCATCAGGCGTTTTGTGAATGTTTGTTTCTTTTAGATTTCAATCCATAACAATTATCCATTTTCTAGATTGGATATTTTAATTAAATAAGGTGGTGCACGGTTGACTTAGTTAGCACCACACTGGTTACATTGGCTGTAGCCCTATTAAAGCTTTTGGGATTTTTCAGTCTTTTGGATCACTGCTGATAATTCAAAAAAAATGAAACTTGCATACTCTGCTCTTTGTGATAACCTTGACAAGCACACCTCACACATTTTAAAACTTAAACGTAATTGATGAAAGTAAAAATCTATTATCAAGCAAATGTGGAACACTACAACATGACGGTTCGACTTAGAAGGAATTACAGTATTTCCAGTGGGTGACATCTTGCTGTGACTTCTTTGTTTGAGAATTTCCTCTCAATATACTGATCAATGAAGTTGGTCTTCATGGCTGTAGAAGCAGTATATAAATATTTGATTATTAAAAAAATGATAAGAAATGCTATGAGGTGGTTCCCACCTCATAATTTTAGATGTAGGCAGGCATCCGATGCATTTTACTGTTTCCTATTAAACATTAAAAATCTTCTGTTCATCATGAAATATATTTCAGGCATTTATAGGAAACCAGTCTTCTAAACCCCATATAGCTTCGATCTAGGGAACCAGGAAGTGCTTAATGCTAACTCACATCTGCAGTTTTGGACTTACATGGTCGGCTCTATCAGCATCCATGAGTTCACCTGTTGTTACTATTACTACAACCATGAGCACCTTTAAGAAAGCCATTTAGTGATGCTGCTTTTAGCGGTTATGCTTTAAAACTGTGTATAAACTTATTTATTCAGCCTGGCTTATATGTAGCACTTTCTGATTTTAATGAGTAGTATTTATTTGTTCATTAGAAACTCCTTTTTACCTTTTCATATTGTGCAGTTTTATTTATAAATCTTATTCTTTGATTTCAGCATTTTTTTGTATTTCTTATGATTATTTACAGTGATAAAAATAATCAATTATAATAATTAGAACAATAATAGTAATATAATAACTTAACTCAATACAAATAATCAATGATATTTAGTTCTGACACAATTTTTGGTTAACAGGAACTTCTTTGCCAGTCCAACACTCTGTCCCAAAAGCACATTATCAAAGGGCTGTCATGCAATGAAACATAGACCCTGTGTGGGTCCTGCATTTACCACATGTCAGAAATGTTAATGTTAAACTGGTGCAACCAAGCTCAAGTGATGCATTGTTGCTAAGCTACTCATACTATAATTACTCAGTGTATATTAACTATATATTTACTGTGAGTTTGATTCCTTACACAAGAATACAGCAGAACAGTGCTCAAAGATTTGACCTCACCTGCCCACATCACTAGTACCACCACAATGATGATGAGCTCCCCCGCCCTCAGCTGTGTGGACTGGCCAACTTCCTCCATCGTCACCTCATCTATAGGAGTCAAAGGATATTTACACAAGAGAGATCATCAAAATTTAAAACCTGTGCTTGAAGTTAAGAAAAAATCATGATCAAAGTTTAACAAACCTCACAAAGAACAGTGATAAAACTGAATGAATGAATATACATTTAGTTTGACCCTGACCTCTTAATCACAACAGTATTCCCAAAATAAACTGTTCAATATGCTTTTCAGTAGCCCGTCATACTACAGGCCCATTCTGCTTTTAGCCTGGTCCACCAGCTGATGCCCTATGAGGCTGAAAAATGAGATCTGCGATCTGCAGTTCCTTCAGTGTCCACATGAGGCTGGCTGCAAAGGTACCACGAGTTACATAAACCATTTATGTTGAAAAATCATTGCAGAGGGTGGACATTTTTTTCATAAGGCATATGGCTGTGTGGGAGGCCAATGACAGCTCTCGTGTGACACACAAGTGATCAAGGGTGAGGACTGGCCTTCTCGCACCTCGTCTTTGACTTTGCCAGTTTTAAGGAACCTGTTCCTGAGTTTGAAATGGTACCAGAGCTTACAGTAAATAATGCTGTCATCTGCGTACATAACACTGGCCAGGGGACTTAGGAAGTTTTTTAGGTACTACTCTCAGGTTTAGGTGTGTTGCTCAATCCATAAATGCATGATCCTTAGAAGTTGTATCACACTGTAAAGTTGCCTAATCAGGCATTCAAACAATAATTAACATCATTACAGGTAAGCTTTGACCTTCAAATGCATTAATGTCATTTATAAATAGATAGATCCACAGACCATGATAGATAGATAGATAGATAGATAGATAGATAGATAGATAGATAGATAGATAGATAGATAAATGAAAAGGTTATTAGATAGATAGATAGATAGATAGATAGATAGATAGATAGATATCACCCACATCAGACTGAGCTGACTGAGTGATGATGGACACTCGGCTTGACTGTCTCAGCGTTAACAGCTCCTCACCATAGCAAGTTCTCTCTTGACACAACAATTGAATAACCAAATAAGTTATTATTTTAATCATTTGTTGTTGCAGTTCTTTATTCATACTTCTGTCAGACTCGTTGCCAGAATAACATCACACATGAGAGAACATAGATGGAGCTGAGCCTCAGCCCAAAGCAGACTGATTAATCAGCTCTCAAACTGTCTGCAGCTTTAGCTCGTCCTCCTCTGTGCGTCTGATTAATGCCTTTCCTCCATCTAGTTTACCACACAGTTGTGCTGGCTGCATGCAGACAGAAGCCCACCACGCCACGTCAATACACAATCAAGCATGCCCGCGTTTGGATCCTTTTCCTCTGAGCTGTGGTCAGCAGGGGTGAGCTCTAGGAGTACTCTGTTGTAAAATTTCATTTCACGCTTTGTGTGTCTGCTGATTTTTATTGGACTTCACACAAAATCAGTCAAGATATTGTCAGAAAGGCGAGGTCCCTTCTGCCTGGAAAAGGATCGAATCAGATTTGGGAAATGTGCAGCGTTTCTCTCTTTAAGTCCTGATATATTCAGTGACTGGGCATGTTGTGCGTTTGTTGTTGTGAAAGATGTAGGTTTACTTTTAGAGGCCTGCGTCTCGGCCTCTTTTGGCGTTCGGAAGCGCAGGGGTTCGCTCAGTGGACTCGTTCCAGACATACTGATGGATTGGACATGCACTATGTAGTCTGTCTCCTCCTCCAAGTCCCATAATGCACAGGAACGTGTGGTGGTGTTGACTTCCTGGATAAACCGCAGCATGCGCACATCTTTTTTCTGTGGAAGGATGACACAGAGGAGCAGAGTCATAAATATCAGTGAGACTCTTATTCTGTGGCCAGTTATCACAACAAAAGAATCACAAACTGCATTTTTAAAGATAAATGTGTTTTATCTACGGTTTGTCTGAACGTCCTGAGATTTCTTTCAAATAAAGTTCATCCTGACATAAAACTCAAAGAGGTGAAAGGCTGACACATAAAGGTAAACATCAGTGGAGCACTATTAAAGGGGTAGTTCGGGTTTTTGAAGTGGGGTTGTGTGAGGGGCATGACATGAGTCTGAACATGTGCCACAGTGTCTCAGCTCAGTTCTATCTCTGTTCAGAAAAACACGGAACAGATGCTAATATAAAGATTGCTGTACAAGGTGCCAAACTCTCCACGTAGCTTAAATAATTGTGGGTGAAAACAAGCCAAGAAAACAGAGTGGGGTCATCACGTGCTATAAATAGTTTGCTTACATACTCTTACTTTTACACAAGCAGCTTTGGTTTGGCACCATTTTGAGACACTGAGAGCTGAGCTGTGACACTGTGGTGCACGTTAAAGCACAGGCCACACACCTGACACAACCCTACCTTAGAAAACCCAAACTATCCCTTTAAGCAATGGGAAAAAGTAAACACTTATTGTATTTGAGAAAATTAAGTCTTAAGACTAAAAAAATAGAAGTAAGGTTTTTTAAAAGAAATCAACTTTTTGTCAATTAAATAAGGGGGAAACAACAAACATGCACAAATATGACAAAAAAATGAAGATGAAGAACGAGAGAGGTTTAAAACAAATCTCAGCTCAAAAGGGTTCTGATGAGAATGAACAGCAAAGGAAAGACTTGGACTTGACTTGAACCCAAACACTGAGGACTTGGACTCAACTCAGACTCAAATCTTTGGTGACTCAACACTAACACTAGTACACAGGTTCACATTACAAACTGTTGTTTTCTCTCTTTTGGAGAGTTAGTGCTTTAACGCTCATCAAATGTAATTATGAACTATTTTTGAAGTTAAAATGTAAAACTTTGAAACAAGTGTAAACTCTGCACTTATTTACTGCATATTAATGGGGAAAATAAGCTGTAAAATAGATACAATGTTTGGTTGGTACACATATATTTAAAAAACAACATTTTTCCTGAACATGTTGGTACTTGTCTTATAAATGATGGGGGATGAGTGGAAGTGTCACTTAAAGGTTCAGAGTTTTGAGTGAAAAGAGTTAAAATATTGTGGATGAAATGGGAAAACTAAATGGAAAATAGAGAGGCAAACAATGTAAACTAATGACAATAATAACACTAGTAGTATTAATACCTCTCTTGAACTGACAAAAAGAAGGGGAAAAAACAGTAACTTTAACCATGCATACTGTGAATGTAAATAACACTGGTAAAGGACATCAGTCAACAACCAAAAGGGGGAGCACTTGTTTATATTTTATTTTATTTTTATTTTCATTTTTTATTATTTTATTTAATTATAAACTCTTTTTGAAGTTAAAATGTAAAACTTTGAAACAAGTGTAAACTCTGCACTTATTTACTGCATATTAATGGGGAAAATAAGCTGTAAAATACATATAATGTTTGGTTGGTACACATATATTTAAAAAAACAACATTTTTCCTGAACATGTTGATACTTGTCTTATAAATGATGGGGGATGAGTGGAAGTGTCACTTAAAGGTTCAGATTTTTGAGTGAAAAGAGTTAAAATATTGTGGATGAAATGGGAAAACTAAATGGAAAATAGAGAGGCAAACAATGTAAACTAATGACAATAATAACACTAGTAGTATTAATACCTCTCTTGAACTGACAAAAAGAAGGGGAAAAAATAGTAACTTTAACCATGCATACTGTGAATGTAAATAACTAACACTGGTAAAGGAAATCAGTCAACAACCAAAAGGGGGAGCACTTGTTTATTTTTTATGTATTTTTTATTTTTATTTGTTATTATTTTATTTTTATTATTATTTATTTTCTTTTTAATTGATTTATGAAACTATGCTATTCAACTTTACTTGACTTTGGACTATGTATCAATGGCATTTATATCTATCTCACTAAGTTTGTGGGTATTTATTGTATCTATATATGTATTATGTATTATTTTACTCTATTATGTAAAAAGTCTATCAATTGCTAAGGTTTATCCATACTGTTTAAAGGAGACATATCATGCTTGTTTCTCCTTTTCACTATGCCAGACTAGGATGCCTGTAAAGCATTTCTGCCCTCAGTACAAGTCATTTAGTTCCTTCATTGCCCCACAATAGCGTTCTCAAAATCCTCATTTTAGGCCATTATCAAGCTCTCGTTGAAACGCTCGGTTCTCAGGCTGAGCTACAGTAACCTTGCAACGTCACAGCCCTTTGTGCTCTGATTGGTCAGTTCTATCGGGGGTAGAGCCAGCCTGTCCTTCTTCTTCTACTACTGTATTTTCCGGCAGGCTCAAAGCAGCGACCGTGTATTGAGTCCCCCTACAGGCCAGAGCTGGTAATGAGTGAGTGTGAGCTAGGGAGCTATATACTGCTGCTGGATGAATGTGTTCCTCGGTGATGGTTTTGTGGCTAATGGACATCACAGGGGAGGAAGTGTTTTATCAGATTACTCCAATAAAAAGAAAGGTACCTCATGTCGTCACGACGATTTAAATCTCGCAGTCATCTCGCAATGACCTATTTTCAGAGGCATCAAATCTCGTTCTAGGATATCAGAAAAAATACAATATCTCATTTTTTGAAAATTAAGGGGGTGTAAGGTCTTGTTTTCAAATTTATTATATTATATGTAAGTATTAAATCATGCATCAGCATGACATGTCTCCTTTAAGTATTTATGTTAACATAGTCTTATTTACTTATTTTTTCTTATTATGATTGCTATTATTCATCTAAGTATCTATGGGTTCTCTTGTTTTGTTTTATTGTTTTAATATAATATGATATTTTTCTTGATTTGTTGTATAAACAAGTAATTTCTCTGGAGTTTTTGTATGAATTATGCATCACAGTGGTGTTGCACATTTGGTAAAAAAAATAAAGGGATAAAGTGCGTTCACACCGGACGCTACTACTACCTCAGCAAAAGAAAAAAAGAAAAGAAAAGAGTTAAAGTTCCTACAGTGACACTTAAACATCTGATTTATTTACTAACACTTGTTTTTGACACAAACTCCTCTTCATCTGTGATTAGGCTTTTAGGGATTTGACTTCATCCAGAGCAGTTTTAACTCTACACTTCATTAAATTCTTCTTCTAAATTGTCTTCATAGGGCCGCTCTGTTCAAACACACTGCACAGTGCCCACACGCTTTTGTACCTGTCTGAGTGAACTCTGTCGTACCCATGGATGTATTATAAGAACTGGATAGCGTGGCTCTGCCTTCTACCATGTAACGGTTTTGAAGCCATAATATCCCTCGTCAGGGTGCCGCCATTGTGCAGCCAGTAGAGAATCTGGACCATATCTGGACGCAGCTGTTGTAAACGGTCGCAAAACTCCACAGCATACGCCGTACACAATCATTGTGAAACTGCCGTAAACCGCGGTTATTTTTTAAACTCTAATAACTGATGAAAAAGAAACTTTTCAGAAAAAAGAGGACTTGGAAAAAACGCAGCTCAATAATACTTTCATATCACCACAGCATACGGATGGGAGAAATATTTCTACAAGGTGTATAAATTTTTTGAAGTTTCACTACGGCCCGTTCAGATGAATGGGGGAGACGGAGAGTTGACCTATACTGCAGCCAGTCACCAGGGGGTGCAGTTTTTGTGGCGACTTCACAAAAACCCAGTGACATGATGTCCATGTTTTTGACAGTCTATGGTCGTACCCTACATCAGTCCCTTTACAGCGGGCCAGAGCGTACTTTTACGTTAATTCATTCAGCTGATTACTGAAGCCAATTTTTTAAACTGCTTTTTCCAAGAATGAAGACTTTTGGTAGTTTTTACTTTTACAAACATTAAAACATAATTGTACAAGAGGGAGAGAGCAAAGAAGAGAGAGCACTTGAGTGAGAGAGAAATGCTGTTCCCAATACTCAGAGAAAAAAATCTTCAAACACATCAATCATCTGTCTATTTACTGTTTGTGTTCTGATATCTGAAACATGCCTCATTATTAGTTTATGTAGGAGGATTTATCAGAGGAAAAACACAGCATTGAAATTCATGTTATCAGTTAATTTGATGATTAAGAAAAATCATGCTTAAATTTAAACAACAACCCAACAACAATTTACAGCAAAGATTCGCAGAAACATGTCCCTGAGCTTTTTGTATTTAATTATTAAGATTACTGATCGTCCACTGCCGACCACCTGATCCAGGCCCGGTACACACTGAGGGCACGTTTTAAGAGAAAGTGTTTTACAATTCACAGTCTGCTGCTGTTTGATTTATTCTGATGAACAAAGAAACATAAGAACAGCCAGTAAAACTTAGTTTATAACTCTTTTTTTTCACCTGTTCTTATGGCTCCCTCTGTGCCATTTTATTTTTCTGTTTTGGTTCTGCAATCACTCATCAGTGGGGGTTGGCATGGAGGACTGGCAAACCGTTCATTCATAAACATAAAACTGACGTAAGGCCCACTCAATGATAGCTGCTATAGGCATCAGGTGCTGCTTTATGGGTCTGGTAAGGGGATTAACTTTAGTGCTTAGTGGTAAAGTGTATGCCTAAGGTAAGGTGAGATACTTTATTTTAATTTGCATTAAGTCTGCATTGTACGGAAACTGTTCCAGCTTCATGCAGAACATTATAAGCCAAAGTCACGCATTCTCATTTCTCATGGCAATGGTGCATGATTTTCACAATCCTGATGAAATGTGCTTCGGTCATGCACTACTTGATCTGGATCAGCATTGTATAGTCCCGACAGTTTTGAAATGTTAAGAAATGTTGTGGAGAATCGCTGCTCTCAGTATAGCGAGGTGGAAGCCTAAGGCAAACGGTATAAGTGTGGCATATACAGGGCTCAATCAGGCTGATCGTGGCTCAATCCTGAAAGCTTTCTTGACAAGGACGCATCTGTTTGTGCCCCGACTGTATCCTGTTCAAGGCAACTCAATCAACAAGGTTCAAATGGGGCTTACGTGATGCAAACTGGGCCCAAACAGGGCGGCAGGATGGAAATGAATGGAATCCTCATCGTATCATTGTATTGACCTAATTGAAGCAGGATGAATGTCCTTGAAGTGCTGTGTAAGTGTTACTGACGGTGAATTTACCGGGTATGTCCAGGGGAAAGGCAGTCATTTCTTCCCATATCATGCCAATCATTTACAGTTGTGCACAACATGAGAAACGTGAATGTGTGACTGGAGCTTTAGGTTCATTCACACATGCTGAGCTGTCTGCTGCTGGTCCTGATTCATCAGCATATTGTCCAATTAGAAACTAAAATAACTAAAATAACTTTATGAAAAATAAAACATCATTGGGCCCATTTACACTGCTATGAGAGGACAGTGTTTTGCCCCTCGTCACATTTACCTCAAATCTCTCTTATCACAGGAAGCATTTTCGTCGTTATTAGTTACATGTGCAGCAAAACCTCCTGATCGTACTGATCTGCAAAGTAAAGTTGCTATCTCTCTCTATGTGGCATCAGACTGATATGAAAGCTTGCACTGAGCAGCTGCAGGCAGGAGGAGCTGTCTCAAGTGCTGTTCCTCCATCTGCCGTTGATTGTCATTGACAAGAAAAAATGAATGACTATACATATAAGAGTTACATACTGGATCACTGTGCAGTCAGTAAATTATAACAAGCAGGCCACTTTTTGCCAACCCCTGTTTTGTGCTATTTGTTGTGTGAATTCTCAAACAATCTGAGTGTTTATCTACACTGTCTCCTGCTGTCTCTCTGCATGAACAACTCTAAGACTGCTACAGAGTGACCCACATTGACACTGCGCCTACACAGTCATCCTACAGATGAAGCAGGCTGTGAATGAAGCACACGGTGTGTGTTTGTTTGTGTGAATATCTGTCTGCACTTCTTCAAACATGGCCACTGTTGATGCCTCCTGTGTAAAAACCCACACTTTAACATTTACTGTTGCATTGTTGAGTAGCATCTGCTCACCTGCTGTGTGATGGCAAAGCCAATGACGGGGTCTCCTTCGGGGATGTCCCATGTCACCACCGCAGAGTTTGCTTTCACTGCCTTGATGGTCACATTGACAGGAGGCGACAAGCTATCTGTAAACACAGAAGAAAGAGAAGCTGCTTTATTTTTAGACACAAATGAAAATGAAAAATAGTTGCACTTGAATGTAAAATAACAGGATTTATGTTTCAGGGCATGCTCTGGGCTGAGTTCTTGATAAGCAAACACTGCCAATTACTTTTGCTCCTACAGAAGCTCTTGCAGCCGTTCACAGCCAGTCACCATTCAGCTCAAAGCCACAGGGAGGCTGCACTGCCTTTCTGAGCGTGCTGTTACATCCATGAAAGAAAAACAGAAAGTCTACTTCTCTGTTTTCCCTCTCTTTCTCTCTATCCATCTATTTCCCATTCTTTAGATCAATAAAAGAAGCTCTGTTAGCATAAATGTTAAAGATCAGAATTGTCTCCTTTTTTCCTCATGTACAGTAGCGAAAATAAAAGCCATTGAGTAGTTGGAGAATACAAGCTAATGGCTTTTTTGTGTCTCTCAAAACCAGCATCTGTTTACTTTTTTTACAGTCAGAAAACCAAATGTGTGTTTAGGATACCAAATGCAGACATTTTTACTATAATGACATTAAATGATAAAAACTGTTACATTCAACCAAACATCTTCATATCAAAGAACCACAAAATGTCTGCAATCTTTACAGCATATTGAGAGGGGTTAAATTTTGGTGTTGGTAAAATTTCTGTGAGTGCAGAACTAATTTCACTCTGGACAATTTCAAATCCCTAAGAATATATAAAGTGTAATATAAAGCGTTACAAAACAGACTCAAAATGAGGTGCCAATAAATCAGGAAGGTGTCACTGCGGAATTTTTAACTCTGAACTGATCATTTGAGCTCTGAACATGGAATTAACATTTGTAGCATCAATCCCCCTCCCCCTTGTGCGTACTTGTCTACTGTGATGATAGGCCACCATCCTAAAAAATAAAACAACAACAATGACAACAACAACAATAAATGAACAAAAGATAAAGTTTAAAACATTTTAGACAAAAATTTAAGAAAAAATCACTTTATTCTCTGCGTGTTTCGATTTTTGGCCTAATTTCCTGTGACACATGCTAATGATAAAGTTGCATGTGGTCTTTGTCATAGATCTCATTTCACTGTGTTTCAGTCATGACTCCTGGACATAGACAGAGCTCATTGTCATTGTTTACATACATGTAGTGCCTGAAGGGCTGAATGAATCATTGTAACACTGTGAACTGTCCTATGGGTGAAAAGTATTGAATGTATTGAATGTCTGACCCAGTTCAAACCTGCCTTTTTAATCTCCATGACAGTGACGGCCAGGACGATCCCAACGAGTCTTTTCTTAATGAGTGATTTCTTGAAAATTATTTGTTGCAGCTCATAGTTTTCAATGTTAAACACTGGCTAGCTCAGTGATACTCTGTTAAGTTTCATAACATCTAGATGGCTGTTTCTAAGTGTAAGTAAAAACAAAAAAACAAAAATGACTCCAGGACTCACTGTAGTGTATTGATTTTTACATTTTGGGGGGAATATTTTTATCATTAATCATTCAAACTGAGTCATTAGGCTCTCCAACCTTCAGATTGCTCTTTAAACTCCACTCACAGTCTTCTCTCTAAATTTGAACCACTTATCATAATGCCTGAGCCGGTATACTTTTGTGTTATGTCAGTTTAATGCTGTCTTGTCATTTAGGAAATGCTCCTGATCCACTCTACGCCTGATCAATACTTGTGCTATGAAGTTTGAGTGAAACAGATGAATAAAAATTAGTAGCAGTGGTCACTCTCAGCCACAATGTTCTTCTGCCATTGATGGGGCATAAATCTAATTTGAACCTCCAAATGCAGTCAATGACGTATTGAGTGTGTTAGCGCTCACTTGCCCTTTGTCGGGTACAAATCATAGACCTAGTAATTACAGGATAATGGTCGGCTGCAGCGCTGGGAAAGCACACAAACACCCTGTACATTCAGAAGAACACCATGACCTACCTGGCCTCTGTGTAACTTTTTCGCCCTCCTGAAGCTGATGTTTTGGTGGCTGACTTGACTAACAGTAAATCTCTCAGGGATTGAGACCTGCAGCAGGTCGGTAGTTGGAAGTGGAATTAAAAACCCTGATTCCAATGAAATTGGGACACTATGTGTAAAATGTAAATAAAACCAGAATACAATGAATTGTATGTTGGCCTTTTTGGCTTGTATTCATGTGATGAGATATGTAATATTTAAACTGACCATCTGATTGTTTTGTTGCAAAGATTCACTGATTTTTAATTTGATGCCTTTGACACGCTCTGGGACAGGGGCAAGAAAGACTGGGAAAGTTAAGGAACATTCAACAGGTGAGTGTTGGGATTGAGTATTAAAGAATCCCTGAAACTTTGATGGTCACAAACAAGAGTGAGGTGAGGCTCACCACTTTTGAACAACTGTGTGAGCAAGTAGTCTGGCAGTTTAAGAACAAAGTTTCTCAACAAACAACTGCATGGCCTTTATGGATTTCATCATCTGCAGCCCATAATGTCATCAAAAGATTCAGACAATCAGGAGAATTCGCTCTCAAGCAGCATGACCAAAAACCAGCATGCCTGTGACGTTGATACCTTAAGCAGCATTGCATTAAAAACAGAGTTTTCTATAAAGGGACATTACCATGTGGGCTCAGAACCACTCAGTTAACACAGTTTGTTGCTACATTTACAAGTGCGAGTTAAAATTTTACAGTGCAAAGTTCAACATCCAGCATCACATAAATGACAGTATGGGGCGGTGTTAGTGCCCATGGCATGGGTAACTAACACATCTATGAAGGCACCATTAATTCTGAAAGGCACATACAGTCTTTGGAGCAAAATATTCTGGCATCTATCTTTTTCAGGGATATACCTATTTCAGAAATACAAAGCCAAGCCACATTCTGTGCTTGTTTTAACAGTGTGGCTTCATAGTAAAAGAGTGCAGGTACTGGACTGGCCTGCCTGTGGTCCAAACTGGTCTCCCACTGAAAAGTGTGGCTCCTTATAAAGCACAAAATACAACAACAGAGACCTGGACTGTTGGTTAAATTAAGACATGCAAGCAAGAAGGGGAAATAATTCCACCAACAAAGCTTCAACAGTTGGTGTGCCCAGTTCCCAAACTGTACTGTGTTTTGAAAAGGTAAGATGACATAACACAGAGGTAAACTTGCCCCTGTGCCAACTTTTCTGGAACATATTGTAGGCATCAAATTTAAATGAGGAAATATTTGCAAATAACATTAAATATCTTGTTTTGTGGTGCATTCAATAGAATATACGTCAAAAAGGATTTGCAAATCATTGCATTGTGTTTTTTATGTTTTACGAGTCCCAGCTTCATTGGAGCTGGGGTTTGTATTTTGTTTTCAAGCTGTACTCTCCCTCTCCTCCTGCTTTTTGGTGGCTGACCAAGGGCTGTCATGAGCTGTCCTACCTCAGGCATGTCCAATTACAACCACTGAAGGGTTCGATGAATGAAAAATATTAGATTAAATTCATTATCTCCGTAAATGTCTATCTCTCTCACAAAGATTATTTATGGCCACATTTGCAGAATACACTAATCCTTTTGACCGATGCAGACCTTAGATTTGTTGGCACATGCTGAAAGATTCTTCAACTGAGCAAAATGAAGAGAGCTGGCTTTACACCTAATGATTTTTCATGCAGTTGTTAACTTGGAAACAAATTTCTGAGTGAAAATGATTCATTCATTACGAGCCAACAGACAATTTAGTAGGCAGGTGCCACTGCGGTGTAGTGCTGTAAAATATTGTAAAATACAAACAAAACCCATGAAATAGTACAAACCCTCATGAAAACATGTTGGAAGTAAAGTGAAAATTCTATTTCTACAAAGAAATGTCCTTTATGTCCTTTATTTTTCTTTTAATAATAACATGCTTTCCAGATCTGATAGAACTGCTACTGGAGCTGTTAGCATCTATGCTTATCTCTGTACACGTCACTTCCTACTGACAGGCTTGTAGCCCCCAACTCTTCCTGCTCTGAATGATGCTGATTGGCTTGTGCCACTTTGGGCTACTCACAATCAGTGTAGATTGGAGTTTTGCAAGATGGATCTGCCTGATTCCAGGCATTTAGTAAGGCGGAACCAGCTGCTGTGCGTAGTTTGGTTAGGGCCTATGCCAGCTGACACTGGGCAAGAGGCAGAGTAAATTCTTAACTGGTTTCATGCCAACTGCAGGGCCACAGAATAATTTTTACGTTCGACATCTCCTGACATTTCAGCAAAATTGTCCAGTAGTTTTAAGTAATCTTACTTACAAACAAACAAACAAAAAGACAAATGCAGGCAAAATATTAATCTCCTGTGTTTGGAAGCTGGATTACCCAGAGAGAATGCATGCACAGGGAGAGCGTGCCATCCCCCCACAGAAAGGTGCTGACTGATACGATTTAAAGTGTCCTTCTTGTGTACCACCTGCTGCTCCACCATGAAATGACTCCGGTTAATTTGACTGATAATTACAGTGGTGGCAACAAATGCTACGTTTGAAAATGGGACATTTTGTTTTTTCTTCCTGTTGATGTGAAAATGAAACCAAGTCTCTTGAGATGTCTCCAGCTTCAGGTCACCTGTTGTGTTCTGTACATGACTGAGCTGTGATGGAGCGAGTACACCTTGGCTACGAGCAGGGCCTTTAATATCCACATGACATGAGCGTCAGCCCTAATGAAACACCAGACAGATGTCTTCATAAACTCCCTCTCATCCCTGTGGCACACAGTCTGTCCAACACTGAAAGATAGGGGTGACTTTGAGCCTTGACGGATGTCCCCCGTGTGTGTGTGTATTAGCCAAATGATGATCGGGATGACGGCTAGTTGTCTACCCCACGCTGTGGAGAGTGAAGGGTGACAGCTCTCTAATATCCCTATTCATTAGAGAGCTCTTCTGGAGAGTGTGTGTCAATATGTGTGTATACAGTCAAGGAGACAAAGCCAAGCTGGCGCCTGAAAACGTCAGACATCAACACACACTCAGGAACACACGCACACAGCTTTCACAATTTAATGAACACACTGCTTATCACTCTGTTGCCCTCTGTCACAGGACGACTACTTCAGCACTTCAGCCTCTGAGCAGGTCACGATCGCTCTGTTCTGATGTCTCCTGTGGATCTGTCCTCACTGCGGACAGGGTCTGGACGTAGGTTGATAAATAGCTCACTGCAGCCTCATTTGAAACCCACTGTCACCAGTCTTGGTAGAAAACTCGACAATGATTTTAAATTGGATCAACAGATAAACTCTGTTGTTGAATCCTGTTATCACCTGAGGCTTTCATCCAAGATTTAATTATTTTTATCTTTTAATGATTCTAAGCAAGTGATTTATGGTTTAAATTCTTCACGACTGGACTTCTGCAATACACTTAATGTCTGTATAAATCAGACTTTCGTGGCTTACAGCCACTCCAAAATGTTTAACAAGTACTCTAAATTAGGAGCAAATCACTCCCACCCTGGCCTCTCTTCTATTTTTAGATTTTACTGTATGTTTTCAAATCTTTGAATTAATTTTGCCCCTCAATACATCTATAATGCTTTGCAGGTCTACACTCTGCAAAGATCTTTGAGGTCTACAGAGCAGTTTCTACTTGACATCCCTAAGGCCGGGCTAAAAACTTGAGGTGACCAAACCTTCTCTGTTTTGGCCCTGAAGTTATGGAACAACTTATCCCCTAAAATCAGAAGGTACCCCACCCAACTTTCTTTTAAATCTTGCCTTAAAACACATTTTTTATGGTTTGTTCATGCCAAATGTGACTTGGGCGACCTCGACAACCAGTCTTCATGTAAAGTCAATGTACAGCTGCAATGGAGTGGGGTTCACCCTCCAACAATGCAACAGACTCGATCGAGGCAACCTGGTTGCTCTGGACGTGCGGCCAGGTCAAGTGGCTCAGTTGTCAAAGTTAAAAATGTTAAACTCTTCAGGCGATGTCACATGTGGCTGTACGGCAACAGCCACACGATCAGCGTTGTGTTGTGTGGGTGCGTGATGACACCCATGACTGTTTTATTCAGGCTCACAGGGTAACAATCCATGTCCATGTGGGAAACATTAGTCAGTACATTAGTTCTGCCTCGACAGACCACAGATGCTGCTGCTGCATGAACATCTGCTGCAGTGTTTTGTGGTTGGTAGATGAGTGAAAAGGATAAAGCTGGAAATAATGTCAGCTCCATCCTATTATGTGATATGATTGTGGTGAAACTGAGCAACGACAACAGCGATGGTGACCAAATAGGCTATATGGACCAGCGATGCAACATGATCTTGGATACCAAATTGCACTCGGTGTGAACACACCTTTACTGCTTGGCTTTAAACTCAACATGAGAGTTGTGTGGTCTCTATTTCATGTGTTTTTTCTCAAGTTGGCTTTTATTTCATCAAATTGTTGGGTTTTTTTTTGAGGGCCTATTAGTGAGCAGTGTTGGGCATGTTACTCTAAAAAAGTAATTACCTCCGCCAAGGAGGTTATGTTTTTGGGAGAGTTTGTCTGTCTGTCCGTCCGTCTGTGAACAAAATAACTCAAAAAGTAATGGATGGATTTGGATGAAATTTTCAGGAAATTTTCAGCATGGGAAAAGGAAGAACTGATTCGATTTTGGTGTTGATCTGGAGCAGCGTCTGGCTGCCATGACGAAAAATGTGATTTTGGTGAATAACTACTGAACTAAAATAGCTATCATTATGAACCAGTTGCTAATGGTATGTTTTCATGGTCAAGGAATCTAAATATTTACATGAAATAAAGGTAGGACTAATATTTATGGTCAAAATGACAATATGGCTGAGGACTGTGGCACTGGCGGAGGTCTGCGCTCTCCGAGTGCTTTCTAGTTAGTTATAGTTACTAGTTACTTTCCCAAAAAAGTAACTGAGTTACTAACGGAATTACTCCTTCATAAATGTAATTAGTTACCAGGTAAAGTAATTGATGCATTACTTTTTCGAAAAAGCTTTTTCTTCTTGAATTGTGTGTCTCCGTCTCTGTGTCCTTCCTTGTTGTTACCTGCTGCAGCAGCTCTGACATCATCATTTCTCCAACGCAGCACCAGCGCTCCGCAGCGCGTGCAGTGGAATTTGCCTGATAGACTAGAATAGGAGCGACGTGCTCCACAGTACGTTTCAAGGGCGCCGCACCACGCAGCTCTGCGTTTTTGCTGCATTTTTGCTCCACTTCCAAAGTGTTTTGGAGATAGTTTGTTCTAAAATGGGGTTAATTTGTTGTAATTCACACCATAACAGTAGCACCCACCTACTACATTATCTGAATGGCCCATAGTGACGAAACGATCGTCCAATCACCTGATATGCTTTGAAAACATTTAGCTCATTCTCAGACACTTTCTATGGGTTGGTTAGGGGTGGTTCTTCGGCTTCAATTATCCCCTTTGGACAGATTTTATTGTTTTGATAGCACCCATCATATTGCAGCCGTGCATTCTTATCCTCTGAGAAACAGAATTCCCAGGCTCAGGCCCCTGGGCTGGTGCTGCTCCCTGTGAGGCTGATGGGTTTGTCTGTAGGGCTGTGAAAAAAACATGAAGTAACATCATCCTCGACTCTATCTTTGCCTGTGGGAGGCAACCACAGTAATCTCGTGCTTCTTCTTGTTTAATTTCTTAAAACTCTACATTACTTATTCATCTTCACCGACCAAAAACTCTCCACTAATATTCATGCCTCATACTAAAGTCCTCTCCCCACACGCAAACTTGAAGTTTCCTAAACATTTCAGTGTAATTAATACTGAAAAATGTCCTTTCCTGGTCGGTAGCACCTGTCTCACACAAAGGGAGATTTTTTGCAGCTCACATCAGTCAATAGAGGTGTGGGGGGAAGTGAAATAAGTAGAGGTTATGGTTATTTCAGGGTATATTTTTGTTCACACATGCACATTAGTTTTCTGTATCTGTAATTATCTTATAAGCTAACAGGTTAAATAACCAGTTAGAGGAAATGTATTAGTTGTGCGTATTTAGAGGAGCATTTCAACAAAAAGTAACAAAATGTCAATACACAAATATAATACTTAAAACATAATAATATATAATAAAAATTATCTTGATTAAAGACCGATTTCAGTATTTTTAGACTTGGATTATATCAGTGTAATGGTTAAAAGGGCTCCCAGTTACACTGAACCTTTTAGGAGTAAAAACTTTGTCAGTAATGTACACTGTTGTTGACAAGAACAGTTATTTTGTTAAACTGTTGTTGTTTTGCCACAAAATTTAGGGCTTCTTATTTTTCTTTCATGAAGTCTCTGTGTTGTCTGTGTTTATTTAACAATGCATCAAGCAGTTATGTGCTCTTCCACCTGTCTGCAGTGATTCAACTGATGTCCTGTTTCGCTATTCAAATTCAGAAACACACAACAGCAGAGGAAACTAATACTGAACTAAACAGGGTGGTGCAGGGATGGTGTATTTTTGTGGTTCAATGCAGAAGTTAGCATTACACAGGTTCCATCGACTACAAGCCTTCTAAAAGCCTATGGAGGTTTTCAACGTGTTGTTTTGCTCACTGCTGATAATAAACCATGTAGTCAAACTAATGAAACTTTCATGTTCTGTTCTTGTGATTATCTTTATAAATGAACCTACTTTTAAAAGGTTTTAAGCTTCAATGTAAGCTGTAAAAGTGAAAAGCTGTTAGTGAGCTTCTGCTGAGCTACACATGGTGGTTCAACTTAAGCTACAGCTACATCTACAATGTATAACGCCTTATTGTGACCGCTCTGCTCGATAATTTCCGCCTCATTGTAGGATCTGATCAAGTCGACCCTCATGGCTGTGGCAATAGTTTGTGAAGCAGGGCTCGACGGTGCGGGGAGGTACTCGCATTTGCTACTAAAAATATTGCAGTGCGAGTTGTGATTTGCATTTGATAGCACCCGTGCAACTACGAAAAATGACCATTCAAAACATGCTTTATCTTGTGTTGAATACGTTAGAAGTTGTGGCCGGTGGTGTTCCTGAACGTAGCCTCAGCTAGAAACATGTTCAGCTTTGAAATGTTTGTTTTATTGACCTAACTGCGCCGCTAGTTAGCCTTTGGTACACCAGACATGCCTGCACCGCCCTGCGCGAGGTACAGATGAACATAAGCAGGCGCTTCAAAAGCCTCATCTCGACCAATCACAGCGCATCAGTGGGACTGGTTGCCGGGCAACATACACTGACAGAACAGCGAGCGACATTTAAACTATTTTAGAAGAAAGACCAAACGAGCAATAACCAAATAACTATGAAGCCTATCAGTTATTATTTCAAAAGATGAACAAAACCAGAACATGTGGACTCTGAATTGAGGCAAGAGGATGAAATGGAGCAAGGAGGTGAAATTGACGGCGAGGAAGAGTTAGTGTTAGCTTCAGACGCTGTGACTCAAGACGCCAGAGAGACAGTTAATGATGCCGCTGCCATTCCCAGTCGTAAGAGGTACAAGTTTAATGCAGACTGTCAGAAAGCATTCCCATGGCTCCTTTACAAGAACACACTGATGTATTGTAAGTACTGCATGGCTCATAAGAAAACAGCTGGAAAATCTGTTTTTGTCACGGCAACCCAAACCTTAAACGAGAAACTGTAGTGAAACACAGTAAATCAAATAGTCATGTCTTTTCAATCTGCTACTAAAAATATTTGTGTGCTACCAGATTTTTCAACTTGGTAGCACCCATGCTACTTGGGAAAATGCTAAGCGTCAAGCCCTGGTGTGAAGTATTAATTATGATAACACAATCAGAAAATCTTACTTTCAGGGGTCCCCAGCAATTTTTTGTTGTCCTTGTTAGCAGTTTTGAAACACACAATGCTTAAATCTCAAAAGCAGGTAACATCAGACGCATTTTATTATTTCCAATTAAACACAAAAAAATCTCATGGTCGTGTGTTTACCACGAACCTTGTTTCTGGCACTTACCCGAAACTGGTTTTCTAAATCCCACTTACTCTGGAGGGTTGGGAGCCAGGAGAGCTAAATGTTAACCCACTTCCATGTTTTTGGACACATCCCTGCACCACTACATATGAGGGATTTTGACTCAAGTGACATTAATGTTTCTTGTACTGTAGATACACAGGGTTAGCTTTGTGAACCGGAGTATAAAGAAGAACAGGATTTAGTGGGTGGAAGGAGAGAGGTGACAAACATCTGTGCAACCAAGGTGCACAGGTGGAGGAACACAGCCATTTGATGCACTGTGAAGTAGTGCCAAACACACAGACTTCCTGGAGGAAAAATAAGGCACCCTTAAATTTACAGCTCAATCATACATTCAACCAAACATAGTTTTGGGGGCTCCTTTTTAGGTAAATCTTGCACATAGTTTGGAGGCCCATTTTTCCATTACTCTTGCACGGTCACTCAAAACATCTATACCTTACCATTAGTTTGAGCTCATTCTCAAAGATGCAGTGCTGCTAGCAGCCCTTTCAGCCACTTTTAACTATTGTCAAGTTCTTCATTCAACCTAAGTAAAAAAATACTGAAATATCCCTTTAAAGTAATGACATCTCAAATCACTCCCGGAGAGTGACATGTCTTTACCCCACATTACTGTCATGATGGGCTGTAGACATGTTCATGCCGTGTTCTGGCAAAGATAAGCATACAGCTTAAGGCTGGTATGGGTGCCAGCTTCCCCTCATTCAAACTTAATGACCACGATGGAGCCATCAGATTTTTGTGCTGACTTTGCCCCGGCATGTGTCAGAGGAGACCTTGGCACGTGTCTCTGTCCTTGTGGAGGGACACTTACCTAAACACAGGTGTACTCAGCCTCCAATGTGTCTGTACTTGATATTTTCATTGGAGCTATTTTGTTCACAATTTCCACCAATGTAAAATAACAGCTTAAAGCTCACATTAAACACAAGATGGGGCTTCAATAGAAGACCCCCTTCTCATTGCTGCCCACTGTTTTATGCTGGTGACGACAGAGACCACAGGCATTATGTTTTAGGAAGTCTCTCTATACGCAGAGAAAATACCTTTTTTGTCAGGCCTGATCCTGTGTGGGAGCAGAGCAATAAATAACATAATGAATTAGCAATAGGTTTCTAACTAATAATGTTAATTTAGATTGTAAATAAAAGTTGTCCTAACACTGAGCCCTGTGGTACACCATTTCCAGTTGAAGCCTTCACATTGAGCACTGTGATCTTTTTAGTAAATATTTATCAAACCAACTGACTAATCACTCAGAAAAGCCAATACAGTTTACTGTTTTACTGTTTTTGTTTTCAAATGAGATTGTCAACTGTATCAAAGACCTTCAAAAAAATCAATAAAAAAGGGCTAAACGGTGTTCTTTAAAAAGTAACAATTATATTAAAGGCCTCCATTTCACTTCTGTGCCATCCTTTAGGACTTTTATGAGTTGAATTTTGCGGACTTTGGATGGTATAATAGAGCAATGAAAAGTATTTAATGAGGATTAACTAAAATAAGAAAATAATTTAAGTTCATTTCACAAAATATAAAAGTCTATCATTATTCAACTAACACCAAAACTACCTAAAATAAATATTGATCTACCTGGGTACATAGTTTCCACTGTGGTTGACAAACTTAACTATTATTGTTAATAACTGACATAAAACTTTCATTTTGACTTAATGTATATTGTTCGATCTACTTCTAGACGTAGCATTAAAAATGTCTTTATCACTTTTGTGTGATGATAATAAGATTAAAAAAATATCTACAATCCAGTCTTATTTTTAGTTATAATTAACTGAATTCAAATACATAGAGGTGTAATTCTACAAAATTGTGATGTTCAAAAATGTTTTTCCTTTTTTACTTTTATATTGACTGTTAACTGCTCGCAGAGGCATAAATGAATTTAAATGGTTACTGTCCAAGGTCTTATTTTATTTTGTTTTATCTCTCACAGATGACCTGCAGTGTTTATGCTGCTTAAGTGTACTAAAAACCCATGATTGATTGAGACCCCTTCAGAATTTAACCCTGACTCAACATTTTGTCAATTTTTCATAATTAACCTGATCCTTCTTTTCTTTTACTTTTGTTTGTGTTTAGTGCTGAGAAGCTTACTGTTACAGGGGAGAAAGAATATTAAAAGTCTTCTCACATATACGAGCATTACTTGTCCTTGAAAATATACCACATGCTTGTTTGTTTCTTCTTTTTTTAGTGTTAAACTTCACCATCTGTCTTTGGGACTATAAAGCACACTAGATGCAGGTCCTCCTCCTCATCCACCACAGCTCCGTCTCTCAGTCAGATCTTTTTCTTTTCATCCCTGTCTGTCTCAAACCCTTGTTCCTGGGTTAAGGGAGCAGATGGTGGGTGAAAAGGAGATATGGTTGCCTAGCTGTGCCTCCCTGATCAATTATTCTGCTATAGATGAGCCACGTGACAGGTAAACAGGCTGGGAACAAATGTTGGCCGGTATTAACTTATAAGCAGAGGCTGTTTTATTGTTGGCACACAGGTTTTGATTCAAGACTTATTTTGGATGCCCTTCTAACAACCACACAGAGTCTGTCATTGTGGGTGGAAGGCTGTGTGTGCATTTTCTGAGATGGTGATTGAGCCTGTGCCATCGTCTCTATGTCCCATTTCCCCTCTGTGCACAACCAAGAGCTGTCAAGAGATCACACCTGAGGGTCTGTTTGTTCCTCTGAGGGGAAGTTAGTTATTTACTCATTGAAAATACATTTTCCAACTCTGCCGGCAGCTAGAGCGCCGAGGAAGTGAGATTGGGATTGCAACAGAAAATCTGTCTCTCCTCGTGAGGACACTCGATCCCCCTCCACACACACATTCACGTTTTTCTCTAATTAAATGTCAAAAAGCAGGGGATGAAAATCAATGCAGCATTGTGTGTGGAGGAGTGCGAGCTAATTTAAAAGGAAGCGTGAGTGCTGTGAGGCAGATTTTTTGACAAGCTCACTGCTAATGAAAGTTACTCTTAAATCAACCCCCCCACCACCAGCTACCCCCATGTTCGCATAATGCCAAGGAAAACAGCTGTAATAGGGCCGATAATGCTCAAGGAGCTAACAGCTTCATAAAAAGGGTGAATATGACAATAGAACTTGATAAATGGCTTTGCTTTGTCCTCTGTCTTTCACCCCAAACTTAGTGCAGCTGTACTCTCCCTGTCTCTGCTGAGGTCCTTCGGGGTTTGCTAAGGACTCTACAACAGCTTGTAATGTCTGTAACTACCCAAGAGACCTGTTGTCACAGGAAGGTGAAAGGGGAATATACCACAATACTCTCTGTCTCTGAGCCCCCATGTTTCACTTTACTCTTGCCCTTCTTGCTTTGTGTTCTGTGCAGATCTAATGTTTGTATTTAACTTTTGGGAAACTAAGGGTTGGCGTACCTGCAGTCAACTGCACACTCGCTATGCATCGCTCATGTTGGCTTAGTGTGGTAGCTCTGGACACCCTCCAGAACTACCATAACATGATGAAGCATACATACTACTGCTGGGATCAGTGCAGGGGGAGAAAAGATGCGACAGAGTCAACACTGCAGCAGGAAACCATGAAAGAAGGTTTTCATGCAAACTGATAAATCAAGTCAATAGTCCTTGGCAGCTAAATTATGTTTTATTAAAAGCACAGAAAGTAAATATGGCAGCCGAGGAGCTCTAAAGTAAACAAATCAACTGCCAATGAGTCAAGATGTAGTGGTCCAGTCACCCCTACCGGCAGTGTTGTGTGGTGTGGAACGCGTTATGGTAACGTAACTACTTTAAATTAAAGTAACGCACTACTACTGAAAATGTGTCAAAATGAAATGTCGTTTCTTTTTTTATTGCAGCACAGCGTTACTTTTCCCACGGACACATGTGACATCAAAGCTGCCTTCTCAGCAGCCCGCATTAGACACAAGCAGCGTTGCCAAGTCTGCATGTTATAAGCATCTAAGGGCCTGTTTTATCCAAAGTCGCGACCGAATCTCCTGAGTCACGGCTGCTGGTCACGTTTTTTTGGGCGTTTGTTTCTTAATGTGCAGCCGCTTCCTGGGGCTCTTCTGTCAGTGTGACCCCCCGATTGTCTCCCAGCTCCCAACAATTAACAAAACCAGGTACGGTAGGCACTCTGCCTTTCCTCTTCCTCGTTTCCTGGTGATCGTGCACGGTCCCAAACACATAATGCATGCACCAGAGCCAAAGTTGCCAGGTCTGCTTATTGTAAGTGGTGCTCTTTTTTTTGATTAGATGCTTGGAAACTTGAAATTTAAATGTAATGTAGACAAAAATTAACACTGTTTATGTAGTTTTCTCTTTTTATAAAGTAGTATACCACATTAGAATGGAAATAGCTGGAGGATGCTTATTTTGGGCTTGCTTTAATCAACCTGGTTGCTTATTTCCGAAGAACAATCTGGAAACACTGGACAAGAGCTCTCATTTCACACCGTATGTGCCATGATTTTGTAAAATAAAGAGCACAAAAAAAGTTATGTTCTCTGCAGTAGAACTTTTTGTAGGCCTTCACATTTAGGAACATTTATGGGGTTCTGTCTAAAGTGAAGTCAAGCAATGAAAGTAACGTAAAGGTAACAAAGTAACGTTAAAAGTAATTTTCATACTGGGTAACTAAGTAAAGAGTCACTTTTTTAAGAAGTGACGAGTAATGAGCAAACACTACTTTTTTAAAGTAACTTCCCCAACACTGCCCACCAGCCTCCTGTTCTTTATATTGAGGACTCTGTTGAATAAAACGTCACTCTATGATGTGTGTATAAGACAGAGAAATAAATTATTTTTCCATAATGTTATATATTATGGCTGAAATGATGTGCAATCATTCAATAAGAGAGACAACCTAAAGCACAATGTCATGAATAAGAGATTTAGTCCATCCTAACTTTGTCAGAAAAACCTAAAAAAGCAAAAGAGAAAACTTCTTTAAGAGGAAACAATTGCTGGAAGGCAAAGTAGTGCAGGTACCTCTTCGGGGGGCCCACCTGTGCTGCAGACTGCCTAAATGGAAAATACCATCTGGATACCCCACCCCTTGACTGACCAGCAGTGCCAAAAAAATGTACACCGGCTGCTGTTATGACTGTGTGCTGCAGGAGTTATGTCCCGGTGAAGGCTCATCAGCTAAATGAGCTGCTCAGCCTTTTTCCTGGCTTCACTCATTTACTCTTAAGCCCAAAGTCCATCTGACCCCTGGCTCAAACACTGCTCTCCTCAGCTCTGGTTCTGATTCTGGCTCCCTGTGGGGGCTTTCCCCTTGGTTGGATAATTAACGTCCACAGTGAGCTTTTAAAGACCTGTGTCTTTGCTTCAGCTCAGCATTAACTCACACGCTCTACTGATTACTGACCACAGATTATGTAACACGATGATCTCCTAAATAAAACATCATTTTCCTGTCTAGTTTCCTGTTTTCTGGATGGATGAATTGATGTTTTAGTTCCTCTGTCAACTTGTCATGTTTTTGCACCTTTTTTTAGTTTCTCCATTTGTGAGCAAAATTACTTAAAATAGCTCTCAACTGATGTGGATGAAAATTTCAGGGACTGTTAACCATGGCAAAAGAAAGAAGTACTTAGATTTTGGAGGTGATTTGATTTTGTTTCTGAAACCAAGATTTTTTAAAGGACTTGTTAACACAATGAGATTGGGCAATTTTCTCCAACAAAGTCTTTTAAAACCCTGAAAATGTTCATGCTGATGTGGATTCATGCAAAACCACAGACAATTTTGGATCCAGCTCAAGATCTACGTTTGATTTTTTCATTGTGACCTCAGTCTGGAATGAGTGTGCATAAATCAAGCTTTCAAGCTTAGATTTAGTTTTCTCAAAAAAAAATTAGTGTACTTTTACATTGTTTTGCTTTTAAAAATACATTTAGTCATTAATATGAACATCTGATGGACAAATCACGCAACTCTTTGTTTGAGTTACAGGACATCGCTTCCTCATGAATAGATTTTTTTACATTTTTATTGTTTTATTCAATAACTTTAGACCTTAAAAACAAGAAGTTGTGTGGTCCATGTTTATTGTGTGGTGAGAAGATATGGTTTCTATGTTCTGTTCAGTGTTTATTGGAATGTCGAGCTGTCTGCAGGGTGATGTCACCCTAAAGCTGTGTTCACACCAAATGCGAATTTCAATTTGTCACGTGACAATAAGTTGAAAATAAATGGAAGAATACAAAATTTGCTTATCCCCTTCTCTCTGAGCCTTTAGGTCTGTTAGGTGAAATTCCATTGAACCATTTGAGCAGGCGAATTAAACATATATAAAATAAATGAATAAAAAAATAAATTATATAAGAATCCATAAAAGGCTAATAAAAGTGAAATTTAAAGACAAATAAAAAAATAAGTAGAAAAGTGCTTAATAAATAAATAAATAAATAAATAAATAAATAAAGTAGCTTTTTAAAGTGATATTAATCAAAAAATAAACCCTTAAAAGAAAAGGCTCATAAAAGTATAAATATAAAGACAAAAAAATAAAAGTATTTAAATCACATTATAATGTCACTTTAAAAGCGAAGGAAATATGCGCAGAAAAATATGCGCAGTAGGAATGTGGTTGCGTCACAAGCACAGGAGGAATCCCAATCGAGAAGAAACATGCCAATGGAAAACTTGACAGAAGAACTCGTTGAAGTTAGAGAACAACATAACTATGACGGAGAATATGTTTTGGGGACGGTAGAGGACGTAATGGAAAGTGCTGGTACTATGTGTGTTTTGACCCACACAGACATCGATGAGCTCGTGTGGCGAAATCTTGAGAATGTAAACAAAGCATAACCCGACAGATTTGTCCTTCGTCCTCGATTGGGTTCCTTCTGCGCCTGCTCACGGCGACATTCCTACAAGCTCGTCGATGTCTGTGTTGGTCAGCGCACACATAGTACCAGCACTTTCCATTACATCCTCTACCGTCCCCAAAACATATTCTCGGTCGTAATTGTTGTGTTCTGTAATTTCAGCCAGTCTTCAAAGTTCTGCTGTCAAGTTTTCAGCCGCCATCCTTCTTCCTCGATAGGTTTCCTTCTGCGCCTGCGTACAACGACATTCCTACTGCGCATATTTTTCTGCGCATATTTCCTTCAAAAAATATGTGCAGAAAAATATGCGCAGTAGAAATGTCATCGTGAGCAGGCGCAGAAGGAACCCAATCGAGGAAGAAGGACAAATATGTCGGGTTATGCTTTGTTTACATTCTCAAGATTTCGTCACATGCGCTCATCGATGTCTGTGTGGGTCAAAGCACACATAGTACCAGCACTTTCCATTACGTCCTCTACCGTCCCCAAAACATATTCTCCATCATAATTATGTTGTTCTCTAACTTCGACGAGTTCTTCTGTCAAGTTTTCCGCCGCCATGTTTCTTCTCGATTGGGATTCCTCCTGTGCTTGTGACGCAACCACATTCCTACTGTGCATATTTTTCTGCCAATATTTCCTTTGCTTTTAAAGTGACATTATAATGGGATTTAAATACTTTTATTTGTCTTTATATTCATACTTTTATTAGCCTTTTCTTTTAAGGGTTTATTTTTTGATTAATATCACTTTATATAGCTACTTTATTTATTTATTCATTTACTTACTTATTTATTTTTTTATTTTTTTATTTATTAAGCACTTTTCTACTTAATTTTTTATTTGTCTTTATATTTCTACTTTTATTAGGCTTTTCTTTTATGGATTCTTATATAATTTATTTATTTATTCATTTATTTATTTATTCTTTTATGGATTTATTTTTGTAATTTGGCACTCTCACTACTCCATAGTTTAAGGCAACATGTGTCAACACAAATTTCAAGTTATGTAACTGATTCAGGTTCAACAAAAAGTGATTAACTCTGAGAGCACCATTACATCTTCATATTGCTCGTCAACAACAATCCAGTCAGACCCCTCATGTTTTAGTCATAGCATGTAAGCGTGGGAAAATGCCTGACAGGCACTGAAGTGGAAAACACTCACCATCCAAAATCTATCATGTGAATTAGGCCTCTTAAAATCCTACTAAAATGTAAAATTCATGTGTGAAGGGCTTTTCATGTACTGTATCATATAAATACAATAAGTAGTTGATTTTGTGTTTTACTCCACAGAAATAAAGAAAATCTATTTCTATGTGCCAAACTGTCATTGAACATATCGGGGATCAGGTCACTTCCATACAAACAGCTGACCTGACCTGCTCTGCATTTAAACATGAGTGTACATGCAAAAGCAGATCGATGGAAACTCTGACCTCCTCTACACAAAGGACTTGATGGATATGACACTGTAGCAGCCTGCATCAGAAAGCTGCTGCTGTTTCATCAATGTTTTGGCATTGCTATCTTTTATCCCTGCAGGCTTAGAGTCTTGATTACAGATTCTTGTAGAGTAAAATAATATTAACACTGAGGCTTACATGCTGAGACAATAGCTTTGTTTACATTTTCCGAAAGTTTCTCTTCCCTTGAGACACTTGGTATGAGTGGAAGTATGAGTGCGTCTTTTTTTCCCTGCACTACATAAGCTGCAGACCAATCCAGACGGATTATGTAGTGCAGGGAGCAGACGCAGCACTGCGGAAGTACGCTATAGCACTGTTTAGGCTCGAAAAATGTACCAAATGACCTCGTTTCGAATTAATTATGGACGTTACCCGCTCAGGACACTTGGATTACAGCGGACGAGCAGTATGAAGGAAAATAGGCATGTTTTTGTGGACTTTTATGGACCTTTTTCTTCGGGTCCGCTGCCCTGTTAGATGGACGTTTGTTCACAGCGAAAATCACCCCGGACCTCCAGCTGCATTTGAGACATCAAAAAAGTGCTCCAGAGTGTTGCTCAGCATGAGGGTGAGTAGAAAATTAAGGCATATCATTCTTTGGGTGTAATATTCCTTTAATGTTAGAGAATTATCCATAATGTTCAGATGATTGATGAATCAATGAAAAATTAATGTTATTACTATAAAAAGGCTAAAGAGGTAACTAACAGTAAAGGATTTCACAAATGTGATTATGTTAACATTGCACAGATGTACCTGAATGAGTTACAATGAAAAAATCAACAAAAAGGAATCAAGTTTGTACAATGTTTGCGAATCATTTAAAGACATTTTAATTTGATTATGTGCAACCAGTGCACATTTTTTTCCAAGTAATACACACAGGGTTTCTTCAGTTTGATGTTTGCTTTTAATTTTGGCTGATTTTGCTTCTGCTTCAAATATTAATGGTGATACAGACGAGGATGAGAGCCACTGGAAAGAAATGGAAAGGCTGAAAAGAAATGAACAGAGAAAGATACTTCTGATCAAATATTTCTTAAAAAGTCTTTAAATGACTTGAATCAAAATTAAATAATAAAATATTTCTGTCTTTTTGTCAGAATTTAAATTTTGATCTCAATTTAATATTACAAATTTCTTGTGACTTGAATCTTTTCGATTTGTTTCTCAGAATTCTGTCTTTAATCTAATTTTTAATTAAAAGTTTTAAATGACTTTTTGTACACCGGATACAGTTTTCATCATACCAGTTATTCACATGTTTTGTTTTTTTTTCAATCCAGCTGGTTAAAGGGACTGTGAGGAGAATCTAGTTCCGGCGACATAAAGACTCTGCTACCCATGAGCACGCACGGCGACTGTCGAAATGCTGCGTTCCAGTAACCTCGGAAATGGGAGTGACATTATCTCCGACTTATCGGCGGTCCAGTTGAAGTCAGAAAAAAACATGCCGATCTACCAGGATATTGTTAGCTGTTGTTAGCACGACCTGCGTTGTTGTTCACAAATATCACATGAAGAATGTGATTATCACTATGGCAGCATTTTTGTAAATATAAGTCTAACAATACTATGTATACAGCTGATCTACAGCGACACACCCCAGTCAGAAGTACAAATAAATTAATCATTACAGGAGCTAAATAACTGTTCACACTGGGGGCATCCATCTTCGATTGTCAACTCGTGGGTGGCGAGGTTTCACCGTGTTCCCAGTAGGAAATTCCGACTTTGGGGGGCGATCCAGTTGCAGTTTCCTACTCGGAACTCAAAATTCCTACTTCTGACAACAACTGGAACGCACCAAAAGACGTGTGCAATCCAAAGCTTTTTTGTTTGTTGTGATGCAGCTCGGACCTTCCTCAGAACTCTGCATTGCTTTACAACTTCTTTTTTCAACAACTTACAGGATGCAAAGCGACGAAGTGATGTATCTCTTTCTAGTTACGTAGCGGTAGTTTTTGATGTGTGACAACAAGCAATTTTTGGAAAACTTAGTATCACAGTTTTGTAGCCAGCTATATATCGCTACTTATAGCCCGGTGCTCTAAGACGTGTCCGAATAATATTTTGCTCTAGTTTTAATTGTTTTGTTCCCGAAGTTGAGTATCCAGGCCAGTCCTGTCCGACCCGACCATGAAGCTAAGGAATAGCATTTATAGATAACCTATTTTGATGCTATAAAACTCATCTTAAAGTGTGTATTTCAATCAGGCATATATCTAAAAGTGAGACTTTTTTGTAATTACTTAGAACCTCCTCACAGGCCCTTTAATGCAAGCTCGCACACCAGTGTCATAATGTTGCTGAGAGAAATAGCAACTTTTCTTTTTGGGAGGGTCATGCATTTAAAATTATGTACGGTGGAAAACAGAGTTGGAGCTTCTGTTAATGGACTTGTTTTTCTGTATTTTCTGACTACTCAAAATGCTTTTATACCACGGGTTGCCTCTCCATATCTGTGCACTCTCATCTTCACACAGTGCTGGTTCTGAATTGCTTTGTAAGCAGCCCATCAGTTTTAGTTAAATCCATGTGCTTTCATAAGTGTCTTGCCCAAGAACACATTAACACATGACAGCCAGCCGGGGCTTGAACCCACAACCTTCTGCTGACTGGTGGAGCACCTTGACAGACTGAGCCCTTTGTTCATGATTTGTCCTGAAGAGGCTGTGGCACAACATCAGCCCCTGAATTAAACAGTGAAATGCACCAAGATCTCTTTTGCTCTCTTCAGAGATCCTGGAATATTTTGTGTCTTGTTTTTATCCATTTTGTCTGTGTTGGATGTATATTACTCAAATTTGCCAGAGGATTTTACTTTTGGAATTGTGATCTCAGTTCCTCCATCTAGCCTAAAATAGCTGAACTACACAACAACTAACACATTTGTTAACTGCCAATAACATCTCAGGGCCCAATACAATTGATGATAATCAAAATGTACTTTATGGATGTTGGAGCTATTTGTTTAGTTTTTGTATTTAGTGGTTTATCTTTAATTTGGAAGTAAGTTGAAGTATTAGTTGTTAAATTTAGCTACATTTGTCTGTCTTGTGATAAATTTAGGTTAGATTTTTGGGGTTGAATATATAAATAAATATATATATTGGCTAGTTATTTGTTTTCTATAAATAGATGTGCTGCATATTTATTATTATTATTAGTTTTATTTGTCTGGTAATGACAAATTGTGGGCACCGGATGTTATTTAGGTAGGGAGGTGACAGACAGCCAGCATGCACCGGGGTGGGCCTATGGTTTTTTACCAGCGTGAGAGAGGCAGCAGGAGCCGTGATCTCCTTTGTTCTTTTGTTTGCTTGTTTGCCAAAAAATAAACCATTGGAAATCGCAGAACTTTTGGACATTGGACTTCTTTTGCCTGAGTAAATTACATCCCCACGTGATCCATTAAGTTTGGTCAAAGTTTCAGCTTGATATTTCGATTTTTTCTTTGAGTTTTTTTAAACAAGTGGTCACTACAATGGACATATATGTTATTTTATTTTATTATGATTAAGAAAACAATGAAGGTGTGTGAACATACTTGGCTTCCAAGGGTTAAAATATAACAAATATTTGGTATGTATATTTCAGACTGAAGTAGTTTTAAAAGATTGACTTGTTTAGAGCGGAAAAAAAAAAGAAATGTCATATTTTGATGATTTAAGGAAGCTGGAAGGGCCTAATAATATGAATAATTAAATACATCTTTAAAAAAAATCATTCATTTATTCATTTTCTAAACCGCTTATCCCTTACAGGGTTATGGGGGGCTGGAGCCTATCCCAGCTGTCACTGGGCGAGAGGCGGACGACACGCTGAACCGAACACCAGTCAATCGCAGGGCCTCTTATATCTGTATTTTACAGAATTTATTTCAGTTAGTTTGGGTTTTTATTAAAAAAAACAGTGAAACTACTTAAACACAGTGGCCTTTAAAGGGTTAAAAATACCACAAATGTAAGGAATATTTGGTTTACAATATCCCAGGCAGAAGTAGTTTTAAAAGGCTGACTCATTTCAATTGACAGTATCGATGCACATTATTTTTACATCAATTTTTGGGAGCCTGACATTTTTTTACATTAGGGACAAATGAGTTAGTTTATTCAATAACCAAATAAAGCACTGGGGTCATAGCCACTTGATACAGAGTCTGTTTTGGCTGCTGTGCTGCAATTATTTTTAGGATGTACACAATTTACAACTTCCCCTGAAGTATTTGCATTTTGAGCTGTGTATTTGCATCGCCCTTGCCCATCAGATCTTACACAAGAGTGATGAGGTCATTTTGTGTTTGAGAAAGTGTTCAACATTAAAGAAGGGTCAATGGTTTGTCTCTTTCTGTACTCTAAACATTAACTGTGCCAGTCTGTTTCTTGATGATAATTTTGTGTGTGAAATTTGGAGATAAGAAGCCTTGAAAACCTTAGCCCGCACAGTGAAGGCCTTTCACTTCTCTACAATGGATGCTCGACAACTTAGCACCTGACATATAAATCACCGATCTCAGAGGATTTATCACATGGCAGGAGGCCAAAGCAGTCCGAGTTTGTTTGGTTTACAGAATGAAAAATACACTCTTAGCTCAGCCGTAATCATAAGCTCCTCTCAAACAAAGAAGAAAGCCTGCAGACTTTGCACTCCTTGCATCATTGCTCAATTTCTTGATTGATTCATTGATTTTTTTCCCTTTTTCCTCTCTCTCTCTTTCATCTCTGAACTGTTAGGGACTGGAGAAAATTGCCTCTTAGGATTTATGGTCTCATTAAGATGAATGTGTTAAAGGTTCGATTTACATTTTAAATGGAAACACTGCTTCTCCTGCCCCTGATTCAACTGACAGTTTATGAGTCAAAATAAACACAGACACGCTAAAGACCGTGTAGCGAGATTTTTATAGAGCTGTGGCACACACCTATTTAATCCTGACAGTGTAACACCTGCTAACTCATTTCTTAGGGTTACCCTGCACAGGCATTTTGACCATGGTATGGGCCAACATATTTTGGATCAATGATTAATTACTGATTTATAACATACATGGGCTAAAATAACACACCTCATAAGCGTTGGTTAGTCACCAATCAAACATTTATGTCTCCCATTATACATTACTCATTTATGTTGTAAGATTGCTCACATTCAACCTTCTATTAAGTCTTTATATGTGGCCTTAAATTTATAAATATTTAGATGGCATTTAAAGTTTAAAATACTGGAAGCAAATGAGAATATTAGCTGACGATACATGTTGAAAACCCTGGAAATCGGTTAACACAACTTAAAGTTAGAAAAATATTCTCTCGTGATTTAACCCTATAATGCCAATTGTATCATATTTGATACATACTTTTATAATGCCTCTATCTACTCAATATGATCAACAAATTACAAAAAAAAACATCTAAATACAATCAGATAAATGATAAAAATGTCCTCAAATGGATTATCATGTTGCCAAAAACACCTAATGTATCAAATGAGATCTGAAAAACCTATATAATGAATTTTATGGACATTTTGATTTTTATGGATTTTAGCAGAAAGTGAAACAAACATTTCAGCTCCAAAAAATTGGAATTTTCTGGCTATAATCTATGGCCTTGGGCCTTAAAGGGATATATCCTTTGGAAAGTGTTGTTATAGACATTCTATTATGTTTTCTCAGGTTTTATACTCCCTCTAGTGAGAGTTCTTGTCTTCTTTACATGATAGAGTAATTCTATGAGCAACACAACAAAGTCTGTGGCATCAGGACATTGCCTTCTCCTCCTGTATACAGCAACAGTAGCTGCCTGGAACAGCTGATTCCCCCAACATCTGCTAAATGGACCTACCAGTGTGAGACATGACCATTAATTTGTCATGTCAACAATTTAAACTCATTGGCTTGGGTTTGGCAAGCCCAGTGCAGAGCAGTAATGGTAGAAACTCAGATGGAGTGAGAATGGAGGTGGATCAGGGATACCAGAATGTAGGTTTTTTATAAAGGTTGTGAAAACACCATCGGAGTCACGAAAAGCAGAGTATGAACTGTTAAGAAACACCATCACTTCCTACTTCTGAAAAATGATTTTGACCATCCACCATATGTGCACTGATGATCTTAATAATGAATTCAAAATTAAAAACAATCAATATTTCACATCTTTGTAGTTTTGATCAAACATAAAGGACCAATCACATAGAGACAAGTTGCTCAGGGTGCAACAGTGCCAAAAACACCTTCAAAGGAAAAAAAAAACAGGGAAAGCTTGTAAAAAAAAACTTGCATATGCACACATGAAGCCAAAAACGTTTAGGAGAGAAAACCAAGCATGGACAAAGGAAAAGCTCTCAGCTTTGCACACACTCTGTGCTTGCAGTGTCTTATCACTCAGCACTTTGAATAAAGGAATTTCACAAAATGATTCATGATACAGTCTAAAAAAAAAACTACAGCTGGCTCAACAAGGACAGTAATAATCACCCACACCTGACCCTTTGCCTGTTGTCATTATCATTTATGTCTGCTGTGGCCTATTGTGACATTAATGAGAACTTAAACTGCATCTTCTGCAAAATACTAGAACATTTTTCAACTTCACACACACACACAAAAAAAATGCTGGGAGACCACATCACACAGTTGCAGAGAAAAGTGAGGCAGGCACGATGCTCCACAGAAAAACTTCTTTTTTAACTGCTGATGCTTTTCCATGATGTCTCCCTGTGCGATCACCCCCTCAGAGAGTAAGGCCAAAGAAACACATGCATACATGTTAAAGGACATATGTTTTTCACACTTATTTGTTGGGCATAATAGTTACTGGTGGACAGATGGGACATAAAGAGTCAGTACAAAACAGAATTTTCTAAAATCTATTTTGTATTGATATGAGTACTCTAAAATTTTGATTGTACGACTGTTTGGCAAGTAGACTGTTTAAAGTCTTGACTCTGAATGTTGGTATCACAGAATCACAGAAATTCCATAAATACAGTATTTTGGGTTTTTATTTTGGAAAGCTGGTGTTGGACTGATGGCCCACTTCTTAAAATGCAGCATTTAGGAAACACAGAAATCTTAGAGTGTGGAGCCAACTTAAAAAGCCCATGTGCTTGTGCGAGTAAATGTTTTTACAGCATTTTACATGCCCCCCCCCAAGTAATAACGAAAAATAAAAATAATTTCCACAAAACAAAAACTCTGTGGCATCAGGAGTTTTAATTCTCCCCCTCTTTACTGCATCAGTAACTGCCTGAAATGGCTCGTTCCCTTAAGCCCCCGCACAGACCTACCAGTGTGACATCCTGACGTCTCTGAAGTGACCATTTACTACAGAGCTGACCAGTTAACCGGTCAGGAATTAAGGTGGATAAGAGGTACTTAGTGTGTTTCATAATTAATATATTTTTTTATTTATTTAACCATATGTTGTAGGTTTTGTATAATGTATATTGTATGTGTAATTATGAAAGTTAATATGTGTATAGTATATAATATATAGATTTATTTAGATACATTATAACTTAACAGACATGAACCTTATTTTTTTTTCAAACAGACATTTTTGAAACTATCTTTATTTTTCTACTAAAGTATAATATTAATTAGCTCATCTGTCATAAAATGAGGAAATGTACATCTTTTTTGGAAGTAATTCAAAAGCTTTTTAAATATGAAAATCTGTTTGTTATTAGAAACACATTTAGATAGTAAATTGAATTTACTTTTTAAAACCAAATTTAAGCCACTCACTGGGCTTCTCTGAAAAGTCTGAAATTAATCAAGCACAATATTGGACCATTAAAAATATTTTTTTCTTGGTCAGTAACGCAAGTAAAAAACTATAACTCACGACTTAATAATTGTTTTGTCTGTTTTTCTTTTTGTAAAACAGTAATTTTGAAAATCCATGAATAACAGTATCACTTATATTAAGCATTAAAATGTAATTTTGTTTAAAGAGCTTCAACATTCCTGTTATTAGACATTACAGAAACACAAAAATGATTTTGTATCCAATGCTGTTAATTTAGGGCTGTTGTTGCATAAACCAAGCACTGGATGATGGTCTAATAAATTTGTTAAGCACTGTATCTCAAATATATGATAAGGTTACATTAATATGGAAGCAGAAAATAGAATATTCTATGACATATAGAGGAGGTGTGGGATTAAATAAGTGTTTATTTCTTTCCAAACCTTTTTGGTCATGTAATCCCTATAATATACCAGCCTGTGTCATTGATATGCTTCAGTTTCACATTATGTTATGATTTATCATGCTTTTTTAAATCACTTTCTGTTTGCTTTTGCGTGTTCAAAATAAAACTAATGTTCTTTAATAAAGTGTATGTTTGTATTTGATTCATTTTGATGTCCTGTGAGGTTTTTTACATACACTGTTATTTTATATCCTGTATCCCTGCTATGTAGAAACTGCTTACCTGTTGGGGACAACAGATGCAAATTAGCTGTCAGCTAACTCTGGTGAAATTACATTTAAACCTGCGCTGCCTCTGTGAAAACAAGCAGTAAGATAAAAATAAAAATAATACGAATCTGAACTTAAGCAGCACGGTGGTACGGCAGTACATGCACGTGCCTCACAGCAAGAAGGTTCCTTGTTGCACCCCATGTTGGTCAGAGCATTTCTGTGTTTGTATGTTCTCCTCGTACATGTGTGGGTTCCCTGCAGGCACTCTGTCTGCTGCCCACGGACAAAACATGCTCATTAGGTAAACTACTGACTTTAAACTGGTATGAGTGTGAGCGCGAATGGTTTTCTATCTCTCTATGTGGCCCTGTGATTGGCTGGAGACCAAGGACCAGGTATAAGCAGTGTAGATGAAGGATGAATCTGAATTTGAACATTATTGATCGTGGAAATACTCAGATACTAAAATTAAATGTATGAACCTAAGCTAAGGCAAAATTCTTTATGGGTTCAGTCAACAGTGCTAGAAAGTTCCCCTTGTGCCTGAATGAGTGGTCGGCTGTTAGCCGGTAGCTGATGCTTGTGGAAAGCCCTGTAAACACCTTGCTTGCTGTGAAACACTGTTTTGTTATTTTCTGGTAAAGGAAATTGATGAAGGTGGGCCCAGCCGCCTCAGGGCACATGAACACTTTCCTCTAACAATGGTTTTCATTGTGTGTTGTGACATGCCAAATACATAGTACTCCATTTAAATAAATGGAAAAATAAAACAATAGCCAAATATAAGCCAATTAGTTATATTCCACCTATGTAGAAACCTGAGTTTATGCCCAGTATCCCATCATGTCACCAGAAAACAGTGCATGTAGCAGTTTTATATGAGACTACATCAGCAAACACTGCTTTACTGAGTGAAACAGACAATAACATTATATATTCTAGATCCATCCACTCAGATCATCTTAACTAATCAACATGATTCAAACACAGTCTATAATTCTGATTAACTACATCTGAATGGTTCAGGCCATGTCTCTCTTTGGATGGCATCACAGAAATGCGTCTGGCAGCACAAAAACACAGCCAGCTTTACCATAAACACAACAGACTATACGCAGCGTCTCACAAAAACAACACCGGGTCGAGTCCACAGCTTTCACGCTGCAGCTTCATGTGACACAGCAGCGTTTTTACACACATGCCTCTGCAATCCCCCCTCTCTGCACCCTCTTAATTTGACGGTAAAGCACCCAGCTGCAGGAATCTCCCCCCCTAAAAAATGCACTGAATCACCCCTCAAATAACCATAAACACAAACGTACCCGCTGTGACTCGACAGACGCAGAGACAGCTGAGGACGAGCAGGGAAAATCTCTCCATCTTTCTAACGCTGGGGCAACGTGCGGTCCCATTTACTCTTGATGGGGGTTATTATGTGCAGAGAGTCGAACTGGTGCCGCTGCTGAGGGGTGCTGCTCGGCGTTCACGTCCGTCCATGTGTCTGGTCTCCTGGAAGAGAGAGGGGGGGACAGCGGCGGGGTTGGGGTGCGTGGCTTTTCAGCACCACGGAGAGGCTATCAGCAGACACTCCAGCGCTCCCAAGACACCAAGCGACCAAATGAGTCTTAAAAAAGGAGGTTAAGACACGAGAAGAGCCCTCTCTGATTTGCTGCCTCTCCTGTGGAAGCTGGATGTGCTACTGCAGGCGAATGGAAACGTGCAGGCTTTGTGCATCACAGCCTGCACGGTCCCTGCCCACAGCACTGCTCCTGGGAGAGGGAGGCTGCAAAGCATCCAAAATTACCTCCTCACACGATCAAATCAGTCATCAAACGTCGAAGGGATTTTCCATCTGCAGGCCTACTCCAGGCAGAGGTCATAAACAAACCAGCACACCTTCACCGTGATATAGGTGGTATGCAGCCTTCTTCCAGGCCCCCCCTCCTTTACAACCTCAAGAACCAGTTCAGCTCATCAAAAGCATCCTGTCACCAAAAGTCCTCCTCCTCCTCTCCTCAGATGAAGCCTTATTACTCTCATCCTCCCTCTGCTGCTTCTTGCCCACTTGGTGAGGCAGTGCTCTGAATTGTTGCTGCCCACTCCTCGATTAAATATGCATACACTGGCCCACGCATAAAACAGCCGCCTGAGCAAAGATAGGGTCCACAAACACGTGCTTCATGACTAAACGGCCGCTGCTCCCCTCCCACCCCTCTTCAAAAAGCAGGCTAAGTGGACAAATTTGGGCAAAAGTCAAACAAAAGAGACCCACCGTCATTTTGGGGCTTTCAGGTGTTTGTGATTAAAAATTAAAAATCACACAACTATACCAGTGGCAACAGCTACAGCACTACTACTGTTGCATTATTATTACTGCTATTAGTAAACAACACTGAAGTCATATTAAATATGATGACTGAAACACTGTCCACAAAAGCTGGGACAGGAATGCTCCACAGGTGAACAGGTGAGAGCCATGATTGGGTGTAAAATGAGCGTCAGCAAAGGCTGAGTCATTCAAAAGCAAGGATGGGGGCGAGGTTCACCACTTAGTGACCAGCTTGAGCAAAGACTTCAATGCTTTAAGAATGTTTCTTAATGTACAGTTGCATGAATTTAGGGATTCCATCACTTACAGTCCAAAATATCAGCAAAAGATTCATTAAATCCAGAGAAATCAAGGTTTATAAACAACACTGAATGCCCATGACCTTCAATCACTTAGACTAGTGCCACCCCATTTTAAACTACGAAGAGTCAAGTGCTGTGACCTACACAACAAAAATATATACACTTCTTGGAAAATAAACACCAATTTTAATTGGTTTCATTAATAAAATTAAGATAAAATGGTCTTTTATACACATTATTATGTAAAATACCTTTAAAAAAGTTTCTCCTCACTGTTTCATTGTTTTTGCCAAATTTTATCAACCAAATTTTACCACCTCAAAGCTCACAGTGCCTTGCGCCACCCCAAGACCCTCTCGCGCTCCCCCCATGAGGGGACTGTACCACTGTTTGGAAACCAAGGCCTTAGACAGCACTGCAGAAAAAACAACATCAGCATGTAAAGGACATTACCATGTGAGCTCAGGAACACTTTAGAAAACTAGAAAGCACTCCGAGAGCGCAGACCTCCGCCAGCGCCACAGTCCTTAGCCATATTGTCATTTTCACCATAAATATTAGTCCTACCTTTATTTCATGTAAATATTTAGATTCCTTGACCATGAAAACATGCCATTAGCAACTGGATTCATAATGATATCTATTTTAGTTCAGTAGTTATTCACAGAAATCACATTTTTCTCCATGGCGGCCAGATGCTGATCCGGATCAACACCAAAATCGAATCAGTTCTTCCTTTTCCCATGCTGAACATTTCCCGAAAATTTAATCCAAATCCATCCATTGCTTTTTGAGTTATTTTGTTCACGGACAGATGGACGGACGGACGGACGGACGGACGGACAAACTCTCCCGAAAACATAACCTCCTTGGCGGAGGTAACTATCATAATGCAACTTGTCACTGCATCTACAAGTGCAATTTAAAACTATGGATGGGAAATCCGTATATCAACAACACACAGAAACACCACCAGCTTCTCTGGGCCCAAGCTCGTCTGAGATGAACGGACTAAAAGTGAAAAAGTGTGCAGTGGGCTGACGAGTCCTCATCACGAAGCTCAAGCCAGCACCTGTAGCCAGGTTTACATGCAGCCTTTTTCTCATTCTGATTAAAATTTTTCTGAATGAAGATCTCAGGTGAACTGTTTACATGTGACATGATCTATTCCAATCTGGTGTTTACCTGTGCCACAACATCAGAACAGCTATTTTACAGACACGTGATACGCTCAGATCTATTTAAACATCACATGATTTATCAAAGATGGCGGTAAGTAGGTGTTTTAATGAAATAATTTAGGGTTGTGCTGTTTAGACTTATAGTAACCAGCCTTAAGAGTTTTCCAGTGGTTCCTTATTTGTTCGACGTTTTGGTCTATTCTGGCTTCGCTGAGTTTTTTGTGGACTTTTTTTAATAGTTCAGTATTTATTGATTTCCCACCGTCTAAACATGAGATAATGTTTAGTTCTTTGAGAGTTTGTATTAAAAACAAACTCTCGGACGCAGACCAGGGCCCTATTCTACGAAGCAAGTTCAGCCTAGCGAGATAGCCTTGGAGCTACCTCGCTGAACTGAGCGCGGTAGCTGGCGGTCACGCTAAACGGTTTGACGACGCTGGTTATCAACCTTATAAGTGGATCCAGCTTTGCAATGAGCACGTGCACGCATATTAGGCGGAGCCCGCCTCATCTGACCAATCGCGAACATGGACCAGTCTGGAGCGTCAGAGCAGGCCGGAGAGCGAAGGACCGCATACGTCACACAGGAGGAGCAGGAGGCGATCATGACAAAGTATGAAGAATTAAAACATGTAATAAACGCCAAAAGCAACACCGTCGCCGCTGCAAAAGCACGGAAGGAGTGCTGGCAGAAAATTGCTGACAGTCTCAATGCATAAGTATAGCGTGCAAAAAAACTTTTGTGCCATTATCATCCTGAAATAGCACTGTTCAGCATGCACTTTTAATGTAGCCCACTTGAGCCCTACATGAATTCCTGTCACAATTTTAAGACGGGAAATAAAATATTGTCATGGAACAGAAGTGCTGGCATTGAAGATCTTGTTACGGCAATGAGAGTTCTTCATTCCCTTTAACTACCTGTAGCAAGTGTCATGTACTGTGTAGTGACTCTAAATCTGAGTCTCGTTTCAGCACCAATCAAAGTGGCACAAAAAGATCTGGGGAGGGATTCCTCCCTCAGATTTTACTCCTGCAGAGGAGCTGGCCCTCTGCAGCCATCGGGTCAGCTCATTGGTCAGTGGGCGGGGTTTTTATAGTCCGCGAGATTTATCTGGAACCTAACCTGCCCCAGAGCAGGTTAGCCGTTCAGCGTACGTTGCCATGGAGACTCGCCTCGATAAGGAGTGATCCCATCTCGTAGAACAGGGACACCGGAACCTACCCTCAAAGCTACCTCGCTAGGTAGTAATCCTGCTTCGTAGAACAGGGCCCAGTGCTGTGTACTCTGTTTGGAAGCCACCATGTTTCCAAGTGAGTAAACGTCACTGCTTGTTTACGTCAAGACCGAGCATGCTCAGACAGAACCCAGCCTGACAACTTTCTGATTCATCGTTTACATGACAGGATTTTACTTTTAATCGGTTTGGGAAAAGAAATATACTACCCCTGTGCAACCGAATGAAATTCCATTCGGATATGGCCTATTCTGATTGGGGTGCTTGTATGGAGCATTTTTATTCGGTTTGGTCTTCTAACCCGATTCTAATCGGAATATTAGGTTCCATGTAAACCTGGTTACTGATGTGCTGTCAAAGGGTTAAAATCTTAAAATTCATAAAATACTTTAAAAGAATTGAGCAGGGCTAAAGTAGTTTAAGATATATGTGTAGAAACAAACAGAAGTAGTTTTGATGTTTGATGATTTTTGTGCATGTACATTTTCAGCTTGAGGGTCCCATGAGGCAAATTAGAGGAATGCAAAGGGAATGAGGAGGACGAGACTCTAAAGCTCCAACTTACAGAAACTCTTCTTGACTTAACATAACAAACATAATTTATTAATGCCAACAACAGGATGTTCATCTCAGAGTGTTCAGTTCAAATACAGACTGAATCTTCCTGCCAGACGATATGAAGCATTTCCTCAAGCCCATAAAGATAAATTAATGATGAACAACACTTTCACTGGAGCCCTCTGGTGTGCCTCTGTCTCTAACTCATCATCACTCTCACAGAAGTCCTGCATTTGGAATGCATGAACTCGCTATTGCTGCAGGAGAGAGGAGGGCAAAGGTCACGGTAGCACCAATCACTTAGTCAAACACAGCCTGGTTTGTCTTATTTAAAGGAGACATATCATGCTGATGCATGATTTAATACTTACATATAATATAATAAATTTGAAAACAAGACCTTACACCCCCTTAATTTTCAAAAAATGAGATATTGTATTTTTTCTGATATCCTAGAACGAGATTTGATGCCTCTGAAAATAGGTCATTGCGAGATGACCACGAGATTTAAATCGTCGTGACGAGACGAGGTACCTTTCTTTTTATTGGAGTAATCTGATAAAACACTTCCTCCTCTGTGATGTCCGTTAGCCACAAAACCGTCACCGAGGAACACATCCACCAGCAGCAGTATATAGATCCCTAGCTCACATTCACTCATTACCAGCTCTGGCCTGTAGGGGGACTCAATACACGGTCTCTGCTTTGAGCCTGCCGGAAAATACAGTAGAAGAAGAAGGACAGACTGGCTCAACCCTCCCAGCAGCTCTGACAGAACTGACCAATCAGAGCACAAAGGGCTGTGACGTTGCGAGGTAACTGTAGGTCATCCTGAGATCCGAGCGTTTCAACGAGAGCTTGATAATGGCCTAAAATGAGGATTTTGAGAACGCAATTGTGGGGCAATGAAGGAACTAAATGACTTGTACTGAGGGCAGAAATGCTTTACAGGCATCCTAGTCTGGCATAGTGAAAAGGAGAAACAAGCATGATATGTCTCCTTTAACTGAATGTGGGCTTTCGGTTGTTTACACTCGATACTCTTAGTATCACAAATACTCAAAATAAAAATCACACGTCCTGCAAAATCAGTTCTATTTGATTTTACTGTTGTAAGAAGAGGCGTGGAGATCAGAACATTCTGCTTTTTACTAAACTTTCAGTTTACAGAGAAATGTGCTTTGCCTCTTTGGTGAAAATGCCCCTTAAAGCTCTTAATATTAAGCTACTTGTCAGGTATAGACCACAGGTTTTAATGTAGGACCCAAAAGCTCAAACCAACTGGCAGGAGGAAAAGTTGAACAGTTTATTGGGGAAAACAAATATCAGAAAGGCTCCAGATAAAACAAACAAAAGACAACAGTGGTGGCGGGGACTCGTGGAGAACACCTAAAAAGGGAGCAGAGACAAAGGTAAGTATCTTTACCAAAAACACAAGTAAGCAAAGAGGCCTCAAAATTCATGAGAACGCCTCTGAACAAGCCAGACACAGGAGAACACGAGAACGAGACTCACACCAACCGAGGTTCAGAGTGCAATACTCCCGCGCTGGATTCTTCACAGGAGCCATCTTAAGTAGGTGTGCTGATGAGATGATGAGAGGCAGGTGTGCAGGTTGCAGAGCAGAGAAACTCCGCCCCTGCAGCAGGAGCAGGAGGAGAGACCAAGATGGAGGGGGAGAGCAGACTGCCGATGATTCACTGAATCCTCACACTCCTGGTGTTTATGATGTAATATCTGTACAGACTCCGCCTACATGTGTGTTTTCTGGTAGCTACAGGCAGACGCCATGACTGTTTTGAAGCCATAATGTAAATGATTAAACACACCAGGATATGGGACCTTTAGGAAATAAAATTAAAAGCAAAAATAGACAAAGGCAAAACAGCAGGTGACCTTATTTGGTCTATGTGCACATGTGCCTGGTTGAGCTTGTTGATGAACAAGCTTTAAGATCAATCGGGACAAAAACAGAGCCTATAACTTCCTCTGTTAAGGTGGCCTACAAAGAAATATTCTTTAAAATCTACATGTCTCCTCTTCAGGTTCTGTTTTAGCTAGGGTTGTCAAAAGTATTGGTACCCCGAAAAGTATCGATGCTGAAACAACTTGTCTGGATATAAAACTAATTTGCCATGGTATCCATATTACCTGAGACAAGTGTTTGCATATTTTTGCTATTGATAATTTTAGATTTTTGGATTATTTGAACCAAGTTAAAAATATAGTTATATCTGAGACAACCATAAATACTGTCAAATTGTGCTAAATTTGGGCTATTTAATTTGCATTTATTTTCACTTAGTAAAATCAATGTGAATGTTTTGCTTTTTATTGTTTTTTTCATGTTCTGGTTATTAACTAGCATCTGTAGTTCTGTTGAAAAAGCATGTTCTATATTTAGATTGAAAAAGTGTTTTTGAAATTTTAGTGTTGATAAAAACATTTTAGGCCTTTTGAAGTATTTGTCATTTTAGCAGTATTGGAAATGGTATTAAGTATTGCATTTTTTCTGGGTATCGATATCAAGTTCGAGATTTTAGTATGATGACAACCCTAGTTTGAACGGGCATAACAAAATGTTGGTCCTACTGCAGTGTTCAAATGGAGTACAGAATTTAAGATAAATATAACATTTTATTGACTTAATATCCCTTAAACTATTTCTATAGAATTAAACATGTAACATTATAACAATGAGGACAAAAGTATAGCATGTGCTGTTTAATTATATAAGGATAAAAAGGCACAAAAAAGACAAAGATACTCAGTACTTGTCAAAATGGCCATTGCTCATGCAAACACTGAAAAAAGTCAACAATAAACAGGTCTAATGGAAAGTTTAAACTTACTTTGTTTTATAATGGTAATGCAGAAGGTAAGATCGAAATCCGTTTTCATGGTGATCTCACTAACTCAACCAATCTAACCCAACTTTCTGGCCCAATAAATGGGTAACTCTCAGAAAAATAATTAAAAAAATATTAATCCAATCAAAAAACCCACAAATTGGGTTAAAATAAAATCCCTATAACCACAGAAATGGGTAAGGCTCTAAAAAAAATAACCCAGAAACATAACCCAACATGTATAGCCCAGGAACTAGATTTAAGAAATAAACCAAGTGTTTGTAGAGTGTATGCACATTAGTATCCTGCTAAAGTTAAATGATTTTTTTTTCAATCCTATTCAATGAAGAGCTTTGGTAATTATTCATACACACTTCTTCATGAGGACTGACATGTTGAAAAACATGTTTCACTTGCATGACCGCACCATCATGATGATAAATTATTTATTAGTAATGTTGGGATGATTAATCACATTTTTAGATGTTTAACATGTTGCTGGCACCATTCTTGAGGAACCTCTTGGGGGATCCACCATCTCTCTCAGGCATGACCTAGCCTCCTTTAAGGGCCCTGCAGACAGAAGGAAAGAAGGAAAGGGAAAAGGAGTGACAGGGAGAGATGTGTTGTGTGAGTGAAACAAGGGCAGGAAATGGTCAAGTCTGAATTCAAAGGATTATGGGAAGAGATGTGGTTGAGGTGTAGTCCTGCTATTAGCATCGCTCACTGCATTAATGATCTCAATAAAAAAAAAAAAGTGAGAATATCTGATTTGGATGGAACAGAGTCTGAACTACCACAATGTGTAACAACATAAGGTGATTTATTGACTCCACACAGCATGATGGGATTCAATAAATATAGAGAATGGAGGTCCCTGTGTTGGTTTTAGATTATATCATCAACAACCCTGAGATTATGTGACTCAGTGTTACATTACAGGAAGATAAATTCACCCATTATCTATAACACTCATCCCTTCGAGGTTGCAGGGAGCTGAAGACTAGCCTTGTTGAGATCTGGACTGTCCAAAGCCTTTCACAGGGCTGACACATATAGACAGACAACCATTCACACAGTCAGACCTAAGCACAAATTAGAGAGACCAATTATCCAAATGAACCTGTTTCTGGTCCCGAGGAGGAACCTCAGGTCTCCAAAGATCATTCACACATAAATGAGATGTACATGTTTACTCCACACAGAGAGGCCCTGTCCAAACAGGGAATTGATCTGACAACCTTTTAGCTCTGAAGCAATAGCACAACCTGCTGCATTACTGTGCAGCCAGAAGTGGAAGATGAAACAGTTTTATATTAATGAGGAGAATACAGTTATTGATTGGACTGAGTGCAGTCATTATAAAACATTCAGTTAGGTCATGATACAATTTGCCCAGTTAGCAAACACAATGGAGCCTGTTTCATGGTGACCTGTTGATAGCTTTTAGGCACTCGAAAAAAAAGCTGTCGTAACCACTGTGTGGATGTGGTACATGCTTTTTGAATTTTCCATCTCTACAAAACTACTAATGTTTAAATCCCATGAAAACCACACACACACACACACACACACACACACATATATATATACATATATATGTATATATATATATATATATATATATATATATATACACTGATGTTGGACGAGAAGGCCTGGCTCTCAGTCTCAGCTCTAATTCATCCCAAAGGTGTTCTATCGGGTTGAGGTCAGGATTCTGTGCAGGCCAGTCAAGTTCATCTACAGCAGACTCTGTCATCCATGTCTTGATGGACCTGTTTTGTGCACTGGTGCACAGTCATGTTGGAGGAGGAAGGGGCCAGCTCCAAACTGTTCCCACAAAGTCGGAGCATGGAATTGTCCAAAATGTCTTGATATGCTGAAGCATTCAGAGTTCCTTTGACTGGAACTAAGGGGACGAGCCCAGCTCCTAACCCCCCCACACACACACACCATAACCCACCCTACACCAAACTTTTCACTTGGAACAATGCAGTCCGACAAGTATCGTTCCCCTGACAACCGCCAATCCCAGACTCATCGATCAGATTGCCAGATGGAGAAGCACGATTTGTCACTCCAGAGAACGCATCTCCACTGCTCTAGAGTCCAGTGGTGGCGTGCTTTACACCGCTGCATCTGATGCTATGCAATCCGCTTGGTGATGTGAGGCTTGGATGCAGCGGCTCAGCCATGGAAACCCATTCATGAAGCTCTCTGCACTGTTCTTGAGCTAATCTGAAGGCCACATGAAGTTTGGAGGTCTGTAGCGATTGACTCTGCAGAAAGTTGGTGATCTCTTCGCTATATGCGCCTCAGTATCTGCTGACCCAGCTCCGTCAGTTTATGTGACCTACCACTTGGTGGCTGAATTGCTGTCCTTCCCAAACACTTCCACGTTCTTACGCTGCGTTTACACCGCAAGCGACCCAGCTACCAAAATCATGTCACCCACTGACATACGGTCGCGTGTCCATAAATACCTCATTTTGGTCACCGTTGCCGTCGGCCGTTGCTCGGTGACGTCACGTCCGCTCAACTTTCACAGCAATCATATCATGTATCTTATAATAGGATGTATAAGCGGACATTATTCCAGCTGTATCCTTTTCATTCACTTATCAAACACAAAACACTGCAGCTGATGCCCTGCAGCAGCATTATCTCTGAGTTTACCATGGTCCATCTAGGTGGAACTAATGTCCTCACTGACTGATGTTTCCCACACGGACATGGATTGTTCATTTGTAGTCCAGATGAAAAACTGTCTGTCACAGGCACCGTCACACATGCACACACCGCTGATTGGCTGTTGCCGCATAGCCATGCACGACATCGTCTGAAAAGATCAACTTTTTTTTTACTTTGACATCTCGCGACGAGCTATGTGGTAGTGTGGAAAGCGGCTGTCGCATTGACTTTGCATGGAGAGTGACCGCAGAGGTAGTCCAAGTAGCGTCCGGTGTGTACGCACCTTTATTATACAGCTGACAGTTGACTGTAGAATAGGAGAGAGAAAATTTCACGACTGGATTTGTTGCACACAGTTCCACGTTGGGAATTCACTGAGCTCCTAAGAGCAACCCAGTCTTTCACAAATGATTGTAAAAACAGTCTGCATGCCTAGGTGTTTGATTTTATACACCTGAGGTCATGGAAGTGATTGGAACACCTGATTCTGATTATTTGGATGGGTGAGTGAATAATTCTGGCAATAAAGTGTATATATATAGATGCCCTTTGAACTCCTAAATAGCACCTAAGACATTATTCAAATCCCAGAAAACAGCACAGTCTTTGCCATAAGACGAAGTAATGTTAGAGAATCCTTCCCCTTACACCACTGCAAGGGGCTATAAACACATTCATGGGCAGTTTTATGTGTTTTCAAAGTATTTAAATAAAGCACTCTTAAGAAGAAAGAAAAAAAAAATCTTCTTGATTAAAGCTTAGTGTATTCATTTGTTTAGTCATACACTACAGTTTTATAATATCCTAGAATTCAAATTCTTTATTTGTTTACTTTAAGCAGATATGAGATTAAAATGCAATTAATTAGATTAATTAATTATAAATCCGGTAATTAATTAGATTATTTTTTTTAATCGCCTGACAGCACTAATAATAACGTAAGCTGAAGATCCACACTGCCCTTGGTAAACATTATCAACTAATAATATCATAAAAGTGTATTTTTTTCTGCAATCTTATTTGCAGTAGTTGACCGTTTACATCCCTCTGTTTACCATGTCAGTATGGACAGGATTATATCTGTCATGCACATACCCTTTGGCCTTGATCACAGAAATCTCATTCACTGTGAACTTCACAAGATGGTGTTTCTAAATCAAAAATGCATTTGACTCCCTAAAATGAGAAGTTTATCCTGTTGTCATAAAAATTATGGCACAATGGAGAAGCACATAGCCAAAGCAATATCTTTCATCTGGATTCATGGGTACAATAAACAACTCTAATTGTTAACTGCATTTCCATACAAAAGGGAGGGGGCTCAGGAATCCCTCAAATTTCTGGGCCAACAGGAAGTTAATGATCTTTAAATTCAGCACTCAGCAAACACATAAAGGACTCAGCCCAAGCGAGTAATTTGCTCCTGAAAATTGGCCCCACTGATACTTTACAGTCATCGAGGTGAAATGCAGATCAAGCAGAAAATCAGAAATAAATCTGAAGTCTTTATGGACCCCGTAGCTCATCTTAGTTTCTGTTTATCTCTGTGGAGGGACGTTTTATTTATCATGGTGTGCATGTGTGTGATATTGTTTGTGCTCGGCCATAGAAGATGATTCATTTTGTCTCTGTAATCACCTCAGAAAGGGAGAGCTGAGTGGCCACAAAGTGGAGCTTTAATCTAAATCTGTAGGGGTCAGGCTGTGTTCATGCAAACCTTATAATTATCCATTGAGAAGGCACTTACATTGAGAGACTCAATCATGGTCTTCCCCCTCCAATCCCATTCATACAAAAAAAAAAACCTAAACTGAGCTGTCTCAAGGGAAGACACGGGGCAGGAATGCATCAGAATAAGGAGTCATACAGACAGGAACGGAGAAAAGGTGTCTGAAAAAAAGCAGGAGGAAAGAAAGGAATCAGACATACAGGAGTTCAAAAAATGAGTCAGAGAGAAGGGCCTCGAGCAAGATGGAGTCAGAAAAAAAGTAAAAAAGGAAAGCAGCAAACTAAAAAGAGTCTGAAAGAAGGTTAGATAAGAAAGGAAAGTATCAGTCAAAATAAGTGATAGACAAAAACAAGTCTGGAAAAAAATGTTAGGAAAAGATGGCATCAGAAAAAAGATAAACAAAAAGGAATACACCAAATTAAAGTGCAAAAGACAAGAAGAATAAGATATAAGTGTGTTGCCTAAGAAGAATAAAAAACAGTAAGAAAGAAAAGCATCAGATGAAAAGGTGGTCTAAATTAGGTTTAAAAGGTTTTTGACTAACAGGGTCAGAAAGGAAGGATCTGGCAAATTCTTTAAAAAAAGAAAACTGAGTTAAAAGGGAATGTATCAGTCAATGAGGAGTCAAGAAGGACAGTATAAGGCAAAAGGAATCAAAAAGCAAGTTACCTGACAAAATGAAGTAAGAAAAAGAGTTGGTCTTGAGTCAATTATTGGCTAATAAGGAAATAAATTAATTAGAAAGGAAATATTGGAGTCAAAAAGGAGTCAAAAAAATTGGGTTGGTCAAAGAGGATAAATGAGCCAGAAACGTACCTGACAGAATGATTTAGAACAAAAAGAGACAGAAAAGAAGGAATCAGACATTAAAAGAGTCAAAGAAGAGTCAGATAGGAAGATAATAGACAAAAAAATCTTTAAAAAAAAAGCAGTCGGAATGAAAAGCTTTAGAGAAAAAAGGAGTTTGAGAGGAGGGCCTCAAACAAAAGGCTAAAAAATGAAATCAGAGATCAGTGTTTCGGTCCAATCGATGTCAAAATATGACTTGACAAAAAGGATTGCAAAAAACAGACAAGATGGAGTCAGAAGAACAAGGTGGCAGAAACAAAGGTATCACACACAAGGGGACAAGAAAGGAAGTGACTGGGCAACAAATCCTGAAAAAAGAAGAAGACGTGAAATGTTTCAGGGTAAAAAAGGAGGGCCATGGGCAGAAGACAGAAAAAAGGAGTCAGAAGGAAATGTTTCAGTCAAAAAGGAGTCAAAAAAGTTTGAGAAAAAAGGGATTAGAAAGAAATGAGCCCTAAAGAAAAGCAGCAGACAAATTAAAATGAGTCAGAAAGGGAGGTACCATAAAAAAGGAGTCATAAAAGAATATCATAAAGGAAAGTTTCAAACCAAAAACTTTCAAAAATTATTTGACAAAAAGACTTTAGAGGAAAGGAGACTGATAGAAAGGCAGAGGGCAAAGGCATTAAAAAGGAACCAGAAAAAGGACCAAAAGGAGTAAAAAAAATTCTCAAAGGACAGTTGGATAAAATAAATCAGGAACAGAGGGGTCAGAAAGGGGGCGAACAGCTTCACCTTATGACTGATTTTTTTGTGGACTTCATGTAGAAAGCTTGACCCAGCTCAGAGGTTCTCTTGAGACCTGAGGCTTTTTATCTGTAGTCTGACGCCTTTCCCTGAGGCCTGAGGACGTCCCAATATGCACACATGGCCAGCTTACTCAGTTGTTGAGCACAGCGCATCTTTTCACTGTCTGTTTCTGAATGTCTCACCTCTCTTCTCTTTCCCCTCGCTGCTGCTGAAAACACAGGCATAAATGTCTTTGTCTTTCTGTGTTATGATAGAGGGGAGAACACTCGAGTATTCAGGAAAGCCGGCCCGCAGGGGAGCTGCGGTGGCAAAAGCACCAATGCTCACTTTAAAGTGTGAGGAGAACTTTGGCCTCCAATCGAACGGCTCTGTGCCTCTACCACCCCCTCAGTCCAACCTATGATGTAACAGGTCTCTTTCACACACCTACGCTCCTTAACACCCTGTTGTTCATCCTTCATTGAACGTGAGTTGGTCACAATCAAGCAGTAGTACTACTGCTGGTAGCTGCACAGTTTGAACTGCTCACGTGGAGGAAATTTTTGGAACTGAGAGAAATTTCACTGAAAGATCATGATGCCAAAACACAAATTTTAAGAAATAAAAGAGCTGCACAGTCTGAAGGAAAGTGATGGTAGTTTCTGAAATCAGCTGCTAAGCTCCGCAAGACATTTTCTTTGTATTCACTTGTTGATTTGTCGTGCATTTTAGACCCCATTTTGACAGAAAGAGAAGAAGTGCATTGTTTAAGGCAGTTGGGGCTTGTCCTTTAATATGTTGTCATTTTAAGGGTGCATGTTCTCAGCAAGAAGCTACAGGCTCAGGGAGCAGAGGTGATGAAGTATGTGCCCAGATTATGTTTTGGGCGTAACATAGATCAGACCAGTCAGAGTGTTAGCTCTCAAGCACTTTAAGTGTTGACTAGGTGGCTGGCATTTTGCTATTTACACATCAGTTTTAGCTGTTTAGTCTGAGTTTAGATGGATTATTTGATTGCTCTATTTTTTCTTGTGCCAATAAACTGAAAGAACACTCACGGAAAACTGTATAATAGATGCCGATACCCAGATTAAAGTTTTTTTTGTCACTGAAGCATCACTTCTGGATTAATGTAAAAGTAAAACCTCAGTTATTTAAAACTCTAGTTAAAACTAATGGATCAGACAGGGTTATGTTTATGATTACTAATTTCCATATTCTACATCAAATAAATGTTGGCTGTAAGCATTTTTTCTCATTTCCTGCAACAGGGACCCTTGGCTGTGTTCTCAAACTTGTGCATAAAACACACTGGAAATCCTGTTTTATCATCTCTGAGCATAATTATTTGTGAGGTTCATTGGTATGGATAAAAACATTAGAAATCAACCACAGTATTTTGAGAAAAATCTTTTATTTTGTTTGTGTTTTTTCTTGTTTCCTGGAGTTTTTAAGACATTAAAATCAATCCAGGGATGTTAATATACAAAGAAAACACAACAGTTTAACATGTAAGCAAGGAGGGTATTATCTTAAGAAAACAACCACAATTTTAGTGGTCCATGTTTTTGGATGAACAAAGCTGTCAGTATTTATGAATAACGTCTGATAAAAGCAAGTTTTTAACCTGCCACATTTGGTGTTACACTGATCAGCATGGTCTTAAGGTGCTGCAGCCTCTGTCATCTCCCCTCCTCTCTGTGCTTAGCCCGACTTTTGGAGACTTTGGTGTTTGATAGCTTGTGTGAGTGTGAAAGTAGCAAGTGATGAGCTTCCTGCAGCCTGATATGCCATCCAACTGTGCCCCAGCCTGATGAGCCTGATTGGAGTGCTGCTGCTGTGCCTAAAAGGCCAATCAGGGAAAAGTATACCATCAACCCAGCCTGTGAGCAGCCTCAACTCAAGGCTCAACAACGAGAAAGCCTGGCTCTGCGCCTCACTTGGAATTACTCATTGTTGGAAAAAGCCTTTGTGTAAATTATCTGGAAACACCCGTCAGAAATGTGCCAAGTGGTCCATTGTTTGTACGCATTTAGTTGCATTGGCTCCAGAGTATTACACACAGGTTTTAGTCTTATGAAAAGGTACATTGCATAGCTGTTTGAAATATTTCATCCATTTACCCAAACAAGCTAGGGCTGCAACAATCATCTATTTGTGAATAAAAAGTAAAATCAAGGAGAGCTGGCTTTGGTGGACGCACCGGAAGGTGTAGTACATACATGGTCAGCACTGTTAGAATCAGGCAAATCTACCTTCCACACTTACCTGAGAATAGGGAGCTACACATGTCCTCTTCATTAGGTGCACACAAAAACTTTTCACACATCGAATGTAACTCAAAGAGCTTTACACAGAAATAATAAAAACATTCCTTCAAGCCCACCCCCCACCCCTATTTTCAGGTGAGAAAGTGCCATCAGACGAGCCATTGGCACCAGGATCAGAGAGTCAACTACAGCCACAGGACACCGACGCAGAACCCAGAGGAGAGATCATGGACCTCAAAGCTCCTGCAGGAACCTACGAGACAGAGCCCTGCAGCCATAGCCGACCACAGCTCCTGTTGCAGAGGGCTCCCACAGAGGAAACACTGGAGATCCTCATGATAAAGAATAAAATAAGCAAAAACTAAGATGTGAATAAAAAAATAAGAACTAGACCATAAAACAGTGCAACTAAAACATTGAGGTAAAAAAGCATAAAATCCATAAACAAAAACAATGTGAAAGCCCAAAATAAACGACAGTGATAAATGAAATTGTAATTAAAAGCTAAGCTAAAAAGGTGTGTCTTTAGCATGCTCTTAAAAACATGAACGTTCTCTGCGGCCCTGAGGTCGTCTGGCAGGCTGGTCCAGAGCCGAGAGCCATTAAACAGGAAAGACGCCTTTCCCAACCTAACTTTAGATCAACCTACTTATACACTTCGAGGCTGAGTTGAAGCTGGATTTGAGGGTTTCTGACCAAAAACAATCCTGCACAGGCCTGTAGCACTGTGAGTCATGTGAGTCATGACCATGCTTCATTTTAAGAGCTCATATTGTGTTTTTTTGAGATATATTTGCCCTTTATTGTGTTTAACATGTCTCCTTGTGATAGAGCATTTCATGACACAAAGGCTCAGTACTAAACAGCACTTGCCCCTGACCCTACAGTTTGCATGCTCATCTGAAGGAGTAGGATGTTAATATTTGAACAAAGTCATAGAGTAGAGGGAGTACACCACCCTTAAAACTAAGGTTGTTTGGGTGGGTCCAAACTGTGTTTTATGAAAAAAAAATCCCAGAATGCTTTGCAAATCAATGGCAAGCTGCCCACTCTCCTTGTGGAGGATGAGTTCAAATGGAAGTGGTTTCTATGATAATATTTGTAGGTAACAGTAACACTTTTTCTTTTTCAAGTCTTGATTATATTCCTTGATTAATTTACTTTTAATAAGCATTCAAAAATTCATGCAGTCCATCATATCTTGTTAAGTAGCTTGTGAGCTTGCCAGTACCTCTGTAACTCCTGAGCTGAGAGGAAATGCTAACCCTGTGAGCTCTGAAGCAGTTACAGCAGTAAGGCTGAGATGCCGGGACCAAGTTATAAGAATTTGTGTTTTTCATCCTTAAACCAAGTTAATATCAAAAATGTCACCCAAATACATGAAATTTAAGTCATGAGAAATGTGAAATATATGCATTGAAACTCTTATATCCCTTTTCTGCCCTATCAGGGACAACTCAGCAAACCAGACACCTCATCTGTATTCAGGCAGAAAATGAGAATCTTGAAATATTGTTTCATTTCATGGAGGAAGATTTTGCCAATAACTCTTCTCACTCAGTATCAAGGGCAAGGAAACACTCAAAAAGGAGGGGTAGGGGTAAGAATAACAAATGTGGGGAAGCTAAAGAGTTCATGGCATGAAGATCTCTGCCTCTTTCCCTCTGTGCAGCACCAACAGCTGCCTAAAATTACTTGTACTCAGCCCTTCCAAATAGGCCTACCACTGTGACACCCTACCATTGTTTCTCCATTAATGTAAGCCCATTGGCTAGCCCATTGAAAAGTGTAAACGTCAGAATGAAGGCAGAGTTGTTGACAACATGGTGCTGAGCAGTACTGTACTGAAAAAGTACCACAGGGTTGACTTGTAAGCTGATCAGAGTGGACTGGTCTCATGTGAGAAAGGGAGCCAACAATATGCCTCAGACAGAGAGAGAATACAGCGCTATTAGCTATGACTTTTGATATGAAAATGTTAGCATTTGTTGAACATGAGTGATTGTGAACATAGCAGTCACCAAAATGAACACATGGGCATGATGTCTTTGAACACTGCAGACAGCTGACCTTAAACACTAAATATATCATATGTATATGGTACACAGCATTTAGTGCTAGGTATTTCTAGATGCATGAAGTAGGCTAGGTTGTCAGCAAGTGTCACCCGAGAGGATTTCCACCCTCGGAAGGATAAAGATTGAATTTTGAAAAGGACTATTTTCACAATGAATAATTTTTTTGATAGAGTAAGTTTACTGACACAGAGAAAGTCTTAATTTTCATAGATGCACTGTGCCCTGCCAGACATGGGGTGTTTATTTTGCTGTCACGATAATAATATAATATAAGGTCAAAGACTGCTGCATAAGTAAGCAGGACCTGCTACCCCTTTCTGTATCTTTTTTTGCGTTTCGAGCCTCTAACTTGTAGTAAATGACCCATTATTCTCTGGCTGCTGCCCGATTCCAGAAATGACATTGCCAAGCAAGTCATTTCAAAATGGAGTGGCAAGCAGGACAGCAGCCTAAGCCTGCGCATGCCTACAGTTACATCCTTTTCTACAGTGTCTTTCTTCGGAGGTAATTACCCACAAAAAGCTTGTGCCCCATCCACTTTTCACATGAAGCGCGCCACTCCTAACCTGTTCACATAAACCAACTTGCATCTTTCTCTGATTTACTGCCTCCTAGTGGTCATGGTCAGTTCTCCCTCATGATTTAGTCTTCTATGTGGTCATGACTTTAAGTGTTGAGCATTTGTCTTTTGATTATTTCAGTTTTGTCTCACTTCAGGGCTGTTGATCTTCTTGTGATTGTAACAAACCCAAAATTGTCCAGAGGTGTGAGGGCCCTTGGGAGTTTAAATCAAAATTAAATTTCACCTCGACAATACTTTACATCTAAAAACCTGTTTCTGTTCAAATTTCAGTTGTAGTTTTTGATCAATGAAAATTCTTGTGCAGTTTCAAACCTCATACCTTACCTTCAGAGTCACAGTGAGATGTTTGTCACTGATGGAGGAGCCTCATGCCAAAAGGCCACGGGGCCAGATGGGAACCAGCGGGTAGCCCCTAACTGATGAGTGTCCCATGTCAGGGGAATCATTTCAAGGAGAGGATGTTTATTTTTATGTCCATTTTAGCTGCAACTACTAACAAAAAGAACTTCAGAACTTAGCCTCTCTGTCTTTTTTCTCTGCTGGCTCGCTCGACATGGCTGTAATGCACTTAGCTGCCAGGGCCTAATGAAATATAAGCAATTAGATGTGAGCAGCTTTAATGATTTCATCGGGCCCACGGCTCCGCCTGGCTTTATTTGATTACAGTCCAGGAGAAGTCTATGTGTATAATAAAGAATGCTGCCACTGAACTCAGAGTTATATGCACACTATGAAATTCAACAGCGTGTTTTTACAGTGAGTGCTGAAGGAAAACTCCGGTAATGACCTTTAGTCAAACTTTAAAGGGCAAAACTTTTTGTTGTGGAAGAAAATATTCTTTCTGAGAGATGGAAGATAATAAAATTTGAATATGAGCTCTATAACCATCCATGTAGATTATTACAGCTCCCTTTCACTGAACTTAAAGGGAACTTGAAAACACCTTCCTGTTCGGCATGTTGCTGCCAGACTCAAAACAGGAAAAGGAAACATGATTGTATTGTGTCCATGTTCAGTTACCTACACCAAGGTGTTTGTCTTCTAAGAAAGATAACAAAAAATTACCACCATTTGGATGGAATTTTCTGGAAACATTGGTCATGGCACAAGGATAGTGATCAGATTTTAGTGGTCAATGTGAATACAGATGTGGATGCAGTAATTTTTAGAAAAGGATTTATAAGCATTGTGCTGAAGGACATTTTTCCACATTTGAGAAAATAGCTCACCTAATAGTCAGAAATGCCTGAGTGGAGGTTTGTGGTCTTGGAGCACTTCTAATTTAGAAATGCTTTTAAAGTGTCATGTTTTGATGTTTAAATCTAAAGGTTGTATCCAAATGCAAAACCAAAAATATTAATTTTGCAGTTCTTTGAAGGCAAAAAAAAAAAAAGAGCTAAAACTCTGTCAAACCAGAAGTGCTCATACAGCACAAACCTCCACTGAAGCATTTCTGACAGTCTTTGCCAAGCTGTCGGTTAAAATGTGGGAAACAGCTCTATCCTGCCATTTTAACAAATCCCCTGAAGAAATCTGCATCTGCATCTAAATCAGTAAAGTCTATTCAGTGACAAACCTACCCTAAAATTTTCATCATAATCCATTTGGAATTTCTTGAGTTTTCTTGCTCACATTTTACAGACAGATGGATGAAGAGACAAAAAAAACCCAATATTCAGCAAAAACACAACCTCTTTGGGGAAGCTGACAATTAACTATTACAAAAAAAACAATATTAAGAGGGGAGAACATCTGGACGAAGGAGTTTATATCCTGAACCAGTCACCAGCTGATCACTGACATGCAGAGGTAGACAACTATTCAACTAATGTCAGTGAGGACATTAGTTCTGCCTAGACGGACAGCAGTAAACTCACAGATGATGCTGCTGCAGGGCATCAGCTGCAGTGTTTTGTGTTTGATAAGTGAGTGAAAAGGATACAGCTGGAATAATGTCCGCTTATACATCCTTTTATATGATATATGATATGATCGCGGTGAAACTCAAACGGACGTGACGTCACAGAGCGACGGCCGAAGGCATCGGTGACCAAAATGAGGTATTTATGGATGCGCGATGCTACGTCAGTGGGCGATGCGATTTTGTTGCCACTTTAACATTCGGTAAAACGTGTTGGAGGTAGAAAAAAAATCCTTTTTAAAGAGAAGTTTGCAGTGTATTTGTTTTTCATTTAGTAAAGAAATCTGGTCAAGATCTCATAAAGTCCCCTCTGAAGCTGTTAGCATGTTGGCTAATCTCTGTGTGATCAGTCACTTCCTGCTGTCATCTCGCTTGTTGATTGGGTGGTGCCACTTTGGGCCGCTCACAGTTGTTGTAGATTGGAGCTTGGAAAGATGGATCTGCCTGATTGCAGACAATGAATCTGGTCCTTCTTCACTGCAAGGTTAGTAACATTGCCACTGTCAGGGCAGTTTTGTATCAACTATTTATTTATTTATGTTTTTTTCAAAAATTGCACAGCTACTTCTAGCCAGCTGTAAATTCCAGACATTGTGCAGTATCATTGTACTCTACATGTAAACAACTTTTTTGTGACCTTTTCTGATGCATAGAGCCCTTGGAGTAATAACAGAGAAGACTACATTCCCATGTTATTTAAATGTTTTCTCTGGATGTTTGCATGTCTGTGTGCTCTGCTGTTTTTCTTGAGTGTTCAAGTCATGTAAGACAAATTCTCAGCCATTTGAAAAGGATGAATGGTAACCATTAACAAGGCACAGTCTAAATCATTCAGCCCAGGCCAGTAAAACTGTAATGACTTTGCCTATTGTAATACCACGCAGCAGCGTACCCTGTAATCATCTCAATTCTCAAATCGATGAGGCGTCCATTCAGTGCACCAATTGACAAATCAACTCCTTAGCCTCCAGCTCACCCGCTCCTACAGCTCTACCATATTACAGATGTAAAGGACAGATTCTGCCTCCTTTTCTGCATGGCTCTATAAAATCCCTACAGCTCCACAGCTTTGAGGTATTAAGCCTTTTGTTAGGAAATAGGACCCAATTATTCTGCTCAAGCTTTGATAATTTGGCTGTGGGCTTCACATGAGGAGAAAAACAGTTCCAGGAGGAAACAAGAAACTCAACAGACAGTGACAGACAGTTTATTTTGCAAGTTCAGGTAAGCATGGTTCTGCAAACAGAGATGCTGATTTTGTATGCTGTATTTACAGTATTTAATTCACCCTAGATTGGACATTTTGAGTTCAGACAAAGATAATGGTGAGCTAAAAAACTGAAACAAATCAACTGAATGGCTGATACCTCTGACTGGATATCAGAAAATTACATCTGTTATATTTATGACTTAACCTGAAAAAAGTTCTTGAGGAAAAATTAACTAAGGATGAAAGTGAAAGAAAAAACAATTAATTTTTAAGGTGATAGAACACAACATCTCTGCAACTGCAACCCATCTACGCCCTACTCACCAACCCACCTGCTTACCTACTCCCTTTACTGCTAGTGTAACCAACCCATCCACCAATCTACCAATCTATTGCAATCCATCCAACCATTTACCTTCCACCTGATTTACATAACCCTATTTACCTACTTTACTTACCTTTGACCTGCCTACCTTCATACTTAAAAACAATTCAACATACCTCCCTAATATACCTTATTACTCAGCTACCTTTTCACCTACCTTATAACCTACTCTGTTTCAACAACCCACTTGTCTACCCATATATCCACCAAATTACCAACTTACTCACCCACCTAAGAGTCCCAACTTACCTACCTACATACAGTATGTCTTCAAACCAACTACCCTACATTTCTACTTGTTTACCTTCCTACCTTTCTACCTACCTACCCATTTTCATACCAACTTACAAATATTCCTGCCCACCTCCATAACAAACTACCCACCTAACTACCCCCTAACCACTCCATCCACCTGCCTACATGCCTAACAACTCTGCTATCAACCTGTCCACCATGTAACCAGACACTTACCTACCTACCTAGCTTTCAACCAACTCACCTAAGTGTTTTTAGTGTTCTTTTGTTAAGACAAAAAAGGTATGATTACCTTGACATGTTTCGACGTTACTCTGCCGTCTTCTTCAGAAACTGTCATCCTGACAGCTGTGACGTGTCTTTTTATCAGCTGTTTCCGGGAGTAGCCGGCGGGACAGATTGATCACGTGATCTGTCCTGCCCGCTACGTCCCCTGTTGCCTGGCGGCCTCTGGAGAATTGAATCCCAGGTGTGTGAGAGCTGGAAGGCTCCTTCATCCCTGTTGATGGTGTCTGTGCCCCGTTTTCTGATCTCTACTCAGCTACTCCCGGAAACAGCTGATAAAAAGACACGTCACAGCTGTCAGGATGACAGTTTCTGAAGAAGACGGCAGAGTAACGTCGAAACATGTCAAGGTAACCATACCTTTTTTGTCTTAACAAAAGAACACTAAAAACACTTATGTTCTAAGACGACAAGATGAATCTAATCAGTAAATTACCAACTCACCTACACACCTTCCTATCAGTCTACCTACTTAACTATATATTAACCTATTTATCTGCCTACCTACACTAACCTTACCCACAAACCTTTTCAGCTTCCCACCTGTCTACCTAACCATTTTGCCTCCTGCTTCACCCACTCACCTACCTATCTATTTACCTAATTACCCGTTTACCTACCCACCAGCACAATTGACCTACCTACTTTCCTTGTTTACCTACTTTACTGACCTATTAATCTACCCACCGTAATACTTATCTATATACCATACCTTCCTAACAGCTTCCCTATTTACCTACCTTACTAACTACCCACTGACTCACCAACCCACCTGCCTGCTCATATACTGACCAAATTACCAACCCACCCACCAACCTATCTATGAGTTCCTACTTACCTACATGTATGCCCTCTAACCAACTACCCTACTTTCTACTTTCCATTTGCCTTCCGACTTTTCTCTTCTGCTTCTCAACAGGGGCGGACGCTCTTCTTTTTGCTCCCTGCCCTTATCCACCCTGCATGCTGTCTGTGTCTACTGCAACCTCTCTCTGCATTTCTTTCCGAAATCTAAAATCATGGAATTAATCAGCTGGTCGCTCAACGCCATCGACCAAATTTTCTCAACAAGAGGAGTGGGTAAAGGAGAACCCGCCTGTCCCGATGGTACTTTCCCAGCTGGGTACACAATGGACTCCTGGGAGAAGTGGAGGATCGTGTGCTTGTCAATTCTGTCCGTCGAGAACGTGGAAGATGCCTACATAATTGGATTTATGATAACAGGTTTCCTGCTGTTTGGAGTTAGCAGTTTCCTGATTTATCACAAAGTTAAGAAGACGATGGCAGCACTTATGGCTCTGGAGAAGATGCCCGTCATGACTAAAGGAATGTGCAGGGCTGTCAACACTCAGACTCAAGTGATTTGTGAGCTCAATCGCAAGCTTGATGCGATTCTCAAACTCGTTCGCAAGCAGGACAACACCTTGGAGAAGTTGACAGCTCAGCTCGGTTAAATGGGCCCACGGATTCGGGACATCATCGTGAGAGACCAAAAGACTAGAAAGGCTGGTGGAAAATTACCGTCGGTCTGGCCCAAACTATTCCTTATCTCTATTTGTTATGGCTTCCCGTCTGTCCTTGAGCAGAGGTATCTACTCTCCTGGAATGTTTTGCAAACAGAGGCGTGATTCCCCCCCTCCACTCCCTCATCCTGTGAACTTTGCTCTGGAACAGAAACTCTCTCTCTCTCAAGGCCGTACAGCCATCTCATCAGACAATAGAGACTTTGTGAGGTCTGAGCTAGGACAAGGTCACTGGACTCCTTTTTCGAATCAACAACCCCCCTCCCCCCCCATGTGTTCATCTCTGTTTTTGTTGTCTCATGTGTTGAGGTGTTTTTTTTTCCCAATCCCACACTGTGCACCTCTGATAGGTGCCTAGTTTGGAATTGTTTTTTTTACTCCTCCCTTTCCTATTGTTTCTATGCTGTAAGCACTTTGAGTTACATATGTTGTAGGAAAAGTGCTATATAAATAAACCTGCCTTGCCCTGCCTTTTCCCCCTGCCTGCCCACCCACACCTCTACTTACTTACAAACATCCCTGACCACCTCCCTACCACGCTGCCCACCTAACTATCCCAAACTAGTTCATCTAGCTATCTACATGCCTCCAAACTCTGCTATCAATCTGTCCACCATATTTCCCAGACACCTGCCTACTACCTAGTGTCCAACCAACCTACCTCACCACCCTATTTAACACCGAACTTACCTCTCAGCCAAACCATCCCCCTCAGTGACAGGCCATTCTTGGGGTCTCCATTTTTACATCAGCATGTTGTCTTCAAAGTAAATCTTCTCTGCCATGTTTACACTCTGCTCACACAGAAGCACCGCCTGCCTCAGAGGCCCGAAAGTAGGATCCTGTCTCTGCCCTGCAACGAGTCTCAGGCCAACACAGACATCTGATTTACACCACACCATTTAGCAGAGACTGCTTCTGCCAAGTCATCTGGGGGAACTTTGCTGGCTCTCTCTTCAACGTTCACAAGTATTTATAATTCAGTTCATCTGGTTTAGCCAAGCGTGAATGTGTTAGATCAGAAGAAGAGAAAAAACCCTCCCAAGGCTAAAATTCTGCCATATTTAATTAACTGATGCTTGGAGTACAACAAAGAAAAGAACCACGGTACAACAAGAAAAAATCAGATCAAATTGCACTAAACAAACACATTTACATTTGGATGAACAACAACAGTTTTGACATCTTACGGCCAAATCTGAACACAAACCTTTCCAGCTCAGCGCAGGATGACGAGTTAGCAAGAACAGACTTAACATGGACTAACAAAGCTGTGAAACTCCTGAAAACTTTAAATGGTCCATCAAACTTTTAATGCTTATTTTCTTGCATTGAAAGATTAACTAAATGGATTGTGAAGTTCAAAGTTCAGAGCACATGCCTTAGTCAAATGACTCCAAGCCCTATGACCATCCCTTTGTTGTGAACTTGGTGTCTTAAAGCGTAACTTTGATTTTTTTTTTTTTAAGTGGGGTTACTCGAAGCTCATGGCATTAATAAATACAGTATGAGTGCCAATAAAGGAACTCCAAGCTTTGAAATAAAGGATGTAGAATTATAAAAGTGATGTTAATTGAAATAGATAATGTCATTAATAACAGAAGAGTGTCTGTGGGTTTGGCATATGGAGATCAATAATAATAATAATGATAATAATAATGATGATAATAATAATAATAATAATAATAATAATAATAATAATAATAATAATAATAATAATAATAATAATAATAATAATAATAATAATACTTTTGTAATAATGATAATAATAATAATAACAATGGGTGGCATGGTGGTGCAGCGGGTAGTTCACGTGCCTCACAGCAAGAATGTTGCTGGTACAATCCCTGTGTCAGTCAGAGCCTGTCTTTGAGGACTACCTGTGCCTGCATGGGTTCTTATCGGGCACTTGGGCTTCCGCCCACAGACTAAAAACATGCTAATTTGGTTGATAGGTGTGTGTGATTGGTCGTCTGTCTCTTTGCTGTTTGCTGGTGACTGGTCCATAATGCATCTTGTGGCCGAAAGGGATAAGCATGAGAAAGAATGGAACTATAATCATAACAATTTATTGCAAATACTTTTGTTATGAAAATGTTATAAAAAAAAACATTTTCAAATAAAGTTTTGTTTAATGTTTTTGCTTTTTCTGCAGCTCTGTTGATGTCAAAGTGTGTACTGATGAAAAACCTTATCACATCCCAGCCTATATACATGTTGATTTGCAGTAAAATTAAAGTATCTGAAATCTGGTCACCTTAATCAGAGAGGATGTTTCTGCCAGACAAAAAACTCCTTATCTCATCCTATTAGAGTTAATTTATTTCATCACATTACTATTATTTTATTCAGAATTGAGTTTACACCTACTTTTATATCATTTACATGCATTTGTCCAGGAGGATTTTTACTCAGCTCTAAAATAAAATGTTCTACAACATAATTGTCTGCAGGAAGAACAATGATTTAGTGCAGTCTTACTAAGATCAACATCTCACAGCTCAATAAAACAACAGCTATGGATCCTTCTTCATTGAAGAAATTGTCCCGATGTGTTTTACACTCTCGCCATCACAGCGTGAGAATCTCCGAGGTTTATTGGGAGGCCGTTTACAGCTCAGGAAAAATGACTGCATGCCTGATAAACTCATTGCCGAGTACTGGATGTATAACTAACCTCTGAAATCCTGTGCATGATTAGGTCACTACAGAGAGACTCGTGTAAAAGGAGCACTTGGCTGTGAATCTGTCACTCATGAAATAAAGTGACCCTGTCATTGACATCTCCAATTAAATTCCAGCATTGCTAATTGCCCCACGGCTCCTGTAAAACATGCCATGGTATTCGCTTCAACACCTCAAACATGTATGATGCATTAGTTAACACAAACCTGGACTTTAATGACTCAACACCGATGACAGCTAAGGCCAGTGCCTTCATTGTAAATGGACTTGAGCCTATCTAGAGCTTTCCCAGTTGAACCTGCAACCGCCTGATCAGTGAGCAAGTGCACTGTCCAACTGCACCACCAACACCCCATTGTCTCTGGATGTCTGTTAGTTTGTAAGTCAGGCAGATTTGTGCAGTTTCCACCTGAGTTTTAAGGTGGTTTTGTTATATTTCAGAGCTCAAATGTCAAGGCCAGGAGGTCTTGTGGTCCTTTTTTTGCTTGCGAGCACAAAATTATTGGAATTGCTTTAACAACCATGCTTTAAAATTGACCAATAACAATGAGAAAACAGTTTCGTAATGTCTGATGGCTATGCTAGTGTAGGTGAAACTAATGAATGAAGTCTAATGAATGAAGACATTTTTCATGAAGCTGAGACCATCTTATGATTATTTAGATTTGATTATTTTTTATTATTTGATTATTTATTTTACATTTTTTCAGAAGTCTTCAAGTATTTCTGAAGGCACAGTGAAGTCAAGAACTTCCCTCTATTGATATTTTTAAGGTCTCGTTATAGTCCTTACTCAGATGACCAGCAGGTGTCACACTGTGGGAACCTCCTCATTAGTAGGCCTTACCTACCTACATACAGTTTGTCTTCAATCCAACTACCCTACATTTCTACTTGTTAACCTTCCTACCTTTCTACCTACCAGCCCACCCTATTCTTACCAACTTACAAATATTCCTGCCCACCTCCCTACCAAACTACCCACCTAACTACCCCCTAACCACTTCATCTACCTGCCTACATGCCTACCAACTCTGCTTCCTCTGCACACCTTCCTATCAGTCTACCTACTTAACTATACATTAACCTATTTATCTGCCTATCTACACTAACTTTACCCGCAAACCTTATAAATAGTCCTTACTGAAATGACCAGCAGGTGTCACACTGTGGGAACCTCCTCATTAGTAGACCTGTCTGTTTTAAACTGAAATAGGATATATGTTTATAGTTAGATGTAAAATACTTTAAAAACAGATATGGGTCCTCTGTGTAGATTCATTAAATAACCAATAAAATGCAACAAGCATCTAATGATGTTCATTTGTATACATCTAATGAACTGTTTATTTTTATTTAAAAAAAAAATGCATAGGCCTACAGATTTTTTTAAAATGATAATCGAAAATGTAAGTCAGCAATAATTGTTTGTTGTTTTATAAAAGTGCTAAAAATGTACATTAATTAAAATAAGTTTCATAAATGGACTTTTACTGCAAATATGTTTGCTCTTTGTTCTTTCTTTTGGTTTACTCTATGTTATGAGTTCTATACAATATGTTCACTTATAGTTATTTTTTATCAAATGGTTTTCTCCAATCCCATTTAAAATATCAATTTTCTTTGTCAGTTGTAAGATAGATAGATAGATAGATAGATAGATAGATAGATAGATATAAAATACAACACTAAGACCATCTCATGTGGTCCATTTGCGAAAACTTACCACAAACTAAAACAAGAAAACACAGAACATATTTTTAGATCACAAATCTGTATGTGAGCCTCTTTCATTGATATGTGGATTTACTTTGATTTACTTTCTGTCCAGCTGTCAGCACATGTCCTCAGCTCTGTTTCTGACACACTGTAGCAGCGCATGGATCCTCTTCAGCCAGCAGGCTCAGACAGCAGGACACCTGCTGGTCATCTGTTGAAATAACTCTGAAGGTGCCTCAAAGAAATGTGTTTTCAGCAGGGATGGGCAACTTTGTGACCAACAGGACCATAGTAAAATTGTATTGATCAATGAGTATGTCAATTTTACTACGTACTTGACTCCTAATTTAACAAGAGGCATTTGATTATGGTATATAATCTAAGAAGGTAAACACTAAATCCAAGTCAGTTTCTGCTGCTTTATGATGATGGTTATGAAGTTTTTACTGGTCATTTAAATTTATTTTACAGATATTCCTACTGTTAACTCACAAATGCACTAAATCAAGTAAGAAACAGGACAAATTGGAGCCAATTATGTATCTTTTTTAAGTATTGCTATTTTGATTGTTGTCATGGCTGATTTTGTCAGCCATCTAATATTCTGATATCTAATATTTTAATATTCTGTACTGGCTGGAGGGCCTGATTGTAGGAGGGCTGCATGTGGCCCCCGGGCGACCAGTTGCCCATCCCTGATTTACAGTATTTGATATATTCACAATTTAATACTTCAACCTCTGTATTTCTTTTACTGAAGATGTGAACACATTGATACTGTACTGAACTAAAAATACACTTTTACTTAAGCTGAAGTAAAAGTAAAAGTAACACAAGTAAGATTCAGAGTGTAAAAGTTATTTTAAACACTTTATTTAAAAAGTACTCAGCAGAATGATATTTTGTGTAAACTTTCCTCTGGTGTTGAAAGGCAGCAGTAAGAACGATGAGTCAATCAGAAATTTCTTTAGTTTATCTTCACATTGTAACATTTGACATAACCAATGTAATATAACCACAGAAAACAATTTATCCAGGTATTTATGAAATAAAAAAAATAGAACAGTCAACATGTTTTTTTTTTTCAAACTTAGAGTTATAGCTTTAAATAATTAACTCAATAAGGGAGGCTAAACATAAGAATAGATTAACAATTTGCTCTGATCGAGATCAGATCATTTTTTACTTTTTGTTAAAGTATGTCTTACTTTTCTTGTTGGATGTAAGTTGTTAATTACAAACTGTGTTGAAACTGTGGTTGTTAATTGCACATATTAGTTGTATTTCATGGAGTTCATCTGTAGTAAAATAGTGTGTTTGTTTTGCCATGGGTCCCGCTGTTTAGAAGTTAGAGAAACTATGTGCTGGTGCTTCAAGACAAAATTTAAGTTTGTAAGTTTATTCAGTGAATATTTATACTTTTTCAATTCAAAGACAGGTTGTTAAATGGTTCCAACTATTAATTTATGTTTATAGCATGGGAACCTCAAGAGAGGCCTTATTTCCTATGTTACCCTGTGGATGCATTAAATAATGTAAGTTTGATTTTAGGAATGACTTAGAATGAATGTGCTGATTTGTTTCTCTATATATCAGTCAGTAAAACATCTGTCCATACATACTTCCTGCAATAAATGATTTAATGTATCTCGGGTCCATGTGTTTTAATGTGCGCACCAGCAAGGAGTTCACTGAGCTGGAAAAACTGCACTGAGGCAAACTGACAACTACTAATCAAAATAAGTGATGGTGTTGTTTGTCCAGCAGCACTTTAAGTTCAGGAAACAGCTTTGTAAGACTAAACACATTTCAGCTTCTGGCCTTTGTCAGGGTCATCCATTTCATTGGGACACCCTCCTTCTGTTAAGTATTACACCAGTATCATTTTAAGTACAGTTTTAGATAAGAGTATTTGGATTTAAAATGTGGTACCATTAAATTGTGCATCATGACAACTTCTGTTGATAAAAACTTTGGTTTTGCTTTATAATTTATTTCTTTACCAGGTGCACATATTCTATAATGAATGTCAAAAAAAAGTTTAAACCATCCCAAAAACACTCAAATAAAGTAAAAGTACTGGACTAAAATCTGTGAAAAGTTAAGTTACTCAGTTACAGTAACTTGAGTAATGTATTTGTTAATTTTAACCCAATATGCACGCAGAGTTCATTTCCAGCTCTCTCTCCATGAAGCTCTCCCTAACCCTCCAGCTTTATGCCTGTCATTAGCTCTCTCCACCTCCCCTGAGGTCACAAAAATAGCCCATAATGTTTGTCCGCCTGTGAGTGCTCCATAAAATAGATCGTCCCAAAGAAGGGAAGGCTCTGCAAAGTCACAGTGACATTGCTCAGCTGGGGGCAGAGTGCTAATGCAGGCAAAAGACTTCACACAGATGAGTATTTTTACCAGAAAAAATATCATTAATCAGGAGCTTACCTTTTCTGTCAGGCGCTGGTGCTGTCCCAGACGGAGGCTGGTTCAGGTCAGACGGATGATGGTGACAGATGGAGCTCATGAACAGAACCTGATTTATCTCTTTTGTTTGTGTCACTGATTAGGAGTTTGCTTCAGATGAATGCAATGTCCTCTGAAGTCATGAGTACTGGGATTTCTTTTGCAGTGACAACCTCCATAGCAGCTGTAAAAATCCCATCCCAGTTAGATTTTAGGGATGAGGAGGGGGAGGAGAGAACAGTCCCCCACCTCAGGATAGTGCTGTCTTCTTTCCATTAAGTTGAGAAGCTTTCCAGCGGTGGATTTAGAGAAAACTGGGAGGGGATAACACAAATGAATCAGCTAAACACCAGTAGGATTACATAATATAATTTTCCTTTCACAAGGAAAGAATAGCACGATTTTCCACGGGGATGTGCCATTAGGAGGTGCGGGGCTTAGCTGAGCTTAAGAGGATGATTTTAATGTCCTCAAAAGAATTTAAGAAATCATTCCTTTTTGTTTTATGTTAAATTAAAGGAAGTTAAGGAGAGTAAATCATTTGAAATTTGATCTGCAGCGTGACTGTTATATGCCTCCATGAGGAGTGTGAGGGAGTGAAGGTGCTGTGGTGAATAAGAGAACGAGACAGTGAAGCTTTTGCTGTGAAGTGATTCAGAAGAATCATTTTAGAAAGGGCAGAACAGGAGACTCATTGAGCCCACACCTCCCAAAACTTACTTTGCTAAATCAAGAAAGACATTTGTGCAAAGTTTTGCAGAAACCCCTGAAACAAGTCCGTACAAATGGGCGGCACGGTTGCGCAGCAGGTAGTGCACGTGCCTCACAGCAAGAAGGTACCCGGTTCATTTACCAGGTCGGACAGGGGCCTTTCTGTGTGAAGTTTGCATGTTCATCCCGTTCATGCGTGGGTTCTCTCCGGGCACTCTGGCTTCCTTCCACAGACCAAAAACATGCTCATTAGGTGAATTGGTGGCTCTAAATTGCCCTTAGGTATGAGTGTGAGTGTGAATGGTTTTCAGTCTCTCTCTGTTGCCCTGCAATCCACTGGTGACCAGTTCAGGATGGACCCCGCCTCTCGCCCAGTGACAGCTGGGATAGGCTTCAGCCCCCTGACCCAACCCCGAAAAGCGATAAAGGGGTATAGAAAATAAATGAATGACTGTACAAATCCAGTTCCAAGCAAGGCATGAACACGAGGGTCCAGGATATTTGACTTTGTCCCTCCAGAATCTGACCAGTCTGTCCTCGAATAAAAGTGGACGTTTGTGCAAAATTCAAATAAATAATGAAGTTTTCAGATGTTGTGAATATAATGCATGATAATCTTTGATTTATGACCTTCAAAATCTACAATAATCATTTTGAGTCAGGTATGCCCACTGGATGATGTTGATGTTGATATGAAGTCTCTCCTTGGATTGGTTCCATCCTACCCATCTTCTCTTCTGCAGAAATCGAGGAGCACCTACGCCTTACGCTCTTGAGCAGTTTATCACCTAAATGTGTCCAGAATCTGAACTGAACCAGGGAAACGGGCTTTTTGTTATGCTGCTCCCACAGACTGGGACTCTGTACAGACAGAACTGAAGATGTCAGAACTGGTTTCAGTCAAAGCTTTTTGTTTCTCTTTACTCACTCGGCAGCGAGATTCCTATGAGGAATGCTTGTGTTTTTAAATTGTTATTGTCCCTTAAACTTTCTCATTTTCATTGTGATTTTTTAAATCCTTTCAATTAATTATTATTTGTTTTTATTGTCTTAGACTTTTTCTTAATCTGTATTTATTATGACATGTGCTGCTAACCTCTTGGCAGGTCGCCCTTGTAAATGAGACCCTGATCCCAACAGGAAATTACCTGGTTAAAATAAAGGTTAAAGAAAAGAAAGTCAGAAGGAACATTTGTGCAAAGTTTGATGTAAATCTCTCTAAGTGTCCTCAGATACTGCATTAACAAACACAGGAGGTCCATAAGACTCCATAACCTTGACTTTTAACCCTCTAAAGTCTAAGTAGTTTCTCCTTCAGTCTTGAAGGATGTCTGTTTAGAAATTTAAGAATGTGATACATTTTGTAAAACTGCCATTACAAGACTGAAGCTGCACTCATGAAGGCATAAACTGTCAGATGACCTGAAAACCTGAAGCCTCCAGCCATCGCTCTCAAGACAAAAGATCAAATTCAAGCTCTGTCAAAGTGAAGACTGGAGGGTAGGGGTTTTGTTAAAGTGATGACTTTTTGGTGGTTTCCCTTATCAGAAACTAAGAAGCTCAGTATTCCAGGGTTAATTAGCATTTCCCAAACACATGCATAAAGAAATCAGCTCTGTGAGCTCTGTGCCAGAGACGTCCTCAGCTCCCTCCTCCTGGCACCATGTTTTATGGAGCTGCTGATTTGTAATTTCCTTGAGCCCCCAGATCTCTCAGGGGAGGGAGATTTTGATGCTTGCCTTCGCTCTCTGCATTAACTCTCATAAATGATTGAAGAGGCACATGGTGGCCTCATTCCTGGACTTCACTCCAAAACTCTCTGATGCAATCAAACATAAAAAGAACATTTTCATTTTGGGGAGCGATTGGGTGGAGATGTCAGTGTAAAATTAAAAGATTGTCACAAAAGAGACCCTCAGTCTCTTTAACCCTATAAAGCCAATTGTATCATATTTGATACATACTTTTATAATGCCTCTATCTACTCAATATGATCAACAAATTACAAAAAAACATCTGAATAAAATCAGATAAATGATAAAAATGTCCTCAAATGGATTATCAGTTGGCAAAAACACCTAATGTATCAAATGAGATACGAAAAATCTGAAATCTGAAGAAAGTGAAATAAACGTTTCTGCTCCAAAAAATTAAAATTTTCTGGCTATAATCTATGGTCTTGGGCCTTAAAGGGTTAAGTACCATCTCACAAGGGACCCTGAATTTTTTTATTTAAACCCCTTAGGGCTAGATCTAATATTATTCACTCTAATACTGCTAAGCACGAGAAGTTAGCTTTCCTAAGATAGCTGAAATAAATATTTACAATAAAATTATATTCTGCTTTAATTAGCTAATTCTTTTCACCTATATCTGATATAATAAATGATTCCAAATTTACTTTTACAAAAAAAAGAAAAAAATAACAAAGCACAGGATAATTAAAGATGACAAATCATAGTTATTTACAATTATTACTGAACATATATGAATGTATTTCTTGATTATATTCAGATTTCTCAGTCCAGTGAGAGGCTAAAATATGGGTGTAAAAAGGTAAATAAGTTTAAATTTTCTTATTCCTGTTCAAAATGTTTTTACAATATCAGTGCATTTTTTCAGTTTTAAAAAGTTTTTCAAAGTTTTTCAGAAATATTTATGATTTTTTCATTCAATGACAGAGCTGTAATAAATTTAAGCACTGCATATTTAACAAGAAATCTCTTCATCTCTATTTTACCAACCTTTAATTTTGCAATATTTAAAATGTTTGCATTAAATAACTGTCCTTTTTTGTATCTTTTTAATTTTATTTTAATTTTGTTATATAAAATTTTTTGGGAATGATGCCACAGTTAATTCAGATCTTGAATTGTGACTTGTTAAATTATTATTTTACTAGTCTAAAAGTCAAAAATGTTTCAGAGGCAAGCTTGTGGCTACATTAATATCATTGCTCACCGTCTAAGTTTGCCCATCCTGTTTCTCTGAAATAGTAATCTGATTACTTCTCTCAGTTTGTTTTTATCTTCCCCCCTCTCCTCATGTTCCCTTTATGTGACATGTCCCTCAGCACCACCCAAAGCCATGTACATTTTCTTTAAGGACAAAAGCTCGACCTCCGTCTCTGTGGCAGTGGTCCGGTCCCTGGTTGTAGCAGACCGATCCCCCCCAGAGTCTCATGTCCTCTGATCAAAGACAGTGTGGGTCAGGGGGCCGAGAAGAACCTGGCATGACCCTCCTGAGCCTTATGCATCACAATGTTTGGATAAGTTCCCGCTCTTTAACTTTCTCTGTCATATGCGTATGTAATTGACCGCCCTCCCCCCTGCTTTCAAACTCATGTGCCCCCTGCCCACACACTCACACACACACACACACACACACACACACACACACACACACACACACACACACACACCTACACACACTTACACACAAACTTTTGTTTCTACATACAGTGAGCTAGCAGGTCCACGTTAGAGTCCCTTAACTTAACAAATTCAGTGGTATTTATTTTCTCACTAATACTTACTGTAGCGACATTTGGACATTTGGTGCATAAGAGCTATTGTTTTATTTTTTTATAAACTATATTTAGTAACTTTATTGAACTGTGTCATTTAGTTTGAGTTTTAACTAAGACCCTTATGGACCTTTTCCATTAGCCCTACTCTACTGTACTCGACTCTACCCAGCTCTACTGTACTCGCCTTGTGCTGCTTTTCCATTAGCCCCAGTCGCCTGCCCAACAGGGTACAGTGTTGCTGAGCGGCTCTGCGGTGACATCATTTTGAGCGTGACACAACAATCTGTGGCTTTTTGTCACAAACAGAGTAAAAAAGGAAAGCAGAAGAAGGCTGCAGGTGGCAAGAAGAAATACCCCTTGAGAAGCACAGGAGAGTTTTGGAAGCTATACAACAGAATGAAGCCGAGGACGAGAGCAATCGAGCTGCAAAGAAAAGACGTATGAGGATAAGCTAATGGTAGCTACCGCTAGCATGCTTGGTAGTCGCACTCATGACTCATAGATGACGTTATTGTCTGACCAATCAGTAGCTGCCAGTCGGTGACGTCATCTTTTAGTATCGACTCAGCTCGCTTGGAACCAGAGCGGAGTAGGTACTAAAACTAGCTTGTTTTAGGAGGTACCAGGCTAGTGGAAACACGCTGCAAATCGAGTAGGACCGAGTAGAGTAGGGCCAAGGCATGCTAGTGGAAAAGGACCGTTACATGGCTGAAAGGACTTCCAGTTGCACTGCATCTTTAAACCGAACTGCTTAAGTTATTTCTTCCTTCTTCTTCTTCAACTTATTGTACAGTTTTTAATGAAGCCCCCAGATGTGTCAAGAAAAAATCTGTCCATCATGTCGTTAATTTTTCCTGCCTTATGTCTCTTCAGTGACATAATTTATTCTGCCGTTGTCGTGTCCTCAAAAGCAGATTGGCAGAATCAATGAGCAAGGACAGAGACGTTTGCTGCATCCTAAAATAGTGCCAATCACAGAGTCTTTTTGGGAGGAAGATTAAGTGCTTTGAACATGTTTGCCCAATCATATATTTGATCCAAAATTGGGTTTTGTGGCTATTTTTTTTTAATTTTTTTTTTTTTTTTTTTACATAAAACTAACAAAGCAACAGAAAATGACTGTACTTGCTTACAGCAGTGTTTCTCACCGGCAAACTCCACTAGTTCTCCTTACATGGCATGCTATTAATTTAACATTTTAAATTTTAAACTTATTTTTAATAGACTTTAAATGTGAGCTCAGTCCCTGTCATGTTTTCAATCACTGGGTTTGACTCCTGTGTACTTGCTCTCATAGTTGAACCGAGACAATAGGTGGATTTCTTTTCAACAGGTCAAACATGAAGTCACTGCTGTTAAAATTGTTTTAATCACATTTTGGGGGGTAATTGGGAGCTCTGTGGGGCCTGATGTGGCCCCCAGCTCACCAGTTGATGGTGAGCTGGAGTGACCAATAGGAGGCTATTAGTAACACTGGTGAGTGAGTTTTATCATTTTTGGAAAAGTAGCAAGAAGAATTATTTGAAATGAGGACAGTACAATATTTGTTATGTCAGTGTTTTTTTTTTTTTCATTTTCCCTGTAGTAAGAGTTTTGGTGATAAGAGAAAAGAGTAATATGTAACCCAAATCATGAACTGTACTGCATGTTTATACTTTTCTTTTCCCAGAAGGTTTACATGTATCATTTCTATTTGTAGCTGTAAGATGGTTAGTTTTCTTTTTCTTTTGGCAAATCTCAGGATAACATTTCAAAAAAACATGTAAAAACATACCAGTTGTCCTAAAATAAAAGCAAAACTGCAAATGTTTTTACAAACTCTGCACCAGGAACCGACACGGCAGGCTCCCTTTCTTGCTAGTTTAACATAACAACATTCATGAGTTTACTTTCCAGCGGCCGAGCAGACGACACTTGCTTCAAAGAGAGAGTTGGTTAACTGAAGTGAAAGGAGGAGAAGTGGAGGGCAAAGGGCACAGTCTTACATGAGTTTCCTTTTTCACTGATGCCCAATAAAATTGTGAAAGGGCTGAAAGTGAATAGCAGGGATGGGGTCACTGAGACACACAATAGCAGCTGAGGAGAGAGGAAATCTTATCAGCTTGGACATGCTAATTTTATGGAGCACCAATTAAGGGGAGAATTTTATGACACTTTTTTGACCAAACAAAACAGTTGAGCCATCCTTGCTGGTTGGGGGTCCCTGCTTAGCTGACTTCTGTACTGGTCAAATGCCCCCACCTTTCCTTTAAGCTCAGCCTCATTGTTTCCAGGCTCTAATGGGATGGCACCTCCTTCGTGCCTGCCCTCACCCACATTGGGGAAATGAGGCAGCATCTGTTTGTTCTTCTGGTAGCCTGTGTGCCTCATTTATCATTGCCAGAGCACAGAAACATCTAGGAAAAGGAGGATTTAGGGCGAGGAGGGGGACGGTCAAAAAATGTCTCGCATTGGGTTTTACGACAAGGGGCCCCACGTGGCGAGTTCCCCACCCTGGATCCATACATCTCCCTCTTTGCCTTTTGGGCATTGACAGCCTTTGTATAAGCTCACTTCAGCTGCCAAGATGTGTGTCTGCACTGCTAACAGGGGCCCAGATAGAGCTCCTAACTAGACAATAACGGGATGTCCAAGATGGCCAATGTTTAACTAGTGAGTGGCCCACACACACCCCTGCCTGGCCCCGTAGACCCCTGTGCTTTTGTGGGACCAGGATTAATCTTTTAATGGATAAAGTTGAGGCACGGCCCCTCCTGCTCACTGTCCCTTAAATGTACTGCCAAATACTCACTATAGCTGTACTTTTACGAGAGCTTTTGCGAGCTGTGTATTCTGTCTTTAAGTCAGAACGTCTTTACTCTCTAAAACTGAAATATTCAAAGGGATGTTAATACAATTAATAGCAGATCTAATGAGAATAAACTGTGTAAAACTTGAAAAAACATGTAACTGGTAAACATTTTAGTGCTGATCAACTGCATGAGAAATCTCACTCAGTATCTAAATGAACATGATTTCTAACCAACCAAGAAAAGCTGCAACAGGTGAGCAGTTCGCTCTCTGGACTCCCTTATGATGCGTTCACACCAAATGCAACTTAGGAGACCAAGATTGCGTTGCCCACCAAAGCCAAGTCGTCTGTCCAGAAACAGCTCATTTTGTGACGGTTGCCTCACTCAGTGACGACACACCTCCTTGAGTACAACCATCTTAACACATCATACATCCTTCTGTATTTGTATGTATTAGCTGAAATTATTACAACTGTATCCTATTCACTCATCGACCAATCATAAGATACTGCAGCTGATGCAGATGAGGAAGGACAGGACTGCAGAGAAAAGCCATTTCTGTTGTATAAGTGGAATTAATGTTCTCAACAACAACCACACGATGCTGATTGGCTTTTGCGTCACAGCCACACGTGATGTTGCCTGAAAAGTTCAAATTATTCAACTTTGGTTGTGCGTCTAAAGAGACCCGGTAACGCAATCAGGCCGCCCAGATCACATCTGTTCGATTGCAGGAGGGCTGGCCGAGCCTGATCGTGCCTGATCAGGCCTGATAAGCTGCTGTATATTGACTTTGCATGGTGAGTGGTTGCCAAAGTCCCTTTGGTGTGAATGCACCTTTATGCTGCACAAAGTAGAATAAAATAATGCTGAAAAAATTAAACATATTAACACAAGTGCTCAACCATCCTGCAAATAAGAGACATGGTGACTTGGTAGAACAGCTAGCATAGCAATACTAACCAAAGTGATGGAGCAGTAAATTTTCCTTTTGTGTAGGAAGTATCATTTATTTAATTACAGCAATCCACGATGACTGTCATGTGTTAAACATGAAGAATAATGCAGAAATGCAATGTTATACACATATGCAATGCATACTCTGACATGTCAGTTGTAAAAGTGCTTTCACGCCTACATTGTTGGGTCCGAACTTTTAGACATTTCAGTTTGATCTGGACCAAAATGTTGAGTGTAAAACCTCCCCCAGACCAAGGTCCAGACAAAACAGATTAACTTTGGTCAAAATCAAAAAGGATGTCTTAGTATGGACAAAACGGCACCATGGTTCAGTTTGTTTGTGCTTTGAGGTCTGGATGTTTGTACCAATGACAGCAATTTAACATTTAACATGTGATACCAGTGCGTTGCTAATATCATCGCCCTTCTGATAATGTACCGCTCAAATACCCGTGTATTTTTCCTCAGGATATGTTCTTTTAATTGTAACCAGCAGTAAGAAATGAAAGTCTTTTTATTTAATCTGTGCTCTTTTCTCAGGCAAGCCAGTGATTAAAATCTCATTCTTAAAATAAATTCTCTTGAATAAATGCTCTTGAACTCGGAAATGTAGTTTAGTTTCAACACACTGAAAGTGTGTCAACCATAACAGATATTTTTCCCTCATACTGCTGCTCTTTTACGGATACATAGAATGGATGGATGAATAAATAACTTTAAGCAATGAATGTCCATTAACCGCAATGACACACTCTCTCTGTAGACATGTAGGCATGTGCCCATTGAGCTAAATTACCCATCGTCATTTCACCACATAAAGCTGAAAGCCAGAGTTCAATTGTGTGTCACTAACTAGTCTGCTTCCTTCAAAGGACTATCTCTTGAAAACAGACACACTTACTTCAGTGGTGCTGCAAAAGCTGTATAGAAACTTAACACATGTCGGCGGGCACACACTCAGGCCATTGATTACCTCATCAATCGTGGGCCAATCAGGAAAACTAGTGGCCACAAACACCAAAGTATTGTGCCCTGTGACCCTGAGGTCAGCAGCCAGGAGCAAAGGACTGTGCCCCACACAAAAGGACAACATCATGTACTATCCCATACAGTGGTGCTGCTGCTGCAGCCTTTTGAATGCACACATGGCGGGCCTGTGCGCAGATGGGACGGGCAGGAGGGAGGGGTGCACGCGTTACCGTGGTGATGGAGCACATGCAGAGGTAACAGACTGAGACAATGGTCCTGATGAAAGCCAGGAGTCATGCCTGGGCTTCAAGAAGGGAGATTATTGGCCGAGCAGGTCCTCTGTTTTATTAGACAGGATAACAAGGGGAATGGGGGGGCCAAAGTCTGCCGAAAAACGGACACAAAGCCGCCTCCATGCTCCGGTGGGCAGCCAGCTGTTACAAAGAGTGACCAGCACAATGCCCGAAAGATAAGTGTGTGTTGTGGGTGTAAGTTTGTCCAAATGTGAAGGCTTGTTAGCATGTATCTCATCTCACAATAAAAATAAGGATTTACCAACTGTTTCCATCTCAGTCCTGATCCAAAATTAGTATAGGCTACAGACGAGCAAGGACACGTAGTCATGACTAAGGTTTAGACTCTAAACCCAAGAGACAGCTAAAGTACACATGAAGATTTTCTGAGTCTGGCATCCTCACATCTAAAGGCCTGCAACTCCAAAAAGTTTTCTTTCTCAAAATGAAATTTTACAGACAGGAAAACTCAGGTCCTTCAAGACTATGACTAGATTTAAAGAACACTATTTCCACAAGGCCCTTAACTGTAAGAACTGTGCTTCTTACATCATCATTATCACAAGAAGTGTTCAGGAAGATGTGGGAATGCTTATATCGCTCTTAACATCAAGTTCATTCATGGTGTAGGTGTATGTCATAGGGACTAGCTGCGGACAACATGGTGCATGAGAGCTTTAGTTTTTTATTTAATACTCATCCAAACAAAAATGGAATTGTCATTTTGATTTATTTAATTTCCCCTTTATTAATACTAATTGGTTTGTATTGTAGGAAAGTCTGATTAGTCACCTTTACAGTGAGATTTAACTTGTAAAGATTTTGCATTTGTGCCAAAATCCCCTGCAACTGAAAGCTGGTGTTGTTGTCTGCACTGACAGCCTGATTTGGCGTCAGTCCTGGTTACATATCTAAACCAAGGACTAAATTCTGTGAGGCTGTTAAAGCCATACACAGACTATGAAGTGGGCAACCCAGGAAGAAAACACCTTCTTCCTCACCCTTGCTTCACTGAGGAACTGTAGGCTTTCCTCCAGGGGAATGATGGGATTTTAGCACATTTTCTTTCTGGCGCTACCCACATGTTTAGCTGTGTTGTTCAGTCCATGAATGCATGATCCTCATGTAAAGGTGATTAAACAGGCCTTACAATGATATAAAATACAATATCAAACACAATATCAATTGGATTCATTAAAGATGAGATGTAATTTACTGAAATAACATTTTTAAACTTTTGTGAGTTTGTTTTATAAGATTGTTGGAACTGCTCGAACCCCATGGAGTATGCTACATAGTGAGCCAAGGAGCTAATCATTGTCTATGAGCTAGTGTGCCACTAGCTTGAGGCTGTTGTTGGCTTTGAAGATAGATTACAAAAGTATAATTACAGACATCACAGTAATTATTTCGTATCCCCCCTGCGCACCCAATGTGTCTCAAAGGGTGGAACACTGAGAAGTACTTAGGAAGACACACAGTCCTGCAGCCTTTTGTTCAAAATCACTTCTGTTGCTTGGATTAATTTCACATATACTGAGAAAAAAGGCCACAGTTAGAGGACCTCCTGGTTCATACAATCTGAGAATGTTTTTCAAGTAGGTTATTACAGTGGCCGACAAGGGCATGATGCTGCAAAGTCACGAACAGGAGGAAGGACAAGTCTTTCCAGACAGGAGATACCCAAGAGAAAGTTGGCTAAGAGGAAAGCGGGATACTCAGAAGGAAGTTAGCAAACATTTGGAGAGAAGAATAGAAAGGTTTGTTTTCCTTTATGTCTTTTTTGAACACTTGGCCCTAATCTCTTTCAGTATTATCGAACAGCAGCACATTTACATAGCTAATGTTAGCGTGCGTTGGTCTAGTCTTGCTAGGGAAGCCTCTCTGATTGGCTTCTTAGCCAACTGGGTAGCTCCTGTCTGTAAAGAGGGTCTGTTTCATCCCTCTGGTCGAGAATTTGCAGCGTTTCTCTCTTGAAGTTGTTCTGGGGTTTAGTCTGCAGCATTTCTTTCTCGCATTTGTTTTGTCGGCTAGTATGTTTATGCTTCTGCTGCATTTCTGTTACTGCATCACTTTTTTTGTGCAGTGCTTTTCTGCTGCATTTGTTTTATGTGTTTTTGGTTTTGCATCATTCCTGTGTTTGCAGCGTTTGGCCATTTGAGGCGCGTTTGTTCGATTGCAGTGCGTATGCCCTCGTCAGTCACTGCAGATAACACCATGAACTATAAGGTCCTTTTTAAGATATATTCAATGATATTAAGGGGAATGTATCCAGTAAATGGAAATACTTGTTTTCTGTGTTGTAAACACATCCCTTTTATTGTAGTTTAATTGGTTTTAACAAAGGGCAACAGTACATGTGGGCTGAGGTGAAAGTGGGTCATGTCATCTCCCTACAGTCTTTGGTCTCTACGTCCCCTTTCTTCACCCTATGCATCAGTGAACCATGTTTAGAGATGCCACTGTCTCTAATGTTAAAGTTGTGGTGTTAAGCAGAGAACTATTATTCTGATTCTGGTACTGTTGGGTGAACATTTGGACTTTGGCTCTACTATTTCAGGTGATGGTTTGCACAGAAACCCACTCTGAACTGTCTCCATTCACTCTCTCGGGCCTTTTGCCTTTCTCTCTTACCTCGGCATCTCCAGGGGGTAATTGTGGGGTAATTTATGAAGTTCTGTCAGCATGGAGCCCGTGGGTGAGACAGCCTGCTGACCAAGCCCCATTCAGCACCAGAGGAGAAGGCCTGTACCCCTTTTATCCCAACCATAATCAGCATCTCTGCTTTTGCCGGGATCCCCCTCCTGAATCCCTCTGCCCCGGAGCTCTCCACAGCATGAGACCCTCAGTGGCTGCTTAGAGATGAAGGGGAAAGTTATTGGACTCTTAAGTGACTCATAAACATCCAGGGGATTTTCATAGCACCTTTGTGCCTTTTTGTTGTGGTGTAGATAATGCCATTGTTCCAGGCAGTGTAAATGAGTAAATCAACAACAGTTTGTCCTGAGGGTGACAGATAAAAAAGGGCAACACACCCCACTCTTACACACTCTCGCTGGCCTTTTCAGAGGGTTTATCAAACATTATTCATCTCATTCAGACTTTGTTTCTTAGATAGTGACATTAGGGGTCCATTTGAAGTCATTTTTGCTGGGGAAGGTTCCTAATGAAGTGTTAAGTCTCTTAGTGTTTGCCATTAAACGAGCTGTTTTAAGTCTACAACAGATAAGAAAAGGAGCTTCATTGCTTTGTTTATCATCTCTACAGTGCATCTGAATCTGCCTGATTCAATGTCTGTAATCAGGGAGATCCATCTTGCCCAGTTTCAAACCACAATGATTGTATTTGGCCTAAAGCGACCTTTTAAGCAGGAAGAGGAGCGATACGACAGTGACTGCTCATACAGAGATGAACATTTATGCTAACAGTTCTAGTAGCTGTTAAAACAGATCTGAGCCATATTTCTGAGTGATGTGAAAAACAAACATCTCTGAAAGCATTTCTTGATGGAAAAGGATATCTCCACTCAACTTCCAGAACATTTTAGTGAGAGTTTGTTCTTGTATTCTGTATCTTACACCCAAGCAGAAGTGCCTGCCATGTAATTGTTGAAATGATTGTCCAATCACCTGCTTCTGAAGCGTTCTGCCTTTTCCCAAACACTTTCTGTGGCCAAGGTGGGCTAGTGAACGATAGAACAGCTGGAGTGTCAGGTTATTTTCTCTCCATTAGCAGAAACACTGGACCATCTACTAAGAAAGGAGAAAAATATAAACCACAATGACTTGCATCAACATCAATTTAAGTGATGCCCCTCAAGTAATCTGTCTTAAATAAAGCAACACAGTTTTGTGAAAAAATATTTAAAGGGAGAAGGTTAAAGAATCTTCTGAAACTAATCACGTCAGTTTTCTTCTTCATTTATCCCAACATTGATCAATAAATCAATCAATAACTCAAATTGATTTGTACTGCAGTTTTGAGGTTTTATGTATTTGCGTGGTCAAAGTTTGATCACTGCAATTTTAAGAAACACTAAAGGTCTATTTCGGACTCCTGATAATATGTTTAGATAACAAAATATTAAGTGGGACGGGGCGTAAATTTGCAATTCAAGCACCTCAAGCATTACTTAGGACACAGAACTATCACAATAATATTAACAATAAAAAAGAGAATATTAAAAGGCTTCATAAGGTCAAAATTCAAGTTAAATGCTTTTTTACTCAAGTTCTTTGCAAGTGAAGTCACACTTGAATGACTGAATTTCTGGCAAATAAATGTCAAAAATCTACTTCTAGCAATATTCTTTTACAGTCATTTAGATCTTATATGCCCTGTCTTAAAAAATGTTATTCCTGTTATGGCATCAAACAGGCTGGTTGGGCTTGCTCTTATTCTGAGCCCAATTGAAAAAAAACTTCTCTGTTATTTATAGACCCCTCCATGGTTGTATTAGAGCATAAGTCTTAAAATAGTTAGCATTGTAGCAATTACATTCTCTTGCCTCAAAGTCTGTGGTTTTTTAAATAAGTTTTTATTTCTTTAAAAAGTGCCATAAATATGGTCAAGGCTGTCCATAATGGGGGGATAAAAGGGTAAAGCTGGGACCCAAAACTACTGAGGGACCCGAGACAATTGGCAAAGACTCAGTTCATCCTATATCCAAGCTCTGATCATCTTTCATTTTCATCCTAAACACTCCCCATTACATTTTAATTATGTCACCTATTTAAATATAAACCCCTCCCCCTAAAATGGTCCAGTCCTTATTTTTGTCTTCTTGTTGTTGATGGGGCCACTGAACTTTGAATCAAGCTGAGCCCAAACGGTACATGTGAGTCAGCTCAAATGATAATGCTACTTATCCAACATGCTCTATTATCCTTCATAAACCTTTTTTATTTGTTTTGGGGGGCTTTTTGTGTCTTTATTTAAGTTACAAGATGGTGGATAGACTAAGAAATTGGGGAGAGGGAGTGGGCAATAATGTGGCAAAAGAAGGCACATGCCAAATTTGATCCCTTTAAAACGTACAGCCATGATTCATGGAGGAGTAAACTAACTTCTTGGCCTGGAGTGTCACACAGCACATTGGCCTGGTCTTTCTGGGGCCTCAGTAATTCTGTCTGTACCTGATACTGGGTACAGTCCCTGTTTAAAACCAGAATAATTAAGGACTGGTGAGCCAAGATGATCCACTACTACAATGTGGACATGCTGTATATAAAAGAAGTTATATTGTCTTTTGTGTCAAGATTCTCTTTCTCTATCGCCTTATTCACACATTTTCATGACCCTGTGGTGTCTTCATTGAGGTCAAAGAAAAGTGGAAAAGACAAGACTTGAGATTTTTTGATGGACTTTTCAGACTCCTCAGTTCATAATTGAAACTAAATAAATAATCTGACATATTTTTCCCGAATCGTTGTTTTTTTATTATTAAACTCTTTGTTCCAGAGTCTTAATGTTGAAGCAGTAGTGACAAATATCTTGAAAAACTAAGACTGTCCTATAAGAGAAGGGCTTACAATCACAAAAAAACAGAAAATCCTGCACTGATCCTGTTAAACAATTCTGCAGCACAGAGAGGGGGTGGCCTCATGGTACACAGCACAGATTTGCTCTTCAGCTTAGTGAGCTCTTGAGCCATTATAGGCTCCTAGTCCGGCTTGATCCTTTGCCACTACAAGCATATGCCTGTGATAATGCCTTAATTTTCTGGTCACCTGAGCACTTTCATTGAGTGCACCCAGTGACTCAAAAGAAAGGGGGTCTTGAGCTCTTGAATGGGATAAAGGGTCCTAAAGGTGACTCTTTGAGAAGAGAGACAAACACTCTAACGCAGGGTTAGAGACTGAAGGATTATGTGGAGTCTTGGAGGGTGGCTACACTTTCATTGGAGCTCAAATATTATTGTGTCTCTCTGTGTGCCTGTTGGCTCTGTAAACACATGAATAAGAATAGAGCGGAGAATGGAGTTTGTGCAGTCAGTGCGTGTGTCATAGTGCCGAAAGAGATGGACTCAGAACTCTATTTTTGTTTTTTTTTATACATCTCCCTGCAGTATGAGCCAGTTGCTGATCAGATGATGTGCCATTACTTTTACTTCTCCTTTTTTAAATTATGCGATTGAAACTGTTGGTCATCTGAGTACCTAGATCTCCAGCCCCATGCACTTTCAGGTCGAGGGACAGCATTTGAACTGCCTTTAAGCACAGGAAGGTAAAATCTGTCATACAGCAACGCAAATAATCAATGCTACAAAGATTTTCTTCAACAAGATCAGCTCATTAACTTGAACAACAATCAAACATAGGTCACTGCACTCTCGTCGAGTGGCTGTAGAGACCACATTGAAAGCTGTGCACCAGAACCCGCCATTAAAATATATAAAAGACTAAAGAGAATGAAAGTAGAAAATGTGTCCAGCATAGTTAATTAGACCCCATCCCAATTAGCAAAGTGGAGGCTAACAGTTCTGCTGGCTTTGAGCCTAATGATCAGGAAGATCCATATGCTCTAAATAAATGGCAGATCTTGGCTCTCAAGGTTTCCCAATTAAACTAACATTGCATGTTAGCTAAGCCGTACCCCCCTGCAAGGTCCTCTGATGGAGCACCAGTGGGGGGTCTTAGGGATCCTCTATTTCCCTGATCCTATCTTTCTGTTGGTCTCTATGCACTGCAGAAACTTCGATCTAGGTGAGAGTATTTGTCCAATTTCAAGTCAAAAATCTGACCATACGTATTCTAAGCCACTAATTGCTGACATATCTGATTTAACTTCTTATTTGAAGACATTACATTTAAAAATAAGGCCTGAGTTGCTTGTAATAAGTTAAAGTATCAGTCACAGTGACAAGCTAGATTTAATTTAAAAGCTGTCTTGAATTAAATGTTATATCCTGAGTAGTCATTAACCCTCCGTTTAAGACCCTGTACTGAGTAAAGTGTTGCTGTAATTCAAAGCAGACTATTAAATATATTTGTATATCTGGACCGAGGGACCATGCTTACCACATTTTAACAATCAAACAGACCTATTTTCCCAGCATCTCAGTAGTACAGCAAAAAATGTGTCTTATATTCCAAAGAGTAGATGTTTGTAACACATAGACTCAACCAGAGCAGGTCAAGAAGTAAACAGTCCACAGAGGCATACAAATGTGCTGTCTCTTCAGGCTCTTATGTAGGGCTGTGCAGTCCTTTACTATCATCCGTTAAATAAAAAAAAAATGTTTAAATTTGGAGGATTAAAAAAGACAAAGAGTTTGCATTACCGAAAGACAGTGCTGTGCCCACTTTTTAGTGTCTATTTAACCACCTCCTCCCTGAGCAGGGGACCCTCTTTCAGTGATAGTGATGTGATTTCATGGACTGTTTGTGGAGCCATGTCTGATTTATTCCACCCCCTTTGTTTTTACTCCTGGTTAAACTGTAACCAGTCTGCCATTCACTTGTTCTTTAGATGTTAAATTAACTGCATATGTTTGGACACATGGAGACTTTACATAAAATTTATTTTACATTCTCCTGAGCACTTATGAATGTATCTTCAACTCATGTTTGAGGTTAGTGAAATGATATTTTTCAAATATTTGTTCTACTGGCCTGACGCAAACTGAGTCATGACCTAGCAAAACTAGAAGGTTAGTTGAATTATAATATGGATTTGACTGTGCTGTTAATGGATCCCACGTATCAAGTGACTGAAGCCTAAATGGGGTTGGGGTTGTCTTTTGTAGTTTTGACACCTAAATTGTGTGGGGGAGTTGTTCGGATACCAGTGAATGTTCTGTGTTTTGCAGGTTTATTAGTGTATATGTGAACACTAACCTTGCAGCGCAGCTGGATCTTCCTGATTCTCTGTTATCAGACAGATCTATCTTGCCAAGCTCCAATCTATGACAACGATGCTCCAACCGAAGCAGTGAAACCTAATCAGAGTTGTCCAGAGCAGAAAGAGGTTGGAGTTATGAACAAGACAACATCAGGAAATGACTGCTCATATAGAGATTAGCATAGATTGACCGAATTTCTTGATAGAAAGGAGATTTCACTGCAGTTCCAACAAATTTTTTGCAAAGAAGTGGCTTGTGTTTCATATTTTACACCGCAGAAGCTGTGCTCACCTACGTCATTATCTGCTATGCCAGAACTGAATATGATTGATGGAACGACTGTCCAATCACCTGCTGGACATGCTTTGTGCACCATTTCCGTCACAGACACTGTATCACACATTTCTCCTTATTTCAGAGAAGATTAGCTCTGAATCAGTATGATGGATTGTTTCTGCATCTTTGCAAACTCTTCATTTATTGATCTGTTACTAAATTGAGCAACATTACCATTAACCTAACTCTGCTGACACATATCCTGCAGAATCTATCTTTAGTAAAAGTTTTGGCACTGATCTCGTTAACTCCTCTTTTGACACAGCATATCCTTCCTCTGGTTAATGTATAGAGTTCTTTTGGGTTGGGGGTGTTAATCGTGGGTGTTAAAATGGGAGGTGGGGGCTGCAGAAAGGGGAGAGTGTGGGTTGGGGAAGGGGGTGACCCCTCTGCAATTGGCTCAGGCTCCAAGTGTCTCATTATGCGTCTTTATTGTTCCTTTGTTGTGCCCGTGGTATAAATGCACCACAGTGGGCCCAAAGGGTGACAGCTGAGACAGACCGGCCATCAGACTGAACCACAAGGGCTTCGACACGAGACAAACTGTGGTGACGCTACAAGGACGAGTAAATCCAAGCTCACTATTTTCTCTCTTATTTTTCTATTTTTATCTGTCAATGATGGATTCAGACGCAGGCTCTACCTGCAGCCGCTCCTCTTCTCCAGACTTGGTGGTGGATGACTCTGCCGGACACCTCTTCTCCAACAGGCTCTTCCAGGAGTACTGCAGAGAGAAAAGAGCGGAGAGCGAAGGCGGCACAGGCAGAACAAGCGGAGGCGGTAAGACCAAGACCAGGTCTGACCTCAGCAAGGACGAGGTGCAGGACCTGAGACTGAAGGTCAACAGCCGGGAGAGGAAGAGGATGCATGATCTGAACCAGGCGATGGACGGCCTGAGAGAAGTCATGCCCTACGCTCACGGACCATCGGTACGCAAGCTCTCCAAGATTTCCACCTTGTTGCTTGCTCGTAATTACATCCTCATGCTCTCCAGCTCACTGGAGGAGATGAAAAAGCTGGTGGGGGATGTTTATGGCAGCAGTGCTTCCATCCAGAGCCGACCGGCTGCCCGTGCCACCCTCAGCCCTGCGGCCCCTGCGGCACACCTCCCTCTGCACCCTCTGGCCCAGTCCCTGCACACTCTAATGGGCAGCACCCCCTCAGCGATCCAGAATCTCTCCACTTCTGCTGCTGCCACGGCCCCACACTCACCCCCATCAACCAGCTTTCTTGGTTTTCATTCTTCAGTGCAGGGACTCCTAAAAGACCCCCATCATCTAACCAGCACCTACAGGCACTTCCCCGGCATGCCCTGCCCGTGCTCGCTGTGCCAGCCTCTGCCCACGACGACGTCTACGTTACACAGCCTGTCTATGAACAAATGAGCAGGACTCTACGACTTCCTGGATCAGGATGATGGACAGAGCAGCTCCCATGAGCTCTTTTATGAACTTAACATGGATTGTTCCAGATCATGTACATACTGTATGTAACTTAAAAAACTGCTGCTGTTTTTATTATTTTTCTATCTCAAGTGTTTCTGTTCTGTTTGAATCAAGTTTGTTTACTCCTCTCTTTTTTATACAAAGTGCAGCAGCAAAGACAATTATTTATCTGATTCTGTGGTGATGAGATGTGACATGAACGATGGCTTCTACAGCACAAGATTTCTATTTTCAAAAAATTAAATCTTTTGTTTAAATGCAATTGTTGTTTTGTATTTTTTCATGATTATATACATTATTATTTCAGTATTTCAGAGAAGGGTGACTTTGTTGACCAACATGGCCACGTGACTTAAATTCTTACTGCATGAAGGCGGCATAAGTACTAAATGCTTGACGCAGATCCCAACATTCATATTTTTTCTCAAATGCAAACAAGGGAACTAGAAACAGCGAAAAAATATGTTTTTAAAAGCAGATGGTTTTTACTTGTCATTCAAGTTTGTTAAACTTGCTTTACACTTTTTTCATATACATCACAAATCTTTTGCAAGGGTCTTTCAGAAAGAATTGCATCCCAAAATAACTAGTATTTAAAAAAAGACAAAGAGAGACGTACCACCTCATTTAAAATGGAAACCTTTTTAATCTTTTTATTTCAATATATATATATATTGATATCTGAAGCTGTGAATGTATGAGGTCCAAAACGCTCACATGAGTCTTAAAGTGAGTAGACATGACCAGACAGTTAATTTAATCAGGTCATATTCCTGTTTGAGGTTAGCATTTCAAGGAAAAAGGGTTTAGATAAAAAGACAAAATGGTGTTTCATTTGTTTTTTCCAGATAAATCAAAATACATAACAGGTTTTTAAATGAACTTCGAGTTTGTCATAAAGGCATAAGCCATCAGTCTGAGCCTATTATCTTTTTTTTTTTTTTTTAAATGACCTTTTAAGTTTTTTTGGTGGTATTTATTTGTGTGTTAGCAAGATAACTTGAGAACATTAACACATTTTTATCAAGTTTCAGGAATTGTAGGTCATGGCACATGAAGAAATTATTAGCATTTAGTGGTGATTCAAATCCAGATAGAGATCCAGGATTTTTTTTTGAAAGGATTCGTTAACATTGGGAATATCTTATGAAAGTGGAAAACTCTTTCAGGTGAAGTTAAGAGGAAAAGTTTTGAGATTGTAAAATTCTAAATATTTGATCCATGGACTTAATGATATGATCTTGCATCTCCCCTCCTTGCTGCAGTTTTTAATCGACAAACCTCATGTCCAAATCATTGCATTGATTTTCTCTGAATAGTCCCAATTTATAACAAAGTCTCTTTTAAGTCTGCATGCAAACAACAATATGATGATTTTGGGCCAAAAGAATTTCTTTATTACTGAATTCAGGTAAAAAATTTTCCTGCAGCCATGACACATGGCTAACAGCTTCATCTGGAGTTTCATCCACACATAAGGCTGTTTTAAACTTAATTTTCTCAGAGTTCTTGAAGTTGGTTTCCAATAAATTTACAACTTCACAAACAAAAAAAATCAAAAATATAAGGATCATTTTTATTATGTATTTTTAGGGTGGCCTTAATATGTCATTGTGTATACTGGCAAGTAAGGTTTGTCAAGAAATAATTTTATTCATGAGTTCATGCACTCAGTGTTCACAAAATATTTTTCATGTTTATTTTTATTGATGGCTCACAGTAAGAAGCCCCCAAGCCGCCTGTTGCCCACCCCTGAAAGATGTGATTCACCTTTGAGTAGGAGTTTGTTTGTTATCAGTTTTGTTGTATCTACCAGGTGTTAGTTTCTCTTTTATAAGATATCTACTTTGACTTTAAAGCAAATATTCAAATAACTCTAGAGCAGTTTTATATAACTAGCCAACAGTTCAAATGGATATACCGGAACAAAAAGTGTCATTTATTGCTACAAGCTATGGACAGATCATCCTTCACAAAACTAAAGAGGGGCAAGAGGACCGGAGCACTTCATCAGCTGAAAGTAACATTCTCATGCCAGGGACCATCCATCTTTATTTCAATGGGGTGTAAGAGATGAAAGGGTGACACAGGCGCCAGTAAGGCGCGTCACTTTTATGTGACACAAGAGAGGGACATAGTCATGCTGTTAGCTTTGAGCCAGTTATTTTGTCTCTGTCTCATAGAAACACAGGCTGGAGTCACACTGCAGGCCTCAGTGCAAGATCAGGGTTTTTTTTATAATCGGATTCTTTGTTTGTGTGGTTGGTCTCATGACTTTTTAGTATGTTGCATGTATCAAAATCAAAGGTTAACAGCTCAAAGTCTTTTACCACCAAACAGGACCAGTCTGAGCTGCAGAACATGCAGCATTGATGATGGGATAGGCTCCAGTCATGAAGTATAGACGCAGACAATGTGGAGCCTATCCCAGCTGACATCGAGCAAAAGGCAGTTTGCACCCTCAACCATCACCAACCAAACGCAAGGCCACATAAAGAGACAGACAACCAACCATACACTCACTAACTCTGATGGGCAATTTGGAGTCACCAAGTAACCTAATTAGTTTTATTGGGGGTTTGTAAGAGGAAGCTCGAGTGCCCGAGGAGCACCCATGCATGCACCAGGAGAACATGCAAACTCCAAAGAGAAAGACCCTGCTGACACGGTGTTTGAACCAGCAACCCTCTTGTTGGAGGCACTACCTTCTGCACCACTTTTGCCTCCACATGTGTTTATTTCTTCTTTCACATTCAACCATTCTGAAATATTATGCTCTTTATCACATCACATCATCAAAGCTACAAAGTAAATGATGTCTTAAACTATCAGACATGCTGCATAAATATTAATTCAGATTTGCATTCAGATGTTTAAAAAGATATTTAAAAAGTGGATTCTGATTGGCAGGGAGGTTGTCAGGTTATTACTTTATTTCTCATATCATTGTATTTTAGATAACCTCTCCTTAGTTAATTAAACATGAGCCACAGAAGCCTTGGTACTTCTTTCTCTCGTTGCGTGTTTTTATGCATTTTCCTTTTTTCCTGCAGTCCTTTTCTGGTCAAATTTAGCAGAGAAGGACAGCCAAACATTGGCATCCTCCAACCATACAGGCACCGGTGCACCTTGTTTCTTGCTTTTATTATCATGTACAGTTAAATGCCTTGTATGTCTAATGTACTTGGCTACTAAAGCTGATTCTGATTCTGATTCTTTGCAGGTGGCAGACTTGGCGTTTCAGGGTATGGTCATATGGCCAAAGATCTGACCTGCATCTGATGTAAATCCTCTGTTAATGTGGCCTGAACCTGAATGAGGAAGATCTGACACAAATTTGATTTGTGATGCTCACACTGGCTCCAAAAACAAAAAGAAATGAACCCAGCTAAGGTTGTGCCAACCTAAGAATCAGGCCTGCATGATGTGACAGAAACATGTGGTGTGTTAGAACCAGGTTCAATATTGAGATAATGATATGAACTGTGATTATTTAAGAAAACATTTTAAGTATGTATGTGCTGTAACAAAGTGTCCTCATCTTTACCAATCTGCCTTTTTAATTCAAGACTTGCAGATGCTGTATGAATTTTCAGAATCTAAAATAAATTGCTCTCTAAACTGTCTCAGATAAATTAAAATGTATCTAACATAGAGTTTTAGCCTCATCTGACTGCCTTAAGATGTGTAAAAGCAGATCTACACTAAGAAACTTTGCTTTACCACATTGAAAACATTGTGCAGTTCCCTACAAACCCGCAAACTAACACTTGCAGCTCTACATTTTGGGATGGTGGTTGGAAGAAAAATATTCCCTTCACATGGAGATCTACCTCACCCCCTGCTTCCTGTGCTTGTGTGATGATATGTTGCCTGTCATTCAAATGGAGGGACTGTGTTTGCACAACACTGATGCGAAAAGAACTCTGAAAGACTTTTGGGCCCTTTCCTAGTGTACTGTCATACGGTACTATAACTGTAAAGACACTTTGGCCACGCTGATGAATGTAGGACTAGGATCTTCACTTCATGGAGGAATCCAGGTCCTCTACTACCCTGTATGTCATTATTGTGGTTAAAGTTGTGTGCTATACCGATTTTTCTTTTCAAAAAGACATGAATTGGTAGCCATTTCTTCCTCACTGTTGTCTTATGCTGTCTTGTTCCCACCTTGTTTTTTAAGTCCAAATAAAAAAACATGTATCTAAAAAGTTGTGTGATTTATTGTGACAAATACAGACTGTTGTTATGTGTTATCAAGGCAACAACAAAATATCTTACAGATTAGGCATTCTGTTCAATCTCTGGTGTAGAATGAGTTGAATAAATTTGGGTGTTGTATTTCATTCACTAATATGTTTTCAAGGAAGAACTGAAATTCAAAGTGTATCTTGCTCTATCCTTACTGGCCTTCAGCTCACTGAGCTGTGTGATTGGATAGTACATAAAGTTGATTACTTACCTCAAACACCGGCTGAAGAAATTCATCATCTTGGTCAACATGGACCCCGTTTCCAGGACAACAGTTCAACTAAAAACGATAAACTTAACAGTAATATTTGGCAGTTGGTTTAGACGACCATGGTGTTTCAAGTGCCTGAAAATGATCCAGGAAACCAAAATTAAGCAATTCAGTCATGCCATAGGACAGACGGTCTATCAAATCATGTATACATTTTTGTAAAAACATTACAGAGAAGTTTATGCCAGAGATTAAAAATAAAGAAATAGTTGGTGACGAACATGCTCCCTTGACATTTAAGTTGGTAATGACCAGTGTGGAGAAGTGCTTGAATCAGGCTTGGGCTCGTTCATTGGGCCTTTTAGGGTCACAGCCGTGTCTGTGGACAGACATGCAGCTCTCCTCTCTGTGGACGAAGGAGGTGAGCATGGAAGTGTTGTGTTCTGACAAAAGTCAAACGATGTCCTGACATGTTTGTGAGCCCACGTGCAAAGCTGCTGTTATGTTTTGATGATGCGTTGCACTCTGCCTATAAAGTTGCTCATGGTTAATGTTGGGGGAGTGATGTTTCATTCAGACATGACGTATCACTGTTAAAGGTGTGGTCAGCGATCTTCTAATCTTCTAATCTTAATGCAGTATTTGTCAAATTCACCGTATTTCTCCACTCCATCCACAAGATGTCACCACTGACAGCATGTTGAAAAAAAGTCTGGTTTCAATACACAGCCTTGGCTCTGAATTTCAGCAGGTAAATACTGGAGTTACCAAAACAGAGTACCCCCACACACACACACACACACACACACATCCAGGGGGCGATCATATTCATGTGCAGATCAGACAGATGGGGGAGGGGGAGTAGTAGGTTGCGTAGTGTGCGCAGTGAGCATAAGAGAGAGATACAACATGTGCAGTAGCAATAAAGAGTCTAAAAGAAAAAGTTCAGAGGAGCAGAAAGTGAAAAAGAAGGACTATGACCATGAAAGAGTGAGGACCCGGGTCAACATTGGCTTTCTGACGGTGGAGGGAACTCCGTGAACTGAAAGACCTGAAAACGAACACTGATGTCGCCGTCTTTCTGCTGGATAGGTAAGCAACATTAGCTTTGTGGTGCTTCACATAACAGTAACAGCCGTCGGACATTCATCTTATTGTCTAATCTGCCAGAACATACTGTTGTCGTGATGTTATCAATATTGTCAGTCAAGCTGTCTGACGAGTCGGGGTTACCTTAGTTCCGTTGGTCAGCTACGCAGTTTCTACGGCCGTTTCCATGACGATGTACGTCCATCAGCTTTCGGGAGTGGAGCCAGGGGTGAGGTATGAAAGGCGAGGCGGGTCTAAATTCGTTTATAAACAACCTCTCCACTCGTTTTCTCCCACATCGCTGACTACACCTTTAATGCTGTGTTCATGGAGTCCAGGAGATGCTGAAAAGAAGTGCCCCCATACTTTACCTTTACTCCTCAGTATATCAAGTAAGGTTAGTTTATTGCTGAAGTATATGTCTCTTCTCTATTTTGTTTTTTCACAATAATCCCCATTAATACATATTATTGACACTAATTACCATGAAGATGCTAAAGCCAAACAACCATCACTGAACAGCCATGTTCACTGAGCAACAAATCGAGCGTTCAGACAACATACTTATCATTCCACGGCTGACAGATGATTTAAGGATCAGAGGAGAAATAAAGAGATGTAACTCATTGTCAACTACCTCCCTCCTACACCTCCTCCTCCTGAGAGCTCTGAATGGGTCCAAACAATAGCCAGGCGCGACACACAATGGCAGAGGGAGTCCAAGCTCTCGTGCCTGGGACACAAACCCCCTCCATTCAATCTACATTTCATCATGGTAACAAGCGCTGTCGGGCCAAAAGGCCTGACACCCTCACTCACCACAAAAGCAGTTAACTATAATAAATGAGGCTGTTGACACAAAAAAGAGCCCTTGTCAGTATTGTCAGCTGCGTGTCTCAGTAGGGGGAGGCAGCTGCCAGCCAAAGCAGGCGGCGGAGCTTCTCTCAGGGGGTTAAGCTCTGCTTTGTCACCTGGTCCCTGGTCCCCTTGCACCCAGACCTCAGATCCTCCCACAAGGCCACGCTCTAAGTGGGCACAGGTTGGGATGGAAAATAGAACACATTGCGGTGATTAGTGAGCAACACCACCCTTCTTTAGGTAGATTATTAGACATACTGACATGTGCGAATCTGGTGTTTCATGATTGGATCCAGACGGTGTTAGCTCACAGTGTGACACCAGCAGACTGTGTGTGTATGACAGATATACGTTGGTAATATGGTCCTCCCTGTGCCATTATGGTCAACAGCTGCTGTCATCATGATTCAGTTTAGTGAAGATCTTTTTACATCTGATGTCATATGATTGTCCTGCCCGAGGCTGGTCAGCAAAAGAAATGCTGAAGCCTTGTGTCATGTGTGAATCCTGAGTGCTCCTGCATACATTCACAGCAAACTGAGGAGAGTTAAAACATTTGGTATAGGCAAGGTATCAGCGAGTGCAGAGTTAATTATACTCTGGATCGAGTCAAATCCAAGAAAACGTATTCTCAGTTGAAAGAGCTGTCTAAAATAAGTGTTAAAAGATGTTTATATTAATCAGATTCATGGGTGTCACAGAATGATCTTTAGCGCTAAACCTTCACTCTTAACTCTGAACCTTGCTGTGTCATCACCCCCATTATTAGACAAGTTCCAACAGATGCCACAAGCCAAAGTCATGAAAACCACTGAGCAAATTACTTCTGAAATATGTGTTCAAACCAAACACGGTATCATTATTCTAATTAATTTCCTGTATTGCTGTATAGTATGTTAATATAGCAACATTTATGCTGATAGGTTTTAACAGAGTTAACACTTGAGTAGTTACAAATTTACTCTAATTAATTAATTCCTCTAACACTACTTAGAAGTGTTGATCAAAATTTACACTGTTAAGTGTCACAAAGTTTGGCATTTTAACTCCAAAAATAGTCAATAAGTACACTTGATAAGAGCTAAAGTACCAATGCTCCAAAAAGAATGAAACAATACTTTATGGTGTGGACCCATATAGACACTTAAGATGCGGTGATAATCATTCTGATAGTGCTAATTATTCTATGCAGATTTTGCTATTTTCAGTTTTTGTAATGCTTGTATTTGGAGGACACTACCCAAGGGCACACCAGAGAGCTCTACTTGTAGTGTGAGAAGTAAATTTCAAACATGGTAACAAATGTACTGATCCTAAGAGTACAACAAACAAAATAGACAGCAATACTTTAGTATGAATGTTGGATACACAGCATACACTGTTTACAGTTTCATGTGTTAACTGAGGACTTCTTGCTAATTTCTTCAGTAAAATTTAGTGGTAGTTAAACCACAGAAAACACAGTGCCTTTATTGTCCAGTTGTTTTGAGAATTATATCCAAATAAACAAATCAGTACTGAGAAGGTAGGGGAACCAAGCTTATTTGAACATGCTGTAGCTATAATCAAAGTCAGATGATACTGCAGTAATTAACACAGTCGCTGGTTGAACCCATGCACCAAATCAAAGACTTAGAGAGGACATATCATGCTTGTTTCTCCTTTTCACTATGCCAGACTAGGATGCCTGTAAAGCATTTCTGCCCTCAGTACAAGTCATTTAGTTCCTTCATTGCCCCACAATAGCGTTCTCAAAATCATTTTAGGCCACTATGAATCCCTCGTTGAAACACTCGGATCTGAGGATGACCTAAAGATACCTCGCAACGTCACAGCCCTTTGTGCTCTGAATGGTCAATTCTATCGGGGGTAGAGCCAGCCTGTCCTTCTTCTTCTACTGTATTTTCCGGCAGGCTCAAAGCAGCAACCGCGTATTGAGTCCCCCTACAGGCCAGAGCTGGTAATGAGTGAGCGTGAGCTAGGGATCTATATACTGCTGCTGGTGGATGTGTTCCTCAGTGATGGTTTTGTGGCTGACGGACATCACAGAGGAGGAGGTGTTTTATCAGATTACTCTAATAAAAAGAAAGGTACCTCGTGTCGTCACAGCGTTTGAAATCTCGCGGACATCTCGCAATGACCTATTTTCAGAGGCATCAAATCTCGTTCTAGGATATCAGAAAAAATACAATATCTCATTTTTTGAAAATTAAGGGGGTGTAAGGTCTTGTTTTCAAATTTATTATATTATATGTAAATATTAAATCATTCATCAGCATGATATGTCTCCTTTAAGATTTCAGTTTGACCTTAAAACTCACTGTCATTGTTTTCCTAACCAACTTGATCAGGTCATTCAATTAGAGGGAAATTCTCAAGGAAGAGCTTACAACAAGATTTTATGAAAATATTGTTGCTTCTTGGTTGAACCACCATGTTGCTGCCCGATGGTGGCTTACGAAAACCTTTTTATTAGGCTTCAAACATTGTGACAAGTATTGTATAAGTATAAGTATTGTTGGGTAACTTTGGTAACCTACACCTCAATCAACATCTTAAAAATGAAGGACTTGATCATCATTTTGATCAGTGGCCCTTTTTGTGGCACGAAGACAGAAGTTAACGGCTTCAGAACACAATCAGTGGCGAAGTGCTTTTTAACCCTTGCTCGGGTTAATTAGACTGATGACGGACATCATGAAAAGGACCAGAGACTGTGAACAGGGGAGACATGTTGTGGCACACACACCTACACACACACACACGCACATATACACAATGTGCAACGTCTGGATAAGAGGAACTTCAATTAAGGGAGAGCATACATTCGCAGGCTCACTGCCCATTGCTTCTTTTTTGTTCCGTGCAGACCACAGCCCCTTTTAAAGAGTAGAATAATGATGAGGAGAGGGCACAGCTGCCGGGGGTCTGCACATGTTGTCAATATGGAGTGCACATACGCTCCCTTGAACATCAACAGACACACTGTGAGCAGGAGATTGATGAGGGGATTTAGGTCGAATTGACAAACACCCAAGTTATGGCAGTTAGTGAAGGGGTTGGTGTCCCTTACCTCCAGAGCCGTGGGGTGCAGGGGTTGCACCATTTCACCTTAAACTTCATTGCAGGTGAACCTATGAATGAAACAGGGTTAACGGTGCTGGTGGTGAATGGAAGGTTCACTTCAACATGTTGTGAACGGGTTTTTAAGGACAGAGGAGATGAAACTTCCAAATAAAATGTGTATAATGCACTTTTGTAGGCCAACCTGGGTTCCCTTGACTGAAGCCCACTGATTTTTCACTGTCAGCTAATGGCAAACAAAAAATGTGAAAATTACATATCTGGCTCTTTATGATAATCGTAACCAAAAAAAAAACACTTTTCACAGTGTTTTAATCTTAAATGTAGCAGCGTGACTTAAAAGCTATTTGGCCTACTCATCAAACTACAACTAGGGAGTTTGACAAAGAAGCAAATTCAATATAATCAATATTTTCAACTGCTTGTTTGAGTTTCCCCAAAATTGAGTGACTTTATCAAGTTGATCCTTGTGGCTATTGCAAAATTGTATGAATTATTGATTATCAGGTCTCCGGCCACTTTTGTGGCCTTGTTAACATTTGTTAGCAACTGTTGTTTTAAACATACAACAATGGTTTACAGTTTTAAAAAAAAAAGATTAGATTAGATTGAATTGGATTTGATCAGATAGTACTTTTTTAATCCCTTTGGGAAAACTCCCTCAGGGAAATTAAGAAATTATATATTTACATTTATATATTTACCAGTAAACATTAATAATCTTGTGTTTGTGTTCACCATGAACCTCATTTTAGGCACTTATCCAAAAGCAGTGCTATAAATCCTATTTATTCTGAAGGGTTGAAGGGAAGGCTAAATGCTCACCTCTGCTGTTTAGATTCATTCTTGCACCACCTCATGTGCAATGCTGTTATTTTAGGGCAGCTGTGGCATAAACCTTACATCGTGGTGGTTGTGTACTCCCCTTTTAATTCATTTTCACCGCTGCTTTTATTATCTGACTCGTGTCCTCTTCACTCCCCAAACACCTGCGACGCTTCACTCTATTGTACATTAGGTGGCGATGTCCACCGGAACAACTTCTCTGTAATCTACCAAAAAACGGAGCGAAGAAGAAGAAGAAATACTGATGATGTCATCGTCTGAAGATGGCTGAAGGGTGAGAATAAACTCGTAAAGACTTTTTTATTTTAAAATAAAACTTAACATAGCAAATGCTGTGGACACTGTCTGTACACCGTATTTCCTAACGCGTTTTAGTCTCTAAATTTGAGGTTATTAATTTTAACGCTGCACATGACAGCTCACGGAATTAGTCCAGGAAGTGCATTTGTTTACCAAAACATAGCATGCTAGCGTTAGCTTAGCCCCGATGATTATGGTGAATCTCAGGCTTGACAACGCACATAATAATTAAGACGAATGACGCAGTTTTGTGCATACGGCTTTCATTCCCGAGTTAAGCAGTCCCACTCGTAGCCCCTTTAAAAATAATAAGCTGAAAAAGCTGTCATTAAATGAGCTGTAAAGCTTCAGTGCAGGCTGTAGAGTTGATAAAAACTAAACAGCTGCTCGTCGATATGTTTACAGATTTACTAAAGAGACACTTTGGCTTTATGTGTTTGTTTTGGATCGTTGGAAATAATTTCAGTGTAATGCGTGTGTTCTCATGCATGTTATTTATCAGCTGGTGTGACGGTCATAGTTTAAGCTGATTAATTTGTGTCTGACCTCTTACAGAGAAGGCTGGTGGGGAGGCTGGCTTCAGCAGAGCTTCCAGGCCGTCAAAGATAAGGTAACCTACATATGTGTCCTAGTGATCTAGGGATAGAGCTGGGAAATCATTTGAATTCTAATCCCAATCACAATAAGTACCTTCTCCAATTATGAATATGGAAGGGTTGAGATCTAAAGACTGTTGTGCCACGTGATATGTTGAACTTGTGTTTCCTTCTTTATTATTAGTAGCATTGTTTCAGTATATTTCTATGTATTGTCCATCCTGAAATGTTAAAAATGATAGTGTCATTAGTATAAACCTTTAATGAAATCACGTTGTCCATGTTATAAAATCAGTGAGTAATTGGGTGTCATAATCATGATTTAATTTAGATTGTAATGCTTTTGATTTTCCATAATTGTGAAGCCCTACTGAAGGATAATTAATCTAGGACCCAGTCAGTAGCTTACAGTAACACTTTTTTTTAAATCATAGTTGCCCTGATACCTTTCTCTAAACATTCTCCCCTATTCTCTAACCACTGCTGGGCAACTGGTGGCCCAGGTGCCAAACGCAAACCCCCGATTCACGCAGCGAGGCCTGTTATTCAACAGTATATTTCAGCTTCATATCTGACTATTCTCTTCCTGTAGAAAGAGGTACAAGGTCTAAGACCCAGCTTTAAATTTGTCGATGCTTAAAATGTGGTGAGGACTTGATGATGATGTTGAGGTGACCTGACATGGTTTTCTGTCAGTTGCTTGGTCTAAGACATAAAAAAAATTAGGCACTGCATGACAGCACCTGTGTCGAAACATACTTTTAAAAAGCAGTTTGGTGCGTTTACTAATGTTTCCTGCTGTTTAGATTTTGCCTGTGTTGTATTTTCTCTAGAAGGACTTCGCTTTTGACAAAAGCGTCTGGTAAATGACCTTGTAACACCGTAAGAAAACTGTAGAAATATAAAGATGTCATGATTTGCCAGGAGGTATTTCATTTGCCACAAAAACGATGCGTGCCAAGGCAAAGGCATTACAATATGAAAATAGATTAAATCTATGGTAACCTTTTGTTACTACTGCATGTTTTGTTCTTACCAATAAATTAGTCAATTCACAGTGGTTTCCATAAAAGATTTGTTACAGAGCACTAATTAATGCATTTAGTAAAAAGAAGGCTAATTAATTTTAATAACCTTTAACACACTGGATTATTTCATTTAATTCATACTTATTCATCTTTAATTCATTTTATTTCAGTAAAAATCGTAACTGTAAGCTTTCAAGCATGAAAAATACAAATGTTCACTGGGAATGGGAATAAGATTTTACCAAGACCAATGACGTCAGTGACTCTGTTTGTTGAACCTATTCTGTAACAATGACTTCATCGTTTCCTGCTCATTTTCAGTGCAGTTGAACCATATGTTTTTTTTAGCAGCTACAACGTCAAACAGGAAACTAGCATAGATAATTAGCATAGAGTCTGCAGGTTACTGCTGTTTTCACTAACTTATTTTTATTCTGATGTGAGGATGAGATTTTCAATTTGCAAAGCATATGGAAGTGGAGGCACTGACAAGGAAATTGATCAGCAAAAAGACGAATGATATTGATTCCAACTCAAACACACAAAGGTCTTAAAGGTACACACCACCACTTTTGTTGTCGTGTCTTGCCTCACTCTGGACACCATTCATTGATCTGTGTGACAAGGAAGAGACAGGCAACGCTTGCCCACTTCTCGTTAGCTTAGCTCAAACACTATGAGTCAATGGGTATAGCTACCCCGCCTCTGCCTACGGTCATCAGATAAACTCTTCAGCAACTCTACACAGTCCTGTGTGCTCATTGTGACTTGTTTTTTACCCCTATGTGTTACGTTACCTTCTACTATCATCACATTATCTTCTTCTACTCCTTAACAGAGGCTTTGTTTTGTTGACCTACTTCTGCGGTGGTTTGCACTAGAGGTGTGATGTTTATGAAAGAGTCTTTTGAACAGACCTTCTAATTGAATGATAAGAACCTATTTGCAGTTGAGTGAGCCTATCATTTGAGAGCAATTCTTAAGTCTGCAGAATTTACCTTATATGTAAACTTAAAAATGGCTCTAATTGGTCTAAACACAGTATACACAGCTTGTTTTTATTAGTGTGACCTGTTAGTGACAAACTGTGATCCCTGGGCTCTATTTGTGCTTGACTTCTGTATTACAAGTGGATACAGGTAACAAAGTGCGTCAGAGGGGGTGGTACAATACAAGTTTTGCAGAAAAGAGTGTATAAGATTTGCAAATTGTGCCTAACATAGGAAGACAGCGTAAGATTTGGCAGAAACAGTTTTCAAATAAGTAAATGAGTTTGAACTACAGGCCAATGGATTCAAAGACATCAGGGCATTTTGTAAAACTGACACCATTGTTTCAGTGGTGTTCAAATTAAAGATTTTCACAGACAAAAAAAACACGAGACAAAAACTGGTTGCACAGCATTCTGAAGCTAAGATCAGACTCTCCAACTCTCTGTGAGCAGAAACTCCTTCTGAATGTACAGAGAATATCATGTTCAGACTCTTGACAGCATATATTCTATTCAGTAAAACAAAGTTATAAACAACATATAGTTAATAAACAGTGAGACTGCACTTCATGGTTCTCAATCACACTCAGTGTTACATATTAAAGTTTGGGGATTCACTCAAAACTGCTGTAAATTTCCAAAGTGCCATTCAGTTCACTGCAAGTTTGTGATTGAAGTGCTAAAGCATCAGAATGTGGTTAGCTTTAAGTTGAATATTTTCATACATTAACTGAGGTGTATGAGGAATATTGCATGTCATATGCATGTATGTTTAAAAGAAAAAAAGACTTTTTGAAGGCAGAGAGGATTCCGAGGTTATGCACGCTCTGGACTGTGCACTTCTAAAACCTCAATAAACTTTCAGTAAATGGAATAAATCATTCAAAATGATCAACAGCTCAGTATCAAAATGATAGCAGAACTGCTCTCCATTGATTAAGAATCAGTTTGGCAAATTTTGCCTGAAAATTTGTTCATGATGAAGGTGTGTGCCAAAGTTGTCCCAAAACATTTAAAAATATCTCTTTCTTCAAAGTCTGTATTGTCCTATTTTTGAGTGTTTTTCCCTGTTGGTCAGGAGTCAGGGGTTCAGCTTTTGAGCTAATCATTTTCTGAAGCCTTTGTAAAAAGTAGCAGGCAGTGAATTAAAGACGTTGCTTATTGTAAACTTACAGCAGTTGTGTAAGGATCTGTGACCTTTAGTAGACAGTCTGTGTGATTGTGAACCATGTGGTTTTATCCTGATACGTGCAGTCTTACCATTTTACAGCCATGTCTTGTATATTGTTGAATTTGTTTACATTTCTTGTATGCATACCAAACATTCTCAGCTGGGTATCAGCAGATAGTATCTGAAGTATCTATTTACATTTTTATCAGATATGAACATTTCTGCTGACAGTTAAACTTCATACACGCCATGCCTGCATGTCTTATGTATCAGCCTTAAAGCAACAGGAATTAAGAATGACGCAGAATGCTGCGCCCTATTTTGACTTATTGTCTACATATTAATAAACATTACAGTGTTATTTATAAGAGAATCAAGTCCAGATATTTTTTAACATCTGTAACAAAAACTGTTAAAATGAAGAAACTGGTCAAATCTTGACTGTTGTAGACATGGGGTTTCTTTTTTTTTTCATTTTTTTAATTTGGTTGTATTTGTCATGATTATAACGAGCTTGAAAATTATTGGAATATTGGAAAGCAGCAAAAATCTAATATATTCATCCCTGCTGGGTGTATTCTATGTCTACTCAAAATATAAAAAAGTTTCCAACCTCTCATGTATGCAGGCCCCCAAAGATGCATGAAAAGATGTTTGGGATGCTGAATGTTGGCATTTTGCCTTCTACTGGTCAAAAAATGTTGTGAAAAAATCCAACTCTTCATTTTTAAAATGAAAGAGAAAGCTGAGCTTAAGTTAGGAAAAGAAGGCTTTGAAGCACTGGGCCATTTCTTTCACTCCTTTGAGGAGAATAAATGCGGCCATCAAAAAATGTTTGTCAGCAACTGAACTTCCATGTCCTGATCAACCAGTCAATGCCAGTTTACCATTTCATTTGCACCAGTCTTCTCAAAAGCAAAAGCAATCACATCAGTAAGTAGGCCTGTCACAATAACACATTTTGCTGGACGATAATTGTCAAAAAAAATATTGCCTATAAACAATATTATTGTTAAACTTGTTTTGAAACATCATTTCTTTATTAATGTAAGTATATTATGTCATAATAAAGTGAGTACAGCGTGTCAAAAGCAATAAACTTTAATTTCTTAAGAGTATTTAACTGTAATTGTAAGGTCAAGAGCTTTTTATTAAAATAAATTAAACAATATAATAAATTTAACAAAAAAAGAAAAAAAAACAATGAAAACAAAATTGACTCTCTTTTGGAAAAAATTGCATGTAAATAAAAATCATGAAAATCATAAACAATAAAAATAGACCCTGTAAAAACACACACACCAATAAAAAACAATAAATAAATGGATTTTATACAGTTCCTGAATCGTTTGTGACATGTACGTTCTCCCAGTCAATTCTTACTGTCTGTTAAACTTTCATAAAATTTCTGGCTTTTCAACAGTATTGAAGGGCTGCATTTCTTTTGCAATGTAGCGAACAACACTGTCTGTTAGTGAGCACCATTTTGCAGCGCTTTATTTGTATTTACTTTGCCGACCAAACGCCTCAGTAAATACTGACTGTCAGGACGAAGGCTCTGCTGAACCTCCCCTTCTTCGTTGCAACGACTTTTAAACAAATGCAAAGTTTCGGCTCATCAGTATTCACGGGCTCACACCTTGTTCATTCTGTTTAAAACCAAAATATATATTCCCACACTTGTACTATGGCATTTAGATTAGGAACCACCCCACAGCCCGCGGGGCCCACCGCTTTTGGGCCATCATTCATATCAGGGTTTGTTTCCTTGTTACTCCACGGGACGCTCACTTCAGCTCCCTCCGTGTGTGTACGCGCGAGCGGCCCCGCCTCCCCCACGAAGATTGAATGAATGACAGATGCTCACTCCGCTATAAATCTGCTAAATCCGTTATAGAACCAACGCACCCAGGTATTGAGAAAGTTGCACAGAGTGACCCATCTTCTCATCCAGCCTCTTTGGTAGAAAGAGAGGAGGAAAACAAACATGCATGCACGTGTCAACTTGTCGAGGCCGGCAAACTTACGGAGGACGTTTTTATTTATCGTGCGGTTAATTGATGTATTTATTATCTAAACAGGTCTATCAGTTATATAATAAAACTTAACCTCCTCCTGAAATAGATCAGAAACTGACATATAGAAATGTATAATGTGAGGACCTTTTCTCAAACTTAGAAAACTTCAGAAGACAGATATTAAATAAATGTCCCAAGATACCAGAATTCAGCCAAATTGAGAATCTCATGTCCTGAGACGTCTTTTGCACATTTAAGCTGGACAAAATAAATCTGCATGTAATGTTGCCCTTTTGGTATTTATATATCATTATTTAAGAAAAAGGCTCTTGTAAGCATTCGTAATGGAGATGATAGTTCACTTGTTTCTCTAACTGCATTAATTTGCTCGTCTTTGCAGTCGTCTGAGGCTTTTGAGTTCATCAAGCGAGACCTCACAGAGTTCTCCACGGTCGTGCAACATGACACCACCTGCTCCATTGTGGCTACAGCCACTGCTGTCAGAAACAAGCTCGCGGTAGGTTTGCACTCTTTATTTGGTTAGTTTTATCATAACAGTGTGATCCATACTTCACAGAATAAACATTTCTCCTGTCTTACTTTGCTGCTCTCCAGGTGGAAGGCTCCTCTGAGACCACAGAGAAGGTAAAGAAGGGCCTCTCCAGTTTCTTGGGGGTGATATCAGACACACTTGCTCCGTCTCCCGATAAAACCATCGACTGCGATGTGATTACTTTGGTGGCAACTCCAGCTGGAACAACAGAAGTCTATGACAGTTCCAAGGTAGCTTTTTCCTACTGTATTTTTAACCTAGTTTTGAAACGGGAACAGCCATAAACGATTATTTTATTCTCCTACAGGCACGTCTCTACAGTTTGCAAGCTGACCCTGCTACATACTGCAATGAACCTGATGGTAAGGAAGGATGAAGTGTTAAAACTGTGAGTGTAGAGTTAATGTGAGACCACCAGAGTGTTAATCTGTATTTATTACATCATGTTTGTCACAAAACAACATTTTCTGGAGTTTCCTGTACTTTTGACTTTAGAACGACAGACTAGATCACATTTTTTAAATATCTGTTAAGGTAGTAATGATTGGGTGTGTTATTACTGAATTATGTGTGTGCAAAACAATTTATGGATGGCTGTGTATTGGTGATAATTGGGGGGTGGACCTCTAGTAATGACCGATGTGTGGGGGTGGGTTGTGTAGTGATGGGTGTGATATGTTGGATCTTGCAGGCAGACACTTCTCTTTTATTAAATGTGTGTTTTGTGTGTATTAAACCACTGCTATTTCAAGTTTGATGATTTAATGATCAGTCGAGGATGATGGATTGATATGATCTAGTCAATCATTTTTTCGCTAACAGTCTTGACATGTATGAGGATATTTAAATATTGTTTTGTGCAGGTCCTCCAGAGAAGTTTGAAAACTGGCTCACTACCTTCAGTCTGGAGGATAAAAAAGGAGAAATCTCAGAACTTCTGGTCAACAGTCCCTCTATTCGAGCCCTCTACACTAAAATGGTATCTGTCACTTCTTGTTGTGGGGCTGTTTTTAGGTCAAACATTATCATTCCTGATAACAGAAGTTCGATAAATTTTGAAGCAGTGCAGTACCATTTTGTTTTGCATTCACAGGTGCCGGCAGCTGTAGCTCATTCTGAATTCTGGCAGAGATATTTCTACAAAGTCTTCCAGCTGGACCAGGTAATCATGCCTTCTTATATATGATTACTGGTAACTTTAACTGTAGCCTGTCCTCAGGAGGTCTTTGCCATTATCTGGTGATAAGTGGATGAAATCCCTCGAGGCCTTTGGGCCTATTGAAGTGTTTAGCAGAGTAAATGAGGCCTCATGGATGAATTCTCAGAACAACAGTGACACCTGGTGGCAGAAAGAAAAGAAAACAAGCTTCTTTTCAAAGAGGGGCTTGAACATTGGCACAACTCACTGTTTCACTTTACTTATTAAAAGACACATAATGCCAAATGTTTTGTAACTTAGTTATTGCTACGTATAACCATTGTAGCTTTTTTACTTTTTGCTTGGTATTGATTTTTATTGCAGTAATACATGTAAAACCTCAACCCTTTAAATCAGGAGCAAGTGAAGCACATCATTTTTTGAGCTATCAGAATATTTAGATTGCAGGGATATCAGATTTTTGTATTAAAAGATCTTTGACCATAAAGTCAAATAAAACATTCAAAACAAAGTAAAATCTCACAGACCTTGATACATATCGCCTACTGAGTAATAATGAAGGAGCCTCAAAACTAAATCTGTTTTTGTTAAGCTTAAACTGTAAGAGGAACAAACTGCATTATTTAAAGAGACTAAAAGAAAAAACTGTGAACATATTTAGACTGTTTTCTCCAGATTTTTGTGCTCCATGTACTTATTTGTTCCACTTTTAGAAGCAGTTTTTGTAACAAATATTAAAAATGGACCATGTAACATCACTCAGATGTACTTTTTTATTTTCTTTGGGAACTAACAGATAACTATCATGTCTCTTGTTGACCTTTGGCTGCTCCTGATTGGACACTATTGACAAGAATACAAGAAAATAAGATATTGGGTGCCATCAATTATTCAGTAGGCATTGTCACAATCACCAAATATAGGTAAATCACTGTGGATCCACAAATACAAAGTTTCCAAAAAAAAAAAAAAAAACAGTGCACTTTATGGCTAGATTTAATAAATTTATATGGGATATAAGGGATATATTTGGCCTGAAACCTTTCACAAGAGAGTGAACTTTCAAGCACAGTTGTCCCCATAAATATCAGTTGAAATGTCCAAAGATATATGAAAACAAAGCTCCACAGTTTGTGTCTGCAGAGCAGGAGGCTGCACCATCAGGGCTGCAGATTCAGTGATCCCGTGGAGTCTGGAGGGTGTTAAACATTAGGGATTATCTTCTCAACATTTACCCCACTGTAGACATTAATATGAACAATGTAGTTGGTTTAGATTCAATTCTTTTACTAAAAAAAAAACAACTTTTCAGAGCCCTTGTGTACCAAACTATCATCTTAAACCATATTTGATACTTGGTGTTAATTCTCAGTCTCAATCAGCTCATAGCCCACATTAGACTTCAGAGTTGCAGTGGTAATACTCATGTTTCAGAATAATTAGACATAAAGGAGATTGCTTATGAACAGGAGCAAGTGTTGCTCATTTTTATACCCTTTTAACAGATTTTTACTTCACTCACAAACTGATTCTCTCCCTCCCACATGTTGCATTTGAGTGGAAAGACTTCCAGTCACTTCAGATTGTTAATAATGACTGTTGGCTTGTCTGGGGTCAGTATGGTTTTACAGTGGGAAACACACAGTATGGAAGAACTGAATGATAATGTCTGGCCATGTTAAATGCCTCCAACTTTCTGAACTATGAGGATATTGATTTGAAGTCTACACAGATCAGGCGTAACATTTTGACCACCTGCCCCCCTGACTGGTCAAACGGTGCTGCACCTTGCATTCAGACAACTTTCTATCAGAGCCAGGCAGCATTAACTTCCTCAGCATGTTTTAAAAACTGTGTGAAGTCCCTTCGTTGTATTGCTGCAAAAGTTCTCTCCTGACTATGTTTTAGGAGGAGGCGAGAAGATTGGCTTTGAAACAGAGGGCAGAACAGACTGCACACACAGAGACCCTTGGCTGGGAGGAGGAGGAAGAGGGTACGTTTTATTTGTTATAAAGTAGTTAATAAATTGATCCAAATCCAAACTTGTACCTGATCCAGCCACTCTGATGTCTCTGTTGTTGTCAGATGACTTTCCCAGTGCAACGTCTTCATCCCTGCTTAGCTTTACAACCAAGTTGGACAACGACTCAATTGACCCCCCTCTGACCTCGACAGCTACTCAAGGAACAGCCGAACAGGACACCATCTTGTCTCCTGGTGAAGAGCGTGACGTCACCTACTCGGTCAGCAGTGACAGCATCAGCCAGCCAACACAGGTGGAAGTAAGGCCAGAGCCGGTCGTCACAGAGCTGGCCAAGAAACTGACAGAAGCTGATTTGGAGGATGTTAAAGTCAAGACACAGGAAAAGCCTGGAAATAAGGACTCACCTCTTGAGGCTCAAGAGGAAGCTGGAAGCCCACCAGAGGTTTCTGTTGAAGAAGCACCTGTAAGGACTCCTGCCTCCAGCTCTAAACCTGAGGCAGGAAAGGAAGATGGACCACAGGACCTTAGAGTGTTTGAGCTCAATTCTGATAGTGGGAAATCCACGCCCTCGAACAACGGCAAGAAAGGTATGAACAGCTGATATTTTTGTCTTTCTTTTTTTTGGTTGTTCAGGGTTTGATAGAACTTTTTTTGTCTATTTGCCGTTGCAGCTGGTGGATTAAAGAATCTATTAGCCTCTGAATATATTTACCAGCCATTTGATTTGTAGTTGTGATTTTGTGATGACATAATTTATTGATTGAAGCTAACTGTATTGAAATAGAAGGTATCTAATGTCAGAATATGTGCATGAGACTGACAGTTCCACCTGATGAGTGGCAAAGTGCAACATCTAGTCAGGGGTATCAGTAAAAAAGAAACAGAGAAAAACTTTAACCTTTGGCTGGCATTGTAACCGCACGGTTGACTTTTGCCACGTTATTGCTGTTTTTGGAACTCTGAAAACTATTGGCTGTGTATACCTTTCAACTTACCAATAGTGGACTCAACACTGATTATTTCCACTGGGTAGCCCTGATGTAAATAAATACTGTCTGAAAACTGTAAAACTGAAAAATGGTGCCGCACAGCTTCTCTGTGAGCCACAGCTAACGTCTAAGTATGTTTTTTTTCACATATTATAACTAGACACTCTAACAGTCATAATTTAGTTGGGGGAAATACATTTGACCATAAAATACATATCTGTGATTTCTCAGAAACCTGAGTCAACTGCTAGGTTGAGTTGCCAGTCTGTGTAAACAGATGACTCACCTGTAAACACAAGTTTTATACTTTTGAGATAGCACTTTCTGTCGCCACCCATGCAGATCTGGATAGCAGATTGGTTATTCATTTTAATGGTGATCACTGTTTTTGAAACAGTGTCACAGCTCAAAAATATTTACTGATTCAAACAGCGGTGATGTTTACATTGTTTGATTCATTATGTTCTACAGTTTTACTTACATAAGTTTACTCTCACTCCCTCTATCTTACAAACACACAAAAACACACACATACAAGTACTCAGAGCTAGCTAATGAGTAAATATGAAGAAATACATTTAAGTAAATGAAGGTTTATTTTTCTACTCCCAGTGATGTTTTATGTTAAAAAAAATCTAAAATGTTGCTACAGAAATGAGAGAACTCCATTCATGTCCAGAATAACCCTTCATGGGCTAGTTAACCTGCAGTTTGACCTGCATACTTACCTCCTGATTGGGTAATCTGAAAAAAAAACGTGAAATGTTGCTGAATTAAGAGGCGGGAAAACAATTTTACCAGGAAATACATTTTTGCTAATGTATTCATTATTGTGAAAGCTGAAGGTGAATGGAGCGAGACAGTGCTGTGTTTTTAATGACGTTTAGATGGTCTAATTATTTTTGATGATGGCCATAGAGGTCAATGTAGACTCTGAGCTAAATAATTTAAAAAATGGCTAAAGTAATCTTTTGTTACCACAAAGTTAAGGTTATATTGCAGCACATTTTAGCCTAAGCCACAGGACGAAGTGCTGTAGTGATTTTAACTGTAAGTACAATTTTACAAAAAGGAGACTGATGCACTCAGACTTTCTCTGAGCATACAGTTTCAGACTCCATATTACTATTGTTGCCTCTCATTAGTTTTATATGTGACATTAAAGGGCCTGTGAGGAGTTTCTAAGTAATTACAAAAAAGTCTCGCTTTTAGACATATGCCTGATCGAAATACACACTTTAAGATGAGTTTTATAGCATCTAAATAGGTTATCTATAAATACTATTCCTTAGCTTCGCGGTCGGGTCAGACAGGGCTGGACTGGCCTGGATACTCAACTTCGGGAACAAGACAATTAAAACAAGAGCAAATTTATGTTATTCGGACACGTCTTAGAGCACTGGGCTGTAAGTAGAGATAATATATAGCCGGCTACAAATCTACGATACTAAGTTTTCCAAAGGTTGCTTGTTGTCACACATCAAAAACTACCGCTACTTAACTAGAAAGAGATACATTACCTCATCGCTTTACATCCTGTAAGTTGTTGAAAAAAGAAGTTGTAAAGCAATGCAGAGTTCTGAGGAAGATCTAAGTTGCATTTTTATTAGCATCACAACAACACACGCTTTGGCTCGGGTCACGTCTTTTGGTGCGTTCCAGTTGTAGTCAGAAGTAGGAATTTCCGAGTTCCGAGTAGGAAACTGCAACTGGAACGTCCCCCGAAGTCGGAATTTCCTACTTGGAACTCAGTGAAACCTCGCCACCCCCGAGTTGACAATCGAAGATGGATGCCCCCAGTGTGAACAGTTATTTAGCTCCTGTAATAATCAATTTATTTTCACTTCTGACTGGGGTGTGTCACTCTAGATCAGCTGTATACATAGTTAGACTTAGTTGTTAGACTTATATTTACAAAAATGCTGCCATAGTGATAATCACATTCTTCATGTGATATTTGTGAACAACAACGCTGGGCGTGCTAACAACAGCTAACAATAGCCTGGTAGATCAGCATGTTTTTTTCTGACTTCAACTGGAACGCCAATAAGTCAGAGATGATGTCACTTCCAGTTCTGAGGTTACTGGAACGCAGCATTACGACAGTCGCCGCGCGTGCTCATGGGTAGCAGAGTCTTTATGTCGCCGGTAATAGATTCTCCTCATAGCACCTTTAAAACTCTGCAAAAATAATGACATTAATTGGCAAAAATTGGCTTAATTATCCAGTTGTTTCATGACTATGTGATAAAATCTACAGATTTATCTATTTTAAAAATTGTACTGTCAAACCAGCTGTTGTAAATGGACTGTACTCGATCAGCTGCAACTGTTGAAGCTTGATGTGAGGGGAAAAATGATGAACACTGGTATTGCATTTTTTGGGGAGGAGGAATTATATTAATTCACAGATGCCATGTATTGTTTTTTTAAGTGTTAATTTCAAACATATTAATGAAGCTTTCAGTTAAAGATAATTAAACTTCAGTTACTCTTTAAATCCACATGGTGGTGCTATGGACCCATGTCATTGGGGTGATTTCATTGTTCATGCTGTTGATCCATTTTTTTAAATTTGAACTGATTAAGTTAGGATATCTATGGTGTTCATATCGTATATAAACTATATTATGAACACTGACTTCCACCACATTTTTTTGTAAGCCCCACGTCCCCCTCCACCTCTTCTGCCCTGTCCAGCACCGCATACTCCCTGCTAAGGAAGAGCAAGAGTGAACAACAATGTCAGGGAATTACTGGCCTGGATTATCCTGATAATATCAGGAAAATATGGGCAAACGATTCCTTTTATGGGACGGTTTATGGGCTCTAACTTTAATAGTCTAAGTGGAATCATTAGAGTCAATTAAAGGGCCGTGCTTTCCTAAAAACCAGTCTGTTTCCCTGCAGGGTCCAGCACAGACGTGAGCGAGGACTGGGAGAAAGACTTTGACCTTGACATGACAGAAGAAGAAGTCCAATTGGCTCTTTCCAAAATAGGTGCACCTGGTGAGGTAAGGTATAGGGGTTAGTATTAATTGAACTGTAGTGTTGAATTTAACATTTAAACAATACAAATTTGATTACACTTTTTTTTTTTTTTGTTCTCTTAGCTGGATGAAGACTGGGAGAACTGGGACTGAGAGCCACCGCAACAGCAACTCGTGCCATTAAAGCAAGTTCTTGTCTGATGAACCATGCTTAATGTGTTTAAACTCTCTCGTCCACACTGTCACCAAGTCTTATTTTCTTCTAGGTTTGGACCATATTGGTGAACATGTATTTGCAAATGAACTGGAATAGCTAGCATTAGACTGTTCCTGTCAGTTTAGCGCAAGTAGTCATTTGCGAGGGTAATGGCTAATGTCTTTTTCCTCAAGGAACTTCTGGCTTACAGAGCGAAAGACACAAGTAAAGGAAGAGGGTTGTGATCATGCTAACCTTAAAGACACAGTGAAAAGAATGCGAGAGGTTTCATCACAGCTGCATAGCTGTTCTTCTTTTTTTTTCCCTTTTTGCTACAAATCAAAGTGTTTGTTGCAAGTACGTTTATGTTAGGCGCTAACTTGCAGCAGCAAAAAAAACAAACAGTAGTGCTGCTTGTCTCCTTTCAGAGATGAAACACTGAGGGGATGGTTTTGGAACTAATGACATGTTGGCTTAACTCTTAGCTCATGACTTTATTTTTTCTGTCTTATTATGAGAGCGAATCTTCAAAATCGGAGAATATTTTGGCCTTCATTTTTAGCACACCTTTCATTTTGGATGTACTTCCAATGTTAGATATATGGCCTTATACAACATAAAGTGATGTCACTCAGATGTTTTTCTTTCATTAGCCAATCATCTCTTTTTGTTATCATCATGTCATGTTTTTTGAGTGGATGAGGTGTTAAAGGCTTTTTGTAATTTGCTGTCACTGATGAGTATTTTCACTCTTTGAGTTGGGTGTCAGTTTGTCGTATTTGCTGAAGATGGATTAACTAATCATACATTAAGTAAGAACTGATTTATTGATAGCTTTCACGTGACGAGCTCAGAGCGAGAAGGGCTTAAGAGTGTGAGCCAATTGACCATTGTGTGGAACTGCTGCACAGGCTTTTTGATTTTTTTTATCTCTACAAAGCTACATATATGTATCTCAGAGGACCACAGAAAATGGAGATGCTGATGTAAACTGTCAGTTAAGGCACTTTGCACCCATTTACCGTTCGTGGCTCGACTCTACACTGTTTTACAGTCTGATCTGTTTTCCATCACAGTGTAGACTTTAATCGTACCATCACATCCTCACAACAAAGAAAGAAGTCGAAGCAAAGTGCTGCCAGACTCAATTGGTTTATGGCTTTTTGTCACAATAATGATTTGAGTTTTACTCCAGAGACTTTTGCAAAAAGCAAAACAACATACTATTTAAAGCAGAGGAGAGTTATGGAGGTCCTACAGCAGTATTGGGGTAACAATAGGAAGAGGCCTCTCCCCCTGTGTCTGATATCCCTGTGTGGTTGTTGGGATAGTCCAACCACTTAATGGTCAGCAGTGTCCCCATATGACATTTTAGTTTTGGCCAGGAAGACCTGGATGTTACATGACTGTGTGTAGTTTTCCAGCAGAAGTAAACATATTTATAGCCTGGTTAAAAACAACTTTACAAGCATTTAACATATTTAATGCTCTTACTGTACAGGGGATAAATATTTGTTTTCATATCTTGCCCATTTTGATTTGACAAAGATTTCTCTTTTTGGATAGGCAGGGATATAATTGACACCCCAACCCCACAGTCACTATTGGTCAGACAGCCTGAACACCTGCCTCAATTTAGACACTCTCAATCTGTGAGTAGGTTGATCCAAAGTTAGGTTGAGAAGGCTTTTAGGACATGGCTGCGTCCACAGATTGGCTTCAGCAATGTTTCAAAGACCCCTTTGCTTTCTTGAAACATCACCAGAGGGGGAATAGGAAACTGTCAGATCATCAACAGAAAACAAAAACCAATGAAGAGATGAGCTGAAACCTTAAAGTGGAAAAGCTCCATTATACAGCACTATTGACATTATTTGAGTCACTTAACACTCCCACTCAAGTCTTTACCAGAACGTCACTTCAGATATGTTTCTATACACTGTAAAGTTGGAAAATCTTTCCCCTTACACCACTTTCAAGACAAAAGTCATCAGATACATGAGCATTTTTATGTTTTTTTGATATGTTTGGATCATTAACTGGGATTTTGGAAGTTTAGGAACAAGGTATTTCTTCATCAACAGATAATTAGTTATCAGTGAACATTAGATCCATAATGCTGATTACTGATTGTTGATGTTACTTTTGGCCAGAGCTTTGGGGCAATAGTTTTCTTAAAGGTGAGTAATATTCTGTTAAGACACAAATTATGTCGGGATTAGGTTAAGTCTGCCTGTACTGACCAGTACACAGTGGAACATCTGACAGCACCGATCCCCTATTTACTTTCTGTGTTTTCCCTTATTAACTGTATAATGCAGGATCGTCTCCTCACTAGTTGGTGCATAAAGTCAACAATAAAACATCTTGTATTCAGTGAAATGACAACTATCTTGTCAGATGACAGAATCTGAGACTGTGATCGTCTCCATAATGTGAAGCAGAGGGAAATGTTTCCTGCCCGCCATGAGCATGTGACGTCATGTGAAAGCCATCAATACATGGAACACAAACAAGTCTTGTTGTCATAGTACTCTATTGTTTGGCTGAAGTTTGGGTTAAAATATCATTCATATTTATATGTTAATGAGGAATACGAAAGATCTTAAGTTGATTTTCCCGGACAGAAAATAACCATAGTGGTGTAATAGTCATTCTTACATCATTGCCTATTACTTTATGTGCTTTGAATTGCATGTCTGTGCAATAACATGCAAAACATTTGGCTCATTGTTAAGTTATCTTTTTACGTAAAGACATTGGCTGGTCTTCAAGTTTATGTATTCTGACTGTGTTGCATGTCTTTGATTCTGAACTGTGCATTTTCCATTCAGATTCACACTTTAAACTAATCAAGGCTGTTCTATTCAACTGTTTTAAAAACTGTTGAGCTCTTTTTTTGAGTATCTTACTATATATTTCAAATGATCATCGCCATTAAATAAATCATGGCAAAAGAAAACAGTGTTGTGTGTTATTAAATTAGTCAGTATGACCATTTTGTTTAACCTGACACACCAGACAGACCATTCAAAATATTTATCTGGCCCATCTGGGAAAGAGCCCAACAAAAGTGTTTGGGGGCAGAACTGTTCCAAAGCAAATATGGCGATTGATTGGAGGATTATTCTGCCAATCGTCATTCATTACTGGCCAACCAAATAATGTGGTAGGTGGGAGCTACTGCATTGCAGGATGTAAGTAGCTTCATAGAACAGACTCATCAAAACTTGTAGGAGTGGAGTGAAAACATTCTTACCATAGAGAAGTTTGTAGTGTTGTTTTTATTTTTAATTTAATAAAAAAGTGATCAAAATGGGCTAAAATTGCTACTGAAGCTGTTAGCATCTATGCTAATCTCTATAATGTCAATTTGTGCCGTCTCACTGGTATTTTTCACCTCTTTCTGCTCTGAAGACTACTGCTTGGGACGAGAACAAGCTTTGTGAGTGGAGCTTGGCAAAATGGCTCTGCATGATTACACACACTGAATCAGACAGGTCCAGTTGTTTTGTAAGGTTAAACTTTGCTCCTTATGAAGAAAATTGACTTATTTCTGAAGCACTCTGCTCTACAAAACATTTTTATTAAGGGGATATTGAGTGGTCACAGACGAAGCATCACACCAGGCATCCGATTTACTCACACCAAAGGGCTTTTTTGTGAATAAAATGCAAGGACACCAGGCCACTTGTTCAAAAAGAAAAAGTAATGTGTTTAAAATGTCAGCCCTGTGATTGGCTGTCAGCTAGTCAAAGGTCTATCCCACAACCCACAAATTGACACGCTGTCAAGATAAATGATGGATTAATAGATGAACCTCCAAAAATCAATCAGACCTCCCGGTGTTTTGTGAATCAGTAGATATCAGCTGTGAGTGCACATGCTGGGCCTCTTTGTGTCAAACAACTGTAAAAATCTCTGGTTGAAAAGGCATCAGGCGAACAGCCCCCTACGGCATTAGATCTCAGAAAGCTCTACACATTATTTTATGACTTCTGAATAATCTTGGTCTGTTTTTTCTCTTTTGAGAGTTGTAGTGTTCTTTCTCTGTTTTCTAAATCCTTATTTGATTTTTTTTTTTAATCTTTGTTTCATCTGCAGCTTTCCCTTCTGACTCTTTCTCTGACTCCTCTTCATTTTAGATACCTGTCTTAATAACTCATTCTTGTCTGATGCCTTTTTTTTAACTGCTATCACCTTTTTCTGATGTCTTTTTTGTCAGATGCCTTTTTATGAATCTTTTTTTAAATTTTATTTATCTGTTTTGCATTTGATAATTTTTAAAAACTTATTTTTCTGACCTGTTTTTGTCAGATGCCTTTTTTTCAGTCATTCTCATCAAAGACCTTGACTTATGTTTTTCTGACTTTGTTACCAAGGGATACCCTCATCCGTTTTGTCTCATTGGACTTTGATAAGTTTACAAAATACAGCATGTGCAGTTTTACGAAAATAACTGCACACGCTTTTTACCACTTTTTAATTGTTTATTGTTTGGTTTTAAAAAAAGTTCTATTTTAATCAACTTTTAGTATTTTATTGCCTTGTCATATCTTATCATGGTTTTATTTATTCATTTAGTCAGTTTAGTCTTAGCTCCTGTGTTTCCTCATTTTGGATTCTAGATAGCCTTTCCTCGGTCCTCTGTGGATTTCTGAAAGGTCCTGGCTTAGAGTCCTTTAGTGTGTCCCAAATCGCATACTTCCATACTCAAATATGAGTATTTGAGTATGGAAGTATGCGATTTGGGACACACTGCTTGTGTGAGTGGCTGTCTGTCAAATGTGGTCTGGGAGGATGGGTGGGATTCTCTATTTTATTACCACCGCCAAGGAGGTTATGTTTTCGGGAGTTTGTCTGTCTGTCTGTGAACAAAATAACTCAAAAAGTTATGGATGGATTTTGATGAAATTTTCAGGAAATGTTCAGCATGAGAAAAGGAAGAAGTGATTCAATTATGGTGTTGATCCGGACCACCGTCTGGATCCGCCATGACGAAAAATGCAATTTTCGTGAATAACTACTAAACTAAAATAGATATCATTATGAATCCAATTGCTAATGGTATGTTTTCATGGTCAAGGAATCTAAATATTTACATGAAATGAATGCAGGAAAAATATTTATGGTAAAAATCACAATATGGGAGAGGACTGTGGTGCTAGCGGAGGTCTGTGCTCTCCGAGTGCTTTTCTAGTTCTGTATCCCCTTACTCTGATCTGCTTGTTTATTTTAATGTACAACACTTTGTGATACATTTTATGTATGAAAAGTGCTTTATGGATAAAGTTTGATTGATTGATTAAAAAGAAAACAGATATTTTAGCAATATTTGAAAAGTTGTTTTAAAAATGTTTTTGTTCTATGTTATACAAGTTGAACAACCATGAATATCAAACTGAATTCACATTTTGTATCCAAATTGAAGCCGATATACTGAGCTTCTCCAAGAAGTCACAAATGCATCAGTATAACATTCAACCACTAAAACTGATTTTTCAGTTGAACAAATGCAAGTAAATTACAATAATTTGACTTCTTAATCAAGAAATAATCATATGTTTATTATGTTATCTGGTTGTTTTTTTCCCAAAACACTACATATGAAAATTCACAGATCCCAATAGTAATTTTTTAGCATTCATTATATTATTTCAATCAAAGAGATTCTGCAAACTGTTGTATAATTCACTACAAAAGTATGAAAATGTTTTTGGTAGCTACCTGTTCATTTAGGGCAGCTGTGGCATAAACCTTTCAGAGTTGTGGTCTAATGTCTTAAATAAAAAAAAATGCCTGCAGTTGGAGTAAGTGGTGTCTAGATGGCAGTACTGACCCAAACCAGCCCAGAGTGATCCGTTGTCAGTGCTGTTTGAGGTTCAGTCCTCTCTCAGATGTAAATTAGATGAATGTTAAAACATTGTCAAACATCAATAGCGTGAAAATACAGTTTTAGATTTTTGCTCTTGCTCACAGGAAACGGCAAGATGTCAGCGAAGCCTTTTCATGTTCCAGGTGTTTTTTTAGATGGATGGAGCAGGAGAACATCTGTGCAGTGAACTGCATCTGGAACAGGGGAACAGATTTGTTATTCTGTTGCTGTCTAGATCTGTCATTCTCTTTCCTTACAAGTAATCTGTAAAAGTAGAGTATTCAAGTTTAATAACCTCTAAGATTAGGTATGACTTAAAATAAAGTTGTAACATAAGTAATTATAGGCCCCATGTCCTGCAAAATCAATTATCTTTACTTTTAATGTAGCTTTGGCTTTGCATCTGTAAAGCAAATGTCCTATAAACAGCTCAATTCCCTGACTTCCTTGGGTTTATTTCTTACTTGTACAGCCTCCACTGTTTGGTTTTAGCTTGCCACAGGAGGACACTGTGACTGATTTGAAAGTCCACTCTGTAGCCTGTAATTCCATCCTCCTCTTTGTTGGGCTGCTAATCAGCAGAGCTAATTATCATAGCCAGATCCGCCAGCCGGATCCTTGTGTTTACAAAGGGGAGGGGAAAAGAGCTGCATCTGATCCTCTACAGACACAACATGTTTCACTTTTTAATCATATTTTCATGAAATCTTTGCTTCAGTCTTCAAAGATTTGATTTAAGGTGCTGCGTGGAGAAACTGGCATTTCAGCGACACCAAGTGTTAAGATTTTGGAATGAGGCCGTTCGTTACTAAAACATTACATCACTAGTGAAGAGAGCCGGCAAAGAAAAAAAGATTGTGAACTGGGCAATTTAAATCCTTCAGCACAAAGCAACGACACACTATCTTTTCCTCTTCTACAAACGCTGTGCTGGCTTCTTCTCGTAAAACCTGCTCTCTCTGTTCTTCTTCTTCGCATGGCATCTTGGTGGAGTCCAGGACTGATGGCCAAGCTCGTATTCAAGAATCACATTTTGCCCTTTTGTTCACAAAACCCACCAGTAGACAACGTGACGGATTGTTATGTCAGCTTCCACTAAGGAGAGACCTGTGGTACATAAATACAAAAAGCTTTTTCTTTTGATTGGTGTTCATTTTTATTTATTTATTTATTTTATTTTATTAATTTTATTTTTTTATTTTAGTTTTGACTTTTTTGTATTCTGTTTTGTTTGTACATTTACATTCATCTTTAAATTTATTTTATATGCATATGTGTTCTGTATATATGTATATATATATATATATATATATATATATATATATATATATATATATATATATATATATATATATACATATATATATATATATATATATATATATATATATATATATATATATATATATATATATATATATATGTGTGTGTGTGTGTATGCTATGAGTATATTGTTGCTACTTTAATTAAGAAATTTGACATTAAAAAAATTTTGAAAAAACAAGCTTTTCTAAGCTTGATTGATGATTGTACCCCTATTTCAACAAACTTTCAACAAACTTTACATACAAATAGAAACATTATATCCTTTATTCACTGTTTCTGTTCGACAAAATGCTGCCAGCTTTGACAAACTCCACCTTTTAAGCGATCACACAGCACGTGTGAGAACATGGGACCTTTCAGACTTTAAAATTTAAGATGCATTTAAGGCACCATGAGACTATCATGTGTGTTTGTTTTGCTGCTCTGAATTGACAGTCAGCTGATTTTGTCTCCCATGTTAAGTCACATTTTGTTTTGAAACCAGCCCCCAGCCTCTACATGTACAGCCATGCCCAGCCCCTCAAGAACAGACATAAAATACATAACCTTCCCTCTTATTCAGTTTGCTCTCAGACTCCTTAGTCAGCAGAAAAGCTGCAAAGGAATTTCCTGTTGAAGCCCACTATTTTTTGTGCCTTGCTCTGTGTGTGTGTGCAAATGTGAGTCTGTGTGCCGAACACTTCCCTCCAGAGGGTTTCTCCAGCATCCACGTCTCCACTCTTGATCCAGCCTCAGCACAGCATCTTCTGTTTTTTCTCTTGAGCTGTCTTGTGGTTCAGCCTTCATACATGTGCGAACAAACATGAGCACCTACTTTTATCTTCTCTGATATCAATGCAAACACACAGAGGTATTTTTCTTTATAGGGTTGAAAGCATATTATTGCAGGAACCCTCATCCCTCAGCCTTTTACTACAAACAAAAGAGTCCCTGTAAGTCGGGGACAAACTTCTATGGGATGTGTTCTCAGGCTTTTCTACAATCACTGATTTAACACTGCGAGAGTATCCGATCAATTAACTTTCACTGAAACACATGAGTTTGTCTGGACAATTGGACGAGACAGTTAGTGTTTCTTTTCTGCCAGTTTGAAGATATGATGTCACCCACATGAGAAGTTTTTGAAAACATCCTCTACATGGAAATACATGGTGAATGCTGTCAATTGCACGTAAATATGTATGTGACATGTAAAAGGTTCCTAGAAATTTCTTCTAAATTCGTATAATTTCCATCATTTGTTTACATTTATGGTCTCAACTCTTATGGTTTAACTTGACCACGTTAACTGGTGTTAGCAGGTAGACTTTGCAAATATTACAGGTGAATGGTACATGAATTAAATAGACATGAGCTTAAATAGTGCTATTCGAGTCTTTTGACTACTCGAAACAGCTTTACACCACAGGTCACATCTACCCATTTGCTCTCACAGTCACGTACTGAAGGTTTGAGTCTCTATGTTAGTTGTCCATCACCATCAACTAACACATTCTCACTCTTTCATATGTACGTACACACCACTGATGCAACAATGATAGCAACTCAGGATTAAGTGTCTTGCCCAAGGACACAACGCCAGGTGACAGCCAAAGCTGACTGCACAACCTGGAATTTGAGTCAGCGACTATTCTACTTCTTTTGATACAAAGGATATGCAACCATAACAATGCTGCATGAGGTACTTCTTAAGAGCAAACCTTTCTTGCCATTTTTGGAGAGGAGGAAGTGCAGAGAGAGTTGGACGTAGCTGGCATGAGACCCATTGATGGCTTACGCCTTCACCAGGTTAAGCAGGCAGAAAAAAATTAGACCAGTGCTAAAGTTTGGATCAGTGCAACTACTATAACTAGTTTCTTTTATTTGGGAAATGTAGCTATATACTTGCCTCCCTTAATCCAATAATTTAGCAGATGTCTGTTTCTGGTGATGGAAACAAAAATAAACATTAACTCAGCTAATGACTAACACGACTCAACATTCTTTAATGGACTGAAAAAGTCTTCAGTGGGTTGCTGGTTTGGCGGAGTGGTTAGCAACCTGGCACATCCCATATATGTACTTCTGCTGGCCTGGGTTTGAATCCAGCCTGTGGCCAGTTTGCAGAGTTCCTTCCCCTACTCTCTCTCACCCACCTTCAAAAGTCTACCCATCGGGGTGCTGGTTTGGCGTAGTGGTTAGCACCCCATGTACTTGCTTCTGCCGGTCCAAGCTCGAATCCCGCCTGTGACCAGTTTGCAGTGTCTTCCCCTGCTCTCTCTCCCTCTTTCACAAGCCTATCCACTCTCTCTCTCCTATAAATAAAGGCACAAAGTGCCCAAAAATATACATCAAAAAAAAAAAAAAGTCTACCCATCATCATTCTCTTATCAAATAATGGCACAAAATATACAATAAAAAGTCTTTCAAGAGATATATTTTCACCACTGAACACAAATAAGATAATCGTGTATTAACTAGCTTTTCTGTTTTGTGTGTGCTACCAAATTTAAGATAATGCTAACTGCTAAGGCTGTTGCCATGCATATATATCGTGGCTGTTTCGACCCTGAGGTGTTGGCGCTTTGCTCTGTAGGAAGCAAATATGTGATTTAGACTGGTTGGTGCATATTGCGCAGTTTTCTCAGAGTGGTATGTTGTTTGGGTATTTTTTGCATAAAGTGGATTTCAACAACTCATTTTGTTGTTAGCTTAGTAGTTGGAAAGCTTCTGTAATGGTAAACGACCAGTAAGTATGGCATTGTTTACTTACACAGTGGCAAAAGCAAGCTGTGATATGATGACATGAGGATGGCCCTGTCCTTGTGTGTCAACAAAGAATATCCAAAGTAAAAATTTAACAATGTTCCTCTTCTTGTGTTTCTATTTTTCAGCACATAGGAACAGCACTAACAGGCTGCTGGTGTGAAATCACACTTAATTTAGAAACACTGGAAGACTGGAAAAATATTTGGATCTTCTTTTTTCCGTCAATGTTTAATTACAAAATGTAGGTAAATTTTAACATACCAGATACTGTTGTGTCCAGTTTTCTAGAAGATTGTGCCAGGCCTGTATACTTGTTATCTGGTCCACTTGTTAGGGACCCTGCTCGGGGAGCCATCTGATAGGAATATTCTTGTAGCGCCATTTGATATCAAATGGCGCTCACGATGCTGTTCTGCTTTCCCGTGCCTCAGATCGTGAGATATTTCAGTGAAGGATTCTTGATACCAGACTGTGATTATCATTGTTTATTGCATGGTTGTTACAAGTAGACATAGAAACATAGTGAAGAAATGAGTAAATGTCTGTGAGTGAGGATCTCGGTCTTCATGCTGTCTGAATGCATGCTTCTCACACACACTGGAGATCACTAGGCATGTGAGGGATACCTATATAATGTTTGACATTCTCTACATGGTTGTGTCTGTGTGTCTATTCTCTATACATGGTCAGGCTATTTCTGGTTACCAGACTTCTCTGTGGGGTTCTTCTCTTCTGCATGTATGAACACCAAACTTAAATATGGATCAAATAATCAAATAATGACAGATGTTACATGAATTGGTCCATGACTAAATTGATACATGATTTGAATTGATACATGATATGAAATGATAGATGACTTAAAAATTCATGCCAATCAATAATCAAACACTTTGCTGCTATGAGTCTAATCTTCTGGACATGTGCAGGAGTGAAAAACTCTGTTGTAGAAAAAGATTCAGAGTCAAAATCAGAGGAGAAGAGTCCAACCAACTTGAAGCCAGTGCTCTTATTCATCTGCAGAGTCCAACAAACGGAGACGAGAAAGCATTTTTTATATTATATTTTGTGGGTGTTACATGTTTACACAGGATCCAGAGCACAAACCCCTTCTCTCTTTAAACTATTTCTGATTGGCAGGCAGGTGATAATGTTCCACGATGCACAACTCTGAGGTTTGCTGCTATTGATACAGAGCTATTTGTTCACTGTACTGTACAGGGAGAGATATGTCTCGAAAATATGAACAAATACACATCCACCTTGTGACTGAGACTGAAGCAGAGACAAATAGATAAGGGACAAGAAAAGTCCCCACTAAATGGGTTCATTGAGAGCATTCAACGTTCACATGGATGCATTCAGATCTCCGGCTTCGTGGGAGTACTGCTAAGAGATCTGATGGCCAAGTCTCAGAGATGTGCTTTCACATTGCTACAGTATATAGCATAAATCAGTCAGAAACCGCGGTTAAGGCACCTGCTAATATCTCTTCCTAAAAATAAGGGCCTGTGTGTATCAGCACTTCTTGAGACACATACATTTTGCAAGTTGGTACTGTCTGTAGGGAGAGTTAGGGGCCGTTTACACGAGGCCAAATACAGTTAAATCTGGTAAGTTTTCATAGTGTTTTGGCCTTGTGTTTGTATGGAAACTCTATATGGAGTGGCCAAATCCGCAAACTTTCGAAACCATGGTCCAGAGGGGAGAGTTTTCAAAACACTCCTCCATGCAGCTCTATGTGAACCGGATCAAAGCATTTCAGGGTGAAACACTGGCGTCACTGCATGCGCAGTACTCTTTCACATGAAGGCTGCGCACACATACCAGGAACAACAGCTTTGGCCGTCAACCAAGCAACATGTGTGCTGCTTACCATGATCGGTTTGTTATCCAGACAATACCATCCAGACAGATTTGTTGTCTGAACAGATTTGTTGTCCAGAAAAGAAACTCCTGTTTCTTTGTGCGTCCACTCACCATTGTTGTTTGTGAAAGTTTTTCTTCTTCGTACGTGTGTTGTAGCAGCGCTGCCTCTCTGCAAAAATGCCATCTACTGAATTAGCATGCACACTGCAGCGGTTTCATTCATCTCTAGCGTCTCCGTCTGAGCGTGGATCGAGTTTGAAAACGCAAAAGAAAAACCTTTGCATTTTAAGTCATAGATCTCCGGGCAAACATAGCCTTAGACACATAGACACTCTGCAGATCTAAGTTATAAACCTGTCTTCATGGATTGCGACAGAGGCAAGGCACAGAGAGAGGGAGAGACCCCCTCAGAGTAACTTGTGATCATATAATTTAATGAATGGACAGATCTGTGGTCTGGTTCAACTTTGTCAAAACTGTCATTGTTCTTCTGCCCCATTACATTTTGGATACAGATTACCTTCTGACTGAGTTAAACATTATTAAACACCATACAATGTCACTGCAATACCTGCATTACTCTCTGATAGCGTATTATATTATGCTACCATATTGGATCGATGGCTTCTCTTAATCCTAACCTTCAATCAGTCCCATGTAAACCTCTCTGTTGAAAATCATTACTAGGCCTGAGCTTAGCCTGGAAAAGGGTGAAAGGACTGTCTGCTTTTATGCTGCTGTTGCCGACACTGGTCAGCCAAACCTGCTGATCCTGGCTCCAGCTAGCCGCCCCTGGAGATCTGTCCTCCACCATCATACCAATCTGAGGGATCAGACTTACTGAGCGTGTGCCATCTGCCCTTCTACAAGATTACACACGACTACAGGCCAAGAAATCCTCCAGCACAGCAGATTAAATATGAAATATAGGGCAGGAATCATTGTGCCTCTGCTTTTGTGGTTCTTTATCTCACCCATATTTGGGCCACTACTTTTTTTTTTCTTTTAGACTCTGATCTTTTCTATTTTTTGTGGTGTTGGTAGGTTTTTTACTCTGTATTTGAATTTGTATGAAACTTTTTGCAGGACATGCCTCTTAATTGATCTTTTTATGATTTAACACATTAAGTCTATTCCCATGGTTGACCTGTTAATGTCCCTTTTCCTTTCACAAGAAAATGGAACTAGACTGGGCCATCATATGATATCATATGAGTAAAATCCTGCTGTCCTAACACTGAACAAATTTCTAAATCATTTAAAAGTATTGTTCAAATTATCCAAGTCTTCTGGGTTGGATTGCACTCCCTGGATCTCAAATGTTAAGTGTAAGGTGGCCTTAAAGCTAGGGTCTATGATTTAAAAACAGTTTGGCTGTTGAAAAACACAGCCTGCCCCCCCTTCACTCACCTCTACCCTCCGTGTTCAAAGATCCGCCCCCAGCTCATGTTGCCTCCTAACAATATATATATATATATATATATATATATATATATATATATATATATATATAAAACAGTGTGTGTGTGTGTATATATATATATATATATATATATATATATATATATATATATATATATATATATGTATATATATATCTATATATATATATATATATATATATATATATATATATATATATATATATGTATGTATGTATATATATATAAATATTTCTTCCTTACTTCAGCCTTTTCCTCGAAACTTTTACGTTTCCTTCCCTTTGATGTGGAGGGTAACAGAAGCGGCCTCCGGTCTCAGTGCTGGTCTTCTTCAGCTCCATGACGCTTCAGTAGCTGTGCAGCTAGCTGCTTACCAGTACATGAGGGAGGTAGTGGGGAGGAGATGGGACCATGGGCGGGACGGTGTGGGGCAGGGGAGACAGGGGATTGGATTGACTCATGGACCAATCCGAATCGCAGGGAACGGCGGTTCGGATTGGTCAACTATTATGCTGCTTTGCAGCGGATATACTGAATGGATTTTTTTCATTCTTTTTGGTCTTTATATTGTGTAGATCGGACCATAGGACCATAACGGCCTTATAAACGGTGTTATTAAGATGTACCAAGCTTCCAAATTGTAGACCATAGCTTTAAGACTCAGTTTTTACAATATCAAGATTTTTCTAGCCTCTGCATTAGAATAAAATCAGACATGCTTGATAATATCTGAAGTCTTTGGTAAATGATGTGTCGTGTTGTCAACAACTAGCAGGTTTGAAAGCACCAAACAGGAAGCTACAGAGTAATAAAGCCTGTTTTATGCTTTTAAGAAAAATATTAGATATTATTAAACTGTAAAGAGGTGTGTGTTGTGTTTCTGTGGTCAGGTCCACAGTTCCTCTCACACTTTGATATATGCATCCTCACAGTTTTGAATCCCAGTAAGTAAAGGATTTTCTGAGTTTACCTTGTAAGTCCAAACTCTGGGTGTGCTGTTTGGGGTTAGCATTGCCCTCTCACAGCCTGATATTTAGGGCAGGATGTGAGAGTGGAGCTCTGTCTCTACCTTTTGGGTGTCACAGAGGGGACAGGGTCTCTCTTCCTCTAGGAGACAGCTCTTTTGTCTCTCTATCCCTAATCTGTGGTCACTGAGTCTGAACCTTGTCAGAACATTCCTCAGTAAAGGATATTTTGCAGATTTCAGGTAATCTCCCTTTCAGTATTCTGTGTTTAGAGCCATATAACATTTTAGTTTATTGTTTTTCAAATAAAACTTCTTTCTGTTGGTTAATAACTTGATTTGGCCTAATTTGAGATATGGCGGGTCCAGGTCTTCAATGGGCCAGTTTATGTGGTTTGGAAGAAGCCACTGGACCAGCAGGTTAAGGGAGACTTTTTCTAATTTCAGCTCTTGGCAGCTTAGGGCGACATGATGGTAGGACTGAGGGTTACCAGTTTTCAAACGCTTTAGAGATGTTAGTGCTCTATCTAATTTAGAGTTCTGCTTGTCATCTGTGTTATTTTGTCCCTTTCATGAAAGTCCTGCTATAATTTCGAATGAACTCTCACTGAGTAGTTTCCTCTAAGCCTAACCCAAATGTGTATTAATGGACACTATCTTTGCACAGCACCCTTTATTGACCATTTGCGCATGGCATCACACTCGGCTAAAAGGATGCCATCCAGCATGTAGCTTAATGGACTTTTACTCCAGATAAATCAAAATGTCACTTTGGTGAACTTGTGCCTACATATCTAACCATGATTATCCGCTGCTGTGAAGTGGACAAGTCTATAAGGCTTTAAATGTCAGTTTTATGTATCAGCAAGTCAGTTTATGAAGCTTAAACTATCATATGAAACAAAAACACTTTTTGGGACAATGCTAATGCTGGCAATCATTAAGTAAAGTTATCATTAAAAGCATGGCATTTTCTTTTTCCAACAAACAATAATGTCAGTCTGATTCTTACTTTGAAGATACACTTTTATTCAGCCCTTATGGTATGTCTCTAGTTTGAAATACACTCATTTGGGTCCATAAAGTATAAATTTGTTACAGCAAGGAGGATCTGTATGAGTGCCACAGACTTACATACATCAACCGTTGCTATCCTCTGATTCTGAAAACATCCTAAAGCGTTTTTAGCAATTCACAGTGGATTTCAAATTTCACAGACTTTGACAAAATAATCCCAAACTGTAAACTGCATCAACAGGTAACCTGGTTCTCATGTCTTCCAGTTCCTGTTGAAGTATTTGCCAGTTATGATTCAAACCCAACTAGTCTCAATAAGCAGAAGTTGTTTTTCCTATATTAAGCCTTCTTGGAAACAGCCAATCCAAATGTTGTCTATTTAACACGCCTTTTTGTTTGTTAGGCCTCTTAAGGTGACTCATTTGACAGTAGTGGCGATTGCTTTATGACTGCAAGGGAAGCTCAGCTTCCCCCAATATGTCCCCAAAAAAAGTGATGATATGTACTGCTGTTTGTACATTTCATTGATTAAATATGCACTAGAATACCTTCATCTTTTGTTCAGAATCAGCTACTTATCACAGGTAACTGGTGCGACTTCCTTGTCATTCATCCCGTCTCAGCGCTTTAACACAGTCGGACGCTGACCGCCTTCTGACTTCGATAGGGAAGCGTAGAGTGGGTTGGTCCACTGGTGAAACTGGACAGTCATTGGATAAATGCTGGGCTTTGTCCCGCCCATCGGACGCTCAGCGTCTCTGGGGGTCTATGAGGCTGTGGGCTGGCCTGGACGCTCGGCTTCTGCATGATGATTGGATGATCTGTCTGAGGCCGAATCCCTTTTTGATTGACAGTGAAATGAGCCAATCAGCGTTCTTGAAGTATAACCCTCCACTGGAGCATCTTCTAAGTTTTACATTCAGTTGTTCTGGAGAGGAGCTTCTCCTGTTTAAAGCGGCTCAAGTCTTACACCCGCAACACAATGGGCCAAGGCCGTTTCTGCAGTCTAGCTCTGCTGGCCATTGAGAGAACGCTGGTAAAATCCCTGGAAAAGACACCTAGTTGGTACGACAGGGTCACAGATCATTTTCTTGAAAAGGAACGGAGGGTAGAATTTACATTAAAATAAATAAACAAATTTATGATGTAGGCCGGAAAAAAATGAGCTTCCCCTCCTTGACTGACCAGCAGCCGCCACTGTTTGACAGACTCGGTGACACGTTTGTTCGATATTGAAAATTCTCTAAAAGCATCTATGTATCTTCATCATTTTATTTAGATCTGCAAATGGTTGATAGATTTTTTGTTAAATAGCACTGGTTTCGTGTGGACGAAACATAAATGCAATAAAAACTTACAGATACTCCTAATTTGTCTTAGTGTGGCCTCTAAATTGCACCCTATAACTTATCCAGGGTCGCCTGGATCTACTCCTTTCATGCAAGCACTCACTGCTACTTTTTTTTTCAGCAGTAGGAATGTGAGTTATATTAACATTATAAATGAAGTGCAACAAAAGAAATAGACCAAACTTTAACCCCGGTAAAGGTCCTGGGGCCTCTTAATCATTCTTGATCATGGATGCAGTATCTTTAAAATAATTTCAGATATTTTCATCAGACTTTACGCAAGTGTCAACTTTTGGCTATTTTCAAAACGAAGTTCTTTGGTTTGTATTATCACTGCCAAACAGCTATTACTTTGTAATATGCTGGACCCCTGAGCTGAATCTTCTTTGTCCTCCTTCTGTTTTCTGGCAGGTGGTGAATACCGTATAAAGTTTTTTACTGCCACCCACAGCAGCAACTATTTCTACAACACAGCAACTATCTTAACTACACATTTTAAAAATCACGTCTTGTTGATCACTGAAACTGAGCTATATGCTTTTCACCCCAAACCCACTAATTTTTGCTGATCTCATCCAAATGGTCATGAAAACAAAGGTAAACAGTCAGCCAGTTAATGGCTAGAGTTGCTAAATTGACATCCATTTCAGGGCTAAAAGAAGGCTAACTAGTGATTTATTATTTTTTCATTATTTTCCACCACTGAACTCGAAAGATGGACTGTTTAAACTTGGAAGGTACAAGGTCATCACTCAATATTAACCTCATGTGGACCATCATATAATGTGTCTGTGATATTTTTTATAATGTAACATAATTGTTTATGTGTTTGCTCAAACCCTTGGTCTTCTGTTTCATGTTGATCAGATGATTTGATCTTCAGAGCTATAAAGTATCTGGCTGCCTGACCTGCTCTACTTGGAGCTGGATTTTGCAAAGCTTCCAAAAAGTGGGCTTTTTGGAGATTACTGTCTTTGAACCAGTTCTCTCTGGTTACAGGAATGGGATTAACTTCTGCAGCACCGCTGTGTCCCTGGTGTGTCTATGAGGCCTACACATGTGGATGTTAGAAATAATGGTAAATCAAGTTAGATCCAAATATAGAGACAGTGTGACAGTGTTTTGTTACAGCACGTGGCCTCACCTCAAAGACAGTCTGATATTTCAGCCATTTTGTTGTCTAGTTCCCATGACTCCGCTCTGGCTCTCCTATGGCGGCTCAGAGGAGATTAACTTTCCAGAATAGTTACCATAGCAACACTGACAGAGGTTTGCCACTGACCGTGGTGACAGCTGATGCAATGATGTAGCTTTCTATGGTCTGAGAGGTTGAAGAGTTAAGGGTGTGGAAGGAGGTGGTCTAAATGGAAGGTTAATTATGTTCGCTACACCCTCTAAAGAGGAGTTATGATTCCCTGTTTCTTGATCCACTTGGTTTCTTTTTCAGTTTCCCCCGTTCAGTACTCCTTTAGGATTCTGATTTCTCCTGAGATTTTTTTTTTCCACAAACAGAATTACAGACACATTTGTCTGAGTGGATAAAATGAGCTGGAACCCACTTCATTTAAGTCCATGGTCCTTCACTTTAGCGTCTTCCTCAGTCTCAGTCCCTCCTACAAAAGACCCATGGGGGAGATGCAGGAAACAAAGAAGAGCACAGATGAAAAACTTTTAAAAACAGGACCTCTGCAGTGTCAGGTGAAGCTCTGTCTGTTCATGATGACATAACAGCTGGTTATTTATCAGATATTTTAAAAGAAAAGCTAAAAAAAAGAGTAAATCACATTATCATTTTTTGATGAAGATGGCAGTATAATGTTTTAATGTTATGTTTTATGAATTTCTGACTTCTCATTGAAGCCCAGTAAGTCAGCTGAGATATGGATATGAAAAGCTGAATCCATATTGAAAGTCCTCATTCCTATTCAAAATGGTAACATAAACAAGATTATCATTTTAAGTTTTAAACCAGTTTTTAAATATTTCCTAGAATATTTATGTTTTCTCATTTTTAAACAGTTTTTTTTGACCCACACTGTATTAAAGGTGTAGTCAGCGATGTGTGAGAAAATGACTGGAGAGGTTGTTGATAAACGAATTTAGACCCGCCTCTCCCTTCATACCTCACCCCTCGCTCCACCCCTGAAAGCTGATGGACGTGCATCGTCATGTAGAAACTGCATAGCTGACCAACGTAGCTAAGGTAACCCTGACTCGTCAGACAACTCGACTTCCATTATTGATAACATCAGAACAACAGTACATTCTGGCAGATTAGACAATAAGATGAATGCCCGACGGCTGCTACTGTTATGTGAAGCACCACAAAGCTAATGTTGCTTACCTATCCAGCAGAAAGACGGCAACATCCGCGTCTGTTCTCAGGTCTTTAAATTTGCAGAGTTCCCTCCACCGTCGGAAAGCAACACCAATGTTGACCTGGGGGCTTCGCTCTTTCATGGTCATAGCCCTTCTTTTTCACTTTTCACTCCTCTGACCATTTTCTTTTGGGCTGTTTTTCAGCCATTGCTACTGCACATATTGTATCTCTCTCTTACGCTTACTGCGCACGCTACGCAACCTACGACTCCCCCTCCCCCCTCTGTCTGATCTGCGCATGTGTATGATCGCCCCCTGGATGTGGGGGGTTTACTCTGTTTTGGTAACTCTGCCCGAGCCACAGTATTTACCTACTGAAATTCAGAGCCAAGGCTGTGTATTGAAACCAGACTTTTTTTTCAACATGCTGTCAGTGGTGACATCTTGTGGATGGAGAGGAGAAATACGGTGAATTTGACAAATACTGCATTAGATTAGAAGATCGCTGACTACACCTTTAAAGCTCGATATCAGAAGTAATAATTATGACTTTTTATAATTATTTGACAGAGTAATTCTGGTAACTCTTACTTTGTGTTATGAACAATTTAAAAATAAGTCAACAAGTAATTTTGATTTTCACTATGTTTTCCTTATAGCCCGTGCCTTTTAAAGATATCATCAGTAAAGTAAATACATGTTACAATCAGGCCAAAAATTCTTTCTTTTCTATCCATCCATTATCTACACTGCTTACCCCTTTTTAGGTCACAGGGGCTGGAGCCTATCCCAGGTAACTTTGGGTAAGAGGCAGGGAACATCTTGAGTCGGTCACCAGCCGAGGGGGCCATCACAGGGCCACAGAGAAAGACACGTAACCAGTTACACTCCCAATCAAGCCTAATGCTGCGTTCCCACCGCAAGCGACCCAGCTACCGAAATCGCATCGCCCACTGACGTAGCGTTGCGTGTCCATAAATACCTCATTTAGGTCACCGTTGCCATCGGCCGTTGCTCGGTGACGTCACGTCCGCTCGAGTTTCACTGCGATCATATCATATATCATATAATAGGATGTATAAGCGGACATTATTCCAGCTGTATCCTTTTCATTCACTTATCAACAACAAAACACTGCAGCTGATGCCCTGCAGCAGCATTATCTGTGAGTTTTCTGCGGTCCGTCGAGGCGGAACTAATGTTGTCACTGAGTAATTTTTCCCACACGGACATGGATTGTTAATCTGTAGTTCGGATGAATATCTGTCTGTCTAGGGTACCGTCACACGTGCACACACCTGCTGATTGATCAACTTTTTTTTACTTTGACATCGCGCAACAAGCTATGTGGTAGTGTGAAAAGCAGCTGTCGCATCGTGGGAGGGTTAGCCCCGCCCCATCACAGCTGTACATTGACTTTGCATGGAGAGTGATTGCCGAGGTAGTACAAGTAGCGTCCGGTATGTATGCACCTTAAGGGCAATTCAGAGTCATCAGTCACCCTACTGAGCATGTTTTTGGTCTGTGGGAGGAAGCCAGAGTGCCTGGGGAGAACCCATGCATGCACTGGGGAAACATGCAAGCTCCTAACACAAAGGCCCCGATCTTGCTGTGAGGCACACATGCGTCGCCGTTCTGCCCCTCCATTCTTTATGATTTTCTCTACTTTTCATTAAACAGTGCTGCTGAACACCTTCCATGTTGGTTGGAGATAAGAGGTTTGTGCCTGACATCAACATCTTGTAGTTCAGATATGCATTACTTTATCAAGCAAGAATCCAGGCTTGAGCACGTTGGAGCTTTCCCCCGGGTGTGTTTGCATTTTCTGGACACATGGATTCATGTGTGTGGATGTTAAGCTTGACCTTGTGACTGTGCTCAAGCTGACCAGGGTGTCATGCCCTAAAAGACAAAAATCTTCTATCTGTAAGTGAGCCAGGAATTTTCAACCAATTACTTTACTCTTCCTCTTCTATGTGAAAGATTCTCTATGTGAATATTCTCTTTCTCTCTCTCTCTCTCTCCTCTGCATCTGATTTAGAAACCATTCGGTTTACACACTGCTATTGTTGGATGCATAATCAAACATTCATGAGGGAGAGGGATCTAGAGAGAGAAGATAATCTAGGTCACAGCACCGGCAAATATCTGAGAGTGCTGCTACACTGAGCAAGTCGCTGTCTTAGTACATCTGTTTTTTACTGTCTTGCTTAATCACTCTCTTTTTCTCCTTTACTTTTTGAATGTTGTCTTCTCGCATCTCCCATTTTCCATTTTCTTTATCTTTCCCCTTCTTTAAACGCTCTCCTCATCCTCTCTTTAAATTCCTCTGTTGTTTCCTTTCTAACATTTATCCATAGCTGAACATTGCCGTGCACTGTATATTTACAACTTTTTTGTTGCAATAAAAAAAACCTCATATTATGTCACCCATCCATCTGTATCCGTCTTGCTTATCCCTGTTGGGGACAAGTGAGTATGCTTTTGGAGGAAGCTAGAGTGCCTGGAGAAACCCACACATGCATGGGAGAACATGCAAAGTCCACAGGAAAAGCTCCTGACTGACACATAGTTCGAACCACCAACCCTCTTACTATGAGGCATATGCAATACATGCAATGCCACTTTGCTGCCTTCAGCCAAGGTTAAAAAAAAGTCCATTGCCAGGTAGACGTGCTCTGAGGGCACAAACCTCTGCCAAGGCATGTCCAACATTTCTTGTGCCATGACAATGCACACTTTAAGAGTGAATCTTCATGTGAATTGTATATTTTTCATAACCTCTGAGGCTGCAAATACAAGCAAAAGAGCATTGTGGTGAGTTTGCCTCTGCATGGCTTCACATTACAGCACAGAATAATGTGACAATGATTAGCAAATTACTCATTACACCGAGAAAACAAAACAAATCTGGTAAAAATCATGTCAAAATATATAAAGACATTGCTGCATATTTTCAGTAGTTCTACAGGTAAGTTGGACACAAACCACTAACAGAGAGTATCGCCAGATCTCCATTTTCGTTGCAGAAATTGCTTCTAAGCTAGCACGTCTATAACAACACACCATTCATTAAAACATACTTAGAGGACAATAAATGGCCGGATTTTCCACTCTACCTGTATTAAACCGTCTCTTTTTACTTATAACAACCCCTTATGTGGGTAAAATTGTCTTGCCTGCAAATAAACACAAACAGAAGTGCATTGTGGTGAGCCCGCCTCTGCGTGGCTTCACGTGATTAGTGTGGCAGTGCTGTCTATGCCTGCAGCAACAGGGTCACACTGAAGGGCACACTGTCTTCAGGTGAAAGTAACTATAGCTAACTGGCTTAACAGTGCTTTCTGCTTGTGTCTGCGTCTTTAGAGCACATTAAATATTTAAATGAATGATACTAAATTGGTAAGCAACAATGTAAATTGAATAGTTTACTTGTTCATAAAACAATATTGCTTAACAACAACAAAAAATATTTAGAAGGAGCTGCATTTTTTATGCATGTAAAAAATACCCTTACAATGACTAACAGTCTATACAATCATAAAAATCCATTTAGGACATATGAAGCTTTTGGCTAAACTGTGGAAACTGCCCTGTATCACAATGTTCAGAAATCCTTTACAAATGTCCTGGATCCACTTCTGGATTTAGATCCTCACCAAAAAAAGTGCCACTTCTTTCTTGTAGTGACCTCCTAGGCAGAGGTTGTAAAAAGAAAATTCTGGCAATCAAATTTAATCCTCAAGCAATCCAAACACAATCCGCACACATTCTTTCATTCCGCACACATTAGCTAGTGCTAGCTAGCTAGTTGTCTCCAGGTGGTTTCAGACAACTTCACAAGATAAAATGAGGTCACCCTGCTATCTGGAGTTTAGCCTTCCACAAGCTCAACAGTATAAAGAGTTAAATCCAATGATAATGTAAAGAGAGGTGGTTTAAACACCATTCTTCAAGACAGGAAGTGTTACCTGGAAACAGTAAACAATAAGAGCAGTCTGGCATCATTTTATTACTGAGATGATGACATTTAAATGCATCCTGAAAGTCTGAACCTAGCGTAGTTTCAGATGTGTTGTATGGTGAGAAGGGCTGGAAGAGGAGCTCCGAAGTATATCAGCGTATCGTTGATGTTGGGCATAAACCTCCTATCTCATTTTTTACGATTTTCCTTATTTAAAAAAACTGCTTTTGGTCCCCGTCCATGTTAGTCGGTGAGCCAAAAACATGTTTGTTTGGTTAACTGGTGAGTCCAAATTGTCCTAAGTGTGAGTGTGACTGGTTTTCTGTCTTTCTATGTGGTCCTGTGATTGGCTGGTGACTAGTTCAGGGTGTACCAGACCTGTGGTCCATTGTCAGCTGATAGGTTAATGGACTTGAGCTTATATAGCGCTTTTCTAGTCTTTGACTACTCAAAGCTGCTTTACACCGCAGGTCACACCTACCCATTCACACCCATTCACACTCACATTCACTCACTGATGGTTTTGAGTTTCTTTGTTAGTTATCCATCAGTATCTCTAACACATTCACACCCATTTACACACCACTGACGCAGCAGTGGGAGCAACTTGGGGGTAAGTGTCTTGCCCAAGGACACATCGCCATGTGTCGCCCGGACTGACCAAGCGTACTATCCAACTGTGCCACCGACGCAATTCCAGCCCCCTGTGACCCCAAAAGTGGTCAAATGGCCAATTAAATAATTACTCATGCAGTAGTAGAGCTTTTTTTTTTTTTCCTGAAAAGTAACTCTTTTGGAGATAAGGGGTTGGTGCCTGACAGTGGAGATATTTGTGTATGAGAAACATGCTGTGCCCTCTTACACTGTGAATCTGAAACAATGTGAATGAAAATATCTTAAAGCAGAATGACAACAGAGCTTTGTTGCTGTTCTCCTGCGTAAATGTGAAAAAAACTTCAGTTATCACATTAAATGTGTGAACTGCCACCACACATTCTTTGTAACCTGTGTATTTCAAAAGATTTGTTCAGAGTGAAATTGAGATCACATATGAACTCAATTTTAATCATCTTATTGTAAGGTCAGAATTGTGCAAGCAAACAAATACATCAATCAAAAAAAGTCTTGAAATGGTGCATCCATATCTCCATGCTTCTGTATTTGCCCAAGGTCACATCTCACTCCAGTCTTCTTTAACCCATCCCACCCAGGATGCTCATCCTGTTTCCCATAGATCCCTCTTCGTTTGGGACAGGAAATGACTGAAGCCCACGACCACACAGGGGGGCTTTTGTTGGAAGTGATGTCACTACAACACCTGCAATAAGGAAACTCAACAGCCACACACCCTCCCACCCACATGCTGACTTCCCCAGCAGCTGTGTGCGCTGGTACAGGAAACAGAGCTCACTGATTGTAAGTCTTTAACTTATGCACACAGAATAAACCCTCTTGAGTATCAACAACTACACATTAATGGGAAAATTAGTTTTTATGGGAATATACATCTGAATCACAAGAGTTTTTCCTTGGGTTATGGAGGATTACAAATACAACTCCTTTTCAATGTTTAAATGAGAAGGATATATATGTGCATATAATTTTTTATAAAAGGGAGCATATGCTAACATTAGAAACAACCCAGTTTACCAGAATAAATGTCTGTCATCAGGCAGACTCACCCGCAAAGCTTCAAGCTGAAATAGTCTCAACATAGAGGCAGTAGCTTTCAGCATGATTTAGTTTTGCAGACACTGAGGGCTGATTGCAAATGTCAAACTAAGACATATTGAATTTGACGGACAAAACGGGAATTCAGTCATTCCCCAGTATTTTCTGAAAGGTTCTAAACATCCAAATTACTTTCATGGGATGTTGCTTTACAAACTATGCCCCATCAACATGTGAAAAAGTCCATCTGGTTTGTCAGATCAGATTTTTACTTCAGCATTGCGATGACCAGAGACGTAAAACACCATTACCTTTTCATGTCTTACGTACTATATCAAGAGCAAGTTAAATAATTGAACTCAGTAGTAGTATTTACAGGTGTCCCCAAACAGTCTGAAAAGAATCCCCTAATGATATCAAAAGGGTACAAGGATACCAGAGACTCCCAGAGCCAGGTGTCTGTTTACTCCACAGACAGCTCAACTGGAGAAAAAAAACCTTAGTCTAACCATGTTTAGCATCACCGGTAAACAACGGAGCAAAGCACAAGTAAGCTGGCTTGGTCTGACACTGTTTGCTGTAAAACAGCCTGTTTAAAGCTGGGCTAAAACAGAGGGGTTTATGAGCAGACATAATAAAAATGTATATCAGAGTAGATTTTTTGGCAAAAACTTTAGAATTATGTTCTGTGGACATCTTGGGCCAATGTAAGCTTGTTGCAAAAGACTAAAATATAGTATGTGGCACTTAAAATGTTTATACCAGATACAGTAACTGAGAAAGAGAAACACACCTCCATGCCAAACTAAAAAAAGCCTTCTGGAAAGTCAGGGGTTGGACAGATTGGAATCAAAAACCAATTCTAGTTGAGAAACAATAAAACCTAGCCAAAGGAATCTATATTATTAGTCCTTTTGCTTATCAACTACTTTTCAAATTAAGGTCACTATCTTACCAGAGGCAGCCACTTTAAACAAGTAAAATAGAAGTCATAGATATGGTCATAGCCATGGTAATTGAAAACCAATTCCAGTCGTGAATCAGCAGCTTCCTCAAAGAATCAATATCGTTTGTCTTTTTATTGAACAATTTCTTTATCAATTGGTTCTGAACGCCTTGTAAATCAAGGCTGTCACACTCTCATCTGAGCAGAAATGATGACACTGATGTCAAAGATGTGATCATGGAAGATGGGAGAAAGGAGCGGGTGAAATTGTGTCTTACTCATCGGCTTCTAAAACATGTTGGCTGCACAATGTTCGGTGGTTGGAAGCATCATCAACTTGTAGATGCAGACATATATGCAGCACAGTTTTAATATTAGGGGTGGCATGTGTTTAACATGTGGGCTGACTTTTACCCACATAAAAAATCCACAGAAATTAATAAGGGTATTAATAAAGAATCATACCAATAGGCAGAATTGTTGATGGAGTCAGTATCAAAAATACATCTAAAAAATCTCATCCTCAGTTAAGAGCAGCTGTAAACACAGCTGTGAGGTAAACAATTGATTAACCTCAACCAGTATGCTCTATATGATATTCTGAATATGTGAAAATACTGAAGAGAAAGACACACATTAGACAGCGTGGGAATGATGGAAAGCGAACGAGGAAGATTGAACAGGTTGTGATGGCACACTGACCTAGAAACGCTGCAGTCATGTGGCTCAGAGGGGCATACTGCCTTACCACTGCAAACAAACATGACTGTGCCCAGTCCTGAGTTGACAAATCATCAATTTCTTTAGCCTAACCTTTCATTCTTTCATTAAACATATCAAGAAAACATCTCTCTATAACCTGCTGCCTTCATCGTCTGAGTTTAAGTAATGACAAAAGATGAAACATTGGAGCTTTTAGTAAATTTGATGAGCGGAGCACAAGAAAAAACGAAAGTATGACAGAATGATCAATCAATGAAGTTTGTTAAATAATGAATCATGATCAGCTAAAGATTTTTTCGGATAGGGGGATGAAAGGGGGTAGCTACAGCCGCCAGAAGAATCAATACAGTCAGCAGTTTCCATGGTAACCGGCTCAGTGGACGGGTGTGTCTGCCACCTTAGTCACACAGGGGGGATAAAGGGGGATGTGAGGGAATGAACACACATCAGCATGACTGAAAGCTGTTGGTCTCCCATTGATTTTAAAGGTTAGTCATGTATACACCCTGACACTATCCCAATCTAGTTCAATGTTTGAGCAGGAGTTTTCAAACTTTTACACAATACATCAACATTTATTTACAGATCCAGTTCAAACCTGTTCTCAAGAATATTTGACCCCGTAAATCAATGTTAATACAAGGTGTTTGTTTGTTACAACCTACCCCTACATCAAGCAATTTTGCCTTTTTTTCTTTGGAAATCAGTATTTGGATTAATGCATTACAAAAGTAATGTGATTACTGTAATGCATTCCTTTTTACTGCAAGGCATTACAAAAAACAGTTATATTTTTACTCTGTACAAATGTCAGTAATGCAGGTTACAATGCATCATTAACTAGAAAAGCACTTGGAGAGCGCAGGCCTCCGCCAGCGCCACAGACTTCACCCATATTGTGATTTTTACCATAAATATTAGTCCTACCTTTGTTTCCTCTAAATATTTAGATTCCTTGACCATGAAAGCATACCATTAGCAATTGGATTCATAATGATATCAATTTTAGTTCAGTAGTTATTCACAAAAATCACATTTTTCGTCATGGCGGCCAGACGCTGATCCGGATCAACACCAAAATCAAATCAGTTCTTCCTTTTCCTATGCTGAACATTTCCTGAAAATTTCATCAAAATCCATCCATAACTTTTTGAGTTATTTTGTTCACAGACAGACGGACTGACGGACAGACAGACAGACGGACGGACGGACAGACAGACAAACAAACTCTCCCGAGAAAATAACCTCCTTGGCGGAGATAATTAAACCCAAAATGAAGAGGTGTTTTTTTTTCTTTGTTTAAATACAAGTTCACCTAATCACCTTCCACTGGATGTGTAATGAGCTTTTTGAGTGTAATGAGCTACATTTAGAATGACAAATCCATATTTCCTGTTATATTGACGAAAGCAACTTAAAAGTAATGTGATAAAAGTGTAATGCCTTACATTTCAAATACAGTAATATTGTAATGTATCTAAGTACTTTAAAATGACAGTAACAGGTAATAAACAATGCATTACATTTTTAACTTGCTGAACACTGTTGAAAATAAACTGCCAATAAAGACAACAACTCTTAGCCATGGAGTTTTTAACAAGACCAGTTCACAGAAACACAGTTTACATAGTAGTGTTTATTGGCAGACTTCCCTTGTCTCCATTTACTAATATTTACCATGTATTTGTGGGAAAGCAATTGATATTTTGCTTCACAAATAGCAGAATTGTCCAAAGCAGAGGATTTTGGTTGGTTTGCTCTCTCATTAGATTAGATTAGATAGAACTTTGTTTATCATTTGGGAAATTAGGATTCTAGTGGCACGGTTTTCAGCAGGTTAGAAGGTATATAAAAATATATATATATACAGAAATATATAATGAAATTAAAAAATAAAATTATGGCTTCTGACTGACTTCTGCTCCTTCCTGTCTTCAGTCTTCCTCATTACTCCTCCTCTCCCCCTTGTGAGGACTTATACATCTGATAGCCTGAGGGACAAAAGAGTTCCTCAGTCAGCTCTCATTGTGCTCCTCCTCTGAAGTCCTCTCCAACAGGGCCCTGACCAAGGCAAGGCTAAGCCCTGAGGCTTGCCTCTAGGTTTGAGTGAGAACATGTGTCTGTCTTCAGTCAGCCCTTTTATTAACCAGTGACCATTTCAGGGTGTGCCCTCCTTATCACCCTCTGACAACAGGAATGGGCTTCAAACCATCATTCATTTGAAATCTGGAGACCTCAATATACTAACTGCACTGTTGTGAAGACAAAACATATACTGTGCATCCCTCAGACAGAAGATTTAACCCAATGATGGAGCTTCTGTGAGCTATGAACATCTTTCAGAGATACTGCTCTCTGGTCAGCTGACAGGCTGGTCGATGAGCAGGAGTGGGGGTGCAGAGCGTGAATCCCTTGGGGTGATTTCCACTGTGAGACGCTCGGCCCCTCCTGAATCGCTGGAGTTCATTCTCTGGGTGGTGCATGCATACCTCACATACCACAGCTGTGACATGTTTGGGTGTTCTGTTTATGTGTGCGACCAGATTTATAGTAAAGTGACAGTGAATGGAAAGGAAAGCAAGCCCAGAGAGGTCTGTGCAGGAGAAAAATCAGGGTTCATCATGAAAAGAAGAATGGACTTGAAGTTTGATTACACTTTTCCTGTCATGTGGTAACCAAAGCACTTTTTATTTTTCAGGTCACGCCACATTCACATTGATGGCTGATCCTGCGTTGGGATCAATACTAATCATCCTATTTCATGCACATTTACATGCCACTGACACAACAGTGGGGGCAACAGAGTGGTGCAGGAATGAGTCCAAAAATGTAGAAATTAATTAGCATTACACACTTCCTGGTTCCTGATTCTGCAGATTAAATGGGGATTTAGAATATCAGTTTGAGATGGGTGCCTAAAATAAGGTTCATGGTGAAAGCACACACTTGAGATTTTTAATGTTTATATGAAATAATGAAATGCATCTGTGTTGCCTGCTCTGGAATCTTAAACTATTTTTATGTGTTTAAAATGTCAACTGCTAACTTACTGTTAACAATGACTGCAAAAATGACCAGGGACTCGATGACAAGCATTTCTTATTGTTTATGTTATCAATTATTCATACACTATTGCCACAGCCATGAGAAACAACTTGATCAGGTCACTCGATTCTGACATCCCCAAACAAGAGGTCATATATTGGAAATATTGTAGTTGCTTCTTAATTCAACTGCCATGTTTTAAGCTTAAAACGTGAAAAGTAGGTTTGTTTGTTCAGATTATCACAAAGAGTAGAACATGTAAAGTTCATAGTTTTGCTCTTATTTTCTAACCTGATGCGCCAGATGGACAGTTCCATATTGATAATATTTCACTAATCCATCTGGGAAGAAGCCGTTCTGTTTTCAGAGGCAGAACCTTAAAAAACAACAGCAGCTTGTGATTGGACAATCGTTCTTCTCGTCACACTCATCACAGAGAAATTTATTACAAGCAACACTGCTACTTATGACATAGCATACGTAGCAGCTACACATAATGGGTAACAGCTAACAGCAGTTAGCCACTACAGTCATTAGCCGTTAGCTTAAACTACCTGCGAATTGGCGTATTGAAACGCGCGTAACACCCAAGGCTGGTCGCTGGACCATTTTGACAAGCTGAGGGGCGACGCGCGTCATTGCGCAGGCGGAGTAGAGAGCCGGAGCCAGTTGGACTCAGTGATGACCAGTGCAGGCAAATCCAGCTGGAAAAGAATATTTACAGAACTAACCTTCAAAACCTGTCTCCTCAGCGACTTTCACCCAAGCCTGCTCCTTTTTGTTCTGGTCTCTGTAGAGTACACATGTCGAATCGTATAGCTCCGGATGATGACAAACAGCGCAGATAAACCTCTCCTCCATCTTTCAGCGGGATTTGAGCAGGAGCAGGTGGCCGGAGCGTCACACGTCATCAAATCAATGACGTCAGGGGGGGAATGTCATCGCTGATTGGCTGCCGTGGCACAGCGTCAGGCAAAATTGCATTGGAAGTTCAATATTTTCAACTCGAGCGTAGAGGCATTTGACACCCCACTCCATACGCGCCGCGCCAAATGCGGTGTGGCCTTAGCATTAGACTATTGTCTTACATTAAAGATGCTATGAGGAGTTTCGAAGTAATTACAAAAAGTCTCACTTTTAGATATATGCCTGATCAAAATACACACTTTAAGAGGAGTTTTATAGCATCAAAATAGGTTATCTTTAAATGCTATTCCTTAGCTTTGTGGTCGGGTCGGACAGGGCTGGACTGGCCTGGATACTCAACTTCGGGAACAAGACAATTAAAACTAGAACGAACTTATATTATTCAGACACGTCTTAGAGCACCGGGCTGTAAGTAGCGATATATAGCAGGCTACAAAACTAAATTTTTCCAAAAATTGCTTGTTGTCACACATCAAAAACTACTGCTACGTAACTAGAAAGAGATACATTACCTCGTCGCTTTGCATCCTGTAAGTTGTTAAAAAAAAAAAAGTTGTAAAGCAATGCGGAGTTCTGAGGAAGGTCCAAGCTGCATTTATTAACAACAAAACAAATGCACACTTTGGCTTGGGTCACGTCTTTACGACAGTCTCTGCGCATGCTCATGGGTGAGTCTTTATGTCGCCGGAAATAGATTCTCTTCATAGCACCTTTAAATTACACCACACAGATAAATCATTTAACACTTATGTGACATGAACCTTGTCAAAGACAATCCCTACCAAGTTTCCCTGGTAAATTCCTGAGGAGAGCAGATTTCGCCAAGTATCACCGAGTAACTATGACGATCACAGGCTAACCGGCATGTCCGTGGAGGAATTCCACATTCTCTGCCTGTTTCCCAGCAGTGATCCCCTGTCAGGAGAGGAGCAAAACCATGATTTCAAGCTTCAAGTGACGTTCTTTCCCCCTTTGTTACAGAAAAAAATTGAGTCCATTTCTGATAACAAACCACAGGTATTGAGACCACTTCAGAAGCCGCCATTGTTTTCAAACACGCAGCCACTTCATGTTGTCGCTACGTCTGCTGCTCCAGCCTCTCTTCCCTGATTGGGCCGTTAAGCATTTAGCTAGTGAAGTCGTTGGACAATGGAGGTTGGCAAGATGGACATGTAGGATTTCAGAATCAGGCAGGTCTGTCTGCTCTGCAAGGCTACTTATTTTCAGCGACGATGCAAAATAAAGGGAAAAATCCCATTGGCTTTTAGATTAGAGGGCCTGCAGTTGAGGGAAACATAGTTTTGCTAACTCACAGTTGGGTTCCAAAAATATGTCATCCCTGTGCCACTCTATTTTGGATTCACTTTCTACAGTATGTGGTTAATAAACTGTATCTTATGCTCAAAACAGCAGCATCTGGTAGCCATGGAAACATTTTTGTTTCCATTTTTGTTTGAGTATTTTGTTTTTGCTGCCATTTATTAGCTTGGAAACAGGAAAACCCCAAAGTTAAAAATGGATTTTGATGAAATTTTCAGGGACAGTCAATCATGTAAGAAGTTTTTGGTAAAAATCCCAGCCTGGAATCAGATTGAGGACTTTTTTTAGTTGTTTCCTAACAGTGTGAGATGGTGCAGTTTTCCACATTTCCACTAATATCTGAATAATTTCTCTACAGATTTTAATGACATTTTCAGGGAATGATTATCATGGCACAAACAGTGATTAGACTTTTTGGATTTTCCAGATCCAGGATATTTTGCAAGGATCTCTGACAATTGTAAAGTAGCATAGTTTTCCACATTTTTAACAATAACTCAAATAATAATCGTTAGAAATAACTTGTTGGAGGTTTGTGCTCTCTTATCACGTCCGTTTTTTTAACCCTTAAAAGATCCTGGAGACTTTTTTGTGTCACTTTGTTTTTTAATTTTGAATAACTTTAGCTGTGTTGGATGAGCACAGCTCAATTTTGCTGAAGGATAATCACCTTCGAAGAATTTAAAGGTGCTTGAGGAGAATCTATTACCGGCGACATTAAGACTGCTACCCATGAGCACGTGCGGCAACTGTCGTAATGCTGCGTTCCAGTAACCTCGGAACTGGGAGTGACATCATCTCCGACTTATCGGCGTTCCAGTTGAAGTCTGAAAAAAAACATGCTGATCTACCAGGCTATTGTTAGCTGTTGTTAGCACGCCCTGCGTTGTTGTTCACAAATGTCACAGGAAGAATGTGATTATCACTATGGCAGCATTTTTGTAAATATAAGTCTAACAATACTATGTATACAGCTGATCTAGAGCAACACACTCCAGTCAGAAGTGCAAATAAATGGATTATTACAGGAGCTAAATAACTGTTCACACTGGGGGCATCCATCTTCGATTGTCAACTTGGGGCAGGCGAGGTTTCACCAAGTTCCCAGTAGGAAATTCTGACTTCGGGGGACGTTCCAGTTGCAGTTTCCTACTCAAAACTTGGAAATTCCTACTTCTGATTACAACTGGAACGCACCAAAAGACGTGGCCCAAGCCAAAGCGTGTGTTGTTGTGATGCTAATAAATGCAGCTTGGATCTTCCTCAGAACTCTGCATTGCTTTACAACTTCTTTTTTCAACAACTTACAGGATGCAAAGCGACGAGGTAATGTATCTCTTTCTAGTTACGTAGCGGTAGTTTTTGATGTGAGACAACAAGCAACCTTTGGAAAACTTAGTATCCTAGTTTTGTAGTCGGCTATATATCGCTACTTACAGCGCGATGCTCTAAGACATGTAATATAATAATATAATATAAATTTGCTCTAGTTTTAATTTGTTCCCAAAGGCCAGTCCAGGCCAGTCCAGCCCTGTCCGACCTGACCACTTAGCTAAAGAATAGCATTTAAAGATAACCTATTTTGATGCTATAAAACTCATCTTAAAGTGTGTATTTCGATCAGGCATATATCTAAAAGTGAGACTTTTTTGTAATTACTTCGAAACTCCTCACAGTCCCCAAAAATTATGTGTAATTTCTTCAAATGTGCCTAAATTGGCTGAGCAACAAAAAAACCTTGCTTATTTGATCCTTTAGACCAAATTGGTCAAATCTGAAACCATAATAAATGGTAATTTTGAACCCGCATTTATTTAAACACAAACTGCATTCCATTTCATATTGAGGTAGAACCTTTCTAGTTGTAATATTTATAGATGTCCACATTATGGAGCCATTTTTCATATTTAAATCATAAAGTCACATTTCACCTTTTTTTTTTTACTGTTTCCTGCAAGGTTTTTGGTCATAAAATGAGTGAGTTTTTTTTTCAATCTGACCCTGCAGCAAAAAGAACAATGCAAACAAATCGTTGTTTCTGCCAATCACTGACCCATCCCAGGGCCTAAAAGAAATTATGATCTAATGGTCATTGAATTGTATATTTTGGAAATTACTGTTTTTTTTTAATTAAAGCAGTGATTTTCTGTGAACATACTGGCATTTAAAGGGTTAAAGTCCCCATAATATAATTAAAACCTGATATGAATATTTCAGGCTCAAGCAGTTTTAAAAGTTTGAGTCATTTAAAGTGGAAAAAAATATTAATGAATAATATTTTTATTGCACTTCTAAGCAAGGGGACTGATTTGGTCCCGAGGACCAAGTGTGTACGTTTTTAAGGATCTTTTAAGGATTTTAATAAAATGCGTTTAATGGTACATATAACTCTAATATGGCTTTGTTTTTCAAGTTTTCTCAGCTCCGACATTGTTTCATTAAAATCAATGTACCCCGTCAGTCTTTGACTATATGAGTGTCCTTTTAAGGTCATGTCAATTCCTGAAATAGTTTTTATCCTCTACCATAAAATACAGCATGATGGCAGAGTGAATACAATTCAGCTCTGAATTTTAATTTTAGTGTGACACTTTGAGCATTTCAGTGGGTCGTCTGGCCACCCCAATCATTTTCATTGGGCGCCACTGTCTGGTCGTCTCAGACGGAGGGGAGACGACTGCGTGGCTGTTGTTGAGAGGGGGCGAAGGAGACCCATCCCCCGGCTGCAGACTGGACATCGCCCCGCTGTCAC